>JASAOG010000013.1:3697500-4965000 GCA_030265305.1 Biomphalaria pfeifferi
GAAATGTCAACTCGCTCCTCCTTAGTTAAACAAGAGTTATGGAACATTAATTTTTTGTAACATTATGCTTGCTGTAATGTTGGACACTAAATATTTAGTCCATACTATTTAGTTAACTAGAAACAAATACTAAGCTACTGTAGTCACATTTATAAAAATAGTTATACAATATTTAAACTAACTCTTAATTTCACTTGAACCGAAATTACATCAGCACCAAAGCCCCTGCTTATGCTAAACAATAGAAATGACAATTACAAAATTAATAATTATGATTTTAAGTTGCTTAACTAAATCCCCTGTACAAGTATAGAAACACAATTATTTTTAGTTTATGGTCCACGTCACTCTACAGAGACTGTTCAAGACAATTATATGGGTCACGAATGTAAACACACACAAAAAACCCACAAAAATGATGCTATGAAAAGCTGGGACGCCACACAAGTGATGAGAGAGAACAAGACAGCACCAGGAGACAGGCGATACAGTGACACGGTCGTCTGAGGATAAACTCGCTGCCAGCCTAGTGTCACGTACTGATAGATAAAAACTGATATAACACATTTAATTCATAGGCGTAGCATCTGCATAATAGGCAAGATTGAAAACGAATGTCTTAACCCCTCTTCTGTCTCTCTTCTTCCTTATCTTTTTAATTACCTTCGCCTTCACCTTTTGTCTTGGAGTTTTAGTTTGTGTTTTTTTCCACATTGGTTAGCAGGTAATCCTGGGGCCCAAAAATTATGGTTGGAATCCTGCTGCTAATCTCTTCATCTGTGATGCAGTCTATGTGTTTGATACCTAGGATCCTTTCATAGTATCTAAATTATATTGCCATGACAGGATTCTCCTTTCTAGTCCTGCTGTCAGCGTCCAGGATTCGCAAGCATATGAGTGGCCAGGACCAGGGAGCGCATGTCTGATTTTAATCTCGAGGGCTATGCCTTTGTTTTCCCAGATTGTTTTGAGTTTTGCAAGTGTTCCGGTAGACTGTACAATTTTGGCCAGTAGTTCAGGTTTAATTCCTTCATCTCAAACAATAGCTCTTAGGTATTTAAAACTACTGCCACTTGTCAGCTTTTCAGCTCCAATACTGATTTATCTTTAAAAGTCCTGTTGGCTATTGGTAATAATTTGTGTTTTATTCCTGCATTGATATATATATATATATATATATATATATATATATATATTATATATTTACAGCATAGGCGTAGCCGGGGGGTAGAGTTCAAACCCTCCTCCGAAATGAATTTAGTGACTGATTTTTTGCTTTGATTTTGTTTATTTAAGTGGGATTTTAATACTAAGCCATCACTTGCCCCAGCATAGCCAAGGGAGTTTTAAGTTTAAAACCCCCAACCTAAGGTTTTGCAGCCAAATCCCCCTCTTCTAAAAAATAAATAAAAAAATATGCAAACATAATCCCCAAATTCCAAGACCACAGCTAAGGAAGATTTTGATTTTAAAACCCCCTCCGAAATTTGCAATAAAACCCCTCTTCAGTATAAAACAAGGTTACAAAGACAGTTTGTGTGATCTAATTGCTTTGTAAATTATCAATCTCTAATTTCTTTTAAAAAAATAAAATTTTTCTTTTAGTTAAGTATTCCTGACTATCAACTGATGATTGCTATCCTGCAGTTCACGTGGTAATATGAAAAATTACTTATTAATTGTTGTTTTAAATTATGTCCAACTCATATGCATACTAAATACATTTTTTCTAAAAAAAAAATAATAAAAAAATTCTGTGGCATTTTACGTCTCGAGAGACGATCTTTTCCCTTTGCAACTTCTTGTGTGACTAAAGAGGCCAATCCTTGATACACAGCTGGGCAGGTTGGGCATATATAATCACCAGGCGCCGTTGCATTTTCACCCTTCTTTCTGCTTCTGTTGTGTATGACATCTGCAATCTTTGACCCTTCCTTTATGCTCTCTCTCCATGTGGATCTATCCAGTGCCACCTCTTCCCAGTTGCCAGTGTCGATTTTGAAGAGCTTCATGTCGCGTTTGCATACATCCGTATAACGTAAAAGTGGGCGACCAGCGGCTCTCCTGCCTTCTATTAGATCGCCATACAGGATGTCCTGTGGAAGTCGACCTACTGACATTCTACGAACGTGGCCAAGCCAGCCAAGGCGTCTGCTGCTGATAACAGAGCGGACGTCCTGGCACCCTGCTCTTTGTAGCACTTCCTCATTGGTTATCTTATCTTGCCACCTTATTTTAAAGATCCGCCTTAGGCATCGGAGGTGGAAAACATTCAGCTTTTTTTCCTGCCATGAGTAGGTTGACCATGTTTCACTTCCGTACAGCGAGGTGCTCAACACACAGGTCCGGTAGACTGAGGCTTTAGTACTGCTAATCAGCAATATATTGTCCCAGACTCTTTTCTGCAGCCGTGACATGGTGGCCATTGCCTTTTGCTATCCTGTTGTTTATGTCTTTATCCAGCAGAGTGTTGTTGGATATGATGGAGCCAAGATAACAAAAGTGATCAACAGTTTCTAGTGGTTGGCCATTAATGCTTACTTGAGGTGCAGTGTTTGTGTTTTGGACAAGTATCTTAGTTTTGCTTTGACTGATGTGAAGTCAATTAATAAAGTGCAGTGAATAGTCATCTGCCGAAATTGAAAACACTAAATGTGGCTCAACAAAGATGGCAAAGACGGATTTTAGGAGTCAGTTATAGAGATCGGGTCTCAATCAAGGAAATCCTATGCCGTATTGGGAGTCGACCCCTTAGTAAGGTTGTGATAGAGCGTCGTATGTGGTTTGCGGGACATGTTCTCCAACAAAATAAATTACGCATAATAAAAGTTGAGATGACATGGAGGCCATACGATGAAAGCGCAAACATGGACATCCTAGTACAAGTTGGGGTCACACTTTCATGGTGGGAGGATCTAAGTCAGTTAGAATAGCATTTTAGGATTTTGAATAAAACTTTTTAATAGCAGGATAATGCACCTCAGAATATACATTTTGTTGGCTTTCACTACCGGAAATTGTGCTTTGCGGCGGGGTTCACCCCGTGCTGCGGCAGCTTACGGCGCTCCCCCAGACAACCTTACTGGCAATGGCGGGGAGTCTATAATTTTTTTTCAGGAAGAAATTATTCTAGGTTACAATTAACGCTTCTGAAAGAATGAAAGGTCAGAATGTAATAAAGATTAATTATGTACACATACACACGCACGCACACGCGGTGGGGGGGGGGGGGGGAGACTAATTCCCCCCCCCCAACCCCCGAAAAAAATCCTGGCTACGTCATGCTGTGGGTAGTTTAGACCAATAACTTGTTGACAGGCCTGTGACGTTACGGAATAAAGCAAAGTTACTTGAAAAGTTGGGTTGTAGCCTACATGTAGTGTATGATTACAAACGCAACAGGTAGATATTAGAAGCTGCTAAATGAAGTTTTAGAACAACTTTCAGAAATTTCCTAAAATGTGCATAAGTTATAGGTGCGACAAAAAATAACATTGATGGTAATAGATTTGTTGTTCATTGTGATAAAAACAATACATAAGTAAGACACAAAGAAAATCTTTGTTTTTTGCCCAAATTAAATTTAATATTCAAAAATTATATAACATAAAGATATAAATTAATATTTAGCAATGTAGGAGGAACATAAATATCAGCATGACTACAATAAACAAAAAAGAATTTAAACTGAAACAAAATAAATTGGAAATTATTGTTTCAAGGGCAAGAATTTCTCATCCTGGTTAACTAACTGCATGTTGTGCTATATACGACTGGATCACTTTCAAATATCCTAACATGTACATTCATTATCATCCAATCTCGTAACGTGGACACAGGTTATCATAATATATCCTAACACAGATTAGTTTTACAATATAGTAAATAGAAAGACAAGAGTATACAAGAAATAAAACTTTTTCAATCGAACAGAACACAAATAAACATCAGTCAAATAAACAAGGTCACACGCTATCATCGAAAATTCTAATGCGGACATACATTATTAATAAATATCCTAACATGGATACAGTTTATGACAAACTATCATAGCATGAACACACACTTTCATCCGATATCCTAGCATGTACACACATTATCATCTAATTTCTTAACATGGGACACAGGTTAACATCAAGTTTTCTATTATGGACACACATTATTATCAAATATTATTGTTATCTAGCCTATACAGAAATGTGGGGTATAAACTATTGTTTATCTAGACTATACAGAAATATGGGGTATAAACTATCGTTTATCTAGCTTATACAGAAATGTAGGGCATAAACTATCGTTTATCCAGCTTATACAGAAATGTAAGGCATAAACTATCGTTTATCTAGCTGTACAGAAATGTGGTGCTAAGTTATAGATTATTTAACCTAAATAGAAACTCGTTTATCCCTTCACGTACCCGAAAATCATATTTGTCATTGACATTGACTATCTGGACTTATAATGGATTCCATATCTCGCTTAGTTTCACAGCTTTATGAAGTGGAAATCCAGCCTATTACATGTCACGTCATGTCTACATTGGTTAATTGACCAAAGTCTAAATGATGCCTTGTATTTCAGTACGCAATGACGGATACAAAAACATAAAATAATAAAATACTCATAAAGACACAAAGATAAAGACACATCTCTTAGGTAAGACACACTTCTAAAAGTGCTCTCTCTTCCCTAGTGGAATAGGTTGCTTGAATCAGCCAGGAAAAGCAACGACTTGACAGATTTTAAGTCACTGATTGACACGCATGACTAGATTGAAACATTAATACGTGTTGGACGTAATTATCTATACTTTTGAAGTAACGTCTGTTATTTACAAGGTATGATTCTGCACTGTACTAATGTAATCCAGAACTCAAGCACATTGGATCAAGTTTAAATATGGTTAAACAACTACCTGCTTGATTTAGACAAGAGTGGCGATCTCAGTGCCTTGTCCTAATACTTCATCTGTACATGTTAGTACTACCGTGTAGTTCACAGAAGGCTAATAGAAATAAAATAAAACAAAATACAATACTTCCATTAAAAATAAACTTAAAATAAAATAAAATATACAATAAAAGGATTTTTAAATGATTTGGTTCAAACCGGGTATCGAACCCCTGATCTTAACATAGTCGGATGCGTGAAAATTGAGTCACAGGGGCTTCGAACATACACGATTATTTATTGATATTATCATTGTATGGACATCTAGATGTAATACTAGACCTATACTTCTGATTTATATCTATTAAGATTTAGTCTAAATCTAGATTTACTTCTAGGTCAAGAATAGAGATGTAATCTATATTGGATTTGCGTAAAAAAAAAAAAGTAATGTTTAGATTTCTTTCAATAAAATTGAATAAAAATGTACCCTGTTATCATACAATTTCAGCATATACGGCGTGACTTTCCCTTGCCGTATCTAGACACTCCACAATACTATTCCTTTCATTTGTTAAGAGTTCTGTTTATAGAATGAATTATAAACAAATTACTGCTTTGTGATTGGGTTATCTCTTGTTCCCGTAGAATTGAACATTATGAAATGTGAAAACATGCAACAAACCAAGTAAGCCACTGTCTAAGACACGGCTGTTTCACCCGTCACGGTCTAAAGTGAAAGCTCCATGCTTTTATTCACCTTCAGCTGTAAGTCTTTTTTTTGGGGGGTTCGGCGAAAACCGTATAGTGTGCAAGGGACCTTACCCTTGAAGAATCGCGAATTAGGCATGCCTACTACCACTTATATGATTAAAAATACATTTTGGAGACTTAGAGGAAATTACAGTAAGCTACATAAGACGAGACCAATTGAAACGATACGCCCCCTAAGGCGCCATCATTTTGTGCGGTCCGTTATAGCTCCTTTATAATAAACATTTTTTCACTAAACTATCTCCAAAAATGTTATTAAATGTTTTGACTTCTTTATAATTACATATCTGGAAGTATGATAGGTATTAAACCTAAGACCACGATATTAAAATGCTTTTCCCTAAAAAAAAAACACCATTAGAGGCAATATGTGCGAAACTCACAGGAAAACATCCATCAGTTCTCATTTTTTTTTACAATACCTCTATTCAAATCGAAGGCGCTGAGCGGTAAAGCGCTTGTCTACCGAGCCAGAGTCCGGGGTTCGAATCCTGGTGTACACTTAATTTTTAATTTCGGGATCTTCGGGCGCCACTGAGTCCACCCAGCTCTAATAGTTGGGGAAAAGTAAAGGCGGTTGGTCGTTGTGCTGGCCACATGACATCCTCGTTAACCTTAGGCCACAGAAACAGATGAACGATCATTTACGGTAATCTTTGGGCTGAGTAGGTTTTATTGGTTAACTTCTGGAACATTACTTGTTTTCCCGAGGTTTATAGATAAACCGAAAGAGGCGGCAGCGTATGCAAATTCATTGACCGCTTTCTGAAGATCATGTTCATTGTGAGCTAGCAGGGAGCAATCATCGGCATAGAGAAGCTCTGCTACGACCATCTCCTTTGTTCTTGTATGGGATAGCAGACGTCGAAGATTAAACAGATTGTCGTCCGAGCGAAACCTGATGTAGATCTAGATGCCTTTGTGCAATCGCTGCCTCATTTAACTCAGCATTACGCCCAAGAAGATAGCGAATAGAGTTGGGGAGGTAGACAGCCTCGGTTAACGCCATTTTCTATCGGGAAGTAATCAGAGAGGTCACCATTGTGTGTAATCTGGCCTTTTTGTCCCACATAAATGAGAATGGATAGGAACGTAGCCTGGCCAAAATCCTCCACAAACCATCGCAACTGACCGTGTCGAAAGCCTTGGACGAGTATGGTTCGGGTTTGGTTAGGTTCGGTCAGATCTAAAGCTCTAGTTCGGGTTCGGTGTTTTAAAATTAGGTAATAGCATAATTAGCTGCATTTAATAATGTTTAATTCAATTATTAATTAGATACAAAAGCGCCAACTCTTTACAAAAATAAAGCACTTTGTTTTTGATGTCATGATGTCTTTAAAAAAGCAACAAACATCTCTTTGGCAATACAAAATATTGGCTTATTTTAATGCTCCATAAAAGGCAAAGATCCTGGTGTCTACAGTCAGAGTCTACTTTCGTGTCTTCGACTCTCCCATTTCATCAACGCACAAATAGTAAATGTGACGGCGCCATCAAAAGAACTGTCGAATCATCTCACTGAAACTTAAGTTGTTGTTTTTTTTGCTAAACATTTTTGCAAAATCTTTGATTCAGTTCGGTCAATATAAGAACAGTTCGTTCGGTTCGTTTCATACCGATCAGTTTTAAAGTTCGGGTTGGTTCGATCGTATGTGAGGTTCGAGTTCGGTTCGTTCAGTTCGAGTTCGGTTCGTTTCCCATCTCTACTCTGAAGCCACATTGGCTCTCTGATAACACCTCGTCCACTGAAGAGTGGGTTAGTCGGTCGAGCAAGACTCGTGCAAAGATCTTTCTTGCTCCTGACAGAAGTGTAATGCCTCAATAGTTGGAGCAGTTAAACTTGTCACCTTTATGGTATAGGGGTGTGATTACGGAATCTCGAAGTTCAGGTAGGACCACGTACTTCTCCCAGCATAGAGCGAACAAGTCTGTAAACCTCTCGGTTAAGGCGACACCATCCATTTTAAATATCTCAGCCGGAAGTCCATCAGAGCCAGGTGCTTTGTGTTTTTTGAGTTTATGAATTGCTATTTCAACTTCTTCAAATGTAGGTGAGGGGTCGAACAATTTACCAGCGATTCCTTCGATACGTGCCTATTGTCACCAAATAGCAGGCTGTAGTGTTCTGTCCAGCGATTTAGTATGTCCGTCTTGCTAGTTAATAAGGTGGAACCATCGGAGGATCTTAGCGTCGCCGTAGTCTGGTACTTTACCAAAATAACATTATGATGTTCGGTGATAGGACAAGAATCTGAAAACTCAAATCTAATGGACAAAAAAAATAACTTGTGTTCATCTCATTAAAACAAATACACAAACACATAATACACGTATCAGTCTTTTTTAAGACGTAATAAAATGAATCTGTCGAAACATTTAACGCTGCGCCAACCACTGCGCCAAAACGGTTTCGCCTATTCTGCTGCGTCAAAACGTCTTGCTTCGCAAAGGAATTAGATTTCGAAATGAAATATTTAAAAGTACCTATCAATTCTTTCTCGTATAGCTCAGAAAAAAATATTTAAGGTATAAAAAAATAAGGGCGTCCTCGTGCAGTTGAACCATCTTCGAAAGCGTAACCTGGTAGGGCCCCTTCATTTGGACCTCGCTACAACGACCACTGCATCAAAACGGCTTCGTCTATTCAGCAGCGCCAAAACATCTTGATTGTTTCCCAAAAAACGCCGCTTCCAAAAAGTATTTTATCTGACACAAATTAGAAATACATGTCATACAAAACAATTAGACTAGTCTACTGCTACTTACAGGAGTATTGACCGCGCGTGAACACGCAGGTCGAGTCCCAACGAATTGCGTTTTACCAGAAACCTGGGACTTGCTTAAAGAGGAAACACACCAAGGAAACTCCGTCAACTCACTCAAGCCAATGAATGGGAAATCAACATAACTAAACAAAAAAACAAACAAACATAAGAAACCAAACAAAATTATAAACAAGAAAAACATTACAAATACCTTTTTAAAAAGACAATACCTCACTTATACAACTTATAGAGCGATTGTTTTTCTCTTTATAACTAATGAATGTTACAGTATTAAAAAAACAATGACACGTTTTTTTACCCAGCCCTATTACCCCCTCCCTTTCCTAAGGAAGAATCTTGGCTTCAATATATAATGTATTTATGTTGTCCACTTCTCACTATGAGAGATACACAATTAAATAGAGCCATTGTTTGTCTAATACATGCCTAACGGCTGTCTGTGTCGGCTCTATTGAAATTGTTGGTGAACGGATGTGGCGAGGAGCTAGCATGGGCATGTGACCATTGACCACTGGGGTGGTAATTTGCATACGGGCGAAATGACACTGGACCAGAAAAAAAATTTTGTTTTGACATTACGATGGTCTAGAGGTTACGTTCGCTTAGTGCGTTATCGCTAGGGGGTGTTGTTGATTCCAGGGTCACTGGTTCGAGCCTTGGTCGGCGCAGTCCCTTATTTTCGTCGCATTTAATTCACTACTTTCTCTCATTTAAAAACCTGGTCCCTGGTGCTGCTGTTCATTTATTTTTAATATATGTATGTACATATTCCAACGGTAGGCCTTTAGATCTAGACTAGGAAGACGATGCGCAAAACGCTCCTGTACATTAATTTATTAAACTCTTTAATAAACAATGGCTTACATTCGGAAATTCCCGAACGCGATAGTCCTTTGAAAAACGATGTTGGATCTAGACCTAGATCTAGTCTTCTAGCCAATTTAAATTTGTTTCCTTTTTTTTACTAGAAAAATGATGTCGGTGAAACTAGAGTTTTCATCGTGTGGTCTACGAGCTAGTAATTCTTTTGTCAGTGATGTACACCAACTGTTAAATCTCTTGAAAAAATCGTAAGACCCGTTATTTAGATCAGCGTCTAGATTCCAGCTTCCACTTATCTCCCTTCTTTTTCCTCCTAGCCATCGCCTACATAATGAGGAGAGAAATGAATCACACTGCCTTTGGTATTCCATGGCGTGAACAAAACCGAATGACAGACTTGGACTTTGCTGATGACGTTGCACTACTCGGGCTACAAATAAATGCCTTTAAGAAATGACGGAGGGCCTAGACAGAGAGGCACCAAAAATTGGCCTCCGCATAAACTTGGATAAGACAAAAATTTAGCGAGTGGGATATAAGGCAAAGGGTGCCCCCGTCAGACTTGGCGAGTCAAAGCTTGAAGAACTGGACAAGTTCACGTACCTTGGCAGCATCATAACAAATGATGAGGATGCCTACCATGATGTAGCATGCCGAATAGGAAAGGCAGGGAGCATTTTCCAAAGGCTGCAGCCTATTTGGACAAGCCAAGCCATTGGACTCGAGATAAAAATACACCTTCTCAACATAATCGTCATTCCAACTGCAACATATGCATGTGAGACATGGAAGTCATCTGTCAAAATTGAGAAAAGACTAAATGTGGCTCAACAAAAATGGCTGAGACGGATTTCGGGAGTCAGTTACACAAATCCTTTGCTGAACTGGGAGTCGAACACTTAGTGAGGTTGTGACAGAACGTCGCATGAGGTTTGCGGGGCATGTCCTACGACAAAATGAACTAAGTATACCAAGAGTTGCGATGACATGGAGGCCAAAACGAGGAAAGCGCAAACAGGGACGTCCTCGTATTACTTGGCGACACACCTTCATGGAGGATCTCAGAACGGTGGACACCAGGTGGTAGGAGGATTCAGACATTGCCAGTGACAAATCTCAATGGAGACAGCTTGCCCCCCAATGCGCCGAACGGCGCGGGAGGACCTAAGTCTAAGTCTAAGTATGTCCAAACTAAAGATGAATTAACAAAATAAAATTAGCTAATTAATTATTGATAATTAATCAATTTTGTTTGATATCGAAAAAAGGAAAATACATTCTAAAGTATTAAAATATATAGCTGTAAATTTATTTTTTTTTTCAATTATTTTAATTTTTTTTTCGTGTTTGTTTTGAAAGATTTCTTACAGCACGTACTAATGCATAAGCTTAGATTTCGACGCTTTATCAAACTTAACACATTGTGACGATATGAACGAATAGATACTTAACATATTACATGCAAGATGTGTGTCTATACCAGGAGTTCTCAACCTGTGGGTCGCGACCCACTTGGGGGGTCGATTGACGATTTGCCTAAGACCATCGAAAATATGGATTGTTATTTTTGTCTATTCTTATAGTGCTGTGTGGGTGGGGGTCGCGGCAGATTATGATAAGGGGTCGCCGAGCAAAAAAAGGTTGAGAACCACTGGTCTATACTAAGTAAGGCCAGGTCGACTCTGGCACACCCGTGCAGCTGATGAGTTATCAAGATATAGATTGTCTGCCTAGACCTACAAACAAATTTAATTTTCAGATTATATTTTTAAAAATTATAACTGTAAAACCAGAGTTTTCCCTGTGTGGACAATTAGCTAATTTTTTCTCCCAAAGATGTGCATCAACTGTCAAATTTATAGGAAAATTTTAGAGCCTTTTACGAGATCAGTGTTAGCATAGGTTGTTGCTGTTTTTTTACCCCCTTGCAGAGTTTGCAAGCTGATATGAGAAGTTCAAAGAGAAATGATTGAAAAAAAAAAAAGAACTTACTCAGAAAAAGTATCTCCTTTGTAACATAAGTTCTCAAACTGAGAGGCCAAGCTCTCTTATGGAGGACAAGTGAAGTTTTATGGTAAAAATGAATAAATAGAGAGAGAGAGCGAAAGAAAGATAAAAAGAAATAAAGAGAAAGATAGAGGTGAAAAGAGAGATAAGAAAGTGAGACAGTTATAGAGAGAAAGAAAGAGAGGTAGAGAGAGAGAAAGGGAGAATCAGACAGAAAAAGAGAGAGAGAAAGAAAGAAAGAGAAGGAGAGAGAGAGAGAGAAAGATAAACAGAGGAAGAGATTTCAAATTATGATATGAGATCTTTTAGAGAAGATTGGGTCTCTTATATAATGTCTATGTGCTTTACCTTGTGTTTTGAAAAAAAAGCTTTTATCAAATCACTCTGTCTGTCTAGTTAAACGTTTGCACACGTTATTTATCCCACACCCAATCTCGGATCAAGCTGAATATTTTCACAATTATTTCTTTTATCTGTCAAAAAAAGGTATCAATAAAAAAAATTTGTTAATTAACTATTGGTAATTAGTTGTTTTGCTTGGTAAAGGTAGAATAATTTTACTTGACTGATGTTGTGGTATAAATTGAATTAGTTCCCTTTGCAGGCAGAAAGAAGCAAGTCACCGCTTTGAAGCCTGAAACTAACTAAAGATAAATATAAAACTTTCTATTTTCATAAAAGGAAACATAAAAATGAACAAAGGTCACACACACTACTTACAGCCATTAAACTTGGGACTTCTATCACAGTATATTTTTCTTTAAGGGCATCATTGCTAGTACTGAATAGACCACTCATCATTTTCACCAGGAGTTTCACGTCGGGGTCTGCAAGAAATAAATAAATAAATGCAGAGGCAGGATCTTTGTTGATTCCTTTACACTTTTTCAAAATCTTAAATAAAAATCCAGTTATTAATAATTATACTTATATATCTAATAGCAATAACATGCAATATAGAAAGAAATTGAGTACTTGTAAATTTAACTTCAATTTAATAAATAAAATATTTAATATCCATATGTTATTTAATTAAAAGAATGTAGGCCTATATCTATATTGTTCAGTTTACTGTCAATCCGGATCTGCTAGTCGACACGTCTTAACCACGACAGTGTTGTCAACTTTAATATTTAAAATATTTTCGCTAGAAAAGAACAAATGTTTGAAGAAAATCAGATATTTTTTTCTTTTTAAATCTCTTTTGTAAAGGCACTTAAATTGTGGAGGTCTCGGGGTAGCAGCCCCCGCCTGCCCTCCCCTAAATCCGGCCATGAATTGTAAATGTATAAAGTAAGAGAGAAAGAGAGGAGAGGGTTTAGATAGCGTGATGATCAGAAACAAAAGTTGATATCTCAGATTGTAACCCAAAACTTATAAACTAATGGAGAAAATACAAAATCCTGAAGAGAAATTGTCTTGTACGAATTACTTTAAGTTTTAGGACAAAATCTGAGATTTTCAACCTGATGAGAGAAATTATAATGAAACGATTCAAAATGTCGACGAAATAAACGAATACAAGTAGAATCACTTTATTATACGTGATGTTTAAGCTTTATCAAACCTTTCCCCTAGAAATAGACTTAATGCAGTGTTTCCCAAACTGTTTCCTTAACGGAACACTTCGCACATTCGGAGTATTTAGCAGAACACTTTGCTTACATTTTAGAGAGATAAATTCACGTGGTGGCCTACTAGTTCATTATTCCAGCAGTTCGTGAAACACCTATTTAGACTTCGCGGAACACAAGGGTTCAATGGAACACATTTTGGGAAACACTGACTTAGTGGAACAACTCAGGGTTGAATAATGTACATATTTACGTTCAGTAAACAAATGTTATGAACAAAAAAAAATCATGTAGAACTCTCTTCTATAATAGCAATAACATCTAGTGTCTAACACATTTAATTTATGTCAAATTTTAGCCACTGAAAATAAATGTATCATTTGGCAGCTAATGAGTTAATATTATTTTACAACTTTCACCCATTGTAGATAGAAGCAAAATAAAAATAATAATAATAATTTGCCAACAAGAGCATTGGTCTGGTAATAAGTTGTCAGAGCCAAGTAAACAACAACAAGGTGGTAGCTCTTATCATTATAATGAATTGTTTTCTTTCACAATAGCTGAAAATCAGACAAAGCAAGTAAAATACAAACTATTTGAAATGAAAACAATGCTTTGAGTAAAAATGTCAATCAATGTTAATCAACGTTTGAGACACAGGTAAAGTAGATGTACAGAAAATTATTTACCTGTTTTGAGTTTGTTAGACGAGCTTTTTATCACTCACTCTTACTTACTACCGAAGTCATAGCCTGTATCTGTATCTTATAGAAACCACTTTATGTAAAGAATGATGTATTCCATAGAATTATATATAATTTGCGTAATGTAATGCTTTTTCCTTTATTGTGTTAATACCTGGTAACAGCCTTGTTGCATTCACTCAATCAAGCAAAATATAAAAAATCCTTTAAAAAAACAAAACAAATCTTATTAAGGAGAAGAACTCCACTTCTACAACTATATATCTCTCAATAATGTAAATAAGGGATTCATATTTCGTTAGTTACCTTAAATAATTGTTGTTAAGTTTCAACTTGATTCTAAAATGGATGTCTATGAAATAACGTGTATACTTACCGAAGAGGGAAAAAACGAAATATTTAAGTATAACTGAGAATACTGTAGGATTAATTTCCCTTGTTGGTATCAAACAATATGATTGATAAACGCGCTGAACTTTCGTTCAGACTTCACGATGGTCCCGGGCTCATACTCAGCCGGTGACACCCCTTTCGTCCTGCGGGAGGCCTTGACTACGAAGTAAATTATCTTCAAATTTGAAGGAACAATGGAACATCTGAAACATGTAAAATATTTAACAAATAAAACATTGTATTAATTGGTAATTTTTTTTAATGATTCATGTATTTTCTACGCCCATGAATAATTGTGCAAAATTTCAACTTGATCCGAGAATAGCGTGTTCAAACTTTTTACCAGACAGACAGAGTGAATTGATATTTAAAAAAAAATTCTCTGTTTTATAAAATGATAATAAGAAGACTCTCCGAGACCACTGCTTTGTGTAGCGCAATATTAACAACAGTACAAGATCCTTCGAACTCGGGGTCGTGGTGATGCATAGGACCCCACCAGGTAACTAGACTCTAAACCTGGTGCAGTCCTACAAATTGTGCACCTGCAAATCTTTGTCTGCTTAAATCTTCTACAAAATACGTAAGTTTCTCGTGTTAAATAAAGGAAACAATAGGGACCTGTAGATCAGTGTTTCTCAAACTTTTAACAGGGATACAACGAAAACGAAAAAAAAAATGTACACATATTTATACTCTCTCATTTCAAAGTTGTTCTTTGCAAATATAGTTACAATATAGTGGGAATCTTATTTATCTATTTACTATCCAAATAAGTTGGACATAATTAAAAACAACAATTAATAAGTGTTTTTTCCTATTCTCGCGTGAACTGCTACCATTAAAGTACAGCAGTAAGAAACACAAAACTAAAGGCATTTCTTTTCTTTTTAACTTTTTTTCTTTTCTTGAGGCT
This sequence comes from Biomphalaria pfeifferi, assembly GCA_030265305.1. NCBI lineage: Eukaryota > Metazoa > Mollusca > Gastropoda > Planorbidae > Biomphalaria > Biomphalaria pfeifferi. The sequence goes on from JASAOG010000013.1 coordinate 3,712,370, forward strand.
TTCAATAAGAGATTGACCCTTTCCAAAACAATGAGATACTCATTATAAGACATCAGTTAGGACAGGTTCACATATAACTCCGTATTCACTTTCACCTATTCCTTGGTCTGCTGTATATTTGGGGCACCACAAAAGATCTGTCAACCTTCTTTCTCCATTCTTCTCTGTCATTTGCCTTTGATAGATTTTCATTATGATGTTCTTTCTGAAAATATTGAAATCTGCCTTTTTTTTTTGCCAGGGTGGACCACTTCGGGGGCCGATTTTGAGTTTGTGTTTCCACACAAAATTCTTCAGGAGAAAATGAAATCAGCGTTTTCCTGCGTTCTGACACTCATTCTCCATGTGTCTACAACGAACTATTTCTAATACTTTTTAATCATAAAGTAAGTAAGTAAAGTTTCGAGTTTCCGGGAGAAAGACATGGCGCGAAGGCGTGAGTTAAACGTTCAGGAAATCAGCCCAGGTGATCAGGCGGATATGAAGGGGAGATTATCAGAGCTCGGCCAGATCAAGGGGAGATTATACCTTGATGATAGCTAGTGCTAGACGATCGGGGAGACATCGCCGCCCGAGGTGTAGAGTTGAATGGGCTCTTTGAAGTGACCAGCCGCTCCCCACAAAGGGGGGGGGGGGGTCAATGGATGTTAGCCAAGATAGGAAAGGGGGAGCGTACTCTTGTCAAGAGTCTAGAGTGGCACGTGTCTAGGTGGGGGTAGCAAAATGTGACATCGATGCCAAAAGGGGGTGGGGTTGGATTGGAGGGGTGGTGGCTGTGTTTTTAGCGCTTGATCGCTAAATTAGTAAAATTGATGATTAATAGCTTGCTTATAAATTAATTAAATGCTAAGACCTGAGTGATACCTTGAGTGAGCTAAAACGGTTCGTCACAGAACGTAATCATCTTTTTTTATTAAATAGCGCATGTATTTTTACGATTAGATAAGAAAGATGAGCAAAAAGATGATCTTACGGCTATTAAGCTCATTTCAAAAGTGCAAGCTCCACAGTCGCTCCACTGCCTCGAATGAATGCGTTGTACATTGTTATGGCACGAAAAGGGAAAGTTTTGTTTAGAGACTGTGACTTGAACATTAAAAACAAGACTAGAATTTAAGAAATAAACATAATACTTTTGGCAGCTCTAAAGCAAGGTCGGCTTTAGTAACTGAAGCAGAGATTTAGATAATACAACATTCGATGGTTCCCTTCATTAAGTATTCATTTACTTGACCATCTTATATTGATGAGATTTCGCCGAGTGTTATTTCATTCATTGAGGTGTTACCTCCGTTTGACTTTTCTGCACAAGACACAGCGCCTAACAACATATACTGAGTAGGAATATTGAAAAGCTCAAAACATAAGAAGAGTTTGGCGCCATTGATTTGCTCTAAGCTCCGACTCCAGAGCACTTACATGGCTACAAAAACAGGGTCTCGAGTGTAATGTGTTTGGTTTGTGAGGGAGCTGGTGCATTACGAAGAGTTTGAGAGTCTCTGATATTCAGCTTTTATATTCCAACAGCATGTTCTTCTTTAGGCTTGGTTCCCATGAGTTCCCGCTCGGCTAGGTCGTGACCTTTGTTAGCTCAAGATTTACGATTAGATGCTCAAAACGCTTAACCGAGACATCGTCTGCGAATGAAGATTATAAATAAACAGCAACAACGTGCACGATAATTTTACCATGAGTCATGGTAAAATTCAATATTCTATAGCAAATTAGCTGTGACGATTTGTTTTCTTTTGCACATTATTAATAGTTATCATATTTAGTAAAAGCCTAAAATATGATATATTTTTTTGTCTAAGATGAAAAATCCTTGCCAGCTGTCTTTTGATTTGATATATGGGAAAGTTCCCATGAAAAAGGCAGTGCAGTTATAACTTGGTAAAAGAATTTACGTCTCGCGGAGTTGTGTGTGTTAGCGCTTGATAAAATAGTAGTTAAACACGTCCACCAGTTTATAATAGAAGAGATACAAGAACGTTCCTTACATGCCATTATCTGAGATATACGAGCTGCAGATACATGAATTAACCACGTTTTCTTGGTATTTCGTTAATAAAACTACAGAATCTCAGACACTGAACAAGTGTGTTAGAGCGTTGGATTTAATGATAGCTATTGTACTCGATAAGAATTCATTGGTTTGTCATTGTTGTTAAGAGAGACGCACTGCCTGTGTCTAACGTCAGCGAATACATTAGATACGTTTTTTTACATGGACAAACACTCGGTCATGGCTGCCTCGTGATAGGTAGCATTCATAACTGTGTTCATGCAAGGATTCGTGAAAAATATCCAAAAGCAGACCTTGTCCGTTGCGGGTCTCACAGACACACCATGCAAAAACCACATGTTTAGAACTTGGGACTATTACAGAACAAGGCTTTACATTCCTTATCTTGATTCGTTAGTTTCTTCATTAACATCTCTCTTATCAAGCTATAATAATGCTCAGCTCAATTTGTTTTCCAACATTCTAAAACGATGCAAGAGCTGCAACTTAAAGAACAATATCAGAACTTCCAGATAAGCGTTTATCGCCGGCTTGTCCATCGCGACGAGAAACTATTCACTAGTAAAGCTACTTACCTTCGTGTACAGTAAATAGTTTGTTTACATGTTATTTTATTCATTTCATGAAAAGTATTTATAGTGAACTTAATATTGCATAGGTATGGGTGACGAAGGGCACCATTTCTTTTTTTTTATATTCTCTGTAATAAAAACGTTGAAGCTATGAGCCCTAGGTGGCAACACACTCACCTGCTAAAAATCATGCGGGAGCATATGAACACAGTAACACTGTTCCACATCTAGAATCTATATTGAAGATCTGAGCTAGATCTAGATCTAGATTCTAGTAGACTCACTTAACTAAACTAGATAGATAGATAGATAGATAGATAGATAGATAGATAGATAGATAGATAGATAGATAGATTGATGGATGGATGGATGGATGGATGGATGGATGGTTGGATGGATGGGTGGATGGATGGATGGATGCGTGGATGGATAGATGGATGGATTAGATAGATGGATGGATATATTAGATAGATGGATGGATATGTTAGATAGATAGATAGATGGATGGATATATTAGATAGATAGATAGATGTATGGATATATTAGATAGATAGATGAATTGATGGATATATTAGATAGATAGATGGATGGATGAATGGATATATTAGATCGATGGATGGATGGATGGATATATTAGATAGATAGATGGATAGATGGATGGATATATTAGATAGATAGATGGATGGATGGATGGATATATTAGATAGATGGATGGATGGATTGATGGATATATTAGATAGATAGATGGATGGATGGATGGATATATTAGATAGATGGATGGATGGATGGATGGATATATTAGATAGATGGATGAAGGGATGGATATATTAGATAGATGGATGGATGGATGGATGGATATATTAGATAGATGGATGGATGGATGGATATATTAGATAGATAGATGGATGGATGGATATATTAGATAGATCGATAAATGGATGGATGGATATATTAGATAGATAGATGGATGGATGGATGGATATATTAGATAGATAGATGGATGGATGGATATATTAGATAGATAGATAGATGAATGGATATATTAGATAGATGGATGGATGGATGGATATACTAGATAGATAGATGGATGGATGGATATATTAGATAGATAGGTGGATGGATGGATGGATATATTAGATAGATAGATGGATGGATGGATATATTAGATAGATAGATAGATAGATGGATGGATGGGTATTTTAGATAGATAGATTGATGGATGGATATATTAGATAGATAGATAGATAGATGGATATATTAGATAGATAGATAGATGGATGGATGTATATATTAGATAGATAGATGGATGGATGGATATATTAGATAGATAGATAAATGGATGGATGGATATATTAGATAGATAGATGGATGGATGGATGGATGGATATATTAGATAGATAGATGGATGGATGGATATATTAGATAGATAGATAGATGGATGGATATATTAGATAGATGGATGGATGGATGGATATATTAGATAGATAGATGGATGGATGGATATATTAGATAGATAGATGGATGAATGGATGGTTATATTAGATAGATGGATGGATGGATGGATATATTAGATAGATAGATGGATGGATGGATATATTAGATAGATAGATGGATGGATATATTAGATAGATGGATGGATGGATGGATATATTAGATAGATAGATGGATGGATGGATATATTAGATAGGTGGATGGATGGATGGATATATTAGATAGATAGATGGATGGATGGATATATTAGATAGATAGATGGATGGATGGATATATTAGATAGATAAATAGATGGATGGATGGATATATTAGATAGATAGATTGATGGATGGATGTATATATTAGATAGATAGATAAATGGATGGATGGATATATTAGATAGATAGATGGATAGATGGATGGATATATTACATAGATGGATGGATGGATGGATATATTAGATAGATAGATAGATGGATGGATATATTAGATAGATGGATGGATGGATGGATATATTAGATAGATAGATGGATGGATGGATATATTAGATAGATGGATGGATGGATGGATATATTAGATAGATAGATGGATGGATGGATATATAAGATAGATAGATGGATGGATGGATATATTAGATAGATAGATGGATGGATGGATATATTAGATAGATAGATAGATGGATGGATGGGTATATTAGATAGATAGATTGATGGATGGATGTATATATTAGATAGATAGATGGATGGATGGATATATTAGATAGATAGATAGATGGATGGATGTATATATTAGATAGATAGATGGATGGATGGATGGATATATTAGATAGATAGATAAATGGATGGATGGATATATTAGATAGATAGATGGATGGATGGATGGATATATTAGATAGATGGATGGATGGATGGATATATTAGATAGATAGATAGATAGATGGATGGATATATTAGATAGATGGATGGATGGATGGATATATTAGATAGATAGATGGATGGATGGATATATTAGATAGATAGATGGATGGATGGATGGATATATTAGATAGATAGATAGATGGATGGATATATTAGATAGATGGATGGATGGATGGATATATTAGATAGATAGATGGATGGATGGATATATTAGATAGATAGATGGATGGATGGATGGTTATATTAGATAGATGGATGGATGGATGGATATATTAGATAGGTGGATGGATGGATGGATGGATATATTAGATAGATAGATGGATGGATGGATATATTAGATAGATAGATGGATGGATGGATGGATATATTAGATAGATAGATTGATGGATGGATGTATATATTAGATAGATAGATAGATGGATGGATGTATATATTAGATAGATAGATGGATGGATGGATATATTAGATAGATAGATAAATGAATGGATGGATATATTAGATAGATAGATGGATAGATGGATGGATATATTAGATAGATGGATGGATGGATGGATATATTAGATAGATAGATAGATGGATGGATATATTAGATAGATGGATGGATGGATGGATATATTAGATAGATAGATGGATGGATGGATATATTAGATAGATGGATGGATGGATGGATATATTAGATAGATAGATGGATGGATGGATATATTAGATAGATAGATGGATGGATGGATATATTAGATAGATAGATGGATGGATGGATATATTAGATAGATAGATAGATGGATGAATGGGTATATTAGATAGATAGATTGATGGATGGATGTATATATTAGATAGATAGATGGATGGATGGATATATTAGATAGATAGATAGATGGATGGATGTATATATTAGATAGATAGATGGATGGATGGATGGATATATTAGATAGATAGATAAATGGATGGATGGATATATTAGATAGATAGATGGATGGATGGATGGATATATTAGATAGATGGATGGATGGATGGATATATTAGATAGATAGATAGATAGATGGATGGATATATTAGATAGATGGATGGATGGATGGATATATTAGATAGATAGATGGATGGATGGATATATTAGATAGATAGATGGATGGATGGATGGATATATTAGATAGATAGATAGATGGATGGATATATTAGATAGATGGATGGATGGATGGATATATTAGATAGATAGATGGATGGATGGATATATTAGATAGATAGATGGATGGATGGATGGTTATATTAGATAGATGGATGGATGGATGGATATATTAGATAGATAGATGGATGGATGGATATATTAGATAGATAGATGGATGGATGGATGGTTATATTAGATAGATGGATGGATGGATGGATATATTAGATAGATAGATGGATGGATGGATATATTAGATAGATAGATGGATGGATATATTAGATAGATGGATGGATGGATGGATATATTAGATAGATAGATGGATGGATGGATATATTAGATAGATAGATGGATGGATGGATGGATATATTAGATAGATAGATAGATGGATGGATATATTAGATAGATGGATGGATGGATGGATATATTAGATAGATAGATGGATGGATGGATATATTAGATAGATAGATGGATGAATGGATGGTTATATTAGATAGATGGATGGATGGATGGATATATTAGATAGATAGATGGATGGATGGATATATTAGATAGGTGGATGGATGGATGGATATATTAGATAGATAGATGGATGGATGGATATATTAGATAGATAGATGGATGGATGGATATATTAGATAGATAAATAGATGGATGGATGGATATATTAGATAGATAGATTGATGGATGGATGTATATATTAGATAGATAGATAAATGGATGGATGGATATATTAGATAGATAGATGGATAGATGGATGGATATATTACATAGATGGATGGATGGATGGATATATTAGATAGATAGATAGATGGATGGATATATTAGATAGATGGATGGATGGATGGATATATTAGATAGATAGATGGATGGATGGATATATTAGATAGATGGATGGATGGATGGATATATTAGATAGATAGATGGATGGATGGATATATAAGATAGATAGATGGATGGATGGATATATTAGATAGATAGATGGATGGATGGATATATTAGATAGATAGATAGATGGATGGATGGGTATATTAGATAGATAGATTGATGGATGGATGTATATATTAGATAGATAGATGGATGGATGGATATATTAGATAGATAGATAGATGGATGGATGTATATATTAGATAGATAGATGGATGGATGGATGGATATATTAGATAGATAGATAAATGGATGGATGGATATATTAGATAGATAGATGGATGGATGGATGGATATATTAGATAGATGGATGGATGGATGGATATATTAGATAGATAGATAGATAGATGGATGGATATATTAGATAGATGGATGGATGGATGGATATATTAGATAGATAGATGGATGGATGGATATATTAGATAGATAGATGGATGGATGGATGGATATATTAGATAGATAGATAGATGGATGGATATATTAGATAGATGGATGGATGGATGGATATATTAGATAGATAGATGGATGGATGGATATATTAGATAGATAGATGGATGGATGGATGGTTATATTAGATAGATGGATGGATGGATGGATATATTAGATAGGTGGATGGATGGATGGATGGATATATTAGATAGATAGATGGATGGATGGATATATTAGATAGATAGATGGATGGATGGATGGATATATTAGATAGATAGATTGATGGATGGATGTATATATTAGATAGATAGATAGATGGATGGATGTATATATTAGATAGATAGATGGATGGATGGATATATTAGATAGATAGATAAATGAATGGATGGATATATTAGATAGATAGATGGATAGATGGATGGATATATTAGATAGATGGATGGATGGATGGATATATTAGATAGATAGATAGATGGATGGATATATTAGATAGATGGATGGATGGATGGATATATTAGATAGATAGATGGATGGATGGATATATTAGATAGATGGATGGATGGATGGATATATTAGATAGATAGATGGATGGATGGATATATTAGATAGATAGATGGATGGATGGATATATTAGATAGATAGATGGATGGATGGATATATTAGATAGATAGATAGATGGATGAATGGGTATATTAGATAGATAGATTGATGGATGGATGTATATATTAGATAGATAGATGGATGGATGGATATATTAGATAGATAGATAGATGGATGGATGTATATATTAGATAGATAGATGGATGGATGGATGGATATATTAGATAGATAGATAAATGGATGGATGGATATATTAGATAGATAGATGGATGGATGGATGGATATATTAGATAGATGGATGGATGGATGGATATATTAGATAGATAGATAGATAGATGGATGGATATATTAGATAGATGGATGGATGGATGGATATATTAGATAGATAGATGGATGGATGGATATATTAGATAGATAGATGGATGGATGGATGGATATATTAGATAGATAGATAGATGGATGGATATATTAGATAGATGGATGGATGGATGGATATATTAGATAGATAGATGGATGGATGGATATATTAGATAGATAGATGGATGGATGGATGGTTATATTAGATAGATGGATGGATGGATGGATATATTAGATAGATAGATGGATGGATGGATATATTAGATAGATAGATGGATGGATGGATGGTTATATTAGATAGATGGATGGATGGATGGATATATTAGATAGATAGATGGATGGATGGATATATTAGATAGATAGATGGATGGATATATTAGATAGATGGATGGATGGATGGATATATTAGATAGATAGATGGATGGATGGATATATTAGATAGATAGATGGATGGATGGATGGATATATTAGATAGATAGATAGATGGATGGATATATTAGATAGATGGATGGATGGATGGATATATTAGATAGATAGATGGATGGATGGATATATTAGATAGATAGATGGATGAATGGATGGTTATATTAGATAGATGGATGGATGGATGGATATATTAGATAGATAGATGGATGGATGGATATATTAGATAGATAGATGGATGGATATATTAGATAGATGGATGGATGGATGGATATATTAGATAGATAGATGGATGGATGGATATATTAGATAGGTGGATGGATGGATGGATATATTAGATAGATAGATGGATGGATGGATATATTAGATAGATAGATGGATGGATGGATATATTAGATAGATAGATAGATGGATGGATGGATATATTAGATAGATAGATTGATTGATGGATGTATATATTAGATAGATAGATAAATGGATGGATGGATATATTAGATAGATAGATGGATAGATGGATGGATATATTAGATAGATGGATGGATGGATGGATATATTAGATAGATAGATGGATGGATGGATATATTAGATAGATGGATGGATGGATGGATATATTAGATAGATAGATGGATGGATGGATATATTAGATAGATGGATGGATGGATGGATATATTAGATAGATAGATGGATGGATGGATATATAAGATAGATACATGGATGGATGGATATATTAGATAGATAGATGGATGGATGGATATATTAGATAGATAGATAGATGGATGGATGGGTATATTAGATAGATAGATTGATGGATGGATGTATATATTAGATAGATAGATGGATGGATGGATATATTAGATAGATAGATAGATGGATGGATGTATATATTAGATAGATAGATGGATGGATGGATGGATATATTAGATAGATAGATAAATGGATGGATGGATATATTAGATAGATAGATGGATGGATGGATGGATATATTAGATAGATGGATGGATGGATGGATATATTAGATAGATAGATAGATAGATGGATGGATATATTAGATAGATGGATGGATGGATGGATATATTAGATAGATAGATGGATGGATGGATATATTAGATAGATAGATGGATGGATGGATGGATATATTAGATAGATAGATAGATGGATGGATATATTAGATAGATGGATGGATGGATGGATATATTAGATAGATAGATGGATGGATGGATATATTAGATAGATAGATGGATGGATGGATGGTTATATTAGATAGATGGATGGATGGATGGATATATTAGATAGATAGATGGATGGATGGATATATTAGATAGATAGATGGATGGATGGATGGATATATTAGATAGATAGATTGATGGATGGATGTATATATTAGATAGATAGATAGATGGATGGATGTATATATTAGATAGATAGATGGATGGATGGATATATTAGATAGATAGATAAATGGATGGATGGATATATTAGATAGATAGATGGATAGATGGATGGATATATTAGATAGATGGATGGATGGATGGATATATTAGATAGATAGATAGATGGATGGATATATTAGATAGATGGATGGATGGATGGATATATTAGATAGATAGATGGATGGATGGATATATTAGATAGATGGATGGATGGATGGATATATTAGATAGATAGATGGATGGATGGATATATTAGATAGATAGATGGATGGATGGATATATTAGATAGATAGATGGATGGATGGATATATTAGATAGATAGATAGATGGATGAATGGGTATATTAGATAGATAGATTGATGGATGGATGTATATATTAGATAGATAGATGGATGGATGGATATATTAGATAGATAGATAGATGGATGGATGTATATATTAGATAGATAGATGGATGGATGGATGGATATATTAGATAGATAGATAAATAGATGGATGGATATATTAGATAGATAGATGGATGGATGGATGGATATATTAGATAGATGGATGGATGGATGGATATATTAGATAGATAGATAGATAGATGGATGGATATATTAGATAGATGGATGGATGGATGGATATATTAGATAGATAGATGGATGGATGGATATATTAGATAGATAGATGGATGGATGGATGGATATATTAGATAGATAGATAGATGGATGGATATATTAGATAGATGGATGGATGGATGGATATATTAGATAGATAGATGGATGGATGGATATATTAGATAGATAGATGGATGGATGGATGGTTATATTAGATAGATGGATGGATGGATGGATATATTAGATAGATAGATGGATGGATGGATATATTAGATAGATAGATGGATGGATGGATGGTTATATTAGATAGATGGATGGATGGATGGATATATTAGATAGATAGATGGATGGATGGATATATTAGATAGATAGATGGATGGATATATTAGATAGATGGATGGATGGATGGATATATTAGATAGATAGATGGATGGATGGATATATTAGATAGATGGATGGATGGATGGATATATTAGATAGATAGATGGATGGATGGATGGTTATATTAGATAGGTGGATGGATGGATGGATATATTAGATAGATAGATGGATGGATGGATATATTAGAAAGATAGATGGATGGATGGATATATTAGATAGATAGATAGATGTATGGATATATTAGATAGATAGATGAATTGATGGATATATTAGATAGATAGATGGATGGATGAATGGATATATTAGATCGATGGATGGATGGATGGATATATTAGATAGATAGATGGATAGATGGATGGATATATTAGATAGATAGATGGATGGATGGATGGATATATTAGATAGATGGATGGATGGATTGATGGATATATTAGATAGATAGATGGATGGATGGATGGATATATTAGATAGATGGATGGATGGATGGATGGATATATTAGATAGATGGATGAAGGGATGGATATATTAGATAGATGGATGGATGGATGGATGGATATATTAGATAGATGGATGGATGGATGGATATATTAGATAGATAGATGGATGGATGGATATATTAGATAGATCGATAAATGGATGGATGGATATATTAGATAGATAGATGGATGGATGGATATATTAGATAGATAGATGGATGGATGGATGGTTATATTAGATAGATGGATGGATGGATGGATATATTAGATAGATAGATGGATGGATGGATATATTAGATAGATAGATGGATGGATGGATGGTTATATTAGATAGATGGATGGATGGATGGATATATTAGATAGATAGATGGATGGATGGATATATTAGATAGATAGATGGATGGATATATTAGATAGATGGATGGATGGATGGATATATTAGATAGATAGATGGATGGATGGATATATTAGATAGATGGATGGATGGATGGATATATTAGATAGATAGATGGATGGATGGATGGTTATATTAGATAGGTGGATGGATGGATGGATATATTAGATAGATAGATGGATGGATGGATATATTAGAAAGATAGATGGATGGATGGATATATTAGATAGATAGATAGATGGATGGATGGATATATTAGATAGATAGATTGATGGTTGGATGTATATATTAGATAGATAGATAGATGGATGGATGTATATATTAGATAGATAGATGGATGGATGGATATATTAGATAGATAGATAAATGGATGGATGGATATATTAGATAGATAGATGGATAGATGGATGGATATATTAGATAGATGGATGGATGGATGGATATATTAGATAGATAGATAGATGGATGGATATATTAGATAGATGGATGGATGGATGGATATATTAGATAGATAGATGGATGGATGGATATATTAGATAGATGGATGGATGGATGGATATATTAGATAGATAGATGGATGGATGGATATATTAGATAGATAGATGGATGGATGGATATATTAGATAGATAGATGGATGGATGGATATATTAGATAGATAGATGGATGGATGGATATATTAGATAGATAGATAGATGGATGGATGTATATATTAGATAGATAGATGGATGGATGGATATATTAGATAGATAGATAGATGGATGGATGTATATATTAGATAGATAGATGGATGGATGGATGGATATATTAGATAGATAGATAAATGGATGGATGGATATATTAGATAGATAGATGGATGGATGGATGGATATATTAGATAGATGGATGGATGGATGGATATATTAGATAGATAGATAGATAGATGGATGGATATATTAGATAGATGGATGGATGGATGGATATATTAGATAGATAGATGGATGGATGGATATATTAGATAGATAGATGGATGGATGGATGGATATATTAGATAGATAGATAGATGGATGGATATATTAGATAGATGGATGGATGGATGGATATATTAGATAGATAGATGGATGGATGGATATATTAGATAGATAGATGGATGGATGGATGGTTATATTAGATAGATGGATGGATGGATGGATATATTAGATAGATAGATTGATGGATGGATATATTAGATAGATAGATAGATGGATGGATATATTAGATAGATAGATAGATAGATTTGCAGAAAGATTCGTAAAATTATTTAAAATGACCATGAAGGATGCAAAAAATGATACAGGCACATTAAGTCAAAAAAATCTTGATTTCTATTCGCTTAAAGAAATTCTCCATAATCCACAAGTAATGAGCGTCCAACATTTCTTATGTTTGGAAGAAGACTACAATCTCGTCTAGATTTACTTAGGCCAAACATGGATATTCAAAATAGACTTACGAGTAATTACTCCAAGGCAAAATGAGAGAATTCCAAGTTGGGGACAGTGTTCTTGCCCGCGATTACAGAGCAAATCAGGAAGAAAAGTGGCAATATGGCGTAATAAAGTCCTCTAATGTATACAGTAGAAATATACCCAGGCATTATATGGAGGAGACACATCGATCAGTTTGTCAGCACTCCAAGACAAGAGAATGGTACATCTACCAGAAGAGAAATGATTCCTACTGCGTCTGAAAGAAACGAACATTTCCCTAATGCTACTGCAATACCAAATGCTGTTATACTAAAGACAGTCTTAGTGACCAAGCTACAATACAGGACCCAGTATGAAACAATGAAGAATACTCCCAACCTCAGGTTGAGTACCCATGCTCACCTACTAGAATGGCGACGCATTACTCTACTACACCCACAGTTATACATCCTGAACGCTGTAACCCAACCTCACAACGTGGTTACATTACCAGAAGTGGCCGCGAAGTTCGAAAACCAAACAGATACAATGAATGGAACAATCCCCTAAATTGACATATATCTTGCTTTATATTTAGATGTATCTTGGAAATCAGTCCCCAGTCATTTGTTAATTTTTTTTAAATATTTCTTTTTTTTTCTTTCTTCTTTTTCGTTTAAGTTAAATGTTTTGTTATCTTTCCTTTTTTTTTTTTTTGGAAGAGGGAGGTGCTGAGGTATGTTATCATTATTATTATTGTATTATGCGAATTTATATATGTATGTCATTTCATGTTCCTAATGAAGAACACCACTTCCGGTTCATTCACTGCAACATGTTGTAAACATTAAACATGTCTTCACTTAAACTTATATGTCTCTGGAAAAAGGAAGTAACTTCCTGTAAATTGAAAACATGTATATCTATTGTATTCGGATTTCCGAATTATGAAAAATTGCTTGATCTTCACGCTGAGAGATTTAAAAAAAACACTAGTGAAAATATTGTAATACTTATATAGGTTACGGTTATCTTATCTTCTTATCTTATATAATACAGACGTTACTTCAAAAAAAGAAGATGATTACGTCCTACGCGTCATGCATTTAGTCATGCATATTAACCAATGACTTAAATTCTGCCAAGTCACTGGTTTTCCTGGCTATCTCAGGCAACCCATTCCATGCTCTAATAGCACTAGGGAAGAAGGAGTATTTGTACAAATTTGTCCTAGCATATGGGATGAGGAATGTGCCTTTATCTTTGTGTCTTTCAGAGTATTTTATTAAATTTTGTTTTTGTATTTGAAGATTATGGTTCAGTGTTTTATATATAATTGCTACTTTACTTTTAATTCTTCTGTCCTGAAGGCTTTCTAAATTTAGTGATTTTACTATAGGTGTTACTCTAGTCAAATGTGAATATTCATTTGTTATGATTCTCACTGCTCTATTTTGTGTCTGTTCCAGTTTCCTAATGTTTTCTTGAGTTGAGGGTCCCAAACGGAGGATGCTTTTAGTTTTATGTTCTTATTTGATTTATAGAAATTTCTTTTAATAAATCCTAATGCTTTGTTTGATTTTTTTATAGTTTCATCATTATGTGGATTCCATGACAGTTTTTCATTTATTATAACACCTAGGTATTTTGCGTTTTTAGTCTGTGTTACTGGTTTGCCATGAATAAGATAAGTAAAATTAATTTGTTTTAGTTTTTTTGTTACTCTTAACAACTGACATTTTTCTGGGTGGAAAGACATGCTCCAATTTGATTCCCATTTCTGTAATTCATCTAATTCTCTTTGTAAAATATCTGTGTCTGTGGTTGAAATAGATATGAATACTTAACTTTTATACTGCTCATAAATGCTGTGTAATAAAGTACACAAAATTCCAAGTTACAAATTTTCGTTTCATAAAACTCTTTAATCGGCCAGTCTATATTTATTTATGTCTATGGATTTAGCTTGATTACACAGCAGTTGTAAAGAAATAACAGATTTTAACTATTCAAATTAATGTAAATGTAAAACTGTATTTTTTCAGATAAATAAATGTAAAGAATATAAATGCCACTGTACTCTGACTGTACATTTGTACTTATTGGGGCAAGAATGTACATCTAAAAAAAAAAATACTTTAGTAGGCGTGACCTAGATATAATTGAAAGTTGAGAGTTCGATTTTTGATTCAATTAAATCTGAAATAAAGATTTATAATTAAAGTAAATGTACATGAATAATACACCTGTAATATTTTTTGCATGCTCATTTGTAATTTGTGTTCTGCGATTAACCCTATGCTCTTCTTTGCCAATAAAAAAAAATGAGTAGCATGTTCATGTCTGCTAGTGTTTTATTGCAATGGATGGCAGGGGAAACACTGACGTTATGTGAACTAAAATATTTGAAAACATGTGTGTCATACGCCTCTGGGGCGATTTAACCTTAAATTCAATATTTTAAGAAAATAGTTTGGATATGCTTCGGGAGTTTCTAACGACCAGCATGCATTACAGGTTGGGAAACAGGAGACACAGAGTACAATTTATAAAAAAGGGTTACTTTAGTGTAAGAGATAGATTTATTTAATGCATCAAAATGTAGAGAGAGAGGGAAAACAAACATACAGGGAATGATAAATCCTAAAGTAACCTAAATGGGCCTATATAAATATATATATATATATATATATTGTTGGGTGAGAACACTGAATCATCCTAGGACTGTTTAATACTGGTGTGCATATGATACAAATGCCTTATTATTTGTTTGTTTTGTAAAATGTTTTACATGTTTCGGTTGTTCCTTCCTAGTCCAAACCTCCCGCAGGAAGACGGGGGATGGGAGCGGGCAGGGTTTGAACCCGGAACCATGGATAAGTCCTACGACAATCCGCACGATCAGGCAGACATCCAAGACTTAAGCTCTAATGTTACTCTTGTCCTCTTGGATTCTTAACTCTCTGTTTTGGTGCTGTAAACTGTTCAAGTCCGTTAGCGTCAGTTTCAGCTTTGGGAGGTTTTAGCTCCAGCTGAATATTCAAGTTGAGATGAAGATGGCCCCGTCGCTATTTCACGTCCTCGAGGTGTAAAGGATCCAGCGTTGACGGGGTAAAAATCAACGGCAATTATATATATATTTATAGTTCGGCCATCGTGGTTCGATGATGACCACTCTTGTCATCCAGGGGGCTTAGGGCCTTGCAATGGGATTTTGTGCCTACTCAATGAGGCTGGTGAGACGTATAGCCTATGTGAGCCCGGAATGTTCGGCTGCACACTGGGCAGGTTATTCCAGCTGGAGCTTGTGTCTTGAGCCTTGCTCTGTGACTCGTTTTTTCTGCCAGCAGTGTTCTCTTGTCCTCAGCACTCTGTGCGGCAGTTTTCAAAGCGCGACGTCATGATACTCTGTCAGGTTATGTGTCTGTGTGTAACTGTGTCAATGCTGAAGGCTTTCAGAGAAGCTTTTCGGAGATTCCAGTATCAGGCGGATCATGTGAAAAAAGTTATTTTTTCTGTGTGCATGTTTTCTATATACTATCCCCCTTTCTGGGGCATTGAGCAATGTAGGGAGCTCTATAGACCACTAGCTTTGTGCTTGTGGTAATACCTCGTCTATTCAAAAAAAATTTAGTCTACCATAGGATGCACTGGCCTTGGCGATATGCAGGTCGATTTCATTACCGATGTTTCCGCTTTGGAAGAGTGTGCTACCAAGGTAGGTGAATCTGTCCACTGCATTTATTTCCTGTCCTACGATGTCATTGTTGACATACGGCCGTCGGCCAGAAACAATATATATATATATAATTCTCTTCATGGCTCAAGAGTTGGGACAACCAAGTAATGGAAAGATCACTCTTTTATTTCTGCAAGTTGGACGGGCTAGAGTTACCCCACGTAATTTTAGAGGCGAAAAAAAAGGGTGGGGGAAGAACAAGTAGTATTCACCCGTTACTAAATAGCAGAGCCGGACTTAACGATTGTGACCAAGAAGTCATATAAAGAGAAAAAGTAGTTTTAGCGGCGAAAAAAAGAGAGATGGGGAGAAAAAGGAATCTACTCTGTATTCACCCGTCACTAAATAGCAGGGCCGGACTTAACCATTGTGGGGCCCTATGCGTAACGGATTTCGCGGAGCCCAGTTTGGGTAGGGATACGCATAATAAGTGAAAATTAAGAGTTTGTATTAGAAAATATATTCGTCTTTGCTTTTCATTCATTCTTAAATACACACAGAATTATTACACGAGCCTTGCATGTAGCGAAGTCATACAGTATATCATAAGAATTATGATTCCTACAAAGATTACACCCAATGGCAAGAATTATCAAACGTTACAATCTATCTTTGAGTATTGTTGACCTCAAGTAATCCTTCATGAGTTTGAGTCGCGAGAAGCGTGAGGCCGCGGGAAATCTGTTATAAGTTATAAAATGGTTTAATTTAATAATTTATACATCTAGAATTAGAGCGGGTCCTATGAAAGTGCGGGGCCCACTGCGAAAATAAAAAGTAGCCGTTGCACCTAAACTTTGCAAGTTTTTGAGATCTGAGTGTTACAGACGGAAAGACGGACATTTTGCACAAACCTAATATCTGCTTTACCCCATACGGGGCCGATAAAAAGTGTTATAAGTGCTTAAGCGGAAGGAAATTTCTACTTAAGACACTAAAATGCCTTTTATAAATGCATAGCTGGTAGAAATTGCGAATAAAAAAATAATTTTGGGTATAACCGCGTCAATTTAGATCTTGAAAATGGCTTAGTTGTCCTAGGTTTCAGTTAAGAAATAATAGGTTAGATTTGTGTATTTTATCGTCCAGGCAAGAGGGAGAATCAGTGATAGTCATTTAGTTAGTGGTCAGGACCGAGAATAATGTAGATAGATAGATAGATAGATAGATAGATAGATAGCAGGGGCGGACTGGCTATATGGGCAAACGGGCAAATGCCCGGTGGGCCAGTACCAAACGGGCCGGTCTTGTCGCGACCAAAGAAATTTTTTTTAATGTAGACAACCTTAAAAAATAAATTGACAGCAGCAAGACACAGATACCTGTCAGGCAGGGGCGGACTGGCAATATGGGCGAACGGGCAAATGCCCGGTGGGCCGGTACCAAATGGGCCGGTCTGGTCGCGACCGTCTGCATTTTTTTAAAAATGCAGACAACTTAAAAAAAAAAAAAAGAAAAACCGACAGCAGCGAGACACAGATTTTTTTTTTAAATTTATTTATTACACTTAATATTGTTTGAAATTCAACAAGAATATCCAAAACAAAGTACACTATACGCTGTACGTCATTTGCAAAACTTTAGACCGTACTTTTTGTTAGGCACGAGCGGCATGAACATCAACACTGCTTTGATGTCTTCGAGGTTGTATTTGGCCTCATCATTTTGCTGGTCGGAATGGACGTTTGATGGCACTCCCTTTTCTTTTTGCGCCTTCCCTCCCCCGTCTTTTGATGGTTCCATTGTCATTTAACGAAAAAGAGGGATGAGAGTGGTTAAGTTCCCTTGTAGAAGACAGTCGATAAAAGTAAAGAAAACTAAAAAAAAAAAACATGCGCAGGTCACAGCTGGGTTTGCGTAGTCATGTGAAACATTTCACTTATCTTAAGTCTTTTGCAAATACTACAATTATTATCATCACTGTAGAGTCTGTATTGCTAGAAACCTAGATCTTGTGAAAGCTTAATTTTATAATTAAAAAATTCATCTGCCGAATATATATATGTATGATTGTTCCTCTTTTTCGCGATTGTTCCTCCTTTTTCGCGATTGTTCCTCCTATTAACCCTGCATAAAAACTTCAAGGTAAAGAGTATAAAAAAACAACAATTTATTTTGACAAATTGTATGTTGTTTTTTCTCTAGATTACCATGACATTGAGGAATCAGAAAGTGGAGAGGCGGATCTACACAAGCGTTTTTTATGCTGCAATAAGAATCCAGACCACAAAGACCTTATACCTCTTAATGAATTTAGTAATAATCATATTCCTAATGGTGATAACCTTATATATAAATGTATGAAAACTATAGCTGACTTGACTGTCAGAGTGGATGTTAAAATGATAAGTCGTCGGAGGCCAGAGTTCTGGCCAGGATCCACTAAACCGTATCCGTTTTATAAGAGTAACCAGTCAAATCTAAGAGCAGGAAGTGGGTGGGTGTCAGGCGTTAGACAATTTACAGATGATAGAAAAAAATGTTGGTGTACGAAATGCCAGGGTTCAGAATTTTCCAGCGGTGCGTGGTGGGAGGTTGAAGTGACAACAACCAAACATTTGGTTTTTGATACCTTAGAGGGAGGGCACACTTCTTTAAGATTTTTTTATGACAAGGAGGATAGTCCAGTGGTCATTATTGATAAAGTCATTATGGAAAATTTGTGAAAAGACAAATGTTTGTTGAAATTCGCAACATGTGACTCGAATTTGGGAAACCAACTGGATAGAAGTCAAGAAAAATTAAAAAACTTCTGGTTCAAAGTCTATCAAAAATATTTGCCAGCTAGAGATGAAGATAAGTTTTCTTTTATAGTGTCACACCCTCATGGAGGTTGCAAACGTGTCAGTGTTGGTCATTGGAAGGAGAAAAAAAATGAGGATGAATTTACCAGGTTTACCTACACTACATGTACATGCCCAGGGAGTAGTGAAGCCTTGGTTCTTTTTCCAGGGTATGGAAATAGATTTGTTCCAGAATTTTTCCACAGTGGAAGCTTGAAATCTGGATTTAATGTCAGTGTGGCTGAATTGATGAATTCTCAGTTTTTCTGAATAGGTTAAAAGTAAATAAACAAACAAGACATTGTCCTTGCCTCTTAAAACTGCTCATTTTGTCGTTCACATTTTAACATGTAAAGATATTTAAGATTTCTGTATTTTTCTTGTAACAGTTTTAGGAGAGAAAATGTGTCTTTCTTCAATAAAACTTTTTTGTTTGTTGTCATCTAGGACAGTTTCATTCAATTGATAATTGTTTACTTGTATGTCATTTTGTTAATATTTGAATTGTACTACAGATTTAGATCTAAATGCTGTATATAAGCGGCACCTTTCTCAATTTCATATTGTGGAAATGTTTAATTTAAATATAAGTTTTATGTATTAAATTAAACTAAGATACTCGGAGGCGGCCCCCGCTGAACTCAATAAACATGAAAGTGAAACAGTGTCTCTAAAAGTAACGAAACATTTGCAGGTTGCCTCTGTAATAACACTTTGAAGAAAGGCAGTGGGTATTTGAAATAATTATTTTAATGAGTTTATGTCTTCAAACTCAAACCAATGAGATAAATAATTCAGGGATGAACGAAATTCACACATTAAAAGCATAAGTCACGTGTATAATCATAATAAGTATAATTAAAGTAGCTAGACTGACAAAATGCTATCTATATTAAACAAAACATAGTGAACTATGAACACTTGCCCATAACTTCTAACCAGATTTTAATAATCAAACGACCAAAGACCACGAGTTTCCTTTAATGACAGTGTGAGCAGGTCAGGGTGGCGCTACTGAGTGAGGCCCTATTCTGTTATCTGCTGCTCAACATTTGTTCATTTAAAAACAGTAGGCAGGTGGTAGCTCTACTGGGTGGGCCCAATCTGTGCACCTCGGTCTGCGACCAAGGGGCTAGAGTCGCCTAAGCAACCAGACAGCACAATTAAACTAAACTAAACTAAACTAGCTAACTAAAGATAAAATAACCAACTACAATTATAAAACAAACTACAATTATATACACTTTATTTACAACCAACTTACAAAGCAATAAAAATATAGATGAATACGAAAATGAAAATAAACTTAGAAATAAACCAAAAACTATTTATACTTGGGCAGTAATAACTGCGGCAGACAGTTAGGCCGTAAGACAGTTAGGCCGTAAGGCAGTATGCCTTAAGGCAGTTAGGCCGTAAGGCAGGAATTATAGCCTGCAATTACAAAATAAACAAACATAAGACAATATTCAAAAAATAAAATAATAATGGACTATAACACATATATTAGACTGGACTGGTCTAGACCTAGCTAGTGCATACACATAATACAAGCATGAGGTAATTTCAATTACCTACATGTAGCTAATAAAAGCAATACCTGAGTTATTAAAGTCCCAGCCACAACCAACACAGGTCAGGCTAGACTACAATAAACATAAGCTAGATCTAGATAATAGTAGATAAGACTAAACAAGCCGCCATGACAGCGATGCTTAGGCCGCAGCCATCTTTTACATTAAAAAGTAGGACAAAATGCCAACTTAAATAGATTGTTTATCCTAACGATAAAATATTCATAAAAATACATAGGAAACTTAAAATAATAAAATATTTACACATAGACATAGTATAGGAAAGCAAAAAGCATTAAGGCTGGCGCAATTGGGTGACGGTACCCAAGTCTACCGAACTTCCGGTTCCATCAGAGGTAATCATGGCTAATTAACTAGCCACTGACGCTACTACACTAATCAGTCTGTATCTAGACTATAGCAATAGATGCAGAAACAATCAATACAAATACAAACGAAAGAAAGCAAAAATAAAAACATTTTCCAACTTACAGGCGGTCCCAGCTGAAATTACACTACACAAAAATAACTTTATACAGGCACCACTGTCAGCACTGACCACTGGTCAAGACAAAAGAGAGCTCAACGTGGTTCCGGAGCTAGCTATAACTGGTCAGCGCGAACATATCGGAGAGCGTGACGTCACGCTAATTATCTAAAACTAAACTAGACTTCCGATTTCCCTAATTTGTACCTAGCCGTACACAACAATAAAATCTAGTAAATTACTAAAGACACGGACTACACAACATTATATACCAAATTAAACAGCATTAAAAAGAGAATCTTAAAATTTAAATCTACAAAAATACAAAAAGGAAGATAAAAAGTTATTTCTATTCTAAACTCATATGGGGGCTCTATACCGTTTACAGACCTGCACATAAACTGATATAAAAAAATAACAACTAATCCAACGCTAATGCCAAAGACAAAAATAAGCAGAACTAACCAGGGACAAAAAATAGAAAATAACATCCACAGCTCTAAGGCTAGTTAACTATTTTAAAAACTACTTTTCCTCTACGAGTAAAACACAAATAACAGAAAAAGACTAAAACTAGCAGAAAGTTATAAATAGCGGAAACTAAAAAATACTCAGCACTGAACTATAAAAATAAAAAAGGACACTAAATTACAAACATCATAGCCCTGGCCTATATAAATAATATAAATTAGATAAAATTAGGTCAAAAATTAGATCTAGGAGCGCCAGCTCACAACAGAAACGACGATGACTCCTAGCAAGATGCGTAATGAGCATAACTGTCGCCCCGTGCATAACACTTTATCGGCTTCGTGTGCACCAGATGTGGAAAAATATGCAGGTCGCAACAGGATTGACAGATGAGCATGTAAGATTAAAAGGGCTAGATAGAAAGATCATACTCTTGTTTAAAAAGACGACTTGAGGCGTGCCTAGTTGTTTGCCTAAACAAATGTCAACTGAACGATGGTACGTTGTCTAAAAACAAATGGAAACAAGTATATGATAGAATCTTATTCTTTGAAAAGATTTTTGAATCGATTCTGATGCAGGCGCTTCTCACGAAAACAGTCTGAAAGGTTCTCTTTAGAAAATGAAGCGACTTTACTTAATTTACTAATTTATTTTTTTAAACATTGTTAAGAATATAGTTTTTATTTGATTATTAATATGGATTAACACATACAATGTCCTTGAAAAAAAATGGTTAGAAAAGTTTCATGTTTCCTTTGTTATCATTGTAAGTGGACCCGATTGTTTGAGAAACAATGGCCTCAAAAATTAACACAACAAAGGCAAACTTACACTATTGCGTCTATAGTGTTGGGCATTTTAAATTTTATTTTGAGGTCATCCCTTTGTGGGAAATACATTTAAAATACACTATGATGATCTGACAAACATATGTGCCAAGTTTTATCAAGATTGGTCAAATTTTGTTGATTTCTATAAAGAACATACATACATGCATATATGACATTACTTTTGCTCAATTTCCCCTTTCAGACCTTGCGGTCTATAGGGCAGATGATGTAAAGGTCAATGTTTCTGTGGCCGACGGTTGACGAGAGTGTCATGAGGCCAAAACCACGGCCTTTACTTTCTTTATTTCATGTCAAGCACCAATTAGAGTTTAAAAGACTAAGGGATAGGTAAAGCCCTATGCTATTTGAGAAATGGAGCCGTTTATAAGTTCTGACATGATGCGTTAATGCCAAAGATGATTTACCGAATCTTAAAGGGTTAAACTGATATATAATAAAGAGTTAAATATACATTGAACTAATAAACCTTTAACTTAAAATCATTATTATTCATAACAAACTCACTTGAAAAAGGTTTTTTGGGGTTGGGGTGGTGGCGTGTCAAACACAATGCATGACCTAAATTATAGTTTATCTAGCCTACTCGTATACAGAAATACTGCACTGGACTTGTGTTATCTAGACCTAAAGCACATTGTGTCAAGTCTAATTATGTTGAAAACAACTACCTGCTTGATTTAGTCAGGGTAATGATCTCAGTTGCTTGTCTTCAGTTGTACATGTTAATACTATGGTACAATTGAAAGTTTATTCTTTAAAAATTTAAAGTCAAAAGAATTAACGGCGACTATATATATATATATATATATAGTTCGTCCATCGTGGTTCGATGATGACCACTCTGTCCTCTGGGAGGGGGGATGAGGTCTTTGCATTGGGCTCCAATATGTGCCCCAGTTTTGCACACGTTCTTATAAAATTAAATTTAATGAATCATTCCTAATGATGTCAAAGAGAGACAAAAAAATCTTTCAATTTCGTTACATTGCCTAGTTAAACTAGAAAATCTTTCAATTACGTTACATGGCCTAGTTAAACTAGAAAATCTTTCAATTACGTTACATGGCCTAGTTAAACTAGAAAATCTTTCAATTACGTTACATGGCCTAGTTAAACTAGAAAATCTTTCAATTACGTTACATGGCCTAGTTAAACTAGAAAATCTTTCAATTACGTTACATGGCCTAGTTAAACTAGAAAATCTTTCAATTACGTTACATGGCCTAGTTAAACTAGAAAATCTTTCAATTACGTTACATGGCCTAGTTAAACTAGAAAATCTTTCAATTACGTTACATGGCCTAGTTAAACTAGAAAATCTTTCAATTACGTTACATGGCCTAGTTAAACTAGAAAATCTTTCCCCACTAGAGAGTTGACGAGGGCTACTAAACATTGAGCGACGTTATTACTTTGCTCCAATAAATATATATATATCATGGGCGTAGCCGGGAGGGGGGGTTTGAACCCCAACCCCCCCCCCCCCTTCGAAATGAAATCCCCCTCTGCAGTGGGAAAGAATTCAGTGACTAATTTTTTGCTTTCATTTTGTTTTTATTAGGTGAGATTTTAATACTAAATCATCACTTACCACTGCACAGCCGAGGGGGTTTTGAGTTAAAAACCCTCTAACAGGGGTTTTTGAGTTTAAAACCCCCTACCAGAGGGTTTTGAGAAAAAAAAATATCAGGGGGTTTTAAGATAAAAATCCCTCTACCAGGAGGTTTTGAGTTTAAAACCCCCTACATGGGTTTTGAGTTTAAAACCCCCTACATGGGTTTTGAGTTTAAAACCCCCTACATGGGTTTTGAGTCTAAAAACCCCTACACGGGTTTAGAGTTTAAGCCCCCCTACCAGGGGTTTTGCAGTTAAATCTCCCTCTTCTATAAACAAAACTAAAAAATATGCAAACGGCAATCCCCAAATTCCAAGAAAACAGCTAAGGAAGATTCTGACTTCAAAGCAGCCTCCAAAAATTACGATAAACCCCCTCTCAATATAAAAAAAGCAAATTAAACACACACTATGAGCGTAGCCAAAGGGGGTTTGAGTTTAAATCCCCCTTCAGAGGGTTTTGATGCTAAAAAATACCTCTTCAATATAAAAAGAACAAATTGCACATTAAAATTCTTTGAGCGTAGCTAAGCTAATGAGGGGTTTTGAGTTTAAATCCCCCTCCTCCAATTGGCTTTTTTTTTAAATTCAAAAACCCTCCAGATGGTTTTGAGTTTAAAATTCCATTACCCTACAGAGCGTTTTGAGTTGAAAATCTCTCTCTTCAATATTATTTTAAAGCAAACTACAGTCACCAAATTCTATGACCGTAGCTAAACGGGGTTTTGAATTTAAAAAAAAAAAACCTCAACAGATGATTTTGACGATAAAACTTTTCGATATAAAATCTAAAGCGAAATACAGACATGTAATTCCAAGAGCGTAGTCAAGAGAGGTTACAAATTTCTACCAGTGGCTGGGCTCCATTAATAAAGTGTGAATAGTCATCTGCCGAAATTGAAAAACACTAAATGTGCTTCAACAAAGATGGCTAAGACAGATTTTAGGAGTCAGTTATAGAGATCGGGTCTAAATCAAATAAATCATAAGCCGAACTGGGAGTCGAACCCTTAGTAAGGTTGTGACAGAGCGTCGCATGAGCTTTTGCGGGACATGTTCTCCGACAAAATGAATTACGCATAATAAGATTTGCGGAAACAGCTTGCCGGAAAATGCGCCGAACGGCGCGAGAGGGTCTAAGTCAGTGAGAATAGCACACTAGGTTTTTTGAAATAAAACTTTTTAATAGCAAGTAAATGCACCGTAGATACCTCAGAATATGCATTTTGTTGGCTTTCAATACCAGAAATAGTGCTCGGCGGCGGGCTTCGCCCCGCGCTGGGGGAGCGCTGCGAGCTCCCCCAGACTCTTGCTAGCAAGGGCGAGGAGTCCACAAGTTTTCCACTAATTCCAGGAAGAACCTATTCTAGGGCACAATAAGCGTCTTCCGAAAGGGTCAGAATGTAATAAAGATTAATTATGTACACACACACACACATATACATAGTTGGGGTGATTCCCCCTCCCGCCGCCCCCCCGCGGAAAAAAACCTGGCTACGCCCATGATATATATATATATATATATATATATATATATACAGAGAGAGAGAGAGATAGAGAGAGAGAGAGAGATTATATATATATATATATATATATTTATATATATATATATATATATATATATGAGTTAAAAGTTTATGCTGTTGATGCCTTTATTATAGTTCGTCCATCGTGGTTCAATGATGACCACTTTGTCATCCAGGGGGCTGAGGGCTTTGCACTGGAGTTTTATGCCTCCTCATGTGGCTGGTGTGACCTATGTGAGCCCGGAATGTTCGGCCGCACACTGGGCAGGTTATTCCAGCTGGAGCTAGTGTCGTTTGTCTTGCTTTTCTTTTCTGGCGTTTTTCTTCTGCCAGCGTTGTTCTTTTTTCCTCAGCAACCTGTGCGCCATTTTTCACAGCGCGACGCCATGATGCTCTGTCATGTGCCTCTGTCTCCCAGGTGCCTGGGTCTATGCTGAACGCCCTGAAACGTTTTCTTTGACCACCTTGCGAGCGCTTTCCTTCGCTTAGTTGGCCATACAAGAGTCGTTTAGGGATGCGGTGGTCTTCCATTCTGTAGACGTGACCTGCCCATCGCAGCTGGGACTGCATTAGGATTGTGTGGATGCTTTGCAGTGTTTAAATATTTTATATTAGTTCTAATTATTCCAGTATATATAATAACTTTAAAAAAAACAACAACAAAAAACGATATTCGTGCATAAAATCTTTTTGAAGAAAACATTGCAAAACATTTCCGCGAGTGTGATTCATCCGGATTTTCTTGTCTCAGAATGGTCGAATCTATTCCGACCATAGCACTTTATTATAGTTTCGACTTTTGTGTGGAAAAAAATGGTCCGCGACTGAGATGTACTTAACACAAAGATGGTCTTAAAAAACATAACGCCCATTACAGACGTCCTAGATACGTATCTAGAATGTCCCTCACATAACACTACTGACCAGGGCTGCTTCTTTATTATTAGATTTGATATAACCCTCAACTTTTTACTAGGTTACGTTTCTGAAAGAAAACACATCAATAATGGCGTTTTCGATATATTCTCTTCTTAATACAAGAAAAAATTGAGCTGTAGACGCCAGGAGAAAGAATTTCTGAAGATGAAAACACAGGAATGCGAAGGGGCTCCGTTCCAACATCAGACGCCTTGCCAACTTTAGCGGAAACCCTCCGCATCTTCATTTCTATCTCCAGGAAGAACTTTCTACAACGCCTATAACTTGTATAGGCAACACTATTTCTGAACACACAAAAAAACAAGGTTACAAAAGACAGTTTGTGTGGAAACACAAACTCAAAATCGGCCCTCGAAGTGGTCCACCCAGGCAGGCTTCAATATTTTCAGAAAGAACATCCGAATGAAATTATATCAAAGACAAATGAGAGATAAGAATGGAGAAAGAAGGTTAACAGATCTTGTGTAGTGCCCTAACGGTCCCGCAGATCAAACGGATAGGTGAAAGTGAATGTAAAGTTAGATGTGAACCTGGCCTAACTAGTTCCCCTTTCAGACCTTGTGGTCTTTAGGGCAGATGATGTAAAGTTCATCTGTTTTTTGTGGCCTACAGTTAACGAGGGTGTCATGTAGCCAGAACAACGATCAACCGCCTTTACTTTTCCAGAACTAATGTCACGTACCCATTAGAGCTGAGTGGACTCAGAGGCGACCAAAGTTGAAAATCCCAGTCTTCACCAGGATTCGAAACCGGGACCCACGGTTCGGAAGCCAAGCCCTTTAACGCTCAACCACAGCGCCTTCCCTGGCCTAACTGATGTCTTATAATTGATCTAATTGTTTTGAAAAGGCTTATTTAATACAATGTGCACTCTGTTCGAAAAAGATAATAGGAAAATGAAGTTTATAAGATTACTATTCGTTTTAAATTAGGTCTAATTTATAATGCATACTAATTAGCTTTTTCTCTTTAAAAAACTGCTTGCATAACTGATTTTAAAAATTAGATTTTTTTGCTTTCAGAAAAAAAAATGTAGCCGTTGCATCAGAACTTTGAATGGTCTAAAATATTATATATATATATGTTGGATTTTCAATATCTTTTCTAATTTACGAGATCTAAACGGGACGGACAGACAGACGGACAGACATTTCGCACAAAACTTATAGCGACTTTTCCCCTTTCGGGGGCCGCTAAAAATCAACGACGAACTCTTTTTGTGAAATTCCATTATGTTAATTTCGATTCTAAACATAGCGTTAAATTACTATAAGTTGAAACAACAAAAAGAAATTATGAATAAGTTTCTTTTCTTTTTTATTATTTCCTTTAAAAAAAATTCACGGACCTCACTGTGGGAGCCTACATCGCTGCTCTAGATCCCCAGCTTCTAAGGAAGACTCGAGCGATAATTTTGTCCTGTGGGGTCGCACCCGGCAATGTCCGAGAAACACTGCCTTACTCTGTTTTACTTCAAATCATTGTATTAGTAACTTGTACTTTTGATTCTTTATTTTGTATTAACGCAAGAAAAATATTCAGCGCCGAGTTGCTTCATTCTGTCCTGGTGGTGTGTTGGATACATTTGTACGCACTTCCGAATCTGCGTATGTCAGATGATTGTGGAGACAATGCACGTCCCTCCAAAATACAATCGTGATAATCATTATAAAAAATTACGGAAAAAGAAAAAGATGACTTTTATATTTCAAGGAATTTATTCTGCATTTTATGGTCCTCATTACCTAATGTTGAAATGCATGAAAATTGTCTGCGGTTTCGCCCAATTAGGCCTACTTAGACAACTTGAGTCTGGAGAAGGACTTTGTGACATCGTAGAAGAATAAAATCCAAGTTAAAATTGGAAATAAAACATCCTAGAGGGCATGAGTGATACGACAACGGTGCGAATATGAAAGGAACGGTCTATAAAAAATGGATTTAAATCAAAGTTCGCTTTTGGTCCAGTGTCCAGCCCAGTCTAATGAATTTCATTTTCAAGAAGAAAAAAAAAGGGGGGGGGCGGTATTTTAAAATTTCGCACGCAGGCAGCCACCACCCTCGCGGCGGCCCTGCATAGAGCAATGTAGGGAGGATGACGGCTCTATAGACCCCTAGCTTTGTGTTTGTGGTGATACCACATCTGTTCCAGACAGTCTGCTATAGGATGCTCAGGC
Organism: Biomphalaria pfeifferi; assembly: GCA_030265305.1. NCBI lineage: Eukaryota > Metazoa > Mollusca > Gastropoda > Planorbidae > Biomphalaria > Biomphalaria pfeifferi. The sequence goes on from JASAOG010000013.1 coordinate 3,742,116, forward strand.
TTTGGCTATACGCAGGTCTATTTCACTATCGATTTTTCCATTTCTGGAGACTGTGCTGCCAAGATATGTGAATTTGTCCACTGCGTTTATATCCTGTCCATTTATAGCGATGCTTGGATCCGAGTAGGCTTTCCCAGGAGCAGGTAGATATACGACTTCAGTCTTGTTCGTATTGATGGTAAGGCCAAAGTTTGAGCATGCTCTTGAGAAGTCACTGACGATGCTCTGCAAATTGTTTTCAGAGCAGGCATCTAGGGCACAGTCGTCAGCAAATAGCAAGTCTCTGATTGCTGCTGCATTTGTTTTTTATTTTGCTTTAAGCCGCCTCGGGTTGAATAGGCCACCATCAAATCTGTATGTTATATTTATCCCGTTGTTTTCTCTATTTGTGAATGCATCTGTCAGCATAGCGGAGAACATGATACTGAACAGTGTAGGTGCTAGGATACTTCGAAGGTCTCTGATGGTTCTCCACTTTCTTGGACACGAGCCTTCATGCCATCATGAAATAGTCTCACCATGGTTATGAATTTTTGTGGACAGCCATACTTTGACATGATCTTCCAGAGTCCTTCTCTGCTAACAGTGTCGAATGCCTTTGTTAAGTCGACATATATTGAGAACAGGTCAGCATTTTGTTTTGGCATTTTTCCGGAGCTGCCTTGCTGCAAAGATCATGTGAATGGTTCCACGCTCTTTTCTGAAGCCACACTTGCTTTCTGGTAGTAGACCATATTCTATGTGTTGCAAGAGCCGATTTAGTAGGATGCGTGCAAGGATTTTCCCAGCAATAGAGAGAAGAGATATTCCTCTGTGGTTGTCGCAGATCTGGCGGTTTCCTTTTCGCTTGTATAAATGAACAATTGTGGCATCTTTAAAGTCTTGTGGTATTGACTCTTTTTCCCACATAATTAAGAAGAGCTTATGAAGTCTTTCAATCAGGGCTAATCCACCTTTTTTGTAGACCTCTGCGGGAATGGAGTCATCTCCTGGGGCTTTTCCGCTTGCGAGCTGTTGAATGGCAAGATCGGTTTCCTTTAGCGTAGGGGGTCATCCATTTTTTCATTTATTGGTACTTGCTGTAGCCTGTCTATGGCCGCTTCATTTATGATGGAAGGTGTATTGAGAACCTTTTCAAAGTGCTCTGCCCAGCGTTTTAGGATTTCTTCCTTATCTGTCAATAGGATTGTCCCATCAGCATTTAATAGAGGGGATGAGCCTGACTTTTTGGGTCCATAGATTTCGTTTATGGCATGGTAGAAGTTCTTCATTTCGTGCTTGTCAGCAAATTCCTGTATTGTTTCCACTTTCTTGCTAAGCAAGGTATCTTGCATTAGCTGTTTTTGCACATTTTTGCGGATGTTAGTGAATACATCTTTAGTGGACTGGGAGTTTGGGTTGTTCAATTTGTGGAGCTTGTGCTTTTCGTCTAATAGTTTTCTGATCTCAGTACTGTTTTCATCAAACCAGTCCTGATGCTTTCTCTCCATAGGACCGAGTATGTTTAATGCTGTGCTATAGATAGCTTCTTTGAATCATTCCCAGATTTCATCTACATTTGATTCAGTTAGAAGGATGGACTTAAGGCAATTCTCTATCGCATCTGCAAGCGACTTTTCAATTTTGTCATCTGCTACGCTGGCCGTGTTTAGCCTTTTTAGGGGTTTAGATTTTGGCGGACGTCTCTTTGGTTGAATACGAATGTTTAGTTTTGTGATGATGAGGCGGTGGTCTGTTCCACATTCTGCACCACAGCAAGATTTGGTGACACGTATGTCCTGACGGTCAGATTGTCTGGTGATGAGGTAATCTATGAGGTGCCAGTGTCTTGAGCGGGGATGCATCCAGGAAGTCGCTTCCTCGTTGGAAGACTGAATATTGTGTTCGATATGAGCAGATTGTGTTCAGCACAGGTCTGGAGTAGTAATAATCCGTTGCTGTTGCATTGACCTATCCCAAATTTGCCTAAGACTCCTTTCCAGATGTGATGGTCAGAGCCGACTCTTGATTTGAAGTCACCGAGAATGAGTAGCTTTTCTGTTTTTGGAATATCAAGTAAGGAGGATAGTTCCTCTTACCATAGGCGTATGGAATGTGCTCACACTACTTGACAACGACACATCTGATAGACTACTGCACTAGTAGCCAGGGAGCTCCACAGATACAACATAGACATAGCAGCACTAAGCAAGACTCGGCTTGCAGAAGAAGGTGAACTCTGCGAAAGAGGAGCTGGATATGCTTTCTTCTGGAGCGGTAGAAGCACTGAAGTACGACGTGAATCTGGAGTCGGCTTTGCCATAAAAACATCAATAGTATCTAAACTAGTCGGGCCTCCCAAAGGAATTAGTGATAGGCTCATGACCCTATAGCTGCCTTTACAAAATGGAAAGAAACATATTTTCATTGTTAGCTGTTACGCACCCACCATGACCAACCCAGATGATGTTATAGCAAAGTTCTACGAAGAACTAAACTCCACTTTACTTGGATGCCTTTATACATAAAACTCAAAAGTTCTGGATCCGCTAGTGACTCGTGTCCGCATGGTTCGCAACCCAAGCGTCTTACCACTGAGCCATGTATTTCTGTTGAATTGAAGGTTTCAGGTTTACAGTTCCTTTTTGTTTATTTTTGGTTTATGGTGTTTTCTTTTACAAAACTTCTATTCAAATCAAAACTACATGGAGGGAGGAACCTGGACACTGATCTCAAAATCGGCTCTAACAATATTCCTAGATCAGTTGATGTGTAGCGCTGAGAAAAGAATTACTAGTTCGTTGGCCGCACTTAGAAAACTCTGGTTTGACCGTTCTAATTTTGCTTAGTAAAAAAAGAAAGAAATTTAAATTTGGTCATAAATTTGTGAAAAAAAACTAAGCGTAATCAGCCGTAGTGTACCCATGACTGTGTGGCTTAGTAAATTTAAAGTTGCTTAAAGTTTATCAAAAGATTATCTAAGCTTTGCTTCTATTTTACGTAAATCACATTATATTACATCTAGATTCTAGATTGAGAAGTAGATATAGAATCTAGACTAGATAAATTTTAAGAGTTCTAAATCAGTCTAAATCTAGTTCTATCTAATATAATTAAGGTTGTAAAAAAACACCAAAAAAAAAACAAAACAATACTGGTATTGGACTTAAAGAAAATATTAAGATGCAATGGTTATCAGTTTTACTTCAAGAGTACCTTTTGTAAAATATTCACACACACAACAACACCCACAACAAAAGTAGCCTACTTAAGACCTTCTTTAGCTTATCAACACAAAGACCAACTGCCGAGACCCTCCCCTGCATGCTTATCAGTCATGTTGACATTTCTAGTTACAATTAGTTATCATTAGTCCTGTGATCCTTGTTTTCAACTACTGTACTATACATGTACTTGATCATGGGATATATGTTTCAATTAATTAATATAATTTATTTCGTTTCGACATTTTTGAAATTACAATATTCTTTGAAAGTCCAGAATTGAATTGACCAATACGAGTTCTATTAAGTTCATAGGAATTACTGGTGAATGTAACAGACTCACATAGCGCCACACTTTGAAAATGATTTACCTTCCGATATTCTTAATGTTTTTCTTCTTCTTCCAATGTGTTCATCTTGAAGTGACGTTTATCGCTGAGAGATTGCCGATACAGGTAAGACTTAAAACATGACTGTGTTTGTACAAAAATGAACCCCCCAAAACTTTAAGTATTTTATATCAATCAAATTCTTCCATGGAATGCAGACTAAGCACTATTACAAAATATTTTTTTTCCTGAACTATGAAAATTATTTTCCTGCAACAAGCAAGCTGAAACTTCCGCTTTTTAAAAATAGCAATTACATATCATTAAATTTTTTTTTTACAGGGAAATCGACCAGACCCAGGTTCTCCATGGCCAATGCCGAAATACTGGAACAAAGATGCAAAAGTTAAAACATTTATTCCTGGAAATATCAGACTTACACAAAACAGGGAGTGTGACGTCTCTCAAGAGGCTTTCAACAGATTTGTTCATCGTTTACAGAAAGTTGGAGGCCTAGAGTCTAGTACAGATGACTCAACATGTTTTGTCCAGACAGAGGGCTCACTTCAAGAACTGAAAGTGGTCATTAACGATCAACTTTGCCCAGAATATCCTCAGCTTGGTGATTCTGAGAAATGTAGGTCAGAACTTTTCAAAGCTATAGATCTACTAGTACGCGGCGTTTTATCGCGGGCCGTTTTGTTGCTGGACATTTTGGTGCGAGCAGTTGTAAAAATAATATAGTATAGGCTGGTCAAAAGGAAATGATTTCATTTGGGGAAAGAAAAAAAAATTAAAGAATATAAACTACGAGATTCAATTTTGAAAATAAATTGTTGCTCTCAATCTAGATCTATTTAGTATCAATACCAATGACCATGAAAGTTCTTAGCATGGGGTTTTTAGTTAGCGTTGGGCCATGTATAAACCACTGGCCCAGGGCCCCACGAAGAGCTAAGGCGGCCTCTGTTAGATATTTGATTACTAGATACTATAGATACTCTACCAAGTTTGGTCCTAACTCAAGTAAAATTTTTTTCAATCATGATAATTGAAAAATTAGTCTTTAAAAGGTTTTTATCTACATGGAAAAAAAGAGAAATGTATTTTTGTTTAAATTCCATTTGATTAATAATTTATTTTCTTCTTTCAACAGACGAGTTAAACATCACAGACACCATTACAATTAAAGCGCCACAAGTCTGGGGCGCTGTTTGGGGTAGGTATTGGGTGCTGTATGGGGTAGTTATTGTGCCCTGTATGGGGTTGGTATTGGATGCTGTATGCGGTAGGTATTGTGCGCTGAATGGGATAGGTATGGGATGCGGTATTGAATTTGTTTAATTTGAGTTTACAATACCGAGTGTTTCAGACTTTTTTTTAATACGTAGAAACTATTTCAATGATTACTACCTTCTTTTCTTGGAAATAATTGTGTTTGTCCCTCTCTTTGTCTCATGTTTTAATGTCCATACCTATTCGTTTAAGTTGATCTCACCTTAGACTTTAAGCCGTGTCGTCTGCGTGGTCTCTGTGTGTACTGTGTCGATGTGTGACATCACAGTCTTTGTGTGTATGTGTTAATTTGTCTGTTTTTTTTTTTGTTTACGTGTGTTGATGTGTCTGTTTATGTTTGTGTCTATGAGGAGAGGGCAACTTTTTTTTTCTAGGCAGAAATATAATTAGACTAAATATTTCCAATATTTTGGTAAAGTCCCGTGATGTACGTGTCAAGGTCTCAACTCTCAATGGACCTCATTCACAAATCGTAAACAAACAACACTTAGTCACGTGATCATATTGATAAAACAACGAAAAAACTGTCACGTGACAGCCACTGTGTATTAAAATTAGATCGTAATTTGAATAGAAGAGATAGAGAACCACATGGCAAAATGTTATTTGTTTACGATTGGTGAATGAGGTCCATTGAAGTGTAAACAGGAAGCTTATTTAGACAATGCCTTCTAAAAGACTCGATTATGTAATGAGAGTTTAACTAAAATTGAAACATAAACTTTCGATTTGAAAATCTACAAAAGGAGAGACAAGTTTATATACAGCGCGAATTAGTCACAAAGTTTCAAGCTTCACGTTAAACACTTTTGTGAATTGACCATTTAGATTTATTTGAATTGTGTGTTAATAGTGAGTGTTCTATATTTTTATGCTTCAAGACAAAACATGTTTAATTTTGTAAATTCGTTTATGTAGATAGTTACATACTAACCCCAACCGTGCGCGCTACGGGGAGGGGGGTAAGTCTAGTTTGATATTTTTTTCAGCTAAACAAGGATTTTTTCGGAAATTACAGCGGAATTTGTTTTAGGGTTTGAATTTATATCAGACTTGTGAACATACCAAGACTTTTAAAACTACGAAGCTCAATTATAAAAGTCTTATTGTTAATATTGAATTTATGATATAAATATTCATTTTTTTAAATTCTACACATTACACATATTGTTAGACACACATCATACATACATCCTACGCTCATCATGCACACATAAGAAACAAACATTATACACACAAAATACAGACACCAAACAGAAATCATATACCACATCGTGCACACATAATACAAATATCACACACGCACAAATCATTTACACATCAATAAACAATCTACACACATCAAACATGAAGGAATATAATTACACTTGTTTCCTAAATCACATGTAAATGTGGTATCTTTTCAAATGATTGACAAAGACACAGGGATGGGGGGAGCACTAACAAGTATCTAAATTATCACTTCAGGTCTAGAGACATTGGGACAGTTGACCTACATGGTGGATGGGAAGGTGAGTACATTGGACAACTTTATAACATATTTTTAATCTGAAAAATACTTTGTTATATAAATACTTTTCATTTTGAACACTGTCTGTAAGTCTACAAAATATTGGAGTTGCACCTGTGACCAGCCAACAAACACTGTTTATTCTAACATCTACTTCAAGCTGTCTGCGCGCTTTTCTCTTTGCCTGGTAGTGTTCCTTGTAGGAAGGTTTTGAAACTCTTGAAAATAATGAGACAAAAACTCCTCAACTGAATTTTGTGTTCTCTGGCAATGATCGGGAAAATCTCATGAGACCATTGTTACAATTGAATACTCCTTTATAGATCGTGCCCATATAATTTTTCTATCATCAATTTCACACTAAATGTATATAGTTCTATTTACAGCGGTAGCAGTTCTGAAATAAATGAATATTAAGTTAATTAATGATTTAATGTTATACTTTATATACGTATTCAACTGCTTTGTATAAAAACTTACTTTTGATGTAATTATAACTAAGTGTGTTTTATTTTCATTTAACAAATATTGTATCATGCTGTACATCTTATTTATTTAACTTATATCTAGCTACAGTAAACCGATATAAGGAAACAAGGTGGGTAGGCCAAATGTTCTAAAGATGAGTTTATAGATATATTAAATAAGATGGTTGTATGATTCTATTTCAGTGGTTTGTGAATCAAACTTTCATTAGTGACGAGCCAAGGTTCTCACACCGTGGTCTACACTTAGACACAGCCAGACATTTCTACAGCGTAGACGTCATCAAGTTGAACTTGGTAAATAACGAGTCCCTAGGCTTGTCAAAATATGTGAACCTTTAATTCCAAATCCAGAGAGACATTTGACCTTAGTCTGGATATAACGGAATGGCTTTTAACTAATGAAGCAATAAAAATTATCAAATCAACTCAACAGTGTCAGCAAGAACTTGACATTTAGTCAAAGAAGTTGGTTCTTAAGTATTAATTGTCGGCAGGTACCATGATTTTATTTAAATTGCAGATCCAAAGTCTTAGCCCTATAATTGCCACTTGAGTATTCATTATTAAAACGTCACTATGGAATCAGAACAATATCTGCTAACTGGGACCATGCTAGACATACTTTGAGAATAAAATAAAGTTAGATTTACTAAATAATGCTCTGTTTGGATACTTATTGGAGATTTTTGCCAACATTCCAACTGTCTGAGATTTGTTGTATTCAGTGTTTCTTATAAATGCTAACACACCTCAACAATGTAAACATAATGCATCTCCACAGGACGTCATGGCCATGCATAAACTGAATGTTTTTCATTGGCACATTGTTGACGCTCAGTCATTTCCATACAGCAGTCGACGTTACCCGGAACTTGCCCAAAAGGTAAATTGACCAGCAGCTGTAACTACAAATTTAAATTATTAGAGTGGTGTTTGGTTTATGTTGTGTTAATGGTTAGTGTTACACCTACAGATTTGATTTATTACTTCTGCATTGTTTTTCGAAAAGCCAATCTACTTAATAACTGTCATAAAAACATGCATTATGAACCATGCCCATAAACTATGCTTCGTATAAGCACTCGATAAAACCTTTGATCGTTAAAAATAGCGTATGTTGAAATTGACTAACAAAACAAATACAACAATTTGGTATTTTTATTTCCGTTTTACTAAGGGAGCCTATTCACCTGGTCATATCTACAGCCAATCTGATGTCCAGGATATTATCAACTTTGCCAGAGTTCGTGGGATTCGAGTTCTGCCAGAGTTTGACACACCTGGACACGCCCAGTCATGGGGTAGAAGTCACCCAGGTGAGAGTTTTTTTTTTCTTTATAGAAATATGTTAAGACTTTTTTCAGACGATTGAAACCTAATCTGTTTGTACACGTAGTCCTACGTGATCAACTGAGACTAAGTGCTGAAAGAAAGATTGCACTATAAACATGGGACTCGGAGACAGCACTATAAGACAAAAAGCTTTTAAGACTGTGGCGAGGTTTTAATATTTTAAAATGATTTTTGGTTCGTTACTCTAGGGGAAGTAATTTTGAGTTTCCCCGCTCACATAAGTAAATATTGAACAGGCACACTACTAGCAACAATTAGAACAAATGAATTGACTATATGTTGAATAAAAAAAATACATATTTATTTAACAACAACAATATCACTACTAGCTTGGGCAGTGAGTCAACAATGATTCATGTGGATTAATTTCATCATTGATTGCATATGAAGGAGAGGATAAGTGTTTCTATTATGTGTTCTTAACTTTCTTTGCTGGTCGGTTGGCCGCTGGGCTTGTCTGGTAGATGCGGGAAGGACTCGGAGCTGAATCTTCTTGAAGAGTGGTGAGGCTTTGAGTTGAAAAGGAGTATGTCTGTAGCGAAAGGTGGGAAGGGTATTCTCAGGACCGTAGGTAGTGGGCAGTGGATATTGGGCAGTGGACAGTTGGAGCCTGGACTGGGCAGTTTAAGCTGGGCAGTAGGCGCTGAACACTGGGCAAGTATCTGGGCACTGGACCGTAGGCAATCGATAGTGGGCACTGGGCTTTAGGGCCGTTTGTAGTGGTCACTACTGAGATTCCTTCTCGCTGACAGAAAAGGGGGGGGGGGGCTGAGTTCAGACGTTGTAGGCTCAGGTTTGGTGACGCTGCTGATCCAGTCGAAGCTGATGATCTATCAGGTGTAGACAGTGCAGATCTAGTGGTGAAAAGACTGCGAGTTTAGTGTGCGTGATATTGCACCACCAATAACAACCAGGCTGAAAAGAAAGAAGCACCTAGAAACTTCTTCATGGCAATATGTAGGAACTCTCTTATGCCATGCAATCAGTCAGATTGTGCATGTGTGGCATAGAGCTCATTCCGTTCAATGAATACATTTAACAAAAGTAAAACAGGGGAAATAACTACATTAAGCAATACGTGAGGCCATAAGCCATGATGTTATGATCATATAAGTAAACAACAGGTTTAAACTTCGAACTTCAATATTATATAAAACAAAACAAAATAAGGGAGATAATCCAAGAAAAAATGTTTAAAAGTGAACAAGAATATATGCTGATAAAACCAGCATAAAAGATGAGAGTTGCATACATCTCTAGTGGGCAACGTTATATAAATCATTTATGATTAAATGGGTAAATATGTAGATATACAGGGGGAAGGAATGATATGATCGTAGATTAAAGCTTATTCACAACATAGCGGGATTTAATAGAAGTAAAATTATAAAGACTGTAAATGCCATAGACAGATGTGGTATATCACATGCCGTCACTAAAATAAGCTGACATGTTATACAGCACAACATTTACATGGATCTAGTAAGAGAGTACACGATTCGGAATCTTGTAAAAGACCCGATCGCTACAGTAGATCTAGATTAGAACATCTCAACGCTAATAAAATAATTAAAATAGGCGAGAAAATTGCCCATCGACAATAAAATGTGTTGAAGATAAAATAAAAGGTTACATATTTACATAGTATTAATAAATGCACAAAGTAATACACATATAAAGATTTGTATAAACAAGATCTACCTATCACGGTTGTTTAAATTATAGGCGGCTTTATGAGAGAAACTAAGTTCCAGCCTCGCCTATTAAATATAGAAATCTTTCTGGCGGGTGTGAGCGTGGGTTGGAGCCCGCGTTCCCTCTTATATAGACTGGGACGAACTCATTTGCATAGCCGGAGGTGTCGGGCCAATGGATTTGTGGGATTTTGAATTTTAAAATAATATTCGTGCTTGATCCAATGGGATTAAAGTTATTAAATTTCTAAAATTACCGCCGTCCCAAACCGATGTGCGCCCACACTTGTTTTGTGTATGTGCGTGTGTGTGTGTGGCGTAACGATCGCAGTCCCACGCGGGCCCGGTTTGAGGAATGCTGACCTACTGACCCTTAGCCCGCCATCCCGGTATGAGTCATAGTGGAAAGTTTTTCTTCCTTACATATCACGCGATCCGGTGACTCAGCCCATACCAAGGGCTGGGTGACCGGGGGGGGGGGGGAGAAATTTCGGACTGGCTTTCTGTCTCCTACTGTTCATCATACTATTCTAATTTAATAAGTTGAGACACTACATGTTGTAACTATTATTAGGGTGTTGAGTCTATTATGTCAATTGGATTTAACTTCTCTCTCAAGCGTTTAAGCACAAATGAAAGTTTTATATGCAAGCGTTTACGTATCGTCACAAAGACACATGCAATTATGCCAACTTATCCCACACCCTAATCAGGGGACGCATTCAGTTCGTCAATACAGCTTAGTAGTGAGACAGAGCCCAAGCAATTGCAAGTACATTCAGAGTCCATACTGCCCAACAAAAAGATTAATGAATCTTGACAGACCTTGTTTTTGGAAAGAGGTCAATGTTGACTAATGCTGTTCCAAGAATGGCCATGGTTCACCCCCCCCCCCCCCATTGTTTTTAAACATTTATCTTTTAACTTTTTTTTTGGTTCTGTTTTACAGTTTCGAAGATTCTTTCAGAACCCTAGCCCAGATCTCCCTCAGGAAGGCGTCTCACAACGTTTTTACAAGGGACCATCGACAAAACAGTCCAGAGTGCATACCACACAACCAGACACCCATATCCATAACTATTGTTATTTAGTGCTGCTATACTATGTGGTACACATACAAATTGTTAAAAGAAGTAACGCTTCATTTTTATCTATTGGAGATTTTTAGGTTGTTTTTTTTACCAGTCATTCATTTCTTGAGGCCAAAACGTCTTTGAGATTTTGCACTAGTTCTTAAATCTAGGTACGTGCTTTCGGCAAAATTATTATTCGCTTCATAATGTCTTTAGTGTTTTCAGTTTAAGTGCGTAGTCTCAAATGGACAATTCTTGTTTTAGAAGGTAGACACGCACATCGTTTATTTCAGTTTAATGAGGGACCCAAAATCCCAGATGTGTTAGAAAAGTAATAGCCTGCATCCAACGAACAATTAGCCTGCTTCAAATCACGTAGAAGAATCTTCACATTTACTTGTGTGTCTACAGAGTTTCTATCATTTTTAAAATGTAACTTGACGGCTTCCCTTCTGGCACTCCGGCGGATTTCCATCAAATGCTTAAGGCTAGAAGCAGTAAATTATTTCCGAATCTAAATTTAGAGTCTTAAGTTATATTTATAAAATCTAGATCTAGATGAAACCAATGAAGTATCGTTTTAGCTTTGCCCCTCATAGAACCAGTACATTTAACAATTACGTAACAACATGTAACATGTGCCTCGGTAGAAAGTGGGGTGTGTATAAGTGCGTTGCCTCCAGAGATTTACAGAAATCTAGTAGATTTGTTTCAAGCCAGTCTACAGTTTTAAGTTAAGAAATAATATAAGAGATTAACAAAGTAGTTATTTGTGTTTGTTCGTATTTGTAAAATGTGAAGTTTTTATTAATAATCTCAGGGGAATAGGAACGTAATATATACTGAATATATACACTTGATGCCCATGTGGTCCGCACCCCCCCCCCCCCCTCACCCTGCACATAGCTAGCATCGTCTCTGCTTCAGCGACCTAAGGATTCAGAAATCAACTACTTTTATCATTGAAATGAAGATGTAAAAATTGTATTTGTTCTGTTAGAACTTTTGACTACATGCTATGATGGTTACACCCCTGAGAGATCTGTGTACGGGAAACACTCTGAGAAGGAAATAATGGATCCGACAAAAAACTCAACCTTTCATTTTCTACGGAATTTTTTCGACGAAATAAAAGATGTTTTTAAAGATAATTTTCTGCACATGGGAATGGATGAAGTGCACTATATGTGTTGGTAAGACATCTCTTTACCTTGTTTACTTCACATTTGTCTATTAATGTTTAGTTTTATAACAAAGTAACAATGCTCTTTGGCTCCCACAGCCTTATACACATTAGACTTTAAGTAGAATTGATATCTCAAACTAGTAGCCACCCATTTATTACCAGTTGGCTACCTTCAGACGTTGGGATTGTCCTAATCGCATACAGACTTGTCTTGTACTTGGCTTTTGGCTTTTAAAAAAATTTCCACCAGTTTCTAACGTCTAAATATTCTATGCTCAAAAAAAGTTGGTTTGCTACATCTTATCTTATAAGATAAAGACGTTTCTTTAAAAGAAAAGATAATTACGTCCTCTTGTATTATTATTGTTATAGCTTTTATATAGCGTTACTTTCATACTCAGAGCGCTTTTGGTCCAATCTCATTTGTGGACCTGTGGGGGGGGGGGGGGGGGGGTATCTAGGAGTTGGTTTTCCGTGCTGCCTTTAGGCGCTCAGTAAACACAACCTCGAGCCCCCTTCTAGGTAGCCAAGCCAAGTTCAAGCGCACTTAGCCTCTCGACCACACTTCCCACCATAATTCTGTCTCTTCTATTACTTCTTTTACAATTTGTCTTCAATGTGTTTATTATCTCTTTGTAACTGATGCGTAGCTAGGCATAACCTACAATCTGTCTTCAAAGTGCTTAGTATCTCTTTTGAACGTGGCATACCCTTCTTTGTGTCACTTACATAAACTTATCAACAAAAGACATGTTATTAAAAGAGTCGTCTAGCTCTATTAAAAGCTTAAGTTACATTATAGTTTTTTAAATTATCAACCACATATTTAGGGAATCAAGTCCCATAATTCAAGAGTTTTTGAAAGATCATGGAATCCCTGCTGGCCAGTACAGTGGACTTGAGACATACTACAGCAACAGATTGTTAGATATTATAAGACCAATGAACAAACGGGTGGTTATTTGGGAAGATCCAGTCAACCATGGGGCGCAGGTAAGTAACAACGTGAGAGACACTTAAATAAGTATTGTGAAGGAAAGTAACATACATGTCCACAGTTGGTTTGTAACAGAGTTATCTTCAGTTGGTATATAACATAGTTGTCCACAGCTGGATTGTGACATAGTTGTCTTCAGCTGGTATACAACATAGTTGTCCACAGCTGGTATGTGACATAGTTGTCCACAACTCGTATGTGGCATAGTTGTCCACAGCTGGTATGTGACATAGTTGTCCACAATTGGTATGTGACATAGTTCTCCACAACTGGTAGGTAACATAGTTGTCCACAGCTGGTATGTGACATAGTTGTCCACAGCTGATATGTGACATAGTTGTCCACAACTGGTATGTGACATAGTTTTTCCACAGCTGGTATGTAACATAGTTTTCCACAGCTGGTATATAACATAGTTGTCCTAACCATGTGACATACGTGTTCACTCTTAATGATTCCACGAGTTTTCTCGTAAGAACATTGTGAAGCTTTTGCAATTCAGGAGAGCGTTGGTTTGGAATCAGGGAAGGGGGGGGGGCAACTCTCACAAATAAATAACTTTATTAGACTGCTTAAAGTTCCTTGCTCTAGAGGTAAATCAGTTACCTTTATCCCTTCAGTAAAATCATTTTTCACTAGTTACTAGATGACCAGGTGCTAGATGTCAGAGGCTGTGATGAATATTTTAGTAGATGAATAACACGCATCTAGTAAACACATTGAAACCAATGTCAACATTAGTAGTGAAACATAAAGTTGTTGACTTAATTCGAGATAATTAATATAAATGTTACACGTGAAATTCAGAAATTCTAAAATACAATCATAATAATTGTATACAGTGAAAATCCAAAAGTTTGCAGGCTAAAAAGAAATAACTTCATCCAGGGCAGGCCAATTTGCCTGATTTCTCAAAATTAGGCCCCACGCTTGGCAGAGCTCGCTTTTACATTTAGCATATCACACTATCATGGCTTTTGTCACAGACATGATGTAGGACTTAAAGCTTAACATATTTAATGTATCAAATGATTGACGTAACTTTAATTAGCCCACTGGCGACTATGACATTTGAATTGCTTGTTCTATAATAAATGTTAATATAATGATCTAATTAATAGCAATGGTTGTTATTGTAAACAAAATTAGAAGAGAGGCCTCGCAAGCATCCATTAAATTGGGCCCCGCCTAAGCATTCTATAGAATGACTACATCTAGGCCTACGTCAGGCTAATTAGAATATGTCTTAGGTAAAAGATATTTATAAATAAAATAGATATAGATAAATGAAAAGAAAAGAACTAAACATCGGCATACCTTAAGATTACAAATACATGCCGAGGAGTTCTCTAGAATGTAATATTTCTTAATTTACTGGTAACATATGCAAGACACAACAAATAAAGATATGTAAGCTGATTGCACGTGACTAACAGATTATAACTAGCATGCTTTCACTCCTGCATGTTGATAGATATCAATTGTTTATGATAATTATAAGATCAAAGTATAATTTCAGTTCTTGAAGCCATTTGGTTTAATTCCAACAAAAACGGTTCGAACACTATTTGGTCAATGATTTAAATGCCGGTATGAAATTTCTTGCGAAAAGGGAATCAATATAACATAATGCTACTTATATTTTGGTTATATCCGCTTTATCTCGTTACCATTACAGAAGTGGGAATGAAGCGCCTTTTACTTCAAATTTAATTCTCTAATTGTTTTAGTTTTTTTCAAAATCATGTTTAAAAATTATTTTCAAAACTTGTAAGATAATTGTCTTTAAAGTTTCCATTTGTTCACTAGATACGCAAGGATACATTGATACAAGTTTGGAAGAAGAAAGACTCGCCACCTGGAACTGATACTTGGGCAGTTCATCTTCAGGACGCCGTAAGAAAAGGTTTCCAGGTGATCTTCTCCTCTTGCTGGTACTTGAACTACATCTCTTATGGTCAAGACTGGAAAGACTATTACACTTGTGATCCATACCAAATCAATGGTGAGTAGACAGCTTTGTGGTGTAGGGTGGCTGCGGGGGATCGTATTCATGTTGAAAGCACGAGGTCCTTGTCCTTTTGTCCGACAAACGGATAACTTGGACCTCAGTAAACAATCAGAGTTATCGATCCTTGAGTAAAATTTAATTGTAATAAAATTCTTTAGGGGTAGAATATTTGATCCCATCGTAAAATATTATTTCAATTCTTTTACTATTTAGGGACGTGGCGGCCAAATGTTAAAGCGCTTGGGTTCCCAATTGAGGGGTTCTGTGTTCAAACCCCGGTGGAGACTGTGAGCTTTGGTCTTTCAAGGACGCCTCAAGTCCAGCCAATTCTAATGGCTACCTAGCATAGGTTGGGAAAGTGGGCAATAGAAACAGAGGAGCTTTACATCATCAGGGCGGAGAACATTTACTTGTGATTTAATTTAAATGAACAGGCTGAAACTTAGTTTGCAAGATATTCTATAAAGTTGTTTACTTGACAAAGGTACAAAAGTAAATTGCTTGAAAGTGTGACGTAAGATTGAAACAGTTGGAGAGAAATGATCGTAAGTCGTTGCACTAAAGAAATGTTAAACAATTCTTTACGGACTCAGCACATTGTTTATAGTCAATTTCCATAAGCGAATTTTGAAGTAGGCCTAAATACTAAATAATAAGGCTTCTCTTCAAGTCCGAAGATTAATGAGGAATGAAGTATTTCCCGAGGATACGCAGCCCCACTGCGACCTACATAATTAGCCACATCCAGCGCAGGCATAACTATTGTCGCTGTCTACTTCTTTCCTCGGCAGTTGATTTTCTTTTGGTCTCAAATGTGTATCTTGCGGCCGATGTAAGTGACCACCAGGTGTCTCGTTCTGAAGCCGCCCGCAGCCATTTGCTCTCATCTATGTCAGTTAAAGCAAGTTGGCACCTAAGCTGGTCTTTAAAGCGTTTCCGTGTGGGTGCCTATGTTATGTCGACCACCTTTCAGCTCACCAAAAAAATACTGTTTTTTTGCATTCGTTCGTCCCCCATACGGGATTAAATACTGTATTGCCTCCAGCCTGCGCTGAGTAATTTTAAGTTGATAATTGTCTTGCACAATCCAATACCACTCTTTATATTAAATGCAGTCCACGGTGGCAGATATGTCTGAGGCGGCTTTAACTGACATTGATGAGAGTAACTAAATAAACTTATTTTTCCGTAAATAGAAAAGTTTGCCAACAGACTTTCTCTGCATAGTTGCTTTTTTAATCGGGGAGAGGGGGGGGGGGGAACCAGCAGACTTAACTTTCGCAAAAATAGTTAGGTTTATTATGTGTTTTAACCATCAAATTAATTAAGAGATCATTATACTCGTCTCCAAGACTGATTCAATAAAGTTCTTTATGATTAATGATATAACGCTAAAGTTTTGAGATTGAGTTTAATTAAATATCCTCAGATTTAAATTGTGTTAAATTGTACAGACATGGATGTCAACCAATTTTAAGCATTTGAACATTCAAAAAAGTCAATGCACCAAAACACGTGTCGTTTTAATGTCTTTATTTCTAACTATTGTCAACATTAGACGCTAAAGTAAATTACTATTTTTTTTTAAATGTTTCTACAGCCACACAGCAAGAGTTGTCTCAAATACTTGGAGGGGAGGTTTGTCTCTGGAGTGAGTACATTGATGAAACCAACCTACTCTCTCTTGTCTGGTAGGTAATGGACTCAATGTACTGTTGCCTCTATAGTTATTAATTTTTTAAATTTAAAAATGACGTTTTAGGATGTTAAAATTTCAAAAAATGCTAAATTCCCCAAGAAATCTAACGTATAACCATTTTTTAGCTATGGATTACAGTTTAAATTATGCTGTAAAAAAAGGACTGGGAGTTATTTTTCAGATAAACAACTTTGACATTTATATCAAATGCACACAGCATATTGATTTGAAATAAACTGTTGCCTGAATCAGCCAGGAAAGCCAACGACTTAGCAGAGTTTAAGTCATTGATTGACATTCATTACTTGATTTATACATGAAATGCGTCGTTCGTAATTATCTTATTTTTTAAGTAACGTCTGTAATATATAAGATAAGATAGGATAAGATAAATGGGGCATGGAAATGGACTCGCTACTGTAGAACAGAGACAACTCTTCGGAGTACTAAAATGACCAGATGCTGAATCAAAGTTGATGCTATTAGACTCTGACAAATAAGGCAAGGTGCAAGATAAGTGAGCTTTCTGTCTCTTGTCACCAGGCCAAGAGCTTCAGCTGTAGCCGAGAGACTATGGAGTGTCCAAAGTCTCAATGATACAGATGATGCTACATTCAGACTTGACCAGCACAGATGTAGGATGCTCAGGTAGATAGGGTGCCTTGTAGTTCAACGAAATTAATACATTATTAATCTATTAATATTTAGAATGTTTTCATTAGTGTGAAATATATAGGTAATTTTTTTTAACAAGTTCATTAATCACACATAGTAAAGAGATTACTACGCCCTATTAGAGTCTGTCCTTATGTGAGTTTGACAAGATGTACATAATAGAATCTATAATTTAGTAACTTCTTTATGTGAGATCGTTTCTCCTTCAGACATGGTATTCCTGCCAAACCAATACTTCCAGGCTACTGTAGAGATGATTACAATACTGACAACACGCTATTGAAGACATGTAGGACTGCATCAGTTAGAGCATCACAAGAAACATCAACAACTACCAAGAATCCCAATAGGGCATCACAAGAAACATCAACAACTTCCAAGAATCCTAATGCGGGATCCCAGATGACAGCCAAATTGTTTGCTATTATAATTGTTTATTCTGCTTTGAGGTTTCATTTTATTTGAAATGATGGGCAGTTACTAAGAATAATTCGACTTTTTTGGTATTTGAATTGTGTGTTAATTCCCAGAGTATAAAGTTTTTTTTTCGGTTTAATTATTTTATTGTTCGGGTTTTATTTTGTTATTTAAAGATGCTACAGAAAATCCTGGGTATTACAAAGACCGTACCACAAACGAAGAGATCAGAAACAGGATTGATACAGCGACCCCCACTAAGACCTGCTAACTACTGTAAAAAAAACGCAAACTAAAACTCTATGGCCATATCACAAGGTCCTCAGGGCTCGCAAAGACCTTCCTTCAGGGAACAGTACCAAGAAAAAAGAAGAAGAGGCAGATAGAGAACGCGATGGGAAGACAACTTAAAAGAATGGACAGGCCTGTCTTTGAAAGAGAGACTCTCAAAGCAAAAAGGATGGGGAAAGACGGTCAAAAGATCTTGTGTGGTACCCAACAGACTAAGGGATATGTGAAGGTGAAGTTAGTCGACTGAGATTTAGTTAGTAGGGTTTTAACTTAAATTAAAGCTTTTCTTTTTATTTGTTACTGCCGCTCGTGGGGACCACCAGTCACCTTTTCGAGTTCCCCTTTTTTATACTCTCATTCCTTCTTCTCCCAAAAATGTATTCATGTGTGTGTGTGCATGTGTGTGGAGAAAGAGAGAGAGAGAGAGAGAGAAAACTAAACATGTGATTCTAATTGTCATCCGAAGATCAAGCTACAGTAAAAATATTTTTTCTTGCACTTGATCTGTAGTAAGTATCAAATATAAAAACGCTACTGCGCTGAAATCACAGTTTCTTGTAGAGCAGGAGTGGGCAACATTTTGTATCGAGGGCCGCATTAAAAAAAAAGTTTGGAAATGGCGGGCCGCATATATGTATATATCTTAGAAAGATACACTCGCCGACTGTGTAGAATGTCTTTTAACTCATATTTACAGTGTATTATTCACGTTTCTTTCTTTTTTTCCACACTCCGCGTTGAAAAATTACAACAAGAGTTAGCAGTTTTTGAAACCAATTTTACGATTTTTTAAAATTGCTGTTGTCTTTTTATATCACAATATCACCACAAATATACAGATGTACTTACTGTGCAGTATTTTACTTTTCACACTATAACATAATGTTCCGGAACAATGAAACTAGCTTACCCCTGTGACTGCTGTCAAATTAGTCAGTCAACTTTGTCCAGTGATTATACTTGTTAGGTTCCACAAAAAATGTTTGCTCACGAATGAGACAATAATATATGTTCCGGAAGCTAAATGTCGGGACGAGGGAAACCTGCCCTTATGGAGCATCACCAGAGAATGCTGACTATGTCCTTCGATGTTGCATACTAAATCAAGGGACCCGAACAAGACTCTCCAAAGAATGTTCGGAGAATTGCCTGATCTGGAAACCACTACGCGGTTCATCTCAGATATAGGATTACTGATCTGAACCCTCCAACAGTGTATGTAATATAAAATGAGAGCGAAGAAGAACAGATGCATGTGTACCCAAATAGTGTGAACAGCAGAAAAGTTTTTTTTAATTTTGAAAATACAGCTTCTGGCACCCAAAAGACTCCCATGGTAGTACTGACTGGAACTTCTCTTGGAGTTATGTCCTCTGGAGCTGAATCAGCTTCTGCGATAAATGGTGAGCTGATAATATTGAAAACTGGTTCTTGACGTTTTAAAATTTGCTTTTATAAATTGCACAATTAAGGAGTCGTAATAAGTGTTGTACTTTTAATTATTTCACTAGAAATAGTTTCACCTTTCAGCAAAGGAAAATGACAAAAGCTATTTTCTTTTGCTTGCCTGTGGAAATGGAAAAGCCTTGTTTGAAAAGATTTAGCATGCATTTATATTTCATATATAAACAACCAATTGCAATATCAGTTATAAAAGACTTGAAATCTGTCTTTCACTGTTCATTAGAAGAATTGGTATCAAAGTCACAGTCAATGTCTTTCAAGTAATATAACAATTTCTTCCTTGAGATTTTATATTCTTCTAATTTGCCTTGCCCATGCTAAGCTAGCGTTACATTGGATTATTTTGTTCCTAAATCGGCACTAGCCGTGTGGTTACATCCTTAGCTCTAATAAGTTTGATTAATAATGCATTCTGGCGTAAACATGACGACATTTTATGCAGCTTTGTGCAAACTTTCCTGTTTAGAGTTTATGGTTGGGATATTTTAAAAAAAAATTTTTTCTCAGTCGAAGATTAAGTTCCACTAGTTGTTACACTTGCCATCTTGTTCCTAGCCTACTCAGAGATTGTGTCTTGAATCCAGTGTATTGATGTATAGCCAATTAGCATAATCTTCATTTACTTAAAACTTTTATAATGAGGCAATTTCAATAATTTTTATTATTATTATTATTATTAGATATTATTTTTAATATTGGCATTTTTGTATGTATATACCATGGGCACACCTGATTTCTATAGGTGTCGGCGGCCGCATGAAACACTTCAGTGGCCCGCGGCTCGTAATTTGCCCACCCCTGTTGTAGAGTAGTCGACAGTAATAATGGACTTGTGTAACAATTTGTATAGCATTTGTAGGTTCTCTCACAGGAGTTTCTTTTAACAAAGGAATCAATTCAATTGGGAAATCCTTTGACGACAATAATCAGCTTGCCTCGTAGTTTACATGAGATTTGTATAGAATACTGTCAAATAGTGTCAAAGTGTTTTGACTTAAAGATCGATTATTGATTCTATTGTGCTGTCAAAAGATATTGATTCAACCACTAAGTGATAGTGATCCACGATTAAAATATTATGGTCTCTGAAATCCATTTCCAAATACATTCACCTGGCTCAGATTTCAATAAGAAAGTTTGACACCAAGATTGAATGTCAGACTTCGTTAAGAGATCTTTTTTTTTTATCTCTGGATACAATTTGTTCTGAGATTAAATCCTAGTCTTAGATGTTAACTGAAGTTAAGTCATCAGTAACTGAAGTGATGTAATCAGTATGAGAAAGGAAATATTGATGTATTGATTGTCTCAAGTTTGTAACTTTTCATAGCCTACCTTTGTTTAATTTTAAAAATATCAGATTTAATGAACAGTTTTCATAGCATGCAAGCAACAACTCTGACTTTGACGTTGGAAGAATAGGAAAGAAAATGTTTGCATTATTCATTGGCATAATATCTCGAGGAAATCTTGAATTGAAAACGTTCTAGACAATGTAAACGCTGCAGATGTTTAGGCTCTCAAGCTTGGAAATTAAACTACACAAAATGTTCTGTCTTCTTCTCCCTCATCTTCATTGAAGAGATTTGTAATGTTTTTGTTTTTTTTACAATACCTCTATTCAAGTCAGAACTTCATGGATGGCGGGTAGGTGGAGGGTGGGTGGAGGGTGGAACTCGGACACTGATCTCAAAATCGGCTCTAAATATTTTCCTACAAATTTAACCGTTGATTTATATGGCTAAGAAAATAAATACCAGTTTGTTGGCCAGATGGGGGAAATTCTGGTTTGACTGTTTTTATAATTTTTCAAGTAAAAAAAAAGAAATTAATTAAAAAAATGACAAGAGTACAGGATTAAGGTCTAGATCCAACAAGGACTATTTGAAAGGACTATCGCGTTCTAGAAAGGACTATCACGTTCTAGAAAGGAATATCGCGAACTAGAAAGGACTATCGTGAACTAGAAAGGACTATCGCGAACTAGAAAGGAATATCGCGAACTAGAAAGGAATATCGCGAACTAGAAAGGATTATCGCGTTCTAGAAAGGACTATCGCGAACTAGAAAGGAGTATCGCGAACTAGAAAGGACTATCGCGTTCTAGAAAGGACTATCGCAAACTAGAATGGACTATCGCGAACTAGAAAGGAATATCGCAAACTAGAAAGGAATATCGCGAACTAGACAGGAATATAGCGAACTAGAAAGGACTATCGTGTTCTAACAGGACTATCGTGTTCTAGAAAGGACTATCGTGTTCTAAAAAGACTATCGCGAACTGGAAAGGACAATCGTGTTCTAGAAAGGACTATCGTGTTCTAGAAAGGACTATCGCGAACTAGAAAGGACTATCGTGTTCTAGAAAGGACTATCACGTTCTAGAAAGGACTATCGTGTTCTAGAAAGGACTATATATCGTGTTCTAGAAAGAACTATTGTGTTCTAAAAAGGACTATCGTGTTCTAGTAAGGACTATATATCGTGTTCTAGAAAGGACTATGGTGTTCTAGAAAGGACTATCGCGAACTAGAAAGGACTATCGTGTTCTAGAAAGGACTATCGTGTTCTAGAAAGGACTATCGTGTTCTAGAAAGGACTATCACGTTCTAGAAAGAACTATCGTGTTCTAGAAAGGACTATCGTGTTCTAGAAAGGACTATCACGTTCTTGAAAGGACTATCGTGTTCTAGAAAGGACTATCACGTTCTTGAAAGGACTATCGTGTTCTAGAAAGAACTATATATCGTGTTCTAGAAAGGACTATCAAGTTCTAGAAAGGACTATCGTGTTCTAGATAGGACTATATATCGTGTTCTAGAAAGGACTATCGTGTTCTAGAAAGGACTATCGTGTTCTAGAAAGGAGTATCGTGTTCTAGAAAAGACTATATATCGTGTTTTAGAAAGGACTATCGTGTTCTAGAAAGGACTATCGCGAACTAGAAAGGACTATCGTGTTCTAGAAAGGACTATCGTGTTCTAGAAATGACTATCGTGTTCTAGAAAGAACTATCGTGTTCTAAAAAGGACTATCGTGTTCTAAAAAGGACTATCGTGTTCTAGAAAGGACTATATATCGTGTTCTAGAAAGGACTATCGTGTTCTAGAAAGGACTATCGCGAACTAGAAAGGACTATCACTTTCTAGAAAGGACTATCGTGTTCTAGAAAGGACTATCACGTTCTAGAAAGGACTATCGTGTTCTAGAAAGGACTATCGTGTTCTAGAAAGGACTATATATCGTGTTCTAGAAAGAACTATCGTATTCTAGAAAGGACTATCACGTTCTAGAAAGAACTATCGTGTTCTAGAAACGACTATCGCGAACTAGAAAGGACTATCGTGTTCTAGAAAGGACTATCGTGTTCTAAGAAGGACTATCGTGTTCTAGAAAGGACTATATATCGTGTTCTAGAAAGGACTATCGTGTTCTAGAAAGGACTATCACGTTCTAGAAAGGACTATCGTGTTCTAGAAAGGACTATCGCGAACTAGAAAGGACTATCGTGTTCTAGAAAGGACTATAGTGTTCTAAAAAGGACTATCGTGTTCTAGAAAGGACTATATATTGTGTTCTAGAAAGGACTATCGTGTTTTAGAAAGGACTATCACGTTCTAGAAAGGACTATCGTGTTCTAGAAAGGACTATCGTGTTCTAGAAAGGACTATCGCGAACTAGAAAGGACTATCGTGTTCGGGAATTTCGGAATGTAAGGCATTATTGATTTAAGAGTTGAACTCTTTCTCTCCTAACTGACGATACCAGCGTTGATTCCACCAGAATGTGGTAAATAATTACGGAGAGAAAGAGTTAATAAATAAATGTTCTGAAAAATTGTGTGTATCGTCTTCTAAGCCTACTTTTAAGTCTATATCTAAAAGTCTATCGTGGAAATATTTATAAAGTCTAGTCAATTCCTACATTCGCTATACCAGGATTCTTTCTCTGGTGAAAGGGGAGAGGGGTAAAAATGTTTTTAATTTTTTATTCTTTATTAAGAGAAAAACAATTGATATATACGTTGCATAAGGGAAGTGTTGTCTTTTTTACAAAGTATTTGGAATGTTTTTCTTGTTTTCACAACAACTATGTTTTTACGTCAAATATAAAATACAAAAAGTAACATTTTAATCCATTAAATACGAGGAACTACAAATGACGCTTAGTTTATGCATATGTTACTTAAATCTATAAACATATACATATAGATCTAATGTTTTGTTTCAAAAGTGTTCACATTGCAATGACTGCAAGACAAAGTTTCTCAAGAATAATATACAAATATTATTTATAATCGACACAATGAAATACAGGAAATGTCAATCTTAATGGTATTACTGTTTATTTGGTCGTAATTGTCTCGTCATGCTAATACATCTGTGACCGGACTACTCTTGACATCCTGCTAAGAACAGCTGCTGACCAGGAAAAGTGGAGGGATTTGGTTGCGCGAAATGTCACAGCACCCCAACGACGAAAGTCAAGGTCAGATGATGAACGCAGAAATATTAATTAGGAAACCAAACATTGAAACTACTCAAAGGTTGAAACTAAAATAAAAAATATCTTCAATTAATTTTGTTTTCTCAATCGTGCTACAACCGAACAACTGTTTCTGCTGAATTCACACTGACACCTACACACACAGACACACACACACACACATATATATATATATATATATATATATATATATATATATATATATATATATATATATATATATATATACACATGAAATCATTATCAGAGCAGTGAATGGC
Source organism: Biomphalaria pfeifferi (assembly GCA_030265305.1). Classification (NCBI taxonomy): domain Eukaryota; kingdom Metazoa; phylum Mollusca; class Gastropoda; family Planorbidae; genus Biomphalaria; species Biomphalaria pfeifferi. The sequence continues at coordinate 3,766,568 of JASAOG010000013.1, forward strand.
ATTCGGACATTAGAATACAGTATTGGTTTTAATGATAGGTATCGCGTATCTAGAGCTGTGTTGATATTTGATTTCACACTATTGTTTGTTATTGATTTTGAGTGTCATTATGCTGTTTTGTTTTATTTTTGTTTGACATGTTTCGAATGATTCTTCAGAATTGAAGATAACACTTCCTAGTCGAAAAACTTCCCCACGGGGGTCGTCAGCGGGCAAGGTATGAACCAGGGACCATCGAGACGACCGAACGACATTCCATCAGCATACTCACGACCAAGCAGTTTTCTGGGTGTTAAAATCACTCCTGGATTTGCCATAGCATCGTGTCCACTAATAACCTGGCGTGTCTATGCCTACTAGTCCTTACATGTTGTGTTACATGATGCATGGGAAACTGAAAGTAAGCTTGTGTGGGTTATGGCCTTATGTAACGTATGTTGGCTGGAAGTCTAAATGAAATCTAAATATGTACATAAATGATTTAGAATCTTCTTATCTTTTCTTATAAAATACAGACGTTACTTCAAAATAGAAGATGATTACGTCCTACGCGTCATGCATCTATTTGATATTACTCAAGGAGTAATGAAAAGCGAACATACTTAACTGGAAATTTTCCCCAATGCTCACATTGACAGTCCGCCCCTGAAGAGAAGGACTAAGGATTAAGCTGATCGAACACCTGCATATCGAATATAATACAAGCATTGATCAAATCAATAGATAAGAAAGGAGAAATTCAATCTCTGACAAAGTCTACAATTACACACAATGTGTTTCACGCAGGTTTGATTCGCACTAAAGCTTATTGACTGTTCACCTCTATGTTAAATGTTTTTATTTGTTTGAGTTTCAAGTGGTCTCAGGGTAAGGGGAGGGGGTGCAGTTGGTTTATTGGGATAGGCTAAAAGCGTTGAGCTGGAACGAATAAATATAGACCCTTAACTCCCACAATTCGTTTTTGAAGGAAAGAGACAGACAGATAGACATTTAATCTAGCTTTCTTACTTAACCGTACCGAATTCTTCATCTAACAATTCAATGTTTTCAACGGTCACGTGGATATGTTAATTCGTTTCGTTTCTTACCAACAGCAGATGCACACACACACACACACACACACACACACACACACATACACACGAAGTTCCATCAGTTTAAAATGCCCTAACTAGGAACGGATTAGGAATATCGTTGTGTTTTTAAATGCGAATTACTAAATAGGTCAAAGAGCATAGGTGAAAAGTTCATGAACTAGCATAAGTCCTCAGTTAGCAGACGATTCCAGTGAAGAAGTCTGAAGACAAGTTCCTGCTGTACTCGATTCAGTAAGTACTCTCAGTGATAAAACTTTAAACAAATTGTAATGTATAAGTATTCATAATTATTTCAAAGTCTTATAGTCTAGTCATAATTAACTTAAATAATTTTACATAATTTTTGACACATCTTGCAGTAATGAGCTTTACGCATGTTTTCTTTTTGTTCTAACAAAGACACAGCATTTCATGATACACAACAAACACAAGGCTAGTGGGAACACTTAAGTCGCGTGCATTTCTATATTTTAAAAAGGTAATGGAAAGACTGGCCAAACGTTGGTTGTTACACGTCTGCCAAAATGTTAGGCCTGTGTACAAATCAACGTTTGGGAGAATGAAGGTGTAAATTGACAGATATGTACAGATCCACGCAGAAGTCCCTGTCAATAGAAGGCAGGAATAAGTCTTACGGTCACAAGTTAGATATTTTTAATTACTATTCCACTGACTCATTTTGTATTCCATTCTCAACTATATGGGGGCGCGGTGGCTGAGTTGTTAAGCACTTGGCTTCCGAACCTGGAGTCCTGGGTTTGAATCTCGGTGAAGACTGGGGTTTCGCATTTCGATATTTTTATTGCGCCCCTAAGTCCATCCATCTCTAATGGGTACCTGACTTTAGTTGGTAAAAAATGACCTTAGCATCATCAGCCCTATAGATCCCACGGTCTGAAAGGGGGAACTCTCAGATATATGAAAAAAAAAAAGTAGGACAAAATATTACATTTTTTTTATAAACTAGCTAATAAGTTGTACATACCTCATACGAAAACACATAACAGTTCTAGCTCTACAAGGTGGACATAGAATTGAACAATTTCGTTCGAAATGAATCAGGAAAAGTTCATGCAAAGACAAATTCATATAAATTCTCTCTGTTTTCCATTGCAATTAAAGCACAGGCCGAGTTGTCTGAGTCAGAAAAAAACACTAGAGTGGCAGAAATTAAATATCTAAAAAACACATGGGTACAAAATAATGTTGTTTAGAAAAAAAAACGTCAGCAAGTTAAAAGATAAGATCAAACATGACGTGATGTTTAAAAGTACTATTTGGTTTACCCAGGGACGGCCTTAGACTGATTTTACCAATCGCTCCAAATTTGGCCCCGCACCTAGTAGGGGCCCCGAAATTTACATTTAACACATCACTACCTGTCATGGCTCTTGTTACAGGTGTTTAAAGATGTAGGAATTAAAGGGTTAACATATTTAGTGTATCGTAGGATTGACGTAACTTTAATTAACCCGCTACCGCCTGCTGCATTTGAGCTGCTTCCTATGCATGATGTATAATAAATGGTGATAAAATGATAAAAATAGGATCTAATTTGTAGAGATTTATAGTTTATAATTTATAGAGATAGTTACTATTGTAAAAAAAAATAGAAGAGGGCCAAGTGAGCATCCATTAAATTAGGCCCCGCAATTTGTAAGGCCGGCCCTGGGTTGAGTTACACTCTAAATTTCACATACATATCTATTTATAGAACATTTTAGTTACTGACAAGAAATTATAATCATTTCACATTGAATCATTTCTTTCCTATAATTATTTCGCCCATTACTTTCTTACAAAACTGGACCAAATGTTTCACAGGACTGGCGTGACGCTTCAGTGCAACTGAAATCTCAAAGATGGCGAGAAGCGTGTGTCCTGGGTCTAAGAAGAATGTCCTGCGCGAGGCTGTGAAACATAACGACATTCGTCTGATCACTGACATGCTATCGTCTTTACACAGAATGGATGGCTCGCACACACCATTAGGTGTTGAAGAAGAAATATCTCTGGATGACCTTCTAGCTGAAGCTATTACTTTGAAGTCTCACCATATAGTGAGCCTATTGGTACGTTGTTTGCATTTATCACTCTTGAAATCAATACAGTTGTTACAGAAATAAAAAATAAATATTGATGTTTAAAAAAGAAATGTGGTTTTGTAAAATGTTTTACATGTTTTGGATGTTCCTTCAGGGTTTAAGATAATCTACTTCCTAGTCCAAACCTCCCGCAGGAGATGGGGGATGGTAACGGGCAGGACATGAACTGGGAACCATCGAGACGACAGTCCAGTGCTTACCACACGACCAGGCAGCCATGTGTTGAAAATATATATCTTATCACTTAGCAGCTAAAAAGAGTTCATTGACAGAAGTTTTCTCCTAACATATCTAGACCAACAATAATTGTGTTGATAGGAAAAACACTAAGAGACACTTTTTGTTTAATAATTTTATTTTTGTTTATTGGCCCTACCCTTAATTCTCATCATTGTATCTCAAGGTATTTTTCATCCGTAAGATAAAACAAGTTTTTAAAATGAATACAATTTTCATGGAGTAAGATTATAGACAATTATAGTAAACTTCTGGACTCAATTACATTCATTATTTTAAATTCAGTGCCTACAGAAATGGTCTTGCATGGTTATTGCATTATTTAGGCCTAACAGTATTTTTAATTTCTTTTGTGACCAAATAATTTTGACGTCGATCAATCTACTATCAATATAATATCAATGTACAAACAATATACTATAAATATGATATCAAAATAAAATAAAAACTAACATATCCTTTTAATTTCAATATTATCTATATAATATTACTTAAATATCAATTGACTATCATTATTGTTCTACTTACAATCTAATAACAAAACTTTATTTCCCAGCTAAATAATGGCGCCAATGCAAATTCAACTTACAAAGAGAAGTCTCAACTGTCCAGAGCTGTGTCTTCAGGAGACAATGACCTCATCAAAACTGTCTTACACTTTGGAGCAGATGTCAGAGCCGGAGAACCGAATGGCAAAACAATACTTCATCTAGCAGCGACGCAGTCGAGTCGAGAGATCGTTTCTCTACTCATGAACTCTGGCCCTGACATTGAAGCCAGAGACAAAGTTCAAGGCAACACCGCCATGCACGTGGCTTGCACGTATTGCAACAGGGACGCCATCTTGGTTCTCTTTGAACACGGGGCCAGCGTAAACGCTCTCAATGATCTATGTGAGACTCCGTTAGTTAAAGTTCTTGGCGTCGTCAAAAGAAAAGCAGATTTTCACGACAATGCTCGACTAACTCTAGCAAAAGAACTCATTCTGTTGGGTTTCGTGGTTCCCAGTTACAACTTATATTCTTCAAAACTCAGATCCCCAAATAGAATCAGTCAAAGTACACATTTACAATCACATATAAAACAATATAAAAAAGAGATCTCTTCAAGACATGAAAGATTACAGTCATTGTATTTCCAGTTAGTCCACAGTCTGTCTAAATGCTTGACTTTAGAAGGTCTCTGTAGACTGGTCATCCTTCAATGCTTATGTCACAAGCCACTACATACCAGCGTTGGCCAACTTGGACTTCCTAATATTATGCAGCAATACATCATCAGGGGGGAAAAGCACAAACATTAATAAGTTTTAAACCCAGGACTTAGAACTAAGCATGCGCTCTAACTTGCTGAACATAGAACAATCAAAATTTAACTTACATCAAGTTTTTTTTAAACTGTTGCTTTGTCATTTTATTTAAATTGATCCAACTCAAAAACCTGAACACAATCTTGGAAATAAACAAAGTAAACTAAATTAGGTAGGCTGTGCTGCATACTTAATAGCACATGGCAATGTGCTGTAGGAAAATATGTGTGTAGTCGGTATTTTAATGGCTTGTATTGTTGAAAGATATCTGTAACAGGCCTACCAATAAAAAAAATAAGCCCGAAATTGGCATTGAAATATATAATTAAAACTTAAACCATTAGACGTAGCTACATTTGAAATAGTTAATAATAATTGCTGACAGAGGCGTAGCTTGGGTGGGGGAGAATTTGAAAATCCCCCGGGCCCCCAAATGAGTGTTTTTTAAACTAAATTATTGGGCAAAATGCAGGGGCCCCCAAAGAGGTCAAGCCCCCAAAGGATGACAAATTCCTAGCTACGCCACTGATTGCCCTGCACTCTTTTCTTTAAGAAAATTAATGTTTAACTAGCCATAAAAGTGTGAGTAAGTTAAGTAAATAACCAAAAAACAATCTAGCAAATGAATACACATCATGACCCATTAATTCGATTTATCCATTGTCTTTGTGAAATTCAGTTTCAAATTACGTCGATTCTATCTGTGAATTTTTTAAACATTTTTTTATTTATGTTACACATAGCAATGCTTTGGATTGGATAGGTCAATGGAGAATCGATCATTAAAGCAATGTCAATGTAAAAAATAAAAGCTATTATATGCTATAGTGTCACTGTATACCATGAATTTGAAGCAGTCTCTTTATTTAATATAAAGAACATTGTGATTGGAGTATTTACAGGTTCGTAAAATAACATTTATAGAATCCTAAATGCTGCTGATAAAATCATTGGCAAAAAAAAACAAACCCATTTGGGCAGCTGTTTGAGACAAACATCTATAAAAAAAAAAGCTAGCAAGATCCTAGAAATAAAGAATCACCTTTTGTGTCAGGACTTTTTTATTTTACCATCACAAAAGAGATACAAGTCACTGATAGCAAAGACAAACAGACACAAACACTCTTTTGTTCCCCTGGCAATCAAATCATTAAATAGGAACAATCTGAAATAAACTTTGTCACATGTAAATTATGAGTGAGTCTGGGGTGAATGTACACTTTGGTTTCTTATAGTTATAATGTTTTTTTTGTTTGGTGTAATGCACAATTTGTAAGACAAATTTTCATACGGACAACAGAAATTATTATTATTATTATTATTATTATTATTATTAAGTTGCTTGCACATTTATTTATGAAAAGAAACTGTTTGATGAGTTGAAGAAATGGTACAGGGCTCTTCTCACAGTGAGGCTGCTGCAGTAGATGATCGGGTTGAGTGTAGAGCCCAGGAGAGGCAACCAGCCCATTAGAGTCGCCAACCACATGGGCATTTTCAGAGTGTCATAGCGGTATACACTGGTTACCATGACTACCGGAAGGTAACATGTAGACAAGCAGAGGAGAATACATCCGATGGTTCTATACGCTTTACCACTTTCAAGAGAGCTGGAACGTTTGGCGTGCCTTTCTGTAATAATATTGTCTTGAACTGTAGTTAGAGCTTCAGAAGTAGATATGGTGAACTTTGGATTGACGGTGCAGCTGTTGCTGCTAGATGTTGTCGAGATTAATTCAACCATTTTTACGTCTGCCCCCACTTTTGTTTTGCTTTTGTTGTGGAGAGTACCTTCAGTAAGCAACGATTTTCTTTTCTTCACATTTTTTATTATTTGAACCAAAATGGCGGCGTATAAAATGTAGGTCGCAGCTAGGGGCGCATACAGCGAGATTGAAATAGTAGTGATAAGAAATGTGCGGTTGAAAAATCTCGTGCAGGTAGTGCTGTTCTCTAATGACGTCAAAACATCTTGGAGCCCCTGCTGGTGCCAATGGTTTATCGTGGGTAGAATCGCTACCGCAATCGGAATTATCCATGACGCACAAAGCAGCAGGATTCCAAATCTCTTCTTATAAGTTCGATACTGAAACGGTTTTGTGACAGCAAGGAATCGATCCAATGCCATGCAGGTCACGTGCAGGACGGAGGCGATGCTCAAGAGATGACTCACTTCATATCTAGCAGTGCACATGAGCTTGGACAGTGTCCACTTGCCGTTGTAAACCATTTCCACCACGTTGAATGGCATGACGCACACAGCAATGAGCAAATCCGTACAGGCCAGTGAGGTCATTAACAAAATGGGGATAGCATTACCTTTCCTTGTCCACTGGTGGTCAATGGCGTAAAACTTGACCAGGGACAAGACAATAACACTATTTGAAATCAAGGTGAAAAGGTTCACAACGATAAGTACAACAGAAGTAGCCACTAGAGCCTTTAGATTGAAGGTGATAGAAACATCTAGAAGCACATGTTGATCTGAAGTGTTCGGATTCATGTTCACACCAACGTCTTAACATTTCCTTCCTTACAATTTGTAATCAAATGTAAACAATCCACAAAATTTATTGAAGATACTCGTCCATGGCGGATAACAATAAAAAGCTAGCTATTTGGTGTATCCGGTGTACAGAAATTAGGAAGTGTTGATTACCTTGTGTAATATAGAAGGCTTACACTAAATTTTAAAGCCATTTTAGCACTTTAAAATAAATGTTATCAAAGTTATTCACTTGCAGCACAAACACATTTTTACTTGTACCGTTTAGTTGCCAACAGTGATGGTTTAATATTTCGTCCTTGACATTGTTTAGAATTTTTTAACAAATATTGTGAAAATCCCTAATACGTCATCCCAAATCAGAACTTTCATGTTCTGTCCATTTCTATTTATATATACGTATAGTACAGCGTCTATTGCGGCAGAACGTCACAAATAGTTACAATGTTGTTAATAGTGATAGTTCTAGTCTTATTGTTTCCATCTATCAGATAGTACTTATAGACTCTTAGTTCTGTTAGCATTGTTCTTGAATCACAGAAACAAAATATGTTTACACACACACACACACATATCCATGTACCCATAAATACATTCACAAACGTAGGAGAAAAAGACATGATGTATGCACCATGCTACGTCAGAAGCTAAAAATAGTTCCTTGTTGTCACCCTTGTACTCACCCCTCCACACAGTCACGTGACAACTTTTACCATTCAAACAATCAACTTGTGTCATTAACGTCAACAATTAATCGACACTAAGTAGATCTATATTGTTAGATGGATAATCGATTTTTCACTTGATGGTTGCTAAGGAAACGTTTTGGGTTAGTGACGTTCCAACAATGATGGCAATGTCAAGGTTTCAAGACTAATGCAAGCATCACATCGAACGCATGACTGGACATGAACAGAACAAGTCTCATTAACAATGTGTTTTTAAATGTGTATCTTATCAGGGCCGGCCTTAGATAATTGGAGGCCCTAGACGAAGTGAATTTGGTGGCCCCTTAAATGAAATAGAAAAATAAAAAATAGATAGCAAAAAAAAAAAATAAAAAAATTATGCACTTTACTAAAAATCGATTGTAGTCCAAAAATAAAATTGGGCACAAGTTTCGCTATTTCGTTAAAAAAAATATTGTGAGAACTGTGCAAGGCCGAAACAATCGAAGACCCCAGGCGGCTGTCTAGTTCGCCTATGCCTAAGGCCGGTCCTGACCTTATACTAGAGAAAGTTGACTGTCTTGACCACCCTTCAAATGGTGCTTGAAATATGAAATTGAACCAGATAGTTTAAACAATTAACTACAAATAACAAAACCCCACCACTTTCAGCTACAAAGTAGCTCTTTCTTCCGAATGATCTTTGAAAAGTTACATCAGCGTTTCTCAAACTGCAATCCTGCACGCGAGGAAAGGCGCATTTTGTTGGCCAGGTGTCGCATGGAGATCTCGTTTGTTTTTATCTGTTTGTATTTTTCTATTGTTCATATAACTCCACATTTGAGTAGGCCTATTGATCAAGGAAATAACGGCATTCAGGGCCGCCGCTACCTATTGTGCAATGTGTGCATTGCACGCAGGCAGCCGACTTTATGGGGCGGCCAAATCATTATTCCAAGGTTACTTTTTAAAAAAAATTATGAAATAGAAAAAAAAAACTTAAATATTTTCAATTCTAATTATTCCATTATTCTTAGAAAATATAAATAATATTCGTACATGAGAAATTATTTTGGAAACTAGAACAAATAAAATAGAGCAGCGTTCGAGGGATTGCCACGAGTTTTTACATAAGCGCCTACTCATTTCTCGCCTTGAATTTTCGCGGGTTGTTTGTCATATTTGTTTGAAGTCGAATAGCCCGCTCTGTAAGTAGATCTATTTCCGGTAATTAAAAGGTAAATTTTAAAAACTTTTTCACTGAGGGGGGCGCTAGTTCCTCTGATACGGAGGGGGAGGGCACAACGTCATGACAAAAAGAAGTCTTATGGAGTGTGTGGTGAGAGGAGGTTAAGCAATTGATTGGTGGTTATGCAGTGACAATGATGAAATTAACGTACCTAGTGCAAATGTGAGACTTTATTTTTGTTGTGCGCTAGATTTTGTTTAAATATCAGTTTCTTTCATTACTCATAGATCTATATCTCAGTTAAATCTGTGAATAATAGCAATTATATTAAGTCTTTTTTCACAAAGAAGTTTATTCAAGTTATTTAAAGTTTATTTATGAAAAAATCTAAAATGCCTTCATAGGTTCAGTTGTACTAGTTACTCGGAGGGGGGGGGGGCAAAAGAATGTTTAGACCTCTTGCCGATTTGAGCGGGAACCTGCCGCATCTTCAATTCTACCTCCAGTAAGACCTTGCTTACCAAATGATGTAGACTGTACAATTTTCCAAAACAACAACAACAACGTTTGAGTGAAGTTTCATGAGGTCACTTTGACATCTGTACACAAAGTGTTCAATTCATAAACATGTAAAATCAAACCTAAAGATTGTGACTATATTTTATTTTCTATTTTATTACATTCTTAAAAAAACTCACGAACCTCACTGTGGAAGCCTACATCGCTCCTCTGGGCTCCAGCTCCTAAATGGGGCTCGAACGAAAATGTTATCTAGGGAGTCGCCACCCGGGAATGTGAGAAACACTGCCTGACTATGTTTTATTTCAAGTCATTGTTTAAGTGACTTTTACTTTGGATTATTTACTTTGTATTAAACTCATGAAAAAATATATAATACAATCGTGATAATTATTATGAAAGTGTACGGAACGTTGAAAAAGTTCTACTGTCGATGGCTTTTGTATTTAGAGCTTTTGTTTCGGATATTACTTTAGCTTACAATAACAAACAAGTTAACATTTCCACGTCCAGATCATGTAACACTGTTGAGCAGTCAAAGTTACCGAGAAATTGTATATAGATCATGATCATTTAAATTGTTCATTGTAATATACCCACCACAGCTCATCCATTATAATCGTTGCCAATACAGGAGCATAAGCGAGTAGTCAGAACAAGATCAGTTTGTAATGTTTATCACAAAGAACCAAAATGTCTTATTTCTGAAGGCACGTAAACCCGAAATAGTTGCATGATTACTTGTTGTACTTCAGGGCTACAACAACTGGGCAACTATGAACGGGAAAAATGGATTTTTTTCTAAAAAAAAAAAGGGGGGGGGGGGGGCGGCATTTTTTATTTTGCACGCAGGCGGCCACAACCCTCGCGGCGGCCCTGACGACATTATTTGAGGATTTTCACACTAAAAGTTAATCACAGTAGCTTGCTCTTTGTTGTTTCTGTGGATCTTATATCTAAAGTAGTAATGGTCGTTTACATATTACACAAATATGATCTAGCCCAATCCATCACTATCAAGTGCACCATACATTTCACAGCCCCTCCCCACTCAGGCCTATTTAGAGGCAATATTGGCCCATATCTTTTTTTAGATAAGCTTTTTTTTTTTGTAGCTCTCGTGTTACTGTGTGTAATGTTATCCCGCCTTGAGCTTACGTTTTGTTGGACAGCGCTGTATACACACAATTATTGTTAAGATTATCTTCTCCAGTTTAAAACCTTCAAGGGAGATAATTCCAAGTTTTCTTTACAGTTTGCGCATATTATATTTTTATTGTTTAAAAAAGAATAAGTAAAATATAACAAAACAAAATGTTTTTAAAATAAGAAAGCTGTATCTAAGAGAAAGAACTCCAATTTACAACAATGTCTATCAAAACATTAAGAATCATTTCCCATTTTCTCAATCAAACAAAATCATAAAGTATTTATAAACAGAATTAATAACCACTATTTAATCAACGAATTGTGTCAATTTTTCTTATATCATAAAATGTGCTGCCATACATTAGTAGGGTTAGGGTTAGGGTTAGAATGGAAAGTAGGAGAAATAACGTGTTCAAAACTGGAGTTGGTGTAGGCCTACCTAAGCTTTGTAACAATATGTTACAATATGGTAATGCGTATTAAGTGAAATTGTATGTTAATAATGATGAATCATGTAATTAAGTTTTTATAGGTCTAGACTACCAATAATATATTTGTGCAAACTAAAGATATCCAGCCTCCATGATGAAAGACTGATGTGCTATGTGCCACTGAGCTATTCAAGTACTTATAAAAATAAGTTTTTAAGTTATCTATTGCTAGTTTAAAATTTTTCCAAAACGATCTAATTCTGTACATAAGGCTTATCTCCCCTTAGCTCAGTACATTTTCTTTATAAAATAAAATTATTTAAGAAATTGGTTAGTTTTTTTTTTTTTGTGTGCAAAGTTTCAACTTGATTGAGAATGGCAAGTGGGAGAAATAATGTGTATAAGATGTTTTTGATTATGATTGTGGCAAATAACATGTTTATTTCTCTAGTCCAGTGATGCACAAAATAGAGCCCGCGATGTGGTTCCATCCGGCCCACCAAAATGCTGGCACAAAGTGTAGAAAATCCACCATACAAAAGAAATGTTGACTTATGTATATTTACCTATGTTTGGGCCCTCAATTTTTCTTTAATGAATTGGTACCATGACCTTTAATATTTGTATGCTTATTTAATGTAGAATCTACCAGAAAAAGTTAACGAATCTTTACTTTTTGTGGAACATGATAATAAGCCAACATATTTGATTTGTAAAGAAAATACGTCTGTTTTAAGAAGAAAAACATGAAAACCACGAAAACAAATATGGCGACAATCTTGATTTAAGCCGTGAATAAAAGATAGTTTAACTATGCCTACAGATTGGAGGATCACTGGGAATATTTACTCAAAAGAGAAAATGAGTCTTTGTAAAGCTCATGAAAAAAAAAAGATAAGTTCAAATATCTAATTCATTAATGTAAGTACTAGACCCAATGGTTTCAAATCAAATAGTTTCAAATTCAAGTCAATTTCAATTCGTTTTGGTACCTTTTGTTCATGTGGCCCGCAACACTAGTGTCGGAAATTAAAATGGCCCGCAAGTCAAATTAGGTTGAGCATCACTGCTCTAGTCTGTAACTAATCATAGGACATCAACGTGCGATGTTTCTAAAAATGATTGTAGGATATATCAGTGTATTATGTTTGTACTCTTAATTCTGGAACAGCATGTAATGTTTCTAGTCTAGATACAATTTTAGTTGCAGCCTAAGGTTGAGTCTCCGTTTCAAGTGTCAGTGATTACGTACTTGAGCCTATAACATTTTTTCTGGTGTCACACCAAAAAGTGCACAAAAAAAAAGAAAGATACATTTTTAGGTGTTGGTCTTTTGAGGGACTATGTCACAAGCACCTAGTGAAATCAAAGATAAAACAAGTGAAGAAAACTGACAGAATGACAATAAATGACATGAATGAAGATTTTGTTTGTAAAAAAATATCACAGTTTATTAAATATTGTCCATTCCACCTTTAGAATGATAATCACAGTTGATATTAATACAAAAACATTTACTTCAAAGCAATATAAAACAAAGGACCATATATAAAATCATTGTAGATCTTAATTTAAAAAATATGTATCTTGGCCAAGAATAATGTTTATTACAAATCTGTTTATGTTGTTGACATTAGTGAGGGAATATAATTGTTTGTGCTTCATCATTAATATTTCATAAAACTGTAACAATTATTGGCTAATTTTGTCCTTTTTGAAGTGAAAATAAATTCTGTATTATTGACTATTATGTTTGTTTTGTTCCCTGTTGCCTTGAAAGAGAGGTATCAAATGTTCTCAGATGTAATTTGGTTACTAAATAACATGTAGAATTAACTGACAGTGGCTACTATACTACATTAGTAATAATTATTGAATTTAAAAAAATGAACATCAATAATTTAAACTATTTTGGTTAACTTCACAGAAGACATTGTTTCCGATCTTAACAGATTGTTCACTGTATTAATTTTTTTTATTGCTCCAAATTCTCAGAGCCAATTGCCTATGACCTCAACAACCAAGTTAAGCCAGCAACATGTATGGTTGGGGAGAACTTTCTGAAACTTTTCTTTAGCATACTACAAAGAATCTAAAGCTGACTATCAAAAAGTTTCAATGTAGACATCACAAAAAAGATCAAAGTCATGCCAGTCAAATATTTGTGTCCAAAGCAATGCGTTGACATTTATCTTATAGTGAAAATAACTTTTTTTTTTTGGAGCAAAATTTCTACTAAATTAAGAAATTGATAAAAAGACTTAAGCTAATAAGACTACTTAAGTTATCACTCCTTTCACATAAAAAAGTTTGCTAATTCTCTATATTGTTAGAAAATAACCATTAGTTCCTTGTTCTTCATCAATACTTCATTGAGTAAAAACTCTCAAGAGTAAACATTGTGATATTTCTTTCATCACAAGCAAACAGCTTTTCACATTTTGTTTTTCTCAGATGTTCCTTTAAAACACTTTTATTATTTCTCTCTTTTTTTTTAAATACCTTTCCAATATACACACACATAAAGTTTACTAAATATTGTTACAAAAAGTGTCTTCTGTTTCTCTCATACCCCATAAAGAAACTGCTAAAACAAATTTCAGATTTAAAGAACATGTCAAAGTAACTAATGTTGAACTACCAAAAAGATTGTACATTTTGTCCACTATTTCCTGAGAAGTATAGATACCAGTACAGATTATTGTATATAAAGACTAGCAGCAAAAATAATGTCTCGCCTGATAGAAGTTTGAGCTACTTTACATTTCTCAGACAGTATTGTGTTTCCTATAAAGTCTGCAGCCTCTTGGACTCGTTGAAGAACTTCATGCAGCGCCTGGATACATTTAACAATAATACCTTCTTCTAAGTCTGTCAGTTGGGTCACTTCTGAGAAACTCTACAATGGTAAAAAATGGGACCTTAATCTTCAATGATTTTCCATTGTGAAATAAAAAACATATCATATAGAAAGCTAGGGTGAATGCAAAGCTAAACAATGTTCGGAAATTAATGTTTGGAAAAGAATCTTTTTAAAACAGCAAAGAGTCTTACAAATGAGGAGACTAAACTTCATTAGTTTAAACCATCTTGAAGGTTTGGCCTATGGCATAAGTATCCTCATTTCTCAAAAAGGTCTGAATTCTTAACAAATGAGCTTTAAAGGATGCTTTAATTCAATTGGTTTTAATGTCATGTGACACTTTCAAAATCTCTGGCTTACAGACAAAAGATATAGATAAGTTTTATAAAGGTTAAATTATGCTATAAGGTGAAAAAAAAGTAAAGAAAACAATTACAAAAAAGTAATCTTCATATACTGCTGCCAAGCTACAAATAGTTCTCTTGTCATTTTTGCTTATTCAATGTTATAGCTATCAAAACAATATATTTAGTCTTAAGCTCTATGATGACATTTTATGGCTTAATGAAAAAAATCTTTGTTGTTGGAATACAACAAACATACAACTTTTAGAAACATTTCAAGGGACAGTACTGAAACCAAAAGGAGATGAGGCAGAACATCAAAGAACGCATAAACCTGGAGGAAACTTTGTTCTTCAATGGTCTACCAAACAACTGAATATGGGACAGGTCTCTTACATCTAGATCTTAGTCAATTAGGTATTTTACACTTTTTTGTTATGATGCAGCTGTCTAGATGTCACCTAACTACTTTGCCTTATGTGTTACATAATAAAATGTGTCAATAGTTGGTAATAAAACTGAAAGTTATTTTGTAGACAATTTTATCCAGACAACATTTCAATCTTGTTATAGAATATGGACATTATCCATTAAGTTCCAATGGCACTAAAAATTAAACACTAAACACGAGTTTTTCACACTACACAGAAAATGGATGTTTTTTTTTAATTTAAACTTAGTTTCAAAGTAGGCCTATATATAAAGTTAGACATGGATTTAAGTCAGTCATTAAGTACATTGTGCTTTATTTCAGTACTATCACAGTTGCCTTATTATTTTGGTTCATTTTTATTTTATGTTGTCCCATTAAAGCAGAAATATTCTATGTGTATATTTATTTTACAATTCAAGTGATATTAGCTGTAGGCCATTCTAAATTGGATATGTATATCAGTTAATTCTATACCATAATAGCCACATAACAGCAGAGGTTACAGCCTGATGGTTACATTTTACTGTGTAGGATTACCAGCTACTAGTGTTAGACTTACTTTGCCTAATGCCCAGCTGTGTACAACTTGAGTCATCCCAAAATGTAAAGTGTTGACAAACACATCAACAGGAATAAACATCCCAGCCTCTCTCTGTTGATTACCAACATAACTTGCTATTGACAGAATTTTTTTCTTGCCCTAGTAAGTAAAACAATAAACAGTGCTAAGAAATACAAAGTTTAGTACATTAAATAAGTGGACACCATTCTCTTAGAATAGTACTGTACAGTTGGGTAGACTGCATTGGCCCTGGCATAATCATATGATAAGCCAACTAATTGCATGCCATACGATAATGAAGAATATCCATTTGTAAAGGTCCTCAACTGAACTCAAGCATCCATGGGCTTACATATTTTATAGTATTTCTACAAGTAGGTAGACTAGATATATGTAATCTCAATGCAGACATGCACTACCAGAATTATTTTTAATTTAATTTTTTTTTTCATCTGACTCTATTCAAACTTAAATTTTACTATGAATCTACAAAAAAAATGGCCTTAAGTTGTTTATTAATCATTTTGTACAGGGGATTGATTGGTTTGGAAAAAAAAATGAATTGAAAGCAATTTAAATATTCAAAATAGTTCAATCCGAGAATTATTGTTAGTATTTGATGATAAGTAGCATCAGAAATTCAAGACTACTTCACAATGTTAAAATAACTATTATACTGTAAAATACAACTACATTGACCTATTTTTAGAAAGTTCTTGGATTTAGAGATTTGTATTTCTGTTAAATTTAATTACATTTTTTAAAAGGCCTGCAAGAAAATGAAAGAGAATTTTTGAAAGTATATAAGCCCACAAAAAAAAATATTAAATAACATTTAAAAACAAATTCATTTCAGCTTTGTTCATAAGACCCACATCAGAGGCAAGTTGCCAGACAGATCGAAGACACACATACACACCTCTAGCAAGTTACCAGACAGATCAAAGACACACATACACACCTCTAGCAAGTTGCCAGACAGATCAAAGACACACATACACACCTCTAGCAAGTTGCCAGATAGCTTGGGCTGTTTACATTTATTTGTCTCTAACACAAAACAACTCAGCAGTGCTGCTGTCTCTGCTGGACTGGTGTACTGAAATACATTTTCCATAATGACCTCAGTGAGCAGGACCTCGTGTTTAGAGAAGTAACAGGCGACTCTCCCTTTTAGCTCAACTCTCTCCTGAACATTGATGTAATTCAGATTCTTCAAAACCTTAATAAGACAAAATAAAAATGATTAAAACACTGATGACAATGACATGTAATCTTAAATTCTTTTTTTTTTTTACCTGTAAATGAATGTAAAGCTAAATAATTTATTTATGATGTTTTGATTGTCATGAGTGTCACAATTGTAACAAATGAATTCAAAGATAGCATCAGCTTTTTAAACTTTTTTATAAAAAGAACTATTTTTTCAGTTTCAAACAAAACAAGAAATAAGACTTTTTTTGTTTTTAATGAAAACTAGATTTCTACAGCTACTTTTATTTTCGTTCTTCATCATTGTTTCAAATAAGGAGCGTCCATACCTCAGGATATAAGGCCAACCATTTTGATGGAGTAATTTGTGAATTTGAAAACCTTGAAAGGGGATCTAATAGATAGTTTATTGGTTTGTGAACCTAATGTCAACAATATTGGTAAAGGATGTAATAAGTGGGTCAATTAAAAATGTTCAAAGTTAAATAGAACATGAGAAAGGAGGAGGGTTGGGCCTACCAAGTCCTACCTGTCAAAGGACTATCAGACCATTGTTGTCTTGACTGGCTGAGAATTTCAGGATAGCTGGACTGTATCAACATTGTTATGTTGTAGAAAAAGGTGTATTTAGAAGACATGGCCATCCAGACTGATTTTCATGTCTACTTACTGTGTTCATCTGTTGGTATTCAGGTAAGAGTGTCAGGTATTCATCTGATAATAAGTGTTGAAGTTCTTTATGTCTCTCACGTATGTTAATATTGCTGTCATGGGCATAAAACTGAGAAAAAAGCAAGGATATAACTGTAAAATGTAATAAATGACCAACTCTCTTATCATGTTGTGTCATTAAATGTCAAGTCATTAAATAAAACAAGTTTAATGTTGGATTTGTCTTTAATAAGACAGTGAGTCTGGTTATGTCAATATAGAATTTAAAATTAGACAATTGACTTTTTTTCACATTTTATAAAACAGATATGTCATCTTCTTCCTCTCAATCTACAGAAGAAAATATAAAATATTCTATTGCAATGAAATTGTTTAGGTAAAGAAAAAGTGGCTCTGTGTTTATTGAATTGTATCCCTGGTATACACTCTGGGCAACAATGGAAAAGTACAACATTAATAAAAACATAATCAAAGTTATCCAGAACCTCTACAAGGATGCCACCAGTGCGGTGTAATTCAACAATAATATTGGGGACTGGTTTAAAACCACAGTTGGAGTAAGACAAGGCTGCCTACTGTCACCAACACTCTTCAATATCTTCCTTGAAAGGATAATGGAAGATGCCCTCGAGGGCTATGAAGGTACTGTTAGCATTGGAAGAAGAAGAATTACTAACTTGCGCTTCGCAGATGACATTGACAGCCTAGCAGGGACAGAAGAAGAACTAGCTGACCTGGTGATGCGCATTGACAAGACTTCCGCAGCATATGGCATGCAAATAAATGCAGAAAAAAACTCAAATTATGACCAATAGCCATCAGGGCTTTAAAAGAAGCATCAGTATTGGAGGTGAAAAGCTAACTAGTGTTAACAGCTTCAAATACCTCGGAGCTATTGTCTCAGATGAGGGAACAAAACCGGAACTATTGGCCCAAATAGCACAGTCCACAGCAGCCCTTTCAAAACTTAAAATAATATGGAAAGATAAGGGCTTAGCTCTCGGCACCAAAATCAGACTGATGCGCTCTCTGGTCATGGCCACATTTTTATATGCTTGCGAGTCGTGGACGTTGAATGCAGAGCTTGAGAGGAGGATTCTAGCAATGGAATTGAGATGCTAAAGAAGGATCCTAGGCATCACATTCAAAGACCGCATCACAAACCAAGAAATCAGAGACAGGGTTACTGTAGCGATCGGAGCCCATGACGACCTGCTAACTATTGTAAAAAGACGAAAGCTTAAAACCTTTGGCCACATTACAAGATCTACAGGGCTTGCAAAGACCTTCCTTCAGGGAACAGTGCCAGGGAAAAGAGGAAGAGGCAGACAGAAAAAGCGATGGGATGACAACATTAAAGAATGGACGGGCCTGCCATGGAGAGAGGTTCTAAACAAGGCAAAAAAAAAAGGGAGGAATGGAGAAAGATGGTCGACAAATCTTTCCTGGTGCCCCAACGGTCCAACAGACTAAGGGATAGGTAAAGGTAAAGGTAAAAAATCCCTGGCATACACTTGAATGTCACTTATTACTACAACCTAGTGACCACACAACATCAGCGGTTAAACTCAATTTAAAAAATGTTTTGTTAAAACAGGATACACTAAACAAAAAGTAAGCATCTGACAAAAAGTGAATTCTCTTTTTTTTTTGTGTACAGAAAAATTGGTTATGTTGGGTGTAAACTTATTTCATTTTACATTAAAGATTCAAACTTCATACTTAAAAGCCTGAGTCGCTGCAACCTTATACAAATTTAAAAAAAAAAAAAAAAAAAGTGAACTCCATTACAACTTAAAACAAAGAGATGAACAGGTCCCTCATTAACTTAACAAAATGATCTTCCTGTCTTTAGAAAAATATTGACATTTTAAATAGGACACACACATTTTAATCTCTTTCCAGATAAATTTACCAACACTTAGCTCTCAGAAGATATTGTTACCACCTCATTAATCATTTAAATTTAGCAAAGATATATGTCTTTTTTCAACTACTGTCAAAGAGAAATAAAATAAATAGGTACATTGCAATAAACATTCAACTTACATGCTGTATAAATTCAGGACATCTGATACAGTCAAATTTTTCACTGAATGAGGTATATAGTAATATCAGAGCTTTACAGTTTTCCTCCAGTTCTATATTTTGAATGTGCAAATCTAGAATGGGATGATAGCCTATTAACCCAGTCGGATTTGCAACACTAAGGAACATTAGATTTTTAATCAAGTATTCAATGCATCGAGGTATGTGTGTAATTCTCCTGAAATGATAATACAGGCTTATAAAAGTAGAAAATAATGTCTGTACTATAGAATTCATGATAAAACAAATAAACTTCTTAACTAAACTTCTGCTACCTCTGCTTTATTTTCAAGTTAATTATGAATAGTCTTAGTACATTTACTTAAGTGCTTGGCTGTAACTGCAAGAACATTAAACCCTTTGTTAAATAGATAGGATTTCTTATTATAGAATATTAACATTCTCAAAGGAAATAATTACCAAAAACCATTTCATAACAAAATCTTTCCATTTATATTGTACATTTTCCTTGAGGTTTAAAACAGTGACATGAAGGAAAACTATTCTTAAATATATGTCCACATAACAAAAATAATTACTAAAACTTTTAAAGACAAAGTCATTAAACACTTCAAGAATGATACAATTTATTTAACAATGTATTCAGTTGCACTGACATTTATGAAAAAGTCTACAGGCTACTACATCAGAAGAGGTAAATACAAATGTGAAGTATACATATTAGTGCTGCATTTATGTCATATGTATGCATGCTTCACATATTTGGAGATATTTGAAATTGTGAAAAGAATGTTATATTTGTTTCTCAAATCACTGAGTCAATAATGGTAAGTTCTACTCGAATAAAGTATTTGACTTACCGTTTTCCTTGCTTTAATATTTCTATAAAAGTCATCACTTCACTGGAGTTTATTTGCAGAATATTTTGTGTGACTCTAATAATTTGTTCAGCATTGACTATAAGCATTGTCATTTGAACTTCTTGTGGTACATATAGATAGTTGTCATTCATTTGTACTGGATGGATACCTTTATAAAAAAAAGAGTAAGCCATTTACATTAACATTTTTAATTACTTACATTTTCAAATGAAGTACATGAATAGCAAGCAAAATATAAAAAAAATACTTTAAAAAAAATAAATTATATAATGTGAAGAACTAAACAATTATAGCCATATAAGCTCAATAATGTAAGATTTATTGACCATTTTTTATATCAAACAAAATTAGTTAATTACCACTGTTTAATTAACTTATTGGTTAATTTTTTAATTGATTCATGTTTTGTTTTAAATAAAGAATAATTGTGCTAAGTTTCAACTTGATCCAGAATGAGAAGGCGGAGAAATAATGTGTTCAAAATGTGTACCAGACAGAGTGAGCTGACTAGACAAAAGCTTTGTTGTTAGTTAAGAAACAGCTAAAATAAATAACTCATATAATTTTTAAAAATAACAAAATGGAGTTACCTTTTTTTTTGTGTATTATAAATTGCTAATCCTGTAGTGTCACGCACAGCTTATGTATTTTCTATTGTTTTATCTTTGCCCACTTATTGGCACATTAAACACCAGGAAGTTTTAGTTCATGTGGAGTTACTAAAGACTCTATACATCACTACTTAGCTTCCTTTAGAGAAGATTTGCAGTTCTTCATATGATATCTTGCAATATGTATGCTGCTATTGCCTATTTTAAGGGCTAGTTGTTTATTAGGTTCCCACTGGACTCAATTGGGGCATCGCTTCTGATATTTCTGTAGAGCAGCATCCGCCGTCATTGTTTTTTATTCTACAGGGAACTAAGACTCCGCTAGAACAAGGATTGAAGCTAGGAATAGAGTCAGAATAAGGGCTTTAGCCATGTTTGTTCTTTATGCTCCATGGAAAGGATATTTACTGAAAGGTGGGCTCATGTTTGCTTTGTCAATGAAAGCTGATTAACAGGTGTGTTACTTTAACATAGGCAAAATTTTATATCATAAATTGCCTTTATAATCACTAATTGAATTCCATCACATATATATATATATATAAATATATATATAAATGTACATATATATATATATATATATATATATATATATATATCTATATATCTATATCTATATATCTATATCTATATCTATATATATATATATATATATATATATATGATATAATTCAATTAGTGACTATAAAGGCATTTTATGATATAATATAGCCAGACATTACCCGCGACCTGCAGGCCTTAGTTTGTGTATTAATAATCTAGTGGATTGGATTTTTATATATGTCAAACTACGATAATGTCCCTTTCAAGTTTTTCTTTTTCACCACAAAAATAAAAGTAGTTTTGCAAAAATGGGATTACCCATTAAGCTGATACATCCAGATCTATTAAAAAACTAAAGTAGCACGAGAAGAATGAAATATAAAGTACAATTTAAACGGGTTTACCCAATTTGTTAAATAAATGGGATTTTTACGTAAGTCAGGACGGACGTCTAAATTTGCAGATATAAGGAATAGATTTATGTAAAAATGCTTTTGAAACACAAATTTGAAGGTTAATTTTATTATATAATGAAATCAATAGACTATATTTTGTATTTTCATGTGTCAAAGTAAAAAACTATCTGTGCAAAGTGTAGCTGTAGTTCTTAAAGTTAGATCTTGATCATTTTGATCTTTTTTCATGTAAAAATCCATGAAATAGTAATACTTTCATTGAGTTGGGCAACTTTTTTTGGGGGGGGGGGGGGGGTCTTAACTTTATTTTAGGGCTATTAACATTTGGCACGGTTGCAGTTAGTACCCAAGGAACATTTATGTCAAGTTTTATCAAGATTGGTCAAATGGTTTTGATTTCCCTGCGTAACATTTATGAGTGGAACAGACACAACATACAGAGAAGTTTATTGAGTCACACAGACAGACGTCTTCATCCTTTTCATGTCCCCAAGTCAAGGAATAGTGATTGAGTATGACAGAGTAATAAATAAAGTTTTTGTACCATTCAGTTCTAGTCTTAATGGACAGAATTTACCCACAATGCGACAACATGAGGTAGTTATAATGGAGCATGTGGCGTACTTATATGGCCATTGTTTTTAAAGATTTTTTTTTTCAACTTTGCTGAGACATTTTTGTTTAATAAGTTCATATAAATATGGAAGTCTTTTGCATGGGATTTTTTATGCTCATTTTATAAGACTGCACAGCTTATCAAAGGATATCTGAAAATCTTTAAACATTTACTATGAACCTGATTCTGTTTCATCCTTGAATGGGTCACAAAGTAGCAATGTATAAAACTGTGGCAGAGCATTCTCGGCTAGAATTTTCAAGACAACACCCAGCACAGCTTGACTTCCTGGGCCCTTTACCATAATGACTCGTCCGGGAACTACAAGATTACTGGGATGATTAATGATTGCACTCTGAAAATGTATATAAAACAAACTACAGATATAATAATAGCAAAGGTGTCTATCTGATGGCCTGTATAGGAATCTTAAATTAAACAAATTTACACTCTTACTGAGTACAAATTTTAATAGCTTAAAAAAATCAAATGTGGGCCACACAGAGCCCTAATAAATTGTAGGTCGCAGAAACAGATAAGTTCATTCTCATTAACCATTGCAAAACGTTAGAACAATTTCTGCTCCAAGAAATCAATGATATCTTAACAAGTCAAGTTATCTTTCCCTTAACATGTGACTGCTTGGTTGAGTGGCATGCCTTTCAGTCTGTCATCATGAACTCTGCCTGCTGCCATCACCTGCTGTCCTGCAGGTCATGGCTAGGATGTAATAATCTTTATTTTAAATCAAACAAACAATTTTAATGACATTGGAGAAGGCCATTTTCTAAAGGAGCATATCCTATTGTAAGGAAACAAACAATCCAATTGTCCACTCTCATTTCTCTTAAGAATAAGAAATATTTTATATGCATAAGGTAAGTCAAAACTAATAAGTATTTTCACAAAAATGCAAACAAATTAATTTCATGATATCGTTTAGATATTTTGATAGATATCCATACAAAATAAAAAATGTTAATACTTGGTAAAAAAATAGTTTAAAAAATAAACTATTCAAATTGAAAATGTAAAGAATCATCCCCAACACTAAAAGAATTGTTAACTGGTCATGAGACCAATGAAGAAAATATTCCCACTTTTTTAAACATTTACTTATCTTTGATACTTTGTTGTCTAAAATAAGTAATTAATCTCAATTATATTAAATGTTATATTTAATTTGGGTCATTCATTTCTTATCATATTTATATTAATCACTTTCAGTTTTCTTTTGCATTTTAATTTTGTCACAAATAAATGAGTATTAGTTTTTAAAAGATTTCTGTACCTGAATGTTGCCCAATAATCGATAAAACTCTTTACAGCTGTCATAGTAAGAACTTAAGTCTAGAGAGCAGAGGAAACAATCCACTTTCTTCAGGGTAGACAATTGAACTTTAATCTTCTCCAACATCTCGGCTGATTCCTTCTTGTTGTTGAAGGTGGAGAAACTTCTTTTCATCATGTCCTGAACCTGAAGCTGTTCAACTTTCAGCAGGTGCAGTATCATGGAGTAACTCAATCTGAACCGTGACTCCAGACTGGTTGGCTTGCCCTGGATTTATACACAAATAGGAAGCTTTTAGGAATGGCATAACAGATTTTCAAGTTCATTAACAATAAAACAGAGTCTAATGCTGAAGATTAACAATGATTCTAAAATAGACAAAATATATAAATTTAACATGTATCCTTAAGTAAAAATCATAAAATAAACAATAGGACAAACTTTTTTGTGCCCAAAGAGTCTGGTTTGTTTTCAACTCAGGAAGTAAAAATAAACATAAGAGTTCAGATGGCAAAATTTTTTATTACAAATTCAGACCACAATGTAACAGTGAAATAACCATGATTTCACACATCATCATGAAGAATGTGATGCAATATCCACAAGAAATTCTTTATACAAATTGATAAAGCTTGTTTTACATTAATAAATATATGAGGACAACATCTCTTTAAAGAACTTGCAATTGTCTAAAATGATTCTGTTTGCAAGGTTGTTTCATTATTATTTCTACAATTTTTGTATGAACTAAGAACTATTAGTACCACACGATGAGCTGTGGCTAGGTAATAAAATTTAGCACAACATGCTTTAGTATCAGAATGATTATCAAAGTGGCTTTGTATGCTGTGAAACACATACTGTCAATATCTAGAATATCTAATAATCATAAAGAAATTGTGCTGTTTACTAAGAATAATAATCATTTAAATCAATACCAGAGTAACTGCATTCTAGACTACAAGTAAAGACCCTAAACAAATAATGAGTAGTAAAAGTTATAAGCAGCTGTTTACCAAAACCATTCTGTGTAGATCTCCTTTGTTTGGTGCATCTGCTTTACACAAGATAATGATTGAGCCTACACTGTCCAGTCCACGCCGTCCAGCTCGACCAGACATCTGGACATACTCTCCAGTATGTAGTGGGCGAAATGATTTTCCATCATGTTTGATCACATCATCAAAGATGACTGTCTTGGCTGGCATATTCACACCCATTGCAAAGGTTTCAGTTGCAAATAGAACCTATTTTGAAAATGGCAAAGAAAACCATCTGCTAATAGTATTATATTATTTTTTTATAACAAGAAATTGTGGACTTTATAGAGATTGTATGAAATTTATTCCTAGCAAACTTAAAATATAATATGAATATACAGGTTAATGCAATAGGAAATTCAATCTGAACATATGTTAACAAAAATAATGATAAAATTGTGCTCTGTGTAATTTTGGCAAATTATAAAATATATTTCATTTAAATTTGCTGTTTTTTTTTCAGAGCCTCTAAGAATTTTTCTTAACTTTGTTCTTGATTTTTAAAAGAAGAAAAAGCTTTGATGTTTGGATTCGGAGATCTTTTCATTTGTCAAAATTTGATTTTAAATATGAGAAAAGGAAAGAAAGAAAAAAATGTTTAAAACTAATCTATAACTATGTCCTTACCTTAATTAGACCTTTCTGAAACAAGATTTCTACCAGTTCTCTAAGTATCGGTAGTATTCCAGAATGATGGACACCAAACCCTCTAGTCAATAGGTTTTTGAACTGTTGAATCTAAATATTTATAGACTAGCATATAAATAGTAGCAGACATTTTCTTCTAGCAAAGATTACAAAATTTAGCACACAAAATAGTTTTTTAAAAAAATTTTAAAAAATCAATAGTTTATGTGTAAGAAAATGCTTTTAATATGAGATTTCTAAAACAATTCATTAAGCTTTTACTGATAATCTATTTTTTTATCAGTTTTCTAGTAAGCTTGTAATTTGCTTCATTTATTTCTTGTAGATCTTATTGTAGATTGTGTAGCATGTAAATTGTTTTTCATTTTAAGTCTATGTAACATGCATATTGTTAAGCTTTTTATAAATTGCATAAGATTTTAAACAGTAACCTTGGTTAGGCCAATAATAGAATATGCAACCTCTGTTTGCGACCCCTCAACTCAAGAAAACATTAAGAAACTAGAACAGACACAAAATAGAGCAGTGAGATTCATAACAAACGAATATTTACATTTGACTAGAGTAACACCTTTAGTAAAATCACTAAATTTAGAAAGCCTTCAGGACAGAAGAATCAAAAGTAAAGTAGCAATTATACATAAAACACTAAACCATAATCTTCAAATACAAAAACTAAATTTAATAAAATACTCAGAAAGACACAAAAATAAAGGCACGATCCTCATTTATTATGCTAGGACAAATTTGTACAAATGCTCCTTCTTCCCTTGTGCTATTAGTGCATGGAATGGATTGCCTGAGCTAGCCAGGAAAACCAGTGACTTGGCAGAATTTAAGTCACTGATTAATATGCATGACTAAATGCATGACGCGTAGGACGTAATCATCTTTTTTGAAGTAATGTCTGTATTATATAAGATAAGAAGTAGCTTGTTAACTCCTCACAATAAATGAAACCAAATAAATGCTATTGACCTGGGCAGACAAAGGTAGAACAAAGTTTTCCTTTGTAAAAAAACATTTTCCTAGATGACAACAATGTATTTCACCAACACAAAACAAAAACAAACAAACAAAAACAATTTCACTAAACCAATCAATATTTACCACTCTCTAATGCTATGTGAAATGAAACAATAAGTTTAAAAAAAAAACGTCTTGACTTTTTTTTTTTTCAATTAATATACTAAAACACACATAGATTACAAATATTACTTAAAATAAATGTTGCATCTATTTATAATTATTTTCTTCTTTCTTTACTAATTGTTTTCTTTGAGTCTGGATGCATAAATACTCTTTAAACCATCAATGTCTACTCATTTAGCTTGTATGAAAAATGATAAAACGCCTGTCAATATATTAATATGCAAGAATCAGAATTGATCTGATTTGCACAGCATTCCCCTCATGTTAGACTTTGCCATTTACCTGATTTAAGCGTTGATCCTCCTCATTTAATTTGTTGATACACTTGGTAAAAAAAACTTTGATCTCTGCCTTTTCAGTGGAAGATGTTAATACAGTGTTCGTAAAATATTTACAGTTCTTATTAATTTTTTTCTTGGAGAATGAAAAGGATACAGCAGGAAGTTTGTCTTCTTTGTATAGCATCTGAACAATTGCTGTCCATAAATTTTTATCCTACATGGATGTAAATTTTTTTTTAAATGTTTAAAATAAAGAAATAATAACAAGGGTGTAAGAAAAATCAATTATCAGTTGTTGCTTTTATTCATAACAAATGTGAGTCTCTAATATTGTAAAATGTAGCTTTTAGTTTTGCTAAATATTTATTTATTGATTCCTTTGAAAATTTTTAAATGTTTACCCGTTCATTTGAACTGAGATTACTTTGATAGTTTTTTAGACTGTTCACTGCCCTGGCATACCTGTAATTATATTTTAGTAATGAATAACACTTAAAGCACATATTAAGCTTATTAAATATATTAAATATTAAACAAATTTAGATTTAAGAATATTTTTTTTTACATTTATTTGTTAAAATACTTTTCAAAACATCTTACTCGTGATCTAGAAACTGTCCTTGTTCATTGCAGAACAGAAAGAGCCCCTTGCAAGAAGGTGTGGTGTATCCAGTATAAAGATAATGGGTAAGTGGCACTGGACGCTCTTTTGTTGTTATTACATACACAGGATTTTTTTTCAGCTTTCTACAAAGTTCAAACAACAGTTAACAAAGAGTTAACTTTCATGATAAAGAAAGCATGGATATAAATTGGAACTACAATTATAATAAAGTTTAAATTGCATTTTAGTTTGACTCCTAATGAGACTACAATATTTCTCAGTATTAGTCATACAGTCAAACTGGCTAACATAGTGACTATCAGAGAAATAAAATATACATAGTATGCCAGATGGACCCATTTCTTTCAAGGAAAAAAATGTACTTTTTTTTTTGCTTCTTACCCCCTTTAAGTTCTATGAGATGTAGAAATGAAAAAACAACATTGTTCAACCTCTTAATTTTGTCTCCATTTTCCCAGATAAACAGTATACAAGATATTTTTAAGGTCATGTCTTCTTTTGTTGGACAAGGCAGAGTTCTAAAAGAAACAAAATTATTTTTTTTGTTTCTTTTTAAGTATAAATAGTATAGTATAGTATAGTATAGTATAAATAAGTGCTCAAAAACATAAAATGTTCAAAAAGAAATAAAAATAAGTTCAGATATTTTTATTCCTTTATTTAGTATTCTATTATTTCAATTTCCTTTTTTTTTTAGGTAAAAAACCAATTCTTTCGGGTTTGTGGAATGAACTATCCGGGTTAGAAAAAAATATCAGCATTTACTGCGTTTGAAACTCAATTCCAAATTTTAAATATCATGTCACAGGATTTGTAATTTAATGCTAACATATTTTTTCTATATATAACAGTAAAAATAAGAATATATTATATTTTAAAACTATAAAAAATAAAAAAAACTAGCTAAAATTGTGATTTTCATTTTTTCCTCAATTCTACTATGAGAGCACACTTTGTACTAACCCAACCCATTCTGCCAGTTCCATTGTGTTGGGTACAGTAGCACTCAACAGGACAAGCTTCACATGATCAGGCAACAGTATAAGTACCTCCTCCCAAACTACACCCCTGGCTGCGTCATCAATATAATGAACTTCATCGATGATAACCCACTCCAGCTCTCTAAGGATTTCAGAGCCATCATAAAGCATCAATCTAAAACACAAGAACAAAAGAATGCTTTTTAAATCTTAACAAAATCTTCATTACTTTTAGTACTTAACAGGTGTGGAAATATTTTTAGGTATCATTTTTATTTTATTGCTGCCATCTTTATGTCATAGTCTCATTATGGCAGTGACAGGTGGTCACTAAAACAGTGTCCAGGAAACGCACAAGAAGTGCATTTATATTTTGTGTCACTAGCAGCCAGCTTATGGTTGGAATGATTCTTATTTGATTATCTCTTCTTGTTATTTAAGTTATTGTCAGCTGATATGTATATTACTCAGTGTATTTTAATCTTTTTTGTGATATCAAGCATGACTCCATCTTAAGAACACAAAACTAAACACATCCTAGTACTGAGGTAACATCTAAGAAATATATGGTGTTACATAATAACGTCCTCAACAAACAGACATTACATTTTATTATATAATTAGATCTATATAAAAAAATTTATCTTTAAAAAAAAAAAGATCTGATTTAATTATAACTTATTTTAATCAAACAAGAGAGTGAAAACATTTCATTTAATTAATATTGGATAAAGTAGAACATTATTTAATTGATATTTATTTATCTATTTATAATTATAAAAAATTGGTAAAAGAATATATATTTATTGATATACCTTAGTATCTCTGTGGTTACAATAAGGCATGATGCAGTGTCATTGATCTGAATATCTCCAGTGACCAGACCCACATCATCAAAGGTAACTGTAAGCTCACGATATTTCTGATTTGACAAAGCCTTTACAGGTGATGTGTAGATTGTTCTAGACATTCATCAAGAAAATTGAACAGATGAGATTTAATTCATTAAAAGTTTGTGAAAAAAGCATTTTATGTAATTTTAAAATTAAGATTAAAAGAAAAAGTTTTTTTTACACTAACATGCTTTTGACATGACAAGAAAGATAAGGTTTAAAAGGAAAAAAAAAAGTTCTTTGGTACACTTCAAAAATACCAGCTTCAGCATTAATAAACTTAGATGTTGAAAATAAGCATCCAGATTATTTGTTAATTGAACTTCTTTTATTGTCTCAATACATAGTTTTGAACTTAATGTACCATGCAATAATTCTTTCATTTGCAGAAACATTTAAAGCCTATAAACCTTGATGTACAAAGACATTCACTGCCTACCATTCCATCCATATCCATTTTCTACCATGCCATGCATATCTATTCATTTTCTACCATCCCATACATGTTCATTCATTTTCAACCAACCCATATGTATCCATTCATTTTCTACCAATACATACATATCCATTCATTTTCTACCATCCCATATATATCCATTCATTTTCTACCAACCTATATATATCCATTCAGTTTCTACCATCCCATGCATATCTATTCATTTTCTACCAACCCATATATATACATTCATTTTCTACCATCCCATGCATATCTATTCATTTTCTACCAACCCATATATATCCATCCAATTTACTTCAACCTAACTCTATTCCTTCCTCTAATAAATGGCCAGTTCCAAATATAAATATTGCTGTATGCTTTCCTTTTAAAGTATATAAAATGTATATATGTAAAAGACAGAAAAACTTGTTTGATTCCCTTACCTGGTGGCATGTTTTAATGATAAAGCTATTGCATATTCTGCAACTACAGTTTTCCCTGCTGATGTGTGGGCAGCCACTAACACACTCTTATTCTCTTCTAAACACAAGATGGCTTGCTTTTGGAATACATCCAACTCAAATGGCCACTGTAAAATGTTTGGAATAATTATATCAGCAAAATAATATACATAATATAAATAACAATTACCCCTTCCCTGATATTTGTCAAATTCATCATGCTGTGTGTTTTTATATCTATTATACCTAAGCTCACATGATGCCTAGGTACTTTAAACTAACACCTGGCAGTCCTTTCTTTTCAATCAATGGTATTTCACTTCTATTATAGATTATCAAAGATACTATGCTATAAAAACATTTTGCCTCCTAAAATTTTTTCTCATGATTCTTTAAAGCTATGCACAAACATAAAATAGAAATGATGAGCAAGAAATTAGTTCTCACACTATGCACTCTAGATTTGTAAACCAGATGACCAGATGTCTCCAGCCCTTATTACCTCAAATAATCAAATGATTCAAAAACTGAATATGATTTGAGACCTCCCAAAATATTAAGGGACTTAAAATACAGATTCTTTCCTACTACCTTGTTGGTATGAGAGTGTTCAGCCATCTCTACATCCGCTATTAAAGATAATATTGATAATGATCCAATTAAAAGACAGTATATTTTTATTTATTGTATGTTATATAACTCAAAGCACTTTCATTCCAACAAATTACAAATTACACTGAACACCCCAATGAAGCAGAAGAGGAAATAGAACATGTATACCACTTTATAAACTGAGTCAATTAGAAATATATGGCAAGTTATTACAGTTAGATTAGGTCTTCAATATCTGAATATTTTTTTTACAATAGTTTGATTAGGAAATATTTTTAGGAATACACATCTGTGCCTCAATCATTATTACAAGGTTATCAAGTCTAATACAAGGATATAAAAGAATGTATGTATAACTAAGGTTAAGGCAACCTAATAATAAGTATACACATTAAAACAGATTGGGTGAAAAACATTTCAAATCAAAAGTTTGGATAATTAAAAAAAAAATATTTAATAATGTCTGCCTTGTTATTATAAGACAGCTGACCAGACATTTTTAATTTCTCTCTTAAAAACAATACTCATCTAAAGAGATAATTTTTAATACAGCATAAAATCCTTGTAGACATATAAACTTTTTATTTGAGACTTACTGATTCAACCATGATTGAGATACCAAACTTGTGCACACCTAATCACTCATCAAGTTTGACTGTGATATAAACTTCTGCATACCTAATCACACATCAACATTGACTGAGATACAATATTATGACCACAAAACAAAAACTCGGATGGTGCTACCTCAAACGCCATGTTAGGTATGCGTTCTCGAAAGTTGTCTAATGTTTCATTTGGATCAAGTTGCACTGCCCAATGTTTTGGTTCTGACATGCTTGTATTTCTCAAAAGGCATGTCTGTATTTGCTTTTTCTTGGATTGTTGACTTATTGAACTGTCCATTTGTTCATTTGTTAAGCTTTCATTTACAGACATCAACTGTTCACCAATCTCAGTCAAGTCAAAGGCACCAAATAGATCTGCATCATCAATCTCAGCAATAAACTGTTAGATGTTAGAGGAATCATAGTCAAAACAAATTTATAAACTTCATAAATTAGTATTTACTTACACATAGATATATTTAAATCAGATAATGCCAAGTAAAAAGCTAGCTTGTTTTTTAATTGTAATAAATATTTTATGTTCACCAGGTAAATGGAGATTAACTATGAGATGAAATGTAACTCAAGTCACATATTAAAGATATTAACCTAAGCTGAGCTCATAATTTAACAAACATGTAAAAATAAAACCAAAAAATTTCATTTAAAATGTATTCAATGCAACTAACTGCTTATATTTCTAATTGTTCTGATAGTCCTGATCCCCTTCCACACACTGATATTTCCCTAGCATGTTGTATAGAATACAGAGATACATCTTTTGGTTGAACAAACAATTGTAATGTAAAACTATTGAATATGCTAATTAAAAATGTGACAAAGATCATATCTTTTCAAATGCTCTGCTCTATAACTGATCATTTAAAGCTATATTCAAGTGTTTAAATCAAAGTAGAAATTTACAGAACAGGCAGTTTCTGCAGAGCTTGTTTGCACATCAACATGAAAAAGATCTGTGATGTCAACTATAACATCTGAGAGATCATCCAATGTCATAGCTGGTTTATCTTCTTTCTTTTCTTCATCAAATGTCATACCATTCTGGAAACCTGGAGGCACGGTAGTTAAATGAAAATCTAAAAAAAAGAAAGTACATAATAATTTAATTATTAATTATTAAATTATTATTATATTATGTAAGATTCCCTGCAGAATTACTTAATTATTATTTTGACTGAAGATAATATTGTGGATAGAAGCAAGGAGATAGAAAAAAAATGTATATATTTGTGTAATTATATTTTTTTCCCAAAAAGTTTATTGAAGATAACTGCATTTATCAAGATGGTATTAATGCCATATCTACCATCTCAAAAACCTGATAAATAAGTAAGATTGGGGAGAGGGAGAACTATTTATTGGAATCTTATAGAGTCAAAGTCATATAAACTATAATTATTTTGTGCCTTTTTATGTATGGCAGCATAGTCATCTGGTATGCACTCTGGGTTGGTTCTTTCCTAGTGCTATTAGAGCATGGAATGGCCTGAGCTAGCCAGGAAAACCACTGACTTGGCAGAATTTAGGTCATTGGTTAATATGCATGACTGAATGCATGACACATAGGAGGTAATCATTTTCTTTTTTTAAAGTAATGTCTGTATAAGATAAGATAAGGTTGTTGTCTCTAATTGTCTTGGATTATTCCACCCTGAATGCCAAAATCCCCCCCCCCCCCCCCCCCCCCTGTTTGGTGTGAGATTTGGGCTATGATGTAATAGTCTTCAATTCTGAAAAAACATCTAAAACATGTAAAACAAAAACAAAAAAAATAATCTAAAAAATAATAATAATAATTAAACATTCAAAATAGTACAAATAAAAATAATCATTAATTTTTTTTAAGAATAGCTATTATTAGTTTTATGATATAAGCCTTTACAATCACCTAAGTCTGTAGCCTCATTTCATAAAAAACAAAAATAAAAAACTATAGTTTTTATTATACAGAAGATATCCATACAATTTTAGCCATAGTCTAATGTAGCCTAAATATAAACATAGTCCCAATTTAAAGTGTAGTCTAAATCAGACCAAACAATATCACATTTGAAGAAAGTTTTTTTTTTGTTTGTTTTTTTCATATTGCACTAAAAGTTAATTAAAATTTGCAACTAGGGGCAAGTTTTGCAAACTGTTACATAAAAAAATAGAGTCTATGACCAATCACCCAAAAATGTTCTCAGAGCTCCACTCAAATATCTTGACTGTAGATCTAGGCCAGAAGTTCTCAAACCTTTTAGTTCCACCATTCCCTAGCACAATCCTCCAATAGGTGTCGACACTAACTGTAAAATGTATTTTAGTTCATGGATCTAGGTAAATGAGATTTTGCTAATAAAGTATCATAATCAAAATGTGTATATCTGATATCCATGATAAAGGCCTATTTTATTTGTTAGAAACTGAACATAGCTAAAATTTTTATTTAATTTAGTGTAAAAAAAACAAACCCTCTGGGGATCCTGCTTTACTTCCAATATCTCCAGATTTCTAGTATACTAAACACTTAAAAATTACATATCCTACAGAACTTTCTCAGCTGACTAAATATAGAACAACATTTGTTTTCCGGTTGGGGGTGGGGGGGACCATCAGTAAAAGTTTGAAAAACACTGCAGCAAGCTTCATTACTACAAAAATATTGTTGATATACATGCATATAGTTATATACTAGTCTAATGTAATTGGTTTGATTTGATTTGATTTTAGGCACAATTTAGGCCATGTCCTGCCTGAATTTGATGAACAGTATTTTCAACTATTGAATATATTTATGCAGTGTCAATAAAAAGGTCTGTTGCATTTATTTTGAATGACAACTATACTTTTTTTAATAAGGAACTACAAATGAAAAAACATGTCAGTCTTCAAAACAATGATGTTACACTCACTGATTCAAAGCACCAACTGTATTCTCTGGCAATATGTCAGTGTGCTTAAATATTGCCCCCCACCCTCCATCTTCCCTATTTTATTTTATTCAACTGATATGTGACGCTTGTTTCATAATTGGTTTGATGCTAGTTCAATCTGAGTAATAACACTATGCCATGTAACTACAAAATTAGATGTAGCCTAAAACAACTAAGGTAAAAAGATGAACAGACAAAAAACCTATGGCTATGGTCTTTGCATTTTTTGTTTTGTTTTGAATGCTTCGTGTGTTCTTTCAGATTTTGAAGATTATAGATCTATATATGTTCTAGCCCAAATCTGCTGAATGATAGAGGGGGTGGCAGTGTGCAAGGTTCCAGCCTGAGGAGGGGCCACTGTGATCATCGATGTTAAATGTTAACTGCTAAACTAGATATACTGATATACATGCATATAGTTATAAACTAGTCTAATGTAATGATCATTGCTATATCTAGATCTACTACTAGACCTAGATCTAGGTTCTCGAATCTACCATTATTATATTATCTACTAGAGGGTTTATATCTAGGGCAAGATTGTTAAAGGATCTGTGGCATAGCTAGGAATTAGCCATCATTTGGGGTCTGACCTCTTTGGGGGCCCCTGCATTTTGTGTAATATTTAATATGTAATGTAAAAAAAACACTCTTTTGGGCGCCCCACAAGTGGGTGCCCAAGGGGATTTTCTAATTCTCCCCTTCCCTCCACCACCCTAGCTATGCCTCTGCTTAGAATTAGATCTAAATTCTAGATTAGATCTAAAATTTCTTTTGAAAACTAGACAATGGATGTGCCCAGGTGAGTCACTTGCTTTGGTTTCGTCTTAATACAAGGCAGAATCTCATGTAACTGATCAAGCCAATTCTGGAGTGGTAGAGTTTGCCTCAGTTCGTGCATGTAGATTCTATACTAGACCTATATGATTGAGTATAGTATATACTATAATATATGCATCTATCCTAGGGGTAGCTGACAGGGCATCTTTCTTCTTCTTTCTCTAGACTGATGTATTACTAATTATAATTCTAATAATATACTAAATTACTGTGACAGAATAAGAATAGTAATAATAGTATAAATCATGAATAATTATGAAATAAAGGGTATAAAATAATAATTTGAATAGAATTAGATGATCAAGATGAAATAGATCTACTACTAGTACTTAGTACTACTACTTGAGTACTAGATTCTAAATCTAGTAGATAATCTGAGTTGATATTGTTGTTTTTTTTAATCGAGAAATCTCTCTCTTATCTTATATAATACAGACGTTACTTCAAAATATATATATATATAGAGAGAGAGAGATCTAATACAAGAATCTGGGTCTAGATGACTAGATCTAGATCCAATGTAGCAATAAAGGCCTACAATAATATAGTAGATTCTATGTCATTCTTAAGACTGGCTCAATAGCTCAATGGTTGACTTGAAAGAAAGTTTACAAAAGCGTTTTCCTTTTGGGGATCTTTCGTTTAGAGATTACGGCAATACGATTTAATGGATCTACACACCCAGTTTAAAAATAAAATTAGAGATATTTATGTCAAGATCTATAATTTTAAAAAATCTCGCACTTGAAAACACATCCAGGCCCTATCATTATTAATCTACAATTTATTGATCGAGGGACGTAACCGGCTAGGCCAGACTTGGAAACGGGATCTGGATCCACCCCCTTTGCCCCTATAACTTTTTTTTTAATTTGCAAAAACAAATTGAATTTGAAAAAAATAGATAATATCGAATATTATATTATAATAAAAAAGTTCAACGTGTTTGAGTTAGTGTTTAACAAATGTGGAGAGAACCCTTGATGCGCTTTATTAATTAAGCCTATCTCTTTGTGATAATACTGAAAAATACTAGCCTACCTTAACATGTGGTCATTCCCCTGACAGGCATTTCCTGAGCAGGTATTGAAAATACAAATCGTTGCCACTATCGTTTTTGACAAGACTAGCAATTATTGTTGTGTAATCCTTCCTTTGTAATCTTTCTAAGTTCGATAATCTTTTTCAGTGTTTTGCTTCAATGGAAAAGTGTAGGCCTATAATAAAATAAGACTTATAGCTGATGCGGCCTTAGGGGGTGGAAAGTGAGGCCACCACACCAGGCCAGGGCAACAAGGGGGACCCGCATTAAAGAGAATCTTTTGTCACCGTCAGCCCATCTAATAAATATTTGTGGCTCTGATATGACACTGGCCGAGGGGTCCGCGTATTTCTACGGCCGTCTATAGTTATAGCTTAATATTGTAGGAGTAGGTATTCGTAAGCAACAAGGGAGAAATAAAATGGTTTATCCACCTTGTAAAAAGGCCACCCAATGAATCCTCCCCCGAGAGAACTGCCAGATGCACAGGGGAACGAATAAGAGAAAAACTACAAAAAGGAATGGATGGAATGGAAGCAATGCAAGGGCCCCACACATCGTCGTTTCTCAACGCTACGCCGATGCAAGAGTAGGGACCTTTTCATCATCTGCCATATCATAGGCGTAACCGGAGGGGATGGGTGGTTGAACCCCGCACCCACCAGAAATAAAACCTCCCTCCCCCGCACGGCGGGGATGGAATTTAATGACTGATTTTTTGCTTTGATTTTGTTTATTTTATCGAGATTTTAATACTAAACCATCACTTGCCCCAGCACAGCCAAAGGGGTTT
This sequence comes from Biomphalaria pfeifferi, assembly GCA_030265305.1. Classification (NCBI taxonomy): domain Eukaryota; kingdom Metazoa; phylum Mollusca; class Gastropoda; family Planorbidae; genus Biomphalaria; species Biomphalaria pfeifferi. The sequence continues at coordinate 3,803,621 of JASAOG010000013.1, forward strand.
TGAGTTTAAAACCCCATACCAGAGGGTTTTGCAGTTAAATACCCTCTTGTATAAACCAAAATTTAAAAAAAAATGTAAACGACAATCCTCAAATTCCAAGATCACAGCTAAGGAAGATTTTTATTTTAAAACCCCTCCCAAAATTTAAGATAAAACCCCTTCTACAATATAAAAAAAAAGCAAAATTACACACTCTAAAATCTATGAGCGTAGCCAAAGGGGTTTTGAGCTTAACACCCCTCCCCCAATTAGGCTGGGTTCGATGCTAAAAAATACCTCTTCAATATAAAAGAAATGCAATTTACATATTAAAATTCTTTTAGCGTAGCCAAGCTAATGGGGGGGGGGGGGGGTTGAGTTTAAACCCATCTCCTCCAGACAGCTTTTTAAAAAGTTTATAACCCTTCCAGATGGTTTTGAGTTAAAAATCCCACTACAGAGAGTTTTGAGGTTGAAAACCTCTCTCTTCAATATTATTCTAAAGCAAACTACAGTCACCAAATTCTATGAGTCTATGAGCGTAGCTAAATAGGGTTTTCAATTTTAAAAAAAACAACTACATTTCAAAGCGCTATGAGTACACATTTCATTCGTCTACCTTGTGCACGTGCTTCATTTGTACTTATGGGAAATTCTTTCTCTGTTTCAGTTTGATCCTTTGCTGCCGAGACTGTCCTTGATAAAACCTTAAATCAGACATTCAAAAATGAGAGAAAGTACACGTTCTATGTTCTAAGCTTACAACGTATCAGCATGACATTTCAAACTTGGGGCTCAAGAGGTTTTATTAGCCAAACATCTGATAGTCCGTACAAACTACAATATTGTCTATAAATCTTATTTCACAAGTAAAAATGAAACTTAAAATCACCTCGTAGAAACGACTTTCGTTTTCTGCATCTCTTTCTATTCTAAATTCGGGAAGTGTGTTTGAACTGTTTGACTCAAGAGTTAACAAGCTGTCATAATTGTGTTGTCTTGGTAACAACCTTGATAACGAAAACGGAAGTATAGCAGTTGACAGATATGTTTAAACAAAAGGAGAGAAGAGTGTATCTGTTGATGTTTGAAAAAGACAAAAAAAAACAAGAAATAACAGACAAAAAAAAAGGTTAGGTAATGAAATCGTAAACATGTCATAGGTGTAGTGAAAAAGGGGTAGGCGCATCATGTCCAGGGCGCCACTCTCAGAGAGTTTGTTTACAATTTTAAAAAAATCATGTCATGTAAAAAATTGTTTTTACTAACAAATATTTTAAGCTCAATAAGAACGAACATGCTTAACTTTCTCGGATGAATCTCACAATTCAATATTGTCCCGACAGACGCTTTTCTTTCTAAGAGTAATAGTGTGGTACCGGTAAAGGCCAAAGGAAAATGAATTTCGGAAGTTCAAAATGGAAACAAACGCTTGACCGCAGAGCTAACAGACCCAGTAGTTCGATAAGACGCCTAGTTAATTTAGGGGGGAGGTGGAGCTTAGATGAAAGCCGCAAATCAAAAGTTTTAGAAACACTGTTTTAGGCCTGCGCCTGCAATGATATTTGATTGGAAATGTAATTTTCTTCCTAAAATTGAGGATGCATGACTAACGTGTATTTCAATAACACCCCCCCCCCCCCCAAAAAAAATTTTTTTTTTGATGGAGACATTCTGTTTGTGAAAGCAATATCTGCAAACCTAAAAACTTGAAACATTTGTTCTCGGTGAGAAATAACAGAAGTCGACGAATCAAATAAAAGCTCATAATATTGTTATGACCCTATTGGCGGCGCAAAAGGGTTAACTATAGGCTCAGTTGACACACACGAGAATCACTCAGGTCAGCGGGGGCCATGGACAAGGGACAGTACTACGATTACATGATTACACGCAAATATGACCAATGTTATGGTCATGTGATCGAAAGCCTGCGTGTACGAGTGACACAGTGGATAGAAAAGGGGGAGTTCAAGACCGGAGAGCGTCGAGACCAGCACAGTTAGTCGCCATGAAATCGGGCCTGGTTGAGTCCTGATGTGTTGATGTACAAGTCCAGAAAGAGAGACAGTAGAGTTCTTTAAGTTGGTGATGTACAGAGTGACATTTTAGTTGTTGATGTGTTTGACGCCAATTGTCTAGTATTGGCTGTTATCTACTTATTCACTCATTATTAAAGTACCAGATTATTTGGAGCCTTGTTGTCAAGTTCTTGATGTGTTGATGTATGGTGTTGTGTTTAGCCGTGTTTACAGAAGGTCAGAAAAGGAGGGAGAATCGTAACAATATTTATTCTATTTGGTCTCCTTCATTTGGTTAATCAGGTCACTTCACAGCGTATACGTTTGTACGCTGTTTACAAAATTTGAAAGTGATGACGAGTTTATATTTCAGTGAAAACATATTGTCCATAAAGGAAAACATTGACATTAGCTGCAGCTAGTTTATCTTGGACTGGTGTACTTATGTAGAGGTAGTGACATTAGCTGCAGCTAGCTTACCTTGGACTGATGTACGTATGTAGAGGTAGATAGGACGGGTCAACGATGCAGTTTTCTACCAGTTGCTCTATGATGTCTAGAATTGGAGGCAGTCCCACAGGAAGCTGGGAATGTAAAAAAAAAAATACACATACATTGAAATTCAATTTATGGACATCTCTGGTCAGCTTTAATAAGTCTATTTAGATTTTTGTAAATCTCCAGGTCTGAAAGTTATTGTGGGACGCGATCGGTAGTGTAATATAAAGTTTTAATGGTTTAACTTGGTTTTAGAAGGGTTCACTAGTTTCTCTAAGCTCTCAAATTTTTTTTTTAATTTATAGACGTCAACGTAGCCTTATCTTTATTTGCCAATATAGATGAGCCTACAGTACGTATATCAATATTTGGCTAAATTAGGTAATGTAATGCACCCCAGGTAGAAAAAAACTGTTTTGAAGAAATAAGCATCTCTCTCTTATCCACACTCCTGCATATATGTTAATAACCTTTTCAATTTTCTTTGAGTTTGAATCTTTGGTAACTAATGGTTTATTATTAATTTCGCTCGTAAAATGTGTAAGGCAAATAAATATCAACACAACCTGATGGTATCGAAATATAGGCTTGACGTCACGTAGAAATGAGCTTAACTTGGGCCGCCGAAAATTTTTTGCTTTGCAGTAACTTTACTTTGATGTGTTTGTAGGATGGATAATCCAAGAAACTTGGTAGGAAGGAGTAATGCAAGGAAGTTTGTAGGAAAGGTTATGCAATGAAGTTTGTAGGAAAGGGTAATCTAAGGAAGTTTGTAGGACGGGTAATATAAGGAAGTATGTAGAAAGAGTAATCTAAGGAAGATTGTAGGATGGGTAATATAAGGAAGTTTGTAGGATGGGTAATATAAAAGGTAATGCAATGAAGTTTGTAGGAATGGGTATTCTAAGGAAGTTTGTAGGATGGGTAATATAAGGAAGTTTGTAGGATGGGTAATATAAGGAAGTTTGTAGGATGGGTAATATAAGGAAGTTTGTAGAAATGGTTATCTAAGGAAGTTTGTAGAAAGGGTAATATAAGGCAGTTTGTAGGATGGGTAATATAAAGAAGTTTGTAGGAAAAGGTAATTTAAGGAAGTGTGTAGGTTGGATAATCTAAGGAAGTTTGTAGAAAGAGTAATCTAAGGAAGTTTGTAGGATGGGTAATATAAGGAAGTTTGTAGAAAGAGTAATCTAAGGAAGTTTGTAGGATGGGTAATATAAGAAAGTTTGTCGAAAAGGTAATGCAAGAAAGTTTTTTTTTAGAACTATGAACTAGATCCTCCTACAGGACAGATACACAAAATAAACTATTTTGAATCAACTTACTGTTAGTCTTGGGAAATCCGGGCTCTTGTCATTTCTCACTTTGTCGGTGACATCAAGTTCAAGATGACCTATCCCACCAGTTTCAAGCGTCACAAGAGTCATTTCTTCACTTCGTTCAGTTAATTGGACATTTTTACATATGGGGAAAAACTATAATTAGGTAGTTGTTTTTTGGTGTATCCGGTGTGCAAAATAAACGTTTGATAAGCTACGTTCTTTGGAGCTATATAATAATCAATATTTTGCACTTTTCAGTAGTGAAGAATCAAATTTTTCTAAACTCTTTCAATTGTAAATTTCAATACAGAGAAAATATTGTGTTTTCACTCAATGACTTTAAAACTTATTTAAAAACCTAGCACTAGTAAAGGAGAGTTTTTTTTAAAAAAAAAGATAAAACTTCTACGAATTGAGATATTGCCAAAATAGTTTTTCAATTCTTTTATTTTTATTTAGTTGGCAAGTGAGACATTCAATTTAGCATCCTTGACATTGTTTAGTTTATTGTTCTCAAAAGTCTTTCAACATCTTACTCGTTTTTATTGTACAACTAGAAAAAAATAAGAAAGACAAAAAGTTAGGCTTGCAACATAATGAAATTTATATGAAAGCTAAACAATAATAAGGCGAATGTCTTCCAGTCCGATATTATGGAAGAATATACAGTATTACTATTACTTGTGGATACGTGGAGCCAACTATGAATCACAACGCTGTTATCAGTCTATTCATGGTCTATTTAATCCTATTAAGTTGTTTTTTTATCGCCGTCTGCGTCCACATTCAAGGAACTCACTGAACGTAATAGAAACAAAAACAAAATGATTTTTAATTATTTTTTAAATGGTTATAGATATTGTAAATACTCAACAAATGAACTTGTACAGAATGAAGACTTTGTTTAGACCTACGCGACAATTGTGATGTCGGGGAGCCACGGGAAGTTTAGAATTAGTCTTGTCTTAATGCCTCGAGAAAGGTTGAAAGCAGGGATGTGCTTGAGAATGACATCAGCGTATTTGTTCACAGGTAGTCGTATATTTAACTTAGGGAACAGCATCATGGACGTTGAAGTGTGGATAGAATGGAAAAAAAAAAAGAAGGGACCAAAAAAAAAAGTTCCCCTTTCAGACCATGCGGTCCATAGGGCAGATGATGTTAAGGTCATGGACGTCTATGTTGTCTCATAATTTAAAATTCCAGACATATATGCATTTGCATCTATTATAGGACTTAATTGTGTTTTTAGAAATATGTAAATTGTATTTTTGTCTTTACATATTGTTTTCGTTTCTAGATATTTATACTTAGAATTCTAAATCTTTAAAGAAAGGAAAATATTTTTGTAAATACTTTTTTTTAAAAAAAGCTTATATTAAGTGCAATTGTGTCAATTAGTTTGGATCAGCCATGTAATTAAATTTGCAATAGATCTAGAATAACAAAGAAATATTTTTCACCCATTGTTTTGTGTTTACCGCAATTTCATGCTTTAAGCTTTCTCAATTTGCTATGATCCACCCTGTCAGAGCTCAACAAAGCCATAGACAATATTGCTGCCCGCAAAGCACCATAATGCGATGGTATCCCCTCCAGATCTTCTAAAACAATGCAAAACTACTCTAGTCCAACCTCTACACGAACTGATTTGCAAATGTTGACAAGAAGGTGCTGTGCCACAAGACCTACGGGATGCTAAAATCGTTACACTGTATAAGAACAAAAGTGACAGAAGCGACTGCAACAATTACAGGGGAATCTCCCTCTTAAGTATTGTAGACAAAGTCTTTGCTCGAGCGATACTTCCCAGGTTACAAAAACTCGCTGATCGGGTCTATCCAGAATCACAATGCGGCTTTCGCTCAGGGAGATCTACGATTGACATGATTTTCTCCATCCGCCAACTCCAGGAAAAGTGCAGAGAACAAAGGATGCCTTTGTCTATTGCGTTCATTGACCTGACAAAAGCATTCAATCTAGTCAGCAGAGATGACCTCTCTAAAATTTTACAGATAATAGGCTGTCCACCCAAGCTACTAAATGTAATCGTATCTTTCCACCAAAATATGATGGGTACACTGCAATTCAACGGTGCCAGCTCCGAAAGTTTCAGTATAAACAGCGGAGTTAAACAAGGATGTGTCCTGGCCCCAACCCTCTTTGGAATACTATTTTCACTGCTAATCCACAACGCGTTTGATAAAACCAACGAAGGCATCTATCTCCATTCAAGATTTGATGGCAAACTCCTAAATATTCCCAGACTGAGGGCCAAAACTAAAATCAGAACCCCCCTCGTAAGAGATTTGTTATTTGCGGATGACGCAGCGGTAGTGACACTCACGCAAGAGGAATTTTAGTCACTAATGTCCCGCTTCTCTCAGGCCTGTAAAGAATATGGCTTGACTATTAGCACGAAGAAAACAAATGTTATGGGACCACCTGCTACAGCACCACCCTCCATCCTCATAGACGATAACAAGCTGGACGCCGTAAACGAATTCTGCTATAAGTAAACGAATTCTGCTATAAGTGTGCAAGATGAACCATAGTCGTTCTATGACTGAAGGAGGCCAATATATATATAATATATATGATCCATGGGCATCAATTCCCCCCCCCCCCGGCCGCGGAAAAAATTATATAGATATGTGTGTGTGATGTGTGTACATAATTAATCTTTATTACATTCTGACCCTTTCGGAAGAGGTTTATTGTGCCCTAGAATAGGTTCTTCCTGGAATTAGTTGAAAACTTGTAGACTCCCCACCCTTGCTGGCAAGGGGGTCTGGGGGAGCTCGCAGCGCTCCCCCAGCGCGGGGCGAAGCCCCGCCGCCAAGCACTATTTCTGGTATTAGATGCGAACAAAATGCATATTCTGAGGTATCTGCAGTGCATTTTCTTCCTATTATAAAGTTTTATTTCAAAAACCTAATGTGCTATTCTTATTGACTTAGACCCTCCCGCGCCGTTCGGCGCATTTGCCGTCAAGCTGTTTCCACAAAAATCTGTCACTGGTAATGTCTGAAGCCTCTTCCCACCTTCTCTGAGGACCTCCATGAATGTGTGGCGCCAAGTTGTACTAAGATGTCATCGCAACTCTTATGCGTAATTCATTTTGTTGGAGAACATGTCCCGCAAACCTCATGCGACGCTCTGTCACAACCTTACTAAGGGGTCGACTCCCATTTCGGCATAGGAATTCCTTGATTTAGACCCGATCTCTATAACTGACTCCTAAAATCTATCTTAGCCATCGTTGTTGAGCCATATTTAGTGTTTTTTCAATTTCTGCAGATGACTATTCACTTCACTTTATTAATGGAGTCCAGCCACTGGTTGAAATTTGTAACCTCTCTTGACTACGCTCTTGGAATTACATGTATTTCGCTTTAGATATTATATCGAAATGGGAAGTTTTATCGTCAAAATCATCTGTTGAGAGGTTTTAAATTTAAAAATCTCTGGAGTTGTTTTTTTATTCAAAACCCCATTTAGCTACGGTCATAGAATTTAGTGACTGTAGTTTGCTTTAGAATATTATTGAAGAGAGAGGTTTTCAACTCAAAACGATTTGTAGGGGAATTTTTAACTCAAAACCCCTCATTAGCGTAGCCACGCTCAAAGAATTTTAGTGTGTAATTTGCTTTTTTTATATTGAAGAGGTATTTTTTTAGCATCAAAACCCTCTTAATGGGGATTTAAACTCAAAACCCTCTTTGGCTAGGCTCATAGCATTTTGAGAGCGTAATTTTTTTTAAAAAATATTGAAGAGGTATTTTTCAGCTTCAAACCCCGGTAGCAGGTTATTTTTTTTTAACTCAAAACCCCTTTGGCTACGCTCATAGATTTTATAGAGTGTAATTTGCTTTTTTTTTTTGTATTGAAGAGGTACTTTTTAGCTTTAAACCCCAACTGGAGGGGGGGGGGTAAAATCAAAACTCCTTTGGCTACGCTCATAGAATTTTGAGTGTGTAATTTCTTTTTTTTATATTGAAGAGGGGGTTTATCGTAATTTTGGAAAAATTTTTAAATAAAAATCTTCCTTAGCTGTTTTCTTGGAATTTGGAGATTGTCGTTTGCATTCTTTTTAGTTTTGTTTATAGAAGAGGGGGATTTAACTGCAAAACCCCTGGTAAGGGCTTTTCATCTCAAACCCCCTGGTAGGTTTTTTTTTATCTCAAAACCCCCTCGGCTGTGTTGTGGTAAGTGATGATTTAGTTTTAAATCTCACCTAAAATAAACAAAATGAAACCAAAAAATCAGCCACTGAGTTCCGTCAGGGAGGGGGGGTTGAACCATGAATATAATCCTATCATTCTATCAATTGTATGGACCCGTTTGGAAAGAAAGGAGGAAGAAGTTAGTCTCAGTGAATGTTTTACTTTGATCGCTTGCTAAATGTATTTTATTTATTTTTAAAAAGTTGGACGACTTTAGTGGAGGTGGCAAGCTGTGTACGATCATTTCATTTCGGATCTATCGTCTCAGATGAGAAAACCAAACCTGAGCTACTGGCCCGAAAGGAACAGTCCACAGCAACACTTGCAAATTATAATAATATGGAAAGACAAAGGCATAGCCTTTGTAACCAAAATCAGACTGATGCGCTCCCTGGTCCTTTTCACATTTGTATATGCTTGTGAGTCTTGGACGCTGACTGCAGAGCTAGAGAGTAGGAATTGATGTGCAACAGAAAGATCCTACGTTTAAAGACAGCATCTTAAAAAAGAAATTAGAGAAAGGGCTATTACAGCGATTGGACACTACGATGACCTCCTAACCACTGTAAAAAACGCAAATTAAAACTCTACGGCCATATTGGAAGGTCTTCAGGCCTTGCAGAACCGGGAAAAGAAGGCAGACAAAGAAAGCGATGGGAAGACATTATAAAAGAATTGACGGGCCTGCCATCGAAAGTGGTTCTATCCAAGGCAAAAGACAGAGAGGAATGGAAAAAGACGGTCGACAAATCTTGTGGGGTGCCCCAATGGTCCAACAGACTAAGGGATAGATGAAGAAACTTTCAACTTGATCCGATATTGGGTGTGTGAGAAATAACGTGTACAATATATTTCCCAGACAAGCAGTGTGAATTGATATTAACAAAGTAATGTTCCAAGAAATGACAAATTATGCATAACAAGGTGGTCTAATGCACTGACCTATATTTTAAAAAAATAAACGTCAGATTCTTTTAAAACAAATCAGCAAACAAGAACAAATCTCTGGTCCCACTATGTCCTACTAAATGCATCTGTTTAACCTAGAGATATTTAGTATCATCTAAGACAGGACGCTATATCTTACCCTGTCCTATTAAACTAGATCTAGAACTATGTACTAAAATCCAGGCAATCTTAGAAAGGATCATCTAACCTGCTATATGACCTATATAGGATATTTAGTCTTAAAAAGTTTTAAAGTACCCTATGGACACTGATAAGACCCGGATCTCAGACTAATGTTTGTACTCAAAATACTTTATATTAATTTATATATATATATATATAGAGAGAGAGACAGACAGACAGACAGCTATTACCTTAACATTAGTAAAGATTACCAATAACTCAATGATACGACTACACCAGGAACTGAAACTATATTATCTATATATTGATAAGACCCGGATTTCAGACTAATGTTAATAATCAAAATACTTTATATTAATTTAGATATATACATATTTATTTACATACTTATTTATATATATATATAAAGAGACAGACAGACAGAGAGAGAGATATTACCTTAACATTAGTAAAGATTACCAATAACTCACTGATACGACTACACCAGAGAACTGAAGCTATATTATCTTAGACTACACATTAAGTAATGTATATAGATTTGAATGACTACGCAACATCAGCTAAATCTGGTTTTCAACCAATTTTAGTTTTGTTTTCAATACGAAGAAACTATTTGGTATTCTATTTCTCGGAATTCACTATGCCTAGTGGTTTTAATGTAGGAAGGGTATTAGTATTGTTTTTAAAACTATTTTTAGAACTCTTGGCTTTTGTTGACACTTCTTATCATTAGCTACATTGATTGGAAACAGCTGCGACTAATAGGCTAAAGCAGAATAATAAAAAAATGGAAACTAATCCTCACTAGGCTCATTCATTTATAAGTGAATAAGTGAAAGTTTTTTTTTCGAAAAAATACACATTTAAATCATTTAAGTTATTTTTATAAAGACAATATTAGTAGTTAAGTTTTGAGAAGCGTTTATTTATGAGGAGAGAGAGGGATGAATCATTCAAACAGACAAGTACGATGTAAAAGGAGTCAACATCCCGCCCAAGAAGAGTACGACGTAAGAGGAGACAACATCTTCCAAAGACAAGTATGATGAAACAGGAGTCAACCCCCCCTTAGACACGTATGATGTAAGAGAACTCAATATGCACATAGACAAGTATAATGTAAGAAGATCAACATCTCCCCCAGACAAAAATGTTGTAAGAGAACTCACCCCCCCCCCTTTTCAGACAGGTATGATGTAAGAGAACTCAACCCCCTCAGACAGGTATGATGTAAGAGAACTCACCCCCCCCCTTTTCAGACAGGTATGATGTAAGAGAACTCACCCCCTTTCAGACAGACAAGTATGATGTAAGAGAACTCAACCCCCTCAGACAGGTATGATGTAAGAGAACTCCCCCACAGACAGGTACGATGTAAGTGAACTCACCCCCCCCCCCCTTTTCAGAAAGGTATGATGTAAGAGAACTCACCCCCCCCCCCTTTCAGACAGGTATGATGTAAGAGAACTCACCCCCCCCCCTTTTCAGACAGGTATGATGTAAGAGAACTCACCCCCCCCCCCTTTTCAGACAGGTATGATGTAGCTAAAGAGTGGAATGGAACGAGAGAAAAAAAGTCATACCCTGAGGAAAAAATGTTACGAGAAGGAAAATAGGCTTAACATCATCCACGATGTGTGTGAATCATCCTCCACAAACAAATGTATTCATCTTTATCCCAAGGCAAGTGTATGATAGCAGTTGGTGCACCGACCATTCCCATCAAGAACTCTGGATTCATGTGAACCAAGACGACTAAAACACACTGGTGCTCTCGAGACTGTGGCCTGAGTGAGTGGACTTTCCAGTGGATGACCTTTTCATAATGAGGAGCTTCGGTTTGCACCAAGACCCAAAACTATACTGACTTTTGTCACTGATATATTCAGTCTCAGTTCATTAATAATATATACAATTGATCCGTTGTATTTTAAAGGGATATACTCATTGGAATAGATCGATCAAATCAATCATCAGCAAAATTTGTTCAGCATACGCTCGCTTCTTTGTAACGGCTACTATTGAACAACGCTCGACAGCCTAAAATATAAAGTCTTTCCACTACACCCTCAAACTTTGTTTATTACTTCTTAATCTTTTCCTATAAAATATTTACCTTTATGTGTAGTTATGCTCTCTCTCTCTCTCTCTCTCTCTCTCTCTCTCTTTCTCTAGTTGTGTGTGTTCGTGTTTTTTTTTATGTAAGTTTAATTGGCTACATGCCAGAAATATCTTCCTATCGATACCTTGGCTTATAATATGATACACCCAAATGTAGTCTAATAATAACCCAAGCTGAGATTCAGGACTACAGTCCACTTCTTTAGGCAAGCAAACTAAGTATAATGTCTACAAACTAATACACACACAGTATATATATGCACCATCCATACATACATACACAATACATATATACACCATGCATATACACAATACATATATACACCAAGCAATCATACACACAAAATACATATATACACCATGCATACATGTATCAAGGATTGGCCTCTTTGGTCCCACAAGAAGCTGCAAAGGGAAAAGAACGTCTCTCGAGACGTAAAATGCCAAAGACGTGCACACACACATAATATATATATATATATATATATATATATATATATATATATATATATATATATATATATAAATATATATACACTATGTATCTATACACACACAATACCTATATACACCATGCAATCATGCATACATACTAAGTTGTGCCACAAGAACATCGTTTCTTTACACAACAGTAACTTTGATGGGGAGCAACTAGATAGTCCTATGTATTTAATGAGGTTTATAGTGGTCTCCGTGGAGTTGTAAACTGATTCAACTAATCGAAATGGTTAAACATGTTATATAATGTTGGACATAGTCACCATTGTCTGGAGTCGTTCTGTAAGACCATGATGTTCAACATGTGAGGGAGCTCGTCGTGCTGACAAGGAAGACACAATGACTTTTCTTTGTATTTTAATGTTCTTCTGTCTCAATGAAATCAGATTACATTGTCTAATAGAAACTAAACAAAGTGCAAGCTAGTCATTTACATAACTGAATTTGTTTTTAATTCATGTTTTTGTTCGAATTCTTCATTGTGACCGCATCCTCTCCTACTGTATGTGTCTTGACTGAAAGAGTGTGTCTTTATTGAAAGTATATGTGTTTCCATGTCTTCACTGAAAGTGTATGTGTCTTAACTGAAAGTGTTTTTGTTTTGACTGAAAGTGTAAGTGTATGTGTGTTGTATGAAAGTGTATGTCTTTACTGAAAGTGAATGTGTCTTGACTGAAAGAATGTATCATGACTGTTTGTGTATGTCTGCTGTCTGCTGACTGAAAGTGTATGTTGCTGCCTGAATGTTTCACATAAACTTTGTGTGTAAAGAATGTTCCTAACAGCCAAAGGAAACTCCAAATCTGTCGTGCGCACGGGCAAAGTAACTAGTCCATAATTTTTCATGTCACTTGGTCATCTTCAAAACGGTCTCAGATAGTATCAAACTGCTGATCAGCTTAAGAATACCAATTTCAATTATTTTCGCTTAAGAAAAGAAAGAAAGAATGAGGGAAAATACATAAACCCTATACCGGCTGTTTTGTTTCAGGAGCACATAGCGAAATAATCTTTTTCATCCTTGAATTTTCCTGTTCTCTCCCTGTAACCAAAAGAAATCAAAACAAGTGTAAACAAACGTACTTTTTTAGTTTATATTCGTTGAAATTACATCAAATGTGTTCGATTGGAAATATTTGTACGTATTGTTTTTGTTTCAGTTGAGCGTAACGTCCATCCTGTGGTCCAATCACTTTTGTGTTGTGTGGTGAGGAGGGGGGGGGGGGGAAGGAGGGTTTCTGGGAGAACGTTTTCGTGCTGCCGTTTCAAAAGCTATTTATGAAAAAAAAATTATCGACTCTGAATTCAACTCGAGGTCTCGAGCAGGGCCAGCATTAGGCATATATAAAGTAGAATGTAAGGAATATGTATGTATGCATGTATGTATGCAGGGCCGCCGCTACCTATTGTGGAATGTGTGCATTGCACGCAGGCGGGCCGAAGTTAAGGGTAAGGGTAATCATTATTCACTATTAGTTTTTAAATTTTTAGTTTTTAAAAGTACTTCAATATTTAAATTTTGTATATTAGTTCTAATTTTTCTAGTATTCTTTAATAACTTTAAAAAACAAAACACAAGAAAACGACATTCGTGCATAAAAAGTTATCAAAGAAAAAAAAAACAATAGGGCGGCTCGGCAGGGCGGAGTTTTCCATAGGCGCCTACTCATTTCTGCTGGTTTGTAATATTTGTTTTGAATGACACTAAAAGAAGCAGATCAGTCAACACATTATTTCTTTTTCTTAGTAGGCCTATCTACTTACTACATAGATGTATAACTACTATTGTTTAGTCGAATGGCTGTTAAATCTCTGTGTATTGTTAAGATTAGGAGTTATACAGAGTTTTTGTTCACAAGAGAACTTTGTTCAAGTTATTTAAAGTTTTTTTTATTAAAAATATAATACGCCTACATCGGTTCAGCTTTATTAGTTATTTGGAGCTACAAGCCAACTACCGACCAACAACAAGGTAAGGGAGGGGACGGCAAATTGTTAATCCTGTCTGAATATTATTAAAGCTAGGGTACATAATTACCAATGTTTTAAAAATCAAAATATCTTAAGTAAGAGACGTCGTTTCATTTTGTAATAAGACCTTGTCAAGTGTAGACCATTTTCTCGAGAGGCTTTTGCAAAGATATGGGTCAAATCTTTTTGAAGAAAACATTGCAAAACGTTTCCGCGAGTGTGATTCATCCGGATTTCCTTGTCTCAGAATGGTCGAATCTATTCCGACCATAGCACTTTATTATAGTTTCGAATTTTGTGTGGAAAAAAGTGGTCCGCGACAGAAATGTACTTAACACGAAGATGGTCTGAAAAAAATCACGCCCATTACAGACGTCCGTGCGCTATACGTACCTAGAATGTCCCTCGCATAACACTATTGACCAGGGCTGCCTATTTATTATTAGATGTAATATGACCCTCAACTTTTTTGTACAAGGATGAATAGTGCGTTCTGAATAAAAACACATCAATATTGGCGTTTTCGATAAACTCTCTTCTTATTACAAGAAAAAATGAGTTGTAGACGCCAGGAGAAGGAATTTCTGAAGATGAAAACTCTGGATTTATTTAACTTTGCAATCTACAGAGGCAAATGATGTAAATCTCATCTATTTATGTGGCCGAAGGTTAACGAGGGTGTCATGTATCCAGCACAACAACCAGCTGCCTTTACACAGTGGCGTCCTAGACATCCCGACTAGAAATCAAAGTTTTTACTTGGATAAGAACTTCAGACTCCTCGTTTTGGAATCCAATCTCTTTATTACTCATTCACCACGCCACACAACAAAAACAAGACCGCATACAATAACAATAGGTCGTCGTGGACGCAATTTGTAGACAATTTTCAATAAGTGATTACCGCTTTCTGTGACTTATCTTATCTTATATAATACAGACGTTACTTCAAAAAAGATGATTACGTCCTACGCGTCATGCATTTAGTCATGCATATTAACCAATGACTTAAATTCTGCCAAGTCACTGGTTTTCCTGGCTAGCTCAGGCAACCCATTCCATGCTCTAATAGCACTAGGGAAGAAGGAGTATTGTAAGAAATGAAAACCATAGGATACATTTTTTTGCTTTTTTCATGTACGCAGTGGTCACGTGAGTTATAATTAGATATACGCGATTTTTTTTTAAATATATCTTTTAGTTCTTTATAAGTTTTACGTAGATGATGTTAGATAAGAAGAAGAAATCTGTCATTTAAACGTGTTATTATCAGCAGCTATCAACACACTAGTCTGTGCAAAACTAACCAGTCAAGATAACACAATCACATTCAAATGAAGGGACACTATTTTCATTTGTCCTTCTAGTACAATCTAAATCTAGTTCATCAACTCAGTGAGTTGTTTGTAGTGGACGAATAGAGTAGTGTGTTATATATATGAGATAATAGATCCTTAGTGTAAGTAACATCTATATATATATGTATCCATAATATTATGGTGAGAGTTACTTCATCATTTTCAACTCATTGTCTGTCTGGTAAAGAGTTTGTACACTTTATATCTCCCAAACCCATTTTAGTGTCAGGTAGACACTTTCAACAATTATTTATTGCCGTACTGCGGTAGCTGAGTAGTCAAGCGCTTGGCTTCCGAACTTAGGGTCCTGTTATTTTGAATTTCGGGATTTTCATGGCCCACTTGAGTCCACCCAACTCTAATGGCTACCTGACTTTAGTTGGGGAAAGAAAAGAAGGTTGGTGGTTGTACTAGACACATGACACCCTGCTCGATAACCTTTGGTTAAAGAAACAGATGACTTTAACATCATCTGCCTTATAGATCCCAAGATCTGAAAGGGGAACTTTACTCAACTTTATAGACATGACACGAATCAACAGCAAAAATTAACCAAATAGTCAATTAATTATTGGTAAAATATTATATTGTTTGATAACATAAGGGAAATGAATCCTTCAGGCTAAATATGTAGGGTTTTGTCCCTCTTAAATGATTGAACACGTTATTTCTCCCAAACCCATTCTTGAATTAAGTTGAAACAAACCAAGAATCAATTAATTATTTTGTTTGATATCGAATATCTACCTAATTGAAAGATATAAATGTAAGTGCTGAGTTATTTCCTTTATATAAGTTTTGTTCTTTTTACATGATTTTTTTGTTTGCTTGTTAAGTGTGTGTAATCACTTGAAAAGTTTTAGGATCCAGACTCTCTGAAGTACTTTATTGGTTTGGTCACGTCAATCTGTAAACGTAGAAGTATAATCCGGATAATAAGCCCTTATTGCACTCGTTATTAAATAGAACTTCAATATTTGCTGGCAACAAATGTTTCCAAATGAAATATCTTGTACATAATTAAGCCTTTTAAGTCCATTTTGGACATTCCTGTTTCGATTTTGTCTTTAATTATCATTTCAAAAATAATGAAAAGATAATTTAGTCAATAATTGAATTTCGCAATTAATTTTTGCGTAAACTTCAATTGTTTCAACTTGCCCTACTTACAAACTAAAAGTAAACAAAGAAAGTTAAAATTTGAATTGTCTTTATATTGATGAGCTTTTTCTTGATATTTTTCAATGAAAGATTTTACTACACTCCATTTACATGAGGTCCTGTAATAAGATGACATTGACCTGGCTGAATTTCCTTTGAATTAATACATATCAATGTTGTCCAAAGTAGAAGTCATTTCCCTTTCTGTCTTTGTTTTCTTAAAAATAAAAGGAAATCTATACACAGCATTGTAGGTCACTGTAGTATACTTGTGAAATTGGGTATTAACAAACAATAATTGTTTCAGCATGAATCCAGATATCGAACATAGGGAATCGACTATAGAAGGTATTGTGACATTACTTATAACATATTCTTTCATAGTTTTAGACAACTTTTTACAAAGTTATATCTAGGGGCGGACTGGGTGTCAAAACCGGCCCGGGCATTTCTATGTAATCCGGCCACCAAAATGCTATATGATGGACTTTGAATTATACATCTCCTAAAAATCATTATGCTAAGTTTGATAATGTGACGAAAACTGGGTTTACGTAACAAAATGCATTTCTACTAATAGGCAGCCTGCATGATTAGCTACGTGGACATTTATTTCGTGATTTTTTAAAACTATTTGGTATTACTAAATGACTATATTCGATTGTATATAACTTGAAAATAATCATGCTATCATATAGGCCAATATTAACATAACCATGTACCGGTACTTGATATGTGCATGATCTTTTTATAGAAGACAAAGTCAAGTTTATAAAATCAAACATTAATTTCATTGAATGAGTTCAAATCAACGATGATATCGGCAATCAGGAGAGAAAAAGGTTAAAAAGTTTTTTGTTTTTCTTATCAACTTACTTGCTTAGGGTGATCAAGCTTTGCCTACACAGACCGATAACTTTTGAACTAAATAGTTTTTAGTAAGGGACATGTTGATACATGCACACACTTTTTTTGTTCATTTTATTTTCAGATTTTCACCGAAAATTTGAAAAACTGTTCACTTACGATGACAGTGATGTAACTTTTGGTAAATGTTTTGATTTTCTCAATTCCAATGTAGCATGCTATGGAATGAATGTTCACTGTTAAGTGCAGCGAAGTTAAAAAATTAATCAATCAAACAATCGGCACAAAATTAATTTAAGTTTCTATAGAACGTTAAACTATAAATTCTCAATGAATTATCAATACATTTTCAAACTTCAGTTAAAGACTTTTATGAAACTCTTAATCTTAGTTTTGGTCTTTTTTTAGTTATGATGACGTAGTTTCGTTTCATAAATTATTACTGATACAAAAATTCTCCAGGGTTCTTTGAGGGGCCTATCAATTTCGTATCAATATGTTGTTTTTTTTTTACCAGACAGAGTTCTACCTCGTGTGTCAGAAGATGATGAAGGTGGCCAATGCTTTCAAAATGTTGCTTGCCAAAGGAGCCCCAATCATTCAAAGTTCATCCCCTTTGAAATGTTCCGAATAGCGCACCTTCCCGAGAACCACCGCGACTACGACCTTTACGAACTGCTCAAAGTTGTGGCAGACTTGACCGTGAAGGTCAAGGCTAAAGCAGACGGGACTTACAGATCCAGAATGCGATACACCAGAATGCACACAGGCTGTGGAAGGTTATGGAACATGATCAAATACACAGACGGTGTCAATCAGCTCGGGCAGCCGCACAGGGGCAGCTTGAAGACATGCAGATGCTTCCGGTGCAGGTACTCGGATAAGCCCAGCCACATCTGGTGGGAGATCTATGTCGAGACTGCAGCGAACTTGGCTCTTGACGACAGAGACAGGAATCTCAGCACTTGCACCTTCTTCTACAACTCCTCCGACAGCCCAAAGTTCGTCGTTGACGATGTTACGGTGCACAGCGTGCAGAGGGACATCAACACCTGCATGCTGAAATGCATGACGTGTAAGCCAAGGCTCGCGGAGAAGATTGAGCAGTTGTGGCGGAGGTTTGACGACGTCTGGCACAGGGTCCACAAGAAGTACGCCGGCTCTGCGGAGAAGCTCGCCTTCCTCGTGTCTCACCCTCTCGGCAGCTCAAAGCACGTCAGTGTCGGCGTCTGGGGTGGGACGTACCAGTCGGAGAATGATATAATTGATGAAAGTCAAAGTTTTACGTATTCCCCTTGTACGTGCAGTGACAGCTATGGGGCGTACATCTACATAGTCGGCTACGAGTGGGGGATCGGTGGCTGGCACCAACTAAACAAACTAGAGCTGAAATATTGAGGAGGTGTTTCAACAAAAATCTGCTAGACTACTTAATTTCTCTTAGTATTACAGATATCAGTTGTGGATTTTTTTTTCTTAATGTAGTCTTCCGTGTATCTTGCTTCCAGAATGTTCACATTTTCATTAGCTGTGTATTTAAAAAAAAAGCACAATTTTTGTGTTATTTTAGCCTAGCAGAAACAATTGTCGAAGGTTTTTCCTTTGTAGCATAAATAATGTTTAAATAATTACTTTGTAACAGATGTCTTCCAATGAAAAGTTATTGACAATGTTTATTTAGTCTATTTAGTTATTAAAACCTCTGACCTTTTTTTTGTTTAAATTTTTCTTTAGAATCTATAATATCGCTTCCACTTCTTTTTCTTATTTGACTGCATTTTATTAATTAAAGAATGTAAAATGGATTAAAAAAGCAAAACGTTAATAAAGAACAGATTATAAACTGGGATGAACGTAAGTAGAAACAGTCCATTTAGTGTGTACAAAGAGTATTGTGTCCTACGGAGTGTACATTTTGTTACGTACGCTCCAGTTGACTCGTGTCAGCTAGTGTTGACTATGTGTGGGCTACTGTTAACTCTCTCTTTCAGTTAGTGTTGACTCTGTGTGATATAGTAAGTAAGTAAAGTTCCACTTTCAGACCTTGCGATGATGTAAAGGCCACCCGTGTGACCTGTGTGATATGTTCTGTGATATTTATATATCCCTGTCGCCATTCCATGATATGTGGATCCCTGAATTATTTCAAATAAGTCTTTCATTGTTTTAATTTCGCACATTTGTCTTGATAGATAATGGTTGTTTTAATTTCAACCCTATCCAAAGCGACCACAAAAATACATCCGTCAAGTAAGTGTAGACTAAAATTAGAATAGATAGTACTGAGATATATTATTTGTTTAGTGCCAGGACGATTTCCTCCCTTTAAAGCCACCGTGGCACAGTTATCAACTTTAAAGCCACTGTGGCACAGTTATCAAGAAATTATATCTATAATTCTATACAAGTCAATATTTTCTCTCGGTTTCTCAAGCTGTGGTACAAGTCTTGTCTGTAGATGGCTCGTCTTACTTCCTTTTTACGCTAAGTAAACATAAACATGAACACTTTTTTGTAACCTCACAATAGCGTGAAGGAGATTGATTGATTTTTTTATTATGTTTTTCAATCTTATTCGTTCAAACAATTTTTTTAAAATTTAATTTCTACTTAATATTGAAAAAACTAGTTAAAATAAACATATATATGTATTTATCAAAAGAAAAGAATGGCCAGTATGGTTATCAAACCCACGACATTCGCTCAACGGTTTATCAACTTCGTTTATCTGCATAAATAATATAGATTTTAATATCATGTAAAGGTTTTATTTCTTAATTATTTTAATCAATTATATATTTTTATTCACCAAGTTCTGGCTTACCTTTTAAGTACTTTTAAAGTATTTTAATAAAATCACAAAATGTTTATAATTTTTCAAATCAACAATTTTTTTTCCTCTGACTTTAAACCTTTGCACAACTTCCTCCGTGAGGAGAGTATAAATGAAACGTGGGCATTGTAAATATGTGAGACTAAACTGTCTTAATAGCTAGTGGGGTACGTGGCTATCACTGATTAAAACTAAGTTATGACTATTGTAAATATTTTTTGTTATTTTTTTTAAACATAATTTTATGAAATACTACACGATTTAAAGCTGTAAGGCCAACTTGCCTTAGCTGACATAGAAGAGAGCATTTGGTTGCATGCGGCTTCAGAATGAGACAGCTGGATGTCACTCATAAAGGCCGCGGGATACACATTTGAGACCAAAAGAAAATCCGCTGCCGAGGACAGACGTAGACGGCGAAAAGAACATCTAAATCGACCACCTGCGGACAATGGTTATGCTTGCCCTGGATGTGGCAAAATATGTAGGTCACAGCTGGGGCTGAGTAGCCGAGGGAAATACTGCATTCCCATTAATCTTTGGACTCGAAGACAAGCCTTATTAAAGCTGTAAAATATGTGTTCATTTTCTTTTAAATTACTTAACTTATAATTAAATCAATAAAGTGTTTAAAGCTTTAAAGACTAGATCAGATTGCTGGCAGTAGGTGACTTCTTAAACAGACATCTGCAAATCTCTTACAAAGGCTGCGCGATACACATTTCAGACCTAATGGAAACCTACTGCCGAGAAAAGATAGCTGGAAGGGAATCTAACCTGTCCCCCAGAGTACAAAGGTTATGTCTGCTCTGAATGTGACAAAATATGTACACAAATCATACAGCTGGGACTTCAGAGCCACTAACAACATTACACTCAAGGAACTCGAAGTCAAGCCTTATTATTCTTCATTAAATCCATCGTTTGTCGCATACAAGTGGGGATCAAGAAAGTTTTGAAAGGGAAAGAGGGTTACACACACACAAACACATACACACATATATATCGCCTACTTGAGATCTTTAATAATCACTCTTTCTCAAACAACAGTAAATGGCAAATTATATTATGTGAACATTGAAGTTCATTCAAATTAAATTCAACTTAAAAAAAAAAAAGTCTCGTATATTTGAAATTCCAAGCATTCTTAATGATCATATCAAAAAGCATTTAAGCCAAAAGTCTTGAAGAAAACTCTATTATTATGTAAATTGTGTATTTAGAAAGCTAAAGTGCGGCCACCCCCCCCCCCATACACACACACTTACGATTCCCCCCCCCCCCCCCACTTTCTGCTGCTGAAAGTCCTGTTTCTGTTCTCATCCTACGCCCTGCACATAGTGCTCTAAGCGTGGCGAACGTAAATAAAACGCGACACATCTATCATAGATACAACCAAATGTTTATATTTGGTTGTGGAAAATTCTCCTGGTGAGAAATCCTGGACCTGGCCAACTAGATCAAGTGAAACTGAAACCAGAGAATATCGAGGGGCTGAGTTTCTTGTCTACGCAACTCTTGTGCAATGACTGGTTTTACTATCAATTTTAATTAGACATCAAATTAAATCAAAATTGGAAATAGAGAGAGGGGGGGGGGCAACTTAAAAGAACGAGAGAAAATAACATTAAAAAAGAACAAAGAAAGAAGAAAAGATTTTTTTAAAAGAATGAAAAAAAAAAAGATTTCAATGAAAGAAAAATGTGTACAATTGACTACAAATGACGTAATGATACGAAGAAACAAAAAAGAAACAAGAAAATGAAAGAAAATGCTTTTTAAAAAATTAACTTAAAAATAATAATTCTCCCACAGTGGCGTAGATAGGGGCTTGGAGTCTCGGGGGCTTGACCTTTTTGGAGGCATTTGCATTTGTCATTCGACTTCATGACATGAGATAATATGCTTAATGCTTCATAAATGTATTTCTAAATTCAAATTGGTACAAATTAACAAAAAATAATCATTATGACTCTTTTAATAAATAATACCGTTGTTTATTGGTTAGATAATGCACAAGTGACAAATCTCAATTCGTATCGCCTCACGTCGTGCTTTCTGTGCAGCAAAGATCAAAGGCATCTAAAACATCATCTAGATCAATGCTGTCTAGTATTTTGACTTTCCATGAATAGCAAGAGTACATGACAGTGACGAAATAGTTAATATTTCTAGTAAAATAAAATTTAGGACATTCATTTGGGGGACCCCTTAAGTGGAATTAGGACCCCCCCCCCCCTCTTCCCCCACCCTAGCTACGCCACTGTTCTCTTATTAGGAAATGTATGATGTTTTAAAAGAGCGATTACTTCTCTCCTCATAACTAATGAATGATAAATAAATAAAAAAAGACAGGGCTTCCTACGTTTTGAAATACAAACTGCAGTTTTGTAAATAGTAACTTTATCTTCAATACTGTATGGGAAAAAAACTATTTTGTAAAGCCATTGTATTCATTGAAATAATCACAGAAAAGGGAATTTGTGTTTTCTTGAGTCTTTGAATCAGAGATTGACCCTTTACAAAACACTTTAGATTATTTATATAATCATTATATGACATCATTTAGGCCAGGTTCATATCCTTTTTCTCCATTCTTCTCTGTAATTTTTCTTGGATAGAATTTCATTCTGATATTCTTTCTGAAAATATTGAAACCTGCCTTTTTACCTGGCTGGGTGGACCACATCGGGGGGAGGGGGGCCGATTTTGAGTTTAAACTGTCGTTGTAAACTTGTTTTTTTTTAGATTTGACTCCTGCAGAGTTTTGTTTGCTGCCTTTAGAAGACCTTCGTACGTCAAGAAAAGAGATTGGATAGAAGCGCATGGAGCAACCACTAGAAACGTGGCAGACGCTACTAACAGTAAAAATGTGAATGTTTCTCGTAACAATTCTTAGCATTCTTTTATGCTAACAGATTTTTCTTTATAGGATCATTAGCCATTGTACTTTCTATAAACAATCTCGTCTGTTTTTCAATCACAAACGTAATTAATTTTTGGTGGTGGCTGAGTAGTAATGCATCGAATCTCAGTGTAGACTCGAATTTTGAATTTCGGGATATTTAGGACGCCCCTGAATCCACCCAACTCTAATGTGCACCTAACTCTAATGTGCACCTAACTCTAATGTGCACATGACATTATTTGAGGAAGTAAAGGCGGTTGGTCTTGTGCTGGCCACATGAGACCTTCGTTAATGTTTGACCACAGAAACAGATGACTTTTGCATCATCTGGCAAATAAATCGCAAAGGTCTAAAAGGGGTACTTTACTAAATTAATTATTGAGGCTCAATGTTCGCTTCTTCTCTAATCAAGTCAATTAACTTACTCTCGAAGAAGGCTATCCAAGTCTAAGTGCACATTAACTAGAGACGGATTTAAGTGAGTGGGGTCCCACTGCGAATGACACATTTCTCAACAAAATCAACAGCCACAGACGATTTCAAAGTACAAGAAGTAATTAGGCCAACTTAAGATGTGTGTGTGTGTTGTGTGTCTATTACATGTATTGTCTGTTGCTCAAAGTTCGATTTATTTAAGAAAGGATTAAAATAGCAGTGACCCCCCTTGTCGTCAACCCAAACAGGAAATGAATTGATTTTTCTAACTCTTACAACTTACCTCACCCCCGCATTTTTTTCTTAGAACTTTTTTTTTTCATTGTGTGGGTGAGTGTGGGAAAAAACTAATCAATACTGAAAGAATTAGGTCAATAACAGTTACTATATAATTAGCAGTATCGTCAATGTATTTGACAATATCACAAGTCTAAGATCAAAGCAGTGAACCACAAAACTAAAAGACCAATACGTTGGATTCTTGCAGACTTGGTCTAGACACTGTCCTAAGAATATAAATCATGGGGGCTATGCTCTACTTCATTAGAGGTAAACTGTCTAGAACATTCAAAATAAAATATAATTTTTTATATTTATTTACGTTTTTTTTTAGAATGAGGCTTGCAATGCACCAACAGGAGCAATCACAATGAAGTATGTGCACATAGACCAGGGATCTCAAACACGCAGCCCGCGGGCCGCATGTGGCCCACGAAACTATTTTGTGCCACCGCGGCCACGTCCGCGAATTTAAAAAAATATATATATATAAAATTTACAATGACCACATATAAGCCGTGAAATGATTTACAGCTGCAAAAAGTGCGCGACGTGTTTCAAGAACTGGAAGCTTGCATTGACTGGTGTGGGCTACAGTGGGAAAAACTTGTTTCAGTGGCTACGGACGGTGCACCAGCAATGTGTTCAGAGAAGGTTGGTGTTGTTGGATTAATGGAAGAGAAACGGAATAAGCTCAGCTTGGCGGGACCTTTTGCAGCTATACACTGTATTCTGTACCAAGAAGCACTCTGTGGCAAAAGTCTACAAATGAAGAACGTGATGGATGTTGTTGTGAAGACGGTGACTGTGCACTTCATACGTGCACGGGTTCTCAACCACAGACAGTTTGTGTCATTTCTAGCTGATTTAGAAACGGAATGTGGAGAGTTGCTTTATCATACGGAAGTCAGATTGTTGAATTGTGGAAAAGTGCTGCAGAGATTTTTTGAACTGAGACAGGAAATAGACTTGTTCATGGCAATGAAAGACAGAGACATTCCTCAGCTCAGTGACCCAATGTTTTTGTCGGATCTTGCTTTTCTTACTGACATCAGCAACATCTCAATGCACTCTATTCACAACTACAGGGCACAAAGCAGCTGATTACCGTGATGTTTGACCGCATTAATCATTCATATGCAAGCTGACTTTGTGGGCCACTCAGCTGGCAGATACCTGGCTCTTTTCTCTTTTCTACAGAGCATAACGGTTGAACCACAGCGCCTGAGAGACTACGTAGACATCCTGTCCAGACTACTTTAAGATTTTGAACACCGCTTTCAGCAATTCGCTGCTCTCGAACCACAGTTTTTCCTTATTGCCACTCCGTTCGCTGTTGACGTGAAAAACGTTCCAGAGGAAGTCCTGCAGTGTGACACTGTTCTGAAGCAAAAATACGCTGATGTTGGTGTTCCAGATTTCTACAATTTTCTTCTCATAGAGAAGTTTCCAAACTTATTCTGCGCAGCTGCTAGAATTCTAGCGATGTTTGGGAGTACGTACGTTTGTGAACAGTTTTCTCCAGAATGAAGATCAACAAAACAGCCTTACGATCAAGACTGACTGGTGAGCATCTGAGAGCGACCATGCGGCTTGCCACTACACGCAACTTTAGGCCTAACGTCGATGGTCTGGTCTCTGCCAAACGCTCTCAGCTGAGTGGACAGAAACATGAGTGACGAGCCATCTGCAGTAGGCCTAGTAATTAAAGTTGTCTCTTTTTGGGAACTACAGTTTCTGCTTTTTTATTAGTGACTGAGACAACGTCAACTTATTTTAGTAAACTAAACTGCCTGTGCATGCAATAAACTACACTAAATGTAATTAATAATTTTAAAAACTTTATTTTAGCATTTAACTGCAGCGACAGTAGTGTTCGTAAAATTTAATGAAAAAACATTCTTTTTTCGTGGTGCAGCCAGTTGACTGGTTGTTACTTTCCACTGCGGCCCACAAGCTGATATGAGTTTGAGACCCCTGATATAGACTTAGAGTAGGGTTACCTGACTGTGGTACGCCAATAGGTGGACAAAAAGGAGGACGAATCCTTACAAA
Source organism: Biomphalaria pfeifferi (assembly GCA_030265305.1). NCBI lineage: Eukaryota > Metazoa > Mollusca > Gastropoda > Planorbidae > Biomphalaria > Biomphalaria pfeifferi. The sequence continues at coordinate 3,829,245 of JASAOG010000013.1, forward strand.
GGAGGACACATAAAAAAAACTTACAATAAATGTATTAGCTGACACATGTCAGAGCTTCAAATGAGACAGAACTACTGAAATATAGATGTAGATCTTTTCAGATGAAGCGCCTTTTTGAAGAAGTTCACCAGTGAACACACCACCAGTGAAATATACATCAGTGAAAACATACATCAGTGAAAACACACATCAGTGAAAACATGCATCAGTGAAAACATGCATAAGTGAAAACATGCATAAGTGAAAACATCATCAGTGAAAACATGCATCAGTGAAAACATACATTAAAAAAAATGGGAGGGGGTAAAAATGTGTTTCTGATATTTATGAGTGAGTTTGCTTGAACCACAAGATCTGAAGTATGCCCAACTGCGCACAGCATCACCCGCACATTTCTAGCTACGCCTCTGCTGTGATATTACCACAAACATTAAAGAGGCTTATATCTCCAAATAGTCTCATAACTGTCAAAAGCCCGTGTTTTGTTAAGTAATCTATATATTTTATATAACAACCAATAGTAACAAGTAAATTTATTTCTAAGACAACCAAAAAATGTATTAATTCTGTTTCATATAATTACAGGTTTTCTAATTGTCGCCATTGTGAGCGCATGCGCAGATCATCTAAGACAAAGTCTAAATGAGACCAATAAAAAAAAATTCTGCTCTTCTGTGTCCAAGTTCACAAACTGTATGGTATCTACCCACATTGCCATGGGATCTCCTTTTGGCGCCAACTTGACGAGCTTCATTGGCCCCGCCATCTACAAGAGCGTCCAACAGGTTTGCGCCATTCGTTGCTCGACGACGGTCTACGGCAAGCTTGACACGAAACCACCCAAAAATCTCTTGAAGGCGGGGAATAAATTGAGACTCTGCGCTTTTGATTTCATCCTTTCGAATAAATTTGATAAGAAGAGATCCTGTGAACACTTGCAGGAAGCGGTGAAGGGCTTCATATTGGCGTCTACAAAGAAAAGTTACCTCTTGCGAACAGACGAGTTACAGGCAGGGACATATATTTTGGCTGAAATACTGAGAATGTCATTTCAAATCAACTGTCCTGATGATTTAGTGAAAGAACGCCTTATTCAGACTTGTCGCGGCAGATATAGCATTAAAAACTAAGAAAATGTGTATACATTGCATCTAACCCATTAAATCACCCGATAGTCTTTTGACTCGGTATATAGAGATTTTCATAAAATGGAGGCAAACCCACAAATGGCTAGCGTTTGATGTATTAGGTGTACAGAATACTGACGTATTAAACAAAAAACTATACATTTTTAAAACTATTTAAAAGTGTTTATTTTTTTAGCAATGTGGAATGGAATAATTTAGAGTCAATATTTTCTATAATTTGTAGAATTTTTATTATTTGTGTGTTCGCTGCTTATCAAATTAATCTTAGTTTTACGTTTGTGATCGCCCTATGATTTTAAATATTTTAGAGGCTATATCTCTTGTTTCTTCGATGTAGACTATATCTTCTGTATTGTCATAGCATGCTTTAATTAAGACCATATATTTCCTGCCTTTTCTTTGCGTGCTTAACAGATTATATCTCTTGTAATTTCAATGCACACTTAAAGACTATGCATGCTATATATCCTGGCTTTTCTATGTAGGCCTACTCTCGACAATGTATTTTGTCTGTCTAATAAAAGGTTAAAGTCTATACCTCCTGCCTTTTCAATGCACGCTTAAAGACTTTACCTTTTGTCTTTTTAATTAAGTCTAACTTTTCTATTAGTTGTATTTTTAAACCAGGCTAGGCGCTGATAGTATTTACTGTCTAAAGTGGCATTATCTCTGTATATTCAACTTAGATTAGTAGCCTATAGACTGTAGACGTTTAGTTAGTGAGCAGCGTGTTATGGAGTGTGTGTGTGTGTATTTCTATATTGACGAATGGACGACGTTAGCGTTAAGTCGAGGCCATGTAGTGTGAATGATACAAGATAAGCGGCATTGTCGTCGGCTGTCTTATGTACGAGAGACGACTTCGGAATGCCAGAGTGAAAAGACGTGTTTTTTGTAGTGAGTTACATTTGATTCAAATACTATTTTATATTATTACTAATGTCTACTACATTTATTTAATGTTATCTCAAATTTAATTTGTCTATATTGTAATAAATGTTATAATTAGTTTTGCTCACAAAGATGTTACTCAATTATTTCAAGTTTTCTAAGTTGAGATAATAGGCCTGCAGTGGCTTAGTTGTCTACTAGCATATTGGTGCTACAAGTCAACGACCGTCTACATCACAGCGACTAATCATGCAATGTTCAAGATGGATGGTATACATTGGATGTGAGCGATTGCAAACAGGGCCGGTCTTAGGCCACTGCAACCTATGCGGCCGCAGTGGGTCCCGCACTTTCATAGGCCCCGCACTTTCATAGGCTTGCGCGAATTCTGGGTGTAAATTATTAAAGTACACCATTTTAACTTATGGGTTTCGGGAATTCTCCTGAAATTGTAAAATACACGAAAAAGTCATGAAGATCTCCTGAAATTATTAAAATCTTCTGAAAACTGATGCAAATCTCCTTAAAAACAGACAAAATTGTCTTTTCTGGGTGTCATTCAATATGGAAAACGCAAATCCTATTAGCAATTTAAAAAAAAAGGCATTGGCAGCTTTCATTTAATAAATAATAAATATTAATGCGAATTTTAACCAAAACAAAAAATTCAAATTCTTAATTTACTTTAATAGTCACTGGCATACAAATATAGATCTAAATCTATCTCGACCTCTAAAAAAAAAAAGCGATATTTTGCTAGTCAATAGTAAATCTAAAAGGCAGATCTGAATGTTTATCAGCTTTTTGTTGGAAAAAATACTATCTACTGTAGATGGCTCCTTAAGCTAATTGACAGTGATTTAGTACTTAGTAAAGTATGATACAATAGTTTACCAACTAAAAAGTATGTAAGGGGGGTCTTAAAAACGTTGCCCGTTTATTGAAATTGCAAAAAAAAAGGTACGCTATGATAAAAATATAGAGCCTGTGAACAAATCAACGGGCGTAGCGGGTGTGTACTGCTAAGTGCTAATCTACATCTTGTTTGACCGCTGCTCCTACACAGACTAATGCTGCGTACCAGCGCACTGTTAGACGCAAGACATGAACAGTGGAGAGATGACTGTGGACATAAGAGAAGAAACGCCCAAGTCTGGAGCTTTTGGAGAAGCTATGCTAAAGACCTTGTTATTCTATACCTTTGTTATGTCACATTAATAAAGACATGTATTGGTCGAGTTGCCTATATAGTAGAATAGTAAGCCTACAATAGAAATATGAGACACAAAAGTTGACTAGTCTATAAATAACGTTCCACTAAAAGCAAGCACGTGACTATGTTTTCAAATACATCAGCTGACTTGAATTCGAGTGACTCGCTCTAATTTCCTTGGCATAGTTATTTATTGACTTCCATTTAAACTACAAGGCTAAAATGAAGTGATGTTTAACCTTGACATTAGCGCAGCAAAAGAATACCCACTTCAACTAAATCGACTTCAGAAACCACATGTCTACTTAAGACGACAGGGAGAGAGGAAGTGTGTCAACTGCAAGTCATAGGGAAACGCCAATACTTACATTTCTCTCCTTTGGAAAATCTGTTTAAGTGTTATCTTACGCTAAAGTTTACAAAGACAGTTTGTGTGGAAACACAAACTCAAAATCGGCACACGAATTGGTCCACCCAGGCAGGGAAAAATGCAGGTTTCAATATTTTCAGAAAGAATATCAGAATGAAATTCTCTCAAAGACAAAAGGCAGAGAAGAAAGGAGAAAGACGGTTGACATATCTATTGTGATGCCCCAGCAGTCCAGCAGACTAAAGGCTATGTAAAAGTGAATGTGAAGTTAGATGTGAACCTTGCCTAACTGATGTCTTATAATGATTAACTAATTGGTCTAAATGTTTTGTAAAAGGTCAATCTCATATGCAAAGCCTCAAAGAAAAAAAAAATTCGTATATAAAATAAATCCTAAAGCTCTAGCAATTAGTCAATTAGACGGCATACACTGAGCGCCGCAGTAAACGCGATACTATGAACAACTTTGTATTAATTGTTGTTTTACATTATGTTTCACTTATATGCAAACTAAATAGATTTTTTCTCTTTAAAAATAAAAGTACAATTTTTTTGTAAATGTAGTAGTTAGTATGACAGAACTTACTTAATTTTGTAATACAATTGTCAAAAAAAAAATATTTTGACAAAAAAATCTAAAACGGTTTGCATAAATGTGTTAGAAATATGGTAAATAGTAATCTCCCTTACTAAATCGCCTCCAGTGTTTGTTACTATTAATAGTGAATAGTTGTAAAAATGGTGTATTTTTATGAACAAAATGCTTGCATACTTGATTTTAAAAATTAGATTTTTCGCTTTCAAAAAAGTAGCCGTTGCATCAGAACTTTGAATGGTCTAAAATATTATAATGTCGAATTTTCCCAAGTTTATGAGAGCCAAACGGGACGGACGGAAGCTAAAAAACATGTCTGGTTGCTCTCAATATTATTTAGGTTTAAATACACATGTACATGTACCGGTATATAAATGGGTACCTTACAAATAACCTTGTTCTGCTGAAGGCTGGTGTAGAAGAACTACTCTGACCTTTCGACATCTGCGCTGGAACGGACACCTATCCCGTAAGGAGGATGGCCACATACCAATGGCGATTTTTTATATTTTTTTTTTTGGCGTGCTTAATGGAAGCGCTGTCACTCGCCATTTCACTCTCATTGGTACAGAGCAAAACAGTTGGCAGCGGATCCTTAAACTTTCCGAATCAAAGAAACTTGTTTATCTATAAAAAGGTGTAGACATCAATATAAATATGCTAATCGTGATGGGCTATCATTTTTAATTGTTTAGTAACATTCGATACCATCGTATAATTAATTCTTGATATCGGAAATGAAGTCATCAAGTCGACAGTCCGGAAAGCAAACCAAACTATTAGGAAACTTTTCATCAAACTTTTTTCGTGATACCTGAAAACACAGGCACAAGTTTTATACATGAAACAAAGCGTTATTCGGTAAACGCTGAAAACAAGAAATAAGGAGGTACGAGGACCCACCTGCTGAAAACAAGAAATAAGGAGGTACGAGGACCGACCTGCTGAAAACACAGAAAAAAAAAATACAAAGTTCTATGCGGGGATGTTATCATGCAGGTCAAACAAAACAAAACATAAAATTACGAAGTCGTAAAGAAAGTGATTAGTACCAAACTTGTTTAAGGTCAGCAACAACAACAACAAAAATGGTTCCCCCACACAGACAGGCGAGTCAGCTAAGCTCCAGTAAAACGTAAATGAAAACATCCTAAGTTTCTACAATTTTTTCGCAGCCCACCTCTTGAAACAATTAGAAGTAAGATTAATGGTTCATGGTCTAAAGAAAACTCAACCGCCAGAGTTCAACCATGTAAAACATTTGAGAGCCCAACACGGAATCAGAAAACAAGACAATGAGACCCAAGTGTGAAACAGTTTCTCAACATAGACAATGACCCTAGAGCAGGGGTGGGCAACCTTTTGCTACCGAGGGCCGCATAAAAAAAATGTGGGGACTGGCGGGCCGCATACATTTTTTTTTTACTCCCAGTTGAGGAATTACAACAATAGTTAGCAATTTCTTGAGCTAATTTTACGAATAACTTTTAAAATTTTGTTATTGTCTTTTTACATTACAACATTTCACAACAAATGTACAATAAACCTTAATGTGAAGCATTTAACTGTTTACATTCGTGCATAATGTTCTGTAACTGTAGAACTAGCTTACTAGTTGTGTTCTTGCGACTGCTGTCAAATTACAGTCAATGAGCATCGACCTGTTCTAAGACTTGATAATTTTGAAACAAACGAAATAAAGCGTGTTCGCAGCAAAGCATTCTTAAGTATGGGAATACAGCTTCTGGCAGTCATGAGACTTCTTTGGAAGAACTAACTGGAATTACTCTTTCAGGTCATATTTTGCTTAGAGGTATGTCATCTGGAGCTAAATCATTAAATGGTAAGCTGATGGTATTGAAAACTAGCTCCAAGCTCTTGACGTCTCAAAATTTGCTTTCAAATTCCACAATCAAGGAATCCAAATAGGTCTTCTAATTTCATCCATTTCACTAGAAGGAAGCTAAGGAAAATGATGACCTGATTTCACTCGCTGGCTCGAGAAGTAGAATAACTTTGTTTGAAAAGATTTAAGATGCACATACATTTCATTTACAAACAAAACATTGCAATGTCTCCAACTCCAAGTCTGTCTTCAACTCTTCATTAGAAATATTAATAACAAAGTCACAATCAACGTCCTTCAATGAACCTATTTCTTCCTTGAGATTCCTTATTCTTCTATGCCAACGGATACTACTGTGTTACCGAACATCTGAATGTTTTTTTTTGTTTCCAAATCTTCAAGTACTTCTCGGAACTGCCATGACCGGCAGATAATTGGAGGCCCTTGGCAAAGTGAATTTGGTGGCCTCAAATAAAAAAAAAAGCGACAACAGTAAAACTATGCAATTTATTAAAAACCTATTGTACTTCAACAATAACTTTGAGGACAAGTTTCCATATTTCTTCTCTAAAATAATCGGTGAAGAGTTAGTGCATGGCCCTCACCATTTGGGGACCCTAAGCAGTTTGTCTATGCCTAAGGCTGGCTCTGTGCCAATAATAAGATCATTGAGAATTCAATTCCAACAATATATTTGATATTCAATGCTTTATTTTATTAAAATGCCTGTTTTTCTTAGTCAAAGCAAGAGCTCCATTAGTTGTTACACTTGCCATCACTTTCAACACAGTTTTTGATAGAATTGAATAAAGACTGGCTTGTGTTTGTCTTTGACTGAATGTTTCGAAATATTGCCATTTTAAATAATCTTCGTTTATTTTAAACTTTTTAGAATGACGTTTAAAGACAGTGTTTATTTAGCTTCTTCATGATAAGTGATAAGAATCAGAAGTTTCAATTATTTCTAAATCTATAGATATTTAAAATTATTTATTTAAATATATTTGCATTTTAATATGTGTAATGTGTGGGAACACCTGATTTCTTTAGGCGTCGGCGGGCCGCATGTGGCCCGCGGGTCGTAATTCGCCCACCCCTGCCCTAAAGGGTTGTAAAGATAACAGGAACAAGCTAGTCAACAGTCTTTTCAAGAATTTGTATTGCTTGTGTTGCTACGATATTTTGTTGGGGTGGACATGTTTACATGAATGACATTCAAATACTCCTTTTATCTCACGTTAGTCACATCACAACACATAAGATCAGATAAAAAAACAACAATGTGTGTGTGTGTACAGTTCAACAGGTTTTTATTCCAGTTTCATTACATTCAATTGTTTTGATTCAATTTTTTCTTTTCCTTAAAGCAGACATTAATTTTGTACTAAATAAACAAAATACACACTGGAATACTTTATTTCAAAGACTCAAAATACAGACATCTCTACTTGTCGTTTAAAAACTGCAAGAGGATTCCTTTTTTTTAATTAGCTACACAAATAAAATAAATGAAAATGTTCAAATTACTAGATGACTTCAACTGAAATGAACACAAAAGTTTCATCCAAGTTTGTATCAATGTGGCCCGTTCCACCAATGAAAGTTCATTTCTAAGAATGTCTATTTTAAATTAAAATTTAAAAAACTTTTTCTAAATGTAGTTCCAGTCATCAGCTTGAATTTAACAAGTGCATCAAATATTTAAAACAAAAATTGAGTCTTTAAATGTATTCATTATTTGCAATGTCTCCACACAGCCTGTAAAGATTTTTAGAAACGTCTGCAAGTTGTAGTCAAAGAAAGTTAAGCAGCACATTTAGCTTGGAAAAAACTCTGGATCAATGTAGTTTAAAATACACTTTTATAAAGGAGCTCCTTTTAGTGACATTTTCCACTAGATTTCTTTTATTTTTGAATATATATCAATAAGTGAATGAGATGGGACTTCTTTGCATTGTCACTCCTTTCATTGACACTAAGGAAACTTTCTCTAAGCTTTTGAAATGGCTGTCAGAAAGTGATTAGCTCAAAGCAACATTATTTAACAATGTGACTGACCTCATATTACTTAGTCTACCTTTTAGATGTGTGAACATAGTTATTTCTTACTTGAACATTGCTAGCAATTAGTCACTACGGATAAATGAAAGTTTTCCTTATCCTTTGAGTGCTTTTCAACATACCACCAAGACATTTCTGTGCTCATAATTGCATAGCCTTTCACAAGGTAATCTGGTTTTGTAATATTTCTTTTTATCATTTTAAAAATCAATTGAAACTTCTGTGCTTCAAGAAAACAAAATAAACTTTGGTATTTTAGTTTTCTAGATTTCATTCCAAGAAGCCATTCTCACACATATGTAATAATTTTAAAAAAAATCTTTGAAGATTGATAGAATTTAAATTTTTTTCATAGTTTCCAAATATACATGATAAGATTTTGATATAAATACTTGGCATGAATTTCAATAAACAACTATTTATAGTTTCAAGACAAATATGAACAAAAAAAAAATCACTGAAAGAATGTACAAAGTTTGTGTACATTCTCTTACCACTTGGAAGTACAAAGTATTGGGTTGAGAGTGTTTCTTCACTAATACAATGTGCCCACATAGGAGTTCTACATCAACACTGACATGGTATACAAAGTGAACTATTTTGTTGAAGATGTACATTTCTATTCTACTGACATATTGTTTTTTTTTTTTTTTTCTTCTTATAAACATTCCAAATCAAACATACAAGTTCAATGTAAACAACAATCTTACTTGCAGGCCTAAGTTAATATCTTTGAATATGAAATACTGTCATCTCTCTCTCAGTATTCTCATGACCTCATGACATACTGAATGGATCAGGGCCCATAGGCTTACACTTTATCAATTTCAAATGTTTGCATTTTAATTTAAAGAGATCCGATTTTTTTTTCAGGTAATTTATTTTTTTGTTACCAATAAATAAATAATTATGGCTTCTTTTATTGGTTCGTTATTTCAACTTTTTAGACCATCAAGATAAAACTACATAATGGCTTTCATTCATAAACTACATAATGGCTTTCATGAATACATTTCAAACAATTCTATTAAAATAATTTTGATTTTTCAATTATTTTATACGATTTTTATGATTAAGCTTTTTTCTTTTTTAAAGTGTTTATTTTGAGGACAAATGTGTACAGGTCTTAATTTTCAAAAGTAACTGACAATAATAAAAATGACCAAAGATATGAGGTTCCAATGTAAGTATCATTACATATAGTAACCTTTCACTACATACATATATATATATATATTATATTTTATAAAATTTAAAAAGTATAATTAACACTAAAAATGTTTGTTTTAATGTTCACAAAAAGTACACAACTAAATTTTCATTTCACAAATAATCTACTTTTTTCCCCAATGTTTTTAATTTTATTCTTCTTTCAGATACAAGATACATATATCACCACTCAACAAGATGTTTATTGACTAAACCAACATAAAATAAAAATTAAAAAATTGATACAACTTCCCTTTCAATGATATGCATCAGTGCCCATCCCATATAACCTTGAAGACATGTCTGACACAAAGCGTTGCCTCAGAGAAATCATATTTCGGAAGAAGTTTTGTGTCATGGGCGGGACGTGGTTGGGCATCACAACACTACAGACACTCAGCATGTCATACAACAGAACAAAAAAAAAACTATCATTGCATGGAGACACAAACTTGTTTAATTTTTACAAAGAATAAATAGTTGAGAAAAAAAAAAAAAGCCCTTTTCCTGTTGGTTAATATAAAAGTTGAAACCTCCAAAGAGAGGAATAAAAATGTCTTGACTTCATTTGACCACCCAGAGCATTAGAAAGTTTATAAGAAACGAAGACAAAAAAAAACTGTGGACTGTTACAGTATCAGGGGATCAAAGTACTATACGGTTCAACACAATGATGGACAAGGCATTTAACTTAGATGTAAGGACAAGAAGACAAACACACACATTACACAAACTATGGAAGAAAGGTTGAAGGTCACGTTGTGGCCTGGGCAGAGGCTGCAGCAGCGTGGGCAATGTTCTCTCCAAGTGCTTCCAGCAACTCTCGCCTGTAGTCATCAAAGTCTCCATCAATCTCATTGATTGTTTTATTCTCTACCACCCAGAGCTGACAGTCTGTTTCTCTGATCAGCCTCTCGTCATGGCTGACAATGATTACACCTGCCAGGCGATTAAAAGAGGGGAGTTAAAAACAGATGAAGGTGGGGAATCAACAACAAACAGGGATGAAAAAGGGCAGTTAACAACAAACAGGAATGAAAGAGGTCAGTTAACAACAAACAGGTTAATAATATGAGAGATGTGTTTCCTATTCTCATTACCACTGTGTCAGTTAAAAAAAAAAAGACTATTCAAAATTAAACAAAATTAGGTCAAAACATGTCATTCAATTAGGTCATGATGATTGCTCCAGGGGAAATCTGATAGTTCAATGTCATGAACAAAAATTAAAAACCTTTTGAAGGTGGAAATTCCAATAACGCATTGAAGTCTTCTAGTTTTGAAAAGAAAGAAGGTTTAACTACTTAAACTACTTAAGTTACAAAAACAAATGTTTCATAACTATTTTGTCACAGTAGGAATTTCTGTTTTACATCCAGATAGATGTTTTAGAATTAGTTTCAATTTGAAATTGCCTAGAGAGGCTTTTTGTCTTTTTTTTTTTACCCCCAGTGTATTTAAAGAGCTTGCCTCAATGAATACTTTTGTTGGAAAAAAAAGGTTGCTGGTTGGTGTGATGGCCTCATGAGATCAGTGCTCACTACTGTTCGTAGAAACTTTACAAACTGCCTTATTAACTGATAGGTTTCTAAGCAAAACACCAATACAAATTGTAAAAAAAAATACTGTTATCACATTACATTATTTTATTTTGCTTTTAACAAGAAATTAACTTGGTCAATTTTTGTGTCATTTTATGGGCCACTATCACACCATCCCAAAAGCATAAAAAAAAATATAACATACTAGCAAACCATAAACTTTGGTTGACAAAAGACTTACCACCAGTAAATTCTCTAATAGCATCAGCTAAAGCATCAATGGATTCTATATCTAGATTATTGGTAGGCTCATCCTGTCCAAACATAGAAAGTGTGTATTAGTAAATGTACAAAAAGATGGAAGAGAAATGACATGAAGTTCAACCAATAACCTTAAATTAGTTCATGGAGGCTTATAATGACATTGGTTCTCATAGGTGGCTGAGTCTATGCTGGACGCCTTTGACAATGTCCCTGAAGCGTTTTCTTTGACCACCTTGCAAGCCCTTTCCTTCCCTTCATTGGCCATACAGGAGTTGTTTAGGGATGTTGTGGTCTTCCATTCTGCAGACGTGTCCTGCAGCTGGGACTGCATCAGGATTGTGTGGATGCTTTGCAGACACGCTCTTTGAAGGACTTCAGTATGTGGTATTTTGTCTTGCCATTTGACAGTATTTTTCTCAGACATGTCATGTGGAAGTGGTTCAGTTTCTTTGCATGTTTTCTGTACACTGTCCATGTTTCTGAGGCATCTAGCAATGTAGGAAGGATGACGGCTCGATGGACTCCTAGCTTTGTATTTGTGGTGACACCTCATCTGTTCCAGACATCTTTAGACAGTCTGCCTTAGGATGCACTGGCCTTGGCAAACGCAGGTCAATTTCATATTAAGTTATTAGGTCATCATTTCTATAGCTATTTTTATTCCGTATTTATAGCTGTAGCTATAAATATGGAATATAGCTACACCTTGACAGAATCTGTGGCACACTTGATCCTTGCCTTTCCTTTAAACACATTGACTGCGTAGAAAGTGGGAACTGCTGTGTGGGTGACATCTACCCAGCCCTAGTTAAGGCCCAGGTTTTATCTCCTTTCTATGACAGGATCCATATTTGATTCAAGACTGAAGGAGGCCATAAATAAAAGTCCCAAACAAAACCTAAGCTTTATGAGTGCACAATCAGTCACTAAAGGTTATGCAATAGTATGATAGCATCAAGTCTCAATTGAACACAAGAACCAGATGTGATCAAACATCACTAACTCATGAACTACTTTACTAGAACATTATTTGCACATAAAATATTTAACCATTTTACATTTCAAAAACTTTGAATTTGCTTGTACACAGCAAACAAAAAAAAATTAGCAAGTATTATTTTAAAATCTGAAACTTTTGATTTTGTGATCATAAGCAAGAAGAAAGGCTATTTTGTCAGAAAAAATGTGACATTTCAATCATTAGGACAAAAAAAAACACACTATTTAACCAGATTTCAAAGCAATATCACATTTAACTCCAGATGAATGATCAGAAAGTAAACAGTTAAAAAAAAAAAAAAAAAAAAAAAAGGAAGTGTATTTAAAACTTGTGTAGGTAATGGTGTGTCCTGTGTGGCATTATTTAAATTAATTAAAGCTGTATTTTTTAAAGGCAGTAATGATTACTATTACTGTTAGGGAACAAAACTGTTAACTAATACTGTTAGAATTACTGTGTGTGTGTTGGGGGGGGGGGGGGGGGGGGCGCATGTGAGTGAAATGAGTTAAGTGAAATGGTTTAATCCTAGAATATATATATATAGTTCATCCATCGTGGTTCAATGATGACCACTTTGTCATCCAGGGGGCTGAGGGCTTTGCACTGGGGTTTTATGCATCCTCATGTGGCTGGTGAGACCTATGTGAGCCCGGAATGTTCGGCCGCACACTGGGCAGGTTATTCCAGCTGGAGCTAGTGTCGTTTGCCTTGCTTTTCGTTTCTGGCGTTTTTCTTCTGCCAGCGTTGTTCTTTTTTCCTCAGCAACCTGTGCGCCAGTTTTCACAGCGGGACGCCATGATGCTCTGTCATGTGCCTCTGTCTCCCAGGTGCCTGGGTCTATGCTGAACGCCTTCAGAGAAGCTTTGAGGGTGTCCCTGAAGCGCTTTCTTTGACCACCTTGACAGCGCTTTCCTTCGCTTAGTTGGCCATACAAGAGTCGTTTAGGGATGCGGTGGTCTTCCATTCTGTAGACGTGACCTGCCCATCGCAGCTGGGAACAAAATGCTGACCTGTTTTCAATATATGTCGACTTAACAAAGGCATTCGACACTGTTAGCAGAGAAGGAATCTGGAAGATCATGTCAAAGTATGTTTGTCCACAAAAATTCATAACTATGGTGAGACTATTTCATGATGGCATGAAGGCTCGTGTCCAAGAAAGTGGAGAACCCTTCAAAGTATCAAATGGGGTAAAGCGAGGCTGTGTCCTAGCACCTACACTGTTCAGTATCATGTTCTCCGATATGCTGACGGATGCATTCACAAATAGAGAAAACAACGGGATAAATATATTATACAGATTTGATGGTGGCCTATTCAACCCGAGGTGGCTTAAAGCAAAATCAAAAACAAATGCAGCAGTAATCAGAGACTTGCTATTTGCTGACGACTGTGCCCTAAATGCCTGCTCTGAAAATGATCTGCAGAGCATCGTCAGTGACTTCTCCAGAGCATGCTCAGACTTTGGCCTTACCATCAATACGAACAAGACTGAAGTCTTATATCTACCTGCTCCTAGGAAATCCTACTCGGATCCAAGCATCACTATAAATGGACAGGATATAAACGCAGTGGACAAATTCACATATCTTGGCAGCACACTCTCCAGAAATGGAAAAATCGATAGTGAAATCGACCTGAGTATAGCCAAGGCCAGTGCATCCTATGGCAGACTGTCTAAAACTGTCTGGAACAGACGTGGCATCTCCACAAACACAAAGCTAGGGGTCTATAGAGCCGTCATCCTCCCTACATTGCTCTATGCCTCAGAAACATGGACAGTGTACAGTAAACATGCAAAGAAACTGAACCACTTCCACATGACATGTCTGAGAAAAATACTAAATGTCAAATGGCAAGACAAAATACCAGATACAGAAGTTCTTCAAAGAGCGTGTCTGCAAAGCATCCACACAATCCTTGAATACTACACTACATAATGATGCAAGGCCGAACGATCATAAAAAAAAAAAAAATCAAACTTCCTTGCACTAGCTTGACTTCTTTGAAGTCTATTAAAATAAGAACGCCTCTACTTTCACATTTCTTACCAAGATGAGAACATCAGGAGCTCTACATGAGAGGTCAGCCAAGGCTACTCTTGATTTCTGACCTCCAGACAGATCTCGTATGGGGATAGTGTGGGCATGACCTGCAAGTCCAAACTGACCAAGTTTTTTCCGTGCGTCTTGATATTGAAGATTGAATGTATCCTGGAAGAAAAACAATTCACAAAAATTAGAAAACTAGATTTTCAAAGACTAAACAGGATTATTTATAAGAACACTTACTGGTATGCAGAGATGCTGGGCATAATTTATGCCTTTTGAAAAATCATGATTTTTTTAGAGAAAGAAATTAAAATTGTTTGTATAGAATATTTTCAACCATATTCTCCTTTGTTTGTAAGCCAACCCTCCGAATTTATTTTTTGGAGCAGGAAAATAGAAGTGTACAACTTTTATTAAAATGAAAAGTTGACCACAATATGACTTAATAGTAAAACACGTAGAAGTTGGGTATTTCCTTAGTGAAGCAACAGTACATTTAAAAGTTAGAACGGAAATAGGTTAGAAATTAACATATGAATGACGATGGAGACGGTTTGTAGCACATTGATACGACGTAGACTGTGCCCTTATTTTCTAGAATAAACTGTATTATTTAAAAGGCTGGACTATCTCATTTTATACCTTTTGTTCTGTGGTGAATTGTATGATACTTAGAACTGGCGTACATCTACAATTAATCAACATCTACACTACATTCAACTAGATTTAACAGCCACTCAACAACAAAATGCTTTTATGCCAGCATATATAGCTTAGAATAGTTTATAGTGGATAGTTTATATTGAATAGTTTATAGTGAATAGTTTATAGTGAATATTTATAGTGAATAGTTTATAGTAAGTAGCGGATAGTTTACAATTTATTGTGGCACAGAAAACCCCCAAAGAGCGGACTTGCAAAGTACAAACACACAACCTTGATGCAACCTCAAATGTGGTGAGCAGGTCACATTAGCAAAATGTAAGATTCCTGCATCCATAAGAGGCCACTTTTTGGCCAGCTAACAAATGGAAAGTGATCTCAAGGTAGGCATAAGGAAAAGATGCAGGGACACTGGAAACATCTTTGAGAGTTTTCCATTATGGCACTACACCTGACACTACAACAAAGAACAAAACATCACAGCACTGTAAGCATGGGTCACACAAGAAAAGTAACAAAACAAAAAGTTACATCAATCCTCATTGGTTCCAGCTACAATACAATACAATGTAGCCTGAGATGAATTCTGATTGGGATCAGAGCACAGACAAACATTCTGGGCACAGGCTGGCCTCACCAGTCAGATGCTGAGACAGAAATGTAAAACCAAGCATTCAGCCCCCTGGATGACAGGTGGTCATCTTTGATTTTCTTAGGTGAGCTTTCTAAGAACAAAGTTTACTTGTAGAATTTTGTGTATGGGATGCTTTTGTATAATACTGCACAAGGGATCCTTTTGCATAATACTGCCCATGAGATGCTTTTGTATAATACTGCCCATGGGATGCTTTTGTATAATACTGCCCATGGGATGCTTTTGTATAATACTGCCCATGGGATGCTTTTGTATAATTCTGCCCATAGGATGCTTTTGTATAAGCTATAATTTTTACATTTGAAAATACCGAATTGAAAGTGAACAAAAAATTTTTTAGAATACAAATCTAAATTAAATATATAAAATTAATGTAAAAGACTACAATGTCAACCGTAAGCACATGAAAAGAAAAGCATGTCAGGTACTTACAATCAAATACTGAGCTGCTGATTTTTCCAATGTGAGCTGGTCAGCTGAATGTTGATCATATTTGCCTATACGCTAAATGGGTGAATACAAATGCTTATCAGTATCAGTTTATCCAATCACTACTAAATTTGTTAGTGTAACTGTCATCAATCTAATAGACATCAAACTAATATATCAGTATCAGTTCATCCAATCACTACTAAATTTGTTAGTGTAACTGTCATCTAATAGACATTAAACTAATATAATGTAGGACAAATTACCAAGCGATGATTTTTTCTCCTTTCTCCAATGGTCTGAAAAAAAAAATAAACAGCAATGTTTTTAAACAATAATTAAAATTCTGTTAAACAAGAAAATTTAATCAACATCGAAAGCAAATAAAGTTTATTTTATATTAACAGGAAGTTTGTTTTTTTTTATATTGAACCACTTGGACTTTCTTTAATGAAGCTGCAAAGTACAAGAGAATAAGCTAGTGACTTGAACAATTAAAGGAGGCATGGTTACTGAATTGTAAAACACTTGGCTTCAGAATTGAAGAGTCCCAGGTTTGAATCTCTGTGAAGACTGGGATTTTTAATTTCAGGAATTTAAGGTGTCCCCAAGTCCTCCCAACTCTACTGGGTACCTGACATTAGTTGGTTAGTTAGTTAAATAAAGTGGTTGGTCATAGTGCTGGCCACTTGACAGCCTTGATAAACATCAGCCATAGAAACAGATGACCTTTAGACCTTTCAGCAAATCAATTCCTATTAGCATCACTATCTAGGTCAAATATCGCTGTATTGGTTTGGAGTGCAGAGGAAGACCAGTGCTGCCCTATTGTCACATTCTAAATAAATAACCATATTAACATGGCTGTCACTGTTTCAAGTTCATTAAAGACAAAAAAAACCCCCTTAACTTTTAGTGATGAGATTGTCTTGAAAAACAACTTGTTATCTGTTTGACAAAATAGACTAAAACAATGTGAAGGAGATAATATAACATCTACAAGAACTTTCTTTCCCCATTACAATTCAGTGTTAATCTTAGCCATTATAAGAATCTAAATGCATTACACAAAACTCCAGCATTAGTAAAACAAATTAGTATTTGCATGTATTAAGCTTAAATAGTGTTTTGATTTAAACAAATGAAGAAATGTTTAAACTTGTTCATAAAATAAAATCCAACTACAGTCCAACAGAGCTCAAGGAAATAGTGAACTGTTTTCTACAAACCAATTATCCTAGCAATCAGTGGATCAGAGTTTACACGGCTGGCTCATTCCATAAAGCCACCACAAATGAAGGAGCTGGAATACTCACTGAATGGCCAGATGGAGAAAAACTAGAAAAATCCATTGCAACTGGAGAGCTCTCTGACAGCCAAAGAGCAGAAAGGGAAGCACTAGCAATAGCTGCTACCATGCTAGCAAATCATCCAAGTACCCACACAGTCAGATTGTCTTTCTAACCGATGTGAAAACAACCCTCCAAAGCTTGCAAAACTCTGATTCTTCATATAAATAATCTCAGAACAGCACTTACAAAGCTCAACAACAACAGCAAAAAAACTTATTCAATGGATACCAGCTCATATAGAACTAGAAGGAAATGAGAAGGCTGACACACTCGCCAAGAGTGGGATAACTAATTCACAATTAAACTCTGCACTCTATGCAGAAGAAATTAATTGTAAATAAAATAAATGAGAAATGGACGAGCTCTCATCCAAATCACAAGAAAGATGATGCTTACTATAAGCTATCCCGTTAAGATCAACATCTAATCTTTTGACTCAGGACCAGACACAACAGAATGCGACAACACATTTACCAGAAGCTCAAAATTGGAACCAGCGAAATCTGCCCATTTACCAAGAGGCCCGTTCAAGACACTGGCACCAAAACACCCCAAATAGAAAGAAAACTATATGGATAGCTCCCTGATTTGGAAACCACTGCGCAGTTCATCTTATGTATTGGTCTAGTCATCTGAACACTCCAACATAATAAATGAGAACAAAGAAGAAGAAGAAGAAGTTCTCTCCATTTTTCCTGAGCACATTTTATTATTTCATTCCCCAATAAGTTAGAACTACTTACAGGTACTATGTCCCCAGTGAGTAGCTTAAGGAATGTACTTTTACCAACACCATTGGGACCAACAATGGCAACTGAAAAAAAAAAATGTATAAAATATACTTCAGAATGGTAAATGCATCCTAAATTACATGCTTATTTTTTCTTTATAAGATCAAAATTTAAACTTGGCCGAGGGTAAGGTCTGATACAATCCTAAAAAGTATAGACTTGTACAATATAAACCATTTCTTTTTTTTTTTTTTTAAACAAAATATATGTGATGTAAGCAAATAAAATAACAGTTGAAACCTAACACTGACCTCTTGATGACATATCAATACCAAAGTCTAAATCTTTAAATAAGACATTCTGTCCAAGGTAACCAAAGGTTACAGCTGAGGAGTAAACAAATGATAAGTCAAACCTGATACAAGCCCTATAGTTACAAAACTTTAATTGAATAGAAAGTACACCAGTTTCTCACTCCTCGTCAGGGCGTCCCTCGGGTTCAGCTGTACATATAAAACACAATACCTTGATCATCACGAACACAACACTTAATATTTACACTTCCGATTGTTAGTGCATAGTTTCAAAAATAGATTATTCACATATACACACATTCATCCGTGACATCTATAACAATAAAATTTAAAATACCACACACATTCATCCGTGACATCTATGATAACAATAAAATTTGAAATACCTTGGGACCAGAATCACAACTCTCAACTTCAACAATTCCATGTTCAAACAAAATATTCAAGTCCAAAAATGTTTTTGAACTTAAAACATATCAGAAGAACTGCTAACAATCGCTGAATATAAAGAGAGAGAGTGTGTTTGGCTTTCTAGTATGACATGCCAACATCAGTGACTTCAATGAGTTTCAAGAATAAATAAAGTGACTTCAATAAGTTTCAAGAATAAATAAATTGATTCCACTGAGTTTCAAGAATAAATAAAGTGACTTTAGTAAGTTTCAAGAATAAATAAAGTGACTCCAATGAGTTTCAAGAATAAATAAAGTGAATTTACTGAGTTTCAAGAATAAATAAAGTGACTTTAGTAAGTTCAAGAATAAATAAAGTGACTCCAATTGAGTTTCAAGAATAAATTAAGTGACTTTAGTGAGTTTCAAGAGTAAATAAAGTGACTTTAGAGAGTTTAAACAATAAATAAAGTCAGCTAATAATCATTAAAGACCTCAGATAATGGAGGAAATAGATATGCTGTTGCTTATAAAGGAAAGTAAAAAGGTTATTTGGAGATGCTACTAGTGAAGCTATTATTTGTAAAGTTTAAAAAAAAAAGGAAATTTAAACAAAAACAGTGTCATGAACGTTTTGTGTTTTACCCACTAGAGTTAAGTACAATTGAACTTCAATATTTAAGAGCTAATTATATATACCAATAAAAAAAAGTATTGCTAGTATTGACTTATATTACTGTTACGTGCGCATCTTAGTGTAAATGTGAAAACATGCGCATCTTAGTGTAAATGTGAAATGGTGCGAATGCGTGTTGAAAATAGGAAGAAACAAAAATGGAGGAATATGAACAAGAAGGTGTTTTCAGTGTTAATAAAGATTAAAGTATTTATAAACGGTGATTTGTCGTTTTCCCTGTCTAAAGAGTTTCATCTAATATGAAGACGTAACAAGTGGCGCCCAACGTAAAAGGTAAAACCCACATATCCCTCTATACACAGTGGATCTCCTGTCAACAGACAGTAGAGATAGTAAAGTCTAGATCTAGAGACAGGAGAACATTCGAGTCAATATTATTAGAAATAGACTATGGCGGACAAGGCTGAGGTAGCAGCGTTGAAGGAAGAGGGAAGGTTGTTGGAGCTGGAAGGGGCAGAACTAAGAAAATACGTACAAGAAAGGTTAATGGAGAGGGAGAGATTAGCGATGGAAAGAGAAAAAGAAAAGGAGAGATTAGCGATGGAAAGGGACAAAGGAAAGGAGAGATTAGCGATGGAAAGAGAAAAAGAAAAGGAGAGATTAGATAAGGAGGACAAAAGAGAAAGAGACAAAGAAAAGGAGAGATTAGATAAGGAGGACAAAAGAGAAAGAGAAAAGGATAAGGAGATAGTAGCAATTGAAAGGGAAAAGAAAAATGAATTAGTTGCCATTGAAAGAGAAAGATTAGCGTTTGAAAAAGAGACAGCAGAGAAAAAGTTAAAAACAAACCAAGAAAAAGAAAGTGATAAAAGAAAGAGTGACACTACAGGGAATAAACTAGCAAAATATAAAGGTGCGATATTTGAAGAAGCTAAAATGGACATAGACATTTTTTTGAAGAAATTTGAAATTGAAATGAGAGAACTGGAATACCCCGAAGACAAATGGTCATTCTTATTATCAAAGTCATTTGTAGCAGAGGTTCCATCAAAGATATGCATGAACCAGAGCAACTATAGCGTGGTGAAAGAACAATTACTGCGAACGTACGGAAAAACAGAGGCGTACTACCGTGAACAATTTGTTAACTGTGCGATCGAAACAAATGATGACCCACAGACATTCTTGGACAGAATGACCAGTAGTTTTGAAAATTGGACTGAAACCGCTAAAATAGAAAAGACATTTGATGGTCTAAAGACATTTCTAATGATTGACAAAGCAATTTATGAGTGTCAGGAGGAATTAAAAATATTTTTGTTGGAGAGGAAACCAAAATCCATAGAAGACATAGTAAGACTGATAAGGGCCTATAAGGTGGCACATCCCGATAAGAAACTATCCAGAGGCAGTGACATAGAAGAAATAGTTGCATTTAACAGAACAAGAGATACACGGGACAACTACATCAACAACGGCAGACGATTTAGATATGATGAACAAAATAGGTTTAGAGGGCAAGGAAGGAACCAAATTGGTAGTAGACAAAGCCAGTTTTATAGTAACCGAGGTCGATACCAAAGAAATGTACAGGGACGATTCGGCGGAGTAAGAGATCGAAGAGATCAAAGCCTGTCAATGTTAACATGTGCCGGAAGCCTTGAGTATTTTGAGACCTTCGTGAGAAACAAAATAGCAAGGACGATACGAGATTCAGGCAGTACAATAGTGGGTGTTAATAAGAAATTAGTAGAAGAACAAGACTATACCGGCAAAACCAGGAATTGTGTGATGTTTGATGGGAAGACGGTACAATTACCAGTTGCTAGAATTAAAATTGATACACCATATTTTACTGGAATTGTGGATGCATGTGTAATAGACCATGCTCACATTGATTTGATTATTGGAAATATTCCAGGTATAAAGAATTGCAATGAAAAGGATATGGGAAATTGGAAGAAGTGTTTCGGAATGAGTATAACTCGATCCAAATGTAAGGACCTGGATGCAGGAGATCTGGAAAAATTATTTCAGTTACCAGATAAGAACGAAAAAGAAGAAGGATTATTAGAAAACGCAGAAACATTAGAACTTAATAATGTAGTATTCAACAAGGAAAGGTTTATTACAGAACAAAAAAATGACCCAGAGACGCGTCAGTTGGCCCAGAAAGGAGGTAGAGGAGGAAAATTTTATATAGAAAGAGGAATTTTGGTAAGAGAAATTGAGTCACAAGGAAGCAAAATTATACAGGTTGTTGTACCAGCTGAATTTAGAAATGTCATATTGAAGAATGGGCATGATGAAGCATATGCAGGCCACATGGGAATTCACAAAACGAAACAAAGAATATTTAGGGACTTTTATTGGCCATCTATTAGTAAAGACATAAAAAATTATGTGTTGTCGTGCAAAGTTTGTCAAATGAAAGGCACTAAAAAAATCAGAGCTCCATTACAAAAGGTAGATATACCAGAAAGGCCATTTAGGAAGATTGCGATTGATTTGATTGGACCCATGCCGGTGATATCAAATAGGGGTCATCGATATATTCTAACTGTGATAGACGTGTGCTCAAGATGGCCAGAAGCTATTCCACTAAAAAGAATTGAAGCCAGTGATATAGTTCAAGCGTTATATACATTATTTACACGGTTTGGATTTCCTGAAGAGGTACTGTCAGATAGGGGCACACAGTTCCACTGTCAACTAACGACAACATTTTTGAAAATGTTTGGAATTCGGCAAAGGTTTACAGCCCCGTACCACCCGCAGAGCAACGGTATTTGTGAACGTTTTAACTGTACGTTAAAGAAGGCGTTATCGAAAGTAGCAGATGACAATCCCAAAGAATGGGATGTGGCCTTACCCTCAATTCTTTTTGCGTACAGAGAGAGCCGTAACGAAACCACGGGGTTTTCGCCATTTCAGATGATTTATGGAGGAAATCCAAGACGCCCAATGGCAATTCTAAAAGAACTAATACTCCCACAAGAACATGTTGGAAATAAAGAAAGTTACGATATAGTGACAGAAACCAGAAATAAAGTAATAAAGGCTTGCGAAGAAGCGAGCAAACATGTGCTTGACAAAAATGAACTAACACAGTCTAGGGTGAATGAACACAGGAAATTGACCAAACTAGAAGTAGGTCAAGATGTTTTAGTATTACTAAAGGATAAGGAGAATGTACTATTCACGAAATGGTTGGGTCCTTATAAGGTAACAAGGAAAATTAGTGATGTGGATTATGAAATTAAAATTGATTCAAGGCTGAAAATATTTCATGTGGATATGCTAAAAGAATTTAGGTCGCAACAAAAAAGTGAAAAAAGCAGTAAAGAAGACCCATTGGTCATAGGTGCATCCGTAAGTGTAGACTCTGAGACAGAGGAAAGATTGGGACACATAGAAACAATTTCAACTGATGTCAGTCAAACATGGAAAGATGTGGAAGTGACGGGAATCTCGTCGGACAGAACTAAGGAAGTAACAACATTATTAGAAGATTTTAAGAATATTTTTACAGATTTACCAGGAAGAACGAATATCATAGAACATGATATCAAATTAACAGGTAGAGTTCCAAATAAACTACCACAATATGCTGTACCATTGCATCATAGAGAAGCGTTACAGAAAGAAATAGATGAACTACTTAAATTGGGAGTGATAGAGCCATCTAATTCGTCATGTGCTGCACCAGTTGTGCTGGTTAAAAAAAAATGTGGCAACATTAGACTGTGTGTGGATTACCGTCAACTAAATAAAGTTACAGAATTTGACCTATTCCCAATGCCACAGGCGGAGGAAATGTTTACTAAATTGAAAAAAGCGAAAATTTTCACTACGTTGGACCTTTCTAGAGGATACTGGCAAGTACCTCTAAAGGCAGAGGCTAAACCACTATCCGCATTTAAGACACCGTTCGGCGTCTATCAGTGGAATGTGATGAGTTTTGGCTTGGTAAATGCCCCAGCCACTTTTAACAGGATGATGGCAAAGATACTGGGCCACAGAAGAGACACAATTTGCTATTTAGATGACATCTGCATCTTTAGTGAGGATTGGAACGAACACTTACAGAGTCTAGGAGAGATATTTGCTATTATCAAGAAAAACAATTTGACATTAAAACCAACAAAAATAAAAATTGGACTTAGTGAAATTCCTTTTTTGGGATACAAGATAAAAAATGAATCAATTACACCACTGGAAGAAACAGTTAAAAAAATAATGGATATTAGTATACCAAAAACAAAAAAACAAATTAGAAGTCTTTTAGGTCTTTGCAATTTTTATAGAAAATTTGTTCCAAATTTTGCAGAAATGATTGAACCTCTTACAAATCTTACAAAGAAAGGGAAATCTAACACTGTAGTTTGGTCTGAACAATGTCAAAGATCGCTAGACAAGATTAAGAGGGTGTTTTCTGAAAAACCAATATTAAAATTGCCCGATAGTACTAGAGAATTTATTTTGGCAACGGATGCTTCATCCATAGCTATAGGGGGCTGTTTGATGCAAGAGTATAGTGGAATTGCACATCCTGTTTTTTATGTAAGCAGGAAACTAACCCTTGCAGAGTTAAACTATGCAACTATTGAAAAAGAGGGGCTGGCAATAGTGTGGTGCATAACAAAGCTAAGTTTTTATCTGATGGGGGCTAAATTTCAATTATGGACTGATCATGCTCTGTTGGCATTCATTAATTTAAATAAATGTGGTAATAATAGAATTGCTAGGTGGGCATTACAACTGATGGACTATAAATTTGAGATCAAGACAATACCAGGGAAAGAAAATGTTGTGGCAGATACATTATCACGCTGTACTTAAAGGTTGTGGAGATTGTGTAGAGTATATCATGACTATTGACATTCTGTTAAGAATTAAGCTATTTTATTGTGTACATTGGTAAATCAGATATAGATTTGGATTGAATTATAGGCGGGGAGTGGTATAAACGAAATCTGCATGATTCCATAGAGATATGTATAGATATATATGTGTCAATTTTTCATAATAACAATTAGTATTGTGATGGTTACTGTCACAACTGGGGAATATAAATGTTATATGTTAATCTAATGTTAGAAGTGTATTATTATTAATATGTCATTGTGTATGATTTTGGTTTGTATTACATTATGGTTCCCTATGTTACAGAGAATTTAGATTATTTTTTTTTAACTTGGAATAGGCTGATAAGATATGTGGTGATTTGTATTTTGGACGTTCGATGTACATCAAACTTGTCAAACAGGGGGGGTGTTACGTGCGCATCTTAGTGTAAATGTGAAAACGTGCGCATCTTAGTGTAAATGTGAAATGGTGCGAATGCGTGTTGAAAATAGGAAGAAACAAAAATGGAGGAATATGAACAAGAAGGTGTTTTCAGTGTTAATAAAGATTAAAGTATTTATAAACGGTGATTTGTCGTTTTCCCTGTCTAAAGAGTTTCATCTAATATGAAGACGTAACAATTACATATATGTATAAGTTCCAGCTTAATAGTTAGTGTACACAAAAAAATGTGGGCTTAAAGGCTAGACTCACTGTATACTCCCAATATAGGCGGGTTTAAAGGTGCAGGTGCAGGAAAAGAGAATTTTACAACATAGTCCTTCGGTCTAGATAAAAGTTCTGTCTTGGTTTCAGTTTCCTCAAACATGCTTGGTTTCTTTAGATTTTTTCCTTTGCGATTTATACCATCTTTTGCCTTGGCTTCCTAGCTCACCATTTAGAAATAAAATATTAGTAATATATAAAATGCATCCATTATTTAAAGTTCAATTTCATTACAGATAAAATGATTTTAAAAAATGTGCACCAAAAAGAAAAAAAGTTAGCATGTAATTGGCAAAAACATTTGCTAATTATAAAACACTTAATTACCACTACAATACAAATGTATTACTTACTGCTGTCTTGGTGGACTTGCCAGATGCTTTTAAATCTTTAATTTTTTTCTCTTGCTTTTCAAAGTCACGCAACTGTTCTTTTCTTTTCTGTACAAACATCTTTTTGAAAGTAGCTGTTTGTCAAACATAAAAAAACAACAACACTAAAATGATGAAATCTAGTACAAATTTCTGTTAAAAAATGTTTCTATAATATTGTTACGTATGCAGGGTTGTGTAAAAGTGGAATGGCGTGAATGCCTGTGGAAAGAGGAAGAAGACAGAAAAAGGAAAAACTTTGAATGAGGAGAGTATTGACATTATTATTTGTTAAACCAGGATTAAAGTTCTCTAAATTTACTACTTGTTGTTCTGAGTTGGAGTATGATTAAAAGAGTCTTATCTGCTCATAACAAATATCCTTAGTTACGTAATAATCTGAACGACTATAAGGTAGAATTTCATACTTTGGAATAAAAGGGGATATGATCAAGAGGTTGGTATAAATCCTTTTGTGCCTGTATGGACAGAACAAAAAAGGTAACAATACTAAAAGAAATGGCTGACTCAATATAATAACAAGACTATTTACCATAGTTTCCCCTGTAGTAGAAAAGCTTCTGCTGGTCAAGGTGAATAATATCTGTGCAGACATTGTCTAAAAAGCTTTGATCGTGAGATACAACTAGTAATGTCTTCTTCCACTGCTGGAGATAACTAAAGAAAAAAAAAACAATTTTGCTTCTAAAAGAATGATGCATTGATGATGTTTAAAATAGTAACAAAATCCATAAAATATATTTTAACAAAACTCTCTGAACTAGAAGCAAGTAGAACATATTATATCTTTTACTTGCATTCAATTTCAATGACAACTCACATAGTTAGAATCTTATTCTTTGTTAAACATAAAATATTTAAAATCTCAAAATATTGAAATTATCTTCTGTTTTGAAGTAACTTCTGCACTTTACAAGATTGAAACTTGAATGTTTATTACCCTAACTGCCTCAAACATTTTTCATTATTTTGTTTTGTTCATTCCTAAATTATTTTCAAATTAAATGTTTTTTAATATGGGTGAAGTCACATATGTAATTTAACATACTAATGATAGATTATGATATTAATAGAATATGTTGGCAATGACCAGCATGAGTTTTTTTATACAAAAACAATCACTACATCAGGTTCGGTAGCTAAAAAACTTCTTGTCATGTACACATTATGTTGTCAAATAAATCATAAAAATCATGTAGATATACCAAGGTATATTTTATTTTGACCTTCCTAAAAGGCTTAAACCATTGGTACATAACAGTCTGGATACTTACTTATCTAACCAAATAACAGCATTGAGATCGAGATGGTTGGTAGGCTCATCAAGCATAAGTAATGTGGGCTCCATGAACAAAGCTCTGTGAACAAAGAGAAGTCATTTGAAAATATTAAAATAATGCTACAATAAAAATTCAAATTAAATGTCATTCAAGTAGTTTGGTCTTAAAATTGCAAACCAATCCAGTACCTGGCCAGAGAGACTCTCATTCTCCAACCACCAGACAAGTCTTTAGTGGCTCTGTTCATCATCTCTTTAGTAAAACCCAGACCAGCCAAGATTCTTCTTGCCTTTGGTTCAGCAGCATCAGCATTGATTGCTCTCAATTCTTCATAAACCTTAACACAAGGACAATTTAGGTTTCAAGTCATTTGTGCACTTTTGGTTGAACACAATACGTCTATGTATTTTTAAATTCAAAACATTATTATACTAATGTAATTCAATAATTTTGCTCTACCAAACAGACAGTTCCAACTCTTCTCTGATTATTCAAAAAAATTAAATATATATAAATGTTATGATGCTAGATTTTGTTCTACTAAGCAGACAAACTCAGGTTTCAATTCTGCCCTGAATTCCACTTTTAATAATATAAGGAAATAGGAATGTGAAGCTAAGTGCAGATTGATGCCTACATAAAAAAAAAAGTTCCCCTTTCAGACCTTGTGGTCTATAGGGCAGATGATGTAAAGGTCATCTGTTTCTGTGGCCTGCGGTTAACGAGGGTGTCATGTGGCCAGAACAACGACCAACCGCCTTTACTTTTCCCCAACTAATGTCAGGTACCCATTTAGAGCTGGGTGGACTCAGAGGCACCCAAAGATCCCAAAATGAAAATCCCAGTCTTCACCGGGATTCTAACCCTGGACTTTCGGTTTGGGAGTCAAGCGCTTTACCACTCAGCCACAGCGCCTCCAATGCCTACATATTACATAAATATAAAAGAAAAACTTAGATGAACTTACATCTTTCAATCTATCAGTAATCTCTCGCCCCCCTTCTGTTATTTTAGACATCAACTCTTTCTCCTCCTGTAGTAGTGCTGTTCTCTTTTTGTCTGCTTTAAGGACAGCATCAATAGCTTTAGTATCATCAGCGGAAACTTCTTGCTCACAGTACAGAACATCAATGTTGGCAGGAATATTTAAAGCTCGGCTAGCCATATGCTTCAACAAGGTTGTTTTGCCATGGCTGTGAACAAACATGTATGTGATAAAGATACTAAAAAAAAAACAACAACATACCAGACCATAAATGGTTTGTCTAAGAACAACAAAATTTTGCCAACTAGTGAGCAAATAAATGTTTGTGAAAAAATGATAAGATTCTTAATGAAATTTTTGTTTAAAAAATTAGCTGATAAATTAGTAACTTTTTAACAAATAGTTTTGTTTGCCTATTCATATACAATGCAACCTAAAATAAAATTCAATAAATAACAACAAAATTTAAGATAATTACAAAAATCTAATTACGATCTCTTGCTAAATGTGAAAATGATACTTACCCATTGGGTCCAACTAGACCATATCTACGTCCATGTGTAATAAACAAATCAGCATTTACAAACAATTCTTTTCCTCGAGCAGAAATACTAAACCTTTCCACCTGAAAGAACCATGTAAATATGTAGGGGAAAAAAAACTATAAACATAGAAATAATTATACAAATGCAAAGATTATTTCATTTCTGTGTACCTTGATGTCCAACTGGTTGTCCATTACAGCATCTTTTTTAGACTTCTCAGCTTGGGAAACAGAAAACTGACCATCTTCTTCAATTTCTTCTAATGCTTTAGCATGTTCCATCTTAATAATTAAAAAAAAATATTTGTTTGAACTGATATCATTTAAATAAGGACAAAGTATTGCCAACTATTCTGACAAAATTTCAAACCTTCTTTTTTAGCTTTTTGAGATCTTTCCTGGACAGTTTTGGCTTGTCTTTGTCATCTTCTGCTCAAGTTGAAAGAAAAAAAAAAAGAATTTGAACACTTAATAAATATATAAACTTTCTAAGAGAGTTCATAAATTAAATATAACATAAACACACACACACACACAAACATTAATATGATCATTTTATCTTATGGAGTCAACCAAAAAAAAAAGTTTCGACATAAATAATTCAAACATTGACCAACTAACTTACATCCTCTAGTCAAAATGTTTTGCACAAATAAAATTTATAGAATAATAATACCTCTTTCTTTAAAATGGAGTCTTACCAAGTATTTAAACAAAAATGGGAAAAAAAGTTGGAAGTAAAAAAAAAAATAATTTTTATTTATGGAGTGTGTGGTCTTCCAAAATAAAAGTTTTTATTTAAAAAAAAACAAAAAAAAAACCATTAGGAAAGAAACATTATAAAATGAAAAACTAAATCAGAATACCACGGCAAGAAAAAGACATTTAAAAAAAAAAGGCTACAGAAATGTCTCAGAAACTTGGATAATGGATTAGCTAGCTTGAACATGGATACATTCCTGAACATTTCCAGTTCTTAGTAATAAAATATATTTTTTAATGTTGTTTGCATATTGCTTGTGCCACTGGATTGAGTAAGAACATTCAAAATCAGCAGCACAACAATAACAACATATCAGTCTAACCTTCTGTAGATTTAGCACTCTCTTCTGGCTCTACCAAAGCATCTCTGTTTTCTTCCTCCTCCTCCTCGTCATCCATTACATCATCATCATCTTGCAAAGCTTGAAATTTGTTGGTAGCCACTTTTACTTCAGCTTTTTGTTTCTTCTGTTGTTCCTCTGCTGCCAACGTTTCTTTTTCCCCTGCAACCAAATCTTCCTTCAACTTATCCATCTTGCTTTTTTTCTTTTTGTCCTGATGAGTTCCAGTTAAGTACGAAAAATTAGAAGAAAAACAATAGTTTCAGAAACAGAAAACCTAACATCACACATCAGTAAGATATAAATATATACGCCAGTTATTTTAAGTCTTTACAAGTGAAGCTTCTCTAACTTGAAAAGTAAGAAAATGTCTAAACTACACAAATAGACATACGTTGTTAACTTAGGGGAAAGTAAGATCAAAAGTAACACATAACAACAAACCTTTTTCTTGGATTTTTTCCCAGTTTCAAAATCATCATCACCATCTTTTATTGCCAATTTGCCTATATCATTTGCAACATCATCATCATCATCATCCTTCCACTCTTCTTTTTCTGGTTTATTTTTCTTTAAATAAGAACACGTGAAATGTGTAAAAATTAGTTGCAATTAGACTTAAGTGTTTAAACAAAGTTTTAGTTACAATTAGACTTAAGTGTTTAAACAAAGTATTAGTTGCAATAAGACCTAAGTGTTTAAACAAAGTTTTAGTTGCAATTAGACTTACGTGTTTAAACAAAGATTTAAGTCAATTATTATAATCCATTTAATTAATTCATTAACATTTTATCTCTTTATTCTTTCTCTCAAATTCCCTAAGAAAAGGTGTAGAAAATCAGACATTCAAATCTCAGCCTCGGTGGTCTAAAAATGGTAAATTGTGAGTACAGTTGTAGAAAATGTTCCTCAGAATGTTGGGATTCCTAACTAAACAGAATAGACCTTAAATTTTCATGAATATTGCTGTAAACCTGACCCTCCCCAACTAACCATTTTTTTCACTTGCAAAGTAGAGTGATTTTCATTATGCGGTCGGGCGTAAATAACCTGAGCTAGCGGGTTAATGTGTTAAGAAACTTTAGTGAACATTTTTTAGTTCTCGACTGAGGATAGTTTTCTTTAATTTGTGTTAGTGAATCAAGATATGTAAATTTCAATTGTAGTAGTGGGAAATAATTTCTTTTTACGAGACATATTGACTAATTCATGGATGCAAGCAACAGAACCCCATTTTGCCTGCAAGGGGAGGGGGGGGGGCAGCAACCCTGAAAAACCTGCAAGCATGATGCCTCTTATATCTTCACGACATAAATAAAACATTTACTGATATATATATATCTTTCAATACAAACTATTAATTCTATGCTTTTACTTAGATTACTATAATCTACTTAAATGTATGTTTAAACATTTCTTTTTTTTATATATATTTAATATGCACATTGATAGGCCTACTACTACTATATTAGTATAAAGCAAACTTTGTTGCACCTAAGAGAATGTTAAAAGTTATCTTTATTTTAAATTAAAGATCTAATAGATCTATTTATATAAATATTTATTGGCTGACAGAGTAATCAGACAATAGATCTTATCAAATCTAGAACTAGATCTTATAATTCTAACTAATAGAGTTTAGCTTAGACTGATTTACTAGATTATCAGTTATCTAGATCTAGAATCTAGTCAAGATGTCATTCATATTCTATGATAATAGTAGCAGAGTACTAGAGTAGATCCATTAATTTACACCTATCTAAATCTAGGTCTAATAAAGAAACTAATAAGTGTTACAGATCTAGACATATAGTATATGTATATGATATACTCACAATAGTCTCTGAATCTAAGTCTAGACTTTCAACTTTTCTATTTCTAGGAATAGAGTGTCACTAGACTCTCACTAGTGTGGATTAGGACTAGAGCCTCCTACTCCTAGAGCTACTAGCTAACTAGCCTAGACCTAATATCCAAATTATTATTTATATACTCAAGATTTAGATTTAGTTCAATATCTTTTTTAATTACATTTAATTAGAATCTAGAGTAGACAAGAGTAATCTAAACTTTACTTGAGGATAATTGATACTATCTACACTGCTTCTGCCCAAGTTGAAGTTAGGCAAGTATTAGGATAGACTAGACCTAGAATCTAGATCTAGTGGTAGATTGTAACTGTAAAATTCTAACTAATTATTCTAATTTTATCTAGAATTCTAGATCTAATAGTTAAAAGTTAATATTCATTGATAATCGATCTATCATCTAAGATTCTAGACTATTAAAATTAAAGTATTTAGCTAGGCTAGATTCTAGTGCCGCCTAGCGCCTAGATCTATCAGAAGTTAATCATTAGACTTGATCTAGCCTTTTTTAAAAGAAGATAAGTTCTTATGCTGGCAGAACAAACTTATTAGAATTAGATCTAGATCTACTTACTAACTTAATTAATTAAGCGTTTCAGGCCGGCGCCTTACAGATTTGTTTCTAGCTTTTGTTTACGTTTTTGATAAAAAGTGAAAGTACGGAAATAAGCGCATGCGCGTAACTTAATAAATGAAACTTCATGTCTTGCTTTGAATTAGACTTATTAATTTTTTTAGTTTAAAAGACCAAAACATAATCGCAAATGTAAAAAAAAAAAAAAAAAAGTCTGATAACGAGCCGGCAATCAGTCGGAATAACGTTTGCCGGCAGGCTTTTTTTTTTTCATTGATTTTGCCAGCATGCCAGCTATAGCAGGCGATCTTGCATCCATGGACTAATTATAGTTGGATTGTACTTCTGCAATAAAGTTACCAGCGACCTTAGCCTCGGTGAGTTATTTTCTTTAGTTCACTCCTATGTCCTAACAATATATTCTTTTTATTTTGCCTCACCTTTTTATTTGCCTTCTTTCCAGTTTCTGAGCTCTTCACACTGTTTTCAGAAGCTTTGCTTATCTGACTCACTGCATCATCATCGTCATCATCATCCCCTTTGGATTTTTCTTTATTCTGATCAAAGAACAATTGTAGAAAAGGTTTTATTGCTGTCTTCAAGTCACAGTAATATTTATAACTAGTTAATACAGGCTGCATCAAGTTGAAGAAGGATCATTTGGTCTAAACAACTGAATGAGCTATCAAATAAATAGAAAAGTGAGTTGTTTTTTCAAACAAAGCTTATAAATATTAACTCACTCCAACTGCCAGTCTGGGAGGATTCTTGTACACATTTCTCTCCCCCCCCCCTTCCTATTCTGGGATCAAGTTAAAATTGTACAAATTTATTCATAACCAAAGACAATGCACGAATCTATCAAAAAATTAACCCATCAGGTAATCAATTAGTGGTAGTTAGTTTATTATGTTTTATATTTATAAAGAAAAAAGTGAGATAAATACTTGTATTATTGAGAGATGTGACAATGATTGTGTGGTGCTTCCCCCCACCCACCCCCACAAACCTTTTTTTAAACTAGTATTTCTTTATATTTTGCTTGTTTTTTTAAATTATAATGACAACCTTCTTAGCATTTAATGAATAACATCAGGATGATAAAAAAAAACAGCCCACAAAAATAAACAATAGTCATTTATCATCTTTCAGAATTACATAGCAACAAGATGCATCCTGCATTGCCATTTGAGTAGGCAACTGCTTTTATGTGTGAAGAAACATATTTAGCATTGTCAGTTTTTTAATATTGATTTGAATTGATTTTTAACAAATAGAAGAAAAATAAATTGTAATCAAACATATGCATTAATGTCTTTTTTAAAGAGAAACTGTCTTTAAAAACTAAAAGCAAAATTGTAAAAGTGTTTACCTTTTTCTTTGACTTCTTTTTTGTATCTGAATCTTTTTCATCATTCACAGTTGGTTTAACAGTGTCATCAAAATCATCCTCATCACCTTTCTTTTTATTCTAAATTAGTAAAGGAAAAAAAACAATAAGCTTTTTAGAAGTGAATACATTAAAATTAAATGCAATAAAACATAACCTTTAATTGGTAGACTCAACTGCTTTGGGCTGTATTTGTATTCTTTGTAATAATTTAGATACGCCATAATGCAGTTTTTAAATTATTATTTCATTGAAAAGTAGAGGATGTAAAATGATTGCAAGTAGAGTAAGTTCTCCAAATTGTTTTAGTTTTTATCTTTATACACTCTTGTAGCTTACAAAACCTCTAATAGGTCAAAAAAAAACAATATTGAAAAAATGGCTAACTCAAAATATACAAATCAAAAAAGTTTTGTGCAGTACTGCAAGAGTTATAAAGCTGCAATCTAAAGGAATTCATTTTGAATAGTAGATGATAAAATGATATTTACAGCCAAAATAATACAATGGTCTATTGAATTAACTCTTTCTCTCCTAATCATTGTAATCAATGATACCATGTTGATTTGACCCTAATCTTTCAGCTGAATCAATAATGTTATCATCGATGCTTAAAAGACAGTTGTTTTATTTTCTTTCCTCACAAAATATTTTTAATTGCTTATAATGTAATCTTCAATAGTTTCCTTTTGGAAAACATACAGATTTGTTTCATTTTCAATGTGTTAATTCTATAAATACCAAATAAAAGAATTTCTGATTACAAACAAAAAAGTTATTGCAGTTTAATCATAATAGGTAGTGAAATATACAAATGAGCAGAATGGATAATTCCATAGGAAAGTGGAAAATATATATGGAAAGATAACTTTAAGCAGTTAGTAATTTAACACAAATAAAAAATAACCTATCAGTAAGTGTTTTTGAAACAGAAAAAAAAAAGTGACATTTTTGTAAACATTACATCAAATGTTCTGAAGAGATTTATAAAATGTTTGACAAATTCACTATACTGCCCCAATAGAAGACTATAGTAATTGCTCTACTAATAAGTTAAGTTGGCCACCTGTACAGAGGTGGAAATAATAAAAAATTATCAAAATACAAACCTTTTTTTTCCCTTTCTTTAAACTTTCTGAATTTTTCTGATCATTGGCTACAGGTGCCACATCAAGATCATCATCTTTGGCCTTGCCTTTCTTAGGCATCTTAAATAAAATATTTTAAACATTTTTGGTGTAATTTTACATTATTGTAATTATAGTGGTTTGAGCTAAAATCTAATGTGAACAAACTTTAAATAGGAATACCAGCTTTAGAGTTCAATCACTGACACATTTTAAAGAGTGTTAGAAATGTGATTAACACAAAATTGTCTCATATCAAAAACATAAGAATGTCACTGCTGACACTTTAAGACCTTTACTGAAAGATATTTTTAGCAATTAAAATATTCATCAATAACTCTAGAAAGTCTTTGTGCTTTAGTGACAACGTCTATTTTAAGTGTGTTTGTGTGTTTTGCGGAGGATTTTTTATTTGCTACAGTTTATGGGGGTGTTGACCAAAATATAAAATAGAGCCTTTTTAAATATTTCCATATTAAATTTGAGAAAAGTCAGACATTGTATTTAAGACTTAACCTTTTTGCCTGGAATGTGAGGTGGGAGTGATGCCAGAATTTACAGGCCAAAGTTACATATGCATGTCTTTAACTGTGGTTAGGGGGATATTACAATGTGGGTCATTCCAGTTTAATTTTAACATCTATGTATTGGGACCATTACAAAACGTAGGGTGCAAAAACATGGGGAGTGTGCACCAGAGAAAGAAGAAAAAGAAGACAGGAGAGGAAGAAGACTATAAGGGTGAGCATTATGATGCGCAGGGTGAAAAAAAAAAAGGGCGGGGGGGTCCAGAGAAGAGAGAGATATGGAAAGAAGAAAAGTGAGAGAAAGACAAAGCAGACTTACATTTTAAGTTTAAAGCCTAACTGGTCTCCACTAAGCTAATCTACATGAAGGCCTACTGTTCAATCAAATTCTTTTATCATTCAAGAAATCCTTATCTTCATTAAAAAATTACATCAGTAATGATCTTGAATGATAAAATATAAAAATAAAATGATGTCTTTTGGTTTAATAAAGAAATATGTGTATTTATGACTTTTATGTGTATATGTGTATTTTTGGATTGAATTAAAATTTCAAGACAAGAAGACTACTTTCATTTTTTTGGTCTAATGACTTACGAAGACGTTACAATAAAGTTTAAAATCTTGTAAAAAAAAAAATATTAGACCTCTGCCTCTGCATTTAGAGTTTAGAGTCTAACTATAATTATAATATATATAAAATATGTAGTTTTGCAGAGAAAAAAAATTGCATGAGTCTTACAAAGAGTGTCAAGAACATTTAAATTTAACCTTAACTTGTAAGTTGTGAATGGGTAGATCTACTATCTATATAGTACTATATAGTATAGAGAATATATATACTTAATATACATATGTGATGATCACACTTGCCAGGGATTATATTATCAAACTTGACAATTCAATGAAATGAAGAAAGAAACATATCTCTGTATTTTCTTAAAACTTCTTTAATAATACTTCTTCAACTTTCACATCAAATTAACTTCTCAATTCAATAACAACTTGACTTGATACTTCATAAATAAAACTTAAAGATACATGAAACTTAACCCAGTATAACTTCAACTTCAACTAATAAAACTTTAACTAATGGACCCGCTAATATCACAAAACTTATAAACATTACTAATCGAGGACTGAGGGAGGACTTCGTCTAACTGACTTTCCCTTAATTTATACCTTTCTTAATCGTACTTTCCAGAATCATAGAAACTTCTCCCCTAATTATTTTAGTAGCTTTGACCTTCTAGAAGCTGATGTGTGCTATTTTTTCCCTTAACCTCTTTCTTTGATTGGATACCTAAAATTAACTTGTTTAAGCTGGACATTTGCACTGGTTTGACCTCAAGCTTCTAGAAACTGGTAGAAATAGGTCACAGACTCATATACATACACAACATATACATGGTGACCAATGTCAATGATGCTAGTGCAAGCTGTCACCAAACCACTCAACAATTATTCAGTAACAACAAACACTGTGACTAGACTATTCACTGAATAGACTATATATATATAATATACTAATATATTGGAGTATTGCATAAATAAACATTACACATAGATAAATTGATAAAAGAAAAAATGCATGCCATGATGATGATTGTTATTCAATTATCAACCTCCACTTAAACAGTCATAAAATTAATGTTTGTAGTGAGTGAAGTGTAGACTGTCCCTGTTGACAGTGTTGAGTGTAGAAGTAGAAGTATACTGTATATAGACTCTAAACTAAGCAATAGACTAAGTACCATCACTAAGACTTGTCAGTCATATTCAATCAAAATCAAGTCAGTGTCAATTCACTGATTCAGTGACTGACTAAGTGATAAGTGATACGGTAACGATAGTCACTGATTTTGACTGAATAGTTACAGTAGACTCTAAGACTGAGTAGAGGTGCCACTGACTCACTCACTGAAGCCACTGACTGACACTAGTGTCACTACTATTTTCTGTCTGACAGTGAATCATGAATGAGACCGTAGCGTACATCTAGTAGCCGTAGTTTAAGTTAGTGTATATGACTTGATCTAGACACTAGAAAAAAGATCTATATCAAAAAATAAATTACCTTCTCTGTTTATCAATAACAAGAATTTATATATGTTTAATCACGGTATTGCGTACTAATGGAGCAACAAACAATGTGTTAAAAATTGTGAAACCGGAAGCTGCAGTACGTCATTTCACTCTCTTGAAATAAAAATTATTTTAGTGATAATTTCACTTGGTGAATCTCAATAGATATTATATATGGGAAAGGACCAATGGCGAACGCTTTTGTGCCAGTTTTTAGTTTAGAATTTATAACTCCGCAATGGTTAAACTTATTTTTAAAAAATGAAAACATCTGCGGACTCCTCAGCTATTGGGCGATAAAACTAAATTTGACTCTTTTTTCCATATCAGTTATCAAATTTATAATTTAAGTCAACTTGCGGTAGGGGTCGGACCTAATCAGCG
Organism: Biomphalaria pfeifferi; assembly: GCA_030265305.1. Classification (NCBI taxonomy): domain Eukaryota; kingdom Metazoa; phylum Mollusca; class Gastropoda; family Planorbidae; genus Biomphalaria; species Biomphalaria pfeifferi. Next base: position 3,866,440 of record JASAOG010000013.1, read on the forward strand.
AACGCAATTTTCGCAGAAGTCATAATGAGCAAAAGGCCGTAAAAAAAAATAGCGAAATAGCATGTTAAAATATAGGAAATTATGCTTCAGTAAGTTCTATCATCTAACTTCTTCCATGGAGCATTATAACTAGTGTCCTCCTTGTGGAGGCCTAAATTTGTTTTCACTTTCTCGTGCTCCACATCTCCTATTCTCTGCTTGGAACTGATGTCTATATATAGCCTACAAAACTTGCGATCAATTTTTTTTTTTAAAGAAAGAAAGAAACTACAAAATTTTATCTCGCCACCTTCCTATAAGCTAGTCCACGTCGTAGGCCTATTACTCTCCATTTCATAAACTCTCGTTACTGCAACTATTTAAAAAAAAAAAAGAACTTATGTTCAGTGCACTTAATCACTATCAACTCGATTCCCCCCCCCCCCCCCCCCCCACGCTGATTGACCAAAAGGCAGATCCCGAATGCGATGGATTGATGATGTATGGAGACATCTACAACAGCTTGGGTTTTGGGCATGGAGACGAAAGGCTCAGAAGAGATCTTGTAATTTTATACATGTATATTTTATGGTAATTCTTATATTTATTACTAAATATATAGTTCGCATTTTTTCCGATCCTGAAATCGAATATTTTCTCCTGGATAACTCTTGGAAATCTCATGAAATCCTAATCTCAGAATGGTGGGGGAATTCTGTGAAAATGAATTCTGCACTTATTTTAAACATTTATACACATATCAATATCATTAATTAGAAACAAGAAGTTAACCAGCCAGTTTAAAAAAAAAAAGAAGGACGGCAAAACAGAGGTCCCCCCTTCCCCGTATAAGCGCTGTTAACAATCAACTGAAGCGTCATTTCACCCTCACTGGCATAGAGGAAAGCAATTGCCAGCATATGACCTGTGAGAGACTGTTGGAGAGTTGCGAGGGAAACATTTTAGACGGAAAGAAAATGCGGGAAAATATGCTGGTCGCAACTGAGCGTAGTCATGCGAAACACGTACTGCACTCATCCCTAATCTTCGAAATCAAAGACATTGGGTTAAGGTTCAAAATAGGCCTATTATTTTAATATTTCAGTTTACAAACAATAACAATAGATAAGACAAAAAGAAAAACAGATTAAATCAGTAACTAAATTATTATTAATGGCTTTTTAAGCTTATAAATATAAGATCTAGAGATATAGAATTTGAGCTGTTAGATAAAATCTATAATCTATAGACTCTATCTAGATTTAAACCTCTAGTTCTTTAAGAATATAGATATAAATTTTATACAAACAAAAATCTAGACTACTTAACTTTATTTCCTTATGTAATCTTTCTTCAAAGACATTTTAATCACTGTTTTTTTTTTGGGGGGGGGGGGGGGTTGTTTTCCACGCGCCAATTTTTTTTTCATTCCAATGCACAAACTTTTATCCCCGTCCTTTGAAATTTAGGTAGGCCTAATTTTGGACATATTTGGCAGTTATGATTACCTTATATATAATTACATAACATAATCTAGAAAAAGCATGTAGGCCTTCTCCTTCAGTTTCCAAAATCTTATTAGACGTTCTTTAGAAATCCAACGCACCTCGCAATGAAGCATGAGATCGCCTTATTCCATATCTAACAGATCACAATATTCTCCTGATTCTCTTTTGTTTAATACTTTTGATTAAGTTGTAATTTTAAACACACATTTTATAATTTAATTATTTTGTTCATACAGTGCCTCCTGGTGTATAGAGTGCAATGTCTTGCCTTGGCTTGATGTTCCCTGATTCGATTCGAACCTCGCCCGTCACCATCCGCCGCCGTCCTGTCTAAGATGTAATAAACTTACTTTTGAAGGAACGTACGTCTATAGCTTTTTCAAAAGAGGATGACCTATAAATCTATTAATTTAATGTGAGCTGGCGCTCCTAGATCTAATTTTTGACCTAATTTTATCTAATTTATATTATTTATATAGGACAGGCCTATGATGTTTGTAATTTAGTGCCCTTTTTAATTTTTATAGTTCAGTGCTGAGTATTTTGTAGTTTCCGCTATTTATAACTTTCTGCTAGTTTTAGTCTTTTTCTGTAATTTGTGTTTTACTCGTAGAGGAAAAGTAGTTTTTAAAATAGTTAACTAGCCTTAGAGCTGTGGATGTTATTTCCTATTTTTGTCCCTGGTTAGTTCTGCTTATTTTTGTCTTTGGCATTAGCGTTGAATTGGTTGTTATTTTGTAATATCAGTTTATGTGCAGGTCTGTAAACGGTATAGAGCCCCCATATGAGTTTAGAATAGAAATAACTTTTTATCTTCCTTTTTGTATTTTTGTAGATTTAAATTTTAAGATTCTATTTTTAATGCTGTTTAAATTGGTATATAATGTTGTGTAGTCCGTGTCTTTAGTAACCTGCTAGATTTTATTGTTGTGTACGGCTAGGTACAAATTAGGGAAATCGGTAGTCCAGTTTAGTTTTAGATAATTAGCGTGACGTCATGCTCTCCGATATGTTCGCGCTGACCAGTTATAGCTAGCTCCGGAACCACGTTGAGCTCTCTTTTGTCTTGACCAGTGGTCAGTGCTGACAGTGGTGCCTGTATAAAGTTATTTTTGTGTAGTGTAATTTCAGCTGGGACCGCCTGCTATAAGTCCTGCCTTACGGCCTAACTGCCTTACGGCCTAACTGTCTGCCGCAGTTATTACTGCCTAACTGCCATTATTTCGGCTGCCTAACGGCCATTATTTCGGCTGCCTAACTGTCTGCGGTAGTTCTGCTTTACTGCTGCTAGTAGCTTACTGTTTAGTGTTGGGGTAATTTAGGTTATTTGGTGGTCGGTTTAGTTAGTAATAGTTGTAGATTTAGCAACATAGATCCAGAGGCGTCAGAGGGTTTTGGTTAGTGGAGTTGTTCAGTTAAGTAGGGTTGATTAATTATTTAGTAGTGCGTATATATAGTTTTTGTTTATTTATAAGTTTATTTTCGTATCCACCTATATTTTTATCGCTTTGTAAGTTTGTGGTAAATAAAGTGTATATAAGTTTGTTTTATAATTGCAGTTTGTTATTTTATTTTTAGTTAGCTAACTAGTTTAGTTTAGTTTGATTGTGATGTCTGGTTGCTTAGGCGACTCTAGCCGCTTGGTCGCAGACCGAGGTGCACAGATTGGGCCCACCCAGTAGAGCCACCACCTGCCTACTGTTATAAATAAACAAATGTTGAGCAGCAGCAAGTAACAAAAAGGCCTCACTCAGTAGCGCCACCCTGACCTGCTCACATTAAGGTATGTTACAACTCCAGCATCTTTCGGCTACCTGAGCGTTAAGACCGTTGGCGGCCTTAATTATTGCATTTAGGTGGTATTGTGTGCATATGGGCCTGCAAGAGGGTCCGAATCTCGAGAGTGGAAAGTCCGCTCTGCTCATCACTTCCACTGTAGGCTAGAGTTACCTGAAGAGTTTGAAGTAGATTTTTTGACATCCCCAGTATCAGAACTGCCACTGAGTCGACGCGCTCCTCTTCTACGACGTAGGGGGACGGGCTAGATAGAGCCTAGCTCATGAGCGCAAAAGAGCCACCCTACACAGCCAGCGAAGGCCGCGCCATTCAGCCCAATTTTGCCCATTGAAGAGACCCGCGAATCAGCAAGGACCCAGGAGATCCCGACCAACTCTCGAGTTGGTATCCAGCGCTATCCACTTTTCGGAGAACCCGTGGGTCTCTTACTCACCGTTTCCCCGAGTCCCCACGGGTGCGGGGAGGGGGGGAGTTGGACATAGCCCCTTTAGAGTCAGTTTTATACTCGCTGACTGCTCATTCATCAGTAGCGAACAACCAGTACCCTTCGCCACGCTTCTGTGGATCAGGGTGTTAGCGCGGCGACCACGATGAGGTGGTACTGGAGCGCCGCGCTTTCGACTACCAGTCATTGGCGGCTCTTTATCACACAGACGTTTAAGAGTTAACTAACACTAATTTGGTATACTTCTAGAAGCTAGACATAACTTTACTTTCTCAAATACGCCTCTGACCGTCTGATTTTGTTTCATCATAGAGGGACTCAAAGCTGTTGAAAGTAATGCTGATTTCTCTTACTAAACTTTTTCACTTGCTGCCATGAATAACGGCAAGGCTAATGGCAGAAAGAGCATGCATGGACGGTGATTGTATTTCAGCCGTTTACAGAGATTCACTGGTTAGTCGGCCGCGTTCATGTTTAAATTAGACTATGTCCCTAACATGACCTATATCATTCAAGATTGTGTATTTCTCTTTGTCTACCTTAATTAATTATCATGTTGAGAGTCGAGACTTGAGGTTATCTTTAAAAACATATTTTTTTTTAAATATCAAATAACGAGAACCCAACATCGTCGGATAATATATATGAAAATTGCAGGATTGGCAAAGTCTACAAAGACAGTTTGTGTGAAAACACAAACTCAGAGTCGGCGCCCGAAGTGGTCCACCAGCAGTGGCGTAGCAAGGTACCCGTGGGCCCGGGTTAAAGTACATCTTGGTGCCCCACCCCTCCACCCAATAAGACAAATTTAGTGTGTGACAAAAATGAGTAATCTAAATGCAAAGACATTCCAATGTACCTTTTAAAAAAATAATAAGTTATTCGAATGGATGGTTTTTAGGTCATACGATGTGAATGAGTGGGCATTGCATCCTATTGGTTTCAAAATCAACAACCGCTAGAAAAGAAAACAAACAACAAACAAACTTCGAATGGATGGTTTTGAGGTTATACGATGAGAATGTGTGGGCATTGGCATCGTATTGGAATCCGCTATCGGAATAATTTAAATAGGCACTCGCTGAACATCCAAGAAAACATTTAACATCTATATTTCATTTAGTATGGATAATCCAACTTAGGACTTGTATGACAGGCTCGAGCTAAATGGGAGATGGCATAAACACGGTTTGGCCTTGGACCGAATTGATGTTGGAAATCAAGTGCCAGTGCTTCTTGTGACTGAATTAGAGAAAGTATTATAAGCGCACATTCTTAAAAGCACCGGATAAAACGATATTATTAATAAATATCTATTCGTTGTAAGCAATATATAAGCATGTAGTTTAAATATTGGACAATTAGTGTTAAGATAAATTTTAATTTAGGTGATGGGCAAAGACTGTAGATGTATACGCCATAACCACTGCCTGCTACAAAGTAAATATCACACCAGTACTGCGAGAACTATAGAACGTAACCACTGCCTGCTACACAAGTAAATATCACACCAGTACTGCGAGAACTATAGAACGTAAACACTGCCTGCTACACAAGTAAACATCACACCAGTACTGCGAGAACTATAGGACGTAACCACTACCTGCTACACAAGTACATATCACACCAGTACTGCGAGAACTATAGGACGTAACCACTACCTGCTACACAAGTAAATATCACACTAGTACTGCGGGTTCAAGAACATCTTGATGCCCCCCCCCCCCCAACCTCCAGCCAATAAGACAAATTTAGTGTGTGACAAAAATAAGTAATCTAAATGCAAAGACATTCCAATGTAAAGATCATACCTTTTTAAAAAATAATAAGTTATTGGAATGGATGGTTTTAATGTCATACGATATGAATGTGTGGGCATTGGCATCGTATTGGTTTCAAAATCAACCACCGCTAGAATCCGCTATCGGAATAATTTAAATAGGCAGTCGCTGAACATCCAAGAAAACATTTAATATCTATATTTCCTTTAGTATGGATAATCCAACTTAGGACTTGTGTGACAGGCTCGAGCTAAATGGGAGATGGCATAAACACGATTTGGTTTTGGACCGAATTGATGTTGGAAATCAAGTGCCAGTGCTTCTTGTGACTGAATTAGAGAAAGTATTATAAGCGCACATTCTTAAAAGCACGGGATAAAACGATATTATTAATAAATATCTATTCGTTGTAAGCATATGTTTTAAGACACATTAAGAAGTGATATGTAAGCATGTAGTTTAAATATTGGACTATTAGTGTTAAGTTAAATTTTAATTTAGGTGATGGCCAGAGACTGTGAATGTATACGACGTAACCACTACCTGTTACAAAAGTAAATATCACACCAGTACTGCGAGAACTATAGGTAGTAACCACTGCCTGCTACACAAGTAAATATCACACTAGTACTGCGAGAACTATAGGACGTAACCACTGCCTGCTACACAAGTAAATATCACACCGGTACTGCGAGAACTATAGGACGTAACCACTGCCTGCTACACAAGTAAATATCACACCAGTACTGCGAGGACTATAGGACGTAACCACTGCCTGCTACACAAGTAAATATTACACCAGTACTGCGAGGACTATAGGATGTAACCACTACCGAGTCAGAAGCCCCATTGACAACGAAAAACATGCTGAGAATTACTCCCTTAGAGCACGTGAGAGGAAACGAGCAGTGTGTCTTAAGGTCACCTCGTCCCCGTACAAGGACAACCCATGTGTCGGCCATGAACCAGTCATCTCTCTATCTATTCCTTGTCCTAATCGTCCTTCGTGCAGAACTCTGCATTCGTAAAGAATGTGTTCTATTGTCTCATCGTCCTCCATGCAAATGGCGACACCGTGTGTCGTAATTTTCCTTCCACCGTCCGAGGTAAGCACCAATTGGACTGTGCCCGACCCGGAACTGGGCTAGGACTGCCTGTTCCGCACGATTAAGTTGCCACCATGCATCTCTTTTGTCTGGTCTACTCATTGCCCGGTGAAGCTCACGTCCCTTGTCCGAAGAATCCCAGCCATCGTGCCAAAGTGTCAACATGCGTTTGTCGACCAGGGATCGTACACTTTGATAAGTGCACGGTTCATCATGTTCGAGCGCCGTTGCGACCGCGGTTTTCGCGAGCTGGTCAGCCAAGTCGTGGCTGACCACCCCACAATGGGCGGGCACCCATTGCAAAGTAACGTTCACACAGAATTGTAGGAGACGCCCTCCGACCGCTAGGACGTCCCCTACCCTTCTGACACCTTCATCCAGCCGTTCTAGGGCCTCTAGTGCGGCCACCGAGTCCGTGAAAAGGACTATGTCGTTCGCTGACGCAGTCCCGTTACGTACCATCATAGCCACCCAGTCCAGTGCGTGGAACATTGCTTCGAGTTTAGCCTCGAGGCTGCTTTTCCGCTGACAGGATCGCCTGAGCTCGTCACTTTCGGGATTGCCAGAGAGTCGGACTACCGCCCCGTACCCAGCTTTCACCGTTCCCTCGAGCGTCTGCACAGAGCCGTCTGTGTAGATGGTGGTTACTCCGGCTGGATATGAAGCTATAGTCTCTCTGGCTGCTTGTAGTAGCCGTGTGGGGTGACTCTGCCTCGTCACCGCTGGGTCAAGTAGGTTTTTCCGAATCGTCGGCATGCCGAGGGCCTCCATCGGGAAGATAGAACCGGACGGGGATAGAGCAGCCCGCTCCACCGGCAGATTCGCCTCTCTGACCAGCCCACGCGCCACATGCATGAAGCAGGGCCGGTTTTTGAGGCGTCTCCTACCCTCCCAGTTGTCGACCAGACTTCTGAGTGGGCATCCATCCTCCAGCCGCATATATCTCTCGTAACCACTACCTGCTACACAAGTAAATATCACACTAGTACAGCGGGTTCAAGAACAGCCGCATATATCTCTCGTGAGCTAGTATGACGGCTTGCTCTCTGCGCAATTTCAACAGTGGAATGTTTGCCATAATCTCGCCAGCGGCAATTGGCGTTGTCCTAAAGGTTCCACAGATTAGTCTTATAGCTTGGTTCTAAACAGCATCAAGGCCTGCTAGAGTCGTTTGCGAAGCCCAGACCTGAACAGGGAGACTGTAGTCCAAGTGAGAGCGTACTGCATCCATGTACAGTCCTCTCAGCACGTCCGCTCTCGCTCCCCACTTCGTTCCAGCTAGTTTCTTTACGATGTTCAGCTTCTCGGAAGCTGTTTCCTTCACCTGTTGGATATGGTCGCACATAGTCAGTTTCTGATCGAGAATTAATCCCAGGTACTTGGGCTTTTTATCCCATTCCAGAATCTTGCCATCCATTCGAAGCTCGACAGGTTCTTTCAATATATCACGGTCCAGCGTAAACCATGAGTAAACCGACTTCGAGTGGTTTACCTCAAGGCTCCACATTCTGGCGTAGCAGGATAGAGTTGTTAATGCCTGCTGGAGAGTGCCAATGAGCTGTTGGCGATCCCTCCCTAACTCCCACAACACGATATCATCTGCAAACAACAGCTTCTGACATTGCAAAAGGGCCGGCAAGTCGTTGATATAGACCAAAAATAGCGTACAGCTGAGTGCTGATCCCTGCGGCACCCCCCTGCTCGAGTGGAAGTTTCCTCGACAAGTGCTTACCAACACGAGTCTGTACCGTTCTTTCCGTGAGGAAATTTTGGATCCACTTAAGCATATATGAACCGACATCCAAGTTCATCAGTTTCAACAACAAACCGGGCCTCCATACCCTGTCATAGGCCTGCTTGAGATCGATAAATACCGCTAGCGTCGACTGACCAGGTCGATTTGTGTTGCCCCACTGGAAGCCATCCGCCACTTTCTGCATGAATAACGTCACTTGATCGATCGCATTTCGTTGCCTCCTGAACCCGCCCTGTTCAGGAGCAATGAGACCTTTCGTTTCTAGAAACCATGTGAGCCTTCTGTTGACCATGCGTTCGGCCGCCTTCCCGACGTTGGACGTCAACGAAACGGGTCGGTAACTTTCTGCACGATCTGGGACCTTCCCCTTTTTGAGCAGGGGAACAATCGTTGCCACTCGCCAAGTCTTAGGAAAATTCCCCTTAGTCCAAGTACGATTGATCAGATCCAACAGTTTCCTTCTGCCAATAGGACCGAGATGTTTCAGCATTTCGTTGCTGATCCCATCTGGCCCCGGTGCCTTGCGCAACTTGCACTTCCGAAGTGCAATATCTAGCTCTCCGTAGGTAAAAGAGTTGATGAATGTGCTCGTCTCGTCCTCACCATAGACTTAACTGCGTTTCGCTTTAGCCTTCATGATGCCGTCTAGAGCTTTCGACACTTCGCTCCTCTCACCCGTCCTAGAGATGGCCGCAAAACCATGGTTTAGAGCGTCCGACCGTTTAGAGTCAGTGACCACCAAGCCTTTGAGCCGTTTGCAAGGGTTTTGGTTCTGTGTATGGGGTACTCACGTTGAGCTTTTCGAGTTCGATTGTAACCAAGACCGGCAGGTGATCGCTACCGATGTCGTTGAGCACATCCACTCTCAATTGTGACTTTAAATCAGTTGACACCAGTGACAAATCCGGTCGCGACAAGCCCCCATGCCCGGTGTGCATAAAGGTCGGGGAGCTGTCTTTGCCCTGCAAAACAACCAGGTTTGTTTCGTCACATATCTCAAGTAGTCGGCGCCCTCGGATGTCTGTATTCTGGCATCCCCACGCTGGGGACTTAGCGTTAAAATCACCTGCAACGATCATCCTTGTACCAAATGGCTCACGCAGTTTGAATTGCAACTCAGACTTAGGTGGATTGTAGAGGTTTACGCATGTGAATCGCTGACCATATTTGTACACCTCCACTATCAAAGTGTCAGTCCCACAGGGTCCCGCAGGGGCGCTGGATTCCACTATTCGGGCCGTAAGCGTATTTCGTACGAATGTTACTAATACCTGGCACCTCGAGCAGGAACACCGGTAAGCTGTGATGCCGTAAAGAAGAGGTGGCCCCTCGTCTGAGCGTAGAGTTTCTGGGCACAGTAGGACATCTGCCTCGTATTGCTCTGCTATCGTATAGACGTCGATCCGTTTCAGTGAGAACTGCCGATTCAGATTGAGGTGGATAGTCCGAAGCTGTTTGCTTCGGTCGTTACCGGGTGGGAGTGCACCACGCTCCCTCGCCTTGCCTCCTGGTGCTTTCCCCTTTCGGGTTTTGGTGAATGAGGGTGTTCCACGTCCTCTCGCCTTGCCTCCTGGTACAGTCACCTTTCGAGTTTTCGTGGGGGGGGGGGGGGGGGGGGCACAACTCCCCCGTTTGTGCGTGAGGCCATCGTGGCGCTCTGGGACAGTGGGCTGGGCCCGGGCGTCGCGCCCGAGGGATGCTGGCCACCTGACTCACATCCTAAAGTATCGCCGGTCTTTGAGGGGGGCACGACTCCCCCGTATGTGCTTCAGGCCATCGTGACGCTCTGTGATAGTGGGCTGGGCTCGGGCGTCGCACCCGAGGGATGCTGGCCACCTGACTCACATCCAGAGGAAACCGTTTCCTCCCGAGTTAACTTATCCGATAGTAGCACAATTTTCGACCACAAACCTATCGTTGCCGTTGTGTGGCCGGAGCCTGTTTGACCGGTAATGCTCGTACCCGCGTTTTCGAATATTGACGGGGCGGGGCGGACTGGTTGCATGTTGGACACATAGGCTGTCCCCATCGTTGAGACAGTAGCTGAATGTCTTGGACTGGTGCCCAAGACCGCTGAACCCATTGTCGGCACTGCGAGCTTGCCCTCGAGATAGGGGAAATTTTGGAGACCGTCTTTTTCAACGTTCATTACCAATGCCGTCGGCGTGGCGGCTTAGTGCGATGCCGGTGTCTCCGGAAACACTGGCCCCAAGGTCTCCCAACGTTTATGGCGCGCCGTATCGTAGCACGTAAGACTCCGATCTTTTCATCCCCGTAAACAGCCTTGTGAGCCGAATACAGTGACTACTAAGTTAGCCATGCTCCCCCACTCGGTGGGAGGCGGAGACGTGTGGCTGTTCTAATTTTACATTGATTACCTGGCCTTTAAAACCTATAATCAAAAACCAGTTCCGCTTAGCCACTCCCACTTGGTGTGTTCACGCGACAACCACGATGAGGTGGGATCTGGAATTGCCGCGGTAACCACTGCCTGCTACACAAGTAAATATCACACCAGTACTGCGAGAACTATAGGACGTAACCACTGCCTGCTACACAAGTAAATATCACACCGGTACTGCGGGTTCAAGAACAACTTGGTGCCCCCCTCCCCCTCCAGCCAATAAGACAAATTTAGTGTGTGACAAAAATGAGTAATCTAAATGCAAAGACATTCCGATGTAAAGATCGTACCTTTTTAAAAATAATAAGTTATCGGAATGGATGGTTTTAAGGTCATACGATGTGAATGGGTGGGCATTGCACAGTATTGGTTTCAAAATCAACCACCGCTAGAAAAGAAAACAAACAAACAAACAAACTTCGAATGGATGGTTTTGAGGTCATACGATGAGAATGTACGGGCATTGGCATGGTATTGGTTTCAAAATCAACCACCGCTGAAATCCGCTATCGGAAAAATTTAAATAGGCACTCGCTGAACATCTAAGAAAACATTTAACTTCTATAATTCATTTAGTATGGATAATCCAACTTAGGACTTGTATGACAGGCTCGAGCTAAATGGGAGATGGCATAAACACGGCTTGGTGTTGGACCGAATTGATGTTGGAAATCAAGTGCCAGTGCTTCTTGTGACTGAATTATAGACAGTATTATAAGCGCACATTCTTAAAAGCACGGGATAAAACGATATTATTAATAAATATCTATTCGTTTTAAGCATATGTTTTAAGACACATTAGGAAGTAATATGTAAGCATGTAGTTTAAATATTGGACTATTAGTGTTAAGTTAAATTTTAAATTAGGTGATGGCCAGAGACTGGATGTATATGTAACCACTGCCTGCTACACAAGTAAATATCACACCAGTACTGCGAGAACTATAGGACGTAACCACTGCCTGCTACACAAGTAAATATCACACCGGTACTGCGGGTTCAAGAACAACTTGGTGCCCCCCCTCCCCCTCCAGCCAATAAGACAAATTTAGTGTGTGACAAAAATGAGTAATCTAAATGCAAAGACATTCCGATGTAAAGATCGTACCTTTTTAAAAATAATAAGTTATCGGAATGGATGGTTTTAAGGTCATACGATGTGAATGGGTGGGCATTGCACAGTATTGGTTTCAAAATCAACCACCGCTAGAAAAGAAAACAAACAAACAAACAAACTTCGAATGGATGGTTTTGAGGTCATACGATGAGAATGTATGGGCATTGCATCGTATTGGTTTCAAAATCAACCACCGCTAGAATCCGCTATCGGAATAATTTAAATAGGCATTCGCTGAACCTCCAAGAAAAATTTAACATCTATATTTCACTTAGTATGGATAATCCAACTTAGGACTTGTATGACAGGCTCGAGCTAAATGGGAGATGGCATAAACACGGTTTGGCCTTGGACCGAATTGATGTTGGAAATCAAGTGCCAGTGCTTCTTGTGACTGAATTATAGACAGTATTATAAGCGCACATTCTTAAAAGCACGGGATAAAACGATATTATTAATAAATATCTATTCGTTTTAAGCATATGTTTTAAGACACATTAGGAAGTAATATGTAAGCATGTAGTTTAAATATTGGACTATTAGTGTCAAGTTGAATTTTAAATTAGGTGATGACCAGAGACTGTAGATGTATACGACGTAACCACTGCCTGCTACACAAGTAAATATCACACCAGTACTGCTAGGACTATAGGACGTAACCACTGCCTGCTACACAAGTAAATATCACACCAGTACTGCTAGGACTATAGGACGTAACCACTGCCTGCTACACAAGTAAATATCACACCAGTACTGCTAGGACTATAGGACGTAACCACTGCCTGCTACACAAGAAAATATCACACCAGTACTGCGAGGACTATAGGACGTAACCACTGCCTGCTACACAAGTAAATATCACACCAGTACTGCGAGGACTATAGGACGTAACCACTGCCTGCTACACAAGTAAATATCACACCAGTGCTGCGAGGACTATAGGACGTAACCACTGCCTGCTACACAAGTAAATATCACACTAGTACTGCGGGTTCAAGAACATCTTGGAGCCACCCGCTACCAGCCAATAAGACAAATTTAGTATATGACAAAAAAATGAGTTACCTAAATGTAAAGACATTCCAAATACATTCCTGCATGTAAGTAATAATGTATTAAAAGTCAATGTTTTTACAACTTCTTAACAGAGTCAAACTACTTAAAGTGTTTCAAATCAAAAACAAATGTTCTTTTTAAGTTCTAATGTGGGCACTAACTGGCCTTGAGGCATTGGCGTAATGAGCTCCTTCGCGCCATAGTTGCTACGCCACAGCTGTGGGCCCCTATTGGTTGTGGGCCCGGGTTCATTGAACCCCTTCGCGCCATGGATGCTACGCCACTGCCACCCAGGCAGGTAAAAAGGCAGGTTTCAATATTTTCAGAAAGAATATCAGAATGAAATTCTATCAAAGGTAAATGACAAAGAAGAATGGATAAAGAAGGTTGACAGATCTTAGTGGTGCCCCAACCATTTTTTGCAGACCAAGGGATAGATGAAAGTGATGTAGAGTAAAATATGAACCTGGCCTGATGTCTTTTAAAGATTATTTACTTGTTTTGAAAAGGGTCAATCTCTTATTCAAAGCCTCATAGAAAAAAAAATCGTAAACGAAATGAATGTAAGCTGCAGTGGTGTAACACATAGCCGCGCGCTATGAAAACCTACTTATTAATTGTTTTACATATGGTCCACTTATTTGCATACTAAATAGACTTTTTGTATTGAAAAAAAATATAACCATTTTTTTTTGTAAATATAGTTGTTATTATGAATAGAAATGACTAAACTTTGCAATAGAATTTAAAAAAAAATAGTTTTTTGACAAAAAATCTAAAACCGTTTGAATAAATGTGTTAAAAATATGGTAAATGGTAACCTCCCTTACTAAAAAGCTTCCAGTGTTTGTTACTATTAATAGTGAATCGTTGTAAAAATGGTGTATTTTTATGAAAATACTGCTTGCATAATTGATTTTTAAAAATAGATCTTTCGCTTTCAGAAAAGAAAAAAGTAGCCGTTGCATCAGAACTTTGATGGTCTAAAATACTAGGATGTCGGATTTTCACTCTCTTTTCTATTTTACGAGATCTAAACGGGACGAACGAACGGACGGACAGAAACACCACACAAAACTAATAGCGTCTTTTCCCCTTTCGGGGGCCGCTAATAAATACCAAAAAAAAAAAAGTGACTTTTGTGAAGACTTAGTATTAATATTAGGCCAATTATTATCGTCTTCAATGCTCCTATGGCATAGCTTAGTGCGATCGCTTTTTTGGACATATAAGGGGGGGGGGGGTATCTGGGAGAAGATTTTTGTGCTGTCTTTTGGCGCTCAGAACAAACCTCGGAAATAAAATATCCCTAGTCTACATTGCGAGTCCAATATAGGTTTTAGCCGGTGGTAGAGGAGCTGGCCATTTTTTGCATTGTACATTTTTCTTCCAGAGCTGAGGCCCATGTTCTTTCGCTCTCCATAGCTTTCTTGGTCACTGTCTCTCTCCATTTGGTGCGGTCTAGAGCTGTCTTCCCAATAGTCAGTATTGATGTTCACTGATTTGAGGTCATGTTCTATGTAACGGAGGTGGGGGCGACCAGTTTTTCTTGTGCCAGTCGCGAGTTGTCCATAGAGGATGACTTTCGGGATGCGATTGTCCTCCATCCGGCGAGCATGTCCAAACCAGCGCAAGCGGCGTTGTCTGAGAGCTGTAAAGATGCTGAGAATTCTTGCTCACGCAAGGATCTCAGTATTGCATACTTTTTCTTTCCAAGTGATTTTCAAGATCCTTCGGAGACATCTCAAATGGAATGAGTTTAGTTTCCTCTCTTGCTTTGCGTAGGTGGTCCACGATTCACTGCTATACAGTAGTGTAATCATAAAGCATGTCTTGCAGACTCCCATTTTGGTCACTGTAGTGAGCTCTAGGTTTTCCCAAACTCTTGACCTGAGTCTAGCGAAGGTTGAGGCAGCCTTCTCTATGCGTTTTTTAATCTCGAGATCCTCTTCTAGAGACAGGTTATCTTGAATTGTGGATTCCAGATAGCAGAATTCATTTAGGGCATCCAGTTTGTTATCATCTATGAGGATGGAGGGTGGTGCTGTAGCAGGTGGTCCCATAACATTTGTTTTCTTTGTGCTAATAGTCAAGACATATTCTTTACAGGCCTGAGAGAAGCGTGACATTAGTGACTGAAGTTCCTCTTGTGAGTGTGCCACTACCGCTGCATCATCTAAATGGTACTTAGCAACAAAAACTGGATCTCAGAAATCTTTTCCTTCTCTTTATATATATATATATATATATATATATATATACACGTAAGTGACATAAACAAAAAAAAGCCAGACATTTTTGCAGTTAAAGCCAATGCCTGACACAGATGGAAGCTAGCAAATAAATGATTCTTATTTAGAGCTAGATAAATAAGATAAATATGCCACTAAGATAAATATGCCACTAAGCTGAATATTTTGAATGATTGTAATTGATAATGTAAAAATTTTTTTTCAAAAACAAAGTTAAACTAAAATGATTCTTTGTGCCCATTTTGTTTCAATTTGTGTTCTAAAAAAATACTTATATATACACACACAAAATAGTTGCAGTTATTTAATATTTTTAATTTAATTTTTATTTGCAGGCAGCTTCAGAATGAAACAGCAGGAAGTCACTTACAAAGTTTGCGGGATACACATTTAAGACCAAGAGAAAATCCGCTGCAGAGGACAGATGTAGACAGTAAAAAGAAAATCTAAATCGACCACCAGTGGACAATGGTTATGCCTGTGCTGGATGGGGAAAAATATGCTGTAGCAGCTGGGGCTGCATAGCCATGGGAAATACTGCATTCCTCTTTAATCTTTAGACTCGAAGACAAGCCTTATTAATTTTACTCTAGAGAGTATCATGACAATAACATTTGAATAGTGGAAATAATTAACAGAGTATTTCTTTTAAAAGGTAAACATTGTGACATCCTTCAGCTATATAATCAATCCGAATTACAATAAAAACTTTTTTTTATAATTTGGTTACCAAACTCAAATATTTTATAGCTAATTTGTATTGTTTATATGTTTAAATTTTATATCTGAAATAATGCTTGTTAACTAATTAAAATTTACAAAAGTGATTAAATTTCAATATGTGTAACTTTTATTATATAATTTGCACTAAAAAAAAAAAAAAGGTTTTTTATTTAGATTTCCCTTAACTTCATGAAAGTTAAGTTTTAAGAAGGAAAAAAACAGCAGACTATAGAAAAATGTACATTATGAATGAAACAATAACAAAATGATCAATTAAAAGAAATACATTCTTTTAAAAATCTAATTGAAAAAAAAAAGATTTATTATAATTTTCTATAATTTAACACATTAAAAGTGGTAGTACTGATGATCAATGTCAGATTTTCAAAAAGTCAACATTGAAATTACAGATGTTCTCAAAATTTAGTCAAAATAATAATCATCATTTTTGAATAAGTAAAACTTATATTTATATAGAAAAAGCAATAATTTATTTAGAAAGGTACAGAAGTTATTAAAACAGTAGTATAAAAGCAATACTCTTTTTTTGTATAAACAAATTGAAACTAATTAAAGTTTTTAGGCAAAGGTTTGCAAATCATGCTCTCTAAACATTCAAACACTGTATGTGGGTCTTGGTCTGAATTGACATGTTGACCTTCTGTATAGTAATCCAATAACTCTTCAGAGAAAGCAACAAACTGAGACAAATTTTTCTGTACATTCTCAACACTGTCTTTTTCATTTTTCCACAATCTGTCTTTGACCTAATGTGTAATAAAAACATTGATATTAAGAAGAGTTATTTCCAAGTATAAATAGACAGTATCATGAAGTGTTGGGTCACTCCAATATCTCTTTACACTGTCATTAAAAGGAGAGACAAGCTATTAATCCCACGCCTTTCATTTTTAGGAATGACGAAGACTGTGATCAACAAAGCATTTGCCCATTAAAAAAAAGCATACTGAAGCTGATTGCAAGGGGGTTTTTTTTTGGCAAAGATCTATAATCCTGTCCACTGAATCTAGAAAATAATGATATTGATATTTGTTTGGATGAACATTTAAAGTGTGTGAAAAGAGCAGATAGAAAACAAAAAGGAGTGACTCATTTTTTCCTTCATTCATTAAGTTTTAAAATATTTTTGTGCTAAATGATCTAAGAGTCCAATGCTCTTTGGATTTGTTTATTACCTCTTGACTAATTGGTGGGTTGTACAACAGGTGATACTTCTCTCCAGTCACAGGGTCCATTGCACGCAGTGTTAATCTCTCAATGACAGAATCATTAGGAATGTCAAGAAAAAATACCCTAGAGCAAAGATTTTTAAAAAGTTAAAATGAAATGATGGAAACAAAACAAAACAAAAATGTACTGCTAGGGGTGAACAACTGTACAGAAATCAACATACATGAAGAAACCGTGCTGGATCAAAGTAAAAAAAACAAAGGACCTTTAGGCCATATGACCTAAAACAAATGAAAAAGACAAACTATAAATGCAAAATAGACTTCAATTTCGGGATTTTCTGAGTCCACCCAGCTCTACTTGGGTAGCTGACATTAGTTGGGGGAAAAGTAAAGGCGGTTGGTCGTTGTGCTGGCCACATTTTTTTGTTAACCATAGGCCACATAAACAAATGACCTTTACATCATCTGCCCTATAGACCACAAGGTCTGAAAAGGGATCTTTACTTTTACTTTACGGTACTTAGACTTTATTTACTTATCTGCCTGATGTTGTTTTCTATCAAAGCAGAAAAAAAAAGGCAGAAAAGAAATGAGTTCCACTGGTGTACAAAAGCATGAAATTGGGAAGAGGGGGGGTGCTGTCTAAAATAAACAGACAAAATGTTTGTCTTTATCTCATTTCAAACAAAAGTGTGTTGATTGTTGATAAGTTTATTTTCAATATGCAGACAGGGTATTTTTGTCATTGAGTTGTTGTATTGCAATAATGAGGACATCAGAGGTACTTATATGTTGTGTCCTATTAAAATGAATTGAAACAATTTTGAATGTTTTTACGGTGTTCTTAGGGATGTGTTTTTAATGTCCAGCCTGTGTTTCCAATGTGAATCATTTGGCACCTTGAGCATATTTATTGCATATACCATCCCACTGCTGTTACAGTTAAATTTACTACTGATCTTATGGGTCATTTTAGGACAAAGATAATGTGAACAGCAAGCATCCCTTAGCAGGTGTTTGAAGGTCTGACTGTTATGTCTCTCCCATGGCTGAGTGTCACGTTCATTCATTTTGTATGGAGTTCTGTGCGCACTAATAGTTCCTGTAAATTATTCTCATGAGAACCATTTAAAATTTGCAAATGTTAAGCTCTAAGAAACCCATGAATAGGCAAGTATAGGATGGACTGGATGCCTTACCCATGGCTACTCCAATCATTTGTAAAAAAAAATTGTCCAATGTATTCAAAAAGTTGAGAGTAAGTACAAGATCCATTAAGTGAGCTAGAATGTCAGTAGATTTGTGCTTATTTTGAAAAAAACGTATCAAATGGCTCTGAAAGAGGATTAATCAATTAAATTTGAGTACACAAATGACTTCAAAGATGCCATCTGTTTTACATACACCAACTGTAGCGTTACTTTGAATTTTTTTACTTTAATCTAGCAGGGTTTCCTAAGTGTATGTTTATTGTATTTGGAAACAAAACAGTTATAGCCATGTAAACAAAAAAAGTTTTACTTTATGAAGTCATTGTCAAGATTGTGAATTAATTGCAATGATAACTTACCTATTAGGCCTGAGTCCTGCCTTGTCTAGTTGTTCTGCTTGTTCACGGCTGCGAGGGTATTCATGCAAAACCCAACCTCTTGTTACACAGTCCAAACGACACAACCTGTCCTTCAAAATATCCAGCACAATGTTGTCTGGAACTTTAAAAAAAAAGTTGTTTTTTTTTCAATGCTAGATAAATTGTTAAAAAAAATTTCTTAAAAAGACTATAATTCTAATGTGCATAATCTTCAGAAGGACTTAGATTCTATTTATGTCTCATTTCACTAACTAATCACAAAATTTGTTTTTAGCTACATTGACCAACTTACTGATTAAATTTTTCTCAACGTAAGGCTTAGCGGCTAGTCCAGATGGTGTTTCTTGGGCTATTGACTGCTTGATTAATTGACCGCAGTGAACTAAATGAATCAAAGAGAAAAATAAGTTTAGACAAAACAAATGCTAAAAATCATAAAATATACTGACTCTCTCTTTCTCTGTTTAACAGTTTAAAATTAAATTTTATTTTAAGTGAAAATAGTTAAATTTTTCTCTTCTTCCTTTATCAAATACTTTGCATTGAGTAAATGGCTGCCTATCAGTCAGTGCCACTGAAAATTGCATACACTATTTTTTTTTAAATAAGTTTATATCCCAACCATTTAAGAAGTGTATTTTGTCATGTACTCCTATTCTGACAGAAATAAGTAGTGAAATCAGATAGATGATCTATAGGTTATGGTAAGTTGGCTTTTGTGGTTATGGTTATTTGGCACATTAGCGCATATCAAGCCATGTCATTTCTATTAATGCTCATCAGGAGTATCTTTTAGTGTACCCCAAAAATCCTAAAAGGAATGCTAATAAGCAAAATATTTTAAAAATCCTTTAAAAAAAAACAAAAAAAAAAAACAAGCTTATCTAAGAGAAAGAACTCTGCACTTACAACTTTATCTCTCAATAATGTGCATGTTATTTTCATTAATTGATATCAAACAAAATAATTAATTAACAATAATTAATTGGCTGATTGAAATTTTTTTTAACATATATATATATTTATATATTTATATAGCTAGTAAAACGCTTTTTTATTCAACAAGCATTTCCTAGGATTTTTAAAAGATGAACTCCTTCTTTGTAAGAAGTAAAACAGTAGAGAATTCAGCTAGCATGTTCCTGCTATAAGATGGGTCTGGTCATTTGTTCAGACTTCCAACATATATATCTCAAAGAGTTGACAAGACAAGAAACTGCTAACAATTATATAAAAGTTCTTAGGAAAAAAATTGATGTAGGAGCCCATTATTGCTAGCTATCTTTTATAACATACAAGTTGTTAAAAAACATTGGACTTATACTTGATAAATTACAATAACCTTAAATGGGATAGATGTAATACCTCAACTAGAAATTGAGATGTCTTTCAGATATTGACTAGTACTTTTTTAACCTGATTAAAAGAGTAACTAACCGTTAACAAGATTGTATTTATTTGCTAACAGAGCTGCTTGCACTCCCTTCCCGCTGCCTTTACATCCAATCAAAATGATGCGAGGTGTATGAGGAGCAGAAGACCTGGGTTGGCAACACAGGAAGGAAAAGGCTGAAGATGAAAAAAAGTAAAATTGTATTTTTGAGAAACAACGTATGTGCTGAGTAATGCTCACAAATAAATTACCATAGTCATGATCAGTTTCAAAATCATTGCTTATAATTTATTTATATAGTTATTCTTCTTTCTTACAGTGCATAATATAACATTTTTTAAAATGCATTCTGATAAATGATCAACAAAAACCCATATTCTAAGTGATGTGTTAAATTTCAAATTCAAAGAAATAGCACATCATATAAAAAAGAAAAAAAAGTACAGACAGAAGGTAAATAAACATTGCCATGACATGAATCATTTTTGCTAATTAACTGTTTTCAACATGATATATCCAATGTATTTTTATCTTTATATGAAATATTAATCTCAAATCTATGTAGTAAAAATTAAAGGTCAATCTTACTTTATTTAGTATTAAAATTATTCATTTTTTTGTAGAATCCATTATACTATAGCAAGTTGAGTCTGGGAACATTTGTGGAACGTTTGTTTTCATAAACTTGACAAACAAAACTTAGCTCATATTATATCTCAAATTTAAAATACCTTGCCTAAGTCAAAATTCAAACTGCACAAATCTTAAGGCAAAATGAACTACCTTGTGAGAAAACATCTGCTTTGGGTTGATCGGCATTAACTTTTTTGACTACCTGCTCATAGCAACGCAGAATTCCATCAATGTGGCGATGGTAGACAACAAGCTTGTTAAACATGTCCACTTCTTTATATCCTTTGGGCTCTTTCAGTCGGTACTGTACCTCCGGATTACCAGGCCAATCAAATGTTGTGTGGTACACATCTAGAAAAAAAATCACAAGGAAAATTCTATTGCATATAGTAAAAAAGTTTATGTACTTATTTTTGTAATGCCTAGCTAATACGAAACTAGTTCTGTATTACAGTAATTTTTAAAGTAATCTCTCAGAGTAAAAGTAAATTACTTTAAAAAAAAAAATTGTTCTAAAAATTATCATACAATTTGATTTTCCTACCTCCTGTCTTTTTGTCGATTCTTTTACCAGCGGCTCTTTCAACCAGCACAGTGTCAGGGGCTTCTAAGACAACTAGATCATGTGTAAGAAAATGAAAAAAAAAAAGAAAAAACTTTAATATGATTTTTTAAGTATTTGATTTCTTGTAGTATAAGAATTTTTTTTGTTTTTTGTATTCAAGAAGGTATAATGCTTCAAAAAAAAAAAAAAAAGGCTGAATAAGGGAAAATTAATACAAATTATTTTGCAAAGAAATTTTTTTTTTTTTTTAAATATTTTGAATGAAACCAACATAAAAAAGTGCACAGATTTAAATTCCTTACTGCAGTGTTTAGGAAATAGTCCATTTTCTTGCATGGCTAGAGCTTGCCCTCTGGTTTGTGGAAATCCCTCTAGTATCCATCCTTTTTTTACACAATCTGCCAAATCAAACCGGGCTCTAAGAATTCTTACTAATAAATCAGGTGGAATCTTGGGAAGCTGTTCCCATAAAGTGGTGTTTTCACTTCTCTGAAATTATGAAGTGATGGTAAGACATAAACTTTGTACTTTTTAAGTGACTCTATTGATTCATTTTAAAATAGCTTAAAAGAAAATTTGCTGCTACAGGAATGTCTGTCATATATAGGATAAGATACTTCATGACATTGTATTGTCAGTCATTTTTAATTCACCACTTTTGATCATACTAAAATGTTACTTCAAAAATAAAAATAATTAATTAGTGCATGAAATACTTGAGATTATACTTACTTCTTTGTTAAACACTTTCAAAATTTTTCGCTTGATTTCATTGTCAGTTTCCTCCAGTAAAGTTTTAGGGGTTAGAAGTGCACATCTCATTTTACTGCTAATTAACTTTGCAATAGAATGCTTTCCGGAACATGGTGGGCCCAAAATGCAGATTTGAGGAACTGTAGAAACATACATTAGATATAAGGTTTCATCAACATTATTAATTTAAAAAGTATCAATATATAAAAATGCTTTTTGAGTTTTAAAAAAAATTGTCGAAGGAGAAGAAATCTATGTTTACAACTATATCATTAATGTAAAATCTATTTCCCTTTTTTGATACCTAACAAAATAATTAATTACCAAAAATTAATTAACTAATTGGTTAAATTTATAATGAATAAATGTTTTGTTAGATAAAATGAATAATTGTGAAAAGTTTTGATTTGATCCAAGAATGGGTGTGGGAGAAATAATGTGCACAATTATCCAAGGGAACAAAAGCCAAATTTTTAGCCATATCTCTTAATACTGAAGTATTAATTTTCCTTGTTGGTATCAAACAAAATAATTGACCAATAGATAATTTTTTTCATTGATTCATATTTTGGTAGTTACAATAAATAATTGTGCAAAGTTTCAACTTCATCTAAGAATGCATTCTGGAGAAAGAACTTGTTCAAAATTTTTACCAGATAGACAGACTGAGTTGATATAAGCTTTGTAATTAATCTTTAGTCAAAGCGTAGTATTTGTCGCAATCAAATTTTTATTCAGAATGTTTAGATACTGCCTGAGTTCATCAATCTGAATGGATACCAATGCAAGAAATTTATTGTAAAAAAAGAATGTTTACTGTTATGACCAAAGGACATGCAAGTAGCATATAAACTGGTAAGTTTTTTTCTCTTTTGCACAGACCCTAAAGGCTTTAAGGGAAAATTATTTACAAGAATTAACGATAAATAAATAAATATTATCATAGAAAAAAATCTAATTTATGAAGGTTTAAGAATAACAAATATTTGAAGTTTTAAATAATAAAAAATAAACAAGATGACAAAAGGATTTTGTGTCACACAAACTTGTAGGCTAGCTTCATGGGTCTGTTATACTGACATTACATGGTGAATAATTAAAAAAAAAAACATTGACTTTTTCATCTACAGGTGTAAAACATATACAAACTGCCTTTTCCTTTTTTTAAAATATGGTTTGTGCATAATATAAGCATAAAGGCCTACTTCATTTAAAAAACAAAGCAGCATACTTATGGAAAGCCATAAATAATTTTAATTTAAGCATGATGAAAATGATCTTCAGATTAGATTTTAAATTAAACAGTTTATTATCAAGATAAAAACAGGCATAGTGTAATATAATCTACCTTTTTTCACCTTGTTTTTAAAATGTTTTGATGTATGTGCATATTCTATGGGAGCATAAATTGAAAATTAAAAAGATATTATTTCAGAGGACCAAAAGTAGTCGTATCAGGTTAACATGATGGTAAAATTGAATTTTCAACATTACTTTTGAGTTTTTCAGAATTCAACAGCACAAACAAACATCACAAAAACAATAACAGCTTTACTAGGATCTCTTAAAATACTACAATTATCTTACAAGGGTCTCTAAAAACACTACAAATATCTGTGCAAATATAATTCTCAACATTAAAAATGTTATTTACCATCATCATTTTCTTTTTTTAGCAGGTGAATGAGGTATCCTATCGGCTCCTCTGGTTTAGCTATTATTAATTGTTCTATTAGTCTCTGCAAATAAAATCAGAATTTAAAAAATGCAACACTTAAAATAATGCTTTAAAAGTTATTTGTATAAATTGTAATTTAATTACTTATATGCTGCATAAGATTTACAAATTATTGAAAAAATAAAACCAAACATAAAAATAGAGTTAATTGTTATTTTATTAACCTTTAGTCAATAGCTACAATGTTGTATTACATTAAGACCACGCATGCATAACTTAATAATTTATTTTACAAACTTGTACATGTCTTGCAAGTAATGAGATGCAGAAAATGTGTTAGCAATACTTAAATAAATTTTACAAATATCTGAATACTGAAGAGTTTTTTTCTATGATAAAAGCAGTTTTTATTTTAAGACAGTTTTTTTAGAAAATTAAATACTAAATATTTTTTCAAAATTTGTTCTTGCTCCAAAGACATCTTACTGATGCTTTAAATGTTTCTGTCTAAACAAAATTTAACATTAAGTCAGCATCATAGCCTTCAATATACAAAACAAAATGGATCTACATGCAAACCATATGACATCAGTTGAGTAAATTAAAAAAAAAAAAAAACTTAAAAGAAAACTATAACAGAAGCATGTGAATGGCACTGATATGGATAAGATACTATGGTTGAATAAAGTGTTCAACCTTGTTTTGCATTACTTGTTTATTTACAAGATCTAGTCTAAATTTGTAAAAGTTTTACTGTAAAATTTATAAAAAAAGGTTTTAAAATAGAACTGGAAAGAGCTGGATAAAGCATGACTATTTGTAACTAATATAAAGTAGACTTCAAATAAGTGAATATGCTATAGAAAATTTTTGGCCACTCATTTTTTGTGTGTTTAATCTTTACCAAGCATCAACTTTCTCCTTTTGAGCTTATGGGATGGTTGGCACTTTAGTGGTCGAGAGGCTAAGTGCGCTTGAACTTGGCTACCTAGAAGGGGGCTCGAGGTTCGATACCCGACTCGGGTTGTGTTGAAAAGATTTAGAAAAGATAGGGCTGATAATCATGGAGGAGTTCTTTTAGCAATAAAAAACACTCTTATAGCAGAAGAAATTACCTTACCTAACCAAAAAATATAGAATCTACATTTTGTAAAATTAATACCACCTCAACATCCCTAATAATAGGCAGCATTTACAGACCACCAAATTCTAGTTTAGAATACATGCAGGAACTATGTAATCAGATTACTACACTTAAAGAGACAAATAAAAATGCAGTTTTTTGGATTATGGGTGATTTCAACCTACCTGATATAAATTGGAAAACACTAACCATAGATAAACACCAAAACCTTAAGGACATAAATGAGCTTTTCATAGAAACTTTACACAACCTAATTTTAGATCAAATCATTAAAAAGCCAACTAGATTAAACAACACATTAGATCTCTTCTTAACCAACAGACCTGGATTAGTAGTTAATTATGATAATATCCCTGGTCTATCAGACCATGAGATCATAAAAATACACAGTCAGATAAAAGCAGTAGCCAATACAAAACCCAAAAGAAAAATCTTACTCTGGAATAAATGTAACCTAACACAACTACACCAACCTGCATTAAACATTTAACAAACATTCTTATTAGAAAAAGACATTAACCAACCAGTCGATGACCTCTGGAATTTCATTGAAAACCATCTTAAAAGCATAATAGAAAATCATATACCAACTAAATACACATCAAACAAAATAAATAAATGCTGGTTTAATAATAGACTAAAGAAGCTTTGTAAACAGAAGGAAAACCTATATAGAAAATTTAAAGAAATCAAGGCAGAAAGAGTTTACAAAAAGTATATAAAAATTAAACACCTAACCCAAAAAGTAAGCAGACAGCTGCAGAGTGAATACATAAACAATGTAATATCTAAAGATAACAACAAAAACTTATGGTCATACATTAAGTCTTAGAAAATGGAAACAACAGCCATAGCGCCATTAAAAGATGAACATAACATAATACATAATGATAATGAAACTAAAGCAAACATCCTAAACAAATATTTTGCATCAGCATTCTCAGCCCCAGGAGACAAAGACATATTTCTTAATTTGAACCAAGTAGACAACATAGAAGATTTAGCAGTACAAGAAAATGGAATTCAAAAACTATTAGCCAACACCAAACCAAATAAAGCGTCTGGACCTGATGGTATTCCAGCTAGATTACTCAAAGAACTAAGCAATGAGCTAGCCCCAGTGTTCAGAATACTCTTTCAGGCATCGCTTAACCAGGGCAGAGTACCAAAGGACTGGAAAGAAGCTAATGTCACCCCCAATTTAAAAAAGGAGAAAAATCTGATCCAGGAAACTACAGACCAGTATCACTTACCAGCATCACATGTAAAATCCTAGAACACATAATTTGTAGCAACATCATAAACCACTTAGACAAACATAATGTCCTCACCCCATACCAACATGGCTTTAGGAAATATAGATCATGTGAAACACAACTAATAGGACTAATTGATGATTTTTCAAAAGGTTTAGATAATAGTGAACAAATAGATGCTATCTTACTAGATTTTTCCAAGGCTTTTGACAAAGTTCACCACCATAGTTTGCTTAAAAAATTAAAATATTTCGGCATTAATGGTCCACTGCATCAGTGGATTAAAGATTTTCTGATAGGGAGAGAACAAACTGTAATAATAAATGGCTCTAAATCAACACCAATAACAGTAAACTCAGGTGTACCTCAAGGAACAGTCTTGGGTCCACTACTATTTTTAATTTACATAAATGATTTACCAAATTGCATTAGTTCAGGAACAAAAGTCAGATTATTTGCAGACGATTGCATAATATATAGAACAATAAAAACAACACAAGACACGGATATTTTACAAATACAAAGAGAATTAGATGAATTACAGAAATGGGAATCAAATTGGAGCATGTCTTTCCACCCAGAAAAATGTCAGTTGTTAAGAATAACAAAAAAACTAAAACAAATTAATTCTACTTATCTTATTCATGGCAAACCAGTAACACAGACTAAAAACGCAAAATACCTAGGTGTTATAATAATTGAAAAACTGTCATGGAATCCACATATTGATGAAACTATTAAAAAATCAAACAAAGCATTAGGGTTTATTAAAAGAAATTTATATAAATCAAATAAGAACATAAAACTAAAATGTTATTTAACCTTGGTTAGGGCAATATTAGAATATGCATCCACCATTTGGGACCCCTCAACTCAAGAAAACATTAAGAAACTAGAACAAACACAAAATAGAGCAGTGAGATTCATAACAAACGAATATTCACATTTGACTAGAGTAACACCATTAGTAAAATCACTAAATTTAGAAAGCCTTCAGGACAGAAGACTCAAAAGTAAAGTAGCAATTATACATAAAACACTGAACCATAATCTTCACATACAAAAAAAAAATTTAATAAAATACTCTGAAAGACACAAAAATAAAGGCACATTCCTCGTCCCATATGCTAGGAAAAATGTGTACAAATACTCCTTCTTCCCTTGTGCTATTAGAGCATGGAATGGGTTGCCTGAGCTAGCCAGAAAAACCAGTGACTTGGCAGAATTTAAGTCATTAGTTAGTATGCATGACTAAATGCATGACGCGTAGGACATAATCATCTTCTTTTTTGAAGTAACGTCTGTATTATATAAGATAAGATAAGATATTAGGCTAGTAAATCTAGCTCATCTTGAGTGAAAAAAATGACAGGTCTATCAATAATTCATCCTGTTCTCATGCATCGATTCTTAGAATATAATAACTGTCTTCATTGGGGTAAAATCCATGCATGTGATTATCTTCCCTCAAACTCAAAGTGTCTAAATCATTGAAAACCATGTTCCATAATACGTCAGCCAATGTTAATTTGTCACTTCTACATTGGTGACATACGTAGCTTCTCCCCCTTCCAGACACAAGCATATCAAGTTAGTCATGGCTTGAAGTGGGGAGCAGGAGTTCAAACATCATAACATTGTTGCAGTTTGTTTTTAATGCAGTTTTTCTTTTTCTATTATGATTTTCTCAACCAGTATGAGGGTAATAGCATATATTAAACTATATACTGCCCATGCCCAATCCAGTTCTTTCTGTGGTATACTGTCAGTCATATATATACTATTTCTAGTATTGATGAATACTAATAAGTATTAAACTCCTTCTTTAAAAATTACTTCTGGGTCAAAAAGCTGTGAGATTTTTACTCAGTTATTGTTCGACCTAAACATTAAGTCAATTAATAGATCTACAACACACACAGAGCTGTAATTATGACAATGAGTAAGATTGTACTATATATAATCTCGCTCTAGACCATAGACTAGATAAGGATTCTAAAAAGTATATTAGGCCTATATATATTGACTCTAGATCTACATGATGCGATAATGATGAGTAGGCTTGGCTAAATCTTTTTTTTTCCATCAATGAATCATTCAAAATTCAAATCAATTTTCCTGGATTGAACGAGATTCGACTTACCAATATAAAACTGTTATACTTATAGTATATTATAGTAAACCTTTTGATATGATTGGTCAATCATTTGAAGCAATGAACTTTAAATTTTAATGAAGTTTATCATACTACTATAATGAGAGATTGTCTAGACTCGTTTTTCACACCCCCAGAAAGTTCGCCATCAGTGGGGTGACTTGATGCAATGTCGTACATTTGGGAACGTACCTTCTGAATCATAGTATTAGTTTATGATGCCAATGAAGGCATTTATTATTTATAAATTATATATGTCAAAATGCTTTTCAATAAAATTAAATACCTTATACATATCAAAGATTCCATGTTTTTCTGCATATAAAGCAAATTCTGGAGGAATCCTAAGAGGTCGTTTTGTCTGATCCATTTAGAGCTCTTATTGGATTACTCCATATGTCGATATGTTACGCTACTTGTTCAAGTTATGTCGATATGTTATGCTACTTGTTCAAGTTGTAGTCCGCGAAGGTTGCTATGACGCTTAAACTCTACTATAAATATTTAATTCCCATTTTTTAACTGTTTGTTAAAAAGTTATACTTTTCGCTATAAACGAAAAGGCGAATAAAATGTAACGATTTAATATATGTGCATATCTAGACTAGATCTTGTTATTTTTTATTTATTTTTTTTGCGTTCTTTAGACCTAGATCTAAATCTAGACTCTTTTTTTTTTTTTTGCTTTCATTTTTTTAGCATAAATACATAGATCTAGATCTGGGTTTAGATCTATTTATAATCTAGAGCTATCTGGTCGTGCAGTATGCGCGCTGGACAGTCGTTTGGACTTTACGATGGTTCGTTATTCAAACCCTGCCCGCTCCAAACCCCCATCCGAAACATGTAAAACATTTTTACAAATATATTTTCTATAGTCCCTTTAAAAAAGGCCTGATTTGCCAGATTTTAAAAACTTTTTACTTTAATTTTTACTAGCCTGACTTTACCCGCGGCCTGCGGGTCTAAGTTTGTGTTTACTAATGTAGTGGATTGGATTTAGATGTATGTTAAACTTAACTAATGATCCTTTCACGTTATTTCTCTTTCGCTACGAAAATATAATTAGTTTTGCGAAAATGGGTTTACCCGGAGCCGATACATTCATATCTATTAAAAACGAAAAGAGCGATAGCTTTGTTAAATGAATGGGATTGTAAAGTGAACAATGAAACGAAATAATTTTTAGTACGCGATTCATGAATGAATAAAGATCTAGGCCTCTCTCAACTCGCTCGGCTTCGCAGCTTTCGTAAACGAATGTAGTCTCTTAAAAATGCTTTAGAAAACCAAATTTGAATGTTTAGTTGATCAAAATATGAAATGAATGGACTATAATTAGTATGTTAATGTGTTAAAGTATAAAACTATCTGTGCGAAGAAAAGTTTTATCATCTTAGAGTTGAATTAGAGTTTTAGATCTAGGGATAGGATTGTAAAGTAAACAATTAAACGAATTAATTTTTAGTACGCGATTCATTACGGTACTGTCTAATGAAAGAATGTTATTCAGGAAATCTGTAGTCACATATATAAGGAAATAATTTATGTAAAAAATGCTTTTGAAACACAAAATTGAAGGTTAATTTTATTATATAATGAAATCAATGGATCTTCTTTTGTATTTTCATGTGTCAAAGTAAAAAACTATCTGCGCAAAGTGTATTTCTTAAAATTAGATCTAGGTCTAAATCCTTTCGATCTTTTCTCATGTCAACATTGTAGACATGGCCTAGATCTATAAAATACTATAGCTTTAATAGAGTCGGACAACTTTATTTTTTTTTAGGGTCTTAAGTTTGTTTTAGGGCTACCAACATACACTAAGGTCTAAGTTGGTACCCAAGAAACATTCCTGCCAAGTTTTATCAAGATTGGTCAAGCGGTTTTGATGTCTATAAGTCACATACATACACCTCACATTCTACTCTATAGTAGATATTAAACCTAGATGCATAGTAAATAGGTTTTTAAGTAGCTGATCTAGATTCTTATCTAGGATGTTAGATTTTAAAAGTATATCTAATAAATCTTTCTTATCAGCGTAAAGAAAATATAAATTAATAAATCTACATCAAGAGATATGGGGTTTATATGCACTAATGAGTTAAAAATAAGTAGGTCACATCCAGGGGCGGACTGGGTATCAATATCGGCCCGGGCATTACCATATAAACCGGTCCACAAATGTCATATATTTTCGGTGTGGGGGGGGGGGGGTTAAACTAATATATATTTATATTAGTGTGTGTATATGTAGTTAATCTTCATTACTTTCTTATCTTTCATTCTTTCTTTCTACTCTAGAATATTCTCTTTCTATAATTAGTGAAAGGTAGTACACACCGCCAAGGGACAGCTACAGCTAGGAAGTCTGGGGGAGCGTCGTAAGCTCCCCCAGTGGGGTCCAAGCTTTATTTCCATTATTTTAAGCTCTAAAAAATGCATATTCTGAGGTATCATAGTGCAATTAGCCTGCTACTCTTCCACTAAAAGGGGGGGGGGGGAACCACAAAACCACTTTTGGCTACGCTCATGAAATTTGGTGACAGTAGTTGGCTGCACTGGGGAAGTAAGTAAACCATTCCTTTAAAGTGGTATCACCACAAATACAAAACTAGGGGTCTATCGAGCCGCCATCCTCCTCTACATTGCTCTATGCCTCAGAAACATGGATAGTGTACAGTTAACATGCAAAGAAACTGAATCACTTCCTCATGACATGTCTGTGTAAAATACTGAATGTCAAATGGCAAGACAAAATACCTGATACTGAAGTCCTTCAAAGAGCTGGTCTGCAAAGCATCCACACAACCTGATACAGTCCCAGCTGCGATCGGCAGGACACGTATGCAGAATGGAAGACCACCGCATCCCTAAACGACTCTTGTATGGCCAACTAAGCGAAGGAAAGCGCTCTTAAGGTGGTCAAAGAAAACGCTTCAGGGACACCCTCAAAGCTTCTCTGAAGGCGTTCAGCATAGACCAATCCACCTGGGAGACAGAGGCACATGACAGAGCATCATAACGTCGCGCTGTGAAAACCGGCGCACAGGTTGCTGAGGAAAAGAGAACAAAGCTGGCAGAAGAAAAAACGCCAGAGAAGAAAAGCAAGGCCAATGACACTAGCTCCAGCTTGAATAGCCTGCCTAGTGTGCGGCCGAACATTCCGGGCTTACATAGGTCTCACCAGCCACACAAGGAGACATAAAACCCCAGTGCAAAGTCCTCGGCCCCCTGGATGACAAAGTGGTCATAATGGAACTATGATGGACGAACTATATATATTTCTTTAAAAGATTAGAGAAAGCAGAATGGTTAGAGAGGTACTTCTAAATGTGAAAAGCTCTTGCTTCGTCCTAGTACATTCTCAAAAACGAGATTTGTATATGAATATATTATTTAAAATATAAATGATTCTAAATCTCCTTTCATTAAATATCGGATGTGACAGCGCTATATAAATTATTGTAATAATTTTCATCATCAATGACTTCATACTAAGCATAAGTTTGCCGTTAATCACAACGGTATAAAATTGATTTAGATCTTGATTTATGTTTTAATTCAATAATATTTTTTTTTGTAAGGCTTAAGTGTAGTATTTTTAGATCTATGTTATTACAAATAAACAAGAAGAAACTTACTTTTTCTTTTCAAATTGTAGAAAGTATAACTTTATACCCATATTGAGCTATGTATAAGTTGGGTGGTTTGCAATTTCGCGGCTGTGTGTATGTGTTTTGTTAAAGAGCTAATTGTCTCCCCTTTTGCCGCATTTTATAAATGTTTTCTAACTTAACCTTTCATCCCTCTTTTTCGTCAACTTTCATGGAACCATCAAAAAACGGGTGTGGGAAGGAGCAAAACAAAAATAGGAGTGCCATCAAAGGCCCATGTCGACAAAAAAGATCAGGCCAAACACAGTCTCAAAGACATCAAAGTAGTGTTGAAGGCCATGCCGCTCATGCATAGCAGAAAGTACGGTCTAACATTTTACAAATGATAATACGTACAGTGTATAGTGTAATTTTTAAAATTATATTCTTGTTGAATTTCAAACAAAATTAATTGGAATAATGATTTAAAAAAAACAATAACAAGAAGAAAACTTGTTCGGGCCTTTGTGTCTTGCTCTGCTGTCACTTTTTTAAAAAGTTGTCTGCATTGATTTTTTTTCTTTGGTCGCTACCAGACCGGCCCCCCGGGCATTTGCCCGTATAACCAGTCCGCCCCTGGTCACATCTTCTCATAAATTTTAATCTCTGCACTTTGGTTGTGGGTAAATAGTTTTGATGAGAATCCTGTGGATCATGTAATCATAAGGAAATGCACACATTTAAATTGGTAACAATGTAGATATTTATTATAAAATAGTTTTTTGTTGTCATTCTTGTGCAAAAGCAGCTAAGACTTTTACGTCAATAGGTCACACGCAAAAACAATAGCAAATTTGAGTAATCAACTGAACTAGTTGAAGTATTCCAATTATCTCAAATGTTATTACATTTAAAATGTTGAAAGTAAAAAGCCTATCATCAGAAATAAATATATTTTGGAGTAAGAGCTGAGTTAAATATTAGTATACATGCTGCCTTTCTACAGATGTTTCTTCTTAACAGAAGAAAATTGCATCCTATGCATATCCATGTGTCATTCTAGTCAGTTTGTTAATTTGAGACTTAAACTCTTCTTAGTTATTTTCCTGTCTGATTCCGGCAACCCATTACAAGCTCAAATGACACATGGGGAAAAAGTAGGACTTGAACAAATGGTTCTAGTATATGGAATAAGAAATGTATTTGTGTCTTTCAGAGAATTTTATTAAGTTGTATTTTTAGTATTTGTAAAACTTATAATACAGTACAAGAGTTAAAGAGATACAAATATGGAAGCAAACAATTTAAGTGAACATAGGAACAAAAACAAAATTCAATTTTCAGAATAAGTACAAACATTTAATATTACAAACAGAAATCATACATTTTTTTTAACAAGTGTAACAATTTTATTATTTTTATTTCATTGTCTTTTAGTAATATCAACATTATTAATATAATGTTAGCCATGTAGCAAAAGCTCTTGAAACAAAAAAAAAAGTAAATCTACATAACATTTTAAAAAAATATTTTTTTAACCCATTCACTCCTATTTCTGGTTTTTAAAAGTAGTGTTTAACTCATAAGCAAAGAGATTACTGAAAAGAAATTAAAAGAAAAATAAATTTAATTTTACTTTCAATACCTGTAGAAAAAGAAAAAACCTCATATCAACACTCAATTTTATATTGGCCTAATACAATGGGACATTAGCACATTAAATAAAAAAATTAGTAGGAAAAAATGGAAAGAGCTATCTACATTCAGTTTTCACTGGAAAAAACTAAGTAAATCTTCTTAAGAGGAAAGGAGGAGCTCTTTTTATATAACAGTAAAAAAAAATGTTAGTAACTTCCAAATTGCATTTATTATTTCAATATGAGTGAATATGTTAAGGTACAATAGATCTTAAATCCACAAACATTTATATTTTAATACAACTTCAAGGAATACTAAGAAGTTATCAAGTAACTTTCAAATTGCATTTATTATTTCCATATGAGTGAATATGTTAAGGTACAATAGATCTTAAATCCACAAACATTTATATTTTAATACAACTTCAAGGAATACTAAGTAGTTATCAAGATTTAATAAAATGTAAAA
This sequence comes from Biomphalaria pfeifferi, assembly GCA_030265305.1. Lineage (NCBI taxonomy): Eukaryota > Metazoa > Mollusca > Gastropoda > Planorbidae > Biomphalaria > Biomphalaria pfeifferi. The sequence continues at coordinate 3,900,430 of JASAOG010000013.1, forward strand.
AAAAAAATTGATCATATAATTTTCAAACATGCACTGAACACTTTAAAAAGGACTTTTATGGAATTATTTGTTTTTGAACAGCTAATTCTTTTTACTACTCTCCTTCCATAGCAACTTCTGACTGGGCAAAAACAAAGAATGGACCTTGCTTATAATACTCAATTAATTTCAGTTGGTACGGTCGTCCAAAGTTTTCCACTGCTGTTGGAGAATGCGCCAAAATATCAATCAAATAAAATTTTTCTTCTTTTCCTTCCTTACTATTTTCTGTAGATCTGTCCAGAGCATACTCTTTGAACCCAGCAGCATTGTTCATCAATGACTGACCCCATGGAAGCATGGCCAGGTTTTGAAGCAAGCGCAATGCAGGCAGACGATGATCCAGAAATGGTTGCTGAGCTAAGGACCAGACAGTTTTGAAAGAGTCTGAAGTGCAAGACTTGAACCATTTCTCAGTAAGGGATAGTAACTCTACTGTTTGATCCTCTACCTGAAAGTATATAAGATTATCTGAAACATATAATTAGGCCTATTGAATCAAATAAGTTTTAAACAAGAGGAATGTGTATCAAACAAACAAAAAATAAACTAAAAAAAAAACAGATGTCCCTGCCAAACCATCTGTGTTCTCCGCAAATCAAAAGCTAGTAATTCTTCTTCCTCCAATGCTTACAATACCTTCATAGCCTCCAAGAGCATCTTTCATTATCTTTTTAAGGAAGATACTGAAAAAAGTTGGCAGCCTTGTCTCACTCCTGTTATGGCAAAATTAGGAATTAGGTGTGAAAAGTTATTTGTTAAATAAAAAGGGAAAGTTTTGACTTTGATGTATTAAAAAACATGACTATGATTGGAGGAAGAATAGCCAAAAGCAAACAGACTACTTTTGACAGCTTAAGGAAGCAGCTTTTATGAAGGTAGAGATTTATTTAGCATGACAACATTCGACGGTTGACATTATTATTATTAAACTTGTTAATCAATATCATTCATCAGCGTTGAGCACCTATGTATTGTTAGCCTTTCGCCTGTGTTTTTTCGCTAGTTGATTGTTTTAATTCGACAAGTTCACACATGACACAAAACAGAGGCGCCTAACACTCCAACTGTGGTTTTAAACCAATCCCTAATGTTGTAGTTGAAGTACATCACACTAGTGGCCTGCTTATAGAGGTTCTGGATTATTTTTATTATGTACTTATTTACATTGTACTTTTCCATTGTTGCCATTTCAAATATATATGCTGATTAATAAACCATCATACTGCCAAACTAAGAGAACTTGTAGATCCTGGAGAAGAATATTTTAAGAAAACTTATGAGTTCATTTGGTTGTAAAATACGTGTATATGACATAATGAAGAGGAGAGAAAAGTCTTCGACTACCTACTGCAACAGCATTGGGTGGAATTTACTTCACTTGTACTTTTCGTCTCTAAATTTAAGTATTATGTCTACTTATTTTAAACTTGTTTCAATGTACAAAATCTGTTAAACACCTAATTTAATATGTAATGTTATGACTTTTATGCATGTCTAAAAATATAACTTAAATTTCCTTACAATATATTCATAACTGGAAGCACTGTGGCTGAGCAGTAAAGTGCTTGGTTTCCAAACCAAAGTCCGGGGAATCAAATCCTGGTAAAGAGTGGGATATTTAATTTCGGAATCTTCGGGCACCTCTGAGTCCATCCAGCTCTAATGGGTCCTGACATTAGTTGTGGAAAAGTAAATGTGGTTGGTTGTTGTTCTGGCCACATGACACCCTTGTTAACCGCAGGCCACAGAAACAGATGACTTTTACATCATCACAAGGTCTGAAAGGGGAACATATTCATAACTACATTTCTCTATCAGGTGTATCCTTACCTTCAAATATACAAGATTAGCTAGAGCATGCAGGGCTCTGATTTTGAGGTCAGAAGTACCAGTTTTAAGCAAGCTACCAATGCTGCTAATGCACTCTGTCATAGGATTTCCTGTAAGATGAAATGTTTATGTTAAAAACAAATTGAAAAAGGAAATTCACAGATGTTTAAAAATAAAGACAAAAAAAAAAACACAAGAAAACACTTAAACAAATTGTTTAGTAATTTATGTAGTAAAATGGTCTTTTTTTTTAACATGTTGGTCCAAATTTTTTTTTTTTTCTTAACATACAAGGTAAAAAAAATGATATAAAGGCTTTGTTTCCGAAATACCTATTTTCTCAAGTGCTGATTTTCCTTCTGGTTTAAGAGCTATAAATCCAACTGTGTCAAGAGAAACTGCTTTAAGAGTAGGATCATTGCCATCTATACTACTTAGCACCATCCTCACAAAACTATCAAACTTGGATAACACTTCTTTAGGATCATTTTTGGCAATGCTACCAAAAAACTTAATAAAACCTGTGAGAGTAAAATGAAAAATCTACAATGAAGGAACAAAAAAAGTAAATAAATATATAAAGGACAAATGTACTTTAATAAAACTCTGAAAAGATTATGAAAAGCAAACTATTACTTTTCCCATCAAGTTGTCCCTGGTATTACTCACCAGGCAAGAGAAGTACCATCATGGGATTGTTGGTAAGTCCTATCATCATTTCTTCTAGACGTAAGAGCACGCCCTGTTGATCAAGAAAGATGAGTCCATGTGGACTCAGTGCCAAGTCTGACACCATCTCAATGGCATTTAGCTGCACAAGTATGTCTTCTGACTGTACCTCATTAACAATCTGCTGAATGAGACCTGTAGCCACTGAAGCTTCCAATGCAGCTGGATAAGCTTTGCTGAGATCAATAACTATCTGAATTAGAGAAAAAAAAAGGTATTGAATAAAATATGATTTAATATTAAGCTTATCTATGTATAATTAAAAATAAAGTAACTTGGTAAAGTGCTTTCTGAGATGAAGAAGAGCAACGTTCATTTATTCATTGACCAATAGTTCATGAAAGTATATAGCCAATAACTTTAATAGTCCACAACCAATGTTATGGTTAATGGTACGAAAACTTGAATACCTGAATTAAAAACTTAAGCAAACATAAATATAGTACTGAATAATTCACCATACAAGATGCGTATTGTTGGTTTTTATTGGTAATGTGCAAATATTAGTGAGCATCAATATCCACAGGTAGAAAATAAAACAACAGATAATTAGTTTATTAGCTTCTATAGACATCTTTTAACAAGGTAAACCAATTTTCCAAGACTCCCAAACTTGTAAGGTATAACTTTGTGTCTTGATTGACTGAGTATATAATCCATTATAAGAATATATTTTAGTAGATCCTTTGTTCTCCTATAAACATAAGAAAAACTCAGCACAGGTAATGCAAGAATTGATTAAGTCCCTTTTCTATTGACCAGGTCTTGAAATAGGAATAAGGCATTTTTTAAATAAGCTGTATGAAGTAACTGAAATTTGTTGTGAAGCAAATTAAGAAAAAGATTTTAAGTTGACCAAACTTTTATAAATATATATGGCTTCTTCTGTCTTGGAAGATAATAGATGCGCCAAGATGAGTCACTGGTTTTGGTTTCGTCTAGAGACAGGACAAAATCTAATGTGAATAATTATGCCAATTCTGGAGGGGTAGAGCTTGACAAAGTTCATGCATGTATATGCATCTGTTATAGGGCAGCTTACTTTTTCTTTCTCTTGACTAAGGCAGCTTTAATTCTTTTTCTCTCAGTGAGGTTTGTACCAGCATGCACAGACTGTCTCCATGCTGTCCATCTTGGGCTATCTCCTCCCACATACTTTGGTTAATTTCTGTGGTTCTCATGTCTTGTTTGCAGACATCTCTATAGTCTTGGATGGCCCTTGGTTGTGACTCCCTCCACAAGATCTGCATATAGTATGTCTTTAGGGATTCTTCAGCCTGGCAAGCGGGTGGCATGTCCAAGCCAGCTTAGTCTTCACTGTGTAAGAAAAGCATAGATGCTGTGCATATTGACCAGTTTTAAAACGTCCTGATCGGGGACATGATCCCTCCAGAAGACAAACATTATGCATTGCAGACAACGCAAGTGAAAGTTATTTAATCTACGCTCTTGTTACATGTATGTTGACCAGCTCTCACTATCAGAATAGAAGAGTGCTCACAACACAGGCATTGTAGACTAGGACTTTGGTTGCTGTAGTCAGTTTGGCTTTTCCCAGATGCATTTGGAGAGTTTTGCAATTGCTGCAGAAGCCTTTCCTATTCTTTTTGTCAGCTCAGTGTCTAAATCTAGGTTGCTGGTGATTGTTGATTTCTGCACCACCATAAGGATGAGATTTCCAATATGTATTGCAGGTATTTCTATTTTTTGGTCTTGGAGAGGCTTATTGTAAGGCTAAACTTTTGACAAGCAGCTGCCGAAGCATTCCCTTTGTAATCCTTCATGTGAATGAGATATGAGTACCACAAATTTCGGCGAACAGCAGTTCCCTAATCAAGATACGCCATCTCTTTGTTTTGGCTTTAAGACATGCCAGGTTAAAAAAGCTTTCCATAAGATCTACTGTAGATATATACTCCATCTTTCAGGGATTTAAGAGCGCCGGTGAGTACAACTGAGAAGATGCCAAATAGTGTTGGAGCCAGAACACATCCTTGTTTTACTCCGCTCTTGATGGACCATTGCCTAAAGACTTTTATAACTATCTTTAAAGAACAGGAGAATGAATTTCAACTAGCTTAATGGGGCACTAGGATAAAGTTACTTTTCTGAGTAAAATTGTTGATGATAACCAGATATTGAACCTGTAATTATCATACCTAATGCTATACCATTCAGTCAACACTAGACATATTCTTCATACCTAATGCTATACCATTCAGTCAACACTAGACATATTCTAAGGGAATAACTGTAGTAATTAAAATCAAGACCCAACCTGTAATTGCATGCTATAAACTGTTCAGTCATAAAAAGATTTGTAGCTGAAAAGCATAAAAAACTTGCCTGATAAATTCTAAATCTTGTGACATCATTTTTTCTCATGACAAAAGCAAACTTATTCAGTATTGTTTCACTGTAAAGCAATAGCAAGCCACTTGAATCTTGACCTTGATAGTTTAACATACCAATACTTAACACAAATATAATAAAAATAAAACAAAACAAGTGTTTCTCAGGGTAAACACTAAGGATTAAAAAATGCTTGCAGGGTTGTCATGGACAATATTCAGGATCAATGTTTAAAAAGGAAGTTGTACTAAAAAAAACAAACTTGTTATCTTTCAGATATTTATAAACGACTGAATTTGAGTGACAGACAATATGCTGCAAGAGCTGGATATTTTACAGCTTTTAGGCCTAGGTCTGCCATATGGGAGGCACAAACTTATATAGAGGAATGTGACCATCTTTTGCTGAACATCTGGTACTGGTAAACCTAAACTTTACAACATTTGGCCTATGGAATGGTAGGTCTCAAACAAAAGCAATTTCAACCACAATAGCCAACCACTTATACTATGCCCAGTAAATGTCAAGCATACATGAAAACCTATTTGACTTTAATTACATCATCAAAAACAAGTTAAAAAACTTAACTGCACACATAGTAAACCAGGACTTTTTAATAAGCAAACAAGTGAGCATTTTTTTAGACACAATATCCTATCAAAAAATATAGTTACAATTGCTAAATACATGGAATATTTAGTTGAATAATGATGACTTTACTATACTAAATTTAAAATATATTTTGATGGCAATAAGCAAATATTAAACCTATTTGAATTAGAATCGACGTTGCAGCTGGGCCAATATTCAGACTGTCTGCTCCAACCTCGTCCACAATGGCTTCTACAAGCTCTTTATAATGACTGAACTCAGATGGCTGTTCTTTACTAAGTCTTGAAAGCTTTTAATAGAGTTGTCAAATAAAAAAATAAAATTTATCAGTGTGAGATTTTAATATTTAAAAAAAATAATATTTAAAATAACAACTATGGAATCTACTAAATTAGCGTTATTTGTCCAATAATTATATTTCAGTGTATTTAAACTTCTATATCTACCTGGTGCAGGCACAAAGCTTTGAGAGTTTCATCTGGTAAGTGTAGCCAAGTTAAAAGTTGAGAATGAAAGTTTTCAAGGACTGCAGGGACAGTTAAATTGGTGAGCATTTTGTCCAATATCTCACCACATATCTGTTGTTGTGATCTAAAAGTTCATAGAAAATTAGAAGGTGGTTAAATAAAAAAAAAAGAAAGAGAAAAAAAGATTTATTTATTATATAGAGCTGTTAAAAAACATAATGAAGATTCAAGACCAACAAGAACATACTAAACATTATCAAAGCTAAAAAGAAAAACCAATTGGAATAGTTTTGATAAGGTAGCTCTTAATTCTCTTTTGAATAAAGTGAATCATGTCGGTGCGTTTTGCTGTCTATATACTTCAGTTTTCAATATCTCTTTGAAGGCTGGACTTGTCTTCGCAAGATCCAGTTAGGGGGAGAGGGGGGAAGTCGTGCGCACGTGAAGTTTTCTTTGTATTTAATATTGGTGTTTTAGCGTATAGGAAGTAGTTTCTTTTAGGTGTGTTTTGTTGTCTAGAATATTGTGTATGTTTACGCAAGAGAGAGAGCTTCTGTTGTTGGCTGATTAGCTAGTTTTCTGTTTACACATTGTAACGGTACGTAAGTACATAGTTTTATTAAGGAGGATGATCTTTCGGTACGGGTGTCGCTATTGAAAAGTTTTTTGTTGTAGCAGCATCGCTAGATCTAGGTTTTCTTTTCATTTCGGGGTATTAGGTTTGGGCTATGGCAGCGGTTCTCAACCTTTTAAGCTCGGTGACCCCTTTAAACAATCCCCCACTCTGCCGTGACCCCCCCCCCATACAAAAATACAGAATTGTAGGGTAGACAATAACAATCCATATTTTCTATGGTCTTAGGCGACCCTTGGCAAATGGTCAATCGACCCCCAAAGGGGTCATGACCCACAGGTTGAGAACCCCTGGGCTATGGGAAAGATTGTCGCCTTTCTGCCCTTGGAGCCGATCGTAACTATCGTGTTGAGGTGTAGGAAGTGATTGGTCTGTAGGGCGTTGCGAACCATGCTTGACTGTGGCACCGCATTTTGAGGTGTGCTGTCGCTATTTTAATTGGTTCGATTATGTGTAATTGCTTTTGTAAATACCATTAAGACTTCATCATTTTTATCATAATATGTTATGTTCATTAAATTGTTAAATTTCCACTTGGGTTGTTAACTAGTGTAAGTTCACTTATTGTTAACATGAATAGTGTTTGTGTTGAACAATTGCTGTTTATTTACTACCGTTTAGTTGACTAACGTTTATTTGGTGCTCGTAGTTCTGTATGTTATTACCTGTTGGTTCTTGTTATATACTGTTTAGGGTGGGGTTACGGGGCAGTAATATCACATACCCTATCTAAGCGACTAACCCACCTGACAAATGATGTGATCTGTCTGAGACTTTAGGGGTAGGTTAAGGGGCAAGTTGTGCTGTCACTAATTATATTGTGTGTTAGAGGTTAGGGGAAAATGGAATGAATAGCACAACACTCTGAAGTAGTACAGCAAGAAAACAAATAGCTGTCAACTTGTTAACCTCAGCCAAAACTTTGCAACTAATTAGAAACTTGCATGATTACTGTTATTACTATTATTATGTTGAATAACAATAAATCGCAGATAAAATAAGTTGACATTTTTCTTCTATTATACTTCTATTACACTTTTACCATAGTAAAAACAAAACAAAACAAAGTTACAAAAGACATTTTGTGTGGAAACACTAACTCAAAATCGGCCCCTGAAGAGGTCCACCCAGACAGGTTTCAATTTGTTAGGAAAGAACATCCAAATGAAATTATATCAAAGACAAATGAGAGATAAGAATGGAGAAAAATGGTTAACATATCTTGTGTAGTGCCCCAACGGTCCCGCAGATCAAAGGATAGGTGTGAACCTGGCCTAACTAGTTCCCCTTTTAGACCTTGCGGTCTATAGGGCAGATGATGTAAAGTTCATCTGGTTTTGTGGCCTACGGTTAACGAGGGTGTCATGTAGCCAGCAGCCAGCACAACGACCAACTGCCTATACTTTTCCCCAACTAATGTCAAGTACCCATTAGAGCTGATTGGACTCAGAGGCGCCCAAAGATTCCAAAGTTGAAAATCCCAGTCTTCACCAGGATTCGAACCCGGGACCCCCGGTTCAGAAGCCAAGCACTTTACCGATTAGCCACAGCGCCTCCCCTGGCCTAACTGATGTCTTATGATTGATCTAATTGTTTTGAAAAGGCTCAATCTCTTATTCGAATCCTCAAAAAAAAAAATTAAAAAATTCAGCAATAAAAAAAATGTTCAGAAAAAAAGAAGTTTATAAGATTACTATTCATTTTAAATTAGGTCTAACTTATAATGCATACTAATGAGCTTTTTCTCTTTAAAAAACTGCTTGCATAACTGATTTTAAAAATTAGATTTTTCGCTTTCAGAAAAAAAAAAGAGAAGCCGTTGCATCAGAACTTTGAATGGTCTAAAATATTGTGATGTCGGATTTTCAATATCTTTTCTAGTTTACGAGATCTCAACAGGACGGACGGACAGACATTTCGCACAAAACTAATAGCGTCTTTTCCCCTTTCAGGGGCTGCTAAAAAGGCAAAAATTTGAATAAATTATTTTGGAAACTTTTCATTATTCAATAGAAATTTCACACATAAGCTTCTGCTGTGTGACAACACATTTTAATAAATTTCAAAAAGATCAGTGCATTAATTATTGAATTAAAAAATTTTTTTTTTTACATCATTGGGAAATTTTTTGACATTTTTATTTCCATTATGTAGGTGTTATTTATAGATCTAGATATAATATACATATAAATATGTTTGACCACATTTGTTATATAGCTGATTAGCCTAGTTGGCTAGAGCATTACTTGTGCTAATAACGCAAATATATGTTGTTGGTTTATTTCCCATACTGGACAATCTTTTTTTCTTTATTTTTCAATCATGTGAAAAAGAAAATTGAAAATGCAAGGAAAATAATTGCTTTCTATTTTCCCATTTGAGTGTATGAAAAATAACAAATGAATGTTTAATTTACTATATTAGTCTATATAGATATGTGAACATTTAATAAAGTAAAAATTGATATTTTTTAAAAATTAGTTTTATATTACTTATTTTTGTAAAGTATGGTCATTGGTAAATACAGGTTAATAAAGGCCAGGTCAGCTATATAGATAACATAAAAAATAATGCTGGAAAGAATATGTTTACAACTCTACCTACCTAGAGACACTAGAGACTAGTAGTAGAATGTAGAAATATAAAAATTAAAAATTGAAGTATAAATTATGTACAACACTGTACATGAACATTAAAATTAAATAGTAACTTAAAACTTAAACTAGAAATCCATATATTATATTATAAAATATCTTGATGAATCAATCTACAATACTACAAGTCTAATCTATCTACAGTAACAGTAATCTACTTATCTAATAGACTCTATCTAGCATTCATTTCATAATTAAGTTTAAGATAGGTACTTCAACATCGCTATTTTTGTACGCCGGAAGTGTGTTTAAAAGCTGGTCCTCATGGTTTCGGTCGCGACCCTGGTTTCCGTCAGAAAAGTGCGTAAAACGTCATTATTTTTTAACCGATCTTCTAGATTAGATTATCATTTTGTCGGGGAGAAAATGGCGATTCTTTTGATACCAAATTTGATGGGATTGGTTTAATAGATCGTTTTTTTTTAAGTTTCCAAAATTAGGGTGTGTTCCAGATATGATTACTTTTTTATTTTTGTTTTGTAATTATTTATATTGGTTAGTAATTTGTAGTATCCATATCTACATAAGAATCACGTGTGATTATTAAGCTATTTTGGATGGCACTCTTGGTATATGAATGCCAAAATGACCACCAAATTGAAAGTAGCCATTTTGCTATCAATTCTACTGGAAGTAGTAATAAAATACTTATAAAATATTATTAAAACAAAGTTTCCTTGTTTATTAATATAGATAATGAAGCAAAAAACCTTGTAATAATGTAGATCTAGATTTAGTTAGTAAAAGATCTAGAGAAGCAACAGATAATGTAGAAAAATCAAATTTATTGTTTTAATCATACACTAGAGTGTAGATCTAGGTCTAATACTTAGATTTAGGCTTAGACTTAGATCTATTTTCTAGAATAGGAACAGAGATGCATAGATACAATGAAATCTAGAATTAGATAAGATAGATATAGGCCTATAGATCTTTAATTGATTTGATATATACTAGTCTAGTCTATTAAGTCTATACTTAATTGTCTTAATAAACTAATACTAGTTTCTAGATCTAGAATGTTGATGAGGACTAAATTTAGATCTATTTTTTTAATGTGAAATTTAATGGGAGAAAATCTGAGAAATAGCCTAAAAACTAAAACAGCTTTTGATTTAAGAGTTAGACTAGTCACTAGTGACTAGCTAGAATCTATGTTATTATAATATTATTGTTATGATCTAGATCTATATTAAGTTTTATTAACTATGTAGATCTAGAATCTAGATAATATTATAATAGTATATATAGATATAGATCTAATACTAGTTAATAGTCAAATAATATATCATCATCATGACAATGCTAATTTGAAAGCGAAAGTAGAAATAACATAACATTCATAATAATTAATAAGGCTAAGGAATTACTTGTCTTGCGTGTTTAAACAGTTAAAAATACTTGTAATTGAAATGCTGGTAATAATCCTTTTTAAATCGTTAGAAGGAAGTGTTGCAATTGCTGTTTTCAGCTCATTTAGAATTTCTGTTTTACTTTCGATACTAATGTTACCAAGTCTTTGAACAAGAGAATTTATTGTTGTTTCAACATCCATTTCGAAAAAGTTACAAACTTAACAAGATATAGGCAAGTGATATTATCTTCCCTTGGGTGTTTGGATTCATTCGCAAAAAAATAAACAAATTAAAATGCGAATATTATTATCAGCTGTTGGTTTCTCATGGTAACGCTTAGGCCTATATAATTTAATTATAGATCTAGAATTATTTAATAATTATTATAATTTAGAGTATAGAGAGATTTACTTCTGAAAGACGACAATCATTGCATTTTCGATTTTAACAATAGATCTAGACTCGAGGTAGAAGCTATCTAGGTCTAGCTAGATCTAAATGTTTCATGAAATAATTTTAATCATTATGACAAAGTTATAAAATTAATAAAATTTTGCCAAATACTTTTACATCTAGAATAAACTTAGATTTCATTTATCCTCTCATTATGATTTAAATTTACTAATCATCTAGAAACCATCTAAAAATATGATGATATTATTCATTTTGATCTATTATTATTTATATCATTTATCTAACCCTAGGCCTAGGTCCCTAGCTACACTTAAGTAAGTTAGTAAGTAACACAGTTAGAGAGGTAAATCTTGTCAATTTTGAATTGATATAGATCTAGAATTAGCAGAATATATCATCATCCTAGAATCCTATAAATTTAGATATACCTTGTTACAATCTTGAATCTTGTATAATCTAGATAATAATAATATATAATAACATAATATTAATACTAGTATAATATATAGAGATAGGTCCTAGTCCTATGGCCTCCTTCAGTCGCGAAGAGACTATGAATCATCTCATGGAAATGGGATGAATGCCTGGGGATTATCTTTGGTCGGAACAATGTCGCCCACACATCAGCTGATGTATACAAAGGAACGGCAGTGCTGATACAGTTTGGGGTCAGTGGCATCGCAGATTCTGCCAAAGTGTAGCACTGGGTGTTTCGCAGATTCTGCCAAGGTGTAGCACGGGGTGCTGTAAACTGCTTTACGGTTGCCAGCTCCTGATTTTTCCTCAGGGTTGACTCCCGAAGCCTTTTCCATGATTTGGTATAGCTGCAATGCAGCAGAGGTTTGAATTCAGAGTTTTCCTTCTCCTAGGTGGGTAGCCAGCCATGGCTAACGAGCCCCTCCTGCCCGAAGCTTACTGGTTTAGGCGCCAATTACTCACCTTTGCCCCTTCTCCTGTTAGTGAGAACAGTTCCGCCTGACTCAATATCTGAGCAACACCTGAAGGCCGGGAGTTGGACTGGTTGTCGAGGCTATTTTAGATGCATGCCATTAGGAAGCATTTTATAGGTAGTGGAGTGCTTACATCCATTACCACTTCTGGCAATGACAACCTTGCGGAACCAGACCTATTATAACTATATAATATAGGATAGGGACTCTGGTACTTTATATTTTATACTGTATTTACACTCTATATAATATAGACTCTAGTATCTAGACTTTACTCTACTCTAGATCTAGGGGGTAAATCTAACTAATACTTGTACTAGAAGTAGGCCTTATTACAAGGGGCCCCATATCTCAAATAGCTGATGGTATTCCAGCTAGATTACTCAAAGAACTAAGCAATGGGTAGAGTACCAAGGGATGGAAAGAAACTAATGTCACTTCCCTATTTAAAAAAGGAGAAAAATCTGATCCTGGAAATTACAGACCAGTATCAGTAACCAGCATGACATGAAAATCCTAGAACACTTAATATGTAGCAACATCATTAACCACTTAGGCAAACAAAATGTCTTTACTCCATGCCAACATGGCTTTAGGAAACTCAACTAATAAGACTAAGTGATGATTTTTCAAAGGGCATAGATAAGGATAAGCAAAAAGATGCCTTTTTTATAGATTTTTCTAAGGCATTTGACAAAGTTCACCACCATAGCTTGCATAAAAAACTAAAACATTTTCGCATTGCATTATATGGCATTTATGAATCTCTTTTAATTGGACCAGCTGCTTATTCAGACCATATGCTGAGTAATGAATCATATCTTTTTATTGAATTATATTGAGTAATCAGAACAGCTATTTATTAGGACACATCCTGATATGGTCCAGTTAACAAGATTGGACTGTATACATCTAATTAGTTTTATCATAATAATAAATGTTATAACTAATCAAGTTGTTTGTTTTGTCGTTTGTTTCTAGCAAAGAGCCAGAGATTATTAGCTCGTATTATTATGTTCTTGACGCCAAGTGATTTCACTAAGCAAACCTTTACTGAATTTATAGGACATAAAGATGAGGTAAGCTTAAGAGTATTTAGGTAAACTTTTTAAGCTGAAGATTAATTATTACTAAAATTAATCAATAATTGTTTTCTGTTAAACTTTCTAATACATTATGTTGGTTCAGTTTTAAGCTGTGTTTTTTTTTTCTATTTTAATTTTGCACCCTTGTAACAAAAAATCATGCACCATAATATTTTGGGTATATATTTAAATTTCTTACAATGTACTAAAGGGACATCTCATCTCACCTGTCCCTTAACTTTTGTCGGAGGGATTCTGTGACAGTTCGCGCAACTGAATCCCTCCACCCTTTACGGTCAGCAGCTCTTTTTAGCCTGATATCAAGAGAGGTCCTTTTATTTTATGTTATCCAGCCAGCTTTTCTTTGGACGGCCTTTTCTTCGTGCTACCTCCTCTGTACCTTGAAGAATGACTTTTGATAGTGTGTCATATCTTGCAATATGACCTAACCAGCTCAGCTTTCATCTCTTCACAATATTGAGGAGTTCTTCCTTTTTGCCAGCCAGAATGTTGTCTTGTAAAAATACAAACTTGTTTGTTTTCTTTTCCTGGTAGATGATACCTATAATTTTTCTACACTTAAAGGCTTGGGTTCTTCTTTCAGCCTCAGCGTTCAGTGTCCAACTTTCATAATCATACAGGATGACAGAGACCACTAGAGAGGAATAGAGTTTTAATTTTACAGGAAAGCTTATGTTACTCTTTCAGATTTTCTACAGTTTGCTCATGACAGCGGATGCCTAAATGGTTTTTCTCTCTTTTATTGACCCTCCATCTCTTGTTATGTTTGACCCTAGGTATTTAAATGAGTCAATTTCTTCTAATGTATGGCCAACAGTATGCAACATCTTGTACTTTCTCTACCACAAAACAATACTTTGCTCTTTTCAACACTGATTTCATGCCAAACGCTCTAGCTGCAGCATCCAATTTTGAAGTAAGAGTGTACCTGGTCTGCATTTTCTCCAATCTGCAAACCAGAGATTTGAATAGGCTACCTATTTACAGTCAAACTAGGAGTAAATGCTTCTAGAGTTTTGATCATAATATGCTCCAGAAAAGAGCTGGAGAGAGAATGCATCCTTTCCGCACTTCTATGGATGTCCTAAAACTTTCTCAAATTTGGTTCAGAAGTACTGAGCTATTCACATTTTGATATAGTGCTTTGATAACACCAATCATGTTTTTATCTATGTTGAACTCCCTTATCACCTTATATGCCATCATATAAATCTGGTCAAAAGCTTTTTTCCAATTCTCTGAATCTGTATACCTGTTTCTTTTATCTTCTTATCTTATATAATACAGACGTTACTTCAAAAAAGAAGATGATTACGTCCTACGCGTCATGCAATTAGTCATGCATATTAACCAATGACTTAAATTCTGCCAAGTCACTGGTTTTTCTGGCTAGCTCAGGCAACCCATTCCATGCTCTAATAGCACTAGGGAAGAAGGAGTATTTGTACAAATTTGTCCTAGCATATGGGACGAGGAATGTGCCTTTATTTTTGTGTCTTTCAGAGTATTTTATTAAATTTTGTTTTTGTATTTGAAGATTATTGTTCAGTGTTTTATGTATAATTGCTACTTTACTTTTGAGTCTTCTGTCCTGAAGGCTTTCTAAATTTAGTAATTTTACTAATGGTGTTACCCTAGTCAAATGTGAATATTCGTTTGTTATGAATCTCACTGCTCTATTTTGTGTTTGTTCCAGTTTCTTAATGTTTTCTTGAGTTGAGGGGTCCCACACGGTGGATGCATATTCTATTATTGGCCTAACCAAGGTTAAATAACATTTGAGTTTTATGTTCTTATTTGATTTATAGAAATTTCTTTTAATAAACCCTAATGCTTTGTTGGATTTTTTTATAGTTTCATCAATATGTGGATTCCATGACAGTTTTTCATTTATTATAACACCTAGGTATTTTGAGTTTTTAGTCTGTGTTACTGGTTTGCCATGAATAAGATAAGTGGAATTAATTTGTTTTAGTTTTTTTGTTACTCTTAACAACTGACATTTTTCTGGGTGGAAAGACATGCTCCAATTTGATTCCCATTTCTGTAATTCATCTAATTCTCTTTGTAAAATATCTGTGTCTTGTTTTGTTTTTGGTGTTGAAAGCATTTTTCATTTAACAGTCTGATATTAAATATTACCTAGATTAAATCATTAATTTTTGTTAGAGCTAATATTTGTATTAAAATATTGGTTAATTTAAAATGGACCTTACAATATACAAATCGGGTGATATTTTCTAAGGTATTGTGGGTAATTATCTCTGCTCATGTACTCATAGAGGATGGAAGTAGAGAGAGCATTGATTATAAATAGTAGCTCATTGTTCAATCTGAGTGATATCCCTTTCATTACATTATTAGAAGTTTAAATATATACCCAAATATTATGGTACATTTTTCTGTGCTACACTTATTCAGATATTATGTTCTTTAAATAATTAAAGCTTTGAAATTCATTTAGTACTAAAATACTCTACGGTCAAGAAGGATTTAGCCTTTTAAAAAAATCTGGTTGTTTGATAATTAATATCAAGGACTATTAAAGCAAAGTTTAGATTTAATTATATCTGTGAGGTCATTTCTGGATGTCATACATTTAGGTATTTATAAAAATAATGTAATAAAATATAATGTGATAAAAAGATTGAAGAAACTTAAATTGTTTACAGGTGAACTGTGTGAGCTACTCCCCTGACTTTCAGTTTGTAGTTACTGGAAGTGATGACCATAGAGTCAGAGTTTTTAATGTTAAGACCAAACAGTGCATCATAAAACTAAGAGGGCACAATGGTAACAACACCTAATTTATTAATTTTGTATCTTGTTATTATAAACTATTAATGCAAAGACCCAAAAAAAAAACCCACATTTTCTTTAATGTCAACATAATTTCTTTTTCCTGTTTCTTGACATCTGTTAAAACTTTTAGGCACCATATTAGATCTTCTAACCAGATTCTTCAACACAAAATTTTCTTGTATTTCATCTAGCAAAAATCACACTTATCCTTTGACTTTATATTTCCATCATTTCTTTTGTCTACATCTTAGCCTGTTTCCTGTTTCTCAAAGGTTTGCACAAGCCTGAGAATATTTGAAAATGGTCAGGTGGTCCCAATTATCTATTTTTGAATATCATTATTAGTTCTGGCTTGAAGTCTTCAATATCATTATTAGTATCATTATTAGTTATGACTTGAAGTTATCTTTGCAAGTCTGCATCTTGTCCAAGGCTTACAGGCAAGTGTACATGCATGTGTGTATATATATATATACAAGACTAATCTATAGAGATGTCTCCTAGCAAGAACCACAGGCATTAACGAAAGTATGAGGGAGGAGACTGGACAGCATGGAGACTGTCTGTGCATGCTGGTACAAACATCACAGATAGCAAAAGAAACAAAGCTGCCTTAGTCAAGAGAAAGAAAGCTGCCCTAACAGCTAGCCCTATCATAGATGCATATACATGCACAAACTGTGTCAAAATCTGCTGACTTAATTAGTCACATCGTGACCAATCTGATCAAAATTTTCACAAAGACTTTGTGAGTGCTTCTTTGGAATAGATAATTATAGCTTTCTAGCAAGCTGTTATGGTCTTTATCCTTCATCTAAATTGCAGCTTAAGACACTTTCATTTGTTCAAGCATTTTAAACTAAGGCCATAATAAGTACATTTTGGAAGCAAATCAAAACAATATTTTAAATTAGTTGACATGAGTCTTTCTAATGCTTATAGCCGTACCAAATCATTTGTTCGTAATATTTGTTTTTTTTATTTGAAACTATGACTTACAATAACTCTAATTTATACTTTTTTAAATTTTATTTCGATATTATAGGTGCTATTAAATGTGTAGCTGTATCCCAATGTAGCAGATATTTAGCCAGTGGATCTTATGATAAGTCTGCTAGAATATGGAAGACAGCTAGTGGAGAGTGTCTCCATGTTCTCAGTGGTAAATCATCACTTTATAAATGCTAACATAGCCTATTGAGTTTTGTTACTATAAAATACTTATACCTGTTCTAGCAGTTGGATGGTAAAATATTTTTACTTTTTAGATTGAATTTTTGTAACCAATCAGTGGCATAGCTAGGGTGGGGGGGGGGGGGGGGGGGAGGAGGGGGGAGAATTTGAAAATCATCCGGGACCCCATTGAGGGGGGGGGGGGCCAAATGAGTGTCTGAAATTTTTAAAAAAATAAATTAAATAATACGTCACAGCCATGTAATCTTGCTTCTCACGTTGTTATATAAGTTAGTGACCCCATTGTATGTATTCCACACAGATTATTAACACTTTCTGTGTGGGTTACTCTCAATTTCAAGGAGTAACTTCCATAATGCTGACTAGTGCCATGCCACTCTCAGGAAGTAGCTTGGTATTAGGGTAGTTTATTTGATCATCCTTATCATTTAAGAAGAAAACTGATAAGAGCACTAAAAACAAAGGAGACCATGACCGTGTTGAAGAAAAGTATCAGTATTCAGATGATTCATACAAAGATACAGCAGTCTAAGAAGTGACAATGTCTCTTGATGAGAGAAGTAGTACTGAAGAAACTCCAGAGGAATACCTTTTTACCACAGTCAGAGAAACATCTGAAGTAAGTGATACAGATGATAAGTCAGTGATGGTCTTCCAAAATCATTTTCTCTAGAAGTGGTAGAAGCTGTAGCTAAGTACAAAGATCTGATATATCCAGCTTGGAATTTTATCTGAATATTGAGAAAGTCAAGCAAGTTTGTTACTTTTCTCTGATGCTTGATTCCACCCCAGATGTTTCTCATCAAAAACAAGTAACCCTAATAGTGCGTTACTTGGATGTCAATAATTTCGAAATAAAAGAGTCATTCATTGGTTACTTTAAAATTTTAAAACCTGATGAACAACGTTATGAAGAACTTGTTCTGAAAACTCTTAAAAACATTGGACTAGACTTTGATCTGTGCAGAGGTCAAACCTATGATAACGCAGCCACAATCAGTGGCCGTTTGTCTCTTAGATATAAATCCAAAGGCAACATTTCTGAACTGTGATAATCATTCTCTCAACATGGTAGCTCTTCATTCTGCTGAGATAGATCCAGCAATTGTCACCTTTTTTTGGAACTGTACATGAATTGTTCAATTTTTTTCCCAATTCACCCCAGAGATGGGCCAAACTGAAAAAACCTGGAACTGGGAGTTTTAAAAAGGAGAGTAATACAAGGTGGTCTGCAAGAGAAGAAGCTATGTCGCAGTTTCCTTGCATCTCAACAAAATCATCAAGCTGTTGAAGAAACTTTCTGAATCAACTGAAAGAATGGACACTAGAAGCAATGCACAGAATCTTCATGAACGTTTTGCTTAACTGGAATTCTGGTCAAATCTACTGCACCAAATCAACCTAGTTCAGACGAAACTACAAAAGTCTGGACTGCACATACAGAAAGCTGCTGAAGAAATTAAAACCCTTTCATGCTTTCTGCAAAATGATGTGAAACTGATGAAACTGATCACCCAATCCTTTGAAAGAGCAAACGAAGGTAGTGAATGCTATGGATTTCCTATAATGAAAACAACTAGAAGAAAGAAAAGACTTGGGGAGTTGAGTTCTGATGCAGAACTGTCAATAGAACTACAATTCAAACGTGTTGCGACAGAAGTGCTGGACAGACTTCATATGGAGATGAAGGACAGCTTCCAAAGGCTGGAAATCCATGTGGACACCTATGGGTTTCTTCTTGAACCAGACACCTCTTGAAGTCTATGGATGATGACACGCTGATGGAAAACTGTGCTACTTTTTCCTGTTTGATGAAATAGCTGGCTTCATATGGTAATGATGTGTTCTCAAACCTTGCAACATTCATTCGAATACTTCTAACTCAGACCACTTCCATTGCGTCATGTGAGAGATCATTCTCAAAGCTCAAGTTCATCAAAAACTATCTCAGGAGCACAAAGACACAAGAAAGGCTAAGCATGGCTTTAATGTCAGTGAAGTACAAATTACTTGACAGTATAGATGTAGATGATGTTATAGATGCTTTTGCTTCACAGAAAGCACAATGTGAAGTGATATGAATTGAGATTTGTCAATTGTGCGTTATTTCACCAATAAACAGCAGTATTATTCATTAAAAGAGTCTTAATGATTATTTCTTATTAATTTTACTGATATATTGTACCAATTTGAAGGTAGGGTTATATATTTATTAAGTACATTATCTCAAGTCATGATGTCTAATGTCAACATGTAAGGGGCCCCCTAAGAGGTCAACCCCCCCCAGGCCCCAAATCCCTAGCTACGCCCCTGTAACCAATTTCATTTTTAAATGTGTAGGTCATCATAAAAGTATTGAGAGCATTGCATTTTCTCCTGGAGCTGTTTATGTATGCACTGGCTCATGGGATAGAACAGCTAGACTCTGGTGTGTCCAGGCAAGTAATAATACATACTATAAAAACTGTTTAATTGTATGTTTAAGTTTCTAAATATATTCCTATTCTATTAAGTTGACTATCATTCACTTTCATGTTTGTTTTTAATAGACAGGAATGGTATTGCAGATTTTTCATGGTCATGGTTCACTGGTCCAGTCAATGGCATTTTCTTATGATTCGCACATGTTGGTGAGTTATTACATTTTAAAATTATAATTGGGAATAAATAATTTCTACTAGTGGTGTAGAATATTAAGATGATATTCTTGGCAAAAGAAATAATGCATGCCTATCTTACAATAGTGTAGATTTTGATAGACATGAAAAAAACAACTATGAATTAAATCTCAACATTCTTTTTTTTTAATCTTTTTAGTTGCTTTTGGAATCTAAGTCTTTAACAAATCTTTATCTAAATTGATGTGTTCTGCTTTAAACTGATCATGATTATTCACCACATAAGATTGTAACATTTATTTACTGTGATCTTCAAAGAGATTTACTCTTATGAGAATGTAAAGCAATTAGTCAACAAAAAATAAAAATAAAAAATCAAGTCTTCTTTATGCAAGAATACTTAAAGATATTTTTTTCTTTTTTGTAGGCTTCTGGATCTTGGGATTTTACTGTTCGAGTTTGGTCTCTAAATCATAAACATTATAAAAAAATCAGAGCCAATGTAAACCAATGCTCTAGTGAAAAGATCACTTCAGATAGGAAAGATAACGCACTCACCAAAACTCTACATTTACATAATATAAGTGAGACTGAAGAAGAAAATTCTGACCATCAAAATGAAACTACAAGTGATTCAAAAGAAAACCATGATGATAAAGAAAATGAAATAGAGTACAGAAGTTTAATTGGCCACACAGGAAATGTTCATTCAGTCACTTTTTCATTGATTGGAATGTTAGTAAGTACATCTTATTCTTAAATGACAACGCATTTATCTGAAGAAGAAAAACTTAGATATAAAACTGCTGCAGAAATCAATTGCATTTTTTTAAAAATATGTTTTAATGGTCATTCCCAGTTGTGGAAGAATGGAAGAATTTCAAAATTTCATCTGAGATTGCCTTTTCGTCAATATGTCGTTAAGCTAACATGGAAATAGTTCAATGCTGTATATTATTTAATAGATCTAGGTGCTATGCTATCATAGCTGGTTGAATTACTAACATTCTTTTTAAATATACAAAACTAGTTTCTCCTGATGTCATTATTTCCTTACAAATCTTTTCTGTTTTTTTCATTTGTCATATACATCATCTATAGTTTTAATGTTTTCTTAAAATATTTTTTTTATACAAGATAATAGATTTCAAATGAATTTTTCCTTTTTTTTTTAGATTCGTTTACCAAGTATGTGTAGAATTCAAACAGTGTATTTATGATAGTTATTCCAATATTTGAAAAGATTATTAAAAGAAACTTTTATAAAGAAGATTTGTTTAAAAATCAAAATATCAGTAAGAATTCATGTTAGAGGCTCATTTCATGGATGCTTTTAATATATATGTATACGTAAATCCTCTCATGACATTTATATACATGTCAGAAGTCATATTATTAAGACAACAAGAGAACTCACTAGGTATCTCTAAGTATCTAATTATAAGTTAGAGGAAGCTGATACATATATTTCATATATTCTTTTTGTTTGTGTCAATTTAATTACTGTACCTCATTAAATTTTATTTAGTTTGCTTTTCTAGTCCACATTTTCTCTAATTATTGACTTTGTTTAAGGCATCAGGATCCTGGGACAGAACTGTGAGACTATGGAATCCTTGGAAAGGTATCTGTTTGAGACTCCTTGTTGGTCACATTGGCTGGGTACAAGCTGTTAGTTTTTCACCAGATTCTACGTTTATTGCAAGTGCTGCTGATGATGACTATGTTAAAATCTGGGACATTGTTTCTGGTGATTGTGTTAAAACATTAGAGGTAATATAGAGAACAGATTAAAACATTGAGTAAAAATTCTGTTTACTTAGCAAAGATGAAAGAAAACACTTTTTTTTGCCATATATGTCTAGATTTATCTTATTGATAATCCTGAGAAGATGCTAAATTTAAAAAAAAATAAATAAAAAAGGAATTATTTCTTTTAATAAAAATTAATAAAATTTGCATTAAAATGTTTATGTATAGTTTACCCAAAAATATATATATATAAAAATAGCAATGTGAGCTATTGATGATGGAATGGCATACGTCTGAAGCTTTTTAAAATACTTCTCTTATCTTTGACTTTAGGGCGATACAGACATGGTACAGTTTTGTGCTTTTACTCCAGATGGTGAGGTTATAGCTTCAGGTGCTGCTGTGGTACAAGCGAAGCATCTACCCAAAAGGAAAAATGAAGAGGAAATAAAAGATGCAGAAGATCAACTTCTGGCCATGTTAAACTGTGATTGATGAAGTTTAGTATTCAAATGTAAATATAAATGATTTCTACAGACTTAAGTTTTAATCTGTAAATATAAATGAAAAGCACACAAAAAAACTAGTATATGCACTTAATATCTCATTGTAAATATTGCCTCATACCACATCTCTATAAGCTCTTATTAAACTGATGTATATCTTTTATAAGACTATCTAAAATATTACTTATGAACACGACATAATAAAATGAATACATCGTTACATATTATATTAACACATCACAATGTGCAGAAATTGAAGATATTTGAGGCTTGCAACTTTTCAACTTCTTGTTTCGGATTATCAAATTATTGTTTTAATTTTTGTAAGTTTTAAGTGGTTTTGTTGGTATGCCACTTAGAATAATGTTTAATGATGGATTTTTGATAGCATTATTTCCTCTAATAAGTCTGGCAATGTATTTTGTTCTAAAAATAGTTTTGTATCTGTTAGTAAAACTTTCATGAACAACATCACATTTAAAGACTAAGGTGGTTATTTAAAAAGTTTTCTCTTAATCAAATTTAAAAATTAAAAAAAAATAAAAAGGTTTGGCTTGACATTTTTGTTAATGATAATTGTACAGTTTCTATTTTATGTCCTACTGTTGTACTAAAATAGTATTGTTATGTCACTTATTTCTTTATAATTAATTCTTTTTTTTTCTATCATAACCTACAAATTTCTGCAATTTAGAATGGCACATCTCTAGTTCCATACGCTAGAACAAATTTGTACAAATACTCCTTCTTTTCTAGTGCTATTAGATCATGGAATGAGTTGCCTAGATCAACCAGAAAAACCAACGATTTGGCAGTATAAGTCATTATTAACAGGCACAGGTAGGACATAATCATCTTCTTTTTTGAAGTAACATCTGTATTTTATAAAAATAAGATGTGGTATTTTTTGGATAAAATTGTTAGGTCCAAATTTCCTGTACTAATAAATTGGGTCTTTTATTCTTATATTGTACATTTGGAATAAAATGTTCACAGTAGGAAACTTTTTTTTTTCTAATGTTTAATCAATGAAATGTTTAAAAAGTTGTCTTTCATAAAATTAGATACACAAAAATATACTTATTCGCTTCCAGTTAACTTGCCAAAATTTTTTTATTTTTTTGGATTGCTTTACTTTTGACCTAACTTTGACTATGTCATGTATAAATGAAATATAACTCCATACAGAATTATTTGTTATGTTTCTATGATTTATTAATTCTTGTTATGTTTCATTATATCTTGTATTTTTAAATTTAAAAAAGAATATCAATGAAGGAAAATTCTGTTTGATGAATAAAATGGTATTATCAGAAGAAACATCTTACTTTGTTCCTATCTTAGTTTCTACACATCAACTATCATACAATGTCAAGATAACATTTGTGTTTTTCTATCTAACTCCTTGAACTCTGAAGGAACATCTGAAACATATATACACATTTTTACAAACTGCAAACAAAACAATCTCTTGATTTAAGATGAATTGTTTGAATTTCAGAATGACTACAATGGGTGTGAATTATTTCAAGAACAATTTGAATCTAGTGGGTTAATTTTATATGCAATTTTACCAATTATACCTAAAATGTCCATCCTTGCATTTTAGTTTGTACTCTATATTTAATTCATATTCTTATATAATACAGATGTTACTTCAAAAAAGATGATGATTACGTCCTACGCGTCATGCATATTAACCAATGACTAAAATTCTGCTAAGTCACTGGTTTTCCTGGTTAGATCAGGCAACCCAATCCATGCTCTAATAGCGCTAGGGAAGAAGGAGCTATTGTACACATTAGTCCTAGCATATGGAAAGAGGAATGTGCAGATTTATATCACTAAAAAAAAAAAAGAATTGGGTAGTTCCTTTGTTATAAAAAATGGAAAATTAACTTAGCAAAACGTAATAAATGCTCTCCATATTAAATACCAGGTTGCTGAATCAAAAATGCTTGTCAATACTATTTCAATAACTTTTAATAGCCTGAGCTCATATGCAGTTAGTTTCAACTTTAGCCGTATTTCTGTGAAAAAAAAGCTAGATTGATCATTGGCACATGAACTGCGTAGGACGTAATTATCTTCTCTTTTGAAATAACGTTTGTTATTTATAAGATAAGATTAAGTAAGCCCTAATTTGATTATGGGAGTGGCTGAATGGTCCCGGGTTCAAATCCTTGTGAAGGTGGTTGGTCGTTGTGCTGGCCACATGATACCCTCCTTTACCGTGGGTCACAGAAACAGGGGACATTATAAATCATCGGCCTGAATGAAAAGGAAACTTGATTATATCATATCGAAAGAAATCACATTAGTAATATACCAAAAAGATAGTCAGCTTCTATAGATCTACGCTTAGCCTATATATCTTTACAAATGACTTATTTACTCAGCGTATTTCACTGTAATGTTTAGATTAGGAGTAAGGTTGAGTAACTGACAAATAAAATATAATGGCTCTCGCTTTGTAAACGAAGTATATGTCATTCGAACTTACATAAAACATCACGTTACATATCAACAGTGGGCTACTTATAAGGGAGGAAATCATGTGGGTTGTATCGTATATATATTTATGTTTATGGTCGTATCTAAGTATTGGATTTGATTTCTTTCTCGTCTAGGATATGACATATCTATCATCCTCTTTTGTTTAAGAACGTGTATTATAAGCACAGATCTCTGACGTACTTGTTATCAAAAGTAAAAGATAATAGAATACGTGCATTCACAGATGTACATGAGTCATGAACTATTGCTGGCCTTATTGAAATTAGTTGTAGTTGAAATAGGTTTTGTATTGATAAAATAATTCTATACTGAATTGGCAAAACACTTTTCGATAAATTGGTAAATTACATTTTTTTTCTATAGGTGTAATTACTTTTTAAAAAAAAATTATTTATTATATGGTATCGACTACTTAATGAGTTAAAAGCAAAAAAAAAAAAAAAATACAAGTAAAAAATTATTTCATTTTATTACAAATATTTTCAGTCAAAGCTTAAACTCATTGACAAGTGGCTGTTAACATTAAACTTATTTATTTCGACTAACCTCATTCATTCATTTTTTAACAACATTCTAGTAACATTTTTATTTAAAAATATTTTTGGAAGACATAGATCTATATTTATTTAGCTATCACAAACAAATATCAATAAACAATTTAGATAAAGCGTCTGTAATTTATAGGAAAACATATGAAGGCAACAAAAATGGAGATGTAACATTACTGGTAAAGCTACTGTGATCTTGCAGAGTTACTGAGAAATAAGATAACTATAGAAACACGTCAGTAAGATAACTATAGAAACACGTCAAATAAAAAACAAACTTGTAAGTACAGCGATTGTGAACATAAGATTATGAAGTAGGCGTGACAATTCTTATAATTCACGATAACAAAGTCAAGATAGATCAAACCACATGTAATATAAACATGTATTGTGTATGTGGATCAAACATCATTATATATAGTAGCCAAGAAAAGAATTTGATGGAAATGATATCTCCTTTTAACTCAATATTCAGTTTTAATAAAAATTGGCATATTTCTCATGGGAAATCACTATTTCAATTTTTGTTTAAACTAGAAGTTCATCTATTTGTTTAAACACGGCCGGATTTAAGTATGTGGAGGCCCTTGGGCAGGATTTTAGTGGACGCCCCTACACTTTTTAATAGCTATAATAAAAGTCCACTTATAAATAATAATGCAATATTTAAAAGCATGCTATATTTTAGAAGAAAAAAACAACAAAATTTGCATATTTTAATTTTAAAAAAGTATATTTTTGAGTTTGTGGAAAGTAAAATCATTGGTAGAAGCACTGCCGAGCATGCTAGCGGACACTTCAGAATCACGACAGTGTTGCCAGCCAACATAGGATTTAAATTGTTAGCTGTAAAAATGTTAGAAAAAAAAAATTTGGGTATATTTTTATCTCTTTCGTCCCTGGATATGGAGACATACAAAATTTATAACATAGACAAAAACAAGATTCTAAAGAATATGAGATTAAACCATGGATTAAACTTTTTTTTTCTAATAAATTATGAAAATTACAAAAATTTATTATTTGAAAATAAATATCACGTAAATTTTAAAATGAATATAAAAAAAAAAAATAGGCGTAGGAAACAAGAAAATAATTTCAATAAAGATAGGTTACAAACTGACACTGAGAGACATAAGAAGTGCAGAAAATAAAGAGGAAATGAATGAATTGTATACAAGAAAACATATGCTACTTAACTGGCAGTGACACTATGGGATGTCTAGTGCAATACAACACACTATTTATCTGTGAATGGGATGCACAGTGGGATGCAATCCAATCCAATATTTATTTCAGTTTTAAATCAAAGTATATTTACAGTCTGGGTCTTTATTGTATTTCGATTTTGAATATCTTCAAATAATTAAAAGTAGGCTTAATTGTAAAATGGAGAAATGTAATAATTTTATTTTCTAATCTAGCGATTTAGAAATTTTGAAAATAAAATGCTTGTGTTTTTTAAAGTAGTTACTTTTGTTTAATTTACAAAAGTAATTAAAAGAAAATAAGACTTACATTTTTATTGCATCATTTTTCTAAGCATCAGCATCCTAAGTCATTTCACGGCCTACAGCTTATTTAGATGAAGTTATAAATAGTTCTAGCATCCTAAGTCATTTCACGGCCTACAGCTTATTTAGATGGTCATAAATAGTTCTAGCATCCTAAGTCATTTCAAGGCCCACAGTTTATTTAGATGAAGTCATAAATAGTTCCTAGATCTTAAGTCATTTCAAGGCCCACAGTTCATTTAGATGAAGTCATAAATAGTTCTAGCATCCTAAGTCATTTCAAGGCCCACAGTTCATTTAGATGAAGTCATAAATAGTTCTAGCATCCTAAGTCATTTCAAGGCCCACAGTTTATTTAGATGAAGTCATAAATAATCTTAGCATCCTAAATCCTAAGTCATTTCAAGGCCTACAGCTTATTTAGTCGTAAAGAATCTAAACACTGCCATTATTCTGCTGCATTTTAAAAATATTAACGATTTAATGCTGTAAAAAGTATGTGCTTAATGCGCTGAAAATGTATTTGAGCCATAAATTATATATATATACAGTCTATGATTTGAACATATCAATTTTAAAAGGCCAGTAATCCCATTTCTTAAATTCTGAGATCTGTTTTGAAACTTGATTCTTTCCCTGTATAGATAATTGACACATTCACATTGTTTAATGATGTGCAGTAGAGAACTAAAACTGCAAGAATTCAGTATTTTTCAGTCAGTAATGTTTTTTTTTTCCTTTAATTTGCTCACAACCAGAAATACAACTTGATAAACTTACAATTTTTTCCCCTGAACATCATGTTGATGATAATGATGGTCATGATCGAGATCTCAGTTCAAAAGTTTGAATAAAATTGTCATTTTGTATTGGAGATTCTCTGAATAGTTGCATCACATTCATCTTCTCTTCGTCTACAGTTGGATTTGTTAATTGCACACACATCGCTGTTAAAATATAAAGTGTATCACTAGTTCTGTAATCTCTACACAGGATACAGCTTGCTATTTGTGGGTTTTCTTTCATTTTATCAAAATCTCCAATCTAATAATGTGAATTCTCTTCTAAGTTCTGCTTGAAGAGAGTCAGTGCTTAGACCGTTGTATAAGTGCGAGGCACTTTTCCCGAAGATTGAGTACGAGTCTCGGGTTGTTACATTTTACTCCCATGGCAGTTCTCAAAGTTTCAGTCATGATGTAAGCTGATACATCCAGCACTTCTCTAGTCAACATGTAGGAGTTCTCTGTAGCAGATAAAAGGACGCACCTGACCATTTCCTCAATCTGCTCGCAGACTTTCTTCTTCTTGGCGCCGACTTTCACGATGATGTCAAAGGTGCAGACTTTGAGCTTGTTGCCTGTGTCCTCTAAGTCTTCTATTGGTGTGGTTAAGCTGGAGATGACCACTGGGCAGTCCTTCAGACACAGCTGCTTGACGGTATTTCGCACGGCTACACCAATGCTCTTGTCTACGCTTTCTCCAAATGGTGATCCCATAGACCTGTGACTAGAGACCAGACAGTTGGCAAACAGAGAAACGTGAGGACAGATGTTCTTCTTCCTCAGGCCATCTCTTAGGTACTTCTCACATGACTCTACGCTAATGATTAGCATGACAGCTGTAAAAAAAAAAGAATTTATTTACAAATATTTGACAAGTAACAATGAACTATGTTGATACAAGTTACATTATATATGTGTCAGTCGCAAATTTTCTATAAAAGAAGTTCTTATCTTATCTTATATAATACAGACGTTACTTCAAAAAAGAAGATGATTACGTCCTACGCGTCATGCATTTAGCCATGCATATTAACCAATGACTTAAATTCTGCCAAATCACTGGTTTTTCTGGCTAGCTCAGGCAACCCATTCCATGCTCTAATAGCACTAGGGAAGAAGGAGTATTTGTACAAATTTGTCCTAGCATTGTGTCTCTCAGAGTATTTTATTAAATTTTGTCTTTGTATTTGAAGATTATGGTTCAGTGTTTTATGTATAATTGCTACTTTACTTTTGAGTCTTCTATCCTGAAGGCTTTCTAAATTTAGTGATTTTACTAATGGTGTTACAAAAGTTATATAATATAAAACCACATACCTATATATACTATAAATAGGTATTTGAGTTCTATATAAAATTTATTTAGGTAGGTGGTGTTTTATTATTACACACCAATTATCGGATTGGAATTTAGAAAAAGCAAGGTTCGTAGATATATATATATGCTTAATTTATAAGACAATGTGCAAGAAAGCCTTTAAAAGGCAACAAGGAGAAAAAATAATACAGATCTAGATCTATTCTTGCGTAACGCTAACGCCGAATAAATTACATCTAAATCTATACTTATAAGCCTATCAGCTATATATGATAGATCTAGATCTAGCCTTTATGTAATGCGTTTGTTTTTATAACACGCATAATTCATATATTATATTGTTACAAATCTATGACAGATAACGCAACGACGCAGATTTATTATAACATTAAACACACAAATTCGACTATCCGCTTTCGTTATATATCAGCGTATTTTCAGGCGACATACTAGCGTAAGTAAAGTTAAGTAAGCTAAGCCACACGGGGAACGGAAGTACATGGCTAAACATCACGGCATCGCGCTATGAAAACTGGCGCGAAAAAAAAATGCTGAGGACAAGAGAACAACGCTGGCAGAAGAAAAGCGACAGAGAAAAAAAGTCAAGGCAAACGACCACAAGCTCAAGCTGAAATAACCTGTCCAGTGTGCAGCCCAACATTCCGGGCTCACATAGATCTCAACAGCCAAACGAGGAGATGAAAGTGCTCATCATCGAACCACGAAGGACGAACTATATGTCTACAATACAGTCATGGGTTATGTCCTTGTTTCCTGTGGAAATGTGCACTGATGCGCACTATAAGCGGTTAGCCTCGAACCGGCAACGCATTCCTTAACTTAATAGTATTCATATATTATTAGCTTTTACACTACTATTACTAATGTACAGAGATGTAAGCCATTTATTTTCGTATTCGTCTATTTCTAGATTCATTCGATCAAAATTACCGCCCTTATTCAAAACGGACAACTCTATAGTCTATAATTCAGTTATATGTGCACTTGAGAAGTTATTAATGAACTTTTAAAAAGTATCGTATCTTACTATTATTGACAAAACAATTATTATTTCTTTTATCGAACACATCGTAGTCGTAGACATAATGCTTCAAACAAGTACAGCAACTATTCTTTTAAACAATGTTGATGATGTATCATGTATGTCCTCAACATATGGCTCAGTCATGCTATTGTTATATTTAATTTAAAAAAAAAATTTTATGTGCGAGTCTTTATCTTACCGCCAAAATAAAGTTGAGCATTCATCCTTAATCTACTTTCTTGTAGATCTAAATAAAAAGGTTGCAATAACAAATCAGAGTCTTACCAAAATTCATGTCGCATGGAACCTTTTATATGCATTATTACGTGGCATTGAGTGTTTAAAATAGCCAAAAGGTTCCAAGTTAATCCCAAAAAATATTACTTCTCCTAAAAGTTAAATAGAATATTTAACATGCTATAAAATCAAATTATATTTTGTTTTGATTAGATTTTTCTCTGAGTTGTCAAGATAAGGGAATTTCCGTTGATCGGAAATCTCCTATTTTAAAATTAACATTGAATAAAATGACATACATGATTGAGTTTGTAGTTGTTGTGGACGATGGTTGAATTATTTTTAGCGATTAGTATTTATGAGGTCTATCCGTCCGTCCATTCCATTAAGATCTCAAGAGTTAGAAAAGATAAATCCGATTTCAAGATGTTTTGCAGTTTACAAAAGTTCTGCTTCAAATGCTACTTTTTATATCGGTATTCTTAACGAAAACCACTTTGTTTTTAAAATTAAATATTGAAGCCTTTATATATATATATATATATATATATAAATACACCGGATTTATAAATACTCCTTATTAATAGTAAAAAAAAAAAATGGAGGCTAAATCACAATTAAGTTGGTTTTTTTTTGTAGCCTATATTTTTACATGTCAAAAGCGATGTTCTTCGGTGAGCTTAAAGAAGGACGGCGTAACAGAGTTGCCTCACGTAAGCGCTACAAAGATCAACTCAGGCGCCATTTCACCCTCACTGGCAGCACATGTCTTCGGAAAGAGACGGAGAGCTCCCAAAAAGGCTGCGGGACAAACTTTTGAGACTCAAAGAAAAGCCATTATTGAAGACAGGTGCAGAAGACAGAAAGAAAACTTAAATAGACCGCCAGCGGACAACGGCTTTGTCTGCATGAAATGCGGGAAAATATTCAAGTCGCAACTGGGTTTGCTTAGTCATGTGAAACACTGCACTCAACCTTAATCTTCGGAATCAAAAACATTGCTTATTTTTTTTTAACTATACGTATTCTAAGTTAAAAAACAATATTTGCACAAGCATATAGTTATTAATACAATAATTATACTAATAGTAAATTAGTTGGATCATTTTCTTGTTTTGCTTTAAATGGACATCACATGTTGAAATTGTTAACATATTTTTGAATTGCCAGGTGGTATAGGCCTAAATAGAGTTTAATTTAATTTCTTCCATTAGATTAAAAAAATATGTGTCCACAACATACTTTTCAAAAGTGAAAGACACTCAAAAATGTCCTTGAGAGGTTATGCTCTTTAAACAGGTTCGTGTAAGACTCATCTTTCTACGAGAATAAACAACAAATAACAACGAAATAAAACAGACTTCCGCTCGAGAAGTTGAGTTGCTATTCTGTAAACTATGTGGCCTCTACGTGTTTTAATTTATTGGATGTAGATGACGGGATTGTTTTAAAGCTATGTATGAAGGTTATAGATATGTATGTAGGATGTGAGGGTTACGCGTAGGGCTAGATAGCCTACCCTGTTGAAAAACCACCAGTTACAGAAACACCAAATAGCAAACCAACAGATGTCGCGCAGATGAGAGAAGATGGACGCCGGTCGGTGAAAGTCAAGAGTCGTGTGTATGCATGTATGTGTGTGTGTTTTACTATGTATGTATGTTTGTTTGTGCGTATTGGTATGTATATTTATGTGTATTTGTATGTTTGTGTATGTATGTAAGTATATATGTATGTATGTTTGTGTGTGTGTGTGTATAAATGTATGTTTGTGTGTGTAGTTATGTATGAATGCATGTGTGTATTTGCGTGCGTATTATAATTGGTTTGCCTTCATTATTTTTTTTCTATTTTAAAATGAAAGGTACTTAATTTTTGGGCTAAACTTAATTAATAAATCATTAAAGTAATCATTATTTACAAACTCAGCGATAGTACATGTCTTGGGATCAACACATCCATATGTACACAGACACACCCACGCACAACACTTTCAGCAACATACACACCAGTTCAGGCCTTCAATGTGTAAACACGTTTCTATCCAAACTACTTACACACTACATTATAATAAATCAACATTGGCTAAGCAGATTGTAATTATTGGTGTTTTTTTTTTTCATTTT
This sequence comes from Biomphalaria pfeifferi, assembly GCA_030265305.1. Classification (NCBI taxonomy): domain Eukaryota; kingdom Metazoa; phylum Mollusca; class Gastropoda; family Planorbidae; genus Biomphalaria; species Biomphalaria pfeifferi. Next base: position 3,932,534 of record JASAOG010000013.1, read on the forward strand.
GAGTTTAACGATTCAGAGCTCTTAGTTTACTTCCCGATTACTTATGTATTACCCCCTCCCACGCAGACAGCAGAATATATTAACCCATTTTTTTATGCCATATCATCGTTTTATGTCTAAAGAATAAGAGTAGATCTAGAAATTTTTTTTATCTAGGGCCTACCGACCTGTCAAGACGGGAAGCCTTTATTTTAAATTTCAAGACTCATGTTTAAAATATTTATAGACTCTAGACATTTTATAGTTTAAAAAAAAACAGCATTATTTGTGTTGCCAAATATATCTCCACGAAAGGTGATTTTTTTGGTGATTGTCGGGTATTCTTAAGTTCATAATTATATTTTTGTTAATTTTATAGATTACATGAATGGAGGGTTTGTATTTAGTACATTTTTTAAATTCTTATCTTAACACAGGAGTGACCAACCTTTTTGCCTTAGTGCGTCAATTTTTTATCATTCCTAATTCAGACGCGCCACTAAAAATATTCCAATTTTCAGTCCTTTCAAAGTTGGTCGGTTGTAACTATGAGGGTGTTGTAGAGGAAGGGATTGAACAACAAAAAAGCTAGATTAATTTGTAGTTACTAAGCACGTCTTTGTTAACATTTTTAGTTTGCATTTATAATTTAAAATTACCGAAAATATATTATTTCTATTTGGCCTATAGACTAACATATTAGATTATGCACACTGTTAACAGTTTTAAATAAAAGAACAGTTTCACATACAGTCAAAATATATATAACTAGCATTAGCAAGATTCCTGAGCCTGCTTTCGCCAAATCTGAGATATTAAGAGTTAATTTTGTGACCTGAGTTTGCAGTTTTACATTTAGGTCATTGAGATGTCTAGAATCATCAACTACAAATGCTTAATGAAACATCCATTTTCATCACGCATACGACCTATTTTCCTCTGTTTGCACATCTTTCTCTTCTCGGAAATCCTTTGCAATATTTTTCAGTTTCCAAAATTTTCTCAGACCTTTTTCTTAAGAAAGTTAACGCACCTCCCTCACAATAAAGGATCTAACAAATCATTTTTTTTCTGAATTCTCTTCTTATTTATCCTACTTTTTTTTTTAGTTTTATTCAAACATTTCTCAACTGGCATCCTTAACATGCTGAGAATTCAAACTTTTTCCACACTCAGAGCGTCTTGGTATTTAAAGCTATGCTATCTCGGAAGAGGGCTATCCGAAATTCTTTTAAGCAAGATTACAGTTCCAGTAACTCTCATTAACGGTTTTAAGTTAGGCCTAGTAAAAATAAATTGATGATTTCCTAGACATAAATGAAATATGTCTTACCATCTGGTTTTTCCTTAAAGTAACGGCCAATAAGCTGTTTAAAAATCTTGAAATTATCATCGATTCCTCTAATAGTGAAAAGCTTAATGAAGTAACATAAAAAATGTCAGCAGGTTAGTCAAATGCTTACGTGAAAAGCAATTGCACCAATGGCCACAAAAAAAGCCTATGCTATCAACAATACAAAACCAACATGCTTTGGATTTATCGTCTCTAATTAAAATTCTAACATGTCATTCGATTTTAGTCGATTATTGGGCGTCGCAATAGCTAGTCAATTAAATTCCTGTTGAGATTTTTCTTTCTAGAAATTTGACATTTAGTTTTTGTGATCAGGCATGCTTTTTCTAGATTTTTTCTTGGGATGAAATGCGCTACTTAAAATTGTTCAATGCGCCACTTTTGACGCATGCTTCATAGGTTGGCCACCCATCCATTCACATATTTAGTAAATTACAGGTCATTTCTTCACAAATAAAAAAAAAACGATTTAAATGTTAAATCTAGTCTTGCATTGTGATAAAGCCTTATGGATACACTTAGATCTTACTCTTTAAAAGTAATGCCTGAAAGTTATAAGAATTATTAAAGTCTAACTCTACTAAGTCATTGATTTTCATTGTGGATTCGGCAACCCGTTCCATGCACTAACGGCACTAGGGAAATCTGTTTCCCTTTATTTTAACATTCTGTTTCAACATATCCTTTAAATTTTAAAGTCTTGTGTGGCTATCATGGTCTGTCAGTTTGATTAACGATGTTCCTGCCCTTATTTTGCTAATAACCTTCTCTGAATGGTGGCAGCCAAGATAGTGCCCAAATAGGGACCCCAAATGAGTTTTTTTTTACATTAAAAATTAAATAGGCCTATTAAATTAAATGCAGGGCCCCCAAACGATGGAAAATTCCTAGCTAAGCCCCTGGCCTGGTGTAAACTAGAATGAAAACTTTCGTAGATAAGATGTCAACTCACTATTGGTATGAACATTGTTTTTTTAATTTAAAAAGTGTTTACGCCTAAATTACTTTATTGGTAGGAAAACTTCATGAGTATAGAGTGTTTGATTTTGATTCATTATGCAATTTTAGATTATAGGATGCAATGCTCCATCATCAAGCATTGTGCTTTCATTGTATTCTTTTGATAATATTACAATAGTGTATTGAATGTCTTGTCTTGTGTCTATTGTGATTTCATTCATAGCGATTTGAGCTTAAAGTATGTTTGCTGATAATGTTGTATGAATCATAGTATAATAATTATAGAAATTAACCATTGTTCATTCTCTGAAACTAATACAGTTGAGATTTGTTAGAGTTGCCGTAAACTCACTGTAGAATTTTTTGATGATGTGACAGGTCAGCAGCAGTCCCGCCCTCTGAGGTTGAGGAATCTTCTTAGCAATGTTTAGGACTAAAGAGATATCTGCGAGATCAGTTGCCACTAGCATTCAGCTGTTGAGTAGTTTGTAACTTTATCGCTTTATCTCCAAACTAGGTTACTATATTTCACCTTTTTTTTTTTTCATTTTTAATTAGTGTGTTTTTAGAAGTCCCCGAAAGGGGAATACCCGCTATTAGTTTTGTGTAGTCTGTCCGTCCGTACCATTTAGATCTCGTAAACTAGAATAAGATATTGAAAATCCGACATCATAATATTTTAGACCTTTCAGAGTTCTGATGAAATGATTAATTTTTCTTTTCATTTTATACACGTGAACTATAGCATAGTAATATATATCTAGAACATTTAACTATAGAGAAGAGTGTTATTTGTTAAGTCTACAAATGGGAGATTGGTCCTTTACAAAAAAATTAGATAATCATTCAATAACATCAGTTATACCAGTTTAAGATTTAAATTCACCTTTACTTTCTCCAATTTTTTTTCTGTTAGACCGTTGGGACACAAAATTAGATCTTTTAACCGTCTTTCTCCATTCCTCTCAGTTCTTTGCATTTGATAGAATTTCATTCACTGACAGGCATGGATGTTGTCTTTGTCGTGCGATCTAGAGTTGCTTCTATCTTGATGTTTTCTTTTATGAACCATAATGGTTTGTGCGCTAGATTCTAAGGACGCATTATGTTGATGTCATTGCTCTGTTTGTTTTTGCTGGTTAGCAGTCGCTCTGTTGTTGTTTTCCTCTTCAGTGATGGGTTAATTTGTTTATTTTGCTTTATTTTTCGCGTTGTAGTTTTGTTATGGTTTGGTCCTTACATCCATGGCATTGGGTTGTGGGCTGCGAGACCTGATCGAATTGTGGCACTGAGCTTAAGGTGTGCTATATGTCATTTTAATAATATGTATTACTTGTATTTGCCCTTGTAAATACTATTAATATTTATTCGTCGTTCATGCCACATCACATCATTATTCCATTAAACCTTTGCCTTGTTATATGCCATCTCGTTATTGACGTGAATACGTTACTATTTGTATTATTCGTTCTTGGTAATTATTTCATTAATTGATTGCTTGACTGTTAGGGGTGTCCCGGCAGACGAACCTCGACTAAAGTACAAACCCCACCCCCTCTCGACAGGAAGTTTATAATCAGCGTTGAGATGGAGAACCCGGCATAGCAAGTCATACCCTAGACCTGTAAACCTACCTGACAGTCTTCCCATTGCTTTCTCTGACTTCCTCTTCATCTTCTTCCTGGTACTGTTCCCTGAAGAAAAAGTCTTTGCGAGCCCAGAGCACCGTGTGATATGGCCATAGAGTTTGAGTTTACATTTTTGAAAGTGGTTAGCAGGCCATCGTGGGGTCTAATTGCTGTGTCAATCCTGTTTCTAAACTTTTCATTAGTGATGCAGTCTTTGTAAGTCTTTTCTGGGGCCGATAATGAGTTTGTATTTCCACACACCTGTCTCTTTAACCTTGTTTATATAATGAAATTATGGTACTGCAACGTCAATGATAATTCCCAATTTTTCTTTTAAAATATGCAGTTGATCTTTTGATTAAAATCCACTGTCTTGTCAGTTAAAACAAGTCTAAACCAGAATAATAGCTAATTAATTCATGCATTTAGTCATGCATATTAACCAAATGACTTAAATTCTGCTTAGTCACTGGTTTTCCTGGCTAGCTCAGGCAACCCATTCCATGCTCTTATAGCACTAGGGAAGAAGGAGCATTTGTACAAATTTGTCCTAGCATAAAGAACGAGCAATGTGTCTTTATCTTTGTGTCTTTCTGAGTGTTATATTAGATTTTGTTTTCTTGTATTTGAAGATTGTGGTTCAGTGTTTTATTTTATTTAAGTACTGATAGCTCGGTGTGTGAAGCAGGTCAATAGCTTATCAATAAATTAAAGTTATTAGTAAATAAAAGGGTAGAGGTATCAATTCTAATGTGTCCTCACGGCCATCCCTCCCCTACTTTTAACAGTGAACATCCGTTGGAACGTAAAGCGTTCGTGCCCAAAAGGCCTGCCCCCCTTCTCCCACCTCTCTTTAAAAACAGGACTGTGTTAAATATAAAGAGGCAAGTTGTGTGTACATTCGAAGGTTATAAAATAATTATCTTTTTTCATCTAGACTTATTAGTTGTGGTTATCCTAAAGACTGTTGTGCTCTTCCGCGGTGAGGAGTAATTGAAATATAAACAAAGGATAAGGAGGTAATGCCGGACTCAATACTGGAACAGCAACACCAACGAAAGGCCAACAATCGATAAAAGGAGTCGACGCTAGTGTTGAAACAACAAATACCTTTATTACTCAAGAAGGGACCGTCGAATGTCCTCTAGTACTAGCCGTCTATATATTACTTCGTATTCCTACTGTCCTAAACAAAGCGTCATGTTTATAGCGTATCTAAGAGCGTTCTTCTTTTTAACAAACTTTACGTCAGCGTCGCTAAGTAAAACTTTCCCCTTATTCCCGAAACAAAACCTAATTCCTAATCATGTCATAACAGACAGACTTGATTCTGTACAATGTTGATTGTATCTTGAAGTTCAGTTGAAAGAAACAAATATTATTACATTTGATTTTTTCCCCAGGCCTTTGCTTAGTATCTACGAATTCTACACGAGGATGAGAAAATGTGACAAAATCAATTTAATGATAGTCTTATTATTCATCTAGAATTGCTGAGCTGATTGATTTAGGCACACTAGTCGACCGGCGGCGTAGCATACGCCGCTATTTTGAACGTCCGGCTTAGGCCACTGCAACCTATACGACCGCAGTGTTAATCTAAAAATACTTTAATATTATCACAAATTACATAACATCATATTTTCCAACTCTCTTCATATCCATCCCTTCCGGCTTCCACCTGTTTAATCCCACTTCCTTTCAATATCCAAATTCGCACCATTTTCATTCACACTATGCTGCGCTACGACCGTAACACAGAAATAAGAGAGTGATCTTTCCTTTACTCCTTACTACTCGTTTAAACTGTTGAGGGAAGAAGAGAATTATATATAGATATAGATAATGGAGGTTCGGATTCACTTTTTCTCCTCCTATATATGACATACATTGTCAAGGTTTACTTGCTCCATTCAGCACTAAGCAAACCTTGGTTTTGAGACTCCTTTTATCTCTTTCTCTGACAGGAGCTGGCATTTAGAGACGTAACGACTTTGGAGCAGTTCTTGGAAACTGGAAGCTTATCCCCTAGTCGTAATTGAAGCTATATTCCGAGGTTACTCCTTAGACAAGGGGTAACCAATCTTTTTCTTCAGTGCGCCATAGATTGGCCACCCCTGCCCTAGACAGTTGATTTTCAACTTGAACTCTTTTCGTTCAACACACACATAGAGCTAGTTTTATACAAGTCATTAAAAGTCTTCCAAGGCAAACGGCCTTTTCTTTAAATTCTATCAAATGTGAACTCGAGATTAAAATAAAAATTCTCATGGTGTAATTAGATAATCAGCGGTCCCTCAAACCTCCTAGCTAGTTAATACGGAGAGGACGCTTTTGTTTTGTATGGAAAAGTGTCACAAAAACAATGTTTGAGAAACACTGAAATCTGAAATACAATCTGTTTTGAACAAAACAAAACGTTTTGTCTTTTTATTTCGTATGTAAAAAAAGAAGTTTCAGGCGTTGGCACACATACCATCAAGCTCAAAATGATAGCTCTATCTACTGTTTAACTAGATTATAATTATATTGATAATGAAACTCTAGACTAATTAATAACTTTATCTACTCTTCCCCCTCCCCCACCCACTAAAACTTTTAGCTATTACTCACTGTTTACGGCTGGTTTCTTACAAAAGATTTATTTTGTAGTGATCTAAATACCAGTCAGTCGATACAGCAAACAAAATATAATAGTCTAGTTGCCAAACAATGTGTGTATATGTTAGAAGATGTGTGCGTGTGTGTGTTTGTGTGTGTGTGTGTGACTATGCGTAATTCTTCAACTCCCGAGGAACAACATTCTACTTTAAACTGGAAGAGACAGACAGTGAAAGTTCACTAGATAAATCTCTCCCGGATAAAACTTAATTACACCTACATCACGGATTTTCAACAAGAGTTAATTATACACATCATAAGTGTCAAGTGATAAAAACAAATTATACCAAGATCCAGTAACAGTAGCAATCAAACGATCAGTATAGCCCTGTGCGTAGAACTGCACCTAATTCATTCAAAATGGCTTTTTATGAAAATAAAATTGGTAAGTAATGGTTTAAGAATTTTGTGATTGGAGCTTTTTTAAACTAACCTGTTTTTTTTTCTTTTTTATGTCGCCAATAAAATAATAATTCGCTAAATGAAAGTATCTTTACGTTAATATTATAGGGCATTAGCAGTATTAGACTTCTTCTCCTTATATGATACACTATAAAACCATTATATCTCTCATTAGGTTTTCTTCTTTAATAAGTAGAAACATCATTTCCGCATATAAAAATAGAAAAATGTAGGCTATCATGTGTAATTACAATCAGAGACAAGAACAATGTGGATAATACTTTTAAAAACAACATTACCTTGAATGTACTGTTTGTTTAGATGAAAACTAACACTGAGACATGAGGACACGATTGGACGTCTAGTTTTGTTGGTTTTGTTTTACCTAGCTGTCATGCCCACAGCATTAATATGCTCTATGCACAGTGGTCCAATCAGTGGACCATTTGGGGGGGGGGGGGGGCATCTGAGTAACGTTTCCGTTCTTCTTTTTTAAAAGCTTTTTTTTTTTTGAATGTCTTAAGTCTGAATTTGAGCTAAGGGTCTTGAGCGTCCATGATAGAAGGTCGGCGTGCTAACAACTGCGCTATTCAAGTGCTTGTAAATATTGAAGGTGTTATAGTCTTTTTAGTTACATTTCTATATCAAACAACCTAATTCTCTACACAAAGCTGATCTCCTCTCGGCTTGGTATATTTTCTATATACAAAAAAAGTATTAATTAAGACTAAATGATTAATTGTTTGGTTGATCCATTTGTTGTCATCGACAATGAATAATTTTGCAAATTTCAACTTGACCCGAGAATGAGACGTGTAAAATAACATTTGTACCAGACAGGCAAGACAGAGTTAATATAAGCTCTGTTGAAAGAGAGAAACAGGAACGAAGATTTTGTAAAATTTGTATTAAAGAGTGTTAAAGTATTTCTGAAGTTAACTTCTTCAGTACCAAGTAACATCAAATAGACTATTGAATGTTTTTTCCCAAATTTACCGGAATAGCAGTAACAGGCTGGCGTTAAGAAAGTCCACATCGAGAAGTCTTTGTTGTTTTTATGGTAGTTTTAGTTTAACTTTATCAAAACTAATTGCAGTTTGAAGATCACAGTTGAGAGGAACGGTGGCTGAGCGGTAAAGCGCTTGGCTTCCGAACAGAGGCACAGGGTTCGAATCCTAGTGAAGACTAGGATTTTTAGTTTCGGGATCTTTGGGCGTCTCTGAGTCCACTCCAACTCTGACATTAATAGGAAAAAACTAAAGGCGGTTGGTCGTTGTGCTGGCCACATAACACCCTCATTAACCTTAGGACATTACTTTTGTCTTTGTTGTAGTTTGGTGAAACTGAAAGTTAATTGAATTTTTTTTTATTTCCTGTAAATAATGGTATCTCTATCTTACATACGATCACTTATAACTGGTTAATCGCAAACAACTCGAAAAAGGGCACATAATCTTTTCTTTTTCAGATTTCATTTTTGAAGTGTACGGAACACTTTGCACAATCTGAGTATTTAGCAGAACACTTTGCTTATTTTTTTTAGAAAGATTAAATCACGTGGTGGCCTACTAGTTAATTATTCCAGTAGTTCGTGGAACACTAGGGTTTCGCAAAACACTGTTTCTAGATATTTATTAATATTAAACATAGCAAAGGTGGGAAGATCGTTTCAAGTGGCACAACACATTGTCTCAGGCTGGCCTCATTCATCTGTAACAAATTTAACGCTTTCTCTCCGTAATTAATGTCCTCATTCCGATAGTTTATTCATTTTGCTCATGTGTATTTCACTATCCTGTTCAGATTAAACCTCAATAACTTTTTTGTTAGGTCTTGGAGAATATATGTTATATTTGGTATCGAATTATAGGAGAATGCATGCTCTTTTTACACAGAATAAATTGATGTTTGTAAATCCAAAAATCCTTTAAGTTTAATGCGTTCAAATCAGCGTTGGTAAAAGATAGAAGTGGATTTTTTAAAACTCGATCTGAGACTTGTGATGAGGCAGCAATAACATTGTTACAAAGTCAAGAGTTTTACTGATGAGGCGCTCATTACAGTGGCGTTGATAATTTATCAGTATGATTCTTCTTCGTTTGTTATGTTCTGCACAATGATGTGCATAAAGTTTGTTTTTTCTCGTTTTAATGTACTTTCCTTGTTTGTACCGTATCAGTTCACATATATAAACGTTTTCTTGACTCGTTTATCCATCTGTCTGTCAAATGTGGAGATTAAAAAGTAAACACGATTTCACTGTTGGCTGTACGATACTTACAATAGAAGCAACAACTTTTTTTTTGTTGTTGTTCTTCTGGACATTGCACTCTTGCGTTGTGATCACAGACCTATATTCATTATATCTAAACTGAAAAACGGAACCAAATTCTTATCCGCGATTGATTAACTCACATATGTATATATTGTTATCATTAGTCATCTTATGTACATTTAAATAGATTGATTACCTAGATCTTTTTCGATTATGTATATAAAAATTGCAAAATAATAATTATGAGACGAGGGTGCTCTTTTTCGATGTTTAATTACTAGATCTAGATCATGTCTATGATCTAGATTCTGGATATAAACATTAAATTATATTTTACATAGGTTAGGGTTGAAAAAAAAAACAACAACTTTACTTCTTATAACTACAACAACGCATTGTTTCAACTTTTAAAAAAAAATCTCGACATTTTTTTGTAGTGTTAAAAGATCTCCATGTCCACTCTAGGTAAAATATGTATAGATCTGTGGTTGTGGCAATGAATGTGGTTGTGACAATGAAATAAACACAATTTTATTTTATTGTTTCGTATTTTAAAGTCTTGTCTAGGAATCAAAGATCAGAGAAGAACCATTTCGACTATTGCTCACAAGACACACGTACGACTCTTTTATGTCCCCCCCCCCCTTGCGTCCTTTAATTCTTTTATCACACTGCTTTAGTATTATGGAGTGTGTGTGTGTTTCTATGGTGACAGTGAGAAGAAGTTAGTGATTGGTTGGTAGCTATGCAGTGTGAATGACTTATATAAGATAAGAAGTTAAGCGGCACTATCGTAAGCTGTCTTGGGTACGCCAGACGAGTTCAGAATGCCAGAGTGAAAAGATGTGTTGTTTTTTTTTTTGTAAAAAGTCAAATTTTTAAAAAAGTAAATCATTTTATATTTCTTATGTATACTATACTTATTTCATTCAATTTCTAGTTGTATTTGTCTATATTTTAATAAAATTTATATTTAGTTTTGTTAAAAAAAAAAAGAAGTTCATATAAGTTATTTCAAGTTAACTCTTTCTCTCCTAATTGACATTGATTTGACCTCATTAAATTAAATTAATATTTAGATTGTATAAAATTTAGATTGTGTTCCATAAAAAGAGCATGCATTCCCCTTTAATTCTATACCAAATAAAACACTATCTGATAAGTAATTTAAAAACTTATTCAATCTTAATCATAACAGGGTAGAAAAATACTAATGAGCAAAATGTAGGATTCCGTCGGAACGTGAAAAATAATTACGGAGAGAAAGAGTTAAGTTAAGATACACCTACAGCGGTTTAGTTGTCGACCAGCAGTTGGTGCTTTAAGTCAACAACCTTCAACAAAATTTAGACATCTTCACCCTCCTGACACAAATAGAGAGCTTCAGGGAACAGAGCTGGCGTTGACAATTCTCTTTCCGCACTGTCTATATATTGAGCCTCTCCCACACACAAAATAAACTACTGGCGGAAAAAAATCTCTCTAATATAAGCCTGCTTTGATCGCAACAAACAAATAACCATTATCTACATGTTTTCTTTATTAATCATCGTGTTCCTAATATATAGATGTGATATTTGCTACTACGGATAAGTTGAGATTAAATAAAGTTTTAAAAAAGATTATGATACAAATTAAACATGATCATTGATCTTAATGGTTCAAGAGCAACAACTTTTGTTTTCGTGCTATATTTCAAACTTAATATTAATAGTACGTTTTAAAATCTCTCCTTAGGATGTCATGAAACTCATGTGCTGGGGAACGAAGAAGAGGCCGATCAAAACAGACTTTTACTGAACTGCAAGAAGAATCCTGGCCATGGAGTCTTCACACCTGTGGAGTCGTTTAGTTTGTACGACCTACCCAGAAATTATCGTGACAATGATCTGTTAGATCTCATCAAAGCTGCAGCTGACATGACGGTCAGAGTCGATGTCAAGATGACCAGTCCAGACAGGCCTCAGTTCTGGCCAGGCACTTACGGGACATACCCTTTCTATACTATGAGAGGGAAGACAAATTTGCGGATGGGAAGTGGAAGAGTGAAGTGGGTTTATAAGCATACGGACGTAAATAGTATCCGGGTCAAGGACGAGGACATCAAATGTTTATGCGTGAAATGTCAACACAAGCCTAACAACGTGGTGTGGGAGCTAATTGTGGATACAGCCACACATGTGGTATTTGATGATGTGGAGGCTAGGAATACCACATTGAGATTGTTTTACGACAGCGACGACGACAGCTCGCAAATCATCCTTGACAGCCCCCAGGCGTTCATAGTGAATGTTGAGAGAGATTGGTGCAGTCTGAGATACGTGACCTGCGCAAAGGAACTGGGGGAGAAGCTGTACCAAATCAAAGAAAACTTAGTTAACGTCTGGAGTAAAGTCTATTACAAATACAGGCTATCCAGAGAAGATGACAGGCTGGCCTTTATAGTGTCACATCCTCATGGATGTCCTAAGCAGATCAGCTTTGGTCAATGGATCCAGAAACGTCGAGTGGGGGATAATTTTGTTCAGTTTACCTATACAGTAGCTACTTGTCCCGGAAGCAGCGGGGCTACTGTTTACTGCCTTGGATTCAGACGGTGGTCTTATCTTCTAATACATAGTGGTGCAACACTCTATGGACTTAATTTTAGTGGTAATGGTTATGTTAAATAATACGTGACACTTTTAAAAAAGTGATTCTCTTCATCAAACATGCTATATTAGTAACCACTAGAAAAACGGGAAAATGCCATGTTGAATAGGACAACCTACTATATATAGTTTAATCTCATAGGCAGCAGATTACCCGGATATAAATATATCTTCATATTAACAGGTTGGGGTAAATACCTAGATACCATATAGAAAATTAATCATGGTTAGAAATATAGGCTTCGTGTTTCGTTTTCTTTTTTAACTGATGCTAGTGTTTTGTTTTTTTCCTAAACTAGATGAGATCTACACGCTTATGATATTAGTGACTGAGCTGACTGTCGTCCGCGCGTGAAGTTTTCTTTGCATTTAATATTGGTGTTTTAGCGTATAGGAAGTAGTTTCTTTTCAGTGCGTTTTGTTGTCTAGAATATTGTGTGTGTGTGTGTGTGTGTTTACGTCATCCTTAGTTCCCGCAAGAGAGAGAGAGAGCTTCTTTTGTGAGCTAGGTAGCTGGTTTTTTGGTTCCCCCTTGTAAGGGTACGTAAGTACATAGTTTTATTAAGTAAGCTGATCTTTCGGTACGGGTGTCCATATTAAAAAGTTCTTTCTTGTATCGGCATCGCTAGATCTAGGTTTTCTTTTCGTTTCAGGGTGTTAGGCTTTGGGCTATGGGAAAGTGTGTCGTCTTTCCGCCCTTGGAGTTGTGTATGGAGTTGAGATTCTGTTGGGCGCCGAGATGGAGTGTGAGCGTGAAGGTGTGTTACGGAAACTTATTGGTGTGATATTAGACTAATTATTAAACCAATGCTAACTTCAATGATACTGATGTACATGTAAATATGTTGGAATCTTACAATTAAGTATAATTAAATATCGTTCCTGTTGACAACTGTTGTTATTCACTAAATGTTCAGTTGAATAACTGTTATTCAATGTTTGTATTTTACATGCCATTACCTTGAGGTTCTTGTGTTACTCTGTTCAGGCTGGGGATACGGAACCATAATATCATACCCTACCTAAGCGACAAAACCCACCTGACACTGACCACATATTTAGCCGACTTTGTATACAAAAAACACAAAAGAGATTTGATATAATAGTCATAGAAGGATTTAGCCTTGACCCTAATAGAAATGTAGGGCCCTTTATAAGTTAGTACCAAATAGGATTTCCTGATACCTAGAGGGTTAAACTTATATACAATTAAAAAGATTTTTTTTTCTAAAATCATTATTTGTCCACTTGGACGATTTAAAAAAAAGGAGGGGGCAAAAAAAGTGGAGCCCCCAAAAGCTATAGTTTATGTAGCTTATAGGTCTATGTAAATCTTGCACTGGTAATGGTAGAGGTATGGGGGTACAGGAGACTAAGGTGGTGATTGTGTTTAATGGTTGGCACAGAGCTAAAGTAAAAATATACATAGACTTAGTTGCAGTGCTGAGGTGAACTTGCTTATAGACGTTTCACTCTTTTCGTTTAGCAAAAACTCCAAGACATCCATTAGCCCTGCACTCAGTAGCGTAGCTAGGAATTAGCCATCATTTTGGGGGCCCGGGGGGGAGCTTGCATTTTGTGTAATATTTAATGTGAAAAACCCTCGTTTGGGGGCTCCCCTCAAGTGGGGGCCCGGGGGATTTTCAAATTCCCCCCACCCTAGTTAGGCATCTGCCTGCATTCTTGTTGTTGCTTTTTTTTTTTCAGAAAAATTTTCATTTTTTTTTTTTTCAAAACTATAGAAATATAAGCTTACACCACAGACTGTATATAAAGTGTATGGCCTACACTTAAAGGCCTGGAAATATGTCTATCTCAATGATGTGACCAGCTGTCTATACGGCATCAAACTCTGAAGAAGCACGTGAGAAGAATAATTAAAAGGTCAACTTTAAATTAGAGGTCACAGAATACTTACTTCAATTATATTGTAAATAAATACAATCAAGAAAGATAAATAGTGGTTTAATATAAGCGTGTGTAAATAAATAAAAACCCTACTAACTAAATATATTTTCCATAATTTAATTCAAAGATATAAAGGTTCGGCTTCAAACATAATGTCATTTACTACTTTCTGTATTTTAATTCCTAGTAGTATATTTAATTGGTCTTAAAAGCCATATTTAAACATACCTATTAATTTGATGTGCATATTGTAATTACAGTTTATTGCCATTCATATGACACATTTATGTCTGGGATTGTGTTTACAATGCAATGCTTAAGTCCCTTGGAGTATATCCAAAGGCACAAACAAATCCGGGTTGCCGGGGAATTATAAAATGATTAAAACACACTGAAAAGATTTCTTTTTTCCCCTTTCTTCAAACACATAAATTCGATAAATGCATTTAATCCAAAATTCAGAATCAACTTGACATAAAATTCTTGCAAATTCAAATTAATACTTCTTAGTTATAGTATACTGTTACAACTTTAGTGGGATGCCACTACGCATTGCATTGAGACAACTTCGTACCGATATAATCCCGCAATGATACATCTGTCAACTGTATGCTGATACAACTCTCTACTGATAACTTTACCTTGACTCTTTAACAACTCAAGGATCTGGACTAATTAACTTTCTCCCAATTGAAACCTTTTTAAAATCGTTTTCTCTTGAATCGGGAATCTTTCTATTTCAACTATTTGCCTTTGCTACCACATTCCAGAAACTGATGCTCGCGACTTTTTTTTTAACTTGACCTCTTTGTCTGATTGGTTCAAAGCTAATTAGCACGTGATTACTAAGTGACCTACTTTTCTAGAACTCGCAATATCGATCCGTGACAAAATATTTTAAAACAAAAATCAAATTGATTCGTTCATTCCTTTATTCTGAATAGCAATGTATACTTTTTTTTTTGATGAGAATGTTAATATGTTGGGAAAAAAAAAGTTTATCTAATGATGATTGATTCAATGAAAAAAAGTGAAAATAATGTAATTATTGTATGTATTTAAAACAAAAAAGGAAGACAAAAGTGTCCAGTCCTTAGTAAACATGGTCTCCTAAGAAATAAAAAAAAAATAGATGTACACAGTTGACCTTGAATGCTACTACTTTTGCTCTAATCATAGAACACTATTCAGTGACTATACCATTTGTTGATACACACAACATCGATATCTAAAATCCAAATAGCTAATGCAATGACACATAAAAAAATTTCCACCGGAGCTTTAGTAGGATGCTGTGTGTATATTACTATTTAAAAAAATATATCAAGTTTTATATTCAAACAGGTGGAGTTACAAGAGTGTATATCTAATTATAGCTTATGTGTGACTTTGCTTTGTAACAACCAGGGCCGGGTTTCGACTTGATAAGGCCCTAAGCTATTCGAGATATTAGCCTTTTATGAGGCCCCTTGTTATCAATATAAGGCAATTTATTTCTTTGCTTTTTCTTCAAAACAATTTTTGAGGGGCCCACAGGCAAGTGGGGGCCCTAAGCTATAGCTTTATATGTTGACGATTGGTAAATCCTAAACTGGTAATAACAAAAATTATCGCACACATCACTTAAATTGCTTATACATTAATTGTGTAGTTATTTATGATAAAAACATATTAAGAGGTATTAAGATATAGTGTATTTTATGAAATATATCTGACTGAAATGCGCCAGTTACAATATGACAATTATCGTATTATTAAAAAACAAAATAATTAAAAAATAAATTCCAACTTTGTGTTCAAATAATATAGATCTAGATTCTAGATCATTGAAAACTAGGCCTAAAGAGAAAACATAGCCAGATCAAACCCTCGACATTCGCCTCATTAGCACAATGCTAAAAACGAAGCTAACCAGATTTACTATAAAAGATAAAACTGTAAAAACATAAATATGCCTACTTTTTGCCTACCTAGCTCTAGATCAGTGTTTTCCAAAGTGGGGTACGCGTACCACAGGGGGGTACACGTTGCACCTCATTAACTTTGCTGATTTTTGTTTAAATACCCGATAATTTTGTTTTGTAAATGAATTAAAATGAGGTGGGGGTCCGAGGTATACTCAGCATTACAAAAATTATACGAGGGGTACACAAATGTCAAAAGTTTGGGAAACACTGCTCTAGATCTATACATAACATTTAAATAAATTGAACATAAAATGCCACCAATTTTATACTTCTGTCCACATTACGCAAATAAAAATAACTTGAATTACTTCAATAATTAAATAATAATTAAAATAAAGAAGAGATCTTTTTGTAATTCTTTTATTACGCAGTACGAGTTCATATGTGACATTTCAGCGGAAGAGGAGAATGAAAAATTGTCAAGATAGGATGACTTCACATCTACCTATATTTATTATTACATAGATTTATGGCTGCGTCTTTTGTTTATTATTATTATTATTTTCACTTTTTTTTTAACTATGACGAAAGTGTGAGCTAAAAAAAGGAATTGAAAACTAACAGAACAAAAAGTGAAAATAAATTTCAATAAGATGGTTTATAAAAAACTATGTCTAAACATGTGATCGTGCTTGCCTGCTCCCTACACATTTATTTCTTAGCCTAGTGTCCAGGAGTGATTGGTGACATTCAATGCCATATGTCATTTTCAATGCTTTAGAAATAAGGTACGTCCCAATGTCAAGAACGTCATTGGTCACTACGTCATCTTCAGGACTCCACGTCAAGATTATACATCTCACGACGTCCGTTAGTTTTCTGCATAGTTTTTGTCTGTTGAAGCCCACTTTGACCAGGAAGTCAAATGCACATAACTTGACGCCTTCACCTATTGACGGCTTGGCTCTCTCAATGCGTACCTCTAGTTTCACTCTAAACTGTTGGCAGTCTACGTGACAGACCTTTTTGACTCCGGCATTGACGGCTTTCACGATGTTCTGGTTCATCTTCTTCCCAAAGGGAGACCCCATGGAGATGATCTGAGAATGTAGACAGCCAGCAAACTGAGACATGTGTTCGCAGTACCGAGTCTGGTTGGCTTCTTTGAAGCTCCTTGTTACTGCATGCCCACACGAGACAGCTGAAGCACACTTGATATTCACAAGCAATATGCCTGGATGTAAGTGAACAAGCAAAAGATTTTTTAAAATCCTCATTAAAAAGCAAATCTCATCTAAGGGGAAGAACTTTGCATTTACAACTATATATCTCAATAATTTAGAAGTTATTTCCCTTATTCGATATCAAACATATTTGTTTAATTTTTTAAAAAATGATTCATGTTGTGTAAGGTGCAATAGATAATTATTTAAAATTTCAACTTGATCCGAGAAAGGGTGTGGGAGAAATAATGTGAACAATTATATAAGGGGACAAAACCCTACATATTTAGCCATATATGTAAATACTAAAGGATCAACTTCCATTGCCAGTATCAATATGTGGATTCCATGACAGTTTTTCATTTATTATAACACGTAGATATTTTGAGTTTTTAGTCTGTGTTACTGGTTTGCCATGAATAAGATAAGTGGAATTAATTTGTTTTAGTTTTTTTGTTACTCTTAACAACTGACATTTTTCTGGATGGAAAGACATGCTCCAATTTGATTCCCATTTCTGTAATTCATCTAATTCTCTTTGTAAAATATCTGTGTCTTGTGTTGTTTTTATTGTTCTATATATTATGCAATCATCTGCAACTAATCTGACTTTTGTTCCTGAACTAATGCAATTTGGTAAATCATTTATGTAAATTGTCACGTATTACGAATTGAATTCTAATTTTTAAATGGCTTGCCTAGGGGAACGTGACAATAGAAAAAGCAGTTGTGTCACTTATCTAAAGTCTGAATTTAATCAAAGACTTACAATGAATAACAAAAAAAAATGACACAAGAAATCGGAAGGTAAAATATCAACTTAATGTTTAATAAAATATAACTCGAATAGTACTTTTAAATGAATCATATAAAGTAAAAAAAAACAAACATTTACTCAATACAGAATTGATGGGTTGACCAAAACCCTTTTACAAAAATGGCATGTAAAAATATTACAATACAAGAGTTTGAAAATATAATTACAAATACAAGCAAGGCCTTGAAAAAAGAAAAATCTTAACTTACTCGATCAATTGGTATACCACGCACGGGTCACGCAATGTCTCCGCTATTCTGTCTCACGGCTGTCTCCGTATGTCTGTCCGTCAACGTTACACGGGCGGTCTTTATATAATATACCGCGCGTCGATATCAAGACAAATCTAGTAATTTCTAGAACAGAATAAGTCATCAACACCCAGATCTAGAACGCTCTTCAAAGAGACAGAAGAAAAAAAAAACCACCCTCCTTTCAACCAGAGGTACACACATAGGTCAAGGACCGGTCACTGTCTGTGTGGCTTGACTCACCGTGAAAAATAAAAAAAAAACTTATTACACAAGGGGCAGACAACCTACAGGTCAAGAAAAAAAAAATAGTATCTAGGTAACAATGCCTAGATACGTAACAAAATTAAAAATAGTAGTGGACCCAAGACTGTTCCTTGAGGTACACCTGAGTTTACTGTTATTGGTGTTGATTTAGAGCCATTTATTATTACAGTTTGTTCTCTCCCTATCAGAAAATCTTTAATCCACTGATGCAGTGGACCAGTAATGCCGAAATATTTTAATTTTTTAAGCAAACTATGGTGGTGAACTTTGTCAAAAGCCTTGGAAAAATCTAGCAAGATAGCATCTATTTGTTCACAATTATCTAAACCTTTTGAAAAATCATCAATTAGTCCTATTAGTTGTGTTTCACATGATCTATATTTCCTAAAGCCATGTTGGTATGGGGTGAGGACATTATGTTTGTCTAAGTGGTTTATGATGTTACTACATATTATGTGTTCTAGGATTTTACATGTGATGCTGGTAAGTGATACTGGTCTGTAGTTTCCTGGATCAGATTTTTCTCCTTTTTTAAATAGGGGGGTGACATTAGCTTCTTTCCAGTCCTGCTTCGTCTTCTTCGTGTGTTAGTAAATTTTTAAGTCTTTCCTCTTCTTTTTTCCTTTTTGAGTTGACTAGTGTGGCCAGTATTTGGCTTTGCTGCTTAATGGAGCTTTTAATTAGCGTCCATATTTGTGTGACTTTGAAATGGGGTGTGTTTGAGTCATGTATTATATTTTTGAGGAGGTTTGCGATTGTTTTTAAATAGAGCGGGTCATTTAGGAGGTCGTTGTTAAGTTTCCAGATCGGTGTTTTTTTTTGTTTTTTCTTTTTTAGTTTTGGGTTCAGCAGTTCCACTAAGACTCCTTTGTGGTCTGTATATTGTAACGTCTCTACGAGATGTGTTACACTTTTTGTTTCGCACGCCCTTGGCACATACACTCTATCTATCCGTGTTTCTATTTGGTGTGCTTTGTCCTTGAACGTGGTGACCCGGCCCGTGACCTCTACTTCTCTATAGGCATCTACTAACCGGAATACCTTGATGACTCCCCCCAAATAGTCATGCGTTTTAATTGTTACATGAGGAGCAGGACCCTCTGTGTTTGTGTTTTGCTTGTCTAATTGGGAATCAATGTAATTTAAATCACCCCCTACTATCAAATTTTCTCCTGCGTACTGAGTGTGTAGAATGTCACTTAGCATTCCAAAAAACTTGTGTTTCTCTTTTTTTTTTGAGCGGGTGCATAAATGTTGACTAACGTGTATGTGTGTTTTTGTGAGCTTGTCCTAATTATTACTATCGTCCCGCTATTGTCTTGATATGAGTGTGTGATTGAAAACCTATTGGATGTTTGTAAAATGGCTGTCCCTCGTGGCTTTCTACCTAAACTAAAATAACCCTCCCGGAGGCCCATAAGAGAGACTGCTTTTTTGGCCTTGTACTCTAACTGTGTGTTGGTCTCTTGCAGAAAGATAAAATCTGGCTTGTATTTCCATGTGAGGTGTGCTATGTATGCGTGTTTATTGTTAAGCCCTCTGATGTTGAGTGTCAAAATTTTGATGTCTGCCATAAGTGTGTGAGATTGGTTTGCGTGTTTGTTATTCTATTGTGTGTGTATGCATTTTATCTTTAAGAGTTGCTTTGTTGTTTATGTGTTTGAATGTGTGTTGGGGTCCTCGCCCTCATATATGACTAGCACTGACGGGGAGTCAGGAAAGTTCAGCTCGAGCTTGAACTGTTCTTCCTCTCTTTTCTCCTCCTCTACTCGGGGATCCTCGTTTAGATCCTCTGATGAGGAAGAGAGAGAGAGAGGGCCCTCTTTCTTGTTATTTTGTTTGGGGTGGTGGGTGCTGAACTTGCCCCTCCGGATGTTTTAATTTTTTTATTTTGCTTAGATTTGTTTTCAGGGCTGTTAGGTGTGGGGAGACCACTTGGAGTAGCTCCCATAGCTTCTATTTGTTTTTTTCCCCCTCCTTTGCTGCTTTCAACCATTGTGAAGCCATCTTTTTTTAGCTGTTGATCAATCTCGGATTGCTTTTTCTCTCCCTCACCTTTAAGGGCCATGGCATAGGAGATTTTCCCTCCTACCTCCTTTGCACCTTCTGTGGGGTTTTGGTCCCGTCTGGGGTTCGCCCTATTGGGACACTGGTTTGACCAGTGCTGATCCTGTCCGCAATGCCAGCACTGTTGTCTACGTCCCGGGATGGTCACGAGGACCTTGTAGGTCCTCGGATCGTCCTCGTATCGTAACAGAATATAATGGGGGAGTTCAGTCTGTTTGCGGATTTTCATCCAAGCCGCCCACTTATCTGAGTTGCCTAGCTTGATTGGCTCTATCTTGGAGCCTTCTTATGCAAAGGCTCCAAATATTTCTCCTATCTTTGATTTGTTTATGGTTGGTGCTACCCAGTGAAGGGTAACCCTGATTTTTTCGTCTTCTAAGGTACAGACATCTACCTTGAAGTCCTTATCATTCCCGAATGATTTCCCTAGTATACGGGTTCTCACTCGGGCGGATGTTGGGACCAGGAACCAGACAAAGGGGTTCTCGAAGCGATAGAGAGAACTCACTTCGTCCGGTGTTAGTTTCAGGCACTCTATTAGGCTCGCCATAGTGGCCTTAACAGCCCCTTTTCCTGACAGCTTTAGAAGCAAGGTACCTGGGGCGTGGACAAGTCCACCATCCAGGTCTTTTTTTTCAATAAAAAATGTCTTAACTGACATTTTTACAAGGGTTTATCACAAGTACAGAGACAGAAAAGAGACGATAACTACACAGTACTTTACTACACAACCCTCGCGCCGTCCACTCTAAACAGTAACACACAAAAATCCACAGAATCACAAAAAAACAACAACACAGAAACACAAGTAATCCACAGAATAAATCCTCAAGTGTTAGTTACTTAATCAATCTCTTATTCGAATGCTCAAAGCAGAACGTACATATTGAAACATAAAAATACACGAAAATGAAATTTACAAGATTACTATTAGTTTTATTTTAGGTCTAACTTAAATTGCATACTAATTAGCTTTTACTCTTTAAAAAACTGCTTGAATAACTGATTTTAAAAATTAGATTTTTCGCTTTCAGAAAAAAAAAATAGCCGTTGCATCAGAACTTTGAATGGTCTAAATTATTGTGATGTCGGATTTTCAATATCTTTTCTAGTTTACGAGATCTAAACGGGACAGACGGACAGACATTTCGCACAAAACTAATAGCGTCTTTCCCTTTTTCGGGGGCCGCTAAAAAAGAATACAAAGCTTATATTAAGTGTATCAATTAGATCAGTCATGTAATTAAATTCGTAATAAGCCTCAGACGACAATCTATAAAGGGGCTAATAGAACTTATACCACCACTTCAGTCAAGTACTATTTGTTTCCCATGGAAAGGGGACTTATTTAGCTTATACCACCGCTTCAGTCAAGTACTGTTTCTTTCCCTTGTTTGAGATACCAAACAAAGTAATTTATGACCAATAGTTAATTAGCTAATTTGTTGTTGTTTTTTTTTTAATTGATTATTGTGTTGTCAGGTAATAGAAATAATTAATCATGAAATAATCATGGTTTAAAGGGTGTCATGTGGCCAGCACAACGATCAACTGCCTTTACTTTACCCCAACAAATGTCAAGTACCCATATTTTACCTTAGAGGCCTACCTATCCCTTAGTCTGTTGGACCATTGGGGCACTATGCAAGATTTGTCGACCGTCTTTCTCCATAAAAGTACCCATTAGAACTGGGTGAAATCATAGGCGCCCTAAAGATCCCGAAATTAAAAATACAAGTCTTCACCAGCCAGTATAAGCGGCCTTAGGGGGTGGCAAGTGGGGGTAACCGCACCAGGCCCCGAGCCTGAAAGGGGGGGGGGGGGGTGGGAGCGATAGAAGATTCCCTTGTCACAGTCAGGTTAAAAAAAACAGACCAGTTCTCATAAACTATGACATGTTACTCAATATTTTGGAAGCCTTTCCTGGCATCTAATTACCATGTAAGCTCTCAACATACATTTTTGGTTTCGAAATACAGTTCAGTTTCTCTAAAGACAGCATCGTATGACCATTCCATTCTAAGCAGCTATCACTTTTCACAGTTATCATACTTTATCTTGATATAAAAAAAAAGGCATGTGGCCGGAAGCAACCAATCAAAATGATGTATTTCGTAAGTAAGAGTCATACGGTAATGTAATGTCACATTACAGTATAAAGGGAATTAGTACGTGTAAAGTAAATATAATGTTACTTTAGTCGTGACCTCCGTGACCCCAGGCCGTAAGACTGGTTCGTGACGTAGTAGGTCAGCGACCATTGTTTTTTATCGTTACCAGAACCTGACTCCGTGTTAGCATTAGCGCTTAGGCTAAGTGTAAAATGTAACACAACCAACGTGAAGTTGTTGTCCTCATAACTATAAACAGACGTATTATTAAAGTAGACAAATTACTAGATCTAGACTTAGATCCTCATAACTATAAACAGACGTATTATTAAAGCAGACAAATTACTAGGTCTAGACTTAATGTATTTACTTAATATACACACTTTTGATTGAAGACTACTTTGTGAGTGTGTTGTAAACTATAGTGTGTTGTAAACTGAACTATAGCAGAGCTGGCTGAATGTTTGCATTAGTGCATAGGCTAAGTGGTATAGTCTGTAACTCATTAACGCGTAGTCATGTATGTTATGACTTTTCTATAAACAGTATTACACCTACATATGTTATTAGATTATAAAATTTATAAGTTGCTTTACAACTTAATGTACACACTATATATATATATATATATACATATATATATATATATATATATATATATATATATATATATGATAACAAGTCGAAGGCGCCGCTTTAGTGCGCCATACGAAAAAAAAAAAGTATGTGAAGGATTCCTTGTTTTGTTCTGTGGCCTAGCTCGTATTGTTATTTCGGCCAATCAGAAAGTTTGATGATGCCGTATCAATTTGTTCCCCAAAAGGCTACTGTGCATATACATCGGTAGTCAATGGACCACTGTAGATCCTATCGTACACTTTGTTCTTATGTACTGAAGGCGGTATTTTCTTTTCCTGGTAAGTTGTTTGGCACGAGAGCTACTGGAGGCCAATTAGCAAACGAAAGTTGTGACTGGAAACATCTTGATAATACAATTCAGCAGCACGACGTTTCTATCACGTCAAGTTGTTTGTAAATCACGTCAAGTTGTTTGTAAATCACGTCAAGTTGTTTGTAAATCACGTCAAGTTGTTTGTAAATCACGTCAAGTTGTTTGTAAATCACGTCAAGTTGTTTGTAAATCACGTCAAGTTGTTTGTAAATCACGTCAAGTTGTTTGTAAATCACGTCAAGTTGTTTGTAAATCACGTCAAGTTGTTTGTAAATCACGTCAAGTTGTTTGTAAAATGTTTTGAATGTTTCAGATGTTTCTTCAGAGATGAAGATAATCTACTTCCTAGTTCCAATCTCCCGCAAGACGTTTGGGGGGGGGGGGGGGGTAGGTGTCAGCGGGCAGGGTAAGAAGTATGAACCCTAGACCTTAGAGACGACCGAACAACAGTGTAGCACGCATACCGCACGACCTTGCAGCCATCCATGCTTATAAGTATGTTTCAGCGTGGTTGGATTAATTTGTGCGGATGTGCAATTGTAGCGTAATGAATAACTTGATGGTAGAACAAATTAAAAAAGGAAAAATTGCACTGGCGCGCAATTTTAGCAATAATTCTAGCTATCGCTCAGTACCTTGCCAAAAAAAAAGAAACAGCGCATATCGTTGGAGAACAGAGAAACTTAATGCGCCAAGCAACGGTCAGTTTTTATGCTTGGTTGAAATGCTTGTCACGTTCGATATGCGAACATTCAGCAAGAACACCTTCGACTTATTAAGAACGCCGAGGCTCAGGGATATAGGATTCAAAAAACGAGCTTATATACCTGATGGCATATTTTCCCGCCATCCTTGTCTACACGCGTGATGTTAGCTACATAAGAGCACATGTCTTTTACATAGCGTATTGTGGACGTATCAGATCCAAAGGTTAAGGTGGAGAACACTTCTAGCTTTTGTAGTTAAAAGGCTAATAGTACAATACTTACCTAGGGTAGTATGTTTTGTAACAAAAATAAGGCCTTCAGCGTTAGATGCGGGCGATCCCGTTAGCGCGACGCGAAACGATATATATAGTCTTCCCTTGCTGCTCAGTGCCCCGCATATGACATTTGCGTAGGGCCCCGCGCATTGATTCAAACCAGGGACCCTTTGGTAGCCAAGCGCTTTACAACTAAGCTACCGCGCTTCCGCATCCATTTGTACCTGTCTGCAAAAATAGGCTAAATAATCAAAAATGCATTTTAAAAAATCAAAACACACGTATCAATGACAAAACAATATGGCATAAATAGTTACACAATGAAATGAATGAAGAATACTTAGTTCGGCACATTGCTCTACCCTACACTGCACTGCGTTGCGTATTGCGTAGGGCCTATTTGTTTACATGTGGTAGTCTGGTGAGCAAATATGAAAAATATATACAATTTCTGTAATAAAAGGTTTAGTGAAGGTCAATCACGACCTTCAGTGTGTCTCTTTTACAATAATAGGCATATATATATATATATATATATATATATATCCTAAAGAGATAGATAGATAGATAGATAGATAGATAGATAGATAGATAGATAGATAGATAGATAGATAGATAGATAGATAGATAGATTAGATAGATAGATAGATAGATAGATAGATAGATAGATAGATAGATAGATAGATAGATAGATAGATAGATAGATTAGATAGATTAGATAGATAGATAGATAGATAGATAGATAGATAGATAGATAGATAGATAGATAGATAGATAGATAGATAGATAGATAGATTAGATAGATAGATAGATAGATAGATAGATAGATAGATAGATAGATTAGATAGATAGATAGATAGATAGATAGATAGATAGATAGATAGATAGATAGATAGATAGATAGATAGATTAGATAGATAGATAGATAGATAGATAGATAGATAGATAGATAGATAGATAGATAGATAGATAGATAGATAGATAGATAGATAGATAGATATAGATTTCTCTCAACCCTTCTGTATGGCTCTGAGACATGGACACTATACAGGAAACATCAAAGACTTCTTGAGCGCTTCCACCAAGATGCTTGCGCTTCATCATGGACATACGGTGGCAAGACCGCACTACAAACAGCGATGTCCTTGCGACTTCTTTTGGTCCGACAGTTACGCTAGGTAGGGCACGTATCCCATATGGAAGACGAACGTATGCCAAAGGCAGTCTTTTTTTGGTGAGCTAAAAGGTGGTCGACGTACAGAGGCGGAAACGCTTCAAAGACCAGCTTAGGCGCCAACTTTCATTGGCTGACATATAAGAGAGCACCTGGTTGCATGCGGCCTCAGAACGAGACAGCTGGAGGTCGCTCACATAATCCGCAGGATACACATTTGAGACGAAAAGAAAATCTGCTGCCGAGGACAAACGCTGAAGGCGGAAAGAAAATCTAAATCGACTACCTGCGAACAATGGTTATGCTTGCCCTGGATGTGGCAAAATATGTAGGTCACAGCTGGGACTGCGCAGGTACGGGAAATACTGCATTCCTCACTAATCTTCGGACTCGAAGACTAGCTTTATTATCATTAGGCCTATTATATATATATATAATGGGCGTTACTATCAATCAAAGCTCCCATTCTACTGTGCCTCCACTGGGCCCATGGGTGCAGTTCTCATTTATGTCCCATGGAGAGTCTATTTAGTTCTCTCTTATGTCCCATGGAGAGTCTAATTTAGTTCTCTCTTATGTCAAATAGACAGTCTATTTCTCTCTTGTGTTCAATGGAGAGTGTAGTTCTTATGTCTAATTTGCATTGCATAATGCTCATTCAATGTTAAAATAATGTTTTTTTATTTATGAAGTTTGTTTATTTCACATGTTTCGGATGGGGACACGACAAATCGTTCACTGAGATTTCGTTCACTGACTACTTGTTCACCCGATAATTCGTTAACTCGACATTTTGTTCGCGACAATTCGTTCACCGACAAATCGCTCACCGACAAATGGCTCACAGACAACTTGTTCACCGACAACTTGACATACCATGTTAGCGAACCCCCGAAATTCACCGCAACCGTGTGTGAACATTGTGGCTATCGCCTTTGTACGGTAGAAATTTGAACTGTCAATATTCAAGAGCATATTTACGAAATTTTGCTTTACGTGGTGTGGCCTTTTGTGGTACAACCTCTGTTACGGAATCGTGTCTCAGTTCAATGTCCCTATTTCCTTTACACTCTAGCTCTTCTTCAAATGTCTGCTAACGCTTCAAATATTTTTCCATAATCTAAAGGTTAGATGAACGTGCGAAAAACAATTTAACTAACACGAATTACCACTGTAGCCTATAGCGTAATTGTTATCATAAAATGTGCAAGATTTAAAACCAGACTGATGTCGGTGTCATGGAGTCTTACGGTGGTTGGTAAGAACCAGTTTGACCTTCCTCTTTCAATGGTATGATAAAGCAAAGAAATAGTAAGAGCGACGTCGATTAGTTTGTAAACTAAGTAAGTTTTAATATTCATGCATAAAATATTATTGTTTTTTAAGTTGCGGTAATAATAATAATAATAATTATAGAACAGTTAAACAGTAGTGAAGGGAGAGTTGATTATTATTCAAACTATTCGATCTGGTTAAACTGGCATTTAGCGAAGAAGTTATTATATTATTATTAAAAATGTATACAATTTTCATCTTTCTGTGGACCCATACGGTTCGCGGTTCACCGCTTGAGAACCACTGGCTTAGAGTAAGTATTCTCTTTGAAAAAAAGTTATTTAAAGCTCAATATTTATAAGGGATATCAATACGCTTATTAAAAACAACATGGTAGCTCACTAGCTGGTGTAAATATCTGACGTTTTTCTGACCTCCTAAACTAATAATTATCCAATCTAGATCTACGAATTTCAAATAAGAAATTATTTGATGTGGTGTAGTTTTAGTAGTAAGTATGATCGAAATCAAGAGTGCACACATCACTTACTGAATATGATCACTCACGGTCACAGTCTGAGTCTGTCACAGACACAGTCACTGAGTCAGTGAGTTGAGACTGAGTGACGAGTGAGTAGAGTATCGTATGGCAGTATGACATACTAGTATAGTACTATTTTACGATAGTTATAGTACTCAGTTATTTACTAATTATTTATTTCAGGGTTCATAGCCACCTTGAAAACACCTTGAATTTCGTAAAAAACGGTGAAAAAAACCTTGAATTTTAAAACTGGACCTTGAGTTTTTTCCCTGGTGAATATTTTCGCTATTTATCACTGTGGTAACCTTCGTTTTTTTTTTTTCGCTTACATCAAGCGAGCTTTTCACCTGGCATTATTTTGTTTTTTAAGGCAGCGCTAGATTTAGTGTGTTGTGTGAATATTGACTATAATTAGATCAATTACCAGCCTTGTGTGTAGGCTACACCCCTCCGCCTTCCCTCACCTAAAATCTTTTTGTAACAGAAAGAGTGACTTCGCATGGAAAGTCCGTAAATCATCTAGATCTAGTAAAATAGTAGCCCATCTAGAGTTAGATCTAGTGAAGATAACCTGAACGCTCCGTGAATTTTAGTCAATTTTATTACCTCGATACCTGTTCATTTAATGTATAGATTACTCTAGAATCTAGAAATGCGCTAAATTCTACATTTACGCTAAATCACTTTCTAGAATCTAGTGACGATAATTTGCACACAACCGTGAAAAGTCTGTGAATTAATGACCTAGATCTAGAGTCAAGATTTACGGTAGAGTCAGTGAAGAATCCGCATATAGCCGTGAAAAGTCTACAAATTTAGTGACTTTAGATCTAGAGTCTAAATTTACGCTAAGTCACTAGAATCTAGTGAAGATGATTTTTTTGTATACTAACCCTGTGAAGCCATGAAAAGTCTGCTAATTTTAGTGATTTATAGCTAGAATCTATAAAGTCTGTTATAGATTCTAGATCTATGATAGATTCAGTGACGATAATTCGCACATAGCTGTGAAAAGTCAGCAAATTTTAGTGACTTAGACCAATTAAGACTCAAGATTTACGCTAAATCACTAGAATCTTATGAAGATAATTACTAACCCTGTGACGCCATGAAAAGTTCTGCGAATTTTAATGATTTATAGTTAGAATCTATGGTCTGTTATAGATTCTAGATCTACGATAGATTCAGTGATGATAATTTGCACACAGCCGTGAAAATCCGCGAATTTTAGTGACTTAGATCAAGAGTCTAGATCTACTGTAGATTTACTGAAAATATTTCGCACACAGGTGTGAAAAGTCCGTAAAAGTTATTTCGGTCGTAAAAGCCAGGGAAACTACATATAGATAGATCTAGGAAAAAAACACACAAATAGGTCTAATACCCCCCGCCCCCTCCAAAAGCCATTACTTAATAAGCAAATGTCAATTAAACAACCAAATAGGCCTATATATTACAGGCTCTGTTTATGAGGAGGATTTAAGTTCAGTTAATACAAGAATAAAACATTACTCTAATGCCCTTCATGACTCTACGGTACACATAGGAACTAAGAATGTACATTTCCATCACAGAGAATACACATTATGAACGCATCTCTAAGAATGTTTCTTATTTTTAAAATAAAATATGGAATAGTAACCGCTTGTAATATTCTTTAATAAATCTTTGAAAAAAAAAGGTTGTTTGAGGTTTTGGGATGACAGTCAAGTTGTTACTTGATTAAAAGACAACTTTCATTACATTTTCTGTGGACATACCAGCTGATGACGTTGTTTAAGTTCTGAGTGGGATGTTGGCAAGATATTTAAAATCTATAACACACACACTTACATATATATATATATATATACTTTTTTTCAGTACTAAATACATATATATTTTGTTCTTTTTACATATTTATGTCATCTGTATGTAAATATGTTTACATATATTGCTTGCTATGGTGCGATACATACCTTGAAAATCTAAAATTCTACCTTGAAAACCTTCAAAATACCTGGAAAATCATTCATGAAATTGGCTATGAACCCTGTTATTTATTATAATACACAGTAGTCTATATATATAGATAGAATAAAATAATAATTTATTTAATAATCTTTAATAATAATTTATATAAACTAGAGTAGATATCTAGAGCTAGAGTGCTAGAGGAGGTTCTTATATTTTGAACACTGCATCAAATTCTCCTTCCTTAAACACGTTGCTTTTTTTGTTTGTTATTCATTTTTTTTTTTATGTCTGGAGCAAAAATCGACGATTTGTCCATTTTTAGATAAGTTCCGGTAATTTAGTTCCGTTTTTCCAAAGCAGAGATGGCAGTTTTTTAGATTCTCGGTAACCATGTATGTAAAGCTATTGTTTTAACTTCCCCCGACAATTCGTACCCATATAAGGGATGAAGGCTATATTATGAGCCTGTTTGATCGTAGGCTGATAGGCATATCAAAATAAGCTTCCAAACATCTTTAGAAAGACATTCCAATCACATTTATACCATTAGCTGTTAAATAAAATTTAAAAAGGATGTGTCCAAACAAATAATAATGAATTCAGCTCATTCTCCTTCATTTGAACAAGCAAAATCATAATAAGAAATATTATTGGGATTAATAAATCTATGATTTTTTCAATGAATAAACATGACCTAGATCGAGATATCTAGAATATATAATTTATGAATGAAAGAAAAAGTGTGGGCTGCTAATTTGAAGCCAGAGACCATGCCCACTGCAGGTGATCACGCCAGATGAGCTGGCGGTGAGGAGAGGTATACAATAAACGTGTAGTGTCACAACCTATCAAACAGGCAGTGGAGGGAAGGGAGAGAGAGTCATGAAAAGAATTATAAGCATCTATGGGAGGGAGGGGTTTTAAGGGGTAACAAAACGAACATCCAAATTATGAAACCAAGAAGAGGGTCCTTGGATGGGAATTAAAAGAAAGACAGAGAGAAAATTCATATATATATATATATATATATATATATATATATAAATGTGAAGTATTGTCATAAAAGGAGTGGTCATTTGTAGATGTTTTGAATAGTTCAAGCTTAGCTCAAAGATTGTTCTCTAGGAATTGGTGTTTAAAATAAAAGAGCTTTGATATGCAATTTAGCATGTTTGCTTGATTATTATACGCCAACCACTAAATGGGACAGCACAAATGACAAAATCTTTGTATTTTTGTAAATATTTGCAGTTTCTGACAGCTTTAGCAAATTCAATTTTTGTGATCTATAACCTATTACCTTAAAAAGCTTGAGGTCTTCAATTATATGGATAAAACCTTAATGCTATGGTATTTTTGTGACACCTTACAAATTTCATTAAAAATTATTTTTTTTTTATAAACATACTTGCCTAGATGTTAACTATTACATTTGAATTTTTTGTTACAGGGTGAACCATTGTTTTAATTGCATAACCACACAATTATGACAAATTTTATTCAAAAATTTAAAAAAAAAAGTTAATAGTTGCTTATAGAGGCACTGAGAAACATAGTTCCTACCATGGATGACATGAACTTAGACTCAACAAATAAGCTTAAAAAAATCATGAAAATTGAGAAGATAGAAAGGTCTTTAGACTCAGAGATGACAGAAAATAGTTATATGTCTTCAAAAGCAAAAACTTCAAAAGCAATTTTAGCAGAACAGACACAGGTAATAATTTTTTTTTTTATCTAATGGACAAGACTAAATTAAATTATTCTTTGAGTATTAAATTTTTTAATTTATTTTTTTGCCATTAAAATATAAAAATTTAGAAATGAATAAAGAAAAGTTGATACTTTTTTTTCCTGTTTTTCTACATAGAGGAGAAGAACTAACATTTGTATTTTATTATTATAAGTGAATATCTTAATAACTGTATATGAGACACTTAAAATATAGCTTCTCAACATCTTTTGAGATTTTAATATATAACTTTAATTCTTTTTACAAAGACAACTGAAGAACAAATTCAATCAGTATTAATGGTGGATGACATGAAACAAGATTGTACTGATGATATCAGCAGTGTCACAAAAATGGAGAATATAGAATCCTCTTTACATATCAAGACACCTGAATATAGATCCATTGGTCAAACCTTTGATTCATTTTTATCAGAAGAGA
Source organism: Biomphalaria pfeifferi (assembly GCA_030265305.1). Taxonomy (NCBI): domain Eukaryota; kingdom Metazoa; phylum Mollusca; class Gastropoda; family Planorbidae; genus Biomphalaria; species Biomphalaria pfeifferi. The sequence goes on from JASAOG010000013.1 coordinate 3,964,051, forward strand.
CTGAGGTAATATAATTTTTATATAATTAATTCACTAAAAACCCCATATCAGATGACTTAAAAGCCAGCAACAAACTATAATAAACTCTTTTTTATCCAAGTCTGAAAAAGATGTTACTCTTTAAGAAATACTTGTTAATATTGTAGTGAACTTAAAATATCAGTAACTTTTTAAAATCATAACACATTTCCAATTAGGATCAATAAAACAGCCTTTTAGTATTTTTACCATTACCTATCACTTAGTCTGTTGGACCATTGGGGCACAAGCAAGACTCGTCATCCATCTTTCTCCTTTCCTCCCTGTCATTTGCCTTGTTTATGTTGTCCTCCCATCGCTTTCTCTGTCTGCCTGTTTTTCTTTTTCCTGGTACTGTTCCCTGAAGGAAGGTTTTGCGAGCCCCTAAGATCTTGAAATGTGGCCATAGCTTTTAAGCTTGTGTTTCTGTACTATAGTGTATACTATATATTGTGGGAAGCATGGTCGAGAGGTTAAGTAAGCTTGAACTTAGCTTGACTTGGCTACCTATGAAGGGGGCTCGAGGTTCGACACCCAACTCTGGCAGAGTTGTGTTTACTTAGCGCCTAAAGGCAGCATGGAAAACATACTCCTAGATACCCCCTCCCCCCACTGGTCCACAACTGAGATTGGACCAAAGCGCTATAAGCATGAAAGTACCGCTATGTAAAAGCTATAATAATAATACTATAGCCTTTTAGTGTAGAGAACAATAAAGAAGAATCACCTTAAAAAATCTAAAGAAACCATGTAGACCTGAATGCATTTTAAAGAATTATGTGAAATAAAGGGAAATTGGCACCTCAATCAAAGTATTTTAAGCATTTGGAATTTTCAAAAGGCCATGTACCTAAAACTTAACATTTTTATTATGATGGTATAGTATTAACTCTTTCTCTCCTAAATGGTCTCCCTTTTTTTATTGATGCTCCCATTGTCAATGCTTTAAAACATGTTAGTTTAATTTTCGTTATTATATGCTAAATGTTTTAATTTAATCTTGAATTGTTTCCTTTTGCTAAACATTCAGAATTTTTTCTTTAACATATTTTCCCTGTGTAGGAGGTGTTAAATTTTCACTTAGAAGGGAGGTGTTTAAACCGATTACATAAATTGATTTTTTTTTTCTCTCTCTGTGCTTGTTTTAGAACACGGAACCTCATCCCGGCCCTTCTGATGATCAATCTACTAAAGTTTGTAAATCTAAAGCTAGAGGAATTGTTATTGAAGATAATTCAGATGACAGTGATTTTGTTTTATCTGATGGTGATGCCAATTCAGATGAAACATCCAGTGAATCTAGTTATAGTAATGATGAAAGTTTATCAGCCCCAGCCCCAGCTAAAGTTCCACGTAGAATGTATTTAGTTGTCCCTACATGTTCTTCTGATTGGAAAAAGGCAGAACCAGGCACTAGAACAGAGAATACTTTTAAATTTGTTCCTGCAAAAAAAGTAGGAGTGAACCTGGATTTAGTCAGTGCTGCATCAGATGATCTAGATTGTTTTTTTGCTCTGATTGACAGTTCAGTTGTGGATAGTCTTGTCATCACAATAAATAATTATGCCAACCATAGGACTAAGTTAAATACCCCTGCACGTAGGAGGTCAATGTTTAGAGCATGGAAACCAGTTACAAGCTATGAAATATACAAATTTCTGGCTGTGACTACAATGATGGGGTTGAACTCTCGTCCATTTATGCGAGACTACTGGTCAACGCATCAAGGCTTGTACACACCATGGTTTACCCAAATGTTCCAGAGAGAAAGATTTGAAGTTCTCTACCACTGCTTTTTACATGCTTTTGAGGTGGATGCAGAAGATAAATGCAAGATTAAGCCTTTCATTGAGTCGTTAGTTACTAGATTTAAAAAGGCTTTTACTCCAGGCCAACATTTAACTGTTAATGAAATGATTGTTGGGCTTAATGGAAAATGGGCTTATAATCAAATTAATCAAAGCAAACCACCTAAGTATAATATCAAGAGCTTTGGACTTGTGGATAGTGCAACTGGCTATGTGTATAATCTCTTGATATACTATGATGATGTCAATGCATCTTATAATCCATCAATGGATGAAGATGGTGGCATTGCTAAAAAAATATTCAAACAACTTTTGAAGAATATTGGCAGAGGATATCACATCTTTGCTGATAGGTGGTACACATCCCAATTGTTGTTGGATTTCTTGCAGAAGAAAAAAATGTATTTCACTGGAACACTGCAAGTCAACAGGGTTGGATTTCCACCAGAAGTCAAGTGGTTGAAGATGGCAACTATGGAGTCCAAGTACTGGATAAATGATGACAATTCTTTATTGTGCATGGCCTTTAAAGACAAAAAAGCCAAAAGACATATTATTAATATTGTATCCAACAATGCAGCTGCTGAAAATACTCAAGAGAAACACCCTAACAAGCCAAGAATTTGGAACGAATACAATCAGTACATGAACAGTTGTGGTCGAACTGATCAGCTCCTTGGACACTATGGTTATCACAATCAAAAGTCAAAGGAATGGTGGAAAAAGCTTTTTTTCTGGATCATAGAAATCAGCACCATAAATGCCTTTATACTATTTAAACAAACAAGGTCAGAAGACCAGAGAAACTCAGCAAGATTTTCACTTAGAAATTTTAAACTGAATCTTGTGGACAGACTTACAGAATATGCCGCCTCAGTTATTCCTGAGAGTGAGAAGTGTAGGATATCAAAATCAAGCAGAGGACGTCCATGTCCCCTAGAAAGACTTGTTGGGGCTAAACATGTGCCCATGAACGTAAAAAAGGACAGAGTGTGTAAACATTGTAGGTCAGGAAGAACAGTTTATGTTTGTGCTGGTTGTGATTCTAATCCACACATTCATATGGATTGCTTTAAAGCTTATCATAGCTAAGCCAAGCAATTTTTTTTATCTATAAATATAAGTGTAAATACTTAATAACATTATATATAAATATATACTGTTCAGTGTAAATTTTTGCAAGTTAAAAAAGCAAGTTTTAGGGATTATAAGCATCAGTTACCATTTTATGTTGTTGTTTTTTTTTTTTTTTATGTATACTAGTATAGAATTTTATGAATATAATAATAGAAAAATATATTTCTTTTTATGTAGATTAGGATGGGCATTTTTCTTAACTGCTTGGGAGTATTTAATTTTTAACACTTGACTGCAATGCCAAAAATGACACTACCAGTGTCAAGTGCCATGAGCACCTTACCGAAATGACACTACCAGCGTCTGATCAACTTTTCCCTCTTTACTCCTTTTTTCTTTTCTAGTGCACATTTTAAAATGACTCGATTGGTTTATGGGAACGATATTTTTTCCCTTCTGAAACATTGTGGTCTAAGCTGTTTTTATTTCTAAATATTTTTTAGCCAAAGTGACTAGTGACTTTTTCATTTGTTTGCATGGCTGACAAGCCTTCTTGTTCTTTGTCTGGCTCTAGGCCTCTTCACTGCTGATAAGGCTCTAAATATCTTTTTAGATATGAATAATAGTTACATGAGTGACATAAGAAAGTTGTCCTGTAAGCTCTGAAAGTGATTTTCAGCCATCAGATTCAAGCAAGTCTGATAGTGAAATATATCTACATTTAGACACCCTTAGATCTAGTTAACCAAATGGGCGTCACCCCATCCAGGCCCTAGTAGAAAGTCTAAAAGGGTCACTAAAAGTCTAAATAATGATCGTTTGACAGTGTTATGTTTTTTTTGTATACTCTTGGATATAGTTTAATTTTTTTTTTTTACTATAATAATGAATAAGGACTGTTGGGATGTTCTTTTTTTTTCTTGGGTAAGTCAATTTTTAAAAGAAATCAAATCTTTTTTTTTTCGTCTCTCATGTTACCTAATTTTTTTTACAGTGACTTTGTATAACAATAAAGTATAAATTATTTTGTAGTACATTCAAGTTCCAACAAAATTTTATAAACAAATCTATGTTCCAACAAACAGAAAAAACAGTATGACATTTATAAATAGGCATATGTGATAAAAATGAAAGAAATAAAATGGTTTTCAAGAGTTAAAGATTAAATTCAAAAGCGAAAATTTAAATACCGGTATATAATTTTTTTAGCATGCTTAAAATTAAGATTATACTCTAATCTCTAATTCTACATAACATTTGTCTTTTTCTGATTAAAAAAAAAAAAAGTTAATGTATATAATTTTAATCAAAACATCAGTATATAATTTTAATCAAAACATTGTAATGCACTGTGAATGGGGGCAAAAAGACTTTTCACCAGAATTTGGAAAATACTTATGGAGATAAAGGAGTTGAAGCTTTGAAAGACTCTATACTCTTGTGTTGTACAGGAAATGTATGTAACAATGGTTGTGCTTGTCCTGGATGTGGCAAAATATGTAGGTCACAGCTGGGACTGCGCAGTATTGCATTCCTCACTTATCTTCGGGCTTGAAGACTAGCCTTATTATTTTTTTTTCGTTAGTTATTTAATGTGGTTTCTAAAATTTAGAACTACTAGATATTTAAACCTTAGGCATTCAACGGTTGTTCTATATCGTAGACAGATATTTGAAGCACTAAAAGTAGGACAAGTTAGACACTAAGTAACAACATTGATAGCATTCAACTTGAGACGTTGACCACTTATATTATTAAGTTAGTTTGTAAGTTAATCTCCTTTTGAAATTTTGTTTTCTTATTGTTCAAGAGAAGGACATTTACGTATTCAATGCTTATTGTTTCCTAGTTTTGAATTATTTTTTAGTGCATCACTATCTCTTTCTCTCGCACTAACTCCCAAAGGAAGATAACTAAAAAAAATAATAATTAAAATTAAAACAGTATGTCAAGTTTAAAAAATATTTACTTTGAACTTTACAACAGAAAAAAAGGCCTCATAAATAATTTCTTAGGATGTCCGAGCAACTGTGGTATCATCACTTTCAGTTGAAAATCTTAAAATAAAAAGATATAAACACATACTGAATTTCACTTTAAAAAAAAAATTATCTTAGTTCTGAATGAAAAATGGAGTGCTAATGATACCAATATACAAAACTTTAGTGTGCTGCAGGTACTTTCTGTTACATTGATTTGACCTACATTTGGAGTCTAAAGTTGACTCTACATTCATCAGAATTCAAGTTATTTGGGTTTAAAAAAGATTTTTTTTTTTTGTAGTAATATTTTTAAAATATACCAATTGCAATAGTCAGCTATTTATTTATTTCATTTTGCAGAAAGGAATAATGAATTTGAGTCAAGAAATGAGTTTAAATCTAGATATGTTTGCAAGAAACACAAAGATGTGCATGCTGGACCAAATCAGTCCAAGGAAAATGAAACTCACCAGCTAGTTAATGCAGACTCACCATTTCCATTATGTAAAGAAAGTACCAGTACTTTATCAATTTTAAAGAAATGTGATTTTGTTAATAGTGCTAGAAAATTTTTTATATGTGACTTGTGTCAAAAGCAAATGTTAAAAATAAATTACTTAGAATTTACCGAATATACCATTGTGGAATAAAACTGTTCAAATGTCATAGTTGTCTTAATGAATTCTGTCATGCCTCAAGCTTAATTGAACATGAAATGAGTCATTCAGGTAAAAATGCCTTTAAATGCAAAATTTGTCCAAAAAAATTCACTCGGCACTCAAACTTAAAAAAGAACCATGAGAAAATTCATTCTGGTAAGAAGCTATTTAAATGTCTTATTTGTAGGAAAGAATTTATTACGTCTTCTAAATTAAAACGCCATGAGTTGATTCATTCTAGTATAAAGCCATTTAAATGTTCATTTTGTCAGAAGGAATTCCGTCGAGTTTCAAATTTAAAAGACCATGAGAATATGCATTCTGATAAAAAAACATTTAAATGTCATACATGTGATAAAGACTTCATCACACCTTCAAACTTAAAACGTCATCATGAGATCATACATTCTGGTAAAGGTTCATATAAATGCTATTTGTGTCAAAAAGAATTTAGCAATGACAGAAAGTTAAAATACCATGACATAATACATTGAGACAAAAAGCCTTTCCAATGTCCAATTTGCAATAAAGAATTCAGACGTGCGAGAAGCTTAAAGCAGCATGAGACGATTCATTCTGGTAAAAAGCCATTTCAGTGTAAAATTTGTCAAAAAGAATTCACACAGTCCTCAAATTTAAAACAGCATGAAATTATTCATTCTGGTGAAAAGCCATTTAGGTGTCAATATTGTGAAAAAGAATTTGCTTATTCCAGAAATTTAAAATGTCATGAAATGATTCATTCTGGGAAAAGGCCATTGAAATGTCAAATTTGTTACAAAGAATTCATTTATTCCACAAACTTAAGATGCCATGAGGCCATTCATTGTGGTAACAGACAGTTGAAATGTAGTATTTGTGATAGAGAATTTTCTAAACTTTCAACCTTAAAAACCCATAAGATTCATACTGGTAAAAAAAAATAATTTAATGTTGCATTTGTTATAAGAAATAAGTTATGCCAGAAACTAAGTCACCATCTTATCTTGTGAAATAAAGATGTTACTTCAAAAAAGATGATTACGTCCTTACGCGTGTTCCTAGGTCAATCAAGTCATGCATGTTAACCAATGACTTAAATTCTGCCAAATCTTAGTTTTCATGCTGACTCAGGCAACCCATTCCTTGCTTTAATAGCACTAGGGAAGAAAGAGCATTTCTACAAATGTGCCTTTATCTTTATTTTTCTGAATATTTTATTAGGTTTTGTATTTTAAAGATTTTTTTTCAGTGTTTTTTGTATAATTGCTACTTAACTTTCAAGTCTTATATCTTGAAGGCCCTCTAAATTTAATGATTTTACTAAAGGTGTTATTCTAGTAAAATGTTAATTTTTCGTTTGTTATGAATCTCACTGCTCTATTTTGTGTCTTTCCCAAACAGGGTGCATATTCTATTACTGGCCTAACCAAGGTTAAATATCATTTTAGTTTTATGTTCTTAGTTGATTTGTAGAAATTTCTTTTAATAAACCCTAATCCTTTGTTTTGATTTTTTAATAGTTTCCTCAATATGGGGATACCATGACAGTATTTGACATTTTTAATATGTGCTACTGGTCTACCATGAATAAGATAAGTGGAATTTATTTGTTTTAGTTTTTTTGTTTTTTTGTTACTCTTAACAACTGACATTTTTCTGGGTAGAAAGACATGCTCCAATTTGATTTCCATTTCTGTTATTCATCTAATTTCTTTGTAAAATTTCTATATCTTGTGTTGTTTTTATTGTTCTATATTATAATGCAATCATCTGCAAATAATCTGACATTGTTCCTGAACTAATGCAAACTGGTAAATCATTCAAGTAAATTAAAAATAGTAGTTAGACTTCAGACTACGGTATTTCTTGATGTACTCCTGAGTTTACTGTTATTGGTGTTGATTTGGAGCTATTTATAATTACAGTTTGTTCTCTCTCTATCAGAAAATCCTTAATCCTCTGACGATCAATGCTAAAATATTTAAAAAATTTTAGTAAAAAAAAAAGCATGAAAGTACACATGAAATGAAGGTAAATCTTATTAAAATATCTTTTTATTTTGGCACCAAAGTACCAACATTGTTGCATAAATCAGAAATCTTCCAACCTTTAGATAAAACTAAATGTAACAATGTCAGATTTAAGAATATTTTACACTTTGTTTTATAGTTTTTCAAACCTTCCAATTTCTTTAATCGGAATTAGAATGCAATAATGAAAAGATTCATTATGGTTAAAAAAATCCAATGTCACACAGGAATTTCATTTACATTGCAAGTGCAGGAAGGGAATGGAGATATGAGAAATACTATAAAATAACTGGACAATATTAAATGTACTCAAGTAACTTTTAATATACCATAATATAGATTTCAATAGAAAAATTCATTCAAGCTTCACCTCTTTCCATCGTACAAACATCGTACATACAAATGTAATCCCCCACTTCTTCCATCAAAACACTTGCTCAGAACAAAATGAGATAAATACATTTTCTTGTACTAAAATTTAGAAGTAAATTAAATTCTAGTTAAATTTTTATGATACTGTTCTGATGCATTTAATTACAATTGAAGAATAGTAAGCTTGCTACAATTCAAAGATAAGATATATTTTAATAGAAATAATTTTTAAATCTGTTTTTAATGTTCCAATTATGGAAATGTACATTCTATTTGTTCTTTGATTAGCTTAGATATTTTCAGTAACAATGACAAACATTAGATTCTGTACTATAATATACCATGTAAGTAGATATTTTAAAATGTTTAATTTTGTACAGATTAAATAGTCTCTTTACTGAGAACATCGCCGATTTTCATGTTGCAGTTTTTTTTGTGTTTTTTTTATTTGTTTGTTTTGTTGTTTTTGTTTGTTTGTTTTTTCTCTCACTAAGACATATTAGTTAACTGAAGATCAAAACAGATTAGTGTTCGACGTGAGACGTGTTCAAAGTTTCTTTCAAGGGCACATTCTTGGGTCTTAGACCTTGCTGGTATGATTTAAAACACTCCCTACTTAGGATACCTATGTGAATGAAAATGTAAAAAAATTCACACCCCCGCACCTCAAAATGTTTATATTTAACTGATTGGTAATAATGGTTTAATTTATTAATTATTTAAGTTGGGTCTAGATTCTCTTATTCTTGATGTTAGATACCAGTATCTAGTTCTTAGTTAAAGCGGAGTTCCTTTGGACAGAATTTTTATAAGACAATCGTTGTCATTGTGGTTTCAATCTGATCAGGAATAATATGTGTAATTCATTGAGTTTTTACTTTTATATTATAACGATAAAGCTTGTCTTTGAGTCCGAAGAATAGTGAGGAATGCAGTATTTCATGTGGCTACGCCGTCCCAACTGCGACCTACATAATTTGCCACATCTAGCGCAGGTATAACCATTGTCCACCGGTTGTCGATGTAAATTTTCTTTTCGCGTTTACATCACTCCTCGATAGCGGATTTTCTTTGAGTCTCAAATGTGTGACCTCCAGCTGTTTTGTTCTGAAGCCGCCAGCAACCAGGTGTTCTCTCTTATGTCAGTTAAAGCAAGTTGGCGCCTAAGCTGGTCTTTAAATCGTTTCCGTGGGGCACCTCTGTTACGTCGACCATCTTTCAGCTCACCAAAAAAAAGACTGCTTTTGGCATACGTTCGTCCCCATATGGGATACGTGCCCTGCCCAGCATAACTGTCGGTCAATAAGAAGTCCCTCTATATTATATACTTAAGAATATAAGTCTTAATCTACCTAGTAGCATATTGTGTGCCATCTTATATAAAGATTTATTCATGACTAGAATCCAAAAGAAAAAAAAAAGTGCGGATTTTAAAATTATTATTATTATTTTCATATTTAAGTAAAATTAGTATTTCCCATTCAGGACAATTCGGTACGGTTGTAAACGACATATACATATTAATAACATATCAACTGTTTGTTAAACTAGCGGTACCTTAATAACAGGTTTTAGTAAGCCACCCAATTTTGCATCGAATTAATTTAAAATGAAAAAAACAAAAAAACAAGGCAGAAGTTTTATTTGCAGAAATCATGACTGAGCTAAATCTTCATCTAAGAATGCTGTGAACCTAATGACAAATGGAATCATTAAGCCAATAAGCCCTGACGCTGAAATAGCGGAAAGTTATCTCCGGCTGCAGTTCTAGAGATACTGCTATAGTAACTGAACTAGGTTTCATTTTTCATTAAAGCCTTATTCAATAATTCAAAGGACCATTCTTTATGTCTACAGGCAGATTCCTTATTCCATATGCTAGAACAAATTTGTACAAATACGCCTTTTTCCCTAGTGCTATTAGAGCATGGAATGGTGTTACCTGAGTCAACCAGGAAAACCAATGACTTGGCATAATTGAAGATATTGCCATTATTTGATTATTAGTAAAATATTATTCTTTTTAAATACTATATGATGAAGTGTTTGTTAGTGTACACAGCGGGGAAGGATGTTCTTTAATGTTAGCGCTGGACCTCATTGACCTGACACTCTTTAACATCATATTTGATTGTAATTATGCGTAGCGTAACAAAACAATATATAATATCTATTTTTATTTACAATTGGATGACAAGCTTATAGATGTTTCCAGTTTTTTTCCTAGGACTAACCATTACAAGCTATAAAAATTCAAACGCCAAAATTACTGTGACAACCCTTAACTTGTTCAGATGATGAAAAATAAATATCTATTTCATTCGTCCAACCATTATCATTTGATGATGACCACTTGTCACTGTGTATGTCAATGTCATCCAGGGCGCTGCCTGGGTTACGCTGGGAGTGATTGAGTGCTTGCTGCTTTGCACTGTTAATGGTGTTTTCTGCCTCCTCATATAGTCATAAATTCGAAATGTGGCCGGTGCGACCTAGATCTAGACACTAGATTCTAGATCAATAGTCTTTAGAAGTAAAGTTCCCCTTTGAGATCTTGCAATCTATACATATGTTTCTTTGGTCACCAGCTCATGAGCAGGGTGTCATGTGGCCAGCATAATGACCAACCAAAGTCAGGGGTATGACTATGTAGCCTACCTGTTACTAATGTTAGTGTTGGATGGACTAAGAGTCAGAGGCTGATTTAAAATCCAGAAATTCAAAATCCCAGTCTTCACTGAGATTCGAATCAAGGATCCCATGCCCTTGTCATGCCTTGTTTGGAAGCCAAGGGCTTAACCACTCAGCCTCAACGCCCCCAAAGTTAAGTCTTAAGTGATAACAGGCTTAATTTTTGTATTTTTTTCTGCCATGGCAAATGGGATAATTAATGATGAGTAACTTGGGTCACTTTAAAAAAGTATATAGATTCTCTCAATGTTTTCCATTTAATAGACATTAATTCAAAAAACAAAACTCTTCAGTAGACCAGTTAATTAGCTTAAACCATAAAATGTAAGCATTCTAAATTGTTTGTAAAATATTGGCAGTTCAGTTTTATCTATTTTATTGGTGGAAGTGTTTGACTTTTAAGACTTTGATGAGGCCTGCTTTACTAAGATAAAATCAACTTAAGACTTTGTGATTATTGTGGCACTTTAGTCCATTTTATAACTTTTGTATGCAAATTTATATTTTATTAAAATTTACTCCTTTTTTATTTTTTTTTTTTTAATAGGAATAGCCATTGTTGTATTTGCATTACCACATAATTATTAAGATGCCATGTAACAAAACTGGATTAATGAGCTGACAAAAATCATTCAAAAATTGAACAAAAAAAAAAGGACCAATATCATCTTGCTTATATAGGTCCTGAGAAGCTGCTCTTTCAATGGATGTCTTAAAACAAGACTTTACTGCTGAGCTAAAAAAATATCATAAAAGTTGAGAAGATAAAATGGTCCTCACATTCAGAGATGACAGAAAACAGTTTCAAGTCTCAAACTTCTAAATTAATTTTAGTGGAACAGACGCAGGTAAGACAATTTTATAGAATGCCCAATTAATACATAAGAAATTACATCTCAAAAAAAAATTTAAAAAAAATATTTAATAAGATTTTGTTTTAGCTGGTGCCTACATTACTCAGCCACAACAATACCGAAAGCAGATGTAGATCTAATCAATCACATCGCTTCATTCTTATAGTTACTGGTAGGCCTAGTCCATATGCTATTATTGTAATTGGTACAGTGTAGTGTAACTGAACTGCTTATTTTCTGCATGTGTTCAGCTTGTCAGAAGGTCATGCGCACGTGCTTATTCACTGTTTACTGTAATCTTGTTGACTTGTCTAACAGCTATAACCATGTCAATAGGTTTCTTGTCTGACCATTCAACAGACACTATTTCATGGTGGTCTTTACATCATCAAGTACACGCCCTAAAGTTTGTTAAAATCACTGGTACACTCAGTCTATTATTTTTTTAGGAAGGGAAGGGTGTGGATAAAAATTCTGGGAATTTTTTTTTCCTCAAGGTGGTAATCCTAATGCTCTTAGATCTATATAAAAATAATACTTAAACCATTTTTTTTAATTAATCAGTGAGAATCACAAATCATTAAAATTTTTAAAAACCTACCATATTTAGAAAATTTAAAGAAAAAAAATAAATACACAAATATATACAAGGGTTGTAAACGTATAAAGAATAATAATCTACAACTGTTATATTTTGTAAAGCACTTGGGGCACAGTCCATATTAGTAGTGCCGACACGAGTTGGATAACCAGCGACAATTTGTTGTTTTTTTTCCCACTGGAAGTTCGACAAGATCATGTCCCTCAAGTGGATGACCTTGCACAGTCTGAGGTAGTGGGGTTGGACCCATTGTCGTCGCCTCCATTTCTCCTCTGTTACAATTTCATTATATCAATTTTTGTGTTACAAAGTTTCAAGTCATACTTTCTAGTGCATATAGATAAAATGGTACCTTGGATCTTTGGTCTGTCAGAGGTGTTGTTGTGAAAGATGAAATAATGCCTTGAGATCTTTGGTCTGTCAGAGGTGTTGTTGTGATAGATGAAATAGTACCTAGAAATCTTTGGGCTGTCAGAGTTTTGTTGTGATAGATGAAATAATGCCTTGAGATCTTTGGTCTGTCCGGAAGATCTTTTCTATTTAACCTCTGATGTTTTCATTAAAAGGTTCTAACAACTCAACTGAAGTAAAGAAACTGTCAATACCTAGGTGATGTTCTTTGCTTAACAGATCTGGCACAGTCATAAGCCTAATTAGCTCATGTGTGTAAGTCCTGCGATTGCCAATTCATATACCTTGACTGCCACCATATATTTCAAACTGGAAAAGATGGCCTTTAGCACTATCTGACAGACACCAAGAATCACTGCTGATTCTAGCATATCTATTATTTGGCATATAAACTTTAAACCCAATCATGTTTACATCAATGCTGATGTTCATACTAGGGTAGTAGGAATGTTTAATATTTGCATTGAAATGCTTTATCAGCTCCTGCAATTACACGAGTCCCAATATGCTTTGTAGCTTATAGCTAGGTTTCTTGTTTAATCACATGTTCAAAAATTGTTCATAGTTTCTCCTAAACTCTTGGCGGTTTGTAAGAGAACTGGTGTGGGTCAAGATGTGTTTTGACTTCTTTCTGTAGATGTTTTAAAATCATTTTCTCCAGGCACTTCATTGGAATTGATGTAAGTGCTACGGGACGTAGGTTGTTGTTGGACGCAATGATCTTCTTTTTGGGTACTGGAATTATTTCAGATGCCTTCCAAATGGAAGGTATTTTGTGCGTTTGCCAGGACTTGTTGAATATAGCACAAAAGATATAGATATAAGCCAGTTGTTCCGCACACATAGCTTTACAAGTTTGCCACTTAATTTGTCGGGTCCCGAGGTTTGGCGGTGTTTACTTGTTTAAATATTAATTTCTTTGGTCATACGGGTCTATTATTACTGAATGTTTTAATTTTCTTCTTGGGTGCAATCATGTTTTCACAGAACTGGATGTAAGAATTAACGGTTGTTGCAACTTCATCTATGTCAAGGCAGTTGTTTACAAACATGTCCCAATCTCTTTGCTCCCGACAACTTTTTAGCTGTAAAACAGCGTAGTCAGACCATGACTGGTTGGACTGTATACAGGTTTTGTAGTTTTTAAAACCGGTTTGTACGTGGGTGTAAGATGGATCATTGTGTTGTCCGATTGAGATGTGTAGGCCATTTTTATGTTGCTGTAACATATGTCCAAGGTTTTATTGTGCCTTATAGGACAATTAACATATTGACTATATGTTGGCAAGTGTTGAGCTAACGAAAGATGATTGAAATCTCCCATAACTAGTCGGACAGCATGAGGACTTTTTGTCTCAACATTATGTACAATGTCTAGTATATGTTTTGATGCTTTCTCTGTGTTGGCTGTGGGTGGTATATGCACAAGTATGTCGTAGATTTGTGTAAACTCTCTTGGCAGGTGGTATGGCCTGAGATTGATACATATTAAATATTAGTTCAATATCGGTCGCACACACTTTAGTTTTGATTGAAATATTGTTGACACAGCAATACTGTTTATTTACATAAATGGTCAGTCCTCCCCTTGTTTTTCCACTATCTGTTGTTCTGTCTGATCTGTACAAAAGAAAAACATCTATGTCTACTGATGTGTCGGGAATAATTTCATTTAGCCATGTTTCAGTGGGAAAGGACAGATTAGCGAGCTTTCACGGAATTGGTAGAAATGTCTGCAGCAACAATCAAGTTTGCCCATTTTGTTATTTAGTGATCTAACATTGCCAAAGACAATAGAAGAGAAACAAAAATCCTTTCCCAATTCACTAAATTGGAAACCTTGGAGAGGCACCCACTCAGAACAAAAATCCACAAAACTGGCACACAAAAAACCATCTCAAAAGGACCAATTTCATACAGGAATCTCTAAACCTAAAAAAGAAACACCAACTTGAAAAAATTACTCTGGAATCCTCGATACACTATAATGAATCTCCACCCTGGGATGAAAGCCCTCTTCCTACTATAAGGGACCATATTGAAAACATAAAAAAAAGAAAATCTGATTACAGACCAACAGAGCTCAAGGAAATAGTGAACTGTTTTCTACATACCAATTACCCTAGCAATCAGTGGATCAGATAACAACAAAAACCTATGGTCATACATTAAGTCTAAGAAAATGGAAACAACAGGCATAGCGCCATCAAAAGATGAACATAACATAATACATAATGATAATGAAACTAAAGCAAACATCCTAAACAAATACTTTGCATAAGCATTCTCAGCCCCAGGAGACAAAGACATATTACTGAATTTGAACCAAGTAGACAACATAGAAGATATAGTAGTACAAGAAAATGGAATTCAAAAACTATTAGCCAACACCAAACCAAATAAAGCGTCTGGACCTGATGGTATTCCAGCTAGATTACTCAAAGAACTAAGCAATGAGCTAGCCCCAGTGATCAAAATACTCTTTCAGGCTTCACTTAACCAGGGCAGAGTACCAAAGGACTGGAAAGAAGCTAATGTCACCCCCCTATTTAAAAAAGGAGAAAAATCTGACCCAGGAAAATACAGACCAGTATCACTTACCAGCATTACATGTAAAATCCTAGAACACATAATATGTAGCAACATCATAAACCACTTAGACAAACAAATTGTCCTCACACCATACCAACATGGCTTTAGGAAATATAGATCATGTGAAACACAACTAATAGGACTAATTGATGATTTTTCTAAAGGTTTAGATAATAGTGAACAAATAGATGCTATCTTACTAGATTTTTCCAAGGCTTTTGACAAAGTTCACCACCATAGTTTGTTTAAAAAATTTAAGTATTTTGGCATTAATGGTCCACTGCATCAGTGGATTAAAGATTTTCTTATAGGGAGAGAACAAACTGTAATAATAAATGGCTCTAAATCAACACCGATAACAGTAAACTCAGGTGTACCTCTAGGAACAGTTTTGGGTCCACTACTATTTTTAATTTACATAAATGATTTACCAAATTGCATTACTCCAGGAACAAAAGTCAGATTATTTGCAGACGATTGCATAATATATAGAACAATAAAAACAACACAAGACACAGATATTTTACAAAGAGAATTAGATGAATTACAGAAATGGGAATCAAATTGGAGCATGGCTTTCCACCCAGAAAAATGTCAGTTGTTAAGAGTAACAAAAAAACTAAAACAAATTAATTCCACTTATCTTATTCATGGCAAACCAGTAACACAGACTGAAAACGCAAAATACCTAGGTGTTATAATAAATGAAAAACTGTCATGGAATCCACATATTGATGAAACTATTTAAAAAATCAAACAAAGCTTTAGGCTTTATTAGAAGAAATTTCTATAAATCAAATAAGAACATAAAACTAAAATGTTATTTAACCTTGGTTAGGCCAATAATAGAATATGTATCCTCCATTTGGGACCCCTCAACTTAAGAAAACATTAAGAAACTGAAACAGACACAAAATAGAGCAGTGAGATTCATAACAAATGAATATTCACATTTGACTAGAGTAACACCTATAGTAAAATCACTAAATTTAGAAAGCCTTCAGGACAGAAGACTCAAAAGTAAAGTAGCAACTATACATAAAACACTGAACCATAATCTTCAAATACAAAAACAAAATTTAATAAAATACTCTGAAAGATACAAAGATAAAGGCACATTTCTCGTCCCATATGCTAGGACAAATTTGTACAAATACTCATTCTTCCCTAGTGCTATTAGAGCATGGAATGGGTTGCCTGAGCTAGCCAGGAAAACCAGTGACTTGGCAGAATTTAAGTCATTGGTTAATTTGCATGACTAAATGCATGACGCGTAGTACGTAATCATCTTCTTTTTTGAAGTAACGTCTGTATTATATAAGAAGATAAGATGGCAGCGGCTATTTGATTATCCCAGTACAAATGCATTGCTTTATAAAATCTGGGAAATATCACCTGCCAACTCAAGCTCACAGTTATCTAAGTCGCATGAGCAGTCCAAGTCCTGGACTTTGTTGCCTGAGTCTGTAATAAAGCATCACCCTTCAACATCACCATCTTTCAAGCCTATGCTCCTACATCAACATAAGATAACGAGGCAGTAGAAGAGTTTTATGAGCAATCACAGGAAGTGGTCAATCAGGTCCCGAAAAGGACATCCTTGTTGAACAAGGAGACTGGAATGCAGACTTCTACCAAACCTGGAAAGGCACGTGTGGAAGATACAGTAACCTCTCAACCAATGAACGAGGTCAGCGACTATTAGAATTTGTGAAATACAACAATCTCTTACTGGCTAACACATTAGGATGCTACAAAAAAATCGCGTATAGCCACATAGAGTCCCAACGGAGAACACCACAACCAGATCGCGACGATCCATGCTGGCGGTTAAGGAGGTCAGAATAAGCAATCATTGCTCAGTGTAGGACGGAACATTGTCCCGTTGGGGCATACTTTGCCTGGTTCCGTCCGAACTATGACTCCCGAATGCATCACTGTGGAGAGAGCGTCGAAACTGTATCGCATATCTTGTACGAGTGTTCCCATCTCTGAGAGCTAAGGGGGAACGTGTCTGAGCAGTAGTGTTGGGAACTAAACTAACTTTTAAAAGTTAAACTAAAACTAGTTTTCAACTAAAATAAAGTAGTTAAACTAAAAAGTTTATCATGAATTTAATATATAGTTAAACTAAACCAGGGGTTCTCAACCTGTGAGTCGCGATCCCCTTGGGGGTCGATTGACGATTTGCCAGGGGTCGCCTAAGACCATCAAATAAGGACTGTTATTGTCTATTCTTCTATTGCTGTGTGTGTCTATTGGAAAAGGGGGGGGGGGGGTCGCGGCAGAGTGGTATATTGTAAAAAAGGGTCGCTGAGCTTAAAAGGTTGAGAACCGCTGATTACTAAACTAAGGAAAATGAATTAAACTTTTCATAACTTTTTTGGGGGGGAGGAGGACGGGGTTGAACTAGACCTATATAGATATAATCATCCGACTGCATGCCTACGGTTCGATCTTATTATTTTAACATTGTAGAAATATTTATCCATAATAAAATCAGTATTAAGGAATATGTTTCTTACATAAACGATAATGCACAATAAAATAAATAAAAAAAATGTCTAAATAAATATGTGTGCGTGTATTTTGTCTTGTCTTGAATTAAAACCTTTAGAAAAGAATGGTACTCTTTTTTAAAAATTATATTAAATTATTATGTAAAGGAAAATCTTACTTACAGAAGCTGCCGGAGGGAATTTCATAGTTGATACTCCCAACGCCTAAGGGGCTTCACTCCTGATTTTTCCTCGAGGTTGTCTCCTGAAGCCCCAGTACCGCAAGGCAGCGGGGGTTTGAAGTCAGAGCACCCCTCGCCTAGATGGGCTGCCTTACTAGGCTGACGAGCTCCATCTTCCCAAAGCTCCCGGTTTTATGGCGCCAAGTATCCGCCTTCACCCATTCACGTGTTAGTATGAGCAGTTTCGCCGGGCTTAATATCTAAGCCGCACGAGCAGGCCAGGTGCTGGACTTAGTTGTCAGAGGGTATTTGAGACGCATGCCATTTTTAGTTGTCAGAGGGTATTTGAGACGCATGCCATTATTAGGAGTATTTTATAGACAATGGGAGCTTATCCCCATTGACACCCCTGTTATGCCTACAGTCCCGTAAAATCATCTAAAAAGCTCTCATGTTCCGTCGTTCGCATTAGCCTAGCGATCTTTTGTTACGCCAAGTATGAAATTCCGTATCGCCAAGGCCAGTGTATTCTATGTCTAAAAATGTCTGAAATAGATAAAGTATCAACACGAACACAAAGCCATAGGTCTACTGATCTGTCATCCTCCCTACATTGCTCTATGCCTCAGAAACGTGGACAGTACACAGAAAACATGCAAAAAAACTGAACCACTTCCACATGACCTGTCTCAAAAGAATGCTAAATGTTAAATAGCAAAAAAAAAATACCAGATACTAGAGTGCAAAGCATCCACACAATCCTGATGCTATCCCAGCTGTGATGGGCAGGACACATCTGCAGCATGGAATACCACCACATCCCTAAATGACTCCTGTATAGCCAATTAAGGGAAGGAAAGTGCTCACGAGGTGGGCAAAGAAAACGCTTCAGGGACACCCTCGAAGCTTCTCTGAAAGCCTTTAGCATTGACCTAGCCGCTTGGGAGTGTAACTGCAATGTTTAGAGATGTGGCGTTGATATAGTGTGACTATAGAGGGACTTGTCACTACTACTGTGTCGCGAATGCGTAGAATGCTGGGTTCGTGCTTCCTGGAATACTCTTGACACGTGACAAACATAGATACCACAAATTGACTTAAGTCCGTTTCAGCAGACAAATATAAAGTTTATTTGATAACAATAATAATAATACTGCACTCCTTGTTAGTTACACAAGTCAAGAACAATCCTATCCGCATAACAGCGGTATCAAATATATCCAACACGTTAAACTCTCCAGAGTAGATTACAAATCACGTCCGCATCTCAGCGGGTAACACTGTACAGAATAATACTGATTAACTACTAGAAATACATGTCTCAAAAAGACCACTGGCATCAACTGCCCAAAAGTTACAACTTACTGAAATTATTACTCGACTTTTCTAAGTCGCTACTGTTCGTCCCGGACTAAAATATATCAATTGACCGCCCGGTCTAAAGGAACTCAGTCAACTTTATTCATTCTACTCCCTGTTTTCTACATCAGGAATTCCACGTGTCTTTTAACCTCTTAACATGACGTGAACATTAAATCAGGCAATGTCAACTCAGACTGTGACAGGGAGACAGAAGCACATGACATAGCATCATGGCTTCGTGCTGTGAAAACTGGCACACAAATTGCAGTGGATAAAAGAACAGCACTCGCAGAGGAAAAACGTGAGAGAAAAAAAAAAGCAAGGCCAGCTGTAATAACCTGCCCAGTGTGCAGCCAAACATTCCGGGCTCACATAGGTCTCACCAGCCACATGAAAAGGGACAAAACCCCAGTGCAAAGCCCTCAATGTCCGGATGACTAAAGTGGTCATCATCAAACCACCTTTGACGAACTATATGTTATTTGGAGCAGCAAGACAGTCTTTTTTTTTAATTTATTTATTGTGAGGCTTAATCTGAACATACTCTTGAAAAGTCACCTGACAATGCTCTACAGATTGACTTCAAAGCAGTATTTATACATGGTAAATTTAACAGGTGCGGCTTCAATCATGAAAGACCAAAGTTAAGTTTTCCTTTCAGACCTTGCAATGTATAGGGCAGATGATATTAAGATCATGTTTCTTTGGCCAACAGTTAATGAGCGGGGTTTCATGTGGCAAGCATAATGACCAAGCATCTTTACTTTCCCCAACTTGAGTCAGATATTCATTAAAGTTGAGTGGCAACCCAAAAATCACGAAATTCAAAATCCCAGTCCGCACTGAGATTCAATTCCAGGACTCCAGGTTCAGAAGTCATGGGCTTAACATTTAGCCAACACACCCCCAAAGTTAAGGGATAACAGGTTAAATTTTGTATTTTTTCTGCTAGGGCAAGTGGGAGAATTACTGATGAGTAACTTAGGTCACTTTTAAAAATATATTAATAGATTCAGTCATTATTTTTCATTGAACAAACATTAATTCAAAACACAAACTCTTCAGGAGACCTGTAAGTTAGCTTTACCATTAATTGTAAGCATTATAAATTGTTTGTCAAATATTGGCAGTTCATAACAGTTTTAAATAATTTGATGGTGGAAGTGTTTGACTTTTAACTCTTTCACCCTGTTTTGCCACTTTAATGCAAAACAACTCTACCTCATTGCCTGGTTTGCCCATATACTGCCTTTCTGGGTGGAGGGGGGGGGGGTTGCTTATCAAATTACTCATTTTCGTATAGTTATTGTTTTTAAGTCTTTTTTAATAAACAAAATTAGTGTAAAGAAACGAAAATAGACTTTATACAAAAACCTCCATTATTTTTTTTTTTTAGTAATATTTAAACAAACATGGATGGCTATGCCTGGATGCAGTGGTGCTAGTGGTAGGCTTAAAACATCAAACAACTTACACAGTTGTTTTTAAATTTACAAAGATCTAGTGAAGGTGATTCTAATTAATGAAAAAATACCGTATTTAGTGAAAAAGGGAAACTTAAAATCAAATATAACCTGTAGCTTGATGTTAACCGGAAGAAAAAATTTGAATATAATCTTTATCTTAGACATTGTTTCCTACAATTTTTGCTTAATTAATATAACACTTAGCACATTCTGAATTTTTTTTTTTATAGAGGTTAATTCTTAAGGAGGCCTACTACTTTATTATTTCCCGAGTACATGGAACACCTATTCAGGCCTCAAAGAAATCAATGGTTCCACTGAACACAGGATTGGAAACACTGACCTAAGAAATAAAATCACTTTTACAAATTTTACATGTAAGAGAATGAAGAAAAAGTAAAATGGAATTATTTAGCATTTCTAGCTAATTTGATGTATAATTTATACTGTACTGTACATACTATATTATACTATACTGTAATACAATATATAATTTTTTTTTTTAAATCAATACTAGATATATATGGAAAAAGTGTTGTTTACTTAAAATAACAAAAATTAAATAAGCAAGAAATTAAGAAAAAAAAATTTAATTTGTGTTTATTAAAATGAATTAACTTTAGAAAGATTGCAAAGTATACTTTATGCAAGATAAAATCTCCTTAAGACTGTTATTTTTTGACACTTTACTCACTATATAACTCTTGTATGGAATGTATATTTTATTGAAATTTACTCTTTTTTTTATAGGAATAGCCATTGTGTATTTGCATAACCACATAATTATAATGATGCCATTTAACAAAACTTGATTAATGAGCTGATGAAAGTCATAAAAAATTTATTAAAAAAAGAAGGAAAAAAAGGCCCATTAACAACTTGCTTATAGGTACAGAAAACTGCTAATTCAATGGATGACTTGAAACAAGATTTTAGTACTGAGATAAAAAATATCATAAAAGTTGAGAAGAAAGAAAGATCTTTACACTCAGAGACGACAGAAAACAGTTTCAAGTCTCAAACTTCTAAATTAATTTTGGAAGAACAGTCACAGGTAAGTCTATTTTATATAATGTCTAATACATAAGAAATATATATTATTCGAGATTTAGAGGGAAACTGATGAATTTTTCAAATCTGAATTTTTGTTGCATTTAAATTTTGTTTAAAGATTACACAATCTTTTTTTTAAATGGTTAGAAACATTTATATTTTAAAAAGTAGATAGTAAATTTTTTACTCCTCCCACAACAATACTGAAAGAGGATCTAGATCTAACCAATTGCTTCATTCTTATAGTTACTGCTAAGCCTAGGCCATATGCTATAATTGTAATAGGCACAGTGTAATGTAGCTGACTTATTTTCTGTGTGTTTCCAGCTTGTCAGAAGGTCCTGTTTGTGTGTGTTCATCATACTTAAACAATGACATATGAGACTTGTTTGTGCTTGTTCACTGTTTACTGTAATCTTGTTGACTAAAACCATGATATTGGTATTCTAGTTAAGTATTATTTCATTACAATTTATTCAACATGATTATGTGGTGTTGGAATTCTTACTCAGCAGTGAATAAATTAGCTCATGTGTGTAAGTCCTGCAATTGCTAATTCATATACCTTGACTGCCACCATATATTTCAAACTGGAAAAAATGGCCTTTACCACTATCTGATAGACACCACAACTTAATGCTGATTCTAGCATATCTCTTATATGGCATAAACCTGTTTATCATCTTTACGTCAATGCTGACATTCATAGTAGGGTGGTAGAAATATTTAAATTTTGCATTGAAATGCTTTATATCAGCTCCTGCAATTCTAAATGGTAACAGAGTGTTGTATGCAAAATCAATAAATTTAAAAATGATCTAGTAGCGATCTCAGTTCATGTGAACAGGGAACCATGATGTTACTTAACTTAAATTGCACGAGTCCCAATATGCATTGTAGCTGGGCTTCTTATTTCATCACAAGTTCATAGTTACTCCTAAACTCTTCAATTGAGAAAGGTGTCCATTTGTGGACACAAGATCTTGGTGTTATATTCTGACTTTTATGGTTGTCGTAAATGAATTGGCAGGCATATTTTTAGTTTCATTGGCAATCAAATTTACGATGACATCAGTCAAAAAAAGATTAACACAGTCCACAGGTTTTTCACCTGGAGCTGGTGCATGTTTTGAGCCTGGATGGGCTGTAAATAAAACTGGCCTGGAACCACAATCCTGATAATCAACAGCTGTCCATTCTTCAGTAGAGGTATGAAAGATTTTGATTCTTCTGATTCTGAAGAAAAAAAAAAAAAGGAATATATCATTTGCCTCATAAATGTAAATTAGAACTAAGATATCATATATAATAGATATTTATTATACCTAAATTATAGATCTAGATCTAACAATACATCTACATCATTAATATTTTAAATTAATTAAAGCTTATTTATTAATTTTCAAACATCCATCTAGATCTTATAATGTAAATAAACTAGGGGCACACCGGATAGTACTTTTTGACATTCGGCCTGAGCTGAATATTGCAGAATAGTAAAAAAAAATGATATTCGGCTGTCTTGTAAATAGCTTGTGTTGCTGAACATTTTACGAAACTGTTAAATAGCATACCTATATTGGTTGGTATTATTTTTTTCCCTTTTATATGCCTTATTGTTTTAAGTTCTGTTACTGATTGATTTATTAAAGCATAACAGTATTTATAAACAGATAGGCCTATCACAAATTTATCTGTGTAGCATGAGCGTGTCTGAGTGTATGTATGAGGCCACCAACTATAAAGGCTGTGTGTGGGAGGGTCAATGTAAAATATGTTAATACTAGTCGACTGGCAGCGAAGCATATGCCACTATTTTGCAGGGCTGTCCTTAGGTGACCAAAGTGGGCTCCGCACTTTCATAGGACCCGCGATAATTCTAGGTATATAAATTATTAAATTATAGCATTGTATAACTAATAACAGATTTCCAGCGTCCTTCTGATTTACCAGGAGCTCCTGGAAATCTCCTGAAATTGCAAAATATACGAAAAAGTCCTGGAAATATCCAGAAATTATTAAAATCTTTAGAAATTTCATATGAATCTCCTGAAATATATAGATCTAGACACATTCCATAAGCAAAAGCCAATCCTACGCGCGATAAAAATAATGTCATTATCCCGTAATTTTGGAATCTGGTGAAGAAAGCTTCTCGCGCCTCAAACTAATGAAGAATTACTTGAGGTCAACAATTCTCAAATATAGATTGAAACATTTGGTAATTCTTGCTATTGAGCGTGATCTATGAAAGTTTGAAAAATGAGCTTGAAAAAGCCGCCGTATATACTATTGATCCGAATCGCCCTTTAACCGTTGAGACGGATGCTTCTGATATAGCCATACTATACAGTCATGGTTCTCGACTCTCTTATCTTTATGTTTATAACAATTTAATACACTGAATCCAAAACTGTGAAGTTGTTAGAATTTCGAAATGGATAGGATATTTCGCCCAGAGAAGTTTGACATCGAGCCCACAGCACCTCAAGCAGCAGAGCATTGGCAGCACTGGTATGAAACGTTTAAAAATTTTATATCGGTAGTATCAGTAGACAATCTTGATACTAAGAAACTACTGATAAACTATATCTCTCCTGCTGTATATCAAATGATACTTGATAAAGAGACATTTGATAAAGCTATCCAGACTCTAAATGGCATCTACATTCAACCAAAGAATGAGGTGTTTGCTAGGCACAGGTTAGCTACTTGCAAACAAGAGCAAGGTCAAACGAAAGACGCCTACATGCAGAAATTTCTATCCAAAGATTGCAACTTCAAAGCGGTGACTGCTGAACAACACCGAGAAGAGGCTATTAGAGATTCGTTTATCAATGGACTAGTGACCAACAGCATTCGAAAACGTCTACTTGAAAAGACTGTTTTGAGTTTAAAAGACGCCTCCGAGGAGGCTTGCTTACTAGAACATGCTTATCAGCACTCATTACAGTATGAATCATCACAGCGGAAACTAATTGCGCGGCAACTACTCTCACCAATTCTTCGGCCTCACCCTTGCCAAATGTAACGATTCCTCAAAGTGCAAGCAATTCACACACACATGAAGTAAATGCATTAGCTAGGAAGTGTTATTTTTGCGGCAGGGTTAAGCATCCCCACTCTCAATGCCCTGCAAGGGAAGTGACATGCAATCAGTGCTTCAAAAAGGGTCACTTTCAAAGAGTTTGCAAATCTAGATCTTCAACAGTTTTGGCTATTGCTACTGTGCAGCCTTTGAATTTAAACAAATCTACAATACCAATTTGCATCAACAACGTGCCAATGAAAGCCCTAGTAGACACTGGGAGATGTGAAAGCTTTATTTCGACGCACATCGCTAAGAAGCACAAAACGACAGACATGTTCCTCAGGCAACAGAATCTTTATGGCTTCCACCCATCTATCTCAAATCACTCAAGGACATATCTACGTTAACATACGTCTCAAAAATAGAACAATGTCAAGCTTGTGCAGAACTAAAGCCCCGTTTTTTTCGACAGCCGACCGGAGAACTGATTAAAGCAACTCAACCTTTTGAGAGAATTAGTATGGATTTCAAGGGACCTCTCCCTACTGTTTCAAGAAATAGATATCTACTTACCATTGTAAATTAATTCTCTAGATTCCCATTTGCATTTGCATGTCCCGATATGTCTTCCTCTACGGTTGTTAAATGTCTCAATGAACTATTCGCCCTATTTGGATTTCCTATTTGGACGTTCACACTGACAGGGGAACTTCGTTTATGTCTACAGAGGTGCAGCATTTCCTCCACGAGAGAGGAATTGCAACCAGTAGAACGACCCCTTACAGCCCGAAAGGGAACGGACAAATAGAGAAACTTAACGGGACCTTATGGAAAGCCATCACCTTGGCTCTACATTCTAAGGAGTTGGACATAGCTAAATGGGAGCTAGTACTAAATGATGCTCTGCAATCCATCCGGTCATTACTATGCACTGCAACTAACAGGAAACCACATGAACGACTTATTGGGTTCAACCGAAGAAGTGGTTCCTGGACATCCTTGCCAACATGGTTGACCAGTCCTGGTCCTGTCCTGCTGAAGAAGAACGTTAGATCATCTAAATATAATCCCATAACAGAGGAAGTTGATTTGGTAACATGCAACCCTCAGTACGCTGTAATCCGAACACCAAACGGTCGAGAGGAAACTGTCTCATTACGAATGTTAGCCCCTAGGGAGGAACAAAAAGTTATAGAAAATGAGAATCAGAGTGAAACAGAGCTTGATACTGACTGCCCCATCCAAAGCTCACCTCCCAGGAATCAACCTACTGATTCTATCATGCCTGAAGAAACCACCAGCACCACCGAAGACATAGCCAGACCATCCGAAACTCAATCAGATGAAACTACACATACATACAATCTTAGAGCTAGGAGAACTAGGCCCAACTACAAAGTGTAAAAGCTCATCAGCTTACTATAGCTCTTACTTTGACATTTAGTTTTGTCTCCAAAATGACATTTGTTTATTTTACTACTTTCATTTGGTTTTGTTGACTTAACTTTAATGTGATATTTGATCTATCATGATATATTTTAATAAGCTAATTGATTTACCATGTAATATCAACATGTTACATTATGTCATGCATTGTTTGTTTACTTGAATCTCTATTATTATTCTGCACTTACTAAATTCTTTTATTGTTGATAATACTAGTTAGCATTATTTGAACCGGGGGTGAATGTTATGAAAATTATAATGCGTATCGGTTGTCGTTCTTATGTTTACATGTGCTTGTAACTCATCCGTGAGAATGTGTTCACGAAATGTTTGTTGTGTAGTCATTCAGTGTATTAAAGCCATACTATACAGACATGGTTCTCGACTCTTTTATCTTTATGTTCATAACAATTATGATAAACTGTATGACTTTGCTACACGCAGGGCTCATAAATAAATTTTGTAGGTAGTAAAGAATGAATAAAATGCATAGACGAATTTATTTTCTATTACAAACTCTTAAATTTC
Organism: Biomphalaria pfeifferi; assembly: GCA_030265305.1. Taxonomy (NCBI): domain Eukaryota; kingdom Metazoa; phylum Mollusca; class Gastropoda; family Planorbidae; genus Biomphalaria; species Biomphalaria pfeifferi. The sequence continues at coordinate 3,990,694 of JASAOG010000013.1, forward strand.
ACTTATTATCGGCTTCCCTACCGAAACTTGGCCCCGCGAAATCGTTTCACATAGGGCCCCACAATGGTTAAGTCCGGTCCTGCTATTTACATATATATATATACATATATATATATATATATACACATAGTAGATTACTTAGATTAGTTCCTAGTCCAAACCTCCCCCAGGACAAATGGGGATGGGAGCGGGCAGGGTTTGATAAATTTAAACGACAGTCAAGCGCGCAGTCAGTCATCCGTAGTGTGAATTCTACTCTTGTTTTCTCATGGACTATCTGCAGAAATAAGAGAGTGATCTTTCCTTTACTTTTCGTCCAAACTCTTGAGGGAAGAAGAGAATTATATATAATATATGCGACCTCAGTGGGCCCAGCACTTTATAGGACCCGCGCTAATTTTAGGTGTATAAATTATTAAATTAAACCATTTTATAACTTATAACAGATTTCCCGCGGCATCCTGTCGATTTAACAGGAGGTCCTGGAAATCTCCTGAAATTGCAAAATATACGAAAAAGTCCTGGAAATATCCGGAAAATTATTAAAATCTTTTGAAAACTCATACAAATCTGAAATATACAGACGAATATTGTCTTTTTTTTTCATTCTTAAATTACTTAGGATAACTCCCTTCGCCAGAGTTGCAAAAATAAAAGAGTGATCTTTCCATTGTGTTCAAACTCTTAAGTGTGCTCTGTCGCCTCGATAGTTACTACAGAGTAGATTGTTCTCCCCCCCCCCCCTTTTTTTTTAACGTAAGGTAGAAATAAAAAAAAAGAGTGATATTTAACAGTCCTGCTCTGCTATGTTGTGACTACGTGTTCTCCCCCCTCCTCTTGTTTTCTAATGGTTTATCCGCTGAGTGATCTTTTCTTTACTTCTTACTACTCGACAAAACTCTTGAGGGAAGAAGAGAATTATATATATAGATATATTTAACTAGTTACTAATGTAAATCTCTCATAAGTAAAGTATTAAACTTCTTGTTCATATACACCTTGAGATTGATTGATTCAATTGATTTATTTTGTTTCTTGATCACTTTTTTTGTCAGTCATGGTTTAAACTAGGAAATTGTTCAAAATAAGACTTTTTTTTCTTAGAGGAATCAAAGATTTTTGTTGCTTTAGCTAGCTTTTTACTTCTTTCTTTCTACAGAATAGAAATGGTAATCAAGAAATGACTTTAAACCAAGATATTTTGGGTAGAAACACTCCTAACAAAGATGTACATACTGGAAACTTGCAAGCCGAAGAACAAAATGATTCCATTAAAAATAAAACTTACCAGCTGGTTTGTGCAGGGAGGCAATCTTCTTTATCAATCTCTAAACACTATGAAACAAAATATAAGTGTGACTTGTGTCAAAAACAAGTAGCTAATAAATATTATTTAAAAACTCATTTAGAACTTCATTGTGGAATAAAACTAAAAATGTTTAAATGTGAAATGTGTCAAAAACAGTTATCTAAAAAAGTCAATTTAAAAACTCATCTAGCACGTCATTGTGGAATAAAACTAAACACATTTATGTGTGACTTATGTCAACAACAAATATCTAATAAATATATTTTAAAAACTCATCTAGCACTTTATTGTGGAATAAAACAATTCAAATGTCAGATTTGCCAGAAAGAATTCATGTATTCCTCAACATTAAAACAGCATTTGAAGTTTCATTCTGTTAAAAAAACATTTAGGTGTGAGATTTGTCAAAAAGAATTCATTCATTTGGTTAGTTTAAATAGGCATGAGATAACTCATTCTGGTAAAAAGCCATTCCAGTGTACAATTTGTCAAAGAGAATTTGTTCATCCTTCCTCTTTAAAAATGCATGAAAGGATTCATTCTGGTAAAATGTCTTTTAAATTTAAATGTTATATTTGTCTAAAAGAATTCATTCAGTCCTCAAGTTTAAAACGTCATGAGATAATTCATTCTGGTAAAAAATCATTTCAGCGTAAAATTTGTAAAAAAAATTTTCTTGGTTCTCAGGCCTACAAAGACATGAGAAGATTCATTCTGGTGAAAAGTCATTTCAATGTAAAATTTGTCAAAAAGAATTCACTCGTTTTGGTAGTTTAAAAGAGCATGAAATGATTCATTCTGGTGAAAAACTATTTGAATGTCAAATTTGTCAAAGAAAATTCACTCTACCCTCAACTTTAAGACAGCATGAGAGGATTCACTCTGGTAAAAAGCCATTTCAATGTCAAATTCCTCCACAGAAATTTGTATGGCTCTCTCAATTAAAGAGACACTGCATGAGTCATGCTGGTAAAAAGCTATTTAAATGTAAAATTTGCCAAAAAGCATTTAGCACTAACTCATATTTAAAAAAGCATGAGACGATTCATTCTGGTGAAAAACTATTTGAATGTCAAAAAAGGTTTACAGATTCCTCATTTTTAAAACGTCATAAGAAAATTCATTCTGTTAAAAAGCCATTTAAATGTGAAATTTGTCAAAAAACATTTAGCCATTCCTCAAAGTTAAAACAGCATGAGAGAATTCATTCTGGCAATAAGCCATTTAAATGTGAAATTTGTCAAAAAAAATTAACTTGTTCCTCATATTTAAAACAGCATAAGACGATTCATTCTGATGAAATGTCATTTAAATGTCAAATTTGTAAAAAAAAAATTTGCTCGGCTCTTATATTTAAAAAGGCATAATATGAATCATTCTGGCAAAATATTTAAATGTCAAATTTGTCAAAGAGGATTCACATGTTCTTCATACTTAAAAGAGCATGAAAAAAATCATTTTGGCAAAAAGCTATTTAAATGTGAAATTTGTCAAAAAGGATTCACTAATTCCTCATATTTAAAACAGCATAAGATGATTCACTATGGTGAAAAGACATCTAAATGTGAAATTTGTCAAAAAAAATTGGCTCAGATCTCTTACTTAAAAAGGCATATGATGATTCATTCAGGTAAATAGTCATTAAAATGTCAAATGTGTGTTTGGCTCACTCAGTTAATTAGGTATAAGATAAATTATTCTGGTAAAAAAATTATTTCAGCATAGAATTAGTTGAAAATGAATTCAAAAGCCTATTGAAATATGTGATTATGAATTATGTTTATATTTAGGTTTTAAATGCCATATGTCATATCTGCTGTAAAAAATTAATTTAAATTCTGCCATAAAATTCACTCAGTGCTTAACTTTAAAACTGTATAAGTTAATTCTTTCTAGTCTGAAACCTTTCAAATGTCAAATTATCAGAAAAGATTTATCAAAGTGTAAATCACAAATCTATATATATACTATATCTAGACATTTTTTTACATTTAATGATAGTCCTAGATCCATAATACCAGTATCATTCATTTTTTTTTCATCACAAGGCATGAGAAAAAAATACTGGTATGTTGTTTTTTATCCAAATGATAATAGAAGCAAATTTTAGAAAGAATTTGTTAGGAATTATTATGAAAATTAAAATTTCAAATGTTTTATGATTGTGTTTTGATGCAGTTAATTATTAGGATCACTGTAAGCCCAGTGCAATTTTAACAAGTCTTGCTTGTACTTATTATGTTAATAGTAATAGATTTTTTGTTAACAATATTATATTAATGCTAAGATTGTATTAATATTATACATTCTAGTGATTCTTTTATTATAATAGAAAGTATTTTTAAATTAACAATCACTATCATTAGATTTTGTATTACGTTGTGTCATTGCTGTATCATTGAATTGGATTTACTAAATGTTTTATTGAAAAAAGAATTTGTACAGATTAAATTAAGTAACTTAACTGAGAACATAAACTGTTTTCCTCTTATTTCCTTTTTCTATATCATAAAGACATATTAGTACACAAGTAGAATTTCCTCACAGCTAAATAAATACTTTGCATCAGCATTCTCAGCCCCAGGAGACAAAGACATATTAATTACTTAATTTCAACCAAGTATACAACATAGGAAATATAGAAGTACAAGAAAAGGGAATCCAAAAACTATTAGCAAACATCAAACTGAATAAAGCATCTGGACCTGATGATATTCCAGCTAGTTTACTCAAGAATTAAGCAATGAGCTAGCACCAGTGTTCAAAATACATTTTCAGGCATCTACCTTTAAAAAAGGAGAAAAATCTTACCCAGGAAACTATATACCAGCATCACATGTAAAATCCTAGAACACATAATATGTAGCAACATCATAAACCACTTAGACAAACATAATGTCCTAACTCCATACCAACATGGCTTAAGAAAATATAGATCATATGAAACAACAAATAGGTCTAATAGATGATTTTTCGAAAGGGTTCGATGATAGTGAGCGAAAAGATGCTATCTTACTAGATTTTTCCAAGGCTTTTGACAAAGTTCACCACCATAGTTTGCTTAAAAAATTTAAATATTTTGGCATTAATGGTCCACTGCATCAGTGGATTAAAGATTTTCTGATAGGGGGAGAACAAACTGTAATAATAAATGGATCTAAATCAACACCAATAAAGGTAAACTCAGGTGTACCTCAAGCAACAGTCTTAGGTCCACTACTATTTTTAATTTACATAAATGATTTACCAAATTGCATTAGTTCTGGAACAAAAGTCAGATTATTTGCAGATGATTGCATAAATATATAGAACAATAAAAACAACACAACACACAGAAATTTTACAAAGAGAATTAGATGAATTACAGAAATGGGAATAAAATTGGAGCATGTCTTTCCACCCACAAAATCTCAGTTATAAAAAAAAACTGAAACAAATTAATTCCACTTATCTTATTCATGGTAAACCAGTAAGACTGATTAAAAATGCAAAATACATAGGTGTTAGAATAAATGAAGAACTGTCATGGAATCCCCATATTGATGAAACTATTTAAAAAATCAAACAAAGCATTAAGCTTTAAGGTTTATTAAAAGAAATTTCTATAAATCAAATTTATAAGAACATAAAACTAAAATGTTATTTAACCTTGGTTAGGCCAATAATAGAATATGCATCCTCTGTTTGGGACCCCTCAACTCAAGAAAACATTAAGAAACTGGAACAGACACAAAATAGAGCAGTGAGATTCACAACAAACGAATAATCTCACTTGTCTCATTTGACTAGAGTAGTAACACCTTTAGTAAAATCACTAAATTTAGAAAGCCTTTAGTATAGAAGACTTACAAGTAAAGTAGCAATTATACATAAAACACTGGACCATAATCTTCAAATACAAAAACAAAATTTAATAAAATAATCAGAAAGACACAAAGAAAAAGGTACATTCCTCGTTCCATATGCTAGGACAAATTTGTACTTATGCTCCTTCTTCCCTTGTGCTATTAGAGCATGGAATGGGTTGCCTGAGCTAGCCAGGAAAAACATTGACTTGGCAGAATTTAAGTCATTGGTTAATATGCATGACGCGTATGACGTAATCATCTTTTTTTTAAGTAACGTCTGTATTATATAAGATAAGAAGATAAGATTGAACTTTCTCAAAGCTCAATCTGTTTCTTTTTGTTTTCAGCACTAAAAAAAAAAATTAACATTAAAAAAAAACCACACAGCTTTACATCTAAATATGGGCAAGCAAAAAAAAAACTTTTTTTTTATTATATAAAGAATTTTTCTTTTATCTTAATTTATTACAGTAAATGGCGAATCCTATTTGTGGATAAGGTTTATAACAAATATCTAGAAGATCGATAAATTGATTATGGAATAGTGTCATTCACTGATCAAATAAGTCAAACCAGGCTTTTATTTAAAATTATGAAAGTTGAAAGATGACATGAAAGCAAAGCCCCATAGATTTAAAAGGAGGTACACTACCTGTTGAGTAATGCAGTTCTAGCGCCCTAGCAATTTTTCATACCGTTTATTGTTCAGCAGTGGTCATTGCGATAGATCAAAAAAATATTTAAGAATTTGTTTGATAAGAGCAAGTTAAAATAGGCTCCGCTTTCTGTTCTTTCCATTAAACGATTTTTAAAACTTACATCTAAATATAATCTATTACAATAAATGGCGAATCCGATTTGTGGATGAGGTTATAACAAAGATTCGAGAGATTGACGAATAGATAAATTGATTATGGAATAGTGTTATTCACTGATCAACTTTAGTTTTGGTTGAAACTTTTAAAGAAAGTTAACAGCATTTTTTAAACTAATAACTCGGACCAGGCTTTATTTGGAATAGTTATAAATTTGAAATTTGACAGGAAAGTAAAGCCCCATAGATTCAATACGACATAGGCCTATAGGCCTACTATACTTATTATTGGACAATGCAGTTCTAATAAAAAATACAAGTAGGCCCTACCGGTTCTAAAGGACATAAAATCCGCGAAAGAGCGGTCATTGTGAAAGTTCCGATTAATCAAAAAATTTATTTCAGAATTTATATGACAATGATCAGGTTGGCTTCACATGCTGTTCTTTCCATTAAAACGAAAAACAGACAAAGGTTTAGAAATAGATGCATAGGTTTTTGAATGGCAGTATCAGAGTTGTGAGAGTATGCCTGCAACTATAGTACGCTTTGCCCTGCATGTTGTTATGATGACCCTAGCCCTAGGAATTTTTTGAACCTTGCCCGCATTCATTCCCTGTTATAGCTAGCTGCCGTTCTGAAAGAAATGGGAATAAAATAGATCTAAGACTAGATCTTGTAGGCTTACTTTACAAAACTGGATTGATATATCCTAGGCCTTTATAGTGGATCTAAAATAATCTAAATCTGTAATGCCCATAATACGGCCCGCGGGCCACATCCGGCCCGAGACGTGGTTCCGTCCAGAACGTCGGTACAGAGTGTAAAAAATTCACCTCCAGTAAAAAAAAAAAAGACGTTATTAGTTTTGTGTGGCCTGTCTGTCCGTCCCGTTTAAATCTCAGAAACTAGAAGAGAAAATGAAAATCGGACATCATGATATTTTAGATCAGGGGTGGGCAACCTTTTTCCATCGAGGGCCGCATTTAACAAATTTTGGGAACGGGTGGGGGCCGCATAAATTTAAATGAAATAAGTAATTACAAATCAGAAAAATATGCTTGCTAACTGTGAATATCTTTTCATTCACCTATATACTGTTTTATACATTTAAATTTCATTTTTTTTTTTAATTCCCAATTGAGGATTTACGCAAGAGCCATTTCTGAAATTAATTTTCCAAAAAAAAAAATAATATTTTGCTATTGTCTTTTTTTTAACATCACATTTCACCACAAATTTACATTTGTACTTAATGTGAAGTATTTAAAAGTATTTACATTGAAGTATTAACATTTAAGTACTTAAGTATTTACATTCGTGCATAATGTTCCGGAACTGTCAGTCAGTCAGTATCGGCCTATGATTTCGTTATTTTCAGTTGAGAAAAAAATACTTGTTCATAGATGTATTTGGACCCAAATAATGTGGAAGTCTCTAAGCAATTTTTTAAAGTGTGAAAATACTGCTTCTGGCACCCACAAGACTCCCACGGAAGAACTGACAGGATTTTCTCTTTTAGGTCGTAATTTGCTTGGAGGTATGTCCTCTGGAGCTAAATGAACTTCTGCACTAAATGGTAAGCAGAGGGTATTGAAAACAGGTTCCAAACTCTTGATGTTTAAAAATTTGCTTTCGAATTCACAATCAAGGAATCCAAATAAGTCTTGTACTTTTCAGCCATTTTACTAGAAATAGTTTCACCTTTCAACGAAGGAAAAAGAACAACACCTGTTTTGACTTGCTTGCCTTGACAAATGGTATAGCTTTGTTTGAAAAGATTTATCATGCACACACATTTCATGTGGAAACAACCCACTGCAATACTCCCGATGTAAAAAGTGAAGTCTGTCTTCCACTCTTCATTAGAAATATTAGTCACAGTCAAAAGAACAGTTTCTTCCTTGAGATACCATTTTCTTCTCAATACCATCTTGCCCATGCTAGGAAAGCGAATACCACTGTGTATGCTTTGTTTCCAAATCAAGTACTTCTATGAACTATCTGTGGTTATTTTTTTTACATCTGATACGTTTGGTCACTGATACAATTTGGTCAATAATATGTTTGATATTCAATGCAACGTTGCGCAAACTTTCCCATTAAGAGTTTATGGTATGGATACAATTCTATTTTACTCAGTCAAAGCACGGGCTCAATCAGTTGTTACACATGCCATCTAGTTCCAAGGCAACCCAACACTTTAAACACAGCTCTTCTTAACATTGAATAAATACTAAAGGGAGTATGTGTTTTTGACTGAATGTTTTGATTGCTAATAAGAATGATCTTCTTTAACTTTAAACTTTTTAGAATGACATGATGAGACAATATTTCTTTACTCTCTTCCTCATAAGTGATAGGAATTAGAACTTTCTAAAATTTATATAAGTATTTAGAATTACTTATTTTATTTATTATATTTATTTGCATTGCATTTTTTATATGTATAAACCTGATTTCTGTAGATGTCCGCTTAAAAGACTCTGTCGGTCCGCATGTGGCCCGCGGGCCGTAATTTGCCCACCCCTTGTTTTAGATCATTCAAAGCTCTGATGCTACGGCTACTTTTTTCTTTTCTGAAAGCGAAAAATCTAAATTTTAAATCAATTATGCAAGCAGTTTTTTCATTTAAAAATACATCATTTTACAACTATTCACTATTAATAGTAACAAACACTGGAGGCTTTTAGTAAGGGAGATGACCATTTACCATTTTTAACACATTTTTGCAAATGGTTTTAGATTTTGGTAGATAAAAAATTATTATATTTTTAATCACTTTTATTGCTAGTTATGTAAGTTTTGTCAAACTAAATACTATATTTACCAAAAAAAATTAACTTCTATTTACTTTGCAAATAAGCTGAACATAATTTAAAACAATTAAAAAATAATTGTTCATATTATCGCGTGAACTGCAGAGTATTCACATCACCCACCATAGATCACAAAACTAAAGGATTTTTTTTTACGAAATGTCGTTTTTATGTATAGGCTTTAAATAAGAGACTGACCCTTTACAAAACAATCAGATCAATTAGATACTCATTATAAGACATCGGTTAAGCCAGGTTCACATCTAACTTCACATTCACTTTCACCTATCCCTTGGTCTGCTAGACCTTTGGGGCACCACACAGAATCTGTCAACCTTCTTTCTCCATTCTTCTCTGTCATTTTCTTTTGATAGAATTTCATTCTGATATTTCTGAAGATATTGAAACCTGCCTTTTCCCTGCCTGGATGGACCACTTCGGGGGCCGATTTTTAGTTTGTGTTTTCACACAAACTGTCTTTTTAACCTTGTTTTTTCTTTTAAAAAAAAGCACTGAGTAGAACTATTATAAGTTTAATCACATGACTGTTCCAAACTAATTGATACTTTTTTCTTCTTCTTCATTCTCATTTTACACGCAGGAGAGTTCAGATCAGTAATACTATATATAAGATCAGGGCCGTCGCAAGGGTTGTGGCCGCCTGCGTGCGAAATTTAAAAAATGCCGCCCCCCGGCTTTTTTTTCTAGAAAAAAATCATTAAGACTGAGCTGGACACTGTTCCAAAAGTGCACTTTAAATCTACTTTTTTAGACCATTCCATTTTTCCCTTTCATATTCGCACAGTTGTTGTACCCCTCAAGTACAACTAGGAATCATGCACTAGGAACAATTTCGGATTTATGTTCAGAAACCTGACATCTTGGTTCTTTGTGATAAACATTAAAAACTGATCTCGTTATGTGTACTCACTTATGCTCCTGTATGTGCGACGATTATATTTGATGAGCTGCGCAGGTATTTTACAATGAACAGTGTAATAGACCTCATTCACCAATCGTAAATAAACAACATGTAGCCACGTAATAATATTGATAAAACATGAAAAAAACTGTCACTCGACAGCTTGTGTGTATTACGTAATTTGTATTGAAGAGATAGAGAATCACGTGGCTAAATGTTGTTTGTTTACGATTGGTGAATGATGTCCATTGATCATGATCTATATACAATTTCTTGAGAACTTTGACTGCTCAACAGTGATATGTGGTTTGGGTGTGGATATGTTAACTTGTTGGTTATTATAAGTTAAAGTATAATCCGAAAAAAAAAGGTCGAAATACAAAAGCCATTGACAGTGGAACCTTTTCAACGTTCTGTACACTTTCAGTATAATTATCATGATTGTATTCTGGAATGATGTGCATTGTATCCACAATTATATATGACATATGCGGATTCAGAGTTGCCTACAAATTTATCCAACAAATGAAGCGATTCAGGGCTCAATATCTTTCTTCAGTTTAATACAAAGTAAATAATCCTAAGTACAAGTCACTTAAACAATGACTTGAAATAAAACATAGTAAGGCAGTTGTTGGTCCATTGTTGGCTTGTAGCTCTAAACGGCTAGTACAACTGAACCGATGAAGGCGTTTTATATTTGTTAATAAATAAACTTTGAATAACTTGAACAAACTTCTTTGTTATTCGCGATTCAATTTGAGATGAAATATAGATCTAATAGTAATGAAATAAACTGATATTTAAAACAAAATCTAGCTCACAACAAAAATAAAATCTTTACTCTTTCATGTCTTAAGATACTCTGACATTTGCACTAGGTACGCTGATTCCATCATTGTCGCTGCATAACCACCGATCAATCGCTTAACCTCACCGCCGCTTAGGAAACACATACACTCCACTCCGTAACACCCCTTTTTGTCAGGACGTTGCGCCCTTTCCCTCCATAGGAGAGAAACTAGCGCCCCCCCCCCCCCAGATCTACTTATAGTGCGGCAATTCGACTCAAAAACAAATATTACAAACAACCCGCGAAAATTCAAGGCCAGAAATGAGTAGGCGCTTATGCAAAAACCCGTGGAAATCCCTCGCAAGCTGCTCTATTTTATTTGTTCTAGTTTCCAAAATAATTTCTTATGTACAAATATCGTTTATATATTCAAAGGATAACGGATAATTAGAATTTATTTAAAATATTTAAGGTTTTTTTTCTATTTAACTAAATTTTTTTTAAAAAGTAACCTTGGATTTATGATATGGCCGCCCCCTAAAGTCGGCCGCCTGCGTGCATTGCACACATTGCACAATAGGTAGCGGCGGCCCTGTATAAGATGAACCGCGCTGTGGTTTCCAGATCAGGCTGTCCTCGGTATAGTTTTTCATTCCGGTGGGGGGGGGGGTTGAACCCCCAACCTCGCCTTGGCTACGCCCATGTATAGTTTAAGTTTACAGCTTTGTAGGACATGATTAGCATTCTCTGGTGATGCTCCACAAGGACATGTTTTCGCTCGTCCCGACTTTAAGCTGCCGGAACATATGTTGTTTCATTTTGTTGTGTCCGGTTCTGAGTCGAAAGATCTTGCGTTGGTCATGTCGAGATAGCTTATAATAGGCGTCCTTTTTCTTGTAATTGGGATGTGAGCTGGTTAATTTTCTTATTTATTTTACACTCTATTTTTTTCATTTCTTCTGGCTAGAGATTGATACAATTACAGTAATATAAGCATTGTTGTTTTTTGTTTTTTTCAAAATCATTTTTTCCAGTTTTTTTTTTTTTTTTTTTTTACAAAGTGTATATCAATTCACTCCGTCTTTCTGTCTAGTGAAAAGTTTGTACACGTTATCTAGCAAAAACACATTCTCAGGAGAAGTTTAAACTTCCACAAGACATGAATCATTTAATGTAATATTGGTAATTATTTTTTTTTAACTAACAAGGGAAATTAATTCTTCAGTATTTACAAATATGTAGGTTTGGTTTCCTTAGATAATTGTATTAGCTATTTTCCCCACACCCCTTTCTCTGATCTAGTTGAAACTATATCGACACTTGCCGTTCCATTGGATACATCAGCTACATGAACCGGTTTGGGGGGGGGGGGGGGCTGTTTTGTGGGCAATATATACGACCATAGCTAATGCCAGGCATTCGTCTCGTTTGTATGAGACTATCTATAGTCACTTCGCAACTGAAGGAAGCCTCATACCGATATTGGTAATTAATTATTTTGTTTGATATTGAATGAGGGATATAACTTCTACATTATAAGTTGTTGATATCACATGACCAGAAAACAGGAGTGTGCGCTTCAGTCTCTATCACGTTGAAATGTTTTTAAAATTTTAATTGAACTTTTTAATTTGTAAGTAAACAAAATTACAGTTGTAACTAAACTTTTTTTCTAATTAAACTTTGGCTTTAATTATATATTTTTTAAGTTGAACTAAAAGTTTCTAGTTTTTTTGTTAGTTAACTTTTGCTCCTCACTAGTTATATGAAAATTTGTCAAGCTCTGTGGCAAGGTGTTGAATCAGGTGTTCGGTACTGTAAAGTTTATAGCATTTCAAGCGTTAAACCACACACCTTTCTAAGATTTTCTTGCAGAGAGAGAATACGAATATAAAGACACTAGTCGACCGGCGGTGTAGCATTCGCCGCTATTTTGCAGTGCAGGTATTAGGCCAGTGCAAACTATAATATGCTACCGCAGTGGGCCCAACACTTTCATAGGACCCGCGCTAATTCTAGGTGTATACATTATTAAATTAAACCATTTTATAACTTATAACACATTTCCTGCGGCATCCTGTCGATATCCTACCAGGAGCTCCTGGAAATCTCCTGAAATTGCAAAATATACGAAAAAGTCCTGGAAATATTCGGAAATTATTAAAATCTTTTGAAAACTGATACAAATCTCCTGAAATATTTGGGGTGTCATTCAATATGGAATACGCCAATCCTACGCGCAATAATTTAAAAAAAGGCATTATGCAATACCCGTAATTGTGGAATCTAGTGAAAGAAGCTTCTCGCGCCTCAAACTAATGAAGAATTACTTGAGGTCAACAATTCTCATAAATAGATTGAAGCATTTGGTAATTCTTGCTATTGAGCGTGATCTATATATGTAGGAAATAGAATTTTTTTATGATATACTGTATGACTATGGCAAACAGTATTATTATCCCCTTCGTTTCGCATACGGTGTGTACACAGGATTTTAAAACCTTTTTTTTTTGTCATGAAAAAGGGTGGAAAAGTTTCTTACCGCAGATAAATGTATCGACCTCTTCTTTCCTGAGTAAACACCGAATTTTACAAAGAAAGGGAGATTAATTTTTTTAATTTCAAAATGGATTCATTAATTCTTAATCTAGACTACAATCTAGTAGTACTGAGATTATTCTAGATCTAGTATCATCTAGATTCTAGACTTTTACTTTAACTTTTAACTGCTTTCTTTAATTATAAATAGACTTTCTTTCATTAACTTTAAGTCAAGTACTGAAGTAGTTTTACTCTTTAGTTTTTATTAAGAAAAGACAAGCCAGACGTTTCGATACCATTTTTTGGAAATATATCTAGATGTAATATATATATAGAGAGATTTATTGTATACTTTTATACTATTATATAGCCTAGAATCTAGATCTATATAAAAAAAAGATCTATCTAGATCTATCACTATGACTTTTACTATGAATCACTATCCAGAGTCTAGATAGTAGAAGTGATCAGTAATATGCAATAATAGATTAGGTAGTTGCACCAAAAAATTTTAATTAATCCTATACAAACAAATGTGTAATAGAATGAAAGAGGATGAAAAATGCTTTCCAACAACATCAAATTTATTATGCTAGCATTATTGGTTCAAACGTTATTGTGAATTTAAGTTTGTCGGAGGCGTCTTGACATCCTATGTACAAATTTGTCCTAGCCCTAGCATATGGGACGAGGAATGTGCCTTTATCTTTGTGTCTTTCAGAGTATTTTATTAAATTTTTTTTCTGTATTTGAAGATTATGGTTCAGTATTTTATGTATAATTGCTTAATTTACTTTTGAGTCTTCTGTCCTGAAGGCTTTCTAAATTTAGTGATTTTACTAAGGGTGTTACTCTAGTCAAATGTGAATATTCATTTGTTATGAATCTCACTGCTCTATTTTGCGTATGTTCCAGTTTCTTAATGTTTTCTTGAGTTGAGGGGTCCCAAACGGAGGATGCATATTCTATTATTGGCCTAACCTAACTATTTTAGCTTTATATGTTCTTAATAAAACTTAATAAAATACTCTGAAAGACACAAAAATAAAGGCACATTCCTTGTCCCCTATGCTAGGACAAATTTGTACAAATACTCCTTCTTCCCTAGTGCTATTAGAGCATGGAATGGGTTGCCTGAGCTAGCCAGAAAAACCAGTGACTTGCAGAATTTAAGTCATTGGTTAATATGCATGACGCGTAGGATGTAATCATCTTCTTTTTTGAAGTAACGTCTGTATTATATAAGATAAGAAGATAAGATTTATAGAAATTACTTTTCATAAACCCTAATGCTTTGTTTGATTTTTTATAGTTTCTTCAATATGTGGATTCCATGACAGTTTTACATTTATTATAACACCTAGGTATTTTGCGTTTTTAGTCTTACTGTTTTGCCATGAATAAGATAAGTGGAATTAATTTGTTTTAGTTTTTTTGTTACTCTTAACAATTGACATTTTTCTGGGTGGAAAGACATGCTCCAATTTGATTCCCATTTCTGTAATTCATCTTATTCTCTTTGTATACAATCGTCTGCAAATAATCTGACTTTTGTTCTTGAAATAATGCAATTTGGTACATCATTTATGTAAATTAAAAATAGTAGTGGACCTAAGACTGTTCCTTGAGGTACACCTGAGTTTACTGTTATCTGTGTTGATTTACAGCCATTTATTATTACAGTTTGTTCTCTCTCTATCAGAAAATCTCTAATCCACTGTCACTATAGAGTATAGTCTAGACTTCTAGAGTCCGTATATTAACATTATAATCATAAATCATATGATATATAAATAATATACTCATAATACTGTCTATTTTTTTTTTATAATTATATATTAAATATTAGATCTATATATCTAAAATCATTTACATTTTCAATAATCTGCATTTTTTTTCTGCATATTTAATATATTCTTAAAATATATTTTTATAAGATTAAGAGAAACCTATAGCATATATATATAATATTATTATTAATATATAACTATAGTGTAGTTACTAGTTACACATACTAAGACATAGTCTGTCATTTGTATTAATTATATAATGTATATATATAGTAGATTCTTATATAAGGCACACCTCATCAAATTCTCCTTCAAGAAACGGGTCACTTTTTTGTTTATATTGCATTTGTTTTTATGTTTGGAGCTAAAAACAATGTTTCGGGACTCGTATCCAATATTAGAGAAATTTCGGTATTTTTGTTCCGCTTTTCCAAAGCAGATGGCAGTTTTTTAGATTCTTGGTAACCTTTTATGTATTTTAAAGCTATTGTTTTAACCACCCCCAGCAATATATACCCATATAAAGGATGAGGGCTATATTTTGAGCCTGTTTGATTATAGGCTGATGGATTTATCAAAATAAGCTTCCAAACATGTTTAGAAAGACATTCCAATCACATTTATATTGTTAGCTGCTAAATAAAATTAAAAAAGTAGGTGTCACATTCCAACGAATAATAATGAATTTAACACATTCTCCTGTAGTAAGCAAGGCAAAATCGTAATAAGAAATATTATTGGGAGTAATAAATCTATGATTTTTTCAATGAATAAACATGACCTAGACCGAGATATCTAGAATATATAATTTATGAATGAAAGAAAAAGTGCGGCTGCTAATTTGAAGCCAGAGACCATGCCCACTGCAGGTGATCACGCCAGATGAGCTGGTGGTGAGGAGAGGTATACAATAAACATGTAGTGTCACAACCTATCAAACAGGCAGTGGAGGGAAGGGAGAGAGAGTCATGAAAAGAATTATAAGCATCTATGGGAGGGAGGGGTTTTAAGGGGTAACAAAACGAACATCCAAATTTGAAAAGAAGAAGATGGTCCTTGGATGGGAATTAAAAGAAAGACAGAGAGAAAATACATGTAGCCTAGTTGAAAATATCATGTTTAAATTAATTTATAATAATTAATTTATAGATCTATATAGATTTATTTCTGTCTGTCTCTACACATAGATTATATAGGTAAGCCTATATAAATAAATAAACTATAAATGATATATATATACATATATATATATATATAGAAAGAGAGAGGCAATATGAGGCAATATACTATAAAAACATATAATATTGCCTCATGTGAATCTACTTCTTTTAATACAATCTAAATAATTTTTAATTAGCACAGATATAATTTATTAGCAATAATATAGTGGTGATTAATGACAGTGCTCAGTGTGCACTGAAGGAGAAAGCACAAAAACTGCGTTCAGTATAGGAGCATGAAGTGACCTAATTTATTTTAAAATAAAATCTTGACTATCAGTCGTAATTAAAAGGAATACAGCTATTTTTATAGTCCTTTAGTTGCAGAATAAGAATCTGCTTTCAGTTTTTTGTAAGTTAAACCATCACCAAATAAAAAAAATAAAATAAAAATTTGACCTTTTTCCCGAATACGGTGTGCCTTATATAGGAATCTACTATATATAATAATAGGGCTAGGATATAAATATATAATATTTAATATATTTTATATATATATATATATATATATATATATATATATATATATATATATATATATATATATATATATATATATATATATATATATATATATATATATATATACACATTTACATATATATATAAATATTTATTATAAGCGTCTTTATGTAATAAATAACTTGTATTATTTTCTTGTTTTAATAATATTTTAATTTGTGTGTTACTAAGTAAAGTCTAAGTAAATATAAACTAACATGGATGCTATGCCTGAATGCAATGGTGTTAGTGGTAGGCCTCCTAAAAGATTAACGGTAGCACAAGTTACTCAATTGTTTTTAACCTTAGAAAGCTCAATAATGATAGTGATAGTGAAGATAATTCAACTTATTTACCAGAAAATCATGGTGTAGATGATAGCATTATGAAGAAGAAAAAGCTAGAGATACTGTGGTTGACTCAAGATTCTGACAGTGATAGAGGTAGTGAAACTAACAATGATGGGACTGGTATTATTGCTTCAATTTCAGAACAAGATGATTTTTGTCCTCGAACTAGTGGTAATAATGATGGGTGGCAATGGAAGTGGGTTGCTGACAATTATCCTGTCAGTACTGCCAATACATTTAGAATGTCCCAGCCTTCTAAAAGTGGAGTCGATTCTGAGTTAGATTTGATAAGAGATTCTACATTCTTTGATGTCTTTACTATGCTATTAGATGTTTGTACCATGGCTTTTTTAAGTGGAAGGCATACAATGATTGTGCTAAAATTGTGATTAAAAAACACAATCCTCCTACTGTCAGGTTTTAATAATTGGACAGACACAACTGTAGCAGAAATGTACAAGATTCTTGCAGTTCTTATTCCGATAGGATTACAAAACAAAAAAGTCTGGCAGGGGCTTTTGATCAAATAACAAAGAAATGTATTATCGGCCACGATTTAACACCATGTTTACAAGAGCTATATTTGAGCCTTTCTTCTTTAGCATGATTATGCAGGTAATGCGGTCTCGTTGGGTAAAGATAAAGTTGAACCCTTCAAAAAGATGATGTGAGATAAAAAAAATTCATAACCCTACTGTAAACAATAGATTTTTTTTTTTTTGAGGTGCTTTATAACTTTTTTAAGCAAATTTATCTATTTCAAATTTACTTTTATTTTTTTAAATAGGAAAAGCTATTGTTGTATTTGCTTAACCACACAATTATAACAAAACTGGATCAATGAGCTGACAAAAGTCATTCAAAAATTGAAAAAAACAAGTACCGGTAGGTACAATAACATCTTGCTTATATAGGTACTGAAAAGTGCTGCTTCAATGGATGTTTTGAAACAAGACCTTACTACTGAGCTAAAAAATATGAAAATTGAGAAGATAGAATGGTCTTTACACTCAGAGATGACAGAAAACAGTTACATGTCTCAAGCTTCTGAATTAATTTTAGAAGAACTGACACAGGTAAGACTATTTTATATAATGTCTAATACATAAGAAATAAAGAATATATTGGGAATTTATTGGGAAACTCAGATGGTTTTTCAAATCTGAGTTATTGTCATATTTAAATTCTTCATAATATTATAACCATTTATAACCTTGCCCAAAAACATAAATAGACAGTTTTTAACAAACTGTTCATTGTATACCTAGTTACCTGTAGGGCGTGTACATTAGGCAATAATCTTTGTATGTATGTTGGGCGGTCAGATAAGAAAACCACTGACATGGTTCGAAAAGTATGCAGATTTACCCTTACAATAAGTACACAGGTAAAATTTTTCTTAAGTGACCAAAGTAAACCATGCACCTTGAAATGCCAACTTCATCTGATTTAAGTTGCATTTGTTTCTGAATTACTTTTTTTTTATAATACAATGTGGTATATTTTCTTAGTGGAATCAAAGATTTAACCTATTGTTCTAGCCAGCTGAGAATTTGTTTCTTTCTACAGAAAAGAAATGTAAATCAAGAAATGACTTTCAACCAAGATATTTTGGCTAGAAACACTCCTAACAAAGATGTACATACTGGAAACTTTCAAGCCGAACAACAAAATGATTCCATTGAAAATAAAACTTGCCAGCTGGTTTGTGCAGAGAAGCAATCTTCTTTATCAATCTCTAAACACTATGAAACAAAATATAAGTGTGACTTATGTCAAAAACAAATAGCTAATAAATATTATTTAAAAACTCATTTAGAACTTCATTGTGGAATAAAACTGAAAACATTTAAGTGTGACTTATGTCAAAAACAAATGTCAAATAAATATTATTTAAAAGCTCATCTAGCACTACATTGTGGAATAAAACTATTTAAATGTCTAATTTGTCAGAAAGAATTCAGTTATTCCCCAGCATTAAAACAACATGTGAAAGTTCATTTTGGTAAGAAGACATTTAAGTGTGAGATTTGTCCAAAAAAATTTATTCACTTTGTTAGTTTAAAAAGGCATGGGATAATTCATTCTGGTAAAAAGCCATTTAAATGTCAAATTTGTAAAAAAGAATTCCATTGGTCCATAAGCTTAAAAAGCCATGAAAGAATTCATTCTGGTAAAAAGCTATTTAAATGTCAAATTTGCCAAAAACCATTAAGCAATTTCGCATATTTAAAAAAACATGAGATGAATCATTCTGATAAAAAGCCATTTCAATGTCAAATTTGTCAAAGAGGATTTACTGATTACTCATATTTAAAAAGCCATGAGATGATTCATTCTGGTAAAAAGTCATTTAAATGTCAAATTTGTCAAAAAGGATTCACTCATTTCTCATATTTAAAGAAACATGAGAGAAATCATTCTGGTAAAAAGCCATTTCAATGTCAAATTTGTCGAAGAGGATTCACTGATTCCTCAATTTTAAAACGGCATGAGATAATTCACTCTAGTGAGAAGCCATTTAAATGTCAAATTTGTCCCAAAAAATTTGCTCGTTACTCAAGTTTAAAAAGGCATGAGATGATTCATTTAGGTAAAAAATCATATAAATGTCCAATTTGTCAAAAAGGATTCAATGATTCCTCATACTTAAAACGACATGAGGTAATTCACTCTGGTGAAAAGCCATTTAAATGTCAAATTTGTCAAAAAAAATTTGCTCTGCTCTCAAGTTTAAAAAGACATGAGATGATTCATTCTGGTAAAAAATCATTTGAATGTAAAATTTGTCAAAAAGGATTTATTTGTTCCTCATATTTAAAACAGCATGAGAGTGTTCACTCATGTAAGAAGCCATTTCAATGTCAAATTTGTCAAAAAAAATTTGCTCGACTCTCTTGCTTAAAAAAGCATGATACACTTCATTCTGGTAAACAGCCATTAATTGTCAAATTTACAAAAAAGAATTAATTAATTCATGTTATTTAAAACAGCATGAGATAATTCATTCTGGTAAAAAGTATGAGAGGGTTTCGTCAGGTAGAAAGCCATTTAAATGTAAAATTTGTTGCTTGGCTAACTCAGTTAAATAGGCTTAAGATAAATTTTGGTAAATTAATTATTTCAGCATAGCATGTGTTTAAAATGAATTCAAAAGACCACTGAAATATGTGATAGGAATTATGCTGATATTTTGGTTCTAAATGCTATGTCTTATCTGGTATAAAGAATTAATTTAAACTCTACTGTAAAATTAACTCAGTACTTAACTATAAAATTATTTGATCTTTTTCTTTCTGGTCTGAAACCTTTCAAATGTCCAATTTTCAGAAAAGATTTGTTAAAGTGTAAATGTTGTGAGATGATTTATTCTTTGCAATTTTTACAAAGCTTATATTAACTCACACTGACTCTCTAGTAAAAAATTTGTACACATTATTTCTTCGACTCCAATCTTGGATTTCACATTACAACATAAGAATCAATTTTACAAAAATATCCAAGCTATTAATTAACTATTGGTTATTAATTATTTTGCTTAGTATCTTGAACAAGGGAAAGAAATTGTACTTGACTGAAGTGGTGGCATAAGCTGAATTGTCTCGTTTATAGGTCACAACTTCAAAGTAAGTTAGGAAGAAACTCTTCACTGCCAGAGTGCAGAGTGGTTAGAATGTTGGTTTGAGGAGGCTTGAGTAATGAGGTCAAATTCAGGTCATTTCACTTTTCTTTTTTTTTAAATGCTTTTAAAAACATTTCTTTTCTCTCCCCCCCCCCCCTTTTTTCCCTTTTTTTTTTCCCTTTTCCCTACTGGTCCAGATACATGATAGGATTAAAGCGTAGTGAGAAAGCTAAATACATGAAATAGTGCTAGTATTAAAGATGTGATTAGGAATTAAACCATTATTTAAATTTTAAATGCTTTATTATTTAACATTACTTGTTTTTTCAAGTGATCTTTGTTTAATTTTTTCTTCAGCCTTTTTATAATTTTAGATAATTCTGGTATACATCTTAAAATCCTTATAATTTCAGTTTTGGCCAAAGTCAGTTCTCTAAATCTACAGATTTTAAATGACATGATATCATCTGAAAAATAAATGTTTTTAAGAATTACAGAAATGTGAATCAAATTGGAAAATGACTTTCAACTCAGAAAAATGTCAATTATTAACAGAAACTAAAACACTAAGACAACTTCAAACTTCTTATCCTTCATGGTAAACCAGTTACACTGACTATATGGCTCCTTCTGTATCGGAAGACAATGGATGCGCCCTTTCGTCTTCAGACGGGGCAGAATCTGAAGTGACTAATCAAGTCAAATCTGGAGCGGCAGATTTTGCCACAGTTTGTGCATCTATATGCATCTGTCCTTGGGCTGACAGCGCAGCTTTCTTTTTCTTTCTCTTGACTGATGCAGCTTCGTTTCTTTTGCTCTCGACGAAGTTCTTACCAGCACGTACAGACTTCATGCTGTCCGGTCTTGGACTATCTCCTCTCACATACTTTGGGTGATGCTTGTGGTTCTCATGTCTTTCTTGCAGACATCTCTTTAGGTTAGACTTGGGCAGCCCTTGGGTCAATTTTAAAACAGCATGGGATAATTCCCTCTGCAAGCTCAGCGTATAGGATGTCTTTAGGGTTTCTTCCATCTGTTATATAACCTTGGTTAGGCCAAAATATATTACAAATGCGAAATGGAGCCGTGAGATTTACAAATATATATATATTAAAAAATTACTCTTCATTAGAGTAACACCATTAGTAAAATCAATAAATCTAGAGACCCTTATTTATATTTCAAGTGAAAATTCATACCTCTTTCATACATAAAAAAAATTTATCCATATACATATAGTGTGTACAAAAAAATTATTACAAAAGTACCTTTAATGATAGTCCTACTTCCATAATACAGGTCTCGCTCTTTTTTTTTTCACCACAAGGCTTTTAAAAAAAAAATACCGGTAGCAGGTATGTTGTTCTTTAACCAAATTATAAAAAAGCGCAAATTTTAGAATGAATTGGTTTGGAATTTTGATGAAAGATAACAAAATTTCAAATGTTTTATGATTGTGTTTTAGTGCAATTCAAACAAGTGTTGCTTGTACTTGTTATGTTAATAGATAAATATATATATTTTTTTGTGAACAATGTTATATTCATTTTAATACCCCGGTATCGAGTTAATATTGTACATTCTAGTTATTCCTTTATTAGAATAGAAATGATTTTTTAATTAACAATCCTAACATTAGACGTTATACTACGTAGTGTCAATGCTGTATCATTGAATTGGATTTAGCCTACTTAATGTTTTATTGAAAACATAAAATAATCTTGTACATATTAAATTAAGAGCATCAACTGTTTTCCTCTTATTTCCTTTTTCTATATCAATAAGCTAAAGGTCGAGTCAATAAAGTCCAGTGGGGAATCAGCGCTGAAAGGGCCTTTATCTCGATTGACGATTGACCGTTGGAAAGAAGCTAAAGGAACAGAAATGGGAGGGGAGAGGGCTACTTGTTTGGTTTAGTTTTGACTAATTGCATGCAAAAGACAGTCTGTCACCTATGTCTTGCAGCTGATTAGGAGGCCTAGATCTCGATTTAGCAGTGAAAGCTGTGCCATAAGTGCAGAGGATATAAGTTTTGGTTTTACTCTCAGCCTGAATGGGGGCGCGGTGGCCGAGCGGTAAAGCGCTTGGCTTCTGAACCGAGGGTCCCGAGTTCGAATCATGGTGGAGACTGGGATTTTTAATTTCGGGATCTTTATGCGCCTCCGAGTCCACCCAGCTCTAATGGTACCTGACATTAGTTGGGGAAAAGGTTGGTCGTTGTGCTGGCCACATGACACCCTTGTTAACCGTATGCCCAGAATCAGATGACCTTTACATCATCTGCCCCATAGACCACAAGGTCTGAAAGGGGAACTTTACTTTACTCAGTCTGAATACGTTGAAGAATTTTCCTCAGGATCTTGTATGAAGAAATAGCTGCACTTTACTCAGTCTGAATACCTTGAAGAATTTTCCTCAGGATCTTGTATGAAGAAATAGCCTACGCGTTTGTTGATGTCTTTGTAAGCATAACGCAACAGGTATACGAGACCTTTAGACTAATCAACAATCAATCAATACGATGCCGAGTCTGTCTCTCGGATTTTTTTCATGTAGAAATCGTAAGAAAATATGACTAGACTGTCATTCAACAGCTTTCAGCCCTTATAGCCGAGGGGTGCAGACAACAAATTGGACCTACAGGACTTAGTTAAATAGTAAATGATTGATCAGCAGATAAAATAGTAGAGATAAAAAGAGAAATAAATAAATAGAGAGAGAGAGACGGAGACAGAAAAAAAAGGAAACGACAGAATGAGAGAAAGACGAAGACAAAAACTCGAGAGAGATTCAGTGAGTAAGACTGAAAGAGAGTGGGGGGAAAGGGGCTGAGACAGAAGGGAGAGAGAGACGCGAAGACAGAATAGATACTGATAGAGAGAGTGAGACTGAAAGAGAAAAGGGGGAAGAGATGGAGATGAGACTGATAAAGAAGAGATGAAAAGAGAAAGGATATATATATATACAATACATACCGGTATAAATTTATCTATTTTGGCCCACGGTTAACGAGGGTGTCACGTGGCCAGCACAACGACCGACCGCCTTTACTTTCCCCATCATACATATATAAAGAGGCAGAGATGAGGGAGAGACAGAAAAGTAAATAGAGATGGAAACAGAACAGAGACAAAGCGAGGAGATTCAGAGAGTAAGAGAAAGAGAGATTTGGGGGAGACAGAGACTCAGATAGAGAGGACAGACAGAGTGAGAGAGAAAAAAATGTTCTTTTCTTGCAATAGCAATCTTTCTACATTATTCGGTAGAGAGTAAAAGAAAAAGAATGTATTATTGAAACATGGGGTGGCAATATAGAACATTAGTTACATGGGCGTAGCCAGTATTTTTTGGGGGGGGGAATTCATAAATGCGTGTGTGTGCTTGTGTACGTAATTAATCTTTATTACATTCTGAGGTTTGATTTTTTCGGAAGACGTTTATTGTACCCTAGAATAGGCTCTTAAAAACTCTTATTATGCGTAATTCCTTTTGTTAATCAATTCAATTCGTCTTAGCCATCTTTTTTGAGCCACATTTACTGTTTTTCAATTTCGGCAGATGACTATTCACTGCACTTTATTAATGGAGCCCAGCCACTGGTAGAAATTTGTAACCTCTACGCTACGCTCTTGGAATTAGGCGACTGTAGATTTTTTTTTATCAAAAAAGGAAGTTTTATTGTCAAAATATTTGGAAGGGGGGGGGTGTTAAAAAAATCTGTTGAGTTTTTTTTTTTTTTAAATTCAAAACCCTATTAGCTACGGTCATAGAATTTGGTGACTGTAGTTTGCTTTAGAATAAAATTGAAGAGAGAGGTTTTCAACCTCAAAACTCTCTGTATGGGGGTATTGAAACTCAAAACCATCAGGAGGGGTTTTAAACTTTTTAAAAAGCCCTCTGGTGGAGGGGAGTTAAACTCAAAACCCCTTTTGGTTTTGCTACGATCATAGAATTTTGATTGTGTAATTTTCTTTTTTTTTTATATTGAAGATGTATTTTTTTTTAGCTTCAAACCCCGCTGAAGAGGTGCTTAAACTCAAAACCCCTTAGGCTACGCTCATAGCATTTTGAGTGCGTAATTTGATTTTTTTATACTGAAGTGGTGGTTCTTAGCTTTAAATCCCGCTGCAAGGGGGTTTTAAACACAAAATCTTTCTTGGCTACGCTCATAGAATCTGGTGACTGAAGTTTAGATAGTCTTATATTGAAGAGGGGGGGTTCTATCCTAAATTTCGGAGGGGGTTTTAAATTGAAAAAAAAAAAAAAAACTCCCTCCTGGCTATGGCTATGTGCTATAGATTCTAGATTCAGATCCATAGCTAGTTTCTAGAACTACGCCTGAGAAAATTTAATTTTTTAGTTTGCAGCATTTCAACTGCTAAAATTGTTTTTGATTAAAAAAAAAATTGGCTTTGTTTTGGTCAGTCTGGGACAACAAATGTAAAAAATACTCCAAGACTCTAGTCTTCATGATTACCCATGTTGATTTAGAATCTTGATCTAGTACCTACTTTTAGGTAGATCTAGATGATAGATCTAGTCATTTCTAAATCTGGATCTATATATAATATAGATCTAAATCCTAACTAGATGATGGATTTATGTTTAAAAAAAAAAAAAAAGTCTCTTTAAAAAAAGTTAATTAAAGTTCAATATTGATAACAACAACATGGCGGCCGGTCTACGAATTATCGTATATCTACTATACTGAATATACTCTACTAATATACCGAATATACTCTACTATTACCTGTTATGCTAAATAGAATATATAGACAGTCATGGTTACATATATAATAATATTATATCTAGTAGATGAGGAGATCAGTAAGTTACAACTAAAAAACTAAATGTAAGCACAAACAATTGCTACTTTTGTCTGTAACTTTTTTACAGGCTACACTGCTTTTGCTTATTAAACTTAATTAAAGTTATTAACTTGAATTATTAGGCTTATTAAATGCTAAATAAAATATTAATTATATATGATTATTATAATCATTCATAATGATTTAGTGTAAAGCTGCCATATCAAACACCCCCCTTTTGTATACCATAATATAAAACATCTCACCCTATTTTTATTCATGACATGATTCATGCATCTTTATATTTGATGGTTTTTAGAGAAATTGAGAAATACAAGGCATGCATTCAGAGAATGCTACTGTGAGAGTACGGCAGTGAATCGTGGACCATTTAAGCAAAGCAAGAAAGAAAACTAAACTCATTCCATTTGCGTTGAAGGATCTTGAAAATCACATGGAAATTTAAAGAGTGTGCAATACCGAGATCCATGTGTGAACAGGTATTCCAAGCATTTTTACAGTTCTCAAACAACGCTGTTAGTTGGATGGAGAACAATTGCATCACGAAAGTCATTCTCTACGGACAACTCACGACTGACGCAAGAAAAACTGGTCACCTCACCTCTGTTACATGGATGTAATAAAATGGGACATCAAATCAGTGAACATTGATACTGACCATTGGGAAGACATAGCTCTAAATCGCACTAGATGGAGAGAGACAGTGACCAAGAAAGCGCTATGGACAGTGAAAATAGCTCTGGAAGAAAAGCGTACCATGCGAAAAATGGCCAGCTCCTCTACCACCAAAGCGAAAGCCACCTTAACCTGCGATATTTGTGGATGGGAGTGTCTCTCCAAAATAGGGCTCCACAGCCACATAAAAAAGTGTTCCAGATGAACCATAGTTGCTCTATGACTGAAGGCGGCCAACCAACTGTGGTATTATGGTGCACGATCCATTTTTATTAAACATTATTTTGACAAAAATTTTTTTTTTTTTTTTTTTTTTAAATTAACAGATTTTTTTTTTTCAGATTTATTTCATTTATGCATGCTCTCCACTGCCATTGCTAGATCTATTTATAGCATTGATGTTGGCTAAATTTTGAACTATCACTGTGACATGTGTATGGCAATTAGTCTTTTCTTTTACACTTGGTAGTTTACCTCTTACTTGACCAGAAAATACCTGAAATGAAAGAATTAGATGATAAAAACATTTTTTAAATGCACATTGTCTGATATGGTGTACAATGTGTTTGATGTCATAGTCAGGAAAAAATATTGTCTTTACTTTTTGTCATATTTACCCCATCCCTCTTTGACATCAGATTTTATTTTAACTACGCATGTTGAAACTGTGCTACAGATCTAATTTTATAGAACAAAAGATGACAAGTTTATAGATGGTTTCATCTTTTTTCTAGGTATGGCCAATACAGAGCTTCAATAATTCAAATGTGAAAAATCATCAGGATTCAGCTTAATATTTTTGATATGGCAGCTATACTCTATATCCTAGATGAGGTGACCATTAAGCTAGCTAAATTTACCACTAAATGTAAGCACATAGATTTAATTCCTATTTCTTTGTTAAAATATTACCAGTTTGTAACAGTTTCAGCTAAATTATTTTTTTTTTTAATGGTTGAAGTGTTTGAGTTTGAAAAGACTTTGATTAAGCTTACCTTTATGTAGATAAAATCATCTTAAGGCTATAGATGTTATTTGTGTGGCGCTTTATTCATTTTTTTAAGCAAATTTATTATCTATTGGAATATACTTTTTTTTCTTTTTTTTTTTAATATGAATAGCTTCTGTTGTGTTTGCTTAACCACACAATTATAATGATGCCCTAACAAAACTGGATCAATGAGCTGACAAAAGTCATTCAAAAGTTGAAAAAAACAACAGTAGGCACAATAACATCTTGTTTATATAGGTAAGGTACTGAGAAAGTGCTCCTTCAATGGATGTCTTGAAACAAGACTTCACTACTGAGTTAAAGAATATGAAAACTGAGAACATAGAATGGTCTTTAGACTCAGAGATGACAGAAAACAGTTACATGTCTCAAACTTCTAGATTATTTTTAGAAGAACAGACACAGGTAAGACAATTTTATAGCATTCCTAATGCATAACAAATAGCTTTATATTTTTTTAGATTTATATGGAAACTCACTTATTTTTTTCAAATTTAAATTATTGCCATTTTAAAATTCTGGTTAAAGATTATAACCATTTTTTTTAATGGTTAGAAAAAGTTTAAATAAAAAAAAAATAGTTTGTAAATTTATGACATCTCAAAATGAAAAATAATTAAATAACACTTTTTTGTTTAAGCTAATGCCTACATTACTCCACTACAACAATACTGAAAGCAGTTCTAGATCTAACCAATCATATTAATTTTATTCTTATAGGCCTAGTTGGTTTGTACAGTTATATAGATCAAAGAGCATTGGGATAACCAACTAGAAAAAAATCTCATAGCCTTTTCATCCACATCTATCACTGCCCAAAAACATAAATAGACTGAGTGTTTTACTGATTTCAACAACCTGGTCTCTGTATGCCTAGTTAACTGTAGGGCGTGTACATAAGGCAAAGTCTTTTTTACATTGAGTGGTCAGATAAGAAAACCACTGACATGGTTAGTCAAGTATGTAGATCTACCCTTATAATAACTACACAGGTAATATGTTTCTTAAGCGATAAAAGTAAACCATGCACCTTAAGATGCGAGCTTTAATTGATTTAAGTTACACTTATTTCTTAATTACTTTTTTGAAAAAAAAATAATTTCATAATACGATGTGGTAAATTTCTAGAGGAATCAAAGATTTCTGTCACTTTAGCTAGCTTTTTACTTCTTTCTTTCTACAGAATAGAAATGGTAATCAAGAAATGACTTTAAACCAAGATATTTTGGGTAGAAACACTCCTAACAAAGATGTACACACTGGAAACTTGCAAGCCGAAGAACAAAATGATTCCATTGAAAATAAAACTTACCAGCTGGTTTGTGCAGAGAGGCAATCTTCTTTATCAATCTCTAAACACTATGAAATAAAATATAAGTGTGACTTGTGTCAAAAACAAATAGCTAATAAATATTATTTAAAAACTCATTTAGAACTTCATTGTGGAATAAAACTGAAAACATTTAAGTGTGACTTATGTCAAAAACAAATGTCAAATAAATATTATTTAAAAGCTCATCTAGCACGTCATTGTGGAATAAAACTATTCAAATGTCTAATTTGCCAGAAAGAATTCAGTTATTCCCCAGCATTAAAACAGCATGTGAAGATTCATTTTGGTAAAAAAACATTTAAATGTCAAATTAGTAAAAAAGAATTTGATTGGTCCATAAGCTTAAAAAGCCATGAAAGGATTCATTCTGGTAAAAAGCTATTTAAATGTAAAATTTGCCAAAAACAATTAAGCAATTTTGCATATTTAAAAAAACATGAGATGAATCATTCTGATAAAAAGCCATTTCAATGTCAAATTTGTCATAAAGCATTTAATGATTACTCATATTTAAAAAGCCATGAGATGATTCATTCTGGTAAAAAGTCATTTAAGTGTCAAATTTGTCAAAAAGGATTCACTCATTTCTCATATTTAAAGAAACATGAGAGAAATCATTCTGGTAAAAAGCCATTTCAATGTCAAATTTGTCAAAGAGGATTCACTGATTTTTCAATTTTAAAACGGCATGAGATAATTCACTCTAGTGAAAAGCCATTTAAATGTCAAATTTGTCCTAAAAAATTTGCTCGGTTCTCAAGCTTAAAAAGGCATGAGATGATTCATTTAGGTAAAAAATCATATAAATGTCCAATTTGTCAAAAAGGATTCAATGTTTCCTCTTATTTAAAAAGCCATGAGATGATTCATTCTGATAAAAAGTCATTTAACTGTCAAATTTGTCAGAAAGGATTCACTCATTTCTCATATTTAAAGAAACATGAGAGGAAGCATTCTGATCAAAAGCCATTTCAGTGTCTAATTTGTCAAAAAGGATTCAGTGATTCCTCAATTTTAAAACGGCATGAGATAATTCACTCTAATGAAAAGCCATTTAAATGTCAAATTTGTCAAAAAGAATTTGCTCGGTTCTCAGGCTTAAAAAGGCATGAGATGATTCATTCAGGTAAACAGCCATTAATTGTCAAATTTGTCAAAAAGAATTAATTCATTCATTCTGATAATAGGTATGAGAGGATTCCCTTAGGTAGAAAGCCATTTAAATGTCACATTGTTTTAAAATATGTGTTTGGCTCTCTTAGCTAAAAATGCATAAGATCAAAAATTATGTCAATGTATAATATGTTCAAAATGAATTCAAAAGACCATTTTAATATATGTTTACAAATTATGTTGATATTTTGGTTCTAAATGCCATTTCATTTAATTGTTTTATCTGCTACAAAGAATTAATTTAATCTCTGTCATAAAATTTGTTCAGTACTTAACTTTAAAACTTCATAAGATAATTCATGAGAAAATTCTTTCTTGTCTGAAACCTTTTTAATGTTAAGTTATCAGAAAATATTTGTCAAAGTGTAAATGTTGTAAGATGATTTATTATTGTGCAATTTTTTACAAAGATCATATTAACTCTTGTCTTTCTGACTGTCTGGTAAAATGTTTGTATGTTATTTTTCTGACTTCCAATCTTGGATTTTATATTACAACATAAGAATCAATAAAAAAAAATTAACCAATTAGTTCATAACTATTGGTAGTTAATTATTTTGTTTGGTACCTTGGTCAAGGGAAAGAAATAGTACTTGACTAAAGTGGTGAAGAGCTGAAATAGTCCTGTTTATAAGTCACAGCTTCTAAGTAAGTTAGGAAAAAACTCCTCACTACCAGAGTGGTTAGAATGTTGGCTTGAGGAGACTTGAACCATAAGTTTGAATTCAGGTTATTTTCCTTCTCTTTTTTTTTTTTATAAATGCCTTTTAAAGAGATTATAGTAAAATTAGCCATGATATCCTTTTCTCTCTCTCCCTGACCCCCCAACTTTTCCCAACTGGTTCGGACAAGTGATAGGATTAAAGTGTATTGAGAAAACATGAACAAAAACACTTGGTAAAAATATTTCTAATTGCACAGATTTATTGTTGTTGTACTAATTCGATTACAAAACTAATTGATACAATAACAATAAGCCTTGTTGTTTCTTATGTTTTTCTTGTTTCTAAATATTCATTTTGAGATAATAGATTTTGTTGAGAGACCATTAAAATGTTTAAGATGTGATTAGGGGGTAAGCCATTATTTAAAGTTGAAATGCTATGCTATTTAAAATTATTTGTTTTTTTCTTCATCCTTTTTATACTATTAGATAATTAATTCTGGTATACATCCTTATAATTTCAACTTTGGCCAAAGTCAGTTCTCTAAGTCTACAGACTTTAAATGACATGATATAATCTGAAAAAAAAATTTTTTAAGAATTATTGAAATGTTAATCAAATTGGAAAATGACTTTAAATCCAGAAAAATATCAATTGTTAACAGAAACTAAAAAAGCAAGACAACTTGAAACTTCTTATCCTTCATGGTAAACCAGTTACACTGACTAAAAACTCATAATATCTAGTTGTTATAAAGAGAAAAGCTATTATGGCATTCCTAATTGATTAAATTATTATAATAATCAAACCAAGTATTATGGTTTATTAAAAGAAATTAAAAAAAAATCAAATAGGAAAATAAAACTAAAATGTTATTTAACCATGGTTAGGCCAATACTTATGTAACAAATGCAAAATAGCCTAAGATTTGCAAAAAAAAAAAAAAAAAAACACATTTCATTAGAGTAGCACCATAAGCAAAATCCCTAAATTTAGAGGCCCTTTAGGATAAATGACAAAAAAAAAATTAGCAATAGTATATAAAACATTTAACCATAATTTACAAATACAAAAAAAAAACTACTAAAATTATTATTCATATGCTAGGACAAATGTGTAGGCCTACAACTGGTTCTTCTTCCCTAGTGCTATTAGAGCATGGAATTGGTTGCTAACCATTAATTATTAACCAACCCTTCGGCAAATTTGAAGTGACTGATTTACATGCATGACTAGATTAAATGATGTAATGATCTTCTCTTTTGACTAATGTCTGTAATTCATAAGATAAGAATTCTTGACATCCTGAAGTTACAAACAAATCTATGATAGTTCACTTGTACAAAACACAAAATTGAATGCAACAATGTCAGAATTTTGAATGTATGACTTATTATTTATTTATTTATTTTGAAAATGCACTAGAGCTTCTAATTTGTTTAATCCTTGTTTGATTGCAATAAATAAAAAAATGAAAAGATTCTGTCACACAGGAGTTCTGTAAGGATGCAAGTGCAAGAAGTAGGCCTAGTGGACATTTTTGAAAACTATAAAAATAACTGGAAGATTTAAATTTACATAAGTGAATTACTTTTAGTTAATTTTTTATATATATTTCAATTGAAAATTCATTCAAGCTTCACCTCTTTCCAACATACAAAAAATGTATCCATAATCATATGGTGTATAAAAAAATTTATTTTTACAACAAAAATGTGTTGCATAACACATAACACTTCCATAACACAGTTATCACTTTTTTTTTTTCATCACAACGCATGGAGAAAAAAAAATACCTCTAGCGAGTAGATTGCTTCTTAACCAAAATTTTAGAATTTTTTGAAAATGTTTTCTGATTGTGTTTTGATACAGTTAATTACTTAGGATCACTGTAAGCCCAGTGCAATTCTAACAAGTGTTGCTTGTACTTATTACGTTAATAGTAATTTAGTCATTTATTTTTGCTAACAATCTTATATTAATTTTAAGATTCAGTTGATATTGTTCTTTCTAGTTATTCTTTTATTAGATTAGAAATTATTAATTAATAGAATTTTTGTTTAACCTAACCCTAACAAAACCACTACCATTAGATTTTGATTGAATTGGATTTACTTACTGTTTTTGAGAACATTTTGTACAGATTAAATTATGTAACTTTACTGAGAACATTTTGTACAAATTAAATTTAGTAACTTTACTGAAAACATTTTGTACAGATTAAATTTAGTAACTTTACTGAGAACATTTTGTACAGATTAAATTATGTAACTTGACTGAGAACATTTTGTACAGATTAAATTTTGTAACTTTAATGAGAACATTTTGTACAGATTAAATTTAGTAACTTTACTGAAAACATTTTGTACAGATTAAATTTTGTAACTTTACTGAGAACATCAACTGTTTTCCTGTTGTTTTGTTTGCTCTATTATAAAGACACAGTACACTTAAGATTGAATCAATGAAGTCCAGTGGGGAATCAGCGCGGAAAGGACATGTATCCTGATTGACCGTCGGAAAGGATTGTATCCAATAGACAGGCTTGGACATATGAGTCTTTACCGTCAGTCTTGTCTGAAGGATACACCATGCTATTGACCACCTGAGATACCTGGACAGTTAGTGGCATACCTGTAGCGCACTACCACAGAAAAAGGACCCGCTCGCTAGTATTGGTCGGATTCTGAGTTGGCTACAGAGAATTGCCCTTGTGTTTCTATTCTTAAACCTCCACAAGAACCGTGATGGCACCGCCAATCCAGCCACCCATTACTTTATCGGCTCCCCCGAGTGGAACGGTGCGGCTGACTTTTTCGACTCGGCGAAGGAGTCTCTGTTACATCTTCACACCGATAAGATCGAATCAGATTATTAATTTTCATGAGAGTCTGGTATCCAAAGGTTCATTTTCTCCTGAGTCTTAACTAAAGGGTTACACACGTGACCTTGATAGTGTGATTTAAAACAATACATTGGACTCCAGCTTGGCTAAAGGGGATGACTCTATGCCTAAGTAGCTTTTCTTCTTAATTTTCCTCCTGGTTGACATCTTAGCAGTAGAGATTTGATTATCCCCGTACTTGTTTCCGCCTTTATTAAATCTGAGAAGTATCATATGCCAACTCAAGCTCACAATTATTTAAGTCGCATGAGCAGTCCAAGTCCTGGACTTCGTTGCCAGAGTCTGTATTTGAGAGAAATATTTTTTTTTTAGGATTAAAAAAGAGTCAATGGATGCTCATACTACTTCTTGTCCCACGAGTTGCAGTCATAAGGAAAATAAATCGCTTCCTCTAAAGCTCCTATTATATTAGTCCTCGCCTGCGCACTGTGACCCATTTTGTGTCCGTATTCAGCTTCTGGTGCTGTTTCATCTTTAAATAGATACGTCACTAATCTTTTACTAATGGTTCATTCTGTTTTTCTCTCAATAAATAAAGGTCTTTCAGAATCATTTTTAGCAGCAAGAAATCTACACACATTGTCCTTTAGTTCACTGCTACTTTTCACACCAACTGCTGCGATATCATGTTATGAATACGATGTTAATCTCACCAATGTTAGTTTATATTTTGTTATCTTTTCAGCCATTCGGATTGAAAGCACAAATCGCCTTTCGGCTTAATTGCAGCACATTGCCCAATGATTTCTGTTACCACACAGGCTGTATGTTTTACCGTAAGCTGGGCATCTGCTCATTTTGTGCATGTCTTTAAAACGCTGACACTTAAGTTGACCTAATTGTTAAGATTTTTTGTCCTCATCACCTCCTTACTTTAAAGTTCATGCACTACGTCTGGTGAAACTGAGGATGAGTGTTCCACTATGGTGTTGTGTAATTACACGTGTCTGTTACCCTCGCCAGTACATATGAACACATTACTTTGAACAGGATTATTTTTCGATAGTGTTCTTTCTTATAGTTCTTATAAAATAAACCTTGAATGTTCGACACTTTTGTCACGGGCCACATCAACAAAAGGTAGAAAAAAAATTAAATTTACAATAAACCATCGTTAACGTTTTGTTTTTTTTTGGATCGGAGATTTAGACAATGTTCTGCAAGTAACACGAAAAAAAAAATAGTTCCAGTGGCAGCTCTGTCTGGGCACTTGGCACATTGGCTGCAGATAGATTGTACAAACGGAAACGACGATCATTGTTCAGTCTTAACACGATCATAATCACATGGTCAGACTGAACACGGTTATTACGGTCATCACGGTCACCACATGGTCCAAACTGAACAAGATCATCACCACATGGTCAGACTGAACAAGATCATCACCAAATGGTCAGACTCAACAAGATCATCACTACATGGTCAGACTGAACAAGATCATCATCACATGGTCAGACTGAACAAGGTCATCACCACATGGTCAGACTGAACAAGATCATCACCACATGGTCCAAACTGAACAAGATCATCATCAAATGGTCCAAACTGAACAAGATCATCATCACATGGTCAGACTGAACACGGTCACCACATGGTCCAAACTGCACCAGATCATCATCACCTGGTCAGACTGAACAAGATCATCACCACATGGTCCAAACTGAACAAGATCATCATCACATGGTCCAAACTGAACAAGATCATCATCACATGGTCAGACTGAACAAGATCATCACCACATGGTCCAAACTGAACAAGATCATCATCACATGGTCCAAACTGAACAAGATCATCATCACATGGTCAGACTGAACACGTTCATCACGGTCACCACATGGTCCAAACTGAACATGGTCATCATCACTGTGACGATACGTAAACGCTTGCATATAAAAGTTTCATTTGTGCTTAAACGCTCGAGAGAAGAGTTTGATCCAATCGACATATTAAACCCAACACCCTAATAATAGTTACATGTAGTGTCTCGATTTATTAAATTAGAATAGTATGGTGAAAACAGTAGGAGGCGGGAGGCCAGTCCGAAAATTCCCCCCCCCCCAGGTCACCCCGCCCTTGATATGGGCTGAGTCACCGGATCGCGTGATAATTTAAGGGACAAAAACTTTCCACTATGACTCATACCATGACGGCGGGTTAAGGGTCAGTAGGTCAACATTCCTCGACCAGTCCCGCAATGGACTGCGGTCGTTGTGCTACACACACACACACATACACAAAAACAGGTGTGGGCGCACATCGGTTTGGGACGGCGGTAATTTTAGAAATTTAGTAACTTTAATCTCATTGGATCAAGCACGAATGTTATTTTAAAATTCAAATTACCCCAAATCCATTGGCCCGGCACCTCTGGCAATGCTAATGAGTTCGAGTCCCAATCTATATAAGAGGGGACGCGGGCTCTAACCCACGCTCACACCCGCCAGACAGATTTCTATATTTAATAGGCAAGGCTGGAACTTAGTTTCTCTCATAAAGCCGCCTATAATTTAAACAACCGTGGTAGGTTGATCTTGTTTATACAAATCTTTATATGTGTATTATTTTGTGCATTTATTAATACTATGTAAATATGTAACCTTTTATTTTATCTTCAACACATTTTTTTTATTATCGATGAACTATGTTCTCGCATATTTTAATTATTTTATTATTTTCCTCAACCTAGCGTTGAGCTGATCTAATCTAGATCTACTGGAGCGATCGGACCTTTTACAAGATTCCGAATCGTATACTCTCTTACTAGATCCATGTATATGTTCTGCTATACAACATGTCAGCTTATTTTAATGACGGCATGTGATATACCACATCTATTTTACTAGATTTTTCCAAGGCTTTTGACAAAGTTCACCACCATAGTTTGCTTAAAAAATTAAAATATTTCGGCATTAATGGTCCACTCCATCAGTGGATTAAAGATTTTCTGATAGGGAGAGAACAAACTGTAATAATAAATGGCTCTAAATCAACACCAATAACAGTAAACTCAGGTGTACTCAGGAACAGTCTTGGGTCCACTACTATTTTAAATTTACATAAATGATTTACCAAATTGCATTACTCCAGGAACAAAAGTCAGATTATTTGCAGATGATTGCATAATATATAGAACAATAAAAACAACACAAGACACAGATATTTTACAAAGAGAATTAGATGAATTACAGAAATGGGAATCAAATTGGAGCATGTTTTTCCACCCAGAAAAATGTCAGTTGTTAAGAGTAACAAAAAAACTAAAACAAATTAATTCCACTTATCTTATTCATGGCAAACCAGTAACACAGACTAAAAACGCAAAATACCTAGGTGTTATAATAAATGAAAAACTGTCATGGAATCCACATATTGATGAAACTACAAAAATATCCAACAAAGCATTAGGGTTTATTAAAAGAAATTTCTTTAAATCAAACAAGAACATAAAACTAAAATGTTATTTAACCTTGGTTAGGCCAATAATAGAATATGCATCCACCGTTTGGGACCCCTCAACTCAAGAAAACATTAAGAAACTGGAACAAACACAAAATAGAGCAGTGAGATTCATAACAAACGAATATTCACATTTGACTAGAGTAACACCATTAGTAAAATCACTAAATTTAGAAAGCCTTCAGGACAGAAGACTCAAAAGTAAAGTAGCAATTATACATAAAACACTGAACCATAATCTTCAAATACAAAAACAAAACTTAATAAAATACTCTGAAAGACACAAAAATATAGGCACATTCCTTGTCCCCTATGCTAGGACAAATTTGTACAAATACTCCTTCTTCCCTAGTGCTATTAGAGCATGGAATGGGTTGCCTGAGCTAGCCAGAAAAACCAGTGACTTGGCAGAATTTAAGTCATTGGTTAATATACATGACTTTTGAAGTAACGTCTGTATTATATAAGATAAGAAGATCTGTCTATGGCATTTACTGTCTTCATAATTTTACTTCTATTCGCTATGTTGTGAATAAGATTTAATCTATGAGCATATCATTCCCTTCCCACTTTATATCTGCATATTTACCCATTTAATCATAAATGATTTATACAATGTTGCCCACTAGAGATGTATGCAACTCTCTTCTTTTATGTTGGTTTATTACCATATATTCTTGTTCACTTTTAAACATTTTGCTTGGGTTATCCCCCTTATTTTATTATGTTTTATATAATATTGAAGTTCGAAGTTTAAACCTGTTGTTTACTTGTATGATCATAACATCATGGCTTATAGCCTCACGTATTGCTTAATGTAGTTATTTCCCCTGTTTTACTTTTGTTAAATGTATTCATTGAGTGGAATGAGCTCTATGCCTCACATGCACAATCTGATTGATTGCATGGCATAAGAGAGTTCCTACCTATTGCCATGAGGAAGTTTCTAAGTGCTTCTTTCTTTTCAGCCTGGTTGTTATTGGTGGTGCAATATCACGCACACTAGACTTGCAATCTTTTCACCACTAGATCTGCACTGTCTACACCTGTTAGATCGTCAGCTTCGACTGGATCAGCAGCGTCACCAAACCTGAGCCTACAACGTCTGA
Organism: Biomphalaria pfeifferi; assembly: GCA_030265305.1. Lineage (NCBI taxonomy): Eukaryota > Metazoa > Mollusca > Gastropoda > Planorbidae > Biomphalaria > Biomphalaria pfeifferi. The sequence continues at coordinate 4,028,380 of JASAOG010000013.1, forward strand.
ACTCCCCCCCCCCCCCTTTCTGTCAGCGAGAAGGAATCTCAGTAGTGCCCACTACAAACGGCCCTAAAGCCCAGTGCCCACTACCAATTGCCTACGGTCCAGTGCCCAGATACTTGCCCAGTGTTCAGCGCCTACTGCCCAGCTTAAACTGCCCAGTCCAGGCTCCAGCTGTCCTCTGCCCAATATCTACTACCTACGGTCCTGAGAACACCCTTCCCACCTTTCGCTACAGACGTATTCCTTTTCGACTCAAGCCTCATCCCTCTACAAGAAGAGTCAGCTCCGAGTCCTTCCTGGCATCTACCAGACAAGCCCAGCGGCCAACCGACCAGCAAAGAAAGTTAAGAACACAAAATTGAAACACTTATCCACTCCTTCATATGCAATCAATGATGAAATTAATCCACCTGAATCATTGTTGACTCACTACCCAAGCTATTGTTGTTGTTAAATAAATTTGTATTTTTTTTATTCAACATATAGTCGGTTCATTTGTTCTAATTGTTGCTCGTAGTGTGCCTGTTCAATATTTACTTATGTGAGCGGGGAAACTCAAAATTACTTCCCCTAGAGTAACGAACCAAAAATCTTGTAAAATATTAAAACCTCGCCACAATCACATGGTCCAGACTGAACACCTTGCCACATAAATTTTTTCCTCATAGATATTAACTTCTCTGATTAAAAAGAAAACAATTGTTTTATGGCGAATAAATACCGGTATCAAGATTTTGAGCGGTATCAGAAAAGTCGGCAAACTCGTCAGTAGTAATAGAAAATAGCTTACAGCCAACTAATTTTTTTACTTATGGTCAACATTTTCATCAATCCTCCTCTCTAGGTGTGATCTAACTATTGCTTCTCATACCGAGAATGCCGCTTTATCTATTTATGTGTTTGGTTTATAAAGCTGTTTAAGTTATGTTCTTTCTTTATAAAAAAAATATATTGGCTAAGTATCGGCACCATTCCTTGAATCCTAAGGTAGGAAAAGTTTGTGTGTGTGTGTGTGTGGAGAGCGGATTTTCTACACTATATGTCGACGTTTCTACGGGCCGCATAGAAACATGACTGTCCCTCGGGCCGTATTTTCAACATTACTGCTCTAAAGCATTTGGAGGGAGTATTGTTCCATTTTACTACGCTGCCACCATGTAAAGATTTCCACAAGACGAAATATACACAAAGATAACGTTCAAGCAGTAATAATGTATAAATATCAAATCTCAATTGATCTACCGTTCAGTACTACGCTCTTCATTCTTTAGTACTTGTCAAGACTCATTTCTTCTCTAATATACATATGTGTATTACTAAATGTACCCAAATCCTGGGCAATACCACAATGACACATACAACGATAGAACAAATATTCAGAATGCCAACTCACAGACATATAACATGTTTATTACATTATCTGTACTATAATACAGAATCAGTTCAGACATTTGAAATATCCAGTATCAATTTAAAATATATCAGCTTAATATTCCATAGACTGAATAGTGACAACACAGAGAAATAATTAGAGTCCACACTTCGACTATATCTATATCCTAAAGTCCAACTGTCCTGGACTAGGAACAAAACCACACTGCCTTATTATGAGTTACATTATTTTCAACAAAAACATCTCACCAAATCAAAACAACCCAAAACAATAACAGTTTTGAAGTCAACAACCTGAATTGCCCCCCCCCCCCTTCTCCTCTACAGTAAACAGGAGACCCAGGCTGACCAGAACTCAGTCCTGACATTTCTCCCCCCTCTAATTTTTGTCTGTTTCTGGGTTCATTTAAAACAGACAAACTTCCAATAAAGACATTTCCAAAACGTACATATATCAACATGCAAACAAAAGTAATCTTGGTACTAAAACATTGCCGACAGTTTGTAAACAAAAATACACACAAAAAAAACGATGTATCCACATGAAATGTCACACTACTATACACAACCTGCTAGGCAATAATAATTATATGTATATATATATATATCAGCATGTAAACAAAAACAAATAGTCAGTGAACAAGCATATTTAAATGTTATATACAACATACTAAGCAATTAGCATTATACGTATATATATATATCAACATGTAAACAAAAATTAGTGTGCAAACATATATTCTACCTTTTGTAAAAGGCGTTTAATTACATATCCCCAATCCTAGCAAACAAATAACTTTGAAATGAATAAATATTAAATTTCAGTTATCTGTAATCAATGTTATGTTGGTCTATTCTGTTAGTCTAGATAGAAAGTCAGCAATTACATTTAGTTTGCCCTTTAGATGTTCTACATCAAAGTTAAATGATTGTAATAGTAGAGCCCAACGACAAATTCTATTATTCCCATATGTTGCGCTCTTCAAAAAGGCCAGTGGTCTATGGTCACACTGAATTGTGAATTTAGCGCCATATAAATATCTGGACAAGCGTTGCACCCCCCAAACAATGGCAAGGCATTCTCTCTCAATCACTGAATACCGTTGTTCTCTGGGCAACAGTTTTCTGCTTAAGAACTTTACAGGATGGAATATCCCTTCTACTTCCTGCAAAAGACAACATGATATGGCTATGTCCGACGCGTCTGTTTGCACAATAAATGGTCTATTAACGTCTGGTAATTTCAGTATAGGATCCCGTGTCATGCACATTTGAATTTTTCTTAATGCCCGGTCACATTCTGGAGTCCAATTGACCCTCGTCGGTGTCCCTTTTTTTAACAATCCAGTAATTGGAAATACTATTTCCGCGAACGCTGGAATAAATCTGCTATAAAAATTAGCAATACCTAGCAAACATCGAACCTCTTTTTTCGTTTTTGGTGCTTTTATATTCAATACCTTGTCTCTGTTATTGGGTTCTGGGTATATGTTTCCTTCACCTACAATATTACCCAAGAAAGTTATTTTATGATACGCGATTTCGAGTTTGCTTGGCTTGATAGTAAACCCATATTCTTTTAGCCTGGACAACACTTTCTCTAGTGCTATTAAGTGTGATGACCAATCATGCCCGAATACACAAATGTCATCAAAATAAAACACAACATTTTCCAGTCCTTTAAGAATGGTCCTAACAGTGCGATTAAAAAAACTAGGAGAATTAAGCAGACCAAACGGTAGATATTTAAATTGAAAGTGACCACTTGGTACCCTGAATGCAGTGTACTTCCTACTATTCTCTTCTATTGGTATTTGCCAGAAGCCTTTTGTTAGATCTATCTTTGTAAAAAATTTGGCACTATTAAGTGGTAAGAAAAGATCTTCTTGGTCTGGAATAGCCCCCGCGTCAAATTTGGTAACCGCGTTTAACTTCCGAAAATCTATGCAAGTACGTACTGTTGAATCTTTTTTCTTAACCAAAACAACAGGAAATGCATAGGGCGATTGAGACTCTTCAATAATGTCCATTTGAATCATGTTCTCTATCTCCTGGTCTAAGACATCTCTCATATGAATAGGAACTGCGTATGGCCTCAGTGTAATAGGCTTTTCTGTTGTGAGCTCAATGTTGAATGCTTTAACCTTCGCTTTACCCGGTATATCAGTAATTATATCTTTATACTTCTCAACTAGCGTCTGAATCTGTTCTCTTTGGGATTCGGTTAATTCAGTATTGATATTAATATGTTCCCTGGAATTAGTACTCTCAAGAGTAGGTAACTCAGTAACTTCATCCTCTTGGTTATCATCTTCCTGGTCGGTTACAAGGGACGCTATGCACGCATGTAATAATTCTTCCCCTTGACCCCCATACAAGACATGTGACGCAGTTCCCGAGAGTTGTAGATCACTATTTTCCTTAACCGTACATTCCGTGTTTTTTTCATGATATTGTACAAGTCTGTTAACATGGAGAATTTTTACTCGATTGCCTTTCTTTATTTTTACATTAAACTTGTTAATTCTTTTTTCTACTTTATAGGGCCCCTCCCAGTGCAAGGCTAACTTATTCTGTCTCTGTGGTTTCAGTAAAAGCACAGAATCACCTGTTTGAATATCTTTTTCTTTGCTATTTCTATCATAATACCTTTTATAACTTTCCTTACATTTTGAGCTATTTTTCTGAGCTATTTGACAAGCCACAGCCAGCCTACTTTTTAGGTCTAATAAATAGTCAAACACATTCTTTATTTCTGGTTCTACCTGTTGATTAGTAAAAAGATCTTTTAGAATTGACATAGGCCCCCTGACTTTCCTTCCATACAACATTTCATAAGGGGAAATGTTAGTAGACTCATTTGGTACCTCTCTGTACGCAAACAGAAGTGCATTTATAACTCTATCCCAGTTCTTAGGTTCTGCTTCGGCCGTCTTTCTCAGCATGCACTTCAAAGTCCCGTTAAAGCGTTCTACGCCCCCATTTGACATGGCGTGGAATGGTGTTGATTTAACAATCTTTATTTTAAAAAACTGACATATTTCTTTGTATAATTCGGATCTGAACTGAGATCCATTATCAGAGAGTATCTGTTCCGGGAATCCTATTCTAGTAAAAATAGCACTTAGAGCTTCTATTACTACTGGTGTTGTTGTATTAGGTAGTGGTACAGCTTCCGGCCATCTTGTTGCCAAATCAACTAACGTTAAAATGAATCTATTCTTCCGATCTGTCATTTGGAGTGGTCCTATGATATCAATAGCAACTTTAGCAAATGGAGTGGAAATAATATTCATGCGCCCTAGTTCTACCTTTCCAGCTTTTCCTGGGTGTCTACCTCTTTGACAAAGGTCACAACATTTAATGTATGTTTTTATATCTTTATCTACCCCAGGCCAAAAGAAATGCGAATATATCCGATACCTGGTTCTATTTATAGACATATGTCCAGCTAAAGGTGTAGAATGTGCTATTTCTAATATTAGTTCACGTCTATTAGTAGGGATTACAAGTTGTCGTTCTATTACCCCAGGGCTATCTTTTCTCTCAAATTCTTTGTAAAGTAGACCTTCTTCCACACTAAATGATACCAATCCCTTTTTCTTATCTTCGACCGTTCCTGCTTTCGCTTTTTCCCATAATCTAACTAAAGAACTATCATTTCTTTGATCCTCTCTAAAATCACTGTCCAATTCCATCCACTTACTTAAACCAATCCTGTCCTTATCTTCAGATTTGACCCTAGTGTCTTCTGCTTTCGCCATTGCCCTAGTAACAGCATTCCCATATAAAAATGCTTTAGCCTGATCAACATTTCCAATAATAATATCTGCTATTGGGTCCTTAAATATGGCCGCTACAAAGACTCCTTTTAAAAATGGAGTATCAATGTCTATCCACGCAAGTGGATACTGAAAAGTTTGTCCATCTATTAATTTTAAAGTGAAAAACCCATCTATCTTCTGACTTTCTTCTATCAAACTTTCTCGGACCCCAATTATGCTCGCCCCTGTATCTCGTAGAACCGATACCCTTCGATCTCCTAAAAATCCCTCAACTATTTTCAATCCACCAACTGATTTATCTTTATAATCTAAAAAATTATATGTATCAGTGTGACATGCAAACAATCCCACTTGTTGCCCCCTTTCTGGTAATACTCTTAGTCATTGCTGTGTTGGACCTCTATTCTCATTTATCTTTACCCGACACCATCGAGCAATGTGTCCGCCCTTTCCACATCTATAGCATATCACTTGTGTCCCATCTGTGTTTATATTATTTGGGCGACGACTGTTAGATTGACCAGTGGCACCAAATGCTACATATGGGATATCGTTACTAGTTACTTTGTTACTTCCCTTTACAATATGTGTAGAGCCTTTCGTGGCATCTCTAAATTGATCAATACAGTCTAAGACCTCTTGGGCTGAAGTAGGCTTTCGTAGCAAAATATCTTTCAGGGCCTCAGAAGATAGCACACTGTAAAGTCTGTCTCTCATTATCAGGTCAATTATACCGTCTACTGTCATTGGGGTTTGTGATGTTTTAAGCCAGTTGTCAAATGTCCTTTTCAAATGGACATAAAAATCTTTCATATCGTCCGTCATTGGGGAAAGTTCATGCCACAGTGTCCGACAGGCTTCTTCCGTTAGTTGGGCTTGTTTTAGGAGCTCCCCCTTAACAAGATTATAGTCAGTGTAATGTATCAGTTTTGTTTGTATCATAAACAATTTTAATTTTTCATTTAATTTGTGAGTGAGGACAAGTGGCCATCTTGTCTTGGGAATGTCGTTAGCAGTAGCAGTTGTTTCGAACAGTTCTAAGTAGAATAACAAGTCCTCTTTGTCTGTCATGCATTTTAGGTTTTTGTCTAACTGTTTACTCTGTTTGGGGTTGTCGTTAACTGTTATGTCTTTCTTATCCATTTCATGTTGTCTTGCTAGTTGTTTGTCCTCCATCTCTCTTATATGTCTTCTCTCCTCCGCTTCCCTTGTCAGTCTATCTAAGTCAATTTTCTGTTGGGCATCTATAAATTTCTTTAAAGTTTTGCCCTTAAACCCCAACATTTGAGCCTGGGCTACTATCTCCTCAAATGAACGAGGTATAAACTCTGACATTTTCCTAGAGCAGTGTCCTTTATTACAATATTAGCTCACAAAATGATATACATACAAAAACAATTAAAGCAAAATTAAAATAATACTAATACCTCTGCTCCTACTAATGTTGTTCAACTGGTACTCCAACAGGTTAAAGACAATAGTCCAAGGTTATCCAATAAGGTGATTTCTCTTAGTCTATTTCAGGTAGATAATCCAACAGGTAATCCCAACATGGCTTTATACCTACGCGTGGTACCGGTGCTTGGAATGTACCACAAAAGTTAAATTCATATACGTATTAGATCCAGCAGCAGCTTCTTCAGTATAATCCAAATAGAATGTACCACAAAAGTTAAATTCATATAAGTATTAGATCCAGCAGCAGCTTCTTCAGTATAATCCAAGGAATGAGCGTATTGGTAATCCAATTATGAGGGACGAACTTGCCCTTGCATATACCTTTATGTTTAGACGTACTAAGGGGTGCTACTATTACTTGCTAATAGTGAACACAGTAGGCCTGTTAAATCATTATTATTAGATAGTAACAGCCTAAAATACAGACGACGAGTTTCCGCTCCTTATGGGTGTGTGGGTGCAGCAGATACTTTAGGTTACAGTACTCAGAGATATATACTGTCTGGATACAGCAGATACTTCAGGTTACAGTACTCAGAGATATATACTGTCTGGATACAGCAGATACTTCAGGTTATAGTACTCAGAGATATACGCTATCTGGATGCAGCAGATGCTTCACTGGAGATTGATGCATCCATCGCATGTAGTTGTTTTGGACGAGCCCCCAAAATGTCAAGACTCATTTCTTCTCTAATATACATATGTGTATTACTAAATGTACCCAAATCCTGGGCAATACCACAATGACACATACAACGATAGAACAAATATTCAGAATGCCAACTCACAGACATATAACATGTTTATTACATTATCTGTACTATAATACAGAATCAGTTCAGACATTTGAAATATCCAGTATCAATTTAAAATATATCAGCTTAATATTCCATAGACTGAATAGTGACAACACAGAGAAATAATTAGAGTCCACACTTCGACTATATCTATATCCTAAAGTCCAACTGTCCTGGACTAGGAACAAAACCACACTGCCTTATTATGAGTTACATTATTTTCAACAAAAACATCTCACCAAATCAAAACAACCCAAAACAATAACAGTTTTGAAGTCAACAACCTGAATTGCCCCCCCCCCCCTTCTCCTCTACAGTAAACAGGAGACCCAGGCTGACCAGAACTCAGTCCTGACAGTACTGCATACAGATGTTGTTGTTGTTTTTTTTTGTCTCTTTGTGGAAGTCATATTTAATGTTAATTAGCCTAAGTAGGCATCTGGCATGTCCAGTATATTTTTATATATAGAGTGACACTTGTTGAATAGGTAGCTCTATTTACCGAACAAAACAAAAATTGCAAGGATCTTGTAACGGGCAATTTAGAGCTGAGATCATTGGTTCTAGACAGTGCACTTATGGTTATATCTGATCCTATGCAGGAAACATAACAGAAAGCCTCGGAAAAATTGAACACAATAGAGCGGATGGCCACTATGAAATAAAGCTCCAATAAATGTGGTAAAGGAATTAAGATGACACATCAGAGACCTATTTATTATTCAACTAGAATGACACATAAACAGATAAAAGGTACTTATTAACACAATAGATCAGTGATACCCAATATACGGCCCGCGGGCCAGATCCGGCCCGCCAAACGTCGTATAAAATGAAGTAGTTGAAAAATGTATCTCAATCTTCGTTAGAGCTCTAATTTGTTCTCTAATTGATTGGTACTGTGGCCTTTAACGTTATTTCGTTTAAAAGATGGGGCTCTGAATGTAGGATCTACAAGGAAAAGTGAACGGATCTTTACTTGTTTGCGGAACATTATAAAAAGCCATGAAGTTTGCTCCATAAAAAAAAGTGTGGCTGTTTAAAAAAAAAGAACAATATATAAACGGCTTTGATTTGAGAATAAAAGATTGTTACGGGTACTACTAGATCCACAGGTTTCTTCTTTTTAATAGTCGAAGGTTAATTACTTTTCATTTCTGTATCATTTTGTTGATGTGGCCCGCAACACGAGTGTTGGAAATTAAAATGGCCCGCAGGATGAGTAAGGTTGGGCATCACTGCAATAGATCAATGATGTGAACACATTCTCGAGATGCTACAGAAATATTAACAATTTCATCACACAAGGCAAACGTTTCCAAGGACGTTTTATATCGTTTCGGTGAGGTCGCAAATAGAGAACTGTCTCTTGTCACAATTCTATGCTTAGCAAAGGTTTTTAACGAGCTCAGATTTTGTCCAGAACTAAAAGCTATACGGCTAATCTGTGGTAACCTACATTCGAACAACACCTACTGCCGCTGATAAAATACCTAGGGTTACCAGACACAGCACAACCAGAGGATGACAAAGCCTTACTAAAGAGGACACACACACACACACTGTGACACACACACACAAAACCAAGACAAAGTCACAAAGTAAACCAGAGGATGACAAAGCCTTACTAAAGAGGACACACACACACACATTGTGACACACACAAAACCAAGACAAAGTCACAGAGTAAACCAGAGGATGACAAAGCCTTACTAAAGAGGACACACACACACACACACACACAAAACCAAGACAAAGTCACAAAGTAAACCAGAGGATGACAAAGCCTTACTAATAAGGACACACACACAAAACCAAGACAAAGTCACAAAGTAAACCAGAGGATGACAAAGCCTTACTAAAGAGGACACACACACACACTGTGACACACACAAAACCAAGACAAAGTCACAAAGTAAACAGAGGATGACAAAGCTTTACTAATAAGGACACACACACACACACACACACACAAAACCAAGACAAAGTAACAAAGTAAACCAGAGGATGACAAAGCCTTACTAATAAGGACACACACACACACAAAGCCAGGACAGTGTCACAAAGTAAACAGAGGATGACAAAGCCTTACTAATAAGGACACACACACACACTGTGACACACACAAAACCAAGACAAAGTCACAAAGTAAACAGAGGATGACAAAGCTTTACTAATAAGGACACACACACACACAAAGCCAGGACAGTGTCACAAAGTAAACAGAGGATGACAAAGCCTTACTAATAAGGACACACACACACACAAAACCAGGACAGTGTCACAAAGTAAACCAGAGGATGACAAAGCCTTACTAATAAGGACACACACAACACTGTGACACACACACACAAAAACCAAGACAAAGTCACAAAGTAAACTTTAAAAACGATATCTAGGACAACATTGTATTTAATGAAACATTTCAGCCAATCAAAAAGGCTGTAGAACTTGACTTTATTTAGTAGTGTATTTCTCAAACACATTTCCCAGTAGTATATCATTAGCACAAACGGACTTGTGGAACGACATACACATTTTTTGTTTTGCAGATAGTATATTGCGAGAAAAGTGTCTCTGACTGGAAGATGTATGCAGATAGTATATTGCGAGAAAAGTGTCTCTTCCTGGAAGATGTATTTCCATCTTTTGCTCACTGAACGCTAATTTAAGTAAACTTCTTTTTTTAACCTTTTCAACTTTATTATTATGTCTTGAATTGCTCAATAAACCACAGCAGATCTTAGTGTGTTAATGAACTGGTTTCTTTTGAACATATTCGAACAAACGAACATCTGTTTCAGAAGGAGGTTATTAATACAAATGGTCATCTTACTTGCTGTGACAGTGCTGCCTATTCATGAGCTGTGCAATGAATCCAGAAGATACGAAGGAATAAAACCAATTGATGGATAATGTCCGAGTGTTGTCAAAAAGTCGGGCATTTTTACACTATAGGCCAAGGCATGCGGACGGACAAGACCCCAAAAAGGAGGACATGTTTGCCCGGGCCCCTGACATTCAACAGGCACCTTCGTGCTTACAATAAATAATTGACTCGCTGTTAGCAATGTAATAGTTTAATGATATGAATGTAAGTTATAATGACAAACTGATGGAGTAATATCATTGAGTTTAAAACATGATAATATTGTGAATATATTAATTAAACAATCAATCTGCACCATGCTATCTCACAACGCAACACCTCAGTACGCACAACACTGGCTCACTGCCGACTCTAGTCTCCAATGTAAACTTGATAATCTCATAACTAACTCCCTAGAGAGACATAAGAAAAGACAAATTGAAAGGTGTAGTCTAATACGCTATGGCAGTGAAACAACTGCGAAATGCAGTAATTCCTTAGATTCTCACCCTAAACAGGGGTATATAGACGAAAGAAACGTTACACCAGCATAACAAAAACTCTCCATAAGCTTAAAAGCAAGTCAACAAAAAAGGTGCGTTCAAAAAGTGTGCACCTAACAAACATTGGTGCTAGAAAACCATAACCTACGCACCGACAATCGCCTCATTTTACCGGACGTCTGGTAATCCTAAATATACTCCCCCTCCTTTTCTGTCTCTGCGGAGGGAAAGAGTCGTTATGCTAGCTTACGAAAAATACAAACGGTTGGAGGACGGCTGCCCACTCAGACACCTAGTTGACGAATGGATGGACAGACAACATTCTTTATGGCGTTGTTCCAAGAGCTAATTTCCCACAGGCAAAGCTGCTCTCGAGCCATCCACCCAGCAACAAACTGCCATTGGTGCGGAAAACGCTGATCGATCCAAAAGTAATTAAGAAGTGTACTAACTAGCACTGCGAGAGAAACCAAAGCCCAATACCCTAATGAAACCTATAGCTCCTCCGTCGTGATCGAAGATGAGCACATTTCTCATATCCTATGGAATCAAAAATGACTGTAAAGTCCAATCCTCGCTTTAAAAAGCCGACCGCATGGGTAGGTTTGGTCAGTTTCTCTCAGCTTTTTGTTGGATCGGCGCTCCTTCACCCTGGCCACTCTTCTTTCTTCAAATCTTGAGACTCACAGCTTCACGCCATGAGGAGCGATCGAGAACTAGTGCTTCCCAAAGCTCAAAACCCTAATAATACCTTTAAAGTCTACACAGATGGCTCCACGACGGAAGTCCAAGGCAAGACGACTTCGTGCGGTAGTTAAATTCCCCTGTGCAACCGAAAAGAACAAACTGGTAGGACCATGTGTACACTGAAGCAACTTCCTTGCTAAAATGGAATCCAAAACTTCCAAGTTCGGAAGCCAAGCGTTCTTCAACTCAGTCACCAAGCCTCCTAAATGTCATATACATTTTTAATTCTAATGTCATCTTTTTTTTATACCATAAATTGACAAAAACACTTTTGTATTAAATCAATTCTGTATTTGAATTTAAATATACATTTATGAAATAAACATAACAGCTAATACAAAAAATTATAACAAAGCTGTATGCTTCCACAGATTTAGCGCCATTGAGTTGTCCACCACTACTTTTTAGATGGGCGTCTAATTCTATGTTCTGAGGTGTGCCTGTCAGAAAGAAACCACAAACTTACTTATAATAATTAGTGCATCTACAAATCAATTCTGAAGTGAAAGCTCTAAGGCTTAAATACAGGCATTAAAAATCCTGGATAATAACTTTCGGATGCTCAAGATGTGAGTATACAAGTCAATTATTAGCCTATTAATTATATAAGTTATATAGCTACTTGCTTGGACATGGTTTGTTTCAACACAATCTAGGAAGTTAACTATTTTATTAAGGGTCTCCCTATCTCCGTATAGGGAGTATACCCCATTTGTAACTGCCCCGCGTCTCTTGATAATACTGCCCTCCCCTGTCTTCATTAAATACCCACCCCATCCCTTGATAAAACACCGCACTTGGAAATTATTGGAGATTTTCATACACGAAGCCAAATCCATAAATTGTTTAAAAAGCGATATGAAAATTGGTGGTAACAAATGAAAAAAAAACTAAGACATTGTGATTTATTATAAACTTTAAACCTAGTGTGCTTCAACAATAACATTAGGACACTTCTCACTAGTTCTTGTCAACAAAATTATTTGGAGTCCTTTTCAAGGCCCCCCTCCCAAAATCGGAGGCCCTAGCCGGCTGCCTCATTCGCCTATGACTAAGGCTGGCCATGATTCCCACACATCACTTCTAAACATAACGCTTTTTATCCAAGACCGATAACGAAAGAAACAAAGCCAAAGAAAATATTATTAGGCCATCAAAATCTTTTCCCAAAAGTTGTTACTTCTCAGAAAGCAGTTACACATGCAAGTTATATTGTAGCGTACAATCTTGCTGAAAGTTGTTGGCGGAAACTTAAACAATGTCTAGGTCTATGTCCAGATAAGAAAAAAGATTTTCAAACTCTTTATAAAAAAAACAACTATGACATCTAAAATCAAATCAATAGGTACAAATTGACACCACAGCCACATACCCGCAAAGATTAATAGCTTAAAATGTGGCCCCTTTCTTAAGGGCAAGGAACTCATATTTGTGACGTTTTTATGGCTCCTTTTGTCTCGAAAGGCAATGGATGCGCCCAGATGAGTCACTAGTTTTGGTTTAGTCTTGAGACGGGGAAGAATCTGGTGTGGCTAATCAAGCTAATTCTAGAGCGGCAGACTTTGCCACCACAATTCATGCATGTTATTTGTGAATAGTTTGTTACATAATGCAACAAAGTGTCCGAAATGGATGAACGGATAAACACCTGAGAATAATTCAAGATCCCCACATTGTTCAGTTGGTGCTCAAAGAGATATCTGTTTTAATTGTATAGTCTCAATTATGTGACACTTCTATAGTCTACACTATCTCAGTCGGAGTCCGCTTACACTTACTTACCTAACGCTACACCATTACACTTACTTACCTAACGCTGCACCATTACATTTACTTACCTAACGCTACACCATTACACTTACTTACCTAACGCTGCACCATTACACTTACTTACCTAACATTACACCATTACACTTACTTACCTAACGCTACACCATTACACTTACTTACCTAACGCTACACCATTACACCTACTTACCTAATGCTGCACAATTACACTTACTTACCTAACGCTACATCATTACTCTTACTTACCTAACGCTGCACCATTACACCTACTTACCTAACGCTACACCATTACACTTACTTACCTAACGCTACACCATTACACCTGGACTTAGTGCATACGCACCAAGTTTCCGAGTAGTATTTGTAGCATCCATCCGGTGGCAGTGGATTGGGTAGCCCCCACTGACTGTCACTGCAGCCTCTGGCTACCTCTGTCCATACGAAAATATCACGGTTACTGTTAATCGATATTAAGTACCAGTAAAAAATGACTATTTAATTGTTAAAAGTGTACGGTACTAAATGTGTAAAAGTAAAGTATCCCTTTCAGACATTGAGGTCTATGAGGCAGATGATAGAAATTGTCATCTGTTTCTATGGCCCACGGTTAACGCAGGTGTCACGTGGCCAGCGCAACGACCAACCGCCTTGACTTTTCCTCAACAAATGTCAAGGTACCCATTAGAGCTCGGAGGACTCAGGTGCCCTAAAGATCCCAAAATTCAAAATTTCAGTCTTCATCAGGATTCGAAACCAGGACCCATAAGTTTAGAAGCCAAGCGCTTTACACATGAGCCACCTCTATGTGTTCAAAGACCCACAATGTTGATAGTTTAAAAAAAAACAACACAATTATACGGTGACAATAGGCTATACTGGGCAGGATTTAGAATTGATAATACCCCAAGCTATTTATAGGACCCCCTTATAATCAGCATAAGGCAATTTATTCGTTTGCTTTTCTTTACTTGGTAGTGGGCGCTAAGCTATAGCTTTGTATGTTGCCTATATGTACATCCAGCACTGACTATATAGGTGTATACACGGAGAAATATTATGGACTCAGTGTGCGAGTTTCTTATTTACCATGAGAGAATATTTGGTTGTGTAGTTTGAAAAAATTCAAATGGAATCACGAGCTGGTGTGTCGTAGTAAGTCAATATATAGGCCTTCTGGTGTGTTGTACTGTAAGTCAATATATAGGCCTACTGGTGTGTCGCACTGCAAGTCAAGATATAGGCTTACTGGTGTGTCGTACTGTAAGTCAAGATATAGACCTACTGGTGTGTCGTACTGTAAGTCAAGATTTAGGCCTACTGGTGTGTCGTACTGTAAGTCAAGATTTAGGCCTACTGGTGTGTCGTACTGTAAGTCAATATATAGGCCTACTGGTGGGGAAGTGCAAGGTTGGAGTACAAGCAAGAAACGTGAGACAGATCAAGCAGTAGAAAAAGGAATACTATTTAAAACAAAGCTTACTTAAGGGTAAATAACCGCTAATTACTGCAATTTATCTGGGCTTAGCTCCCTTTCTGTTATATACACAAAATTAATTAATTAGTACTAAATGATTAACTAATTGGTTAATTTTTGGAGTGGTTCATGTATTGTTATAGGCTATGAATAATTATGCAAAATTTTAACTTTATCCGAGAATGGGAATTGGGAGAAAAAGGGTATCGAAACATAATAAAGGGATTAAATCCATTCATACATCCACATCTCTCATTTATTCCCCTTATTTCGATATCAAACAAAATAATAAATCACCAACTAATAATTAATCAATTGGTTAACTATTTTATTGATTCATGTCTTGTCAGGTTTAATTGATAGTTGTGCAAAGTTTTAACTTGATCCGAGAATGGGTAATGAAAGAAAAAACATAATCAAACTTTTTACCAGACAGACAGAGTTAGTTTGCTATAAGCTTTGTAAAAAGAAAAGTAATTCTTGTTTCAATATTACTTCACTTGTATTTCTACATAAATCCACTTTTATGTTAAATATGACCTCACGCCTCATGAATACCAGGTATGTTCTATTCAGTTTTGTTTTAAGGAAACTTGTTCTTGTTTCAAATTCTACATTAAAAATTTAATAGCATTAATTAATCCGTTTATTTTTACTAGCTGTTTGGAGCTACAATATAAACATCTGGGTATCAACCATTTCCAACAATAAAACATGATTTATTTATGATCCACTATTTAAAAAAACATTACATCCACTTCTTCATTTTAAATACAAAGTGCCCAGTCTTCCAGTTCTTTAGCTTATCGTTTTATTAAAGAAAAAAATACCCCTCCCCCAGTTTAACCTTATCTCTTCCACTCTTTTAGTCCCCATAACCTTTAAAGACTTTGTAACTAAAACTAATCTTTGAACAGCTGTCTTACTTTTGACGTCGTAATCGTATGACCTAATGAAGCAGGAGCCATTACATGGTGCATGGTAAGCGTTCTTCACTCTGGAGTCTTTCGGGCACTGCTTGTAATAGTTTCCCTTTTCATCGTAGTTGATACATTGGTAGCAATGTTTTGTGCCGTCTTCCTCTGTCGGCAAAGAAAAGTGAGTAGAGACAGAGGGTGCAAAACTACAGTACTTTAAAGATGTCTGCACAGACTACACTACAGTACTTTAAAGATGTCTGCACAGACTACACTACAGTACTTTAAAGATGTCTGCACAGACAAGAAATAGTTCTTTCTTGTGTCTTGTATTAAGATTGAAATAAATTGTCATCTATTTGGCTCAGTCTAAAGAACATCTATATCCCACAAATGTCATTAGTTGACTATCGTACTACTAAAAGAGCTATTTAGCACATATTACTTTTATGTTGGCCGCCTTAATCGTAGAACGACTATGGATCATTGCACAGAACACTTTATGTTGCTATTTATTGAACTCTATTCGAATTCTAATCAAATTTGTCAACTGCTAGTGTGTTACATGAACAATTGTTTGGGGGGATGGGGGGCGTTGGTTCGTTTTTCAAGGCTGCTGTCATCGCTACCTCGCAGTTCATAGCTCGATCTAGAACTTTGTCTTTCCTAATAGTCAACACATTTAAGAACCTGTTTAATTACATCCATATAGCGATCCATTTTCCTTACGTCCGCCACAAGTTACACACATAGGAGGACTTGAGGATTCGTTCGTCCTCCATAAGGAGGACAGAACCAAACCGACAGGCAAGAGCCAATGCTTTAGGACAGAGAACTCTCACCCCCCCCCCCAACCACTGTACTTTTCTTTAGGCCTACAAATACAAAAATAAAACCAACAAAATACTAAAACCACAAAGATAAAGGCACATATCTTATTCAATATTAGAAAATACGAAAAACATGCATATATGTAACCCTGCCGGACCAAGTAAAACAAAGGACGTTTGGGCCACGAGGCCTTCATCAGCTACAAAACAAACAAAAAATAAAAAACAATTAACACAAAATAGTCTTAAGTTAACTTATCTGTCCGATGTTGTTCTCTATCGAGGCAGAAAAGAAATGAGCTGCGCTGGTGTAAAAGCGCTGGAAAACGGAAGGGGGCGGAGATGTCAGGCAAAGATGAATGGGAAAAGGGGGTACCGTAGTGTTAGTGCCCATCGCTTATTAAATAAAAGTGTGCTGGTTGTTGATCCCATTAGGTTGGAGGGTGCCTGACATGTAAATAAGTTTGTTTTCGATCTGCAGACGGGTGTTTTTGTCATTGCATTGTTGTATGGCAGTGACGAGGAGGTCGGTGGTACCCCTATGATGTGTGTTATTGAAATGGATAGAGACGGGCTTAGTAGCAAAGTTACGAATGTCTCTAAGGTGTTCTTGGAGTCGTGTTTTTAAGGTCCTGCCTGTGTTTCCAATATAAACCATCTGACACCTTGAGCATATTATAGCATATATGACTCCTCTACTATTACAGTTAAATTTGCCACTGATCTTGATGGTCATTTTAGGACAGGTGATGGTGGGGGTGGCGAGTGTGTGTTTGCAGGTCTGACAATTACGTCGCTTACATGGCCAAGTGCCAGGTTGACTTGAAATGTTGTGGAGTTTAGTGTGTACTAATATGTCTTGTAGGTTTTGGTCTCGCCTGAATACTACAAGAGGTGGGGATGAAAAGACGTCGCGAGTATGTTCATCGGCTAGGAGAATGTTCAGGTTTTTGAGAAAGATGTTTTTTGCTTTCACATTGTGAGGGTGATAGGTTAATATCAATTTGGGCCTTCCATCATTGCTAGATATCGTTCTTTTCTTGAAAGCTTGTTCTCTTTTAAGATTCTCCACTCGCGATAAGGCTTTCTCTAAAATAGCTTGAGGGTAGCCACGACGCAAGAAAAACTCTATCATTTCAGTTGCTTTTTCAGTGAAGTCATTGTCATCTTGGCAAAGGCGGCGGATACGTAGAAGTTGGGAGTAGGGGATAGAATCTTTACAGGATGGTGGATGGGATGACGAGTATAGAAGATAGCTATGGCTGTCAGTGTCTTTGTAATGGCAGGATGTAGACAGAGAATTTCGGGTTATGTTTTTTTCTATGTCTAAGAAGTTCACTCTAGTTCTGGAAATGGTGTAAGTGAAACGAATGGCGGGATTGAAGTTGTTAGTGAACTCAATAAATTGTATAAGTTCATTCTCTGTCAGAGATCAATGTATCTCCTATAAAATTCGGGCATGAGGCCCGTGTAGGATGAACAAATGTTGAGTTCTAAGAAGCCCATAAATAGGCAGGCATAAGATGGACCGAATGCCGTACCCATAGCTACTCCGCTGATTTGGTCGAAAAATTGCCCATTAAACTCGAAGGAGTTGAGAGTTAGTACAAGCTCCGTAAGGCGAACTAGAATGTCAGTGGATATAGATTTGTGTTTGTTTTCTGGTATATCAAAAAAGTAACGGATGGCTTTAAGGCCATCAGCATGTGGGATGGAAGTGTAAAGGGAGCTGACATCTAGGAGGAAGAGTAGGTATTCTTTGTCAGGTTGTAGTATGACTTTTGCTAGTGTTAACAGGGCGTGGTTGGTATCTTTAATGAACGTAGGTAACTTTTCGACTATAGGTTGAAAGATTGTGTCCAGAAAGCGGGAGATAAGTTCAGTGGGTTCAGAAGTAGGTTATCAGCAATAACCAAAACCTACAAGACATATTAGTACACACTAAACTCCACAACATTTCAAGTCAACCTGGCACTTGGCCATGTAAGCGACGTAATTGTCAGACCTGCAAACACACACTCGCCACCCCCACCATCACCTGTCCTAAAATGACCATCAAGATCAGTGGCAAATTTAACTGTAATAGTAGAGGAGTCATATATGCTATAATATGCTCAAGGTGTCAGATGGTTTATATTGGAAACACAGGCAGGACCTTAAAAACATGACTCCAAGAACACCTTAGAGACATTCGTAACTTTGCTACTAAGCCCGTCTCTATCCATTTCAATAACACACATCATAGGGGTACCACCGACCTCCTCGTCACTGCCATACAACAATGCAATGACAAAAACACCCGTCTGCAGATCGAAAACAAACTTATTTACATGTCAGGCACCCTCCAACCTAATGGGATCAACAACCAGCACACTTTTATTTAATAAGCGATGGGCACTAACACTACGGTACCCCCTTTTCCCATTCATCTTTGCCTGACATCTCCGCCCCCTTCCGTTTTCCCGCGCTTTTACACCAGCGCAGCTCATTTCTTTTCTGCCTCGATAGAGAACAACATCGGACAGATAAGTTAACTTAAGACTATTTTGTGTTAATTGTTTTTTATTTTTTGTTTGTTTTGTAGCTGATGAAGGCCTCGTGGCCCAAACGTCCTTTGTTTTACTTGGTCCGGCAGGGTTACATATATGCATGTTTTTCGTATTTTCTATACAGTCGTTTACCCCTGCAGCAGTAAATCTTTGTTTTTTTGAGCCTTTGAACTTATTCAATATTGTAGGACAAATTCGTACAAAATGTTCCTTCTTTTCTATTGGTGAAATTTGGTGCCTAAATCAGCTAGGAAAATAAATGACTTAGTTTAGGTCTAGACTAGAGTATCACATGGATGCTCGTTGGACGAAATTACCTTCTCTTTTGAATGAACACCTTTAATGTATAAGATATGCTAAGATGAGTTGATATTTATTCTGAGATCATCAAAACAACTCTGGATAGTAAATTAGTCAAAATAAAAAATGCCTAGGGTCTACAATAATAAATTGCTACACTGCAGTATTGACCTAGTATCACCTATATAGTTATCTTAAAAATATTTTAAAATAAAACGACTTACCAACATCTGAGATCATTAAGTCTACATGAGCGTCCATCTCCACACCACTGGACTTTCCTTAAATGATGAACAATCTTCACTTCAACATATACTTTGACTATAGGTTTGGTATCTAAGTTGCATCAACTATCAACTATTTACATTAAAAAATATGTTGTGCATAAAACATCATTTGATTTGTTAAAAAAAAATTTTTCAGAAAATATTGCTATAAACCAGTTTACATTACATTAAATATCCACTTACCGAGAGGTAATCCATTACATCTGGATCTGTTACATACACAATAAGTGTCCCCTTCCCAGTCATAGCATCCATCTTTAGGTAATGGATAAGGTAATCCATATTGGCTAAACGTGCATCCCCTGGCTACTTCTGTAATAATAAATCCAAACTTTTCTTTAGACACTTCTATATTCCACAATTCAGCGTGGCCAAGATAATCAAATGAATTTAAAATGAAGAAGTTTTTTTTTCAATCGAATACTTTATAATTTTCATTAAAACGTAAATAGTCGAATATAATAAATACAAATCATTGAGTAGAATCATCTAGAACTTAAGTTGTCATGTAACTTAGACTCGATACTACAGCCAACAATTCCTAAGCAGTTTCATTTTTTTGTTAAACGCTTGCACTAGTATTTCCTAATTTGCAAGCTGGTGGTTAATTACATGCATCTATCTTTAGACCTAATAAGATAGCTACGCCCTCTTTGACTATATGACCTTTATCTAAATTATCTTTATGTAAATTGTGTAAAGCTGCAGTACATCATCTGATAAAATAGCAAAGTAGTGTATATCTTAAGTACTTTTTCCCCAATTATCGAAAACTTAAATTATCTTTATAATTTTAAAAAGTATATTCAAATTATACTCATGGAAATTATCTTATTCTCCAGTCACAGGACAGTAATGCTCCTACTTGTTGAGTTGGCACTGAAAGAGCGAGTGAAACACATCCCAGTACAGTTGTCCAAGAATGTTGTCTGGACATTCACCTGAGCGTCCTTGGGGCATTGTGGATAGAATTTGCCTTCGGTGTCATACGTGAGGCATTGATAGCACCGAAGTATACCGTCAGTATCTGGAGATACAGTAACATTGTGACAAGGTGGAAGACAGAAAATGCAATTCTCTGAGACAAACAGGTCAACCCTTTTTTATGTTGGTAGCTTAGAATTCGAGCTTCGATAGTGAGATGATAGTTTGGTAAATCTCTTTATCTTATTACAGACATTACTTCATAACAGAAGATAATTACGTCCTTCGCGTGTCCATGTCAATCCAGCCATGCATGTTAATCGGTGACTTAAACTCTAAGTCGTTGATTTTCTTGGGCGATTCATTCTCTAATTGCGTTAGGGAAGAAGTAGCACTTGTACAAATTTGTCCTTGCATACGGAATACGAAATGTACTTTTAACGTTGTGTCTTTCTGAATACTTTATTTTGTTTTGTTTTTTCGTCTTAGTAAATTATGGTTGTATATTTTATGTGTTTGTGCTACTTTACTTTTAGTCTTCTGCCCTGACAGACAGAGTGAGTTGATATAAGCTTTATTTTTAAAAAAGACAAAATCAAGGAACTTGTTCATAAACATCTTGGTAAATGACAGGAATGGAGAGAAACAGATCATGCTTAGTGCCCCAACAGACTACAAAAATATAGCTTTATGCCATGACTTACTAAAGCCACTATCTCTCCGTAATTATTTTCCATGTTCAGAAAGGAGTTATTAATTTTTCCCATTTGTATTTCACGAGCCTATTAGGGTTAAAATTCAGAAATGGTTTTCTTTAAATCAGAAAATGTTATAATTGTTATAAATAAATGTATGCCCTTTTTATAAAACACAAATTAAAGTTTACAAACCGAAAAATTAGGTTAATTTAATGGGGTCAAATCAACGATGGTATCGTCTATCAGGAAAGAAAGAGTTGATTTTTTTTTTCCAGTTTATTTCAGCTGAAGTTTATAATGAGATCACTAGAACATTTGAAAGATTACTAGCACTTGCCTGGTCGATATGTATGTCACATTTGACGGCTATTCAGTATTTGCACATTTGAATTTCACCACATAACTCGTTAAATGAGTGGTTTGTTGAGAAGCTTGGTGAGGTTTTAGCCCTCAAATTCAGCTTGTTCACTTTTTTTTTAAAATTAATACATTAAAAAAAAAAAAACTATCGCTCAGATACTCCGTTCTTTCTCCCCCTTTCTGACTGGTTCAGACAAGTGATAGGATCATTGCGTATTGAGGAAGCTAAAAGCATGAAACAGCGCTAAACAAAACAATTGGTAAAAATATTTCTAATCGCACAGATTTATTATTGTTAGTGTAGATCTATTACAATTGAATGACATGAGTGATCCAAAGTTATTGATACCCTTAATACAAACTTTGTTTTTGCTGTTTTTTTTGTTTTTGTTTTTTTGTAAGTGTTTTTTTTTATTTCGCTTGTCTTTTTTTTTTTTTTTTTTTAATTCTTGACAATGACACACACACAAACTTACAGACTGAAAGGCACATCCACACGGGCTTAGTCGTTAGCATACACTTACACACACACACACACACATGCCCTGCCATAGCAGGACCAAGCGTTTTAGTAGGCCTGACTGCAGACCTGTAGCTATTAGTCTCCAATGACCGCTAGTTGCTAGGTCGCAGGCCCGCAGTCAGACCTACTCTAACAATTGGTCTCTGTAATAGCCACTAGCGTTCATTTCTTGGTTCCTACCTTGTGTGTCCGTTATTTGGTTGACCATGTAATCTAGTGAAAGACCATTTGATTTGTCTGGAAATAATTGAAATATAACATTACTATTGTAGCTCCCAGCTACCTTTTGTATTTAAAATAATTTTAGTTTGTAAGATTGGATCACTGTGTTTTAAGGTGAAAGTATTCTCACATGTTTAAATAATTTTTATCTACATTTTCATCTACAGTTATTATAATCTAGAGTGAAAAAAATGATTGCTAAAATTATCAGTCCTCTATTCTTCTAAACGCTTTTAAGAAATCTATACAAAAAAAAAAGTGCTACTATTTAGACAATTTGAATTTTGAATACATTTACTGACCAGGAAGTGGGGCCGCATTACAAATCGGCATCCGACACAGACAGAATATGGCACCATTCCAGTTGTAACATCCGTCTGGGGGTAAAGGTGAAGGTAAGGTCCCCAGAATGGAAGTACAACCTCTGACAATCACTGGATTCATAGTAAAAGCAAAAAACTAGTATTATTATTATACATATCACCGGTATTACTTGTATACATCTTCTCTTATTTAGTGTTCTTTGGTCCAAACTTTTTTGTTTGTTTGTTTGTTAGGGAGAAGGTATCCGTGCTGCAGTCACAAATAAACTCAATTCAAATTTCAAATTCTTAATCAACCAGAGTATTCATACTCGAGTTCATTTGTTAGGTGCTTTACACGATTCCTTCCATTCAGCAGCATATCGGTCAGTAAGACTAAAAGAACTTTCAATAGTGTTTAGCTGGACATTTAATGTTGAGATTGCTGCAGGGGTAGAGCAGAAAAGTTTCCCAGCTCCAATTCCAAGCTGCCTGGCCGTGTGATATGCACTCTGAACTGTGGTCTCGATGGTCCTCGGCTCAAAACTTTCCACCTCCATCTCCCGATGTCAAGCAGGATGTTTGGGCTAAGATGTAATCACTAGCGGATCTAGAATGTTGTTGTTTTTTTTAACCATAATTTAAAATATAAACCATAACCCAATGTATAAATAAATCTATGGATTTGGAGAATTTAGAGATTATCGGCCGTAAAGAATTTCGTTAATGACCCTCCACTTTCACAGTTAAGAGTTCGGGGGGAGCGCTGCAATCTCTCCCAGCGGGCTTCGGGCGGAGCCCCGACACCAAACGTTCGTTTGCATTCTTAATATTTAAATATATATATATATATATATATATATATATATATATATATATATATATATATATGAATGCTGAAGTTATTAAGTTTTTTTTCAATACGTCTTTATGAGACATCTTTTTGTTTCTGAATTATAGACTCGTAATTTGTATTGCAGTGCTCTGAAAAAAATACCCATAAAAGAAATTAAAGGAAATGAACTAGGAATACTCTTTATTTTTGTGTATTTTAAGCACTTTCAATGTACATAGAATGTGAGTTATAATCCCAAAGTTGATTACATAGTAATCAATCAATGATTGAGAAAAGTTTGGGAAAAGGCGATTGGAAAAAAAGCAATTGGGCTTAAAACTCACAAACTCATTTCATTTGTTTCACTTCTACTTTAAAGTTTCTTATGTCTTTAAATAATTGCAAGTAATTCATGACAGAGAATACACATTTTTAGAACCTTAGGAATAACATTATAAATATTGCCATATTTGACTCTCCTGTTTCTAAAGTCACTGTTACGATCATCAATAGTGCTAGATGTTACGATCAAACTTGATGCCAAGATGTCACGTTGAAGCGCAATCAATGATCGTAATTGCCGAGGATTCAGAAATCGTCAGTTGATAAGATGATCATCTAGAAGTTGCTAGTTGATAAGAGGATCATCTAGAAGTTACTAGTTGACAAGAAGATCTAAGTATATTATTATATATTCAATGAAGAAACTTCTCTTCGTCTAAAACAATTACTTTAATTCAAAACTTGAAAAAGCTATTCACAAATAATTACAATGGTTAAATGTACTTGAATAGAATAACTGATCTACTCAATAATATAATTGAGTTATAACACTAGACTGTTATATCTAACACGTTCCGCACAAGACTGGCGGTCAAATCTCTCAGCTTACAAAGCTTGGGCGTTTTGTCATGTGACTAAATATCTCTCTGCCGCTTGGTTAAAATCTGACCAATAAATGCAGCTCAATGTACAACAATCAACATCTCAAACCAATCATATCCATTTCAAAACATTATTTAGTTGCGTGATAGAAAATCCCGAGGTAGCTAAAATTCTGCCGACAAGCTAAATATAGACTATGGCTAAATATAGATATAGTGTATGTGACAGTCACGTATACGGTGAAAAAAGTTGAAGGGGCAGTAAAATGAAAACGATTCCTCATGCTCAGGTCATGTCTCAAAGTTATATTTACTACTAATGATAGCATTTGACATTAGCGAGAGGGGGGGGGGGGGAGACTCGGTATAAGATAGCATAGATAACTTATATTAAATAGTTTTTTTTTCTCAAGTTATGTAATATTTCGACAAAATACGCCTGTGATATCTGTGCAAAATTAAACCGCCCACCCACACCTGAAAAATTAGGTTCGGCCATGGGAGGGGGGAAGTAGAAGTATCGTCCCCCAACCCCACAGAATCGGCCGACATACCAGAGAAGAGTATCAAAATATTATACAATGGGTTAAAATATTTATAAGTAGCTCAATTAATAGTGACATTCGACGAATTTTCTACATAAACTGAAATTTCTGCACTCAAGGATTAGTGTCTGGGGGGGGGGGGGGCGATAGATGGGATCCCATCCTCCATCCACCCAACTGACTCGCCAACATACCAGAGGGGGGGGGGGGCTGTGACACGATATAAAAATTGACTAAAATATAGATTATTAATGTATATTATTAAAAAACAGGAATAATGTTGTATACAAATTGTGTGATTTTCTTAATAAAAATTTCCAGGTGGTCGTTTGCCCTACCCCCCCCCCCACACACCGATCCTCCAGATCTGAGGGTAGGCTACATCCAAAACCTAGAGACCTTAAACAAAACCTCGAGCCTTTCAAAAACAAAACCTGTATTAATAGATTAATATCCTTAAAAAAAACTATTTCTACTAACAGTCTTTGTTGGTTGCATCACTCCTGTAGAAACACGGCCCGTCACAAGCACTGAAGGCAGCCATGCCAAACTTTGCTGTGCCATTCTTTGGGCAGAACGAGAAATAGTTTCCTTTATCATCATAGTTGTAGCACTGGAAACATTGATTTTTGGCCGCCTCTGTCAGGTGGACGTTAGAAATAATTAAATAGATCAAACTGATGGCCTACGTTAAAAAAAACAAGCACAATTACAACGTAGAGCAATCCCGCCTATGGAGCTACATTTACATAAACGTTGAATGATTTCACAATGACAAATGTGTATTGATACCGGTATCACATGATTTGCTTATTCAGAAAGTGGAGATTTTCTACTAAAGGTTTTTCGTAGTCTAGTAAATTGTTCTTTGTTTACAAATGTGACTGATGAAAAAGAAAATTGCACAAAGATGATAGCATGGTTTTAAAATGTATCTGTATTCTAAACACCGGATATACCAAAAAGTTAGCATTTTATGGATTGGTCATCAATTAATGGAAATCTCTAATATCTTCTAACACGCATATATGCCGAAAACCTGACTTGAAAAGGCGACTTAAAAGAAGGCTGGATGGATGTTTACAAAACAGATAATGAAGTTATAAATAAGTTAATGAATGTTGTTGATTATAGAAGGGGAGAGAGAGAAAAAGAAAAGAATGTTTGGCTGTTAAATTATTTTAATAGAAAATAAAATAAACCCTATTTGAATTATTTGATATAAATGTGATCATTCTACGAAATGGGATCAAAACCTACCTTCCACGTAAATTAAAGCTAAAATTATGCTTAAAGCAGACAAAGTTCTCATGACAGAATTCTATCCACAGATTAAAACTTCTACATCTGCCAATCCATTCCTCATTCTAAATAGAAAAAAAATTTAATTAATTCTAACACATTTAAATTGTGAATACCTAGATGATCTAATTCAGTCTAGCACATCAGTACAGTCACTGCCCCAAGGTATACAGTCACAGCGCCAATGTACACAGTCAATCGTGCAATGATCACGTATGTCAACCGAGTTCTGGACAAGCCATTCAAACAGAACCTGCACAAAGGTGAGGTCTCGCCGAGCCTTAAGAAAAAGTTTCTATGAACTGTTTTTATTGCGTCACCGGTTAAGTGTCAACATTTGGTTGGAAACGAAACTCCTTTTCTTACGTTAGTTGACTGAATAAATTACATTACTAGCACTGGCCCCTAACTATGGGATTGACACTGGCCCCTAACTATGGGATTGACACTGGCCCCTAACTATGGGATTGACACTGGCCCCTAACTATGGGATTGACACTGGCCCCTAACTATGGGATTGACTCTGGCCCCTAACTATGGGATTGACACTGGCCCCTAACTGTGGGATTGACACTGCCCCTAACTATGGGATTGACACTGACCCCTAACTATGGAATTGACACTGACCCCTAACTATGGAATTGACACTGACCCCTAACTATGGGATTTACACTGGCCCCTAACTATGGAATTGACACTGGCTTCTGACTATAGTATTGGCACTGGTCCCTAACAATGGGATTGACACTGGTTTCTAACTATAGCATTGGCACTGGCCCCTAACTATGGGATTGACACTGGCTTCTGACTATAACATTTAAAACTGCTAAATAGTGTAACCAATTGCCAAAGCCTAGATTTAAATGAAAGAATGGTGTTTATGTGTCAGACCCTTCACCTCCGAAACTAATAATAGATGTAAGGATGTAAGATTTCTGCTTGGATTTGTATGGGCTGCAACCATTCTATATATCTTGTAAGAAATTCTAAGTTCTTATTGTAAACAAAACATTCCTTCTATTCAAAGAATATAGTCCCTTCTACCACTGGTCAGGTGAATGGTTTATGTAAATACCTCAAGTACCCCACAGAAACAGTCTTATTAAGTTAGGTTTAGTACTGTTTCTAATTTAGATAATGTGCAATGGTTCAGAAATAAAGACTAATATCAGTCGTCTGTTTGTTTGTTTCAGCCTAAGAATGATCATTTATTTAAAAACTACTTTAAACTATTTCAAACACAGTGAAAACGTATATAGTGGCCTAGTTTATTAAATTGGTAGGAGTTGATTATCTTTATCTATAGTCCTCACTTGCGGATCCAGGGGGGGGGGAGATAGGGGTGATTGCTGAGAACAAAAGAATTAAAGCGGCCTTAATCAAGAGGGAAAAAAGAAAGCTGTCCTGTCCGCTAGCCCTAAATCAGAGGCGTACACATGTACGAATTGTGGCAAAGTCTGCCGTTCTAGAATTGGCTTGATTAGCCACACCAGATTCTGCCCCGTCTCAAGATTAAGAAAAAACCAGTGACTCGTTTGGGCGCATCCATTGCTTTTCGAGACAAAAGGAGCCATACATATACATATATATATATATATATATATACATATATATATATTTATATATATACATATATATATATAAAGATAGATAGATAGATAGATAGATAGATAGATAGATAGATAGATAGATAGATAGATAGATATCGATAGATAGATAGATAGATAGATAGATAGATAAATAGATAGATAGATAGATAGATAGATAGATAGATAGATAGATAGATAGATAGATAGATAGATAGATAGATAGATAGATTGCTATAACTTAGCAATTAACCTCAACGAAAGTGATATAAAACAGAACGTTTAATAAGCAATTATAAACTACATCTAGAGCCAAACTTAGAATCACATCTCAGGCCTTCTTGTTTACATCGCTTATCATTGGCCATCTTCCTTCCTCTGTTCTCTATCGTGTCCTCTGGTACGCAATGTCGCGCCAAATGACTGTGCGCAATGTAGAGTCATAACACTGCCCCCTTCTTAGTTGTGTTCGTCCCGAACATGACCAGATTTTCGACAGGGCTGAAGAATTGTCAGTGCAGATGAAGTTCTGGCAAGAAAGTCCCACTGAAGGCCAGGTCATAAACACACTGTCATTTTCAGTCATCTCCAGAAGGTAGGCCTTTCTACACATGTCCATTAACCACCTTATCAGAGTCCAGTTTCCGCTAAAATTGATTCATCTTTTACTCTGCTTTGTGAAGGCAGACGTACACACGTTTGTCAAGTCTAGACCTGTTGATTTTTTTTCTGGTATTTGCATTGTTCATTCGAGGTGCCGCCCATACAGTTCTTATTAAATTTCTGTCTGCAGTTAGTACTGGTAGCCAAACAGGAGTATTGGACACAGACCCAACGTTGTCTGATTTGGTCATGCCCATTGAAGCACTCATATCAAGGACATCGAAAGCAATAGTTTCACTCTGCCTATAGGTCACTCCTCTAGATTCTTCATCTAGCGTTTTCTTTTCGGGTCTGCGCTTATCGTCGAAAAGGTTGCCACTTTCTTTATCTCGAAAGCTAGACTCATCTGATTTGTCATTATGATCATCGACGGCGCTGCCACCACCAACACTTTCCTTGTAACTACCCGTATAGCCACAACAATGATTGGTTGATGTTTCAATCTCCGCTCTTCTAGGATGTAGCTGGCCTTCCAGTTTGTTCCACTTCAGTTTGTCCCTTTTATGATACCTGTTTACTGACAGATTAGACCATTTTGGTATGGTCGTATGTTCGATTCGTTTCACCTGAATGCCTTCCACACCATCATCAAGCAATGGGAACTCTATGTGTCCATATTGTACAGTTCCACTTCCAATGTTTAGAGATAAACCGAATTCCTGCATAAAATCCAGACCAAGGATGCAATCGTCGACAACATTGGCGATCAGAAAATCATGACTAAATGGTTGACTTCCTATTTCAAAATTAAGCCGTGCCTGTCCTAATATAGGTAACAGTTCGCCACCTGCCGTTTTAAGAGTGTAGCCATTCACTCGAATTATTTCCTGATCACCAATCAGACTGGGTCCAACTATCGACCGTGTAGCCCCTGTGTCCAAGAGGAACCTATAAGAACCAGCGCCAATCTTTCCCTGCTTTGTTCTAACACTCTGAAAGTAGTCTTTATTCTCGGAGTTTCGATTTTCTGGGTTGCCAGTTCTTGCTCCCTAAGCCCGTAGAATCGTAGCGGTTGACGTTCCGATGCACAGCCTTGGTCTTGGAACAACATGTTACAATTCCTCCGTAAATGACCTGGAGTGTTACAATTCCAACAACGAAAAGTCTTTTTACTACGCCTTGAGGTCTGATAATGTTCCCGTTCATTTAAAGCCTTTTCCACCATTCTTCGAATCAGCCTCGGCAGATCCTCCTCTTCCGCCACATTTAACGTCCGACAATAGTGTAAGTTCCTCGCTGAAACTTCGGCCGCCTCGTAGGACAGGGCATAGATGAGGGCTTCGTTGATTTTCCGTTTTCCGCTTATTCGGATGGCTTTCTTAAGTTCCGAATCTTGCACTCCATCTATGAAAGCATCTGTGACCAGAACATCCAAAAGTTCCTGTGTTGCCGATGGGTAAGCAAGACGGGCGAGACGTTCTACGTCTGCTGCTAATTCCTGTAATGTCTCTCCGTTTTTCTGTTGTCGATTCTTTAATTGCATCCTGAAAACTTCCTGCAGGTGTTCATTGCCGTATCGTAGTTCCATTGTTTTGACCATGGCATCGTAGTCTGTCCGATCTGTCATAGTCTGTAACAATTCGGCTGCCTTGCCTCTGAGTGCCAACATGAGACCAGTTGCCCTCTCTGCCTTGGTAAACCATCTGTTGACTTGCGCCGCCGCCTCGAATTGTAATCGATACGCCGACCAAGACACAGAGCCGTCAAACACCGGTGGTTAAATCTTCCCCGTCATTTCAGTCACAGTGGCCCCCGCATCTTGTTTCTTTTGCAGCTCCGCCTTCATTCCATTTCGTAATTGTTGAATTTTAGAATCAACATCTCACACCATTTGGGACCTTAATTCAGCGACCTCATTTCTTAATTGTTGTTTGTAATCGTCCATGTCCTTTTACAATCCAAACAAAACGGAGTCTATAGGGCTCAGTTTGTTACCTAATTCATCTTTCATCGATTTCCGAATCTCCCCCGTATCGGGTTCTATTTCGAATAAATTGGTGTCCGGATCCTGTTCATCATCTATGATGCTTTGCTTCAGACGCTCCATGAGCGCCTTTTTGTTGCCGCTTACCTTCAGCTCTCTGCATCTGAGTTCTCGTCTAAGCTCTATCAACGAAAGCTGACCAAGTGTTTTTGTTGACGCCATCCCGTATCTTTCTCACGTTGGGTTATTCGAAAAGAAAATGGTGTAACGGTCGTGTACCAAGACCTTGTTCCCACTTTCGTTGAGGATCCCACTTCTGACACCAATTGCTATAACTTAGCAATCAACCCCAACGAAA
This sequence comes from Biomphalaria pfeifferi, assembly GCA_030265305.1. Classification (NCBI taxonomy): domain Eukaryota; kingdom Metazoa; phylum Mollusca; class Gastropoda; family Planorbidae; genus Biomphalaria; species Biomphalaria pfeifferi. Next base: position 4,059,202 of record JASAOG010000013.1, read on the forward strand.
GTGATATAAAACAGAACGTTTAATAAGCAATTATAAACTACATCTAGAGTCAAACTTAGAATCACATCTCAGGCCTTCTTGTTTACATCGCTAATCATCGGCCATCTTCCTTCCTCTCTTCTCTATCGTGTCCTCTGGTACACAATGTCGCGCCAAATGTGCGCAATGTAGAGTCATAACAATATATATATATATATATATATATTGATATTTTAACCAATCTTTACATTATGTCGTTCCCCAGTTAGCCGATTGAGGGGGCGAATACATCTACTGCCCTTCCTACCTAAACCCTTTGAGTGGGGGGGGGGGGGCGGTCCTACTTTTATGGAGAAATTATAGTTTGTGAACAAATTTAGTTGAATATCTATATAATATGAACATATTGATATTTGAACCCATCAGTATATTATGTCGCTCACACACTCTAATCTCAAATTTTATCATTTGTAAATTTTAATGAAAAAGGTTTTTACCAGGTAGGAGGGGCGATACATGCAATCGCCTTCCGCCCATCGTACAAACCAATACTTTTTTTCTTTTTTGTATTTTAATTAAGAAATTACAAAGTTAAAAAAAACAGTCACAAATATAATTTATATATGCTATAAATTAAATTCTTATATCGAGTCGCCCCACGCCCTATTTTTTAATGATAAATGGAATCATTGACAGAAATTATAAAAAGGAGCGAGGATTAACGTTTTCACTGTATCGCCCTCCCCCCTTTCCAGACGAAAACATGACTTTTTAAAACAGAAAAGTCAAACATGGCGACAGAGTTTATTTAATTGCACACGAATTTATCTTAGTTATTTTAAGAAAGACTTTGTTTTGCAAAATTTAGAATTCATAGGAAATTTTTCAGTATAAGAGTAACAATTAAGATGCGTTCTGAACCCAAATATTAGTTTCCTAGTCACCTTTTTTCCACCCTGTACTCAAACTGATATTATTCTATTGTATAAATAAATTTGAGACTATAACTCACAATTTATACTTGAATCCTAAAAATGCAAAAAATAAATTAGAGTAGAATCTAATTGGTCCACTTCATTTCTCCTCCCACTTCCGAATTTTTTTGTTTAGAGCATTACATTCTAGTTCTGTAACAAAACAATGTTACAAACATGCCTATTGAACTAAATGTATCACTTACAAATGAGCTTTTTTAAAAAATATTATTTTTCGAATTTTTTTTTTGGCGGCGATCCTCAAAGTCTTAATCTAAATATGTGGGGTGTTTTATCTTATCAAAGAACAAATCGGTTGTATTTGTATTGTAGAAAAGCCTGTACATTCATATTAGAATATTTTTCAAGTAAAACATTATTCAAAAGGTCATTTTTTAATTGGATGAATAATGAGCTGTAGATGTCGTTTCTGCTTTATCTTATCTTATCTTATATTATATAATACAGACGTTACTTCAAAAAAGAAGATGATTACGTACTACGCGTCATGCATTTAGTCATGCATATTAACCAATGACTTAAATTCTGCCAAGTCACTGGTTTTTCTGGCTAGCTCAGGCAACCCATTCCATGCTCTAATAGCACTAGGGAAGAAGGAGTATTTGTACAAATTTGTCCTAGCATATGGGACGATGAATGTGCCTTTATTTTTGTGTCTTTCAGAGTATTTTATTAAATTTTGTTTTTGTATTTGAAGATTATGGTTCAGTGTTTTATGTATAATTGCTACTTTACTTTTGAGTCTTCTGTCCTGAAGGCTTTCTAAATTTAGTGATTTTACTAATGGTGTTACCCTAGTCAAATGTGAATATTCGTTTGTTATGAATCTCACTGCTCTATTTTGTGTTTGTTCCAGTTTCTTAATGTTTTCTTGAGTTGAGGGGTCCCACACGGTGGATGCATATTCTATTATTGGCCTAACCAAGGTTAAATAACATTTTAGTTTTATGTTCTTATTTGATTTATAGAAATTTCTTTTAATAAACCCTAATGCTTTGTTGGATTTTTTTATAGTTTCATCAATATGTGGATTCCATGACAGTTTTTCATTTATTATAACACCTAGGTATTTTGAGTTTTTAGTCTGTGTTACTGGTTTGCCATGAATAAGATAAGTGGAATTAATTTGTTTTAGTTTTTTTGTTACTCTTAACAACTGACATTTTTCTGGGTGGAAAGACATGCTCCAATTTGATTCCCATTTCTGTAATTCATCTAATTCTCTTTGTAAAATATCTGTGTCTTGTTTTGTTTTTATTGTTCTATATATTATGCAATCGTCTGCAAATAATCTGACTTTTGTTCCTGAACTAATGCAATTTGGTAAATCATTTATGTAAATTAAAAATAGTAGTGGACCCAAGACTGTTCCTTGAGGTACACCTGAGTTTACTGTTATTGGTGTTGATTTAGAGCCATTTATTATTACAGTTTGTTCTCTCCCTATCAGAAAATCTTTAATCCACTGATGCAGTGGACCGTTAATGCCGAAATATTTTAATTTTTTAAGCAAACTATGGTGGTGAACTTTGTCAAAAGCCTTGGAAAAATCTAGTAAGATAGCATCTATTTGTTCACTATTATCTAAACCTTTTGAAAAATCATCAATTAGTCCTATTAGTTGTGTTTCACATGATCTATATTTCCTAAAGCCATGTTGGTATGGGGTGAGGACATTATGTTTGTCTAAGTGGTTTATGATGTTGCTACATATTATGTGTTCTAGTATTTTACATGTGATGCTTTTGGCGTCGGGGCTTCGCCTTAGCTGTCAAGAAAAAGACCTCAACATGGCTGGATTTTTTTTTCGACAAAGGTTGAGAAACACTACTTTAAAAAAAAATAATTAATTTTATAAATATATATATATATATATTGTTTTTTTTAAAGTACAATGTGATAGACTTAAAGGCAGGCCCTAGACACAAGCCACATGACGACGAAGTCAGGACAAAAATGAACAGAAAATTTGAAAAGACAATTAACTAATTAACATTGAACATTTGTTAACACAAATAAATGTGCTCGTGTCGATATATTTGACAAATAGAAACTGACTGGAACATGAAACTCAACACATTTTATTTGTGTCTGATTTAGCCTACTGTTTCTTTACAGTATTATGTAATATATATATATAAGTATATATATACAGGGCTTTTTTGTGAAGGTACACACCGGTACGGCGTGACCCGGCACATTTTTGAAAAAAAATATTACTTTTCTTGTATTTTAACGTATATTATTAATTTTTAGTAGTTAAAAGTTTGGCAAAAGACTACTGAATACCGGTAGGAAAAATCACTGTATATATATATAATTTAGAATATACATATGGTATACATACTTAGACATACATATCACACTACTATAAGTCTTTGCAAAAGCACTACATTACTTTTGTGAAACGGATAGAGAATGGTTTTCTAAAATATTTTGTATTTGATCCCACTTCTTTACTTAGGAAATAATATTCTTTTTAAATAATGTTAAGTGATTATATTATCTATACACTGTAGGTTATCAATGAAAATAAGAATCATATTGATACGCAATCATATATTTACCTATATCCAGGATGATCTCCCCACTTTGAATATACACATGAAGTTCTGGATCATCTCCCCCTGTGAATGCCTCTAATAGCACAAACTCTCAATATTGACATCACATTTGACACAGAAAAGGGCTAATTATAACTTGAAGACGCATTCAAGCCTGGCTAGTTCGGACCCAAGCCAAGTCTAAGGCGCCCATCCTTAGCTGCTCAAACATTGCTCTGTGTTGAGTGCTGGGTCAACAAAAGGTAACATATTTGCTTTCTCTCCGCAGTCATAACACATTGATGGGAAAGAACCAAACTAGCTCAAAGCAATGGAAGTGTCAGAGAGACTAAGGAAGGGCGTGAAGAGAGGATAGGAATCAATCGTTCACGTTGGGATATATATATATTGAGTGTGGGACGTTTGATTTGTTTTATCTAGATTCTAAAATATACTAATAATAGGCTTAATATGATAGAACCTTTGTGTTTTTTTTTTTTGGGTGGGGGGGGGGGGGTAAGCAGAGACTTATTCTTTTTCTAAAAGCACAAACTTATTTCTCATGAACTCGAAGCTCTGTAGAGGATAACCAACAGAAAGAAAGACTAGAAAAAAAAACGTAGCACTAAACTAGGTCATGCTGAAACAGATCCAACCTACACCTGTTGTCACATGCCCCGTTATAGACCCTACCTACCCATGCCCTGCTATAGAAATGACCTACCGTTTCTTGCAAAAGACCCAACTTCCCCGTTTCTTGCAATAGACCCAATCTACCCGTTTCTTGCAAAAGACCTAACTTCCCCGTTTCTTGCAATAGACCCGATCTACCCGTTTCTTGCAAAAGACCCAACTTCCCCATTTCTTGCAATAGACCCGATCTACCCGTTTCTTGCAAAAGACCTAACTTCCCCGTTTCTTGCAATAGACCCGATCTACCCGTTTCTTGCAAAAGACCCAACTTCCCCATTTCTTGCAATAGACCCGATCTACCCGTTTCTTGCAAAAGACCCAACTTCCCCATTTCTTGCAATAGACCCGATCTACCCGTGTCTTGAGCGTAATGCGCTTTTGAAAGCGAAGATCGGGTCAAATACTAAGTTATCAGCTACGAGTAGCATTAGACTCTCATGAATTCTTTGTGTAGCGTTAATGGTCTCTCTTTCCCTTTGTGTTGATCTTGTTTGATCTTATATAGTTATATTGGGTTTTTACCTGTACATGTACAAGAATGGGCCTACAATTTGTTCTTTCATCTTCAGTCAATCCGTTGAAAACAATGTATTCACATCAAGTGACATTGTTTTCCATTGGATCTACGCAGTCATTTCATAGGAAATACAGTTCCGTCATTCTTGTTCCGACTAGATATGCATTGGCTTCGGAAAAAAGCATGAAAATACTATGAAATTTTTTTATCCCAAATATGTTAGGACAAATTCAAATAAGTAGCCTACTTTTTTCTTCACAAGGTCACATAGAATAAGAATAACTAATTAAATATGTTATTAACATAAACAACTAAACAACGTACAGTGAATAATAATATTAATTTTCGAAACAACTTATGTCATTGATACACAAATCGTATTGATTGTGATCAATTGTCAGCAAGAATGACCTACTTTTTGTCAATTACCAGCAAGAGAGACTTACATTTGTCAATTAATACCAATAATGACCTACTTGTGGTCAATCATCAACAAGAATGACCTACTTATGGTCGATGTTTAGTAAGAATGATCTACTTTTTATTAATCAGCAGCGAGAATGGCCTAGTTGTGCTCTATTATCAGCAGGAATGACTTGCTTGTGGTCCATTATCAGCAAGAATGTATATTTTGCAATTTCAGGAGATTTCCAGGCCGCGGAAAATCTGTTACAAGTTATAAAATGGTTTGATTTAATAATTTACACCTATGATTAGCATGGGGCCTATGACAGTGCGGGCCCACTGCGTCGCATGTGTTGAAGTGCCCTAAGGCCGGCCCTGTAAAATAGCGGCGTATGCTACGCCGTGGGTCGACTAGTAACAATATACTCCATTGTTATATCAACCGAGGGGATAATAACAACTGATGTTACAGATACCTTCAAGGCCCTTAACATTCCTGGTCCCTGTTCAGCCTGAGAATCAACATTCTCTAGGCTCCATTCAAGATTCAACTCGGTGGGCTGCGACTCAATTGCGAAAACACGCCCAAATATCTGGGGGTCACCCTGGATAGAAAATTGGCAATGTACTTGCACATCCAGGAGGTTGAACGAAAGGCCTTGGAGAAGCTTGGGTTAGTAAGAAAGCTGGCCAGCACAAAGTGGGGCGCCCGAGCTGACATGCTACGCACACTGTACATAGGGGCTGTCCGCTCGCAAATCGAATACTCACTGCGTCCAAGCCAATGCGAGCAAAACGGCCCTCGAATCAATCGACAAAGCTTGATTAAATATTGATGTAGGGCTTTTAACTGCAATGCAAATACAGATAATTTTCTCGTTATAAAAATATTAAGCTTACTTCTAGCTTCCCTTGTCAGTACAGTTTGAGTAGGCCTAATACTGCTATAATGTACTTCAATCCACTAATGACTATACTATGTCCACTATACAGTACCACTATGTCCACTATACAGCAGTTACTAGATAGTATCACCATACACAAAAATGATGGTTTTTTTTTTCTGTGTTGATGCATAGCCTGCTGAATATTAAACAAGTAACATAAACTTTGTTGTGTTTATTTTAAATCACTTCCTCTTTAATGAAGCTAATGACATATATATAACACATAGCCTATAGTCTAATATTCATTTATTGTAATGCTTCGTTCTTGCAAGAAGTTCTATTAACAGCCAAGCTGATGATTTTACACGGATGTGTGGGCTGGAAATTCAAGTTCACATAAGACGGTGTGCAAAATGTTCACGTACGCCTACGTCTAATATTTTTGTCAACTTCTACTCAAAGAACATTTGAGTCGAGTGCGGTAATTCCCGCTGAAGACGCGATTTAAAACAAAAAGTAAGGCAATTTAATTTTATGATGATTATTATTATTTTTTTTTTTTGAAAAATTATAGCGGTCGGCCAAACCAGAGTTTTTACTGTATGGCCAAGTAGATATTATTTTTTTCAAAAAGTTATACATAAGCTAATTTCTAAGAAAATCGTTTTTATAATAACCTGTTCCGAAAATTTTTTAATCCACAAAGAGATTGCTAGCTAATAGGAGGAATTGTAACTAAATTAAGTGGTTCACTTTGAAAGGCCCAAAAGTAGCGTTGCATGACACGTTGCCTAGCTCTTTAAAGTTTTTGCAATCGAAACGTGACAGATGGACAGACAAGCGACACACATCATCTTACTAAATATGATTGTTACGGCCGCTGAGGCCTATATATCCTTATGTCTATGGACAGCGCTTATTCTCTTTTTCTTTTCGCATTTTTAAAATAATTATTATAATATTCTCAAAGACTGAGTTATTAAGGTAAAGTCTTTTATTTAGATCCAGACTATACTTCTACACCTAAAGAAATCATGATCTAGAATAATCTATACCATAGTCTAACATTGTCTACATCTAGATCTAACAAGCATGCGAAAATTCGACTACATGTCCCGTTTCTTTGAAGGTTTTATTTTGTCCAAGTTGTTTTTTTTATCGATGTCAATTTTCTATATATAGATCTAGATTCATCTACTTCCGGAATAAACAGAATGTTGTTTTGATTTTGGAGAACCATGATCTTTGAACAATGAATACCTTGCAATCTTATAATTAAATCTAATAATATAATCTATATCTATCTAGATCATAATTACTGGTAGTTCGGCTCCCAGTATACATGTTGAGCTAGTTATAAGGTTTAGAATCTAGATATATTCTAGATCTAGACTTAAGTTAAGACTCTACTAGCTGACTGGTAAATTAGTGTCTTAGTCTGTCTTAGACTTAGTTTACTTAACTATTAATTAAAGAGAAACTCAATAGAAAGCGGTATTAGTATTATAAAATATAAATATAATCTATAATAATAGATCAAGAAATTAATATTATTTCATCAATTTCATGATTATCATTTGACTATGACATATGCCATGGGCATGGGTGATATACTATTGATACACTATAGACAGTCTAAGATTAATATAGATCTATTGTTAGATATATTATATATATTCATTATCATCTTAGACTTATCATGACATGATTTATCTGTATACTATGACTATAGTCAATAATAGTCTTATAGTAATATTATACTACTATTAGATAGTCTATTGTTATAATTATTATAGTATAGATCTAGAATCTAGTAACAGTATACTCCTCTCCAGACAAAAATTGAAAAATTTAGGATCTAGATCTATTAGGCCTGTTACTCGGTTTAAAATTAAACTAATCATAAATCAACAAATCTGAAATTGAGTTATAGGCCAAAGCTATTTATAAATATATACAAGTAACAATAGTGAATAATAGAAAAATCAGAGAAAACTTTGGGAAAAGTGAATAGATCTAGATCTAATCTAGACTATTGTTAGATCTAGAGGAAAAAATTCTAATAGTAATTGGGTTCACAACTTATCTCAGATGTTCCCTGTATGCTTAAAAGTTTCTTGTAAATTCAAAATTGTTTAAAATAAAGTCTTTCTTTAAACAAATGTTTAACATACTTATTAAAACAAATTAAATAATTATTATATAAGTATTATAAGATAAGATAAATGCCATCTATCGAATAGTTTTAGAACCTGATACACATATAAACTATTGGTATATTTGTTTATCATGCTTTACAAGTCATGTTTTTTGCTGGAAAGCAGGTGGTGGAGGTAAAGTGGAAATGAATAATCAGGTAGAGGTCCTCTCTCCATTTTATATTTACTATTAATGATTGCATTTGACATTAGTGAGTGGGAGTTGATTTGACCTATGTTGGCAGGACACATATCCTTGTTGGGGGACAAATATATATGCCTAAAGCAGTCTCTTTGGTGAGCTGACAGGTGGTCGACTTGACAGAGATGGCCCACAGAAATGCTTTAAAGACAAGCTTAGGCGCCAACTTGCTTTTACTGACATAGAAGAGACCATCTGGTTGGAAGCGGCTTCAGAATGAGACAACTGGGGGTCACTTACAAAGGCAGGGGTATACACATTAGAGACCAATGCGCTGCAGAGGACAGACGTAGGTGGCAAAAAGAAAATCTAAATCAAACACTGGTGGACAATAGTTATGCCTAATCTAGATGTGGTAAAATATGTAGGTCGCAGCTGGGGCTGCGTAGCCACGGGAAATACTCTATTCCTCATTAATCTTCAGACTCTAAGATAAGCCTTATTACAATAATATATGTAAAATATATATAGTCTCTTTAGCTAATATCATCAATGGAGAACTCAGCGGAAGATGAATTAAAACCCAGCTGCAGTAGCAACTATTTAACTTCTGAGAGAACGGAGAAACTTGCTGATGAAATGGAGACTGACAACACTGATAGAGAGGAAGAAGAAGAGGGAGAATTGAATGGCTCTATTGAGCAAGAAGAAGAGGGAGATGAAGAGATTGATGAGAATGAAGACGAAATGGAATCTAAAGCCTCTGCCCACAAAGTTGTTGATGGAGCAGATTTATTTGATGATTTTGAGTTTGGCACCAACAGAGCTGAGGAGAACAGCACATTCAGAGAGGTTTGTAAAATGTTTTACACGTTTAGAATTTTCCTTCAGAATAGAAGATAATTTTAATTTACTTCCTAGTCGAAACTTTCATCAGAACATCAGGGATAGCAGAAAGCAGGGTATAAACCCAGGACCATCGAGAAGCCTGAACGACAGTCCAGCGCTCATACCACATGACAAGGCAACTATCCTGAAGAATGTGTGATTATAAAACAATTCAAATACATTGTGGCTGTCAACACTTATTTTAAATCCCTGAGTACTAATTGATTTTGAAAAATATTTAAATGTATGCCTAATATTTTAACCATAATGACCCAAACAATTTTTCTCTTTTTTTTTGTGTGTTATGAGAACGTTTTCTGTCATCTTGGTTACTTTTAACACATGGCAGTGTTATGTTGGCACAATCACATTAAGTGGGCTTTGTAACTATACTTAAGATTTAGAAACAATAGAATTAGGAGTTGAACAAAACAGAGTCTGATGGGGACTTATGCTCCACTGGGAGTCAAATGGATTTTATGATACTATTCAAGTTGGGTTCAGAGGTTAGGTCTCATTTTCTGTCATCTGGTTATTTGTGACTCTAGGCAGTTTTATTTTGGTACACATTAAGTGGACTTGACTACACTTTGATTTGAGATGGTTTTAGTACTCAGTAAAAAAAAAATTTTACTGAGTCAGAATTTTGTGCTGGCTTACACTGCAAGATATCTATAACTTAATACAATCTCTTGAAAAGCATGCATGGTCTATCCTTAGAATATGGGCTTACAATTTTCCAACAGTGGACAAAATATTTTAATAATGCAAATGTTACACCATAGAATTAAGTTCCATGCCCATTATGATAAGAGATACAGTTGTGTTACTTATTTCTATCAGGATGTAGCCACTGATGTAGGGGGGTGGGCTGATGGTGATAAAGTTTGTACAGCTGCAGTCAATTTGAGCAGGAAATTTATTTGTATTGATTATCCAGGTGTGATAAGAAATGTGGATAAAGCCCTGGACACTCTGGGTGGTGTCTCCTACATTCAAAAAGTAAGTAGGTTTTTTAAATCTAATTACTTTTTATTAGTTTCTTAAACTGTTTATTGAAGTAGCTGATGTGTGCATGTTGAAAATGTTTCTCCGTTTTTGTCTTAAATTCATTAAAACTCAGAAACCTATGAGTTCAAATCTTTTAGATGTACCTTCATTGATGGAACAATTCTAAAGACTCTCTCCAATACTCTCATTATTTGATACTTGTCTAGAGTGTACTGCTTTGATAGGGATTCCATTCAATTCCTTCATTCCAGGGTTGGTTTTAAGAGTTTTTCATCTTGTTGGCCATATTATATATAAAGGTAAATGGGGTCAGTAATTGCACCTGGTGGTCTCGGCTGTAGAGTTTGTAGTAAGAATGACCTTGTCCTCTTTAATGGGGAGATTCGAAACAAGATCATTATGGCAATTGGGGCCTCACGATGACCTGCTAACCACTGTAAAAAAAAAATGCTAATTCAACTTCTATAGTTCAAGGAACATGTGAAGGAGAACTCTTGTAGACATAGTATAGGAAGTATAAAGTATAGAAAAAACAACTCTTTAATACAACTCCATTAGAGGAAGATAACAAAAACTGAAAATAACTTCAATCTTCTGCATTAGTTCAAAGGTCAATCAACAAACAAAAAGTGCCACTATTTAGTATAACATAATATCTCTTTCTTTGTATTCACAGTGTATCAAACAAAACCACAAACTGGAACTCAACTTCCGCCCTAAAGACCCATACTGTAAGCCAGTTCTTTCATCACTCTGTCCATCTAGAAATTTACTTTTAAAAATTCGGCGAAGAAGAAAATTAGAACCAAACAGCAATCCTGTCATGCAATATGAATATCAAATTGAGGTAATAGGTGCAGTGGATAATATGTACAGGTTTGATAGTAAGTATTCATATTTTACTACAAAATAAACAACACTCTACTGATAGAAATGATTCCCATATATAAAATATATTTAAAAAAACTATATCTTAAATATGTATCAAAATCTATCTATCCATTTCTAAAACTTTCAAAATTATTTTGTAAAAATAGATAGGTTCAACAAAGCTATTCATTTGTTCAAAAATTTAAACTCCAATTCTTTTTAAGAAGAGAGAAAAAGTAACTAAGTAGACTTTAAGCACACAAGTTGAGCTTTAACTTTGAAAAGTTTGTCATTAGCTTCTATGTTTTTTTTAATTTGTATTCTAGTTTTCTATCCTTTTGGTTTTCTCCTCAGAAATGTGTGATTTTCAATATCTCCCTGTGATCAAGTTGCCAGATGGCCAGTACAAAGAAATCTTATCCAGCATCAAGCCTAAAATTGATGATGACAGGGAGGAATACCTGTCTAGAAAAGTTCCACTCTACTTACCTCCTTTTTGTTTTTCAAGACGAGAAACTCCTACCAATTTTTTTTTTGAAAATGAGGTTTTGACTGAAGGAGAGACAGCAATTGGAAGCGGTTGGTTTTTTGAAAAGATTCTTTCCTTTAGTTTGTGTTCAATGTTTTTTTTTTCTTATGAGAGGTATCTTTAAAAATGTGTTGTAATTTGACTTCAGATTCCTATCATATATGCTCTATTCTTACTTTCTATTCCTTCAGTAATGTGAAGAGTTGTCAAAAAATGCTAACTCACTCTAGTGGATAAATTAAAGAATAGTCTCAATGTTTCTTTTTCTTATATTTGAAGTTATTTTTACAATGCATCTTATTAGCTTGCAAACAGGGCCGGTCTTAGGCCACTGCAACCTATGCGGCCGCAGTGGGCCCCGCACTTTCATTTGCCCCGCGCAATGCGAATTCTAAGTGTAAATTATTAAATTAAACCATTTTAACTTATTATTAAAGGAATTCTCCTGAAATTATAAAATATAAGAAAAAGTCTATCTCCTGAAATTATTAAAATCTTCTGAAAACATGCAAATGTCCTTAAAACAGGCAAAATTGTCATTTCGGGGTGTCATTCAATATGGAAAACGCCAATCCTATTCGCGATTAAAAAAAACAACAAAAAACGAAACGGCTTTGTCAGCTTTCATTTAATAAAATTGTAATAATAAGACGAAATTTAACCAAAACAAGAAGTTCAAATACTTAATTTACTTTAATAGTCACTGACATACAAATATATATCTAAATCTATCTCGACCTCTTCAAAAAAAAAAAGTGATATTTTGCTAGTCAATAGTAAATCTAAAAGGCAGATCTGAATGTTTATCGGTTTTTTGTTGGAAAACTACATCTACTGTAGATGGCTCGTAAAGGTAATTTGACAGTGATTTTGTACTTAGTAAACTATATATAAAATGCAAAGATGAATTTATTTTCTATAACAAAATCTTAATTTTTTTCACTTTTTATCCTTATTACAACGCAAATTAGGCCCGCGCAATCTCTTTCGCATAGGGCCCCGCAACCTGTAGGACCGGCCCTGCTTGCAAACTCCAAACGGGTGCAGGGTGGGTGGACAGGAATTTTGAAAAACAGTTCTAACAATTTTCCTAGAAATGTCTGCCTTGACCATTATAATTTTTTTTAATGATGATCATCTTAAAATTAAATTTGGTCTTTTCTGAACATGTTTCAGTGGGGGCACTTACCTTAAATGTTTGTTTGTATTTTTGAATACGCTTCATCACTTCATTGTTTCTTTGTATTCAGTAAAGAGTTTAATAAATAAATACAAAAACAAAACCAAATAAAATACTCAGACACAAATATAAAGGCACATTCCTCATTCCATATGCTAGGACAAATTTGTACAAATGCTCCTTCTTCACTAGAGCTATTAGAGCATGGAATGGGTTGCCTGAGCCAACCAGGAAAACCAATGACTTAGTAGAAATTAAGTCGTTGGTTAACATGCATGACTAGATGCATGATGCATAGGACGTAAGCATCGTTTTTGAAGTGATGTCTGTATTTAATAAGATAAGATTCTTCTTCTTCTTCTTCTAGCCAGCTTTATTGTTGCTGAGCTGTGAGCTCTTTTGCAGACTGTGCCAAAAGAAAAAAGTGTGCAGATAAGATAAGATAATAAAATAGACAGTCATGTACATTTTGCACACCATCTTATGTAGAAATGTAATAGATGAAGTGGATTGAGCAAGCTCCCTAGAAAGACTAAATACTAAAGCATTACAAGAAAAGAAGCAGAAATTGTAGAGCACACCATCAGCTTCATTAAGGAGGAATGGATTTTTTAAAGAAAACAGCCTTTTTTTTTGTTGCTTGTTTCTTTTTCAGACAGGAAGAAGAGGTTTCATGGTGTTATCCACAGATCTTTCAATAATCCAGATGTTCCTATCCAACCAAATCCAGCAGTGACAGAGAAAGCCTCTAAGCTGCCAGAACATCATGTTAAAATTGTTACAGATATTCTTAATGATGTAAGTTTTCTGATCGGTATGGCTTGTTGGTGATAGGAAATAGCTGGGTTTTTTTTTGTTTGTTTGCTTAAAGTGGTTTATAGAGTCATTTTTTATTTATTTTTTTTAAGTAGAGCATAAATGAGGTTTTGTATATAATCACAATAAAAAGGCTTATTTCTGAGTCTGAATATTAAAAATGAGTGCAGCATTTCTTGTAACTATGTAGACGAAGGTTTGTACCTTTATATTTCGCAACATCCAATGCAAAAGAAAACTATTTCTGCCAAGATTTCAAATAAGTTTTATTCTTTTTGTCTTCTCCTGTCTGAGTCATTTCCTTTTATTGGGGGCTGGGAAGAAAGGTAAAGAGAGGAGGACCACTGCAAGTCAAGCATTATTTTCAATGAGCACTTTCTATATATAGAGAGATGTTGCCAACATTTGTTGATACTTTGTGTTCTTTGTCCTATCATTGTAATGTAAAAGAATCGATTTCAGTCTAATTAATCTATTAGAACTTAATGTCTCAATCAGTTATTCAAAGAAAGGCCGTTGTGGATCAAAACAGCCATAATGGCTAGAATCGATCATGTACATCACCGGCTTATCAAACCCATTCTCCCGATGGTTGCCTACTACATTGAAACTGGGGCCTGGCGCAACTTGTGGTGTAAGTTTGGATTTGATCCAAAGAAAGATCCTGCAGCAAAGATTTACCAAACAATAGATTTTAGACTGCGCACAGGTAATCTCCAAATTTCTCTGTCACAATTTTAAGTTTAAAGTAATTTTTTTTTTTTGTTATTATATTTTTATTGTTTAGGTTACAACAAGAATTTATTAAAGGCTAAACATTTGATTTATAAACTCTCTGGACTTGCATATCAAAATTGTAGTTTATATATAAAAATGGCTTCATCACAAAAAAATTTCAACTTGATTTATTCACTACAATCATTATGGCAACTTAAACATACAAAAAAAAGAAGATAGAAGAATGTTTTTAAAAAATTTTTTGTTTGCTAGCTGACATAAGGTTTAAGTCAAAGTTGTATCATTTTACTTTTTGTTTTGTATTAGCTGCCAACAAAAATCAAGTGGAAGCCAAACGAGGTGTTGAAACTCCAAGGTACATCCACTCCACAAAAAAAAATTTGCCTGTTCATAAGACACCAATACATAGTGTGGAAGATATAAACCCTAGTGAGTTGGAGGTCAAGAAACTGAATCCCTCTGGCCTGGTAAGACTTTTATTGGCACAATTGAATTTCAACAAGCTAGATTTTGGTCAAGAATTCTAACCATCCAGACTTAAACAATAATTAAACTTTTTTTGTACAATTACCATCAGTAGTCTAATAACCTTTGCAATCACTTGCTAATATGGTAATACTATAATGGCACAAAGACGTTGACTAAATAGACTAATTAAAAAGTATCTTTTATCACTCAAACACAGCTACCATGTGTTGAAGAACCTTTCATGAAAGATGCCATGTAAAATCCTTAAAGACATATTTGACCTATGTCACCACAGTTTTATCAGATCTGGATGAAATGGTTGGCTACTCTCCATTAAGGCTAGAACAGAAAACATTAAAAACTCTTTTTATTTCACTATCTGTCAGGGTGGTTCCAGGTCATTTGTCACCACATAAGTACATAGAAGCCTAATTCATAAAGCTCTGGTCATGTTTGTGTGTGTGTGTGTGCATTTATGTTACCTATGTGAATGTTGTTAGTTAATGTTTTCATCAATATTGTTATTTTTATAGTAGTAATGCTGAGGTGGAGGATTTTAATCAAACTTAATTTTTGTTTGGATCAATAAAATTATCTTATCATATCTTAATACCTTTGAAACATTTGCTGGCAACCTACTAAGAATTGAGCAAACGTTATAGAATTAATTGCTTTGACTTTTGTTGGCAAAATTTAATATCAACAGTTACATTATGATCATCACTAGATAATTCTTTCAAACATGTTGTTACTGTGAACACCCTTTGAAATTTGATCCATGCTAGCCTCACGAGGAGAGGAAGTTTGTTTTGTTCATTTTTATACACTTTTAGTCATTTTTTTTTTTTTAGTAAAAATTGAATCAAATTCGGCTTTTCATTATTTTTTTGTTTTCCAGAGTCTTCATGCACTTCATATATTTATTTATATCTATTTTATTATTTTACCATTATATACCCACTTGTCTAGTGTTGTTTGTTTTGTTTTCAATGAGTTACTGTTTGTTTTGTTTTCAATGAGTTACTGTGTGTTTTGTTTTCAATGAGTTACTGTGTGTTTTGTTTTCAATGAGTTACTGTTTGTTTTGTTTTCAATGAGTTACTGTTTGTTTTGTTTTTAATGAGTTACTGTTTGTTTTGTTTTCAATGAGTTACTGTTTGTTTTGTTTTCAATGAGTTACTGTGTGTTTTGTTTTCAATGAGTTACTGTTTGTTTTGTTTTCAATGAGTTACTGTTTGTTTTGTTTTCAATGAGTTACTGTTTGTTTTGTTTTCAATGAGTTACTGTTTGTTTTGTTTTCAATGAGTTACTGTTTGTTTTGTTTTCAATGAGTTACTGTGTGTTTTGTTTTCAATGAGTTACTGTTTGTTTTGTTTTCAATGAGTTACTGTTTGTTTTGTTTTCAATGAGTTACTGTTTGTTTTGTTTTCAATGAGTTACTGTTTGTTTTGTTTTCAATGAGTTACTGTTTGTTTTGTTTTCAATGAGTTACTGTTTGTTTTGTTTTCAATGAGTTACTGTTTGTTTTGTTTTCAATGAGTTACTGTTTGTTTTGTTTTCAATGAGTTACTGTTTGTTTTGTTTTCAATGAGTTACTGTTTGTTTTGTTTTCAATGAGTTACTGTGTGTTTTGTAATAAGATACTGTTTGTTTTTGTTCTCAATGATGTTCAATGATGAACTTTTGGTCAATCTATTATTTTTTTTCTTCTTTTATACTTTATGTTATGTCCTAGTTTGAATACTTTATTGTAATATCCAACTGGCAATAAATTAATTCTTTCACAATTTCTTTGAAAAAAAGATTTTCGTTTCTATCTCAGGACCTGACATATATATTTAGCCCTGACCACAGACCACCGTATCGTCAGATGAGATATCAAGTCTGTGATGTGCTTCATGAACAGGTTCAGAAGATGTTACACGAGAATGATGGGAAGGTACGTATAGAAAAAACAAAACTTTGTAGACAGAAGAGCATTAGTTTCTTCCTAGTGATACTTGTTTGGGGTTTTGGTCCAATTTGTAGATTCAATTCTGTGTAATAATTGTATCAGTTTCTTCTTAGTGATATTTGTTGAGGATTGGTCCAATTTGTAGACTTAGTTCTAGTAGTGAAAATATTGCCATTTAATTTTTGATCTTGTTACTGATTTGTATACACATAAATATGCTTCCTATGGAGTTGGGATTGTCATAAGAGTTGTGACTAGGTCTTTTGAAACTCTTAGACAAATGATACATCTCCTACACAGGTCTGTAGGGACAACAATCATTCTATCTGACAGGGTTCCAAGCAGATGCAATTTTGTTGCACCTTTTATTGTCCAGGGACACTATGCTGAAACACTAGAACCAAATATCCAGAGACTTTCTAATTTTGTTCATGATACTGGATGCGGTTTGATAAGGTCCTAATTAGTATTTATTCTTTGTGATGTTGGTATTATTGTAGTAATGGTGTTATTGAGTTCAGACTCAGTTGAAAGTAAAGCAAAAGAACAAAAAAAAGTTTTCTATTGAAAACTTGTTGATGGATATTTGTGTGTATTTCTCTGACAGGAGACAGTGTGTACAGAGAGAGATGGTTGGTGTATTCCAGATTTTACAGACATGTGCAGAGATATCTTGAGCAAATCTGTGGAGAAACATTTCTCAAAATAGTGTGAGTGTGTGTGTGACTTCCTACATAGTGTGTAAATCTTATGAAGTGTACATGGATTTGTTGAAAGAATTAATAAAGACTGCATCAGTTTTAAAAGTTGACTTTTACATTTGTAATAAACAAAACAAAGTTAGCAAGTGTTGTTGTTTTTTTTTGAGGTACAATGTTTCTAGAATGCCCTGAGTCCACACAACTCTAATGTTACCTGACACACTTTGGGAAAGTAAAGACTTTGTAGACTGTACTGATCACCTGAAACCTTTGTTGAAAGTTGACCATAGAAACAGATCAGCTTTATATCCACCTGTTTCCTTAGGTTTCAAGATCTGAAATTGGGTTACCTTTAGCTATATATGCAAGTAAACATTTATGCTGAAGATGCTATAACATAAATAAATGATCCCCAGCATTTTTGGAACAGAAGACAATATCTTTTATCAATATTATCATAAAAGAGATAAATCCCCCTTACAACCTTTCTTTACACGTGAATGGCAGGCCTATTCATAACTGTATTCGAAATTTAATTATCTGCTACAAGGGGACGATACTCATAATTGTGTAATGACAGTACGACTTATTAAAAAAAAAAATCTAATGATTATCTCCCTTACAACGTAGACCGACAGATGAGGTCAGGACAAAGTTACTACCATAGTCTTTGAAATGTATGTAATGTATATAGACTGATCGACAGAACGTACCATATACATAATATATACCAGTAATTCAGAAATGGCTTCATTAATTATTGCACTTACAATATATGCTATGGCTATTTTTATAATGGGCGCCATTTTATTCCTTACTCATTAGTGGAGAAGAAACCTTTCTATTTGTGACCTTTACAAACTGCAGCGATCACATCCAAGACTGATTTATACTACAGGCAGAGTTGGGGTGGCGTGTTGTTTTTTATTTTAAGTGTAAAGAGTAAAAAAAAAATCCCAACAAAGTCTAACTTTCTGCCTGCAACATGGACATCTACAAACAACTTGTTTACACAACTTACACCGTGCAGTGGCTAGAACAGCAAGTGAAGTTGACCTGCTTCTTAAGTAATAGCAACTTCGAGAATTTCCGCTCTGCTGAACAGTCACAGGCAAAGTAAGAAATAAAATGCACGCTGTGACAATAATTGGAAAATGTGATAAAATAAAAGTTGTCTATGAAACACTTGATATGTCTTTAGGAAAGGCTTCTTATTAACGATTTCAAATATGAACAATATTAGATGACAATATCATCTAGGTTAAATGACACTAGAAGCATCGTGGGATCGTATAATTCTGTCGTTTGCATTTGAAATGTAACTAAGCATTAATGACTGAAACATTATGACATTTTGTAAACCCATGAAATTTGTCAGGTAATGGTGAAACAATGACATCGATAGTTGGGAAAAAAATGTTGACATAGAAAATCTTGTCTGCATCTTAAACTTTCTCTTCACAGTAGTGAGTGGCTCATCAAATTGTCTTTCCGCAATCTCTTAGAGCAAAAAACTGGATCAACGCCCACTTCAGAAGCCTACTGGACTCAAGAAGGCCCACATTGATCTGCTGTGAGCAAAAAAAAACAACACACATACGCCTATTTGTATCTGTGGCATTTTACGTCTCGAGAGACGATCTTTTCCCTTTCCAACTTCTTGTGTGACTAAAGAGGCCAATCCTTGATACACAGCTGCGATCGCAGGTTGGGCATATATAATCACCAGGCGCCGTTTCATTTTCACCCTTCTTTCTGCTTCTGTTGTGTATGACATCTGCAATCTTTGACCCTTCCTTTATGCTTTCTCTCCACGAGGATCTGTCCAGTGCCACCTCTTCCCAGTTGCCAGTGTCGATTTTGAAGAGTTTCATGTCGCGTTTGCATACATCCGTATAACGTAAAAGTGGGCGACCAGCGGCTCTCCTGCCTTCTATTAGATCGCCATATAGGATGTCCTGTGGAAGTCGACCTACTGGCATTCTACGAACGTGGCCAAGCCAGCCAAGGCGTCTGCTGCTGATAACAGAGCGGATGTCCTGGCACCCCGCTCTTTGTAGCACTTCCTCATTGGTTATCTTATCTTGCCACCTTATTTTAAAGATTCGCCTTAGGCATCGAAGGTGGAAAACATTCAGCTTTTTTTCCTGCCATGAGTAGGTTGGCCATGTTTCACTTCGTACAGCAAGGTGCTCAACACACAGGTCCGGTAGACTAGGGCTTTAGTACTGCTAGTCAGCAATATATTGTCCCAGACTCTTTTCTGCAGCCGTGACATGGTGGCCATTGCCTTGGCTTTCCTGTTGTTTATGTCTTTATCCAGTAGAGTGTTGTTGGATATGATGGAGCCAAGGTAACAAAAGTGATCAACAATTTCTATTTTTTTTTCCCGCAGCCTTGATACATTAAATAGTTTTCCAGAGGATCTTGTATTGAGAAACACACCTTTGTTTATGCTTAAGCCGAGCAGCCCTATTTGTATCAAGCCCCAGAAATCTACAACTACATCTACAACTTCTACCTAGAAATGACTCCGGTTGCTATTTCTTTGGGTATTTCGTCATACAACTTCTACCTATAAATGACTCTGGTTGCTATTTCTTTGGGTATTTCGTCATACAACTTCTACCTAGAAATGACTCTGGTTGCTATTTCTTTGGGTATTTCGTCATACAACTTCTACCTATAAATGACTCTGGTTGCTATTTCTTTGGGTATTTCGTCATCGATCATGAAGTAGTATCGGGGGGAAAAAAGCCAATTTGATACACTTTTAATATGTCTTGAGTACTTTCAACAATGATAGAGAAACAAAACGCGGATTGGATGTCCTTCAGTATTAGCACAAGAACTGCATTACCCAACAGGTCTATTGTCTCGTTTTGAATCAGTGGGCAGAGGTAAATGGTTGTAGTTTTTTTTTAACAGAAGTTCTTCCAACACTGGGTTATATTTGTAGATCAAATCACCGCTTCGAAATTTCCTCTTACCTGTATCACCTAAACGATAGTGTTTGAGATGACCATGAATCGAAAGGTTGCCGCATGCTAAATTTAAAGTAACATTCATGATGCGATGAATGCTTCTTCAATGTGCTCTTTATTTAATTCATCTTTCGTTTTCATTTGTTCATGATGCATTTATGCCTGCTTAGCTTGTTTATGATTCAATAATTGTTCGTACGCTACCAATCTTCTTCTTTCCACATATTTCCTTGCTAACTACAAGCATAGCTGACAGTAGCACACATTCAGTTTTGAAGAGTAACACAACCAAAAGCGAGCTAGTTTTAAACCTCTTTTGGTTTTCATGCTGTATACAAAGTTGCTAGAACCTCGTCCATTTGTTTGTTCCTGGATAGTCTTTGGGGAATGTTAAATTTGATCTACAAAACCCCCATTCGACTTTAGATTTTATGACTTCCAAAGAAAATAGTGTATAATTAGAATGATGTTTTTGTCCATTGGATATTTTTCTTTAAGAAATGTAGTGTATCGGGAAAGTGGGAAAGAAAAGTGCAATCTTCACTATCCATAGCAGCCTCTTCAATGTTCATAACAGCTCCTTCACTATCCATAGCAGCCTCTTCAATGTTCATAACAGCTCCTTCACTATCCATAGCGGATTCTTCACTATCCATAGCAGATTCTTCACTATCCATAGAGCCTCTTTAATGTTCAGAACAGCTCCTTCACTATCCATAGTCTCTTTAATGTTCATAACTGCTCCTTCACTATCCAAAGCAGCCTCTTCAATGTTCATAACAGCACCTTCACTATCCAAAGCAGCCTCTTCGATGTTCATAAATGCTCCTTCATTATACAAAGCAGCCTCTTCAATGGTCATAACAGCTCCTTCACTATCCAAAGCAGCCTCTTCGATGTTCATAAATGCTCCTTCATTATACAAAGCAGCTTCTTCAATGGTCATAACAGCTCCTTCACTATCCAAAGCAGCCTCTTCGATGTTCATAAATGCTCCTTCATCATACAAAGCAGCTTTTTTAATGTTCATAACAGCACCTTCACTATCCAAAGCAGCCTCTTCGATGTTCATAAATGCTCCTTCATTATACAAAGCAGCCTCTTCAATGGTCATAACAGCTCCTTCACTATCCAAAGCAGCCTCTTCGATGTTCATAAATGCTCCTTCATTATACAAAGCAGCTTCTTTAATGTTCATAACAGCACCTTCACTATCCAAAGCAGCCTCTTCGATGTTCATAACTGCTCCTTCACTATCCACATTTTTCACCAATACAAAAATTAGCAAAGTGAGCCTTCTCTTGCTTTATCAGAACTATGAACCAAGTGGTAAGCATTAACCCACTGAAAGACACTTCCTTGATCTATTTGGTCATCGCTTGATCTACCTTCTAGATTTCTCCTCCCTATATCGGTTTCTTCTTACTTGGCAGTAGAACGAACAAATTCAACATTTTGAACGATTCGCCATGCAACAAAATATGTTTCTTTTGCTTGATTACTTACAGCCCGTAACCTCTATTGGAGTATGGTCAGCCTACAATAGGTTTATATGGTCCCACGTCCTGAGCTATCCTTTCCATCTTTTCCAGGTGTAACCAAACTTGAATGTGTCCGCCTCTAGTTGGCATCGTCAGAAGCTTCTCTTTCTCTTGCCTAGTGGTTTCCACTTAAATGCCTTCCTTGTGATGCTTGTTGGTGCGCAACGTGTGCCCAGTCCCGTCTTCTCTTTGTGATGTCTTCTTCAACAAGAGTTTCTTTGCAAGAGGCCATTGTTGCTGATGGTGTAGGCCATTAGCAAGCAAATATATATAAAAAATACTATTTAAAAAAAAAAACAAGACAATTCCTTGTTTATTCAGTTGATCAACTTTCGTTGGCGCTTGTTTTACTCTTCATAACTAATGAATGGTAATTTTTTTAGAAAAAAAATCATTTTGTACTCCCTATCACCCCTCCCCTTTTTCGTTTTGCGAAAAAATTTCTGGTTAAGAATGTATGAATCTTTTTATAGTTGGAAATTTAATGCCAGGCCAATAATTGCAGATATAGAAGACGCACAGCACTAATGTACATTGTGTTAGGGCCAACATTACAATAAGCCTGATGAAAGCAGTTCGTCAAAACAGTGCTTACAACCGAGGTGCTGGTACACAGACTCCAGCTGAAAACGTGGTTCATGTTTTGAAGTTAATATAATGTTTGGTTCAACGTTTAGGATATTTCTCTACGAAAGTGCATTTTGTTTGTTTTTTTGGTGTCATCCCTAATGTGTCCTGTGGACCCCAATTAGTCACGAGTCATTGACCCAAGCCCAACGAACCTTTATAAGGCATGGTAGCTACGCCACAGGCTGTGGCTCCCTTTATGGTCGTGGATCCGGATTCATTGAACCCCTTTGCGACATGAATGCTACGCCACTGCCTACTCCATTAGATAAATGTGTTATTATTTTTCATTTCCTCCTAAAGGGAAAGGGGGGTATGACATTTCTTTCAACCTGATTCTCTGGTGCCATTCATAAATCAATTCAATTCAACTGTGTTATAGATCACTTACCTACACGTAGTGACATTTCTCCAGTGGATCTTTTGTTACGTTACACAAAGCTCTTTCTTTTATGTACTTTAAATTACTCTAACAAAACAGAACAAAACATTAGTTGTCACCATTGCTTGTTAGTAATCCTACAAATGTGTGTCACATAGTCATAACTTGTATAAAATATTTCATAGTCATAATATTTTGCTATTGTTCTTTTGTTTAGTATGAAATGTATAATACATCAATTGGGCGCTGTTTAATGCGAGCGTTGTTTATGACATTAAGTTATCACAGAGATGCCTGGGATCCATTGACTGTTGTATCTACCAAGGCACATGATTCCTAACCCACAGACTTGATGGAAAATATCTATTTTCCTTTATCTCTTTCTAAATCGGTGAATGATTCCCTGCAAGTGTACAACGCCATGTTGGGGGAACCTTTTACATGTGGTCAACCTCATAATTTTAATGATTCTATTTTAATAACAACTAACGGAGTGTATAGTCAACTTGGCATTGTACATAACAACACACAAACACACCCTAACAATCATTCATTCAAACTTTCAAACACATGAGTCTACATGTAAACTGCAGCACATGAAAACAAGGCGTACCACACAACAGACAAATTAACTGTTGGACACACAAACAGGTGAAGTTCATCCAACTCGCAGACGTCTAGTTCTCAAAGGTAACTGACTTAATTCTATTTCCTGCCAGTACAGCCATGATTGTGTTTGAAAAGGCTGACTCAAGGTCGTGTGGATATTTTGTGTGTGTGTGTTTGTATCTCTTCTCTTTATGTGGAATATTGTTGTAGTTTTTAAAAAAGGAGTCCTTGTAATAACCACGAATTTCCAAAAAGGATCAATAAAGATCGATGGATGGATCGATAGATAGATAGATAGATAGACAAATAGATAGATAGAAAGATAGAGAAAATGTTCACTGTGAAATACTAAAGTCTAGAAAAGTTTACTACAGTATTGTGGAGAATGAAATAGTAAGTAAGAAATAAAAACTTTAAAAAAAAAAGGAAAAAATTTGCTGAGATAAAAAGTTATACTAATTTAATTTCTTTTCAAAAGATTTTGTATCTATGAAGCTTAAAAAAAACTGAGATCAATGTCTAGGGAGCTTCTAAAAATGTCTTAGTCGTCTAGGGATCTTATAAAGAAAGTACAGAGCGTTGTCTAGAGATCTTCAACGAAATTTCATTGTTTAGGGATCTTCTGAAAAATTTGCTTAGAGTCGTCTAGGGATCCTATAAAAAATTTCAAAGCGTTGTCTAGAGATCTTCCAAAAATCACTGAGCGTCGTCTAATGAGCTTTAAAAAAATCAGAATATTGTCTATGGATCTTTCAAACAAAATTTGGAGAGCTCTCTAGAAATTTCCAAAACATTTTGGAGCTTTGTCTAGGATCATCTAAACAAAATTTAGGAGCTTTGACTATGAGCCTCCAAAACAATAACAAACAAACAACAACAAAAACAAACAAAAAACTGAATGCATTGTTAGGGAGCCCCAAGACGATGTCATGGATTTTAAGCTACTGATATACTTCCCTTGTCACGTTGTCACGTTGCTTTTGTATATCAATCTGTCCCAGACGATGCTATACCGTTGTCCAAGAAGAGCCTGTTGACAAGTCACGCTCTGACAGTCATGTTTCGTTCTGTTGGGTTTCAGTTCACTCTTGCCTGTCACTGTCACAACGACAAGCTTTGATCTGCTCTGATAACATTGTATGGAATACTGTCGCATGGACTCCAGGAGTTCTCACTTTGGGGCCATGCTGACCAGACTAGCAGCACGAATGAATATGGTTTCTCTTTTGATTAATAAATACAAACTAGCCTTACATATATACACAGAAAGAAAATGTGTGTGTGTGTGAGAGAGAGAAAGAGAGAAAATAGATAATAGATCGATAGATAGATAGATTGATTGATAGATAGATTGATTTCGAACGAAGGATTCTCTTTCCCTACCCTCTTCATTCTGTATCACAAAATGATCTTAAAAAGGACTATCGTGGAATTGACTATTTACAAACTGACGCTTATTACATGCTTTTAGTGTATTGTAGATTATAATATTGACCAGATTTTTCCGCATTTACTCACTACTTAATAATTATAATACACGAATAAATAAGAGTTTATGATGCACCTTCATTAATATGTTTGGGAATCTCTACATACGTGACGACAGAGATTTCAATTATGCTGCTTGACTAAGGTCGTTGGCGATGTAAAATACAAAAAAAAATCCAAGTCAGCTTATTTCTTTCACTTCTAGATCTGGTAGATCTACACTCCTTACTCCACAGGCATTCCCTACTCTTTTATTGATCTATCCAAATGTATGTCAACAGAGGGACGAGCTATTTTGAGTCCAAGATTTACATATACAAAATAAAAAGGTCAAAGTTTGTGGTGCAGTATAGCTCTCACTAACTGATATCACTTCAAGAAGTACAGATAGATCTTAGCATTCTGTTTGTTTGGTGTAGGCTGCCTAACCTTCTGATAAACTTTCTTTAATTGCTTTCTACAAATTACAACAGTTCCCCTTTCAGACCTTGCGATCTATAGGACAGACGCTGTTAAGGTCATCCGTTTCTTTGGCAAACAGAACGAGCAGTGGCGTAGCTAGGGTGGGGAGGAGGGGGAATTTTTTTACGCTCCCGGGCTCCCACTTGAGGGGGGCCCCAAATGATTGTTTTTACATTAAAATTTAAATATTACGCAAAATGAAGGGGCCCCCAAAAAGGTCAAGCCCTCCCCCCCCCGGACCCAAACGATAAAAAATTCCTAGCTACGCCCTTGACAACGGCAAATCTCCTTTAGTTTCCCAAAATAAAGTCAAGTACTCATTACAGCTGGATGGACTGAGATCTGAGAATGGGAAGTGGTAGAAAAAAAAATGTGTCAAAATGTTCATATATATATATATATATATATTTATTTATTTATATATATATTGATTATTATATTGATTATTATTGATTACCCTCTACTTTCCAACCTAACAGCTGCCCGGCTATGTGTAGACATCAATAGATCTGGAGGTCAGTGGAACTCTTGATTACCCTATACTTTCCAACCTAACAGCTGCCCGGCTATGTGTAGACATCAATTGATCTGGAGATCAGTGGAACTCTTGATTACCCTATACTTTCCAACATAACAGTTGCCCAGCTATGTTGACATCAATTGATCTGGAGGTCAGTGGAACTCTTGATTACCCTATACTTTCCAACCTAACAGCTGACCGGCTAAATGTAGACATCAATTGATCTGGAGGTCAGTGGAACTCTTGCATAACCCTATACTTTCCAACATAACAGCTGCCCGGCTATGTTTAGACATCAATAGATTTGGAAGTCAGTATAACTCTTGATTACCCTATACTTTCCAATCTAACAGGAGCCCGGCTATGTGTAGACATCAATAGATCTGAAGGTCAGTGAAACTCTTTATTACCCTATACTTTCCAACCTAACCGCTGCCCGGCTATGTGTAGACATCAATAGATCTGGAGGTCAGTGGAACTCTTGATTACCCTCTACTTTCCAACCTAACAGCTGACCGGCTATGTGTAGACATCAATTGATTCGGAAGTCAGTGGAACTCTTGCATAACCCTATACTTTCCAACATAACAGCTGCCCGGCTTTGTGTAGACATCAATAGATCTGGAGGTCAGTGGAACTCTTGATTACCCTATACTTTCCAACATAACAGCTGCCCGGCTATGTGTAGACATCAATTGATTCGGAAGTCAGTGGAACTCTTGCATAACCCTATACTTTCCAACATAACAGCTGCCCGGCTTTGTGTAGACATCAATAGATCTGGAGGTCAGTGGAACTCTTGATTACCCTATACTTTCCAACATAACAGCTGCCCGGCTATGTGTAGACATCAATTGATCTGAAGGTCAGTAGAACTCTTGATTACCCTATACTTTCCAACATAACAGCTGACCGGCTATGTGAAGACATCAACTAATCTGGAGGTCAGTGGAACTCTTGATTACCCTATACTTTCCAACCTAACAGCTGCCCGGCTCTGTGTAGACATCAATTGATCTGGAGGTCAGTGGAACTCTTGATTACCCTATACTTTCCAACCTAACAGCTGCCCGGCTATGTGTAGACATCAATTGATCTGGAGGTCAGTGGAACTCTTGATTACCCTATACTTTCCAACCTAACAGCTGACCGGCTATGTATAGACATCAGTTGATTTGGAGGTCATTGGAACTCTTGATTACCCTATACTTTCCAACATAACAGCTGCCCGGCTATGTGTAGACATCAATAGATCTGGAGGTCAGTGGCAACTCTTGATTATTCTGCGCCCTATACTTTACAACGTACCACCTCGAATATTCAGTGGCAGATCAATAATGTCACTCGGGGCATTGATGTAGGCCAGGTAAATGTAAAGATCGATACCAGATAGAACAAGTCCTTTCAATCTCATCAAGCCGATTGGTTGAAATCAAGTTAGTGCCACGCTCTGTGACCTTTTAGAGCATTCACACATTATTTAGTAGTAGCCGTTTGATTCGAAACAGTTTTCTCTTTAAAAACAATGTTTGTTTCGTCTGTTTTAGTTAAGTTCTTGTATTGGAAAAACAGATGACTTTTTAAAATGCAAAGTTATTTCTGGAAGAGCTAAGTGAACTTTTGCAATCATATCCGATATTTGGTTTGAAACTTTGATTTGTAAGATTCGTAGGCCCGAACAAGACTCTGGCCCCAAAACCCTCCTATAGAAGAAAAACTATAGGGAGAACTGCCTGATCTGGAAACCACTGCGCAGTTCATCTCAGTTATAGAATTGCTGATCTGAACCTTCCGAGAACGATGAAGAAGAAGATTCGTACCCTTATTTAAGCAATAAAAGTCAGTAAGAGAGAAAAAGAAGAGAAAGCGATAATTGGAAATGTTGTGGTGATATAACGTAAAATATAAAGAAATGCTTAAGAAGGGGAAAAGAAAAAGTTTGGGAATGATGTAGAAATAAATAGGCAAACTAAACAATGTCAAGGACGCTATATAAAAATATCACTTGGCCAACTCAATACTAAAAAGTAATTTCTGCTAAAAGGGAAATAGCCTAGTCATTTGATTTCACACTGCTGAAAACTGCAAAAAAAATGATAGCATAGTTTATAAAAATACTTCGCTTAGTAATCCTTCCGTATTCTTTACACCGGATACACCAAAAATCTTTTCATGAGTTTGCCCCCATGTTTGAAGAACACCAATACAGCAAGTATCAACTAGCGGTTCCATTGTCAGGGTGACTCATGGGACTGTCAACTGTGTCTGTCTTTAACAGAAGTATCGTGCAGACCGGATATCGCTAAATCCATTGAACTTTCCATGTCAGGTTGACGTATGCACATGATAAATCCTGAATGTTCATATGCCTTTACCTGGATCTGAACTCAAGCCTCTTGGCTCACTAGAAAGTCCTTCCGTAAGTGTAGTTGTATAAACAAGTAATGACAGATTTGTTACAGCGAACTCGACACAGTTCGACCCATTGGAAAAAATCAATCACTGGACAGATATACAGAAATAACATTATGAGCAGTTTGAGAATAAACGTGAAATCAATCACTTAGCGAAGTGTCTGGAGACTTGGACTGCTAACACAGCTGAAGACAAATTATTGAATAAAGAAAACGAGCTCGCCCCCAAAGTAGCCACATCTAATTGGAATGTTACATATATGTGTTTCTTCTGCTTAAGAGTTGTACTAATAATTTTAAATGTGCAGATCCTAAAGGTTGATAGTTTGATGATCAAAACCAGATCAATGTGGAGAATAAACATCATTCCATCACTCCTGGGTGTTTTTTGGGGTCTGCAAGAGGGTGGGGGGGGGGATGAATAGGGATGAAAGTTTGTTAGTTGTTGTTTTTTGTTGGGGGGGGGGGAGGTGACATTCACGCGAATTTTCTCTCCCTCACTCATGCTTGCAAGAAGTAAGTAGGTCAAGTCCCGGCAACGTATCGCCACTATCCAATTGACTTTCTCCTCATTGTAACGTGGAACGCAGGTAGAATCCTGTTACGGACGAGACTCGATAGCGAAAGACGTAAAGACCATAAGAGAGCGGGGGCGAAGTTGGGGATTGGGAATAAAAGGAAAGGACACGGAGAGAAAGGTGGGGGGAGGGGGTCTAGAAATGAATTAGATCTTAGATGCAAACAGAATGTTTGAAAAGTTGGCAGCTTATTGTCCTGTGCAATTTCAGTCAACCAATAGGAGCGCGCGTACGTAGTAACGTGACCAAGCTTGGATATGGTTTTTTGTTATTGGACTTACATCCTGCTACATTTAGGTAGCACTTAAACTGTAACTCGCCCACGCAGTCTATAAAGCTTAGGCATGTATTTCAGTTCTTCGATTCTGTATGACTATGCTGATAAGAGCAACTGACGACTGTGTGCCTCGCCAAGGCCGAAGCTAATATTTCTCTTGTAAAAAAATGGTTCTCAACATTTGGCTGAGGACGTCTTCCTCGCCATTATTCCCCCTCGAAAAAAAAATACATACGCGCCCCATTAGCCATCTAAAGGCATCTGGAATGGTGCTGTAAGATCCCTACCTACGCGCTAAGTGATTTCCTGCATTATGAGCTGCTGCAACGCATTCTAAAGGCGTCTATAGCGCAGATTTCATCATGGTAAAAAGAAAATGCGTCAAAGAAAGTCAACTAAAGAAGAGAGAGAGGCCGGTGATGAATTGTGAGAAACATTCCATGTAAATTAGAGCATGTAATACCCTTATGTGCTTAATTGTCGTCGTATCGCCATTGTGTTACGTCATAGAACGGACCTGCTTTGAGTCACGAAAGAGATGTCAACAGATCCATGTCTCAGCGCTTGGAAGAAATTCGATCGTTCTAACCTAAAAAGTAAAGGCAGAATCGCGTTGGCGGAACCGTATTAAAGTATACTCCGTTTTAAATCGAACTTATAACGGTTTTAGTGGGGGAAAATGTCATATGTGGACGATAAAAAGAATAATTCATTTCATAATTATATTTCATATTCTTATCTTATAAAATACAGACGTTATAGAAGATGATTACGTCCTACGCGCTAATGTCATTTTCAAATATTGCATTCCTCATTAAGCTTCGGACTCGAAGACAAGCCTTATTATTATTATTAATGTCATTTTCACTTGACCAGTTATTAAATACAGATCTCTTTAGGAGCAACGCAAAAACAGCTAAGTTTTATCCTTTAAAAAATTAACAGCTTTCTATACCCTTGTCGTTAATTCACGTTTTCATAGGGGCATGCCTTACAGGTTAATTATGCCATAACGGATTTGATGACCACAGAGTATACATGGGAGTCCTATACTAATTTGTTTACGGGATTCGAACTTTATTAATTAACCTCTTCCAGTTTTAGCTTCTTGTTTTGCAAAGTATTTAAAGCCCGATCAATCATTGGAAGTCGTCCCATCTTCCTATGTAGAGAAAATACTAAGTAGACTTGGACATGTCATCCGCATACCAGATGAAAACATTCTTAATGACATCTTCTATGCTGAACATGAGGAGGGAGCCAGACCGTAAATCTAAAAAAATGTCTGCAAGCAAAATCTGAAGACTACAGGCATGAATAATAATATGTGGGAGGAAATCGCGCAAGACCGGACAGCTTGAAGCCAGACTGTGTGTGCTGGTACGAACCTCACCGAGAGCAAGACCGAATAGCTTGAAGACAGACTGTGTGTGCTGGTACGAACCTCACCGAGAGCAAGACCGGACAGCTTGAAGCCAGACTGTGTGTGCTGGTATGAACCTCACCGAGAGCAAGACCGAATAGCTTGAAGCCAGACTGTGCGTGCTGGTACGAACCTCACCGAGAGCAAGACCGAATAGCTTGAAGACAGACTGTGTGTGCTGGTACGAACCTCACCGAGAGCAAGACCGAATAGCTTGAAGCCAGACTGTGTGTGCTGGTACGAACCTCACCGAGAGCAAAAGAAATGAAATGAACAAGAGAATGATAAAAAGCCGCGCTATTAGATAGCACGTTCATTCACAAGCACAAACTGTGTCAGACTTTGCCTCTCCAGAATCGGCTTGTTTAATCACACCAGATTCTGTCCGGACTCAAAGAAGGAAGCAAAACCCAGTGATTCACCAGGGCGCTTCCATTGCCTTTCTAGACAGAACGTCACAGAAGAAACCATAATGTTAATGTTGGCTCTATTTATTTCTGTGATAAAATGTTGGCACGAAACTTGTTTTCACCGGAAGATTTTCAATTGAATAATTTCAGTTTTAAATGAAACTATAAAAGCATAATATTTTATATCACTGTTACATCTTTCAAAAGTAATTGTTAGACAAATTGTTATCAATCAAGATTTAAAGCTAGGGGAAGAAACAGTCTCTTTCAGACTTTTTTCTTTGTTTCACTAACAGTTAGACTAAATCTATATTACCATGGTGGTATTCTACAGCCTAGACTGGGAAGCGTGGTCGAGAGGCTAAGTACGCTTGAACTTGGCTTGGCTACCTATGAAGGGGACTCGAGGTTCGACACCCTACTCGAGCATAGCTGTGTTTACTGAGAGCCTCAGTAGCAGGCACTGGTTATGTCAACCTGCTAGTTCAAATTCCAGAAAAACTGGGTCGCTGCAATAAATAATTTCCGAGGGCTGCTACTCCTGTTACATTGATGCAATAGTAGGCCTATTAGTTCCGTAACTGCTAGACTGTATTAGGCTATGATTAGTTTTTATAGAAATTAAGAATTGAAACATTATGCAAGTTTATATTTTATTTCTTTTTGGAAATCAAACAATACAATTAACAAATAATTTAAAAATCTAGAGAATATATTTTCCAAAGATAAAACTTAACTTAAAATTAAATAAAACGAAACATTATGTGGGTGTTGAACTAGAAGTCACTCCAGAAGTAACATGTCGTACTGCAAAAATTTAAAAATACTTAAAAACAAAAAAAAACGCTTATATTAAGCGTAGTTGCATCAGCTAGTTTGGATCTGTCACGTAGAGTAACAACAAGAAATGTATTTTA
This sequence comes from Biomphalaria pfeifferi, assembly GCA_030265305.1. Lineage (NCBI taxonomy): Eukaryota > Metazoa > Mollusca > Gastropoda > Planorbidae > Biomphalaria > Biomphalaria pfeifferi. The sequence continues at coordinate 4,091,348 of JASAOG010000013.1, forward strand.
CCTACTGTTTTTGTTTCGAGAAATTTCATGTTTTTAGCTTTCTCACTACGCTATTATCTGAGCCAATGGAGAATGGGGTGAGGGGAGAGAACGAAAAAAAGTCACTTCTTACTGTTACAGTGATTGCTTTTTAAATGCATTTATAAAAAAAAGTTGAAAAAAGTTGAACGACCTTGAGGGCACTTGCCCCTTCATGCCGATACACTAACCAGAAGTGCTTATGAAAATAGAAGGTTTTATAGTTACCTGTTGTTAGTTTGGAACTTTAAAGCAGAGTATATATAAAGGGAACTAAATCAGCTTATACCATCACATCAGTCAAGTAAAATTTCTTTCCCTCGTTCAATACCAAACAAAATAATTAATTACCAATAGTTAATTAACTAGTTGGTTTTTCTTTTTTTTTTTATTTTATTTATTCTTGTGTTGTCAGGTAAAAGATATTATCTTTGTCATTAGTAGTGTGGGCTCTGAGAAAAGACGAGTAGATGTGTATGGTTGTATGTAAGTCTCTATCCTTGAGATGTTTCTTGTCTCAATAAACTTTGGGTAACTTGATACAAGTTTGAATGAACACTATAAATGTTGCTGCGTGTGTAAATTAGAGAAATCGAGTAAGGATGAATAGATAGATTAGTTCAGTCGGTAGGTACATCAATCAATCAGGGCTTCTAAAAATAGATAGATAGATAAATTCAGTCAGTAGGTAGATCAATCAATCAGGGCTCTTAAAAATAGGTGAATTTAGTCAGTAAGTTGTATTGTTTCGCTAACTTCAAAGTGTCGTTCTTAATACCACCTACGATTTTTATTTTATAAATTATGGTAGAGCTATTGTCTAGTTATTTTTATTCCAATATTTGTGTATTTATATTCTGGTGTGTGTGGGAGCCAAAACGTGTGAATATATCATAATTTGTGGTGGAGCCCTTGTCAATAGGATTATACCCTGGTCTGTGTCGGAGCAAAAGACTGTATGCATATATACCGGTGCGTGCTAAAGCCATTGACTGTGTGCCTTTCCAAAAGCGCTTTAAAGATCAACATTTTGCCCTCACTAGAAGAAAGAAAAGCAGCTGGCTGTAGATGGCCTCTGACGGAGACAACTGGAAAGTAAAAAAAAAGTCTAAGGCGGAGATCACGCATGCATGTAGCGTGTAATTTGACCGTGCAAGCTGGACTCTCCACTGCCCTGGTACCGATCCGTAGGAAAAGTACCTGTCCTTAATGGAGGAGTTTACCAGACATGGCCCTAGCAGGGTTGGAAGAAGGCATCAAGAAGAACGCACACCCGATAATACTTCAACAGATGGCGTTGCAAACACTAACAACATATCCGTCCGACAACATTGACTCCTACACACGATGGATCACCACTGAAGACTCCTACACCCGATGGATCACTACTGAAGACTCCTACACCCGATGGATCACTACTGAAGACTCCTACACCCGATGGATCACTACTGAAGACTCCTACACCCGATGGATCACTACTGAAGACTTCTACACCCGATGGATCACTACTGAAGACTTCTACACCCGATGGATCACTACTGAAGACTCCTACACCCGATGGATCACTACTGAAGACTCCTACACCCGATGGATCACTACTGAAGACTCCTACACCCGATGGATCACTACTGAAGACTCCTACACCCGATGGATCACTACTGAAGACTCCTACGCCCGATGGATCACTACTGAAGAGGGCCTATATTAGTGGCCTGCGGGAGAAAAAAAAGACAGGCGCAGATGCCAAAATTAGAACTGAAAATAGAGATAGACCCCTAATTGAACAGCTGCTTTGTCTGAATCAAATGTGACAAATTATGCAGGGCGCAACCAGGTCTACTAACAAACGAAATCCTTAATCTTTGGATTCGAAAACATTCCATTTTGAATTCTATGACATAAATGATGCACGAGACTTTGTACTGCAAATAGCTAATTAACGAAGTCTTTCCCAAACCCCTAAATTATTGATTCAGCAAAGTCCTTTTCTCAGGAAGTCTCACTTATCGCTAATCCCTTCAAACAAAACAAAGACTCAAAACTTCAAAACTCCTTGCATTGAACTTAGCCAACAAAATATTAAGCTTGCGATAAAATTTATTTGAAACATATTCTACTTGTGTTTGCATAGGTTGAATGAAGGGATGTCTATTTTTAGCTGCAGTCTCGCCGGTTGCCTAAGCAGAGGGAAAACAAGGAATGACAACTCTGTTGACTTTGAGATAACTCTTCAGATTTATAGACTGTTTGCTCACAGCCATATGAGCCATATGTAACCAGGATTTGAACTTGGTCAAACGCGAAGTTAATGTTAGATTTAAGTTACTCTGTGTAAAAAACACCTTTTTGCTGTATGTAAAATTCGAAATGCGTTAACTATTGGACGCCTTCAAACTTCTCAACGAAAGAATGGCCTTGAACTCTTCAAACTCTCTATGTATTTATGGGTTAGCAAAAGAAAAAAAAAGGGCCCTATATGTAACAGTGAAATTCTCATAGCAGCAGAGAGGTCATTAATACAAGTCAGACGTAGATCGGCCAACCTCAACACTAGAACCAATTCAAGTTGAAACAGCTCTATCAAAGTGCCTAAATCCATTTTAAGGGAAAGTTTGGAAACTGCTGAGCATCGAAACATACTAAATGAAGATGTTTGTTTTTAATTGAAATAGGTACTAATAGTTAAGTAGCATCACATTGGCACCTATACACATTCATATGTCATGGGTAACAAGTTTTTGAATGCACAGATCAGGAAGTGAAAGGTGCCGTGAAATCTCCACCAATTTCTTCTAGTTTGCTATCAATACAAGTTTAAATTTCTTAAACACATCACATATCTGCTATGTGCATTATTCGATGGCACCATCCCTAACACAACACATTCAGAGTTTCATATTTTTGAAACTATTAAAGTTTCATGTGACTGACACTTTCACTGTTACTTTCACAACACGTACAATGTCTGAGGAAAAGCCAATAAATTGGCAGTAAAACAGACGCACCCTCCCTCTTTCCCAACCTAAGCAAACATTACAAACTCCCTGCCCAACAGTTTTATTATCGGGCGGATACGACTAAATTACGACATGAAACGTTACTGCTAAAACATACAGTTGAAGATTCATTTTATCACTAGGGCCGCGATCTATATGTTATATAGGTCAGTAGCATTTGTCTATATTTTTACAAAGTAGTATCCCCATGGTTTTAATTCTAGTAACTTGACTGAATACTGTCTCTTAAGGAAATTCATTCAAATTGCCTTGAAATTCATGTCAGTCGCTGTCGTCATAACACCACGGCTCGTGATATAAAAATGTCTGGTAATGTAGGCCTACTAATGATGGAGGAGAGAGAGAGAGAGAGAGAGATTGTTGGTATAAAAAAAATAAAAAGTCAAGTCTGATTGAAAGACGTGGAGGAATTATCATATCAAAACATTCAAACACACCCAGACTTAAACAGACAGACACACAGACAGACACACAAACACGGTGATAAGATAAAAAAAAAAACTTTTAGACTTGGAATGTTAGAAGTTAGTTATGGCCTCTCTTTTTATTGACTTATTTAGTTATTTATTTATTCAGAATAACAGCTTGATTCCTAGCTAGCAACACTATCTGGAATTTGCCTAGATGTTACAACACGATCTCAGGCATGTCTAGAGGCTAGGACAATGTCTAGAGGCTGCAACACTATCTGAGGCATGTCTAGATGCTAAGACAATGTCTAGAGGCTGCAACTCTATCTGAGGTATGTCTAGAGATAAGACAATGTCTAGAGGCTGCAACACTATCTGAGGCATGTCTTGAGGCTAAGACAATGTCTAGAGGCTGCAACACTATCTGAGGCATGTCTAGAGATAAGACAATGTCTAGAGGCTGCAACACTATCTGAGGCATGTCTAGAGATAAGACAATGTCTAGAGGCTGCAACACTATCTGAGGCATGTTTAGAGACTGAGACACTATCTGAGGCATGTCTTGAGGCTAAGACAATGTCTAGAGGCTGCAACACTATCTGAGGCATGTCTAGAGATAAGACAATGTCTAGAGGCTGCAACACTATCTGAGGCATGTTTAGAGGCTGAGACACTATCTGAGGCATGTCTTGAGGCTAAGACAATGTCTAGAGGCTGCAACACTATCTGAGGCATGTCTAGAGATAAGACAATGTCCAGAGGCTGCATCACTATCTGACGCATGTTTAGAGGCTGAGACATTGTCTAGAGGCTGCAACACTCACTGAGGCATGTCTAGAAGCTGAGAAACTGTCTGCTGCACGCCTAGAGTCTTGCTCACAATATATGTGTCTGTGTTGATTGTAAAGCTGAAAGAGAATCTCCATCTGATTTGGGGTCAAAAACAGGATCGATATTTATGTCCCTAAGCTGCTCTAAGGTTTGAAATACTACAGCCCATGTATTTTATTAGATGGAAAATTAGAAAGCTGAGATATATCTGTAGCTTGTTTCTGGGATGAGCATAGAGACAGGAAATCTCATGTAATTGCAAAATATACGAAAAAGTCCTGGAAATCTCTTGAAATTGTTAAAATCTCATGAGAACTCATAAAAATTTCCTGAAAAATGGACAAAATTGTCAATTTTGGGGTGCCAATCCTACGAGCGATAAAAAAAACCGGCTTTGTCAGCTTTCAATTAATAAAAAATAATTGCAAAGACGAATCTATTTTATAATACGAAATCTTAACTTTGATATTATGCTTATCTTTACCCAGACTGGGCCCCGCGCAATCCGTTTCACTTAGGGCCCCGCAATTCTTAGTGCCGGCCTTGCATAGCATTTTGCAACATTTAATGACAATACATGACTTAACACAGTACATAACATTTTACGACATTGCATGCCATCACATGATATTACATAACATAACACATCACATGGGATTACATTACATAACACATTAGACGACACTGTAAAGTATAGACAAAAATATCTAGTGTCTTACTTTTGTGTTTACAAAATGAAGTCTTCAAAAATTGAAAAAAAAATGCAATGTATGATAATACAAATGCTCGACCTTTGACCAGACTTTTATGTCGTAATTTCAGTCTAATCCCAGCTGGTGTGAAATCTCTGAGCCACACCAAAAGTCTGCATGTCATTACATCTCTCAGCAGGGCTAGCAACGCTGGATGTGTGCCACAAAAACTAGCTTTGGGTTTGTCCACAAATAGTTGGCTTGCAGACCGCAGCTACAGGAACAACATCTGACACCAAATGACTTTCTCACACCCGAGAGTCACATGTCTGTGTGATATTGTAACATGACTTTATGTCACGTATGCATGGAGTAGACAGACAAACAGACAGGCTATATAAAAAAATAGATAGATCGATAGACAGACAGATAGATAGATGTAATGCATATGCAACTATTGTACATTATAAGACGAATCTAAATTTCAAGAAATTGTTTTTTGTCATAACAATATAGTGTGGGGGTAGTAGAGTTTATAAAACTTTGACGTTCACATAATTTTTGCATCAAAATTCTGACACGACCTTCTTGTCAAGTCAATACTAACGTTGGTATCAGAAGATGTCGATGTTGCTAAATGGTCAACGGTCGCTGGTTCGAACCCATCATGTCGCGATCCCCCGCCGTAATGCAGGAGGTTGCGCTTGAAAGTTAAAAATGAGCAATTCTAAAAGAAGATCCGAAACAAATAAAAATTTAAAATGTAGCTCTACATCTCTCCAACACGCACGTGCACACATACACACGCACATACTTCAAAAAGTCAAAATGGAAGGACCTTAATCGTTAATTAAGAAAATGTTGGTGTATTAGATATGAGTATGACAGACTCTGAGGCTATGAACATTCCTTATGCTTCGGTTGTCATGGAAATTGATTGTTCAAAGACTTTTGTTGCCATGGCTATAAACTGGATCATTTATATACACACTCACGCACACTTACAAACACGCCTACTGATTTCAACACCACTACCAGTCATGGTTGATTGGATGAGACTCCCAGAGCAGGTCCGCAGAATAGGAAAGTAATTGAATTGTGGGATTGTTTCGCCTGTCGAACCTTCGATTACATGTCGTGTTTATTTCCCGTACTTCTTTTCGTTATATTAAAAAAAAAATAATTCATTGAAACAAGGACAGCGATGGTAGGGCAAAGCTGGAACATTCTTGAGGACCCAGTCTATGTCAGGGTGACTTTTGAAAAGGGTTAGTCACGCCAGTCAAAGTGAGCGTGACGGGACAACAAATAGCCAATATTTCAATGCAATGTCAGTCTCTTTGTGTATTTCTCTTAGTGAGTTATGACTCACTCTGGATTGATTGATTGAGTCAGTTTTTACAAAGCTTATATCAACTTACTCTATCTGGTAAAAAGTTTGTAAAAGTTATTTCTCCCACACCCAATCTCGGATCAAGTTGAAATTTAATACAATTATTTCTTTTACCTAGCAACACAAGAATCAGTAAAACAAAGTTAACCAAATAGTTAATTAATTATTGGTAATAAATTATTTTGTTTTGATATCTCGAACAAGGAAAGGAATTATACTTGACTGAAGTGGTAGTATAAGCCGTCGTCTAAGTCTAAGTGAACACAAACCTCAACAAGCAAAATATACAAAATCCTTTAAAAAAAACAACAAAGTTTATCTAAAAGGGAAGAACTCCGTCCTTAAAAACTATATATACCTTTAATCTACAAATTGTTTACGGAGATTTAATAATGTTATTATTTTTTTTTTATTACATTTTAAACATTCATATGTATTCCATGAACTGATAGCAATGAAGATGAAGTTAAAACTGTTGGCTATCTACCAATAATGTATAAGTTATTTACGGAGATTTATAATTGTTATTATTATTACATTGTTAATATTCATATGTATTCCATGAACTGATAGTTATGAAGATAAAGTTAAATCCTTGGTGTCACGAAGAACGTGTCACGAATGAAGAGATTAGAAACAGTATTGATACAGTAATTGGACCAACGATAACCTGTTAACATCTGTCAAAAAAAGTAAACTCTATTGCCACATCACAAGGTTCTCGGGACTCGTCAAGACCTTCCTTTAGGGAACAGTACCAGAATGAAGATGAAGAGAAAGACAAAGCGAAAGGAAGATATCAAAGAATGGACAGGCATGTCAGTGAATGAGTTTCTATCAAAGGCATAGGCCAGAGAGGAATGGAGAAAGACTGTTGACATATCTTGTGTGGTGCCCCATCGGTCCAAAAGACCAAGGGATAGGTGAAGGTGAAGTTAAATGTGAACCTGGCCTAACTGATATTATTAAATGATTATTTAATTGATCTAATTGTTTTGTAAAGGGCCAAACTCTCATTTAAAGCCTCAACAAACAAAACATTTCTCTTTAGTTAAGCATTTGGTGGTGTACTGGTATCTGGTATTAGTCATTAAATAGTTTAATAAATTAATGTTCAGGGACATTTAGCGCATCGTCTTCTAAGTCTCGATCTAAAGGCATACCATTAGAATATTAGAGACTTGTAGTTTGTTACATTCGATTAACCTGGATTTAGTCTCGGGGGAGGGGGAAATGGGGAGGGGTGTAAAATACTCCATTTAATTTTAAATCTAACATTAATTATTTATTAAGAGTGTGAGCTTGTGCTCACAGAGCTATTTTAATATGTATTTTTATTTTGCTATTTTTATAGGTCAGAGCTATTTTTATATATTCTATTTTTATAGGCTAGTGCCAGAATTGGTATTTGTACTTCCGCTTATGGTTATATAGGCTAGGGCGGGCTAGTATAAATTGGTATGTCTATGCTGTTTCCTGGACATTTGACTAGTGTACAGTCAGTACAGTATCTCTGTCTGTGCGACAGGTGATGATCTTTATGATCTGGCGTGTAATTATTTTATATATTCCCGTACCTGAGACTGCCTGTAAGTTTATACACATTTTATTTTGTTCATTTAACTATGTGTAAATATACTTTACATTTTAATTTAGTTATTTACTCTTCGACTTGGAATATTTGTCCAAATAGTTGGCAGTTTGATTTCCAACGTTGTATTAAAGATGGCGGCGCCCAGCTCAACACCGCTATGATGAGTGTTTATGTTCTAGATCTAGTAGAATCTATTATTTTATTTTCTTGTATTTATAGATTTTTGTTATATGTTACAGTCTATTAATACTGCTGTAACCTCTGCTGCTTAACTGATGTGTAGTATTATTGCTTCTGAAGTGTTTTATTATTGCTGTTCATATTTATAGATCTAGTTTCGGTTGTAGATTGTAGTAAAGTGCGTTTTAGTTTCAGTGTTACGGGTTCGTTGTAGAATATTGTAGATCTAGACTAGTTATGGTTGGGATGTTAGTATAGATCTTGGTTTAGTGAAATAAGTAATTTAGTTGTAGCTGGTTGGTTAGTGTTGATTATGGTAGTAGCATATGTGGAGGGTTTTTGTTTGGGTTTAGACTTAGTCAACTTTAGTGTACATATATTTTATTATTGATTTATTTTTCCCTGATGTAAATAAAGTATTGCTTTGTTTTATTTATTTTCAAGTAAAGTTTCGTTCTTGCTTTCTTTTAGTTTAGTCTGGTTACTTAGGCGACTCTAGCCCCTTGGTCACAGACTGAGGTGTCACAGATGAAACCCACCCAATAGCGTCACCATCTGACTTCTGTAATAAATTCTGTCTAGCAGCACAAGGCCTAAGAACTGACCTAGTGCCATCCCTGACCTGCTAACAAGAGCAAAATAATCACTCTGTAAATCATACTATGAAGTACGATTTAGCCGATCGCTATTGTTTTTTCTTGTTTATATTTCAATTCACTGTTTAGAGTAGAGTTAGGGATATGGAACTGGAAATACAGCAAAATGTTCGAAAAAAAAAGGCGGGAAAAGCATGAGAAAATATAAAAAGAAGAAGATAATATGAACGTAAACAATATTTTTTTTACATACATTCAATCTTAACCATTGAGCCATTTTAATTTCTGAGCCATCGAACTTTTGTGTTTATAAAGCTTTATTAGTTAACAATTCTTTCCCTTTCGATGAAATCCCACCGCAGGCCAGCAGAAAAGGAAGTGAATTGGATTGTGGGATTGTCTCGTCTGGTGGAATCTTTAATTACGCTGTGTGCCTTATTTCTAACATCTTCGCCATGTTGTATTATTGAAACATTCACAGCAGACGATCAATGAAACGAGGTCAAGTTGTTAGATGAACAAAAAACTTTATATTCGATGCTAGTTCACAGGGCCGGCCTTAGGTGATTGGAGGCTATAGGCGAAGGCCCCAAATGAAGTAGAAAAAAAAACGCTCTTTTTTAGAATCCTACCTAATCTAGGTTTAAATCAACAAATAACTGAAAGTTCCATAGCGTTCAACTTGCGCTCAGCATGCTTCTTATATCTATAGTTCGTCCATCGTGGTTCGATGATGACCACTTTGTCATCCAGGGGGCTGAGGGCTTTGCACTGGGGTTTTATGCCTCCTCATGTGGCTGGTGAGACCTATGTGAGCCCGGAATGTTTGGCCGCACACTTGGCAGGTTATTCCAGCTGGAGCTAGTGGTTGGGCCTTGCTTTTCTTCTCTAGCGTTTTTCTTCTGCCAGCGTTGTTCTCTTTTCCTCAGCAACCTGTGCGCCAGTTTTTACAGCGCGACGCCATGATGCTCTGTCACGTGCCTCTGTCTCCCAGGTGGCTGGGTCTATGCTGAACGCCTTCACAAAGGTCACAAAGAGAGTTTGTGTTATCACACAAACTTAGAGGCGGCCCCCGGCTATTCGCAAGGAATATTCAAGACGTGATTTTATTTTCATTGTCAAAAGTAATAATTGTTTAAAAAATACTTTTTTAATCCAGAGACTAAATGATAAATTTCTCAATATTACTGTTAAGGGGTTCTTGCATCATGGTTGTCCTGAATAGTTTTTTAATCATTCAAACTTGGTAAATAATATAGATCTTAATAAAATAGAATTTATTTGCTTTTTTGATATAAAAAAATAATTTATTACCAATAATTAATTTACTGATTCGTTTTTTTCATTGATTTATATTTTGTTAGTTACAATAGATCACTGTTTAAGATTTCAACTTAATCTGAGAATGGGTGTGGGAGAAATAACGTGGACAACACCAGATATTTAGCATATCTCTTAATACTGAAGGATTAATTCCCTTGTTGGTAAAACTAAATAATTAATTACCAGTAATGAATTGACTATTTTGTTAACTTATTTTCTTTTTATTACGTCATGTTTTATTAGGTACAAAAACAAAAACATGTAAAGTTTCAACTTATTCTGAGAATGATTGTGAGAGAAATAACATGTTCAAAATTTTTACCAGACAGACAGAGTGAGTTGATGTAAGCTTTCTATACATATAAACTCTAAAGCAGTCACTTAATCTAACTTTACTTGTTCAGTTTCAGACATTTTTAAATTAAGGAAGAGTATTCATATTTCATATCTAGCTTGGAAAGACAGGTGATGACTTCCAGCAAGGGTTTGAACTCGGAACCATCGTGGCGACAAGGATTGAACGCAAACCACAAGCCAAACAGTCATGCTTCTAATAGACTTGGCTGAAATAAAGCATCTTGTATTTCCTTCATGCTAACAGAACTTCGCAATGAGGACTGTAGGCTATTCTTTTGATTCAGATCAGAATTGTGACTTAAAACTGTGATTTTACCATTGTGAGGGAGTGAACCTTCTGAAATCAAAATGGCTCATCAATCAAGTCTACTACATTCATGAGGTTAAGACTAGTTAACATATCAAGATTATTTTGCGCTCTCTCTCTCTCTCTCTCTCTCTCTCTCTTATACTTTACAGACGTTACTTTCAAACCTACATGTTCAATGAAATGAAAGGAAGTAATGACTACTATGGAGCGCGGTGGCTGAGTGGTTAAGCGCTTGGCTTTCGAACCTGGGGCTCTGGGATTTTAAATTTCGGCATTCTTAGGATGCCCTTGAGTCCACCCAGCTCTATTGGCTACCTGACTTTAATTGGGGGAAAGTAAAGGTGGTTGGTCGTTGTGCTGGCTACATGACATCATGCTCGTTTACCGCTGGCCAAAGAAACAGATGACCTTAATTTCATCTGCCCTATAAATCGCAGGGTCCGAAAGGGGATTTTTACTTTTTTTTTTACTTTAGTGACTACTATACAAATGATGAATTTATTAAAGTGAACAAAATTTCAAAGATAAAAATACACCTCAAAACAATCTGACTAGGAGCATTGTGTAATATCTGATAGAAGATTGGAATATATCCATCAGCACACATACAAACACACCAACACACAAAAGATAACACCAACTCAAAAACAAACCAACCCAAATCTCAAACACACCAACTCACAAACAAACCAACTCACAAACAAACAAACCCAAATCACAAAATGTTGAGACCATTTGTTTCTCCAAATTAGCAGGTTTAATTTTTTAATAAGGGAGGTAACACCAATGCACAAGAAACCAATGTGGTGTACTGACCTTACAAGAAACATTAATTAAATTGCCTTTGAGGTCAGTGAAATGTCAAATTAGACAATTACATTCTCTTTTTAACCTGGTCGTGAGCATGCATGCCATTTGCCCCTAGCTGCTGATTGGCCTTCTTGAAACATCGCAAAATATGGATTGACGCCATTTAGTTGCTGGAACTCAAACCATTAACTTAAATATAAATCCTATGTTTTCCACACTGTATATATTAGAGCACTAGAGTTCCGCGAGGCCTGTCAAGTTGTTCTACGAACTATTAGAGTAATTAACTATAAAACCTGCATCTATATTAATTCATAAGAAAATGCAAATTTATTTTATTAGCTCTTCTGGGTACAAGGAAACAAATTCATTAAGAACATGTCTCTAATTAAATTATGTTAATATGTTATTGACCCTCTCTAATATAATAATAACATCTTTGTGCTAATATATCTTGATTGCTACACTAAGAATTATTAGATATATGACCTCACTATAGTTTGCAACATATCAATTACTCTATTTGACAGATCTAGATTTAGATTATGATTTTAATTTTAAAAAAAGAAATGAAAGATAGGTTTTAAATTGTACAATTTGAAAGTTCACAGCATGTTTTAAACGTAGTGCATTAACGCGTTTTTTTTTATTCTATGTGTGTGTTCTCAAAACTAATAATAGAGACAGTCGTGTGTTAAAAATTGACCCACAAATCAGTCGGTCAACAAATGCAATTAACTTAAAAGACATTTTCCTCAACTAACTCTAACAGTTAACCAAAGCACTTCTAAATCTCAATTTTCTTTCGACATGTATATTTACGATATTTACAGTATGTAAAGTCTAGTTATAAGTTTGTGTTATTTTTTTTTATCTTAAAATGTAATCCACTTTTAAGTGAAAATTTTCTGTAAATCTTATGTGTAGGTCTCCACGGTTTTCCTATATTTCTAAATTTATTTCTGCTAGGTCATCTGAAAAGTCGTAATTTTTTTTCCACATTTTAAAATATCTGTATACAAGTTATCTTAACCCTAAATAATATAACCTATAAAATTAACAAAGTGTACCACTAAATTCTCGGAATGTGCAAAGTGTTCCGTTATAGAAACACTGATGTAGACTATAAGGCTTACTCCCGTGTAACTGTAAGTCTATTCATGTGAGTCTTTTTTTTTTAGCTATACCCAAACAATATTCACTGTTTAAGTGCTTTCACCTTGACCTTCTGTCTGTTTGTGGGATTGTTTCATCTGTACATCTGAACAAGATTTCCAGGTCCAGGCAGCTTCCAGCACGTGACCTTGTGAGCCGCGACCTTTATCACCAGTGACACCTCCATTCCCCCCCCCCCTTTTTTTTTCTCGTCTATTTGTCTTGCTAACGACATAACACTGCAATATTATGTCCTCAGACGACTGGTGGAGACATGAGGAGTGATGTCCCTTAATTCTATCAAGTGTTCTGTCCAGAGCTTCCAAAATAGTACATTCAGGGTATTGCCTTTCATTCGTCAAGTTGTCTTGGTTATAAAAAGGAAAATCTCATACTACTTTCTTCTTTTACAAGAACAAAAAAAATCACGCTCATTCTCTCACTCTCTCGTACTTTCTACTGTCTCTTTCCAACTTTTCTCACTTTCTTTTTCGACAATTGTCTTTCTGACTTTCTCTCTCTCTCTCTCTCTCTCTGTCTATCTATCTATCTATCTATCTGTCTGTCTTTCTACAAGTCTCTTTCCGACCTCTCTCTCTCTCTTTCTACAAGTCTCTATCTCACTTCTCTATGTCTCTCTCTTCCTACAAGTCTCTATCTCACTTCTCTATGTCTCTCTCTCTCTTCCTACAAGTCTCTCTTGCTATTACTTTTAATGATTTCCCTTTGTTCTCTATATGCACCTAACGTTTGAATGTATAACCTTCTAGAAATGTTGCTTTGTACTTTCACAATGTAGGCCTACTGTGCTCATTAATACCCGAACTGCTCTTAGAATTGTCAATGACAGTATTTGTAAGACTTTGTTTAATGTCATGTGATGGAAGAATGACTTGATCCAGAGTTACATAACCTTCATAAATATTGCAGTTTTACTTTTTTTTAATACACTTTATTAAACTTTTTTTTGTTCACAAATGTCACTGAATTCCAGACTCGCAGCCCTGATGGAATTTAAAAGGATTGGGTGAAGCTCTAGGTCAGTGCCGCCTGAGGATGTATTCTGTGTGTAGTGAATCAAAGTTCTCTAAGACCTTTGATTCATTGTGACAGTTATAACGTTATAGTCAGAGCTGCGTGTCGAAAGGAGTGAAGGCTGAATACCAAACAGAAAGAGGGAAAGGAAGTGAAATAATGAAAGAGAGGAAGTTAAAAATTTGAGAAAGTACAACATGCTCCATAGTCCATCACTACATATCCTATATAGGCAAGTGTGTCATTGAACAATAGAACAACTACATATCTTATATAGGCAAGTGTGCCATTGAACAATAGAAAAACTACACATCTTATAGAGGTATCAAGGCAAGTGTGTTATTGAACAATAGAACAACTACATATATTATATAGGCAAATGTGTCATTGAACAATAGAACAACTAAACATTATAAAGGCAGGTGTGTCATTAAACAATAGAACAACTATATATCTTATATAGACTAAGTGTTATTGAACAATAGAACAACTACATATATTATATAGGCAAATGTGTCATTGAACAATAGAACAACTAAACATTATAAAGGCAGGTGTGTCATTGAACAATAGAACAACTATATATCTTATATAGACAAAGTGTCATTGAACAATAGAACAGCTACACATCTTATATAGGCAAGTGTGCCATTGAACAACGGAACAGCTACATGTGCCCAGCACGCATGTGTCACTGAACAATAGAACAACTACTTAGTCAATACATTCGAGGTTATTGATAGGTGATAGAGTTACTGAATACATGGGAAATTTGTTGAGAAGTGAGTGACATGCATGTTAGGTTTGTTTTATTAATGAATCATTTGATTCCCGGGTGGGGCGGGATGGGAGAAATTACGAACACAGTAAAGCTTTTCATTGTGGGCTTTCACAATTTCCTTTGGATATCACCAAGTTCAAGGTCCTGGCAGCCGCAGACGATCATCGATTTATTCACATTGTTATACAGGCTGAGACAGACGTTAGCATCTCTCTCTCTCTCTCTCCTTTTACTCATGTTTATTTTGCCTCTCTCTCCCTTCGTGCGTCTCTTTTTTAATTACTTTGTTAATGTTTTACAATCTATCTATCTATCTATCTATCCATCCATCCATCCATTCATCTATCTATCTTTCTATCTATCTATCTATTTAACTATCTTTCTTTTTATCTATCTATCAATCTATCATAGATCTATCCACCAATGTATCTATCTATCTATCCATCTGTCTGTCTATTATCTATCGACACTCAAAATATTTAAACAATTGAACCGGAAGTGAGTGTACTTCAAGAATTCTGGGTCACATGATTTGTCCATACCTCCATGTTTCTTCCTCAATTCTCTTTCTACTTCTTGACTAGATCTATTATTTACGTCGACTTGTACACTATATGGTCTCATGGAGCTGTTTTATGTGTACGACTCTCCCACCCCCACCCCCCTTTTTCCCCGTCATTTCTAGAGCGTGCATTGACTATGGAATAATCATATAGCTCCTTATATGGCCGTGCAATCAAAAGACCAATCTGTGACCCTTCACGGGGTCAAAAAGACGATGTTGTTATCTTTAAAAGCCACATGAGGCCGAAACTCATCCTATAAAAATTCTAATTCTCTTACATTCTCATATTCACATCTCCTCTCACCGCTTCAATGACTCTTTTCACGGTTCTTATAATGGCGACGTCAGATATTTCGTCAGTCCACACACCGCATCTCCTCCCCCCCTCCCATCTACATAACACCCTTGATCTATGCCACAGCTACCCCTCTCTCTCTCTTCACTTGCTACTATACAATCAAAGGAAATATTTCCAAAGTAAAACGAAATGTCGTCCCTTCCCCCCCCCCCCCCCCGCCCTCAAACTGTTCGTATCTTAACATGTTCTTCTATTTGCTTGCCCGAATCATTTGAGAATGATGCAAAAAGAAAAAAAAAGATTGCACGCATGAGTGATATGGAAATCACGTGGTTTATTTGTATTTGCAAAACACATACACTCTTGTCAACACTTAATCATAGCCTCTCTCTCTCTCTTAAACACACACACACACGAGTTTGAACAGTATCTGTGAACGCAGACACAAATTAATAATAAACTGTGCATCTAAAACCTGGACATCAGAAGTGATTCTACACTTGAGACAGAAAACTATTTAGATAATAGAAAGTATATATATATTTTTTTTTTTGCAAACAAACATTATATTGTATTAGTCACACTATTCCTAATATCATTATGCAGTATCGTGGCTAGGCTCACTGCTGCATGATGCGGACTTGCCGTGGTTAACAACTATAACAACCAAATATAACAATTACAAATGTGAAAAAGAAATTATATCGTTTATAAAATCAACCAATAAGTCATATTAAAATATACAGAATTTGTGAACATTGAAATGGCAGACTATATGTAAAAGTAATTTGACACCTGAAGCTATAAATCTATCTTATCTTATTTTATAAAATACAGACGATGCTTCAAAAAAGTAGATTATCTGATTATCTAACCCCTTAACATTGTCGTACTCGAAAGACAGAATGGCAAACTTTGTAATATCGTGGATCGCAGTTAATTAGCTTCATCCTGGTTGAAGCTTCAAGTATTAAGACTAACTTCAAGGGTTGCGATAATACACAACATTTTCAAAAAGAAATCGCTCAATTAGCTTCGGTTAAAAATAACTTGTCTCACATTCCTTGATAATTTCCCCCTGTCGCTCACTGTCCTCCGTGTCTTGTGTCCAGTATTTCTTTACAGGACCCATGTCAAGTTGTTTTTTTTTGCAGGTCCCATGTCCAGCCATTATTTTTGGCCGGTCCAAAGTCGAGTATTTCTTTGCAATATTCATCTCCAGTATTTCATTTCAGGACCCATGTCCAGTACTTCTTTGCTGGACCCATGTCCAGTATTTCATTTCTGGACCCATGTCCAGTACTTCTTTGCAGAACCCATGTCCAGTACTTCTTTTGTGGACCCATGTCCAGTACGTCTTTGCAGGACCCATGTCCAGTACTTCTTTGCAGGACCCATGTCCAGTACTTCTTTGTAGGACCCATGTCCAGTACTTCTTTGCAGGACCCATGTCCAGTACTTCTTTGTAGGACCCATGTCCAGTACTTCTTTGCAGGACCCATGTCCAGTACTTCTTTGTAGGACCCATGTCCAGTACTTCTTTGCAGGACCCATGTCCAGTACTTTGCAGGGCCCATCGTAATAAGAATACCATTATCCAGTTCAGTTCTTTTACGTTTGGAGAAGGAAGACGGCACTCGAGAATTACCCGGATGGATCATCCCAGACGTTAAACCAGAGCAAAGTTTTTAGTCCAGCTTTTGAAACTCTTCACCGACAGAGACACGAAAAGTGGCACAAAAGGAAGAGCTACACTAGACCTGAGCTATTTCCATATTTGGTGAACACAAAACTATTTAAAGATACGTTGCATTCAATACAAAATCGTTACCCCTGACATTGATTCCGACTCTAGCTTTTCTAACTGACCTACTTTACCCGCGTGGCAGCAGCCATATAGAAATAAAACTTTTATTTACAATTAATGTACGACATAAACTCGTGGTTCCACTTCAACTATTTCCAAATCTTTTCTCAAAGCCTTTCAATATGAAAATGTTTTGCTGCTTCAAGTGGATACAGTCCATCAAGGGTTCCAGCATTGTTGAGCACGCGGTGCCAAAGTTCAACAGACAGCATGTAGATATTCCATTTCATTAAATCAGGAAACGAAAAAATGGCTCTAAAAAATATTACTTTTTTTTTTTAAAACGCGTGGGCAGAAATAAGAGATAGAATATTCGCCATGTTTGCTTAAATATACTTAAAGTGTTCTCAGTTAAACTGGATCTGTGTAAAATAAACTGACTTTGTGTTTAAATGGTCTAAATACCAGCTGTATAGACCATATGAGACGAGTTCTAGTACATCCCCTGAAAGGGTGAATTCAACTTATGAAAAGAACTACAAGACGTGCAGCAATAAATGTCTTTTAGAAAAGATTTTATTTCGTGTCTTTCTGTAGCGACAAAATTTTGACGCCGTTGAAAAGAAAAAAAAAAGTTGTGCAAATGACGTAGTCAGCAAGATTTTTTAAAATTTACCTTGACACCTATTGACGTTGATAACTTACGCCCACAAGTCATTGATAGTTTTTACTACTCTATGAATTGGTTATTTAAGTGTTCAAGTTGTTTTCTTGCTTGCAAGACATCAAAGAATTATGGGAAATAAGACTACGTAAGAGCCTTTTATTAGATATTATACATCTCAGAGGCTTTAGTCTGTGACAGATTGGCGTTTGTTAATGACACTTTACACACCAGGTACAAGTGATTGTATACAATAAAACAACCAGAACAAAAGTATTTACAAAGTAGTCATACATTCATGGGGTGAGGTGGGTGAGTGGTAAAGCACTTCGCTTCTGGTGTCTCAGGATCAAATCCCGAAGAAGACTAGGATTTTGAGCTTCGGGACTTTTGGGACGCCCATGACTTCACTGAACTAATAGGATACCTGACATTAAGGAAGTAAAGGCGGTTGGCCACATAACAACCTCCAGCCGTAGATGAGCTTTACATCAGGAGAGATTCGCTAGTGTATGACTTAACTCCATAACCTGTACCTCTAGTAGGCCTGGGTATCAATCATATTACATCTATAGGACATTGCCATGAAACTAATACAAAAATCTTTCGACTATAAATCTTGCATCTAACACATTGAAACATTGACTACAATTATGTGGTATAATGAATATCTTTTAAGGATGTCAAAAAATAATTATTCTTTACGACAGTGCTTCTCAAAGTTTGTTTCACCCTCGGACACCTAAGTGAATGAGCTACATAAATGCATAGCATATAAATTACAAATGTAAAGATAAAGATTGTGTAGATGGAGTGTTTGTTGAAATCATAACTTTTAATGAAAATAAAATTTTAAAAAATATATATATAATAAACGTGGATATGGATAAACGTGGATATGGATAAACGTGGATATGGATAAACGTGATGAGATTTTGAAAGCAGAATTCGTTGGTCTCCTTGTTGAAATATTGGTTTTATGTTCTTCGTTTGTTTTGTTGTTGTGTTTTGTTGTTGTGTTTTGTTGTTGTGTTTTGTTGTTGTGTTTTGTTGTTGTGTTTTGTTGTTGTGTTTTGTTGTTGTGTTTTGTTGTTGTGTTTTGTTGTTGTGTTTTGTTGTTGTGTTTTGTTGTTGTGTTTTGTTGTTGTTGTTTTGTTGTTGTGTTTTGTTGTTGTTTTTGTTGTTGTGTTTTGTTGTTGTGTTTTGTTGTTGTGTTTTGTTGTTGTGTTTTGTTGTTGTGTTTTGTTGTTGTGTTTTGTTGTTGTGTTTTGTTGTTGTGTTTTGTTGTTGTGTTTTGTTGTTGTGTTTTGTTGTTGTGTTTTGTTGTTGTTGTTTTGTTGTTGTGTTTTGTTGTTGTTTTTGTTGTTGTGTTTTGTTGTTGTGTTTTGTTGTTGTGTTTTGTTGTTGTGTTTTGTTGTTGTTTTTGTTGTGTTTTTTTTGTTGTGTTTTTTGTATTTTATTGCCTCTTGTATTAAAATAGATTCCTCTGTGATTGGGATCTGAGTTTGGCTACGGGCAAAGGGCACAAACCCAGGCGGAAATATCCAAGTGAAAAATGTCTTAAAATTTTTATTTTGAGGTCGTCATGGAATATTTCGTAAAAGACATGTTCAAAAGTTGTTTGTATCATTACAATTTGCGTTTTTTTCGAACCTCTTAACATAACAATGTAGCTTACTTAACATAATAATGTAGCTCTACTTAACGTAACAATGTAGCTCTACTAAACGTAACAATGTAGCTTACTTAACGTAACAATGTAGCTCTACTAAACGTAACAAAGATGATCTCGGAAATGCTTGTAGGACCTGCTCATGTCAGCTTATTCTTTCATAGATAGATGACAAAGCCTAGCAGAAAATGGCTTCTAAAAGAAACAGCTTGGGAACTGTTAAAAGCATAATTTGAATCTTGTAGTAAAGATGACATCGACTAGTAAAAACTTTGACATTGAATCAAACCCTCGCAGAATATGGCAAAATGTGTAGATCACCGCTATGTCGCGTAGCAAAGAAAATAAAAGTAAACTGAGTTAAACCCAGATTTTCTTTACGAGCTGTTTTCTACGTAAAAGGTTTTTACTTCTTACTGCCCGCAGGGGTCTTAGCGAATTTTCTCCACCATTTGGTTTACAGTTTCACACCATTAGTATGCAAGAATAATGTATTAAAGTGTATTTCAAACTCACTATTTCAGTTACAATGCAAATGAATGCCATACACATTGTCATTTATTTTGTAATCTTGTACCTGAAATGACAAAGAATGGAGTGTGATTAGTTGGAGACGAGCTAAACTTTCCCGTGTATTATTGACGGTAGTGTACTCTTATAGTGGTCAATACTAATTATATACATGCACAAACACGCAACAGAGCACTGAAACACACACACTAAAGTGTACATAAACAGGTACACACAATGGTGGGGACACACACACAAACGTGTACATAAACAGGTACACACAATGGTGGGGAGGCAACAGAACACAGCGCTAGATCTGTATGTCTGATATTGATTTGGTCTTACACTGACAGTACGCGTAGGGTGTTGTCAGAACAGTCATCTCTCTCGCTCGATCTATCTTTCTCAGGGTTATCTTCTCACTCTCCTATCTATCTATCTATCTATCTATCTATCTATCTATCTATCTATCTATCTATCTGTCAATCTATCTATCCATCTATCTATCTATCTTTTTATCTAATTATATATCTATATCTATCTATCAAACTGTCTGTCTGTCAGTATCTAACAATCTGTCCTATTTTTCTTCCTGTTGATGTGGTCTAGCAAATATTATTACCAGACTAATACGAAATCCAGATATTTTATTCTTGATAATACGACCTGCTGTAAGGAATTATTTGTTCACTGGACATATTAAAATTGTCAGCAACATTTTTCATTTCATTGTGTAAACAATTAACGGATACCAATTACGTAAAGCTGATTATAATAAATTTGTTTCTTTGACGCAAAAATATCAGTAAATAATAAATTTTATAATTTATTGGACCTACATATTTGCAATGAAACAATAAATGTCTGAAACTGAATCCTGGCGAGTAGTTCCAAGGCGTCATTGAGTGTAAGATGTTCAACCAAGGACAGAAGGTAACAAGTATTAATAGTTGTAAACAGTCCTGACGTGTGGAACTTACCAATAAGTTAAAAGTGAATTAAAGACTCATAAGAGAGTCAGTGAATGTGTCGGTGAGTCATCGAGTCAGATAAACATTGAAATCGAGACTGCTGTTCACACTGGAGTGACATGAAACTGTATCTCCTGCTTTCGTCTCATTTAGTGTGGACATTCTCACTTCTTACACATAATAAATGAATCATTCTAATGGAAAGAGTGTCAGGGCTACAAGTTAGGATCAGAATAGACAGCTTTATACAATATTATTGAATAAAGCGTCTGTGCTACAAGTTAGGATCAGAATAGACAGCTTTATGAAAGTAAAACTTAATGATTGAATAGTGCAGAACTTGATCCTATTAAACATGTGTCAGCTGACCAATCACATTTTGCAATACTTTAAATAAAATGAAGGTCAATTTTTTTCAAGTGGTCGAGTACAGGATAGTGCGAAAACTTCAGGAGGTCATAGCGTATGAAGAATGGAACAAGGTGGTGAATCGGTCCAGTGTATTGGGAGGGGGTAATTTTAAGAAAGGTATTCATTAACATTGGATGCACAACTTTTGTGTAAACTTGAACGATATGATACGCAACAATTGTGACAGGTCTCAATGATCATGCATATAACTAATATGGTGTAGATGTGCTAGTCTCACTTCATAGTGTGTACACCACTTTCAATAAATCCAACAAAAATAAGTCTATGTTTCAGTCACAATAGTGAATACAAATGAATAAAAAGATTTGTTAAGCCAAGCTAATAGTTTCCATTGAATGAACAGCGTGAATTGAAGGAACCAATTAAATCTTATGTTCATCTACTGTTACGGCCAGGGTCTCAGTGTAATAGTCAAAGAAAGCGGTGGGGGGGGGGGGGGCGGGGGCGGTAGGTATCACTATTTATGGACCTGGATTTTCAGAACTTTCTTCCCTATAAAATTCACACATCAATATAAGATTTAAACATCAATGTAAGATTTACACATCAATGTAAGATTTACACATCGATGTAAGATTTACATATCAATGTAAGACTTATATATCCTTGTAAGATGTGCATATCAATGTAAGAATTACATATCAATGTAAGATTACACATCAATTTAAGATTACACATCAATTTAAGATTACACATCAATTTAAGATTACACATCAATTTAAGATTACACATCAATTTAAGATTACACACCAATGTTAGATGACACATCAAAACAAGATTTACATAAGCTTTTTCATATGATTTAATAACAATACTCGGATTCAATGTGTAGTTTTCACTACTTTAAACTGTATATTAAACCATATATCAACTATGTATCAACTAAAGTGTCTCTTTATAAATTAATTATCTATGCACTTGTAATTCATGTTCTCTGACGTCAGACTTACATTTGCGTCATCTGCCTTTACATTTTCCCGCGCTGCACAATTTAACCCGAGGAAGTGTACATGAAGGGAGTTAACTCATACATTATGTCACAAACAAATCTCATAAATAAATCATATTAATAACACGTTTTAAAAATACAGTTTTATTACTGGAGGAGAGGCATATTTATACTGTCAACCCAAACAGCTGATAGGAATGCAATGTCAGAGATTGAGACTCTTAGCTTTTAAATTAAAAATTTTCCGTAAAAAAAAGAGCAACTTAAATCATACTAAGAACGTTAAAAATGTTAATTAGCTTATTTCCATTGATACAGAACTGTGTGATTAAGTCAAATATCTAGAGATATCTGTCTTGAACGGGAATGTAAATCTGAACTATCGAATGTGAATATCTGATGGAGAGCATGATTCAACTGAACTAATCCATCATCCTATGAACATTGATGTTGACTTGACATCCTATGAACATTGATGTTGACTTGACTTGGCTCCAGGCGTTAACAAACGATGTCATTTCTGCCTTTGATGTAAGTGGCTTACTAATCTGGGTTACCATGATTGACCTACCTACAATGGTGGTCCCGAGGTCAAGTATTGGTAGGTCAACAAGAAGGTGTAAGCATCTGTTTCCGTCATGGTCTGACAAACCTGAAAATCTTTCAGAAGTGAGAAATCTGGTCATGAGTCGAATTCGGTAGTCAACAAAGCTGTCGGATGTCAACAAAGCTGTCGGGTGTCAACAAAGCTGTCGGATCAGGGAGTCCAGTTTTGACAAAACATTCATCTTTCTTAGCAAATTCATTTCAGTGGCACAATAATTTGGCACATCTACGATCGCTTAGATAGATTAATGGTCATATAAAGAAAGATTAATGGTCATCTAGAGAAAGATTAAGGTCATATAAAGAAAGATTAATGGTCATCTAGAGAAAGATTAATGGTCATCTAGAGAAAGATTAATGGTCATATAAAGAAAGATTAATGGTCATCTAGAGAAAGATTAATGGTCATCTAGAGAAAGACGACAGTTTTTACAGAGAAACATACCAAACTGTTTATGCCGCCATTTAACCAAAGCTGAAAAAGATTACTTTGTATACAGAGCGAATGGACTTTTTAAAAAAAGAGTTAATGGGACGTCCTTCAGACTTTGCGATCTACAGGGGCGCCTTCGACATAAGGTCACGTCTACAGGGGCAAACGACGTTAAAAACTCGTCTGTTTTTGTGTCGAGCAGTTCAAGAGGGTGTCATGGGGTCTTTACTTGCCCTGCTTAAATCAGGTACCCTTTAGAGGGGTGTAGACCCATAGACGTCCTAAAAAAAATCCCAAAGCTCTATCAAAATACGTTTTAACCACGATTTAAACCCAAGATCTATTAGTTAGGAAGCCAAACGCTTTAGTACTCAACCTCCACGCCCCTCTCATTGGTTCGACTAGAAATAGAAGTCTGTGCAATGATGTGCTGTTGTTGATTTTTAACTGTGGCCATAATTTTAAAAAAATAGTTATGTGAATAGTCATTTCATAACCTTATAACATTATTTTACCCTAACCTATATATAAAATGGTCTACAAAGTGTAGACACAAGATCAGAAACTCTTGTCTTGCACGAGAAAGGGCCACTAATAAGAAAGATGAAATACAGTTATTTTTATGTCCTTCAAAGTGTGGCCGCGGTGACGTCAGCGTCGACACTTTCCAGCGACTATGTCAGTATGACCTTGTAGCCCTGATGACATCCCGCCGCTTTCTCTGTCTTGAAATCAATAGCCAGGGATAAAAATAGCTTACCACTGCACGACGAAGGGAGTGAATTAGGTGCGGAGAGAATTATAGTGAAGAGTTGAGCACTTTCATCTTGTTTATATATATATATAAACTTCAAAGTGATGTGCACAATAGCATTGATACAATAACTACATTTTAGAATAGGATGACCGAGTGGGTAGCTGCTTCACTGTTAATCTGAAGGTCTCGGTTTAGTTCTATTGGAGGTGCTGAAACTCAAGGATATAGACCTTGACGAAAGTCCGTCAGTTGACTTTCGTCTGAAGTCGTGTATGGCACCTGCTGCAGTCGACTAAAGGAACGTTTTCGTTGCTCTAACCCAGGGGTTCTCAGCCTGTGGGTCGCGACCCCCTTGGGAGTAGAATGGCGATTTGCCAGGGGTCGCCTAAGACCATAAAAAATATGGATTTTTTTGTTCTAACGTCAGAGACAGAGTTTTAATGAGCTCATTAATAGCCATGTGTTAGACAACATTGGATCAAGTGTTGTCAGTCATAGCCCGATTTGTCTGTGTTGCAACTTTTCTTACATTTCCAATCATATATTTTTGAGAACCATGACTTTTCGAGATTGTCAGTTATCAAGTCTAAATGCAGATCTTGCAAGGACCGCTATATGTCCTCATGTATAATATGTCATGCTTTTTTTTTAAATAGTATTATAAAAGTATGCAACATAAAACAGGTAAATAAATAAGAAATAGAATAGTAAATAAATCTTTGTCACAAAGATGCAATTTTATTTATTTATAATTTAATCACATCATATTTAATAGAATTGTAGAGAATCGTAAAAAAGGGCCGCCGACTTAAAAAGGTTGAGAACCGCTGCAGTCTAGCCGAATCTGTCTGGCATTTCACGTCTCGAGAGATAATTCTTTCTCTTTGCAGCTTCTCATGTGACCAAAGAGGCCACTCACAAGTGCGGTCATAGGTTAGGTGTTTGTAATCATCAGATGCTGCAGTGTTTTCAGTCTTCTCCCCACTTCTGATTTGTACACCATCTGCTACCAAGAACCGCCCCTGACCACTTTATTTTATACAGAAGTGACAGATTTAAACGTGCAAGTGAAGGTAAAGGTGAATGACACTAAATATACGTACTCAAAATGTTGGCATTCATTCTTCAGAAACACTTGATTTTTGTGGAACATATTCATTAAACATTAGTTTAAGAGCCTCACTTTCATTTCTGTATCGTTTATATTCAATGAACCTTATTGGATAGTGTAGGTGTTTAAGAGAGAGAGAGAGAGAGAGAGAGAAAGAGAGAGAAAGAAAGAAAGAGAGAGTGATCAAAAAAAAAAGGGGGGGGGGGAATCAACATAATCACCAATGTTTTATCTCTTACAGTGGAACTGAAAAAAAAAAGATTACAAAGAGAGTTTGTGTTACCACTCAAACTTAGAGACGGCCCCCACCACATCCATCTAAAGACAAGAAATATTCAAACCATTGACTTGTTTTGATTGTCCAATGCAATACAATTTCAAAGAATCATTTGGCGTTGTTTTTCACTTACAAAAAAAAAACAACTGAAAATCCTATTATTGACAATTAAATTTTTGACTTATAATTATTTTTATGCTCAAAAGAAGAAATTAGCTTTTCAATAGCTTTTCTTGCTTTTTCGATCTATGACCGATAGACAAACGACACAAAAATAATAGATTATTTGACACTGTTTGGGGACTAACATAGCCCACCGTGTACACGGAAAGCACGCCACTGTGTAATTAATTTTAGACCTTAACAAATAAATTTCTCTGTTTGTTTAAATTTAGAACTACAATGATAAATATGGTGCGTTTGGAAAATTGTTTTCAATTGGTTTAGTACAACGTAACATTGAGGGAGGGGGGTATCTGGACTGTTACCTTCTAGTCGTTGTTATCAACCAAAGAAAAAAAAATTCAACTGTTCACTAATTCACGGTAGATCTTTAGGTCACATTGAAAGAGCTTTAGGTCAAAAGGTCATAAAGTCTCAATTCTATTTACGTGACCAACGAATGTCTTGTTTGACTATAATACTAATCGATGGCCTTGACTTTCCCAGCTAGACTCCTTTCCACTGACTGGACACTGAAATGTCCTGAAATCACGTCTTCAGCACAAATTCTGACCTGACACAAAACATGGAACGAAACTTGTGGACTTAACTTAAAGATTGTTACCAGATTTCTTTCTGGCCAAAAATAATTCTCTCTCTCTTTCAGTATGTATGTATGTATGAATGTATATATATAATATATATAATTTATTTATTTAAATCTTTAAACACAAAAGCTAGTGTACACAAGTCAAGGAGATAGATAGATAGATAGATAGATAGATAGATAGATAGTTAGATAGATAGATAGATAGATAGATAGATAGATAGATAGATAGATAGATAGATAGATTAGATAGATAGATAGATAGATAGATAGATAGATAGATAGATAGATAGATAGATAGATAGATAGATAGATAGATAGATAGATAGATAGATAGATAAAAAGAGAGACAGACATCAATTAGCTAACATGTTATAATTAATTAATTTTTTTCGGTTGGTATGAATTCTTAATGCTCTCTCCAAACGTCTCTTTACTTCCGAGCATCGGTGCAGCCAAGGAGCCAACCATTATCTTTTACACTCCATGTTATCCTGGCTCGGTCCTTGAACACTTCTGACGTCTGGAAGTTTCCGGTTCAGAACAGTTCTGGGACTTGGGTGACGTGGTCAAAGAAGAGCATGACCTGCTCCTACATCAGTTCCATTAGAAACCCACGTACGTCTGCTCTTCTATACATAGAAACAGCTTGGGAAAGTTGCTCTAAATTAGATTTCACTTACCCATAAACTGCTTCGTGTGTAGAATGCGTTTGTGATGTTCATACAATCTTCTAGTAGAACAATGTAAGCTGAGAAGTGTGACGTTAAAATGCTGCTTATATTCTCACACACATTCCCGTCTCAATTAGAATCTCAAAATGGCATTTTACAGTCCACGGATTCTTTATGGTTACCAGTAAATATCTAACTAAAAATAGATAGGACTAGAACAAGAGTTCAAACAGTTATACAATGAACATTCTATACGCTAACCATTGGCTAATACACGAAAAAAAGGAAATGTAATCAATATGTTAAAGTACGGTAATCCAAATATATTTGAGAGAATCAATATAGCTTTTATTTTGACAATTTTTTTGTTAGAAACGCTCTATTCAAACATAATTTTTGAAGATTGAAACATGGAACAAGGCTCCTAATATTGTCATTTAATCGTCGAGCATTTGTGTGACGCTCCAAGCTAACAGTTTGAGACCCCTTGAAGTCCACGAGATATGAACTTGTTGAAACCACTTTGTGGATCTTGAAGTCAAGTCAATGAAAGTGATACTGGAATCCTTATGAAAAGGGTGTGTCCCGGTAGTTCCAAACTGTTCTCAATAGGACAGAGAGTGGATCTGCACTATACATTTGGCCAATATAAACAAATGACTGATATAATAACAAATAAATGTACTAAGCCTTGATAGATACTCTAGAATAAAAAGTATTTCGATTCGATGTACGTGTTTTTTCAATAGCTTAAAATGACTTACATTTTTTAAATCAATATTTCATTGATTGATTGGTTGATTGATTAATTGATTAACATTGCTGTGAGTTTTAAAAAATAGAACATAGATCCACCAAACTGCATAGTTTATAGTCTATATCGATATAATTGAGAATACACACGTTACAATCCCTGATAGTAGAAAAAATGAGTGCAATAATCAAGTTTCATCATGTCAGACTAACCTGCTTCATTGGACGTGAAAATGGCCTATACAATAATAATCAGACTCGCAGTGCGCCGGTCAATGCCTTTAGGGGAAATGGGGGGGGGGGGGGGGGATGGAGTGCTTGAGAATATGTTTGACTGCATTTCGTCTGAGTACAAAGGTCCGGTTTTGTCTGATCAAACTAAGGGCTAGTTTTTGTGGGATGCCGTTACGCCGAAGGAGGAGGGGAAGTCTGTAGGAATTTTTTTTTTAATTCTGAAATATTTTGCATTTTTTAAGAGGAACTTTGTTGATTTGTTTGTTTAAATTCATCATCTTTCTCTATGTCTTTCTTTCTCTCTCTCTCTTTTTCTCTTTATCTCTCTTCTCATTTTCTCTCTCTTTCTCTCTTTTTCTCTCTCTTCTCTTTCTCTCTCTTTATCTTCATCTACCTTCATCATCGTCTCGCTCCCTATTCTATCACTTCATCCTTTTATTTGTCTCCGTTTTACTACATCATCTCTCTCTCTCTCTCTCACACACACACTCTCACTCTCTCTATTATATATACTTTCAAATCTTTCCTCTCATTTTGTCTTGTTTTACTCCCCCCCCTCTCTCTCTTATTCTCTCTCCCTCCCCTTTACATTGTCTCGCCTTCTTTATATCCTTTTCACTCTCTTTCTAAATCTTCCTCCAACTCTTTCCATTCATTCATCTCCTCCTCTTCCTCCTCTTATCTTTTCTCACTTATCTTCATTCTCCCCATCTCTTATTTTCATCTCTCTTCCCTCTCTCTATTCTCCATCTTTCTCTCAATCTCTTGTTCATTGATTGATCACATCCGTTTTATAAATGGTATGTTCCAACAACCAGGAGACACAGATAGAAGCGACACAGCCACAACAAGCGTTCGGTTGTTGTGTTTTTTTAATTCAACATTCTCTCACTCGGAAGCTGTAACTCCTCGACACTCTCTTCGTCATCTTGACCTTAATGAAAGCTTACAGCTTGCAACTTCACGAACACCCCCAGCTTTCTATAATTATACTTTGGGAAGATGTAGATCTAATTGTATACAGTGCAGTGACGATCATTCCAGTTTTGTTTTTTTTTTATAGGTTTTAACCCTGCAGTGAAAATGATTCGAATATTTTCTAACACTTTATTCGTTTTATTATTACACATTTTGATAAAATGGCGGCAAATCCATCAAAAGTAGCTTTTTGGTCTCTCTGAAGTTCAGAATACTGAAGTGTTGTTATAATACATAGCTTAAACAATTTAAATTTAATTAATTTTGGTGCAATTTTTTAAGCACTGTAGGATCGAATTAAACATCAATATGCACACACACACACACACAAAAGCTTCGGCATGACAATCCACAAAGTTTGTTTGTTGTTGGTTTCTATGTTGACACAGGGATGTACATTTTATATATGTAGATTATGATTTTAAGACAAATTTCCTATTGCCAACTTTTAAACTACACCGAAAAACTTTTTTTTTAACAAATTATATTAAGTGTTATTGTATCACTTAGTTCGTATCAGTCACGTAATTAAGTTTTAATAGATTTAGCACTGTTTCAAGCCTTTAGCTTCCTTGATGTGCTATGATCCTATCACTTGTCTGGACCAGTTGGGAAAAGGAGGGGTGGTGAAGGGGTATCAATGCAAATGTTACCGCGACAGCTTTTTAAATGCATGAAAATATTTGTTTACTCAGGGCACAAGCCTCAAGTATCATTTCTTAGCATTGTTCGATATCAAACAAAAGAATTAATTATCAACAGTTAATTAACCAATTGTTTTTTTTTTTATTCTTATTTTGTAAGGTACAAAAAATAATTATGCAAAGTTTCAACTTCATCTGAAATTGGGTGTGGGAGAAATAACGCGTACAAACTTTTTACCAGGGTACCAGACATACAGAGTTGATATATAAGCTTTGTAAAAAAAAATGTAATACTTCTGTAGTATTAAGGTATTCATTACTTGTCCAGTTAAAACTGTTGGTGTGAAAGTTTACATTGTCTACATCTGTGATTGTCCGATGTTATTCTATAAAAACAAAAGTTTAATGTACACAATTTAACGTTCTTCTTTCTCCAAACACTTTCAAAATGCTAAC
Organism: Biomphalaria pfeifferi; assembly: GCA_030265305.1. Taxonomy (NCBI): domain Eukaryota; kingdom Metazoa; phylum Mollusca; class Gastropoda; family Planorbidae; genus Biomphalaria; species Biomphalaria pfeifferi. Next base: position 4,121,410 of record JASAOG010000013.1, read on the forward strand.
CAAGAACAGAAAGCTGACGTATCTCTCCACGACACTTTCATGCATCTAGATCTGGACCAAAATGTAATCCCCTGTGGCAAAGTTAAAACCACAGGCTTTGAGACTTTCCCTCGTGTTCCAGAAATAAAACTCCATTATTAGAGTTTGATGTATTGTGCATTCTTGTTTCTACTGACAGTGTGAAGTTGGTGTTATTGTAATTTTTTTTTATGCCTATTATTATTAATAAAAATCCTAGGCAGTGCACACTTGTTAGGTTTACTTGGACCGATTAAATAAACACATTTGTTACTTGTCTTCATTAATTCTTTCTTGATTTGCTCCTAAGCCTTTCCTTTTTGTGTTCTTCTAATATTAGGGTAAAATGTGAGGTTTTAGCTCTGTCATAAATCTATTTGTTCCATCAAGAATGTGTTTGGGCAATTAAAATTTTATCTGGCCTTTCAAGATTGTATTTAGTTTGGATTTGTCACGAAAGGTTACTGAAATACACAAAACTTGTTTAGTTTCACAAAGACTTATGAATCAATTTAAAGTAGTATTTTTCTTTATTCACTACTTTTGTTACCAATGCAATGGTATAGGCAGGGCTCATACCAGACCTAACACTGCACTGTTTTAGCTGTTTTAGGTAGGGCTCATACCAGACCTACCAGTGCACAGCTTTAGGTAGGGCTCATACCAGACCTACCAGTGCACAGCTTTAGGCAGGACTCATACCAGACCTACCAGCACACAGCTTTAGACAGGACTCATGGTAGACTTACCGAAGCATTGGTTTAGCCAGGACTCATACCAGACCCCACTGACGTGTATCAATTGAAAATCTGCAAAATCTAGGACAGTCACATTAAGGGTTTAAGCTACGCTTGGCCAGTAGACCATTTGTAATAGTGGAGTGAATAGATACCAACATTCCTCAAAGAAGTTAACATGGCCACACCATCAGAGTTACAGACAATTAAAATTCAGAATCGTTCTTTCCTTTTTTTTTTCTTCTTTTAACGATTCAAATTATTTTGAATTTTTAATTGAAGAAACAATTTCTCAAAAGGAATGCTTACTTTTTGTTTCCGCTACATTGATATGCATGTCGCCAATGTAGGTCAACTTCCTAATGTCACGACGACTGTCTTCACAGATGATGTGAGATCTATATTGTTAGTTCTGGCCCGGTGAGAAGCCAGCGATGGAAGAGTTATTGCACACGTTACATCAGGTGATCCATGTAGTGTCTCCCACAGATTTACTTGGGGAAGGGGAGGCAGATTTCAAAAGTGTTATCAAAGCCAAAGACAAACATTGACATTCAGATTTTCTGTTTGTTCTTTGAACGATTCCAAATTGCTTTTGAATTTTAAAGTTTGGACGTAGATTTCAAAAGAAATAGTTAACATGGCAAACAAATAGTCGGGAAAAGGGGAGCTAAAAATGTACAGCAAAGCAAAAGGAGTAGTCTGACATGATGGCAGTTTTTGTTTTACCTCGTCTAGAGTGTTCAGAGTGCTGTTGAAAATCAAATTTTACTATCACCATCATGAGGCCTAAAATATCATCTGCTTCTTCTAGTCTTTTCAAAGCCTATTGTTTTCCTTTTTATATTGTAATGTACATACTTTAAAACCTTTTTTAAAACGTAGATCTATCAAAGTCTGGCACACATCTATGACAATTGTTTGGTAAGTCAAATCTACATCGAGCACTCACCAGAATATATATATATATATATATATATATATATATAATTAATGGCATCAAAGTTGATGCTTTTTTATTCATATCGCATTGACCTGTGTTTATATAATTGTTGATTACAAAATATTTTCATACTATGTTATGATACGAAAGCATAGTGTCCTTAGCAAAAAAAAAAATTTGAAAGTGTTGTAGTGATATTGAAATGGAATTACACAGAAAGACAAACAGGCAGATATAGAGATATAGACTAGACTAGCTGGCTAGGTGCTGAACTTGTACATATGAGGCAATAAATTTAGAGTGCCAAATGAAAGTGGAACAATGCGAAGTGCCTTAAAAGTGCATTGAAGAGTAATAGACTCATTTTCTACAAAGATTTGTATTACTTGCTGCTTGCCTTCAAATCTAAAATTCAGATGAAGGTTAAGTACTACTTTTTATGTAGGCAAGTGCTAATGAATGTTTTATTGGTCAATACTCTTAATGAATGTTTTATTTGTCAATACACTTAATGAATGTTTGTTTGTTTCCAAGTGAAAACCACCTCACATTTAAGAAAACTAGGACAGGCCTCCAGAGGCAAGTCAAAGTATTCTATTCATCGCCTTCTACACCAGAATGTTAATGAGCCTTACAAAACTGGCATCTAGAGACTTTTCGCCAATCATTGAAGAGCAACCCAGAAGAGATTTTATACAACATTATGGTTACAGCAAGTATTTTGCCTCGGGCTGCTCCACCAGTTGAATGTGCATTGCAAAAAAACACATTTCGTATGTAAGGAATGCGTGAGTGTGTGTGTGTTTTTTGTGTGTTTGTGTGTGTGTGTGGAGGGTGATCACGTATTTTGTCAAGAATGGAATTTAGATGTCGAGAGTTCGTTAGCAGTAATTTACGTTCTTATTGATGTCTCAATGAAGATATGTCTTGGTCTTGGTCTCGGTCTTGGTCTCGGTCTTGGTCTTGGTCTTTGCTCTTGATCTTGTCTTGTAATGCTTTAAATGTTTTTGAAAGCATCTTTAAGATAATAGTGAGTGTTGGTCTAGTCTTAAGGGAATTAGCTTCTTAGCTACTTATTCGAAATTAAAATAAAGATTGGGATTTAGAACTTCGGGATTCTTAGGACACACGAGTCTAATCAACTCCAAATGTACCAGATATTTTTTTAAATAGGTAGATAAATGGGCTATCAATAGCTCCATTGACATGAAGATTACATAGGGAAGTCTTATATTTCTGATTAATTACTAACCATATGTGCAGAAATAAATAATGATTTACAAAATGTAGAATAGTTTAAGTGTGTTTTTTATTAATATGGTATTTTATCTATATCGTATCTATCCATCTTAGTGGCGCAACAGCACTTGGCGGCCTGCATCTTTCCATTCAGATTTCTAATAGCACAGATTTAATGTTCTTGGTCTAGATCTATTACAAATTTGATTACATCACTGATCCATATAATTGATACAGTTACACTTGATATAAACTTTTATAAATATTATTTTTTATGTTTTACATGTAACAAAGCTTCTATCAACTCACTCTGTCTGTCTGACTGGGAAACCCACACCCAATCGCGGATCAAACTGAAATTTTGAACAATTATTTCTTTTACCTGACAACACAAGAATCAAGCATACAAGCTTTGTATAAGCTTTTTTTTTTTTGTTTATTCTAGATTTTCATACATGGCGACAAATCCATAAATAGAAATATTTTTGGTGTATCCGGTGTAAAGAATGAAGTAAGTTCTAACAGTTAAATGATCATTTAAGCAACTTTTTAGCTCTGCAGAAAAACATTCGAAGCTCTTCCGTTTGTATAGTTGGCAACACTGACGTTTTTATTAGCGTCCTTGGCATTGTTGAGTTTAGTGTAAAAATCCAAACATCATTTATGAAACAATTATTTTTTTTTTTTGGTGTAACTAAAATTTTAAAGCACTTTTAATATGTTGCTTATGTAACTTAGCCAACAACGAACAACGAGCTGAAAGAGCCTCGACGAAAGGAGTCTTATCTTATCTTATATAATACAGACGTTACTTCAAAAAAAGATGATTACGTCCTACGCGTCATGCATTCAGTCATGCATATTAACCAATGACTTAAATTCTAGCTCAGGCTCAGGCTCTAGCTCAAGCAACCCATTCCATGCTCTAATAGCACTAGGGAAGAAGGATCTTTTGTAGACATTTGTTCTAGCGTATGGCACGAGGAATGTGCCTTTATCTTTGTGTCTTTCTGAGTATTTTATTAAATTGTGTTTTATATTTCAAGATTATGGTTCAGTGTTTTATGCATGATTGCTGCTTTACTTTCTTGTTTACATCCTAAATCATGTTCTAAATCTAATTATTGGCCATCTTCGACTTCCTGTATCTTTTAGCGTTTCTCTGTCATGTGTCTCATGGTGCACAGTCTCGCACCTAATGACAGTGCGTAATGTATTAATCACAGAACTATATATTCAGACAAATTCATGAAATAAAGCCATTTCTTGTTAGTTTCCATTAAGATGTTTCGGAAATCGTAGATCGAAATAACGCCAATTGTTTTTAGTCATCTTATGTACATTTAAATAGATTGATTTTGTTTTTATGTATCTAAAAATTGCAAAATAATAATTATGAGACGAAAGTGCTTCTTGTTTTCGATGTTCAATTACTAGATCTAGATCTAAACATTAAATTATGTTACATAGGTTAGGGTTGAAAAAAACAACTTTACTTCTTATAGTCAAAACAACGTCTTGTTTCAGCTTTTTAAAAAAGTTTTCCACGGTGTTTAAAGATCTCCATGTCCAGTCTAGATATATATAGGTCTGTGATTGGAACATCCAGATCTACTTTCTCCTTTGTTTGCAGGTTGCAGCACAAAGTAGTCTGAACTACTTAGTTGGCGGCCTTGACATTGTTTTAGTGAAACTATGAAAAAAAAAGTTTAAATACCTTTTTCCAGACAATGCGATCTATAGGGCAGATAATTTTAAGGCCATCTGTCTGTTTCTATGGGCAACAGTTGACGAGGCTATCATGAGGCCAGCACAACAACCAACAGCTTTTACTTTACCCAACTAATGCCACGTACGCGCTTGAGTTGAGTGGACTCGGGGCTTCCTAGAAATACCGAGATTCAAAATCCCAGTCTTCACCTAGATTCGAACCCAAGACCCTTCGGTTGGGAAGTGGAAAGGTTTATTACTTACCATCCACACACCCCTTAGCTTAGCTATTTAGTTCACAATCTCTGAACATAATTACATTACATTGACATCAGACATACAATGGAGGATGGTACAACAATGCTTTGTTCTCTTGCTATAAGTTACTTTCATACTTTCATTCCGAGTTTTAAATCTACTTCATAAAATACTTTCCCATTTTTTTTTAAATGTGGGGGGATGGGGAAATGATGACAGTTTCTGTGATCTATTCAGAATGTATAAAGGGAACAGTTCTGAGATTGCATACTCCAATCTAAGCTGTCAAATATTGAAACAAATTTTCTACCATGTTAGCATTGAAAAGTGCGAGATAAACTGTAACTGAAAAGTTGTGTTGTTAAGAATTAGGAATTATTTATTTTCAATGAAACAAAATCTAGTACTATTCAATCTATTCGATCGCATTGTTGAAAGTTTTAAGTCTCGGTGGCTAAGCGGTAATGCGCCTGGCTTCCGATCCTGGTCCCGGGTTCGAATCCTGGTGAAGGCTGGAATTTTTTTTATTTCGGGATCCCCTTGAGCTCCTGACATTAGTTGGGAAAAAGTAAAATTGGTTGGTCGTTGGGCTGGCCACATGACACCCTCGTTAACTGTGGGTCACAAAAATTTTGCTGACGGCCATTTTGTCTATTTTTTTTCTTTTTCATATCAAGTAAAAAGGAGCGTGGTTTACTGCTAATAACAACATTCCAAGAACCTAGTAATTTATTCAAGCAAAGCTAAAAATTGCTCACCAATTTCCAGGGCCACTAAATAAAGATTTTCCTTCTGATTCTCATACTTTCAGGGGCAATCTATTTCAATATTCCTCACTAGAATGTATTGATTCAATGTATTCCTATTGTGTGATTATATTGAAAGAATATATTGTGTTTACTCAATCTTCAAATGAAATGTATTCCGTACAATTCACAATGTGTCCTGTGATCTATTAATACGAACCGGTATCACGTGACGTAGGAAAGCTAGGACGTGACGCAGACCACATCAGCGTGACATGTGTGCGCATGATCATCGGCTATTCATTTTTTATACGTCACTAGCCTATATATTATGTCATAAAAAATCGACTTAGAAATTCAAGATATGAAGTCTTTGACAAAGATAAGAGCTCAAAAAGTCATAATACAAAAGGAACCTTCCACCAGATTTGTAATTGTTATTACGGACTAGATCTATTTGAACTCTCAGCGAATGATGGGCAAACTGCGCCCCGCGGGCTAAGTCTGGCTCGTCGAGAAGTTTCATCCGGTCCGTCATATGTTTTGTAATGATAGTTTAGAAAAATTATTTTGCACCGATAATTAAAAATTGGAAATGGTAATTAAAAATAAAAATTTCATTCACAATGATAAAAATTTCTGCATGGATATCATTGTTCACAGATCTTCTCTGTAACACGAAAGAATGAAATTTTCTGTTCTCTAACCAATGGAGACGAGTTTGCATGACGCATTCTAATAGTGAGAGGATAACTTATAATGATATTCTTATCTTCATAGCTTATATGATACAAACGTTACTTCGAAAAAGAAAATGATTACGTCCTACGCGTCATGCATTCAGTCATGCATATTCGAACTCAACATCTTCGGTTGAGAAGCCAATTACGTCATTTCTTGTTCGGCACTTTGTCAATAAAAAGCAGCGGGTCGCTGGGGTTCAATGTAAAGAAAAATAAACTCACGACAATGCAAGTTAAGTAATGAGGGGCATCTTTGTGTTATAAAGACTTCCGTTGTTAAATTTTGTTAAATTAACAAGAATTACAAGGTTTAATAGACCCAAGTGAACATAGATGGAGTGGAATATAATTATTGAGCTTAATTCCCCTCTCCTCCAAAAAAAAAAGTTTGAATCCCTCTGAAAAATGGTCTTAATGCCTGAATAAGATTTTTCACCAACACTTTTGGACACTAGGCATGAACAAAGGTTATTGTGGTTGACACCTTGGTCTTTGTTTACAAACGACATCAAAAGCGGAGTAACTCTGCATAAAAATGTACGCTAAAGATACCACTTCAAATTGTTGCCTAATGTTGCATTTCACATTATTTGTAGAAGTTTAAAACATATTTTTTATTCTCAATTGATAAGCAATAGGGCTTTTTCTAGGTTACATAAGTGTTGAGTTGTTTTTTTTTCTATTTTAAAAAATCCACTGCTATGTTTTAATACAAACATTTCCTATGCATGTCAAGATGTCCTAGTAAGGCCTAGTAGAACGGAGACAGGAAAACAAAACACTATGTGGAGATAAAACTCAATGTTAACGCTTATCGTCACGCCGGAATAATAATTAGTTCTGAGATAAAATATTTGAACAGCAGTAAAAAAAAAAAAAAGACAGAATACATGTGGAATACGTGGAGACATTATGAATGTCATTCCGCCAGTCTATGAATTGTATGCATGAAAAGTAAAACCTAAACAAAGTTCTATTTGACTAAACTCAAGAGATCGCCGAAGAGAAGCAAAACACTTTTGCACCGCAAAATGTAACTACATAGTTGAAGATCATTACACCCTAACCCAAATCTCCCGCAGGAAGGACTGTGATAACGGCGGCCAGGTTGGAACCCGGGTTTATCGAGACGACAGTCCCTAGCGCTCGCCATAACACCTGTAGCTGAGAGCAGGTTGATGTTGACCCAATTAAATCCTGGTCGCGAACAGTGCTCCTAAGCTTGCTGGACAGTCGTGGATAAAACACAAGAAATGTATCGACCATTAAAGACTCGTTAACTGGTCAGACGTTGTACATATACATCGTGAACAGCTACAGACAAATGTAATCTCTAGCCACACTTTGAGAATGATAACCTAATGTTGAGCGTGAAACAACTAGAGTGTGGTTTTCCCTCTTGTTAAATTCTTCTCTTAGATATCACAAAGACTGCAAGAGTACCACAAAGTACCACTGCACTAGTCTAGGACTGCAAGAGTACCACAAAGTACCACTGCACTAGTCTAGGACTGCAAGAGTACCACATAGTACCACTACGCTACGACTGCTTTGTATATGTAGGTTCTTTCAATCGGAGAATGTTTTCCCTTGTTGAACTCAAGTGGCTCTCATTGATTTAGAAATTTCGACAAAGCGTTCCTTACGAAATGAATAAAATCTATAAATAAAATATATTTAGCAAGCCAAATCTTTTCACTCAAGGGTAGAATCTTTGTTGCTTAAGCTTAAAAACTGGCAGCTCAATGAATCAGGCGAATATCAATATCTTTCAAATATATCGCGTCAAATGTCCGTCCAAATCTATTTTCTACTTTTAAACAAACTTGTGAATCAGTAAACATTGGACTATTCAGCAACTAGATAAGTCTTCCAGAACATTTTATACTTCAGTAACTCATTTCGATTTACCTTTTTTTTCCCTTTAAAAAAGGCTAAATCTGGCAATACTGATTCTGTTGGAAGAGTCCATTTTATTTGAGAAGGTGCCGCAGACCTCAGATAAAAATAACATTTCATAACAGACATGTATATTTGATCACAGCTGAGTATTTGCATAAATATATTACTTCTTTTCCCATGGGTGCAGATCAAACATAGGACCTACTTGTTAGATCTGGGTTTAAATTAAATGACGAATGTGGGTGTCTGGACATTGCCATGCGTCGTATGAATATAATTTTCCAGGTTTTTACTCTGTTTCTTCATCAGAGACGTGTCTTGGGAAATAAATGACTGTAAGCAAACAAGTTGAACCAGCTTGAGATATTAATAGACATTTCTTTTCACACTGTAACTGGGGGTGTCCAAGGAGACAATGTCACTAAACTAGACATCAGAGACCTAGTCGTAAACTCATAGTAGGATTGTCTTCTCCATAACGAAACAAGCCAAATATAAAAATACTTTTTAAAAATTGTATAAGGGAAGAACTCCACGTTTATATACATATATATCAAAATGTAAAATGTATTTCCCTTTTTCGATATCAAGCAATGTAAATTTTTTTCCAATAAATAATTGAATAAATGGATAATTTTTTAATTGATTCATGTTTTGTTAGAAAAAATAAATAATTGTGAAAAGTTTCAACTTAATCCGAGAATGGGTGTGGTAGAAACTAAATGTTCAAACTTTTACCAGACAGACAGACAGATTGAGTTGATATAAGCTTTATAAAAATGACGTGCGAACAACACTTTCTCAAGTTAAGGAAATCGATAGCTTATATACGCTTATTCTTGTATACTATGATAGTAGCCAAGTAATTTCTACTTAAGACCGTTTGGTCATTGTACTCCTATTTAAAGTCACTCCTTACTGAATGCAAAGAAACAGTGGAGCTGAGTGCGGGAATTCCCGCTGAATCGTGGTCAAAATAAAAAAGTCGTAAGCCAAATTTAATTTTAAGATAATATTTTGAACAATTATAACGGTCAAAACAGTTTTCACTGTGTGGCCAATCAAGTAGTTCTTTCGACATGGCCTAAATTGTGCCGATGTACCCAAAATCACAAATCACAAATCACCTAAGATTTACAGAAACTGTCAAATTTCTAGGAAAGTCATTAGAGCTGTTTTCGAAATCTCGGTCCTCCGGTGTTAAGCCATGAAGAGTTTGCAGGCTAATAAGAGGAATCGTACAAACAAGGAATTTTTTTAAATTTACCTTCATTCTCAGAGAACTACAAAAGTTTGTAGAGTTCATTTTGTGTCTACCAGGAACCAGAGGCGTAATGAGGGGGGCGCCACACGCAGCATATACTTCTATGTGATGTTCATGGAAAATGGGTGGGGGCGCCAATAAGGTACCACGCCTCTGCCAGGAAGTAACGTTTAGTCAAAGAAAATTTTCTGCAGTGGTTGCCATGTGGACAAGTGAAAACACACAGTTAAAGGTGGAAACATCTGTTGTTACCGGTAGTTGACTTGTAGCACCAAACCTCTGGTAGACAACTACACACACACTTCATAACAACGCCAAAAGGACTTTTAATAGTGAAGTGCAGTGTATTACAAGAATCAAAACTTTACAAGGAGATTCATTTATGAAGTAGGGTACGGTTTCAAAACAACAGCCTCTCATAACAATGAAGTGCAGGATCGTCATTGGCACCGTGGGAGCTAAGCTAGAACCAATGCAAATAAAAATACCGTTATTTTTTTATAAGCAAACTTAAATCCCCAATTAGACCTGGACTAATAGTCTTGTAGACTTCACTAGCCAACTTAAATCCCCAAATAGACTTGGACTAATAGTCTTGTAGACTTCATTAGCCAACTTAAATCCCCAAATAGACTTGGACCAACAGTCTTGTAGACTTCACTAGCCAACTTAAATCCCCAAATAGACTTGGACTAATAGTCTTGAAGACTTCACTAGCCAACTTAAATCCCCAAATAGACTTGGACTAATAGTCTTGTAGACTTCATTAGCCAACTTAAATCCCCAAATAGACTTAAACTAATAGTCTTGTAGACTTCATTAGCCAACTTAAATCCCCAAATAGACTTGGACCAATAGTCTTGTAGACTTCATTAGCCAACTTAAATCCCCAAAAAGACTTAAACTAATAGTCTTGTAGACTTCATTAGCCAACTTAAATCCCCAAATAGACTTGGACCAATAGTCTTGTAGATTTCATTAGCCAACTTAAATCCCCAAATAGACTTGGACTAATAGTCTTGTAGACTTCATTAGCCAACTTAAATTCCCAAATAAACTATCTTGTATCTTGTCTTGTAGACTTCATTAGCCAACTTAAATCCCCAAATAGACTTGGACCAATAGTCTTGTAGACTTCACTAGCCAACTTAAATCCCCAAATAGAATTGGACATAAAGTCTTGTAGACTTCACTAGCCAACTTAAATCCCCAAATAGAATTGGACATAAAGTCTTGTAGATTTCACTAGCCAACTTAAATTCCCAAATAAACTTGGATCAATAGTCTTGTAGACTTCACTAGCCAACTTAAATCCCCAAATAGACTTGGACTAATAGTCTTGTAGACTTCATTAGCCAACTTAAATCCCCAAATAGAATTGGACATAAAGTCTTGTAGACTTCACTAGCCAACTTAAATTCCCAAATAAAATTGGATCAATAGTCTTGTAGACTTCACTAGCCAACTTAAATCCCCAAATAGACTTGGACCAATAGTCTTGTAGATTTCATTAGCCAACTTAAATCCCCAAATAGACTTGGACTAATAGTCTTGTAGACTTCATTAGCCAACTTAAATTCCCAAATAAACTATCTTGTATCTTGTCTTGTAGACTTCATTAGCCAACTTAAATCCCCAAATAGACTTGGACCAATAGTCTTGTAGACTTCACTAGCCAACTTAAATCCCCAAATAGAATTGGACATAAAGTCTTGTAGACTTCACTAGCCAACTTAAATCCCCAAATAGAATTGGACATAAAGTCTTGTAGACTTCACTAGCCAACTTAAATTCCCAAATAAACTTGGATCAATAGTCTTGTAGACTTCACTAGCCAACTTAAATCCCCAAATAGAATTGGACATAAAGTCTTGTAGACTTCACTAGCCAACTTAAATTCCCAAATAAAATTGGATCAATAGTCTTGTAGACTTCATTAGCCAACTTAAATCCCCAAATAGACTTGGACCAATAGTCTTGTAGACTTCACTAGCCAACTTAAATCCCCAAATAGACTTGGACTAATAGTCTTGTAGACTTCATTAGCCAACTTAAATTCCCAAATAAACTATCTTGTATCTTGTCTTGTAGACTTCATTAGCCAACTTAAATCCCCAAATAGACTTGGACCAATAGTCTTGTAGACTTCACTAGCCAACTTAAATCCCCAAATAGAATTGGACATAAAGTCTTGTAGACTTCACTAGCCAACTTAAATCCCCAAATAGAATTGGACCAATAGTCTTGTAGACTTCACTAGCCAACTTAAATTCCCAAATAAACTTGGATCAATAGTCTTGTAGACTTCACTAGCCAACTTAAATTCCCAAATAAACTTGGACCAATAGTCTTGTAGACTTCATTAGCCAACTTAAATCCGCAAATAGACTTGGACCAATAGTCTTGTAGACTTCACTAGCCAACTTAAATTCCCAAATAAACTATCTTGTATCTTGTCTTGTAGACTTCATGCTTTAACAGCACTTATCTTAGACCCAATAGTAAAAATGTTGAATCAATCAGAACGTAAAATTTTCTGAAACTTTTCTTAACATCTTAACACTGTCACTGCAAAAAAAAAAGATCAGAATATCTAATGAGACTTCTATTCAGATCGTGTTTCTACCTTGTTGAACTGAGTCATCTACTTGGCCCTGGTTCTTGGTCTTGGTGTTAGAACATAGTCGTTTGACGTGAAATTTGTCCAAGGCGACAATAACTATCTGAGACATTAGTAATTCTTTTCACGGTTTCACAAAATGTTAAATATACATTACATAGGCCATGAAATAAAAATCCAGTCAGCTTACCGACAGATTTTTATTATTTTTTTTTGCTGTTTTTTTTTTTTCGTACGAGAACTAAGAAGTTTGTTTTTCTGTTTAGAAATATCGCAGTGCGGATTTGAACATTAATCTCTGAAGCTGTCGATTTGATGGTTTTGACAAAATAAAGAATTTAGATTTAGTAATAAAACAAGGTTACAAAGACAGTTTGTGTGGAAACACAAACTCAAAATCGACCCCCGAAGTGGTCCACCAAGGCATGTAAAAGGCAGGTTTCAATATTTTCAGAAAGAACATCAGAATTAAATTCTATAAAAGACAAATGACAGAGAAGAATGGAGAAAGAAGGTTGATAGATCTTGTGGTCCAGCAGACCAAAGGATAGGTGAAAGTGAATGTGAAAAAGTTAAATGCGAACCTGGCCTAACTAATGTCTTATAATGAATATCTAATTGATCTAATTGATTTGTAAAGGGTCAATCTCTTATTCAAATCCTTAAAAGTTTAAAGAAAAAAAACAGTTCACGCAATAATATGAAAAAATACTTATTAATTGTTGTTTTAAATTGTGTCTAACTTATATGCATACTAAATAGATTTTTTTCTCTTAAAAAAAGTACACATTATTTTTGGGTAGTTAGTAGTTAGTAAGACAAATCCTACATAACGTACTAATGTTAACTTAAAAAAAAAATTTGAACTAAAAGTCTAAAACCATTTTTTTAAGTTGTAAAAGTAGTTTTTTTTTTTTTTTTTTTTTTTTTTTAAACTGCTTGCATAAGGGATTTAAAAAATTAGATTTTTCGCTTTTAGAAAAGAAAAAAGTAGCCGTTGCATCAGAACTTTGAATGGACTAAAATATTATGAAGTTTAATTTTCACTATTTTTTTTCTAGTTTACGAGATCTAAACGGGACGGACAGACATTCCACACAAAACTAATAGCGTCTTTCCCCTTTGGTGGTCCGCTAAAATTAATTTCATATAAGTCGTAGTCCAATTACCAAAAAATAAAATTTTTATTTGTCGCATTATTAACTCTTTCTCTCCTAACTAACGATACAAACGTTGATTCCACCAGAATGTGGTAAATAATTACGGAGAGAAAGAGTTAAAAAACTCGTTTTCATATCGTGCCTGAAATAGGTACAACGGCTATGTTTAATCTTCTGAAAGCTAATTACTTTAAATTTTAATTTAAATATGCAGACCAGAGTTGGGCTGGCTATATGGGCATTTGGGCAAATGCCCGGTGGGCCGATACCCAAATAGGGCTGTAGGGCCACCTAAAGAGTGCCACTATATAAATAAAATTTGTTAAAGGTTGTAGAATATTCTCTTGTAAAAGGGGCCCTCTGGGCGTCGTGTTTTTTTTTAAATCTTTTATAGACTCTATACAGTGCAATACTAATTAAATCTAACATAATTTTCCGTAATGTTGTAATAGACTAGTCACTATATCAATTTTAGGGTCTACATACTTAGCTATTAAAAAGCAAAATAAGCACTATATTACTTATAAAGATGCAGAGTTCATTGTATGCATGCTTTCCGTTATCGATACATTATTAAACTTAACAGAATGACTTTGAGGCCATGGAGACCTAGAATTTAATGTCCATCATATGATATACAATGCCCAGGCCGATCTTAACACCCAGTCCACCTCTGATGCAGACTGTACATCCACAAACTCTCTGTTTTTGTAAACAAGGTTATCTACAGTTTTGATTCAAGTAATGTGTAAATGAAATGTATTACTTTATTTGTCTAGGACCTACATACTTGAAAAACAAAATAAGTACTATATTACTTAGAAAGATACAGAGTTCATTGTATGCATGCGTCCGTGATTTTATTTGTTTGTAAACGTAAAGCTACTTGCGGCAAATGAATGTCATTTCGTTGATTTCGATGTATGCCTATGACTTGCACAAACGTATAACCTGTTCTTTAAAGAAAATTTTAAAGTCAGTTCTTGTTAATATCTAATCAATGCCCTGTAAAATGATACTACACATATTTACCTTACCCTCAAGACTCCCCACGAGTTTGTGTGTCACATAAACTCCCCTTTTTTATTATTTTAATTAAGCTGCTACATTGCTATACAACAGTGTAGATTTTTTGTCGATATCCATCACTCTTGTTGCGCCTTTGATTTTCAAAATAGGAAATAAATCATTGCATTTAAAAACGGTGGAAACATTCAAGCATATTTGACGCACAGCACAGTATATGTGTGTGTGACTGTAATTGTGTAACAGAGAAAGGAAAGAGAGAGAGGTGTAGTTGTCTCTCTTCACACATTATTGCCGAGGCTTTAACGCTAATTATAAATATTTTAACCATAAAATTCCTCACTGAATGAAGAGAGATTAATCTATTGCACCGTCTACAAAGGTTTGTGGTGGAGACATTCTACGCTTGGGACTAGCTGGGCATGTTGAGAGAATCAATTCTTACACCTACGACAAGGATGTGACGTTGCTTCAGGATTGTGGGTATTACTATTGTGTCAGTATTATAAAAGCTTTTTGATCTGATAGTGTGTTTTGAATACCAGACAATGTTCGCACAAAACCTACACACATGCTTTTTTGTCTTTCATAATAGAAGAAGGTCTAGACTCTAGAAGATTGAGTTTCCTTTTCATAAATGTATATGGTGCAGAATAAGGAACTTTAGTTGACAGCATTTTTTATAAATGTATTTAATAGACACAGTTCAGTAATTTTGTTTTTCTGAATATTTAGAATCGAGGCCGCAGTTAACTCCCTTACCCTACCCTATGCTAAATTGCTCATGCTGGAACTAGTAAAATCATGATGATTTATCACTTTAAAAAACAATTACAAATATAAAATATTTACTGATGCCAGATATCAATATGTTATAAATAAACTTTTTTTTTTAAGGTAAAAATGTTTATATGGCAGGTGAGGCAGGTGAGGCTTCGAACCTTGGACAGTTGGTTAGTGGTGCTACATCACGCCTGCCTTAGTCAAATATAGTCGATTTAGTCGTGTGTTTATATCAACATATTCTGATGTAGTCATGTTAATATCTACTGCCAACTCTGAGAGTACACATCCACTTGCATCATCTTAAGTTTATAGTCTATAGCCCTATACATTTGAGTAAAAATAAATAGCTTATGCAGAGGTGACCTTTGGGAATGACGATTGGGGCAATCTCTCACACACTACGCTCCTGCGGGGGAAGGGGGAGTTCTAGAAATATTGTTTTGTGACAATGAGCCCGTCATACAAATATGTGGGGCCTTGACATGACACTCATCCATGTCCCCCCCCCCCCCAACCACCACCACCGTGTAATACTAAGGCCACCACTGAACTAGGTAAATACATTTGATCAAAAGAATCTATGCAGGAGAAAAAAGGCATGCAGCGGTTACACTTGTTCCTCAATGGCGTTGCAATTATAAGTGCGCATATTGCTCGATTCTATAGCTGGCTACGAAGAATGTAACAAGGGATTGTACACGTATTTGCACAGGGGGGCGTTGATAAAGCATGTGACCCGTCTTTTGACTGACACTTTACCTAAGCAGTAATACAGTGCATTCTTGTTTTGTGGGGTTGTTCAATTTGTAGAACTTGTTGGTTTAGAGAGTTAAATGCGTGGGCATAGAATGTATACTGCTAGATCTACTTTCTGTTCTAGGAGAGTTATGAAGGTATAATCTTATCTCGAGGTGTGCTTAAGTAGCAGATTGCCGTAACAATATTCTGTACGCTCTGATGGAGCTGTTTAATTATGCGTATGAACTAGAAATGGTTGTTTTAATATAAAAAATTAGACCCCAATTATTTCTGTAATTGGTAGAACCTGATTAGCTAGATAACTGCTTTGTTATAAGCAAGTTTGTAGTTAATGCAGTCAAGGTGTTTGTAACACGAGTTTGCAGTTTGTGGAATGATTGTGTTTTTAGTCAAGTTTGTGGTTTGTGGAGTCAATGTGTATTTGTCAGACTAGTTTGTAGTCTGTGGAGTCAAGTTGTTTGTAAGACGAGTTTGCAAATTGTGGAGTTTGTTATTATTTGAATAATTGATAGGAGCCACCAAGAGAAATGCTAGATGGGAACTAGCTAGAACACTTGGGGAACTAGCTAGAACACTTGGGGAACTAGCTAGAACACTTGGGGAACTAGCTAGAACACTTGATTTTGGGGGTATTTAAATTGCCAACGTTAAAGTGAAGTTTGTGACGACAAATAGATTTACTTGATTATTGAGGTCTAGCATTAAAATAAATTACTGTGTTTGACTCGAGATTATTTAACAGTTCTAAATTTATAGGATTCATATTAGTTCAAAGTTCACTCACCTTCCCCTCCCCCAATGGAAGAACCGTTACCGTTATTGTTTGTTAGCTGCAACAAAGTCAAGTTGTTTGTTGTTGTATGTCTTCTGCGTTGACCTCAGCTTTGTTGACCAATCAGGACTGTCTGGGCCGGAAGTAGTCTTGTCGTCATTAGTATTTAATGTATTTCCTGTCCTCGGGAGACTGTTACAGCTTGCAGCTATCATATCAAACGACCACTCTAAGTGGGAGCTTACATGATACAATGGCCAATGTTTAAATAAAAAAAGTTTTCTTGATTTTATTAATGAAACAATCATTGTAATTATTCTTTTGTTTTTTCGTTTGTCAAGGTCTCTTTAGCAACATGTTACCTTCATGAATTACTATTGAGTATTCGCTGGGTAGCGGGACTTTGTTATGAGATAGTTCATAAATACGTTGACGTCATCAAGGGGAAGTTCCTATTATGAGTAGGATTGCAAGAATTTAGTCCGGACAAAAGAATTAGATCATGGCCGACACGCCCAAAATATCACCCTTGATTTTGTTTATGTGAATGTTTATGCATTATTCAACTACAATACGTATTAGAATCAAAGATGAGCTAAAATTATATATTTTATGAGCCTTAAAACTTTTCAAAAACTTCAAAAGTACTCGTAATAGTGGTTTTAGTGGGGGGTTTTTAGCATTGGCAATATGATAGCGATGCATCTATAAATAAGTTTGGTCTGTCTTATCTTATCTTATCTTATACATACATGTGTGGGGGAAGGGGTGTGGTGGCTGAGTGGCAAAGCGATTGGCTTGCAAATCTAATGGTTCGAATCCCGTTCATGTGTGTGTATCTGTATGTGGGAGCTTGTGTGTTTATGAGGAAATTTGTTTTAAATTACATAACAATACTTTGACATTGTGAGCAGACAGCTGCACTTCTACATTACCACACGTGACGTTAACAAAATGACATCAGAATGTTGGATATAGCATCAGTGTCTGTGTGTTTATATACTTCGTACTATTTAGTTTGTGTATTATGTATTATGTATTACTACACATTTATTTATGTGTGCACGTGAATGTATATCGGTGTGTGTATGTTTTTTATGTGTACTACTATGTGTTTATGTGTGTGACATATGCGTGTGTGAGTATCTACTGTGTGTTTGAATCAATGTGCTACTCTGTAGAGTTTCTGGATTAAATAACTTGGCCTGTGGAACGTATACACTAAATACCATTGCAGACGAGAGGAAGTGGACTCAATTCTTCTAGATCTATAATTTGAGCCTTAACTGCATTCAAGCCTATTCTCCCACAGTACACCCACCTGAGACCCAACGGGCAAGTTTTTTTTTTCTTGCATGAAATATTGCCATGTTTGTTGAATATACTTAGACTGCACCTTTTTCAACTTGGGGGGGTTCTTATACTGTTGCTGGAGAAGTCTACCTTACTTTGCATAAAGCAAACTCCTCGGGGAGGGTTGGGGATATTTCTAATGATGCTGTAGTTGAAGAATCCCTGTGAATGTTTGCATCTGTACAGACATAAACGTAGACTGTTGATTGCGTTTTAAATTGCTGCATAACAAGATAATGAAGATCTTAAAGGGAATAGGGGAAAAAAGGGGGAGAGCATACTCTACAGAAATTTCCACTAACGTACGGATTAAGACTAAGACTAAGACTGCTTTATTGATCCTTATGGAAATTTGTTGTGATTACAAGAACTCTTTTCTCATATAAAGACAACACAACAGAAACATACACATAAATAGAACAGACACAACATAAAGAGTTCATTCAGCGACTACACACAGGCATCTTGGTGCTTTTCATGTGTCCTGATCAAAGGGTGGCGTTGATAAAGATAATATTAAAAGAAAAGTCACGTGTAAAACAAAACATATTAATGGGGTTTCCTGTTTCTATGTGTATAGTATTAGTTTATTGTCAAATGCATTTTGCAGCCGTCTTTCTGAACCTAAGTTAACATGAAGGCGGATACTTGGAAAACGCAAACGGGGACGTCCTCCTACAACCCAGCGACGTAATTTTATGTGAGACCTCGGAGCAGGGAACACCAGCTAGGAAGAGGCTGCAGACATTGCTGGAGACTGATTTCTATAGAGACAGCCTGCCGCCAAGTGCGTTGAACGAAGCGGAAGCATCAAAGTCTGAGTTAACTTATAGAACGTTGTTGACAACTCACAAACGATCGTTACATTACAATAAACTTGATATATAAAACAAGAAAATTATTTTAAAAAATAAAAAATAAAAAAAAATGGACTATACCTCCTTTATACATCTTTTAGAGCGATTATTTTGATCTTAATAATTAATGAACGTTAGATTTTTTTTTTTAATTTAACCCGTTCCATTACCCCTCACCCCCCCCCCCCTCTCCCCTCAGAGAAAGAATAATGGTAAGCCACAGACCTATATATATATTATACCTAGGCTGGAAAAAGGAAACAAATTCTTATCCGCGATTGATCAACTCACAGACCTATAGATTGATATGTATTATTCACAGAACTATATATTCACGCAATTGCAAGAAATAAAGCCATTTCCTGTTAGTCTCTATTAAGACGATGTAACAAAATTCTAGATAGAAATAATTCACTACTATTGATTGATTTTGATTTTTTTTATGTATCTAAAAATTGCAAAATAATAATTATGAGACGAGAGTACTCTTATTTTTAATGTTCAATTACTAAATCAACATCTAAACATTAAAGTATATGTTACATAGGTTAGGGTTTAAAAAAAAACTTAACTTCTTGTAATTACTTTACAAAACAATGCCTTGTTTCAGCCTTTTAAAAAGTTTTTCAAGACATTTTTTGTAGTGTTAAGAGATCTACATGTCCAGTCTAGATCTAATATATATATATATATATATATATATATATATATATATATATATATATATATATATATATATAATCGATGATATGCTCCAATCAAAACTATCAAATTAGAGAGAGAGGGAGAAGAAAGCTTAGAAACTCTCAATGACAAAACTGTTCACATAATTCTTGGCTGAATTATTCTAGAATAATTTCCTATTGCCATTGTTTCAATTGAATACAACAAAAGATGGGGAGGAGGCTATTGTATGTAAACATTTGTCCAATGTATAAACATTATTTGAGTCAGTCATTGTAGAGTATCTAATGCCAGACGTACTGAGTCTTGTTTATAGATGTAGTAGATCCCTAGAATAAAAGTCTTTTCAATCTGAAATATCAGTAAGAAAGAACAAAATGGAGCTCATAAAGAACCCGAAGGGGGGAGTGGGGCCATGAAAATGTGTCTCAAAGCGAGAGTAAACATCCGGTTTAGCCAGGAGGTCAGGATTTGAACCCTGCAATTCTAACCGAAAAGTGATTCTAATTCATTACTTGCTGTGTAATTGCATTGGCTTGATCTACCCACCACTGTGAGATCCAATGTGTCTACCAGCCACTCCATCAAAAGAAAGAAAAGAACCGGTATTACCATGAATAGAAAAACGTAAAAAAGAAATTAAAGGGGGGGGGGGGGACAGAGTTTGGAGAAACTTATATGGGGGAACAGAAGGGGAGGGGGAGGAGAAATATCAGCGTAGGCCGATTCAGCATTTCACAATCAGGTCAACTCAGGTAGCCTCTAACCCAGTCTGATCACACCATCTTACAGGACGGTTGACATGGCCCCCCCCCCCCTTTCCTTGGGTCCTTTTTTAACCTTCCTCTCCCCTTCTTAAAATCCTTTCCTGAGATTGTAGTGTAGCTTGCTTTGAATGGGTGTGTCTCTTGCTGGCGGTGAGAGATGGTAAAACTATGTAGGTATGTGCTGTAGTCGAGACATTGTTTTTAATAATACGAGGGAGGAAGTGGCTCATAAATTGTTATTTTGCACTTAGATCTAACTTTGATTGTTTGGTTCATGTCCCAGGCAATTGAACCTACACCTACACACAGGAACAAGTTAGAATGACGAAATGCTTGATAAGTTAAAGATCGATGCTCGTGTTGTCGATTTCTACCTTTGATAAAAAAAAAAATAATGGGTTGCAAACTTCGTGTCATTAATTATTAGGAAGAAATGATGAGCTCTTTAAAGTATTTTAATGATCCAACAGAGATTCGAGCTAATTCCAGGCTCCACTTTTGAAGTTTAAACAAAGTTTTCTACTGATCTAGTCAGCTCAACTTTCCAGTGATACATGAACACAAGTCTTCTACTGATCTAGTCAGCTCAGCTTTCCAGTGATACATGAACACAAGTCTTCTACTGATCTAGTCAGCTCAACTATCCAGTGATACATGAACACAAGTCTTCTACTGATCTAGTCAATTTCTTTTCGGGCATTAGGCCGCATTTATTTCTTTATGAAACGGCCCCTTGAATGACGGCGCCTGGATGTCGACAGATCCCTGCGGGAGCTTTTTTACATTCCCGCACAGCGCAATGGCCTTGCTCTCGCACCCCCTTGGGAACTCCCGCGGGAGCCTTGTTTTGCTACCTCTTGGCCTTGTCGTCCCCTCCTAGGACCGTTTCCACCCGGGCGCCACTTTGAGGCAGGGCAGCAAGCCCGGGATTTGTGTCAATAGTAGCACGAGTAGGTTTTTTTTTTTTGTGTGTATTGTCTGCATTAGCTCCAAGTTTTTTTTGGTTGTTTCTTTTTTGCTTTACAGTCGGCTATACACTTTACCTCGCGTTGTTTCTTTTTGCTTTACAGTCGGCTATACACTTTACCTCGCGTTGTTTCTTTTTGCTTTACAGTCGGCTATACACTTTACCTCGTATTTTCTTTGCAGCAGAAAGTTGCGGCACGTACATAGAGATGTAAAAGAAGTGCCCTAGCATTAGGTTTGACAAAATATGAAGGTCACAACTGCATTTGCGTGATCATTTGTAAAAGTACACTCATCTCTAATTTGGGGAATCGTAGACAATGCCTCATTATTATTGCGCAAGTTAATTATAATTTCATCTTATTTAATTTAATTAGGAACAATCCAACTAGGAACTTCTCAGTCATGAATGAGAGAAAAGATTTTGGGAGGTGGCCTAGGTGGGGCGGGGAGGAAGAATCGGTTCACAAAAACAGAACAACAGTTGTTACTGGGCGACACAAATAATGGGCAGATAATCTCATTAAATCGTTGAATTTTTCCAAGACAGGAAGTGGTGACATTAGTACTCTCCCATTTTAGTATGTTCTATTGTCTGACCCTCCAGTTACAGTAACGTACTTCAATTCGGAATACATGCATGTAATTAATCCGGTATTATTGTTTTTCTTCATACAGTTGAGAGATTAAAATAAATATTTATTAATGCCACTAGTAATCTTCTGCTACGGAGGGACGCATTGATATCTTATTACCACAGCTAATTACTAATAGACCTATATCTAGATATTTGGGACTCTAACAGTGACAGCTATTTTTTTTTAGTGAAAATACTTCTTCATAAAAAATTATTAATAAAAGGTAACAAAGACAGTTTGTGTGGAAACACAAACTCAAAATCGGCCCCCGAAGTGGTCCACCCAGGCAGGCAAAAAAGCAGGCTTCAATATTTTCAGAAAGAACACCAGAAGGAAATTCTATCAAAGGAAAATGACAGAGGAGAATGCTGACCATGGAATAGGTGAAAGTGAATGCAAAGTTAGATGTGAATCTGGCCTAACTAATGTCTTATGATGAATATCTAATTGATCTAATTGTTTTGTAAAGGGGCAATTGACTGTGTCTGTCCTCAAGAAAAAAAAAATGAAAAACTACTAATTAAATGTTGTTTTAAATTATGTACAACTTATATGAATACTAAATAGATTCTTTTTCTCTTTAAAAAAGAAAACTTTTGTGTGTGTAAATGTAGTAGTTAATAGGACAGAACTTACATCACGTAGCAATACACATGTAATAAAAACATTATTTAGGCAAAAAAATCTAAAATCATTTGCATAAATATGATAAAAATATGGTAAATGGCCATCTTCCCTTTTAAAGAGCCTTTCTTGTTTGTTACTATTAATAGTTGATATTGTAAAAGTAGTGTATTTTTATGAAAAAAACTGCTTGCATAAGTGATTTAAAAAATTAGATTTTTCGCTTTTACAAAAAAAAAATGTAGCCGTTACATCAGAACTTTGAATGGTCTAAAATATTATGGTGTCAGATTTTCACTATCTTTTCTAGTTTATAAGATCTAAACGGGACGGACGGACAGACGGACAGACATTCCACACAAAACTAATAGCGTCTTTTCCCCTTCTGGGGGCCACTAAAAATGTGGCGCCCTCTGCGTGTAGTGCCATCTCAGTGCGGAGCCCAGGGCATGATGTACTCCCTTCCCCCCCCCCCTTTTTTTTTCACAACTGACTTGAAATTTTTCTTCTGTTCATAATCTGCATACAGGTCATACAAATTGATGACGAACTGAGAATTTTATAAATAAAAATGCACCCTTCTTTCTGATTCTGACACTATTGTTTCCTTTTTAAGTCATTGTTTGTTCTGTTAACTGGAAATCAAGGAAATACAACAATGGCTTTGTTCTTTCTGATACTGACACCAGTGTTTCCTACTGAGCCGTAACCTTTTAAAGGTATGTTACTGGAATCTTTGCTCTGTTTAGCAACCGGAAATCAAATTAATACAAGGATTTGTGGTAAACTGTATTGTAAAATGAAAAACTGAAATCCTGGCAGCAGAAGGATAACGTGAGTTTTAATGAAACAAAATAAACAATGGTGTAATGAGACAAAATAAAATGGTTGAAATTGGATCTACATAGCCACGTGAAATACTGCACAAAGCCTAATTTTTCTATTATTACAAAGCTTCTATCAACTCGCTCTGTCTGTCTGTCTGTCTGGTAAAAACTTTTTGCACGTTATTTCTCCCACATCCAATCTTGAATTCAGCTGAAAATTTTCAGAATGATTTCTTGTACCTGACAACACAAGAAATAATTTTTTTTAAAATGGGCCATCCCCCTTCTTCCCTCCTCCTTTCACAAGTGACAAGTGATAGGATCACAGCGCATTAAAAAAGGTCTATGGTGCATATAATTACATGACCGACCCAAACTAATTGATACAATTAGACTTAATATAAGCTTTCTTATTGTTATTCTTTTTTTTTTTTTTACATATTTTTTTTTAATCTAATGTTCCTTCTCTGGCACTGCTGGGGTCGAACATTGTTTGGAGGGAAACTTAGGCGTGTTCATAGAGAAATGTTCTGTTGATGGGACAGGTCTTCAACAGTACCTCTGACAGGCAATGAGAATCTTCTAAGGAATTTTTAGGCCCACAAATGTGTTTAATAATAATAGTAATAATAGTAATAATAATAATAATAATAATCTTAATTGTCCGTACGGATATTTGTCTTACAATTTGTGCATTACACCAAAAAAAACATTATAACTATAAAAAAAAACGAGGTCATTTATCATTATCCCCCAACGGTTGATATAAAAACAAGGTTAGTTGTTATTTTAGATAATTGAATCTATTACTATTATTATAATAATAATAATTATTATTATTACTATTACGTCCGTTGACTTTTGTTCAAACTTAAACGTGTAGGTAATATTATATGCTGCTAAGGAAAAGATAATAAAAAATTTGTTTTTTTTTTTTTTTAGATGAGATAGTGACGTGATAATTAAAAAACAAGACAATGATATGAAAAGTTACGAAAGTAAAAACATAATACTTTTTGCAGCTTTAGAGAGCGGTCAGCTTCAGTTTCTGAAGTAGAGATTTAGATAATTCGACATTCGACGGTTCCATTCATTCAGCCTCTTATTCGACACCGTTCATCAGCGTCCAGTATCTATATATTGTTGGCCTTTCGCCTGTGTCCATTGTCTCGCATATTGGAGTGTTACTTCCGTTTAAACTTATCAGCACAAGACACAGGCTCCTAACAATACCAACTAAATGTTTAGTCAGACTATAATCTGCTACATTGTACACACCAAACATTTCTGCCAGGGCCTCTGTGTGGGTGTTGCAACTTGTGGTCCTCCCTGGATTGCTTCAGATAAGACATCGGTCTGTTGATCTAAGTTCAGAAAAAAAATCGCCTGTACTTTGGGGTTTACTGATATCATTGTATTCCATGGAGGTAAAGATATAGACTGTGTCTCTATATTGCTGAGTCGTAACACACACACATACACACGTAAACACACACATACAGGTAACACCCACACAAAGACACATCGTAGCACCTCACACACATATATAGACACAAATATATACATGATTTATAGCTTAGAGAGTAAAGATTACTCGAGGTCTAACCGTAGGCGGAAGACCTTTTTACCGTATTCAATACAATGTGGCGCATTGACTTATCTAAAATCTATTCAATGGCTCCATCGATCTAAACATTCCGTTGATCTGCATTTTTTTTATATTTATGTTTTTCATTGATTGGCTTTGAGTTCGATTTGCACACCTCAGCAAACCGCTGCCTCGAATCGATAGCACTTATAGAGAGATGGTCTACTTGATAGACGAAACGCAAACAAGGTGCCTGTTCCTATGTTTATGTGTAAATTTGTATGTGTGTATATGTTTGTAGTGTGTATCAATTAGTGCCATACGAAAAACTGTAATGATACATTTCAAATCACATTTTCTTCATTTGCGCAGTCTACTTAGACCAATAGTTATAATAGACATCAAAATGACCTGCGATGTTACAGTCTGTAGGGCTGTTTAGATCAATTGCTCGTTGCCACGTCTCAGGTCTGAGGCCTACTACAACAACTGGTCTCGGTTGAGCGCGTAATCAGACATACAACTCTCTCTAGAACAGCGGTTCTCAACCTTTTAAGCTCGTCGACCCCTATTTACAATCCCCCACCCTGCGGCGACCCCCCACCTCGCACACACATACAGCAATAGAAAAAAAGACACTAACAATCCGTAGTTTCGATAATCTTAGGCGACCCCTGGCAAATCGTAAATCGACCCCCAAGGGTGTCGCGACCCACAGGTTGAGAACCCCTGCTCTAGAAGAAGTGAAAAAAAAAACTAAAAAGAGCAACACATTGCAAAGATGATCCAACTCCAGCCACATGTCCAGACATTTCAAACGTATTCTAAACTAAACAGACGAGGTTTTACCTCCAGACACGACACAGAAACAGCCAATGACACGACACAGAAACAGACAATGACACGCCACAGAAACAGACAATGACACGACACAGAAACAGCCAATGGCACGACACAGAAACAGACAATGACACGACACAGAAACAGCCAATGACGCGACACAGAAACAACCAATGACATGACACAGAAACAGGCAATGACACGACACAGAAACAGACAATGACATGACACAGAAACAGCCAATGACACGACACAGAAACAGCCAATGACATGACACAGAAACAGACAATGTTCTGCAACATGAGACAGCATGCCCTTGCAAAGTGAACTCAGAAAATGTTGATCAATTCATTCAAGCTGCTGACTTGATCGAAGAGTCCTGGTCGAGAACATGTTTTTATGACACCACTTTAAAAATTAGCTGCAAGTAGAGCCGCCTGATGTGGAAATCACTGGCTAATTTATTTAAAATAAACAATTGCGGGACCGTAGGGATAAGCATAATATCAAAATTAAGATTTAGTGTTTAAAAAAATACATTTGTCTTTGCAATAAATTTAAATAAAATAAATCTGTACGATTGGCACCCCAAAATGACAATTTTATCTATTTTTCAGGAGATTTTCAGGACTTTTTCGTATATTTTGTAATTTCAAGAGATTTCCAGGAGGCTCTGGAAATCAGAAGGCCGTGGATACCATGTTATTTATATATATTACTAGCAAAATACCCGCGCTTTGCAGCGGGAGGATTATTGCATTAACATTTCAAATTTGCTTTAATTAATAGGCCTACATGTAACAACAAAACATTCTCATTTGTGCCAGGAGTGTTACCGCAGGGAATGTAGCGCATGTATTTTTGGAATAACCGGAACAACGCAGTTTTTGTGTGGCTTTTTGCAACGTTAGTCCGATAAGTAAAAATAATGTGTCATATGTACTGCCTTAAATATTTCATTACTAAGAAGAAAAGTAAACCTTTTGAAATAGAGAAGAAACATACATGTACCAATACACAGTTATTTGTTGAGGATCTCTTTGTACACCACGTTGTCAGTTCGGCCCTCCGGCTGCAGTATGACCAATCCCTGCGCCGAGCTTACTCTTGAGCATGCGACGTACAGTTGCCCATGTGAGAAGCAGTCCTGTCTCAAGTCAATGCCAACCTTTTGTAGTGTCTGTCCCTGAGACTTGTTGATTGTCATGGCGAAGCAGAGCCTTACTGGGAATTGGAGGCGTTTGAATTGAAATGGGAGGTCAGAGGGGATGACGGGGATGCGAGGAATCAAAACTGTCTCTCCTGAGCCACTGCCAGTGAAAATAGTTGCCTCAATGAGGTTCTTCTGCAGAGACGTGACTTGAAGTCTGGTGCCATTGCACAGTTTAGGTGGCTGCAAGTTCCTCAGCAACATTATCGGTGCCCCAACCTTCAAAATGAGACGATGCTCAGGAGTGCCTGGAGGATTCAGAGAGTTGAGAAACTCTACCGGATAGTGCACCGCGTTTTCCATTTCCACAACTGAATCCACAGACTGGTATGTTTTAGATTGTGAGGGGAGTTCTTGGAGTAAAACGTGGTTTATTTCCGTGGTCATGTCGTTTCGTGGTGTTAGGATAGCTCTCTCCCTCAACCATGACACGTCTATATGCTGGAGAGTTCTTAGATTGGGATAAACATTGTAACGAAGGTTTTGCAAGGTCTTCACCAGGAGACAGAGATTTGAGGGAATTGCTATTTTAGAATTTTCTTGACTGAAGATGCCATCACCAATACTCATCAGAAGATCAGAGAACTCTCCGGCTCTTATGTCGCCATTCAGATGAACCCTCATGTTTATTCTTAAAGTGACGACAGTGATTTGACGCCACAGGTACGAAGACTTCAGACAGGCTTTCACTTCGTCGGCGCGTGTTCCTCTGGGCACGACTGGTAGGGTTTGCCGAAAGTCTCCAGCCAGCAACACTGTCAAGCCTCCCATACGTGTGGTGGTGTTTCGGTTGTCTTGGAGGGTCCTGTCCAAAGCCTCGACACCCCCTCTGTGTGCCATGGTGGACTCATCCCAGACAATCAGCTTGCACTGTCTTAGCACTTCAGCCATGTTGCTCTGCTTTGATATGTTGCACGTGGAGGGCGAATCAGTGGTGTGGCTGAGGTTGAGAGGTAGCTTGAAAGCTGAATGAGCAGTTCTCCCACCCTGAAGAAGAGTTGCTGCAATGCCAGAAGAAGCCACAGCTACAGCAATGTCACCTTCCGCTCGGACTTTCGCAAGCAGAAGGTTTATGAGGAATGTCTTGCCAGTTCCTCCTGGAGCATCAAGAAAAAACACCGTGCCAGTGCCCGAGACAACGCTCCTCATGACTTGCTCGTAAACTCTCTTTTGGTCACCATTCAGCAAAGGCTCGTTGTTTGAGACTACATTGGCCAACTCCGAGGTGTCGTAAGAGGTTTCCCTCAAGTACTCGGGATTCGACGTAACCTCTGCCAGTTCTCTCGAAGGTGAAGGCAGCCCGTAATGATCGACAGAGAGACCTCCGATAGCAATGACGTAGTTCTCAAGCAACTGAAGACACTTGTTGTAGATCATAGGCAACCACTGTTGCACTTCTGTTCCTCCATGATCTCTTTCAGTCTGTCTCCTAACATCTTCTGCCATGCTGTCTCTATGTTTTTCCCAGAGATTTAAGGGGTTCTCCATTTGGTAGAAGACCAGCATTACAGCGAACAGTTCACGGATCTTTTGAGGTGAGCGAGACAGAGCAGCTTCCTGGAGACTCTCGTCCCAGTTGACATCGTCCTGTAACAAACCAAGTGCCCTGCAGGCCGACTTGTAGGTTGGATGGACAACACCGTCAACTGTTCTGAGAGATTTGAAAGAGGTGGGACCTATGATTTTGTAGAGCAGCAATCGAAGGTGGTAACATTCAGAGTTGTTCGGGTGCACAGTGTAGACCCTTCCAAGCACATTATCTTTCTTCACCCCCGAATGTCCTGGCACAGCCTTCCCCTGCTTCCTCCGACGAAACATGTTTCTTGTCCACACATAATAATTGGAACTTCGTGATAATAAAGCTCCTTTGCAAAGTCATCATGGTTGCAAAGATCAAAGAAGGCTAACAGAGTCGTCTGTGGTGGATTGTGTACTTTTTCTGCAACATTGCCCTCTGTGAAATAAATTCTCTGTCCGTTTTCGAGATGCACTGCAAGATGAACGACCGGAGGGTAGCGTTCGTGAATGGGAAAGCAGAAAATGCGCCACGCTGCTTCAGAGCTGCTGATGTAACGACCAGCTTCGTACCGAGAGATACGAAAGTTCAACATGGCGGACGTTGTCGACCGTTACGACCGTTAAATAAGTACGTACATCGGTTTCGGTTAGCGCAGGGAAGCCGCGAACCAAGTTTCGTGAAGATGGCTCCATAAATACGAACGTTCAACATGGCGGACGTTGTCGACCGTTACGACCGTTACGCGTACGATTGGGAAACGAAACCTGCTGCACTTTTGTAAGTAAGCTGTAGGGAATGCGCCTGCCAAATTTCACCCTTGTACCTACACGGGAAGTTGCAGAATTAGTGATGAGTCAGTGAGTCAGTGAGTCAGGGCTTTGCCTTTTATTATATATATTATAATAATTTAATGTAATAATTTACACCTAGAATTAGCGCGGGCCTATGAAAGTGCGAGGTTGCAAGGCCGGCCCTGTATAGTACTGGTTATCTAAACCTTCCAATATTGATCATGAGAACAATGAGAGAAATAAAGAACGTTTACTCTGTGTTGGAAAACTTGAAAATGTTGATTGTGTCCCTTGATTGCGTCTTGAAGTGTGTGAAATTCTACCTCACCATGACAGCGAGAAAATAAAAAAAAAACTTTTTAAAATACTTTTACAAAAAAAATGTATGCGAATTATAATTGTATCAATTATTTTAGATCAGTCATGCAAATTAAATTTGTAATAGATCTAGACCAACAAAAATAAATCTGTGCTATTAGCATTGTTTTTGTTTTGCGCTATTTCATTCTTTTAGCTTTCTTAATACGCTATGATCCTATCACTTGTCTGGACCAGTTGGGAAAATTTACTTTACAGTGGTGACATATAAACAGGACTAATTCAGCCTACATCACCACTTCAGTCAATGACAATTTCTTTCCCTTGTTAGAGATACCAAACAAAATAATTAATTACCAATAGTTAATTAACTAATTGGTTAATTTTTTTTTTATTGATTTTTGTGTTGTCAGGTAAAAGAAATAATTGTACAAAATTTCAGCTTGATCCGAGATTGGGTTTGGGAGAAATAATGTGTACAAACTTTTTACCAGACAGACAGACAAAGTGAGCTTTGTAAAAAGAATAGAAATGTGAGGGCGATGTAATTCAACCTAAATAAAAAAAAAACGTTAGAACAGAAAAATGAAGAGAATGTTTGAACTAAATGAATAATTGGGTCAACTAGAAAATACAAATGTTTTGAGGTACAAGTGAAACGGATTAGAATTTTGATTCTGCTCTGCTTAAAAAACTTTTTTTAATACATAAATTATCAATACTTCCGTATTCTGTAAATGAGTTATACAGAATACTCCTTTGATGATACTCCACTATGTATGTAATGTATGTATCCATTTTTAAACAACTTTAGAGATTGTGTGTGTCTATGTCATATTTTTAAAAAAAATTGTCTTATATATGTATGCTCGCTGTTTTTTTTTAAAGTTTTGAGGCCTTTTGTGTGTGTGTGTGTGTCATAAATTTGCATATTATTGTCTACACTACACTCTAAAGTTGTGACATAATGTCAAGGTCGCGCGTCCAATCAGGTCCTGTCAGATTGTCTGCTAATCCTCATTTTTTATGAAAGAAAGAAAACGAAGAGTTTCTGTCCCTTTGTTTCTAGGGCCCACAACAAAGGTTCACGTGAGTGTCAGATGCCTGTCAAAAAAAGAATCAAAGACCTAAGAGTGTCATTTATTGCCCTTCAAATACTTACACCAGAGTGTCAACTCGAGGGACATTTGACTTCACGCTCACACACACACACACACGCACACACACACAGGATCTACATCTATGTTTTCGTTTAAAGTTACGGTTCGGAGTTAAATTTTTCTTTAAATTTTAATTATATTCTAAAAACCATGAATCTGCATGTTACTATCGTTGTATTATTTTAGAAATCGGTAGTTACATAAAAAAAAAGAACTATGTAACAATGTTACGGTGAGAAACAACTTTAAGTCTATAAATTATTCTTGGCTCTAAGAGAAAAAGACCATCAAGAAAAAGACCATGAAGAGAAAAAGTATTTCATGTCGTTATTTGCACACACACACACAAATATATCAACATACATTGGTTAAGTTAAAACAAAAAATATTTTAAACATTGAAAAAATGATGAAATATTTCCCATAGCTCTACCATGTGTACGAGAGCGCTTGGTGTTATTGCGCTTGGCTTTCGAACCGAGGGGTTTAGAGCTTGAATCTCGGTGAAGACTGAGATTTTGTGTTTCGGTAGTTTTTTAGGGCGCCCCCGGAGTCCATCCATCTGTAATGGGTAACTAACTGACACAAGTTGGGGAAACGTTTAGGCGGTTGGTCGTTGTGCTGGTCACGTGACACCCTCGTGAATCGCAGGCTAGAGAAACAGATGACCTTTACATCCTCTTTCTATAGATCCCAAGGTCTGAAAAGGGAACTAGACATACCCTATGACTCTACGTTGTGTACTTAGTAAAAATGATAAATGACATGGGCAGGTTAAAAAAAAGTTTCCTTTTTAGATTCAGAGATCAAGAGTTGATGACAAATAAATCTTCTGTTTATGTAAAAAGCAGAGTCATATAGTCACCTGAGTCATGTGGTCACCTGAGTCCTATGGTCACCTGAGTCATGTGGTCCCCTGAGTCATGTGGTCACCTGAGTCATGTGATCCCCTGAGCCATATGGTCACCTGAGTCATGTGGCCAGCACAATGACCAAACGGCATTTACGTTCCTCAAACAGATATATTAATAAAAACTATTAACATACGCTATATCTGTGAAGAATTACCTTCCATGTATATCAATGTGTTAATCTAAATCAATGAGAAACTTAAAATCTGATGTCATTAAGGTTTTCTGGCTCATATAGGCAACCCGTTTCATACTATAATGGCTCTAGCGAAGAAATAGCACTTATAAGATGTGTCCTAGCACATGGAATAAGAAATTAACCTTTCTATTTATGTCTTTCTGAGTATTTAATTATTACGCTGTTTTTTTATAAGTATTTTTTTTTCAATAAACACAATGATTTTATTAGTCTCTATTTATGTTCTTTACTCCAGCCACTTGTTCTCTAAACTGACCTCCTTTTACACACAGTCCTGACACACTGCTGTTCACTCAAGCATGTACACTCAAGGTCCACTGGTCATTTAAAAACAATGAAGATTGTTGCGTGCCCAGTAGGTCGACTAGTGACGCCTCTATATAAAGGAAGTGCTACAGCCAGTAAGTCAACTGCATGTAGTTAGCAGGTCATCTTGTGCGAATCCTGTCTCTATCCTCTTCGTTTGTGATACGGTTTTTGTATGTGATACCAAGGATCCTTCTGTAGCATCTCAATTCCATCGCTAGGATCCTCCTCTAGCTCTGCAGTCAGCGTCCAAGTCTCGCAAGCACATCAGAATGTGACAGTGACCAACACTATAATAACTCTGTATATATAATTGTCTACATCGCCCAACCATGCGGGACACCACGCATGCACGCCGACTCTCTAATCCTCCTCCCGTACTTTAAACTACTTGGTCCGGCAGGGTCACATATATGCATGTTTTTCGTATTTTCTATACAGTCGTTTACCCCTGCAGCGGTAAATCTTGTTTTACTTCGTCCGGCAGGGTCACATACATGCATGTTTTTCGTATTTTATATAGCTAGAACTAAAAAGCTATAATGAAGTGTTTCTAAACATATCTGATTTTCAATATTTTTTTGGTTATCATCTTGATGCATGGAACTGTCTTTAATTTTTTATTGATTATATCTAGTTAGTCATCTCAAAGACCTGAATATACTAACTATATGCTAAAAGTGATCGATCACTGTATTCACAAAATCTTTATGAAAGTGTGTGTATGTGTTCTGTGTGGCAACGTGTGGGTATGTGTGTGTATGTGCACATGTGTATTTGTTGCACCATAGAACTCAAAGAAGAATGGTGTTGACATTTTTTGCAGCTCCAGCAGTTGAAAAAAAAGGGAATAACTATAGGAGAAAAAGAATGGGTAATTAAAAATCTGTTGCGGCGCTGTGAATACAAAAAAAAATTATGCTATTATATTATGAACTAAGATTACAGACTAACTAGATCAAGTTAGTATGCGGTCTAAGCCCAATGTTTAAACACACCGTGTCATGTGACCTAACACTTCCCAACACTAATGGGTCTATCGATTGTATCCAGTCACCAGATGGCGTATGGTCAAATCGTGTAAGAATATGTGTTATGTTTCATATCTGACAGAAAATAAAACAGGAAACTGGGTACGCGGAGGATTAAATATGTAAATAGTAGTACTAACACCTAAACAGTGCACAATGTAGATGGTCGTAAAAAAACAAACACTTCTGGCCTTCTATTTCCTAATGAAACAAAAAACGTATTGACAATATATTCTGACTTGGAAACAATTATTTAAGGCTGATGAGCTGAGATACTATCAAATATATTCTAAATGATTTCCAAACAAATGTTTACACATTTTATTTCATAGTATTTGATAGCAAAGTAAAAACAACTTCTTTAAATAGCTCTGCAATCAATTAAACACTAGTAAGGATATGCATATTGCTATTAGAGCATGGAATGGGTTGCCTGAGCAAGCCTGGAAAACCAGTGACTTGGCAGAATTTAAGTCATTGATTAATATGCATGACTGAATGCATGACGCGTAGGACGTAATCATCTTCTTTTTTGAAGTAACGTCTGTATTACATAAGATAAGATAAGTTCCCTAAACTTCCCTTACAGTGGGCTTTTTAGTGGGCTTTTTAATAGTTCATGTAATCTTCATTTCTAAAGGAACATCCGAAGCCTGTAAAAAAATATATCTTACAGTTAGACCTTAAAAGGGCCCCTAGTAAATGGGATATTTTAGCACAACAGACCCCCAAACCTTTTTAATATCTTCAAAATTGGATAGAGTTAACGGTAACGTGGATTGTTCTATAGTTTCAAACCTACTTGAGAATATAGTAGGAGGCGTGGGGACTCAGTGGCTAAAGCGCTTGGCTTCCGAACTGGGAGGTCCGGGTTTGAACCTCATTGAAGATTGAGATTTAAAAATTTCAAGTCAACTCGTGACTTTAGTTTGGGAAAAGTTAAGGTGGTTGGTCGTTGTGCTGGCTACTAGACACCCTCGTTAACCGTAGGCCGTAGAAACAGATGTCATTTATATCATCTGCCCATCATCTGCCATAGATTGCAAGGTCTGAAAGGGGGTACTTAACATTTTTACTAGAATACGGTACCACAGCAATACAAACAACACACTTTGGAGAAATGGAGGAAATAGCTGCCCTGGGTTCTCTGGTCGATAGAAGCGAATAATAGTAATAATAATTTAATTTATAGAGTGCTGTTAACCCTTAAAGTGCTGAGCTGTTTTACAATGAGTGCATTGAAAATGGAATTACAATTCTGATGTTGAGAGGCTAAAACTACCACACGCGTTTTAAGGGTTAACAAACAAAAATATTGGCTCAAGGCGCTGTAATAACATTACAAACGTAAATAGGAGAGCTAAATGACAAACTAAGATAAAAAAGTTTTAAACAGGTGAGTCTTAATGTTCTTCTTGAATGTAGTGTAGCATGTTGTATGTCTGAATAAATAGATAAACAAAGGAAAATACTTTTTAAAAAAAAACTAACTTATATTGAGTGAAATTTCATCCATTTTTTTTTTATCAATCGTGTAATTAATCACAACAATTTAACCAGATACATCTGATACCATATACCCTTTTTTCAGTTTGATCCGATAGCACTATTAGAATTGTTTAAGTCAGTGTATGCATTTTTTTGTTATCTTATTTGTTTTACCCAAATTATAGCCTGCTCGGTGCGCTATTGTCCGAAAAATAGCCACAAAAAAGTATGTCTTCAGTAAAAAGAATGGTAACATAGGAGGCACAAGAGAGATATGGTTGCACTTAGATGTTCTTGTAAAATTCCAAAACTGTGGTCGAAAATGGAATTATTTTTTAGCTTTTCCACCAACATACATGGTTAAACTGAATTTAGTGCGTAACAAACTTAATGAGACTGGATGTAGCCACTAGAGGTGACTTTTGCCTTGCTTTAACTAATTTAACGCTTGAAATTTCTAATATTGTCACACTGCAAGAGGCACACGGTTCCCAATAGCTTAATTTCATTTACCAGTGAATTCAGCAATAATTATGTTTATTTTAAAAATAAAACAAAATTTACAATTAAACTTAATATTCTATAATTTAAAAAAGGACTATTCTTAGGTTTTGAAAGAAAGTCATGACAATGAAATTAATTTTTGTGTTTAATCACTGCAAATTATTTGACATAATGATAATAATGGTAATGTCTTCGATTCCGATTAAGACTGAGTGCATTGTTTCACATAACTACATAAACCCAGTTGCGACCTGCATATTTTCCCGAATTTTGTGCAGACAAAGCCGTTGTCCGCTGACAGTCTATGTAAATTTTCTTTCCGTTTTTGCGCCTGTCTTCAATGATGACTTTTCTTTGAGTCTCAAATGTTTGTCCCGCAGCTTTTGTTAGTGCTCTCCAACTGTCTCTCTCAGAGGCCATCTACTGCCAGAGAATGCTGCCAGGTACTTTCTCTATGCCAGTGAGGGCGAAATGGCGCCTTAGTGGATCTTTATAGCGCTTACGTGGGGCACCTCTATAACGCCGTCCTCCTCTAAGCTCGCCAAAAAGGATCGCCTTTAGCATGCGGTCGTCTCTTATGAAAGCATACAAATGTATAAATAAATGACATTTTGTTCAAATTTGCCTTCTCACGCTTCTTTATAAGTGTTTTTTCTTAGAGAGGGGGGGCGCTAGCGGATTTTTTAAAGGAAAAAATAGAAAAAAGGGGGCGGTGGGCCGAAAAAGGTTGAAGACCACTGCTCTAGAGCGACTAATTGATGACCTACTTAACAACTACCTATTGACACTTCTAATGCTACATTCTATTATATCCACATGTTCCTTAATTCAGGGATTTAACTATCAATCACTTTTTTTGTCATGATTTAGTTTAGATGCACTCAATGACTATTTAAAACTATATAGTACACAGCTGAATGTCACACTATACAATTTGACTTGTGATGCCTTCTCTCTCGCCAGTTAACTAATCCAGTGATTCATTGAAAAAAAATCCAGATAACCGATGAACATTAATTCATGAATGATCTATGATACAACAGCTTTCTGGATTCATCCATCATAAGTAAAATGTTTCAGTTCAGAGGTCAATCTAAATGGCCCACTTCATCAGTCTGCACAACACACTTACACCAAGGCATTGGTGAGCACGTAGTGTTTCCTTTAGCTCCAACCTCTGCCATCTAATCCCCTAAGAAATATAGGAATTACTTAATTGTGTACAATTTTAGGATTCACGTGAATGCTGCGCTTACTCAGAGTAGCTGACTTCTGAACAGGAGATTTTCATATATGGCGGAAAAGTAAAAATAGCTAGCTTTTTGGTGTATCCGGTGTACAAAATAAAGAACGTCTTGATAATGTTATGTTTTTTTTAAAGGTCTAGGATATTGTTTATGCACCTTTTTTTTTTCACTGCAAGATCAAATGTTTCATCTGTTCCGCTCGTAGCACTAATTAATTGAAGTGTAGAAGAAATATTTTACTTTCACTTTAGAACTTAGCACAAAACAAACGAGGAACTATCTAGCACAGATAAAGGAGATTTGATATGAAGTTAATCTACTTCGTATTGAGATACTGTTGAAATTATAGTTCCATTTTTTTTTGTTTTATTATTATTCAACTGGCTACAATTTAACGACGTCCTTAACATTGTTTAGTTGATCATAAAACTAGATACATATTTAAGATCTTCATTTAAATCATAGAAGTAAATCTAGATTTCTTTGGGAAAAAATATGGTTTTAGATTTAAAGCATGTCATTTTCTTCACTACCTGTCTTTGATTTACAGGTCAGTGCAAATTAGATCAACTAGAACGTGGGAAAGGTTAAAGGTAACAGGACATTATATGGTTTAAAAGATCGGTCTGTTTTTTTGTCATTGTTTTATTTCTTTGTTTCTAGACTAATGTTCTCTTTGTCCTAATTCACTAAAAGACTTTTATATTGTTATTCACAGTTTTATATGTTGTATTAAATTAACTGCACTATTGCTATTCTTATAATAAGAACTTGGATTTAAATCAGAGAGTAGCTGGGAATTTTTCATCTCCTCTTTGGGGGCCCCTGCATTTTGCGTAGTACTTTATTTTTAATGTAATAAAACACTCGTTTGGGGCCCCCCTCAAGCGGGGACCCGGGAGGATTTTCTAATTCTCCCCCTGCTCCCCACCACCGTAGCTATGCCACTGATTTAAATTGTTTTTTATTTAATGTAATTCAATATGAGAACGGCTCTGGTAGATTAGAGAAACAATTTGCCTTTATAGTGTTTTAGTTATTACAATTAATACATGTTATATCGTTATATATATATATGTGAATGTGTGTGTGTGTGTGTGAAAAAAAATAAAATATGGGAAAGGATTTTTATAAATTAAGTTGTGTTATAAAGCTCTAAAAGTTTTAAAAAATTAAAAGAAAGTATAACAAAAATAAAAAGATTCCATTGAAGTCAAAGTTCTATATTTTCAAAACCAATATTGCTTCCTTTTTTAAATTTAATTGCAGAATTATAAAATGACTCACATGATGAGAAAAAATCAACACGCATCGTATTTTGTTTCATTTATGTAGAGTTGTTTAATTCTTTTTCTTTTTCCTCAAATATTTTTTTCATTCCAAATAAAAATAACTATTAAATTACACATGTTGCGTTATTTTACACCTACTGGTGTCAGGAAATACGTTTTTAATTAGTATTCAGATTTCGATCCTCCCGCGTACTAATTATTAACATTTATCAAAGATTATGTTTGTAAGAAAAGTCTCAAAATTGTCTTCAGAGTTCGTCTCGTTATAAGCTTTACCTTTTTATATCCCATGATTACAAAATAAAGTACATGACAATAATGAATAATACATGGTATCAGTAAAGTTCACCTTTCAGACCTCGCGATTTATAGTGCGCAGATGATGTTAAGGTCATCTGTTTCTATGGCCAACAGTTAACGAGAGTGTCATGTGGTCAGCACAACGACCAACCGCCAATACTTTCCCTAGCTCAAGTCAGGTACCCATTAGAGTTTGATGGACTTAGGGGCGCTCTAAAAATTCCGAAATTCAAAATTACAGTCCTCACTGTGATTCGAACCCAGGACCCCAGGTTCGGAAGTCGAGCGCTCAGCTCCTCAACCACCGCGCCGATGCCTAAGGCGTATCTTTAAAATAAGTTTGCAAGATAAAATAATCAACGAGGAAGTGCTACGAAGAGCAGGGTGCCAGGACATCCGCTCTGTTATCAGCAGCAGACGCCTCGGCTAGCTTGGCCACGTTCGTAGAATGCCAGTAGGTCGACTTCCACAAAATATTCTGTATGGTGATCTAACAGAAGGCAGGAGAGACGCTGGTCGTCCACTTTTACGTTATACGGATGTATGCAAACGCGGCATGAAGCTCTTCTAAATCGACATTAACAGCTGGGGGAAATTGACACTGGGTAGATCCACATGGATAGCGAACATAAAGGAAGGGTCCAAGATTGCAGATGCCATACACTACAGAAATAGAAAGAAGGGTGATAATGCAACGGCGCCTGGTGATTACATATGCCCAACCTGCGATCGCAGCTGTGTATCAAGGATTGGCCTCTTTAGTCACACAAGGAGTTGCAAAGGGAAAAGATCGTCTTTCGAGACGTAAAATGCCACGGAAACATGGTATCATGAAAATAAGTCTGGGATTCGATCTCTCGACTTCTGGTATCAGTACCTCCAGCTCCCTGTGGTGTTTGTGTGTTTTCACGCACATTTAAACTGTACACAACCAACCAATCTGCAGCAGTGTAGTCACGTGACCAACCAAAACACGTCTTCATTAGTAGGCTAATCCTACTGCTAATCTCTTACCAACATACTCGTTGTTATTTTAGTAGTTTTTAAAATATATAGGTCGTGGTGGCCAGGACTTGAAAGACAAGTCAAAAGAACAAACAAATAGTAGAGATGGGAATCTCTGCCACTTAAGAAACTCATAGACTCTTATCTTTGAAATCGTTCAAGACCCTAACCCTGGCATATATATTATATACAAGTACATAACATTTCCAGATTGTCTCTGTTTTGTTCCATATTTGAACAAATCTAGAATAATCTTTCAGCCTACGATTAATGCTCGAGTGCTTTTCATAACTTGCAAAAATAAATCTGCAGGATCATTTAAACATTTTTTTAAATGTCTGCTTTGCCATTTCCATTCAAATCATTCTTCAACACCCACCTTCTAGACCTCTTCGTACCCTACCTCTTCACAAAAACAGCGCCCCCTCCCCTTAAAAATGTTGATTGAATAGCTCTAAGACTTACGGTATATGCATCGATAGGTTTAAAAAATAGTAGCCTATAGAGGTTTAAAAAAAAAAGAAAAATTCCTCCATATTCGCTTTGCGTTATAGAAAAAAAAACTTGTAGGACAGGTTTGGTCCCATGCCCTCTACGACAGCTCCACGCCACGACACTGGTAAATAATCCATCCGGGACCTCCTCGCTCGCACTCTGCACGGCACGTTCTGACTGAGTCGTCTCCAACTCTAGTTTTTCTCTCGCTCTTACCTTCGCCGGCCGGCTTGCTAGCAGGTACTGTTTCTTTGGCTTCTTCGGTTTTGACACTATCAGGCTTACATGTTTGTTTTTGATATATCATTTTATTGAATATATTCTGTGTTTGCATAAATAGTTAAAAGTGAAGACATCGATACAGTGCTTTAGTATTTGATATAAATATTTTTTTTATTTTCGTATTTCATATTTATTTAATCCTAATTTTGTGTTTGTGTTTTTTTCTCCTCTTCAAGAAAACCTTATCCTAACTCACGGTAGTATATTGGGAAATCTATCACAGTAGACTACACTAGAAAACAAACATGTCTTCTAAGTCAAAGCAAGTACTTGATGAGGAACAGGGTCGCCAGAGCGGCATCCAGTCCAGGAACTTCGTCATCACCCGTACCGACCCCAGGAGGAGCAATGCCTCCAGCGTTTTCTCCAGCAGCAGGAGCAGCTATGGCGTCCGTAGCTCCATCTCCCCAGGAGTCTACCAGCAGCTGTCCAGCTCCGGAATCACAGACTTCAAGGGAAACCGTGAGAAGGAAAAACGTGAGATGCAAAACCTGAACGAGCGTCTGGCCAGCTACATCGAGAAGGTTCACTTCCTGGACGCCCAGGTGAAGAAGCTGGAAGCTGAAAACGAGGCTCTGAGAAACAGGAAGGTGGAAGACCTCCAGCCCATCAGGGATGCTTATGAGAACGAGCTCCGTCAGGCCAGAAAAGTCATCGATGAGCTGAGCTCCACAAAGGGTGTGGCTGAAGCCAAACTTGCAGGTCTCCTTGACGAGATTGCTTCCCTTCGTGCTCTGTAAGTTGGTGATTATCTTTCCTTGCACTCTAATTGTTTTCCAAATAATCGATTAGCTCTTCAATTAAGTATGCCTGTTAAGTTTGCATTAATGCTTTTTTGTAATTTCTTAAAGCTTAAATTGAGTTTGGATTATGAGGAGCTTGTTAGTATTAATGTGTGCAATACCCCAGTGCTCATGGGAAATGTGTACCTTAAAATGTACATTATTTATCATATCTACACATTGTCTAGGCCAATATATGCCATTCAACCCTTTTACTGCCTTTGCACATCACTCTTAGAGGGTTAGTAACTCGTATGGATAATTGGTCAAATATGTTATTGCTTTTAGCCTTAAACATTATTTAAAAGGAAACCATTCCCTTGCAGGCTCAAACGTGCAGGTCATTAAAAGACTTTAAACATAATAAATAGTAATGATTTTTAATCAATGAAGAGACCGTCTGTCATTGGTTGGATCTCCCGAGTTAGACCGGCTGTCATTGGTTCGATCTCCCAAGTTCAACCAGCTGTGTTTATATAATTGTATATGTTGATCAAAGTGGATTTAAAATGTGCACGTGTAAGGACTTCTCATGTTGATTTACCCAAATTGCTAAGTGTGTGCTGCACATTGAAGTTTTTCAACAATAAGGTGCAAAGTGCATAGTATGGAAATAAT
Organism: Biomphalaria pfeifferi; assembly: GCA_030265305.1. Taxonomy (NCBI): domain Eukaryota; kingdom Metazoa; phylum Mollusca; class Gastropoda; family Planorbidae; genus Biomphalaria; species Biomphalaria pfeifferi. The sequence goes on from JASAOG010000013.1 coordinate 4,162,694, forward strand.
TAGGTTTTAAACATTAGCAATCTTGGACTTCTTTATGGAAATCTGATACAACATGTAAATAGATACTGAAGTGTAGCACCTCTACATTGTTAGCGCTCCAAAACAATAAGTTAGACCTCTGAAGTGAAGCACCTCTCTCTATCTCTCTATATTGTAAGCACTCCAAACAATAAGTTAGACGTCTGAAGTGTAGCACCTCTACATTGTTAGCACTCCAACAATAAGTTAGACGTCTTAAGTGTTGCACCTCTACATTGTTAGCACATCAAACAATAAGTTAGACGTTGGAAGTCTAGCGCCCGCTACACAAGCTACGGGTTGTTATTTAGTCTTCAGTATGTCTAATAAGAAAATCAAAATGCATTTATTAGCCATTTTTAGAAAGAAAAAAAGGGGAAAGGGACTCTTTCGGTGACACTTTTGTTTAGTTCCCACCATGTATAGATCTACATATATACTCCAAAACCTGCCTTCACCTCTGTTGGCCCCACCTCGCTTACGCTAAACCTGTTCCCCGTTCTCAAATCTCCCAACACTATCACACCGTCTTTGACCTCACCTGGCGTTCCCTGGCCAAGCTAGGGTAATTTTAATAAAGTCTAATATGTCACGTAGCTGGCTGTGTCATACTGTGTGTCTCTGATGTCATGTCACAGACTCAAGACATTATGTCTAGCGAAGTCTCAGGGAGGTGTCAGTGTGTTAGTGTCACACAATGCTATTTAAAGAAAAAAAAAGGAAGAACATTTCCCCACAATTCTTGTGTTGCTTTTTTTGCCTGAACAAAGTAAAAAAAAAATAAAAAATAAGAAAACACACAATTCCAATTCTTTAGTAAACAAAAACATATATGCGGAATAAACTTTCTTTTCTTTATACAATGCATTACACCATTACAAGCGGATTCAAGAGGATACCTTTTTTTGTGATTACATCCGAAACCACATTAAACATTTGAGGCAACCAGGCTACTATATATTAAAAAATCATAATGTAACATATCTGAACATATATTATGTATCCGATGTATCGCTTTAGCAAACAGAATTTACAATGCATAAACGTAGCTCTATATGCAACATTAAAACCACAACCTCCGACATCTTCGCTGTCCAAAGGAAAGTAACTCTCCTTCTTTAACATTACTTAAAGGGACAAAACTCTACAGAAGCTTGGTATCTCTAAAATATAGTTTTCTTTTTGCATACTTAAAATTTAAAAAAAAAGCACGTTTCTTCTATTATTATTCGAGCAACCCTTTACATTCGATGCATCTCTGTAGTATCTATTGTGCAAGAATAGTTCTGTACTAGTTCACATACACATTCTATTGTCATAGGCTATGTTTGGAATGTGAAAACAGGGGTGTATCGTGAACGAAAAAGGGGAGATAATTTCCTCTCTTTACTAATCTTTAACACATAACGTAATATGAGCTTTACTTTGTTCCAGTATAATGGAAACATGAGATTGAAAAGAGCGAAATGATAATTTGGAAGGAGATATTTATTTCTATGCGAATTAAGTATGTAAAATAGTTTAGCTTTCATGTTATTTGGATAACCACAGAATTGTAATACTCCGACTACTGCTCCATGTAGGCTTGAGCTCTCCAATGGCAGGGTCACCTTGATAAGGATTATTTGGGTGAAATGGGCTAAAGTTATTTTACATTGTATTTACACGCCTATAGTTGGTGGGAAGATAAATATACATACCACCACATCCACCCACCACACAACACTGTCTTAAAGGTTGTTAAAAGATTTGATGCAAGAGAGTGTATTGTGTTCTTTCTAGATTTTAGGCCAGGGGTTCTCAACCTGTGGATCGCGACCCCCTTGGGGATTGATTGACGATTTGCCAGGGGTCGCCAAAGATCATCGAAAAAAATGAATTGTTTTGGTCTATTCTTCTATTGCTGTGTGCGGGAGGGGGGGGGGGTCGCGGCAGAGTGGGGGGTGTAAAAAGAGGTCGCCGAGCTTAAAAGGTTCAGAACCGCTTATTTAGGCTATAAATTCTAGGGGGGTGGTGAATGCCGGGTTCTCTTCCCTCCATGAACCAAAGCTTGCATCTTCATAGTTAAGCTTTTCGTGCTACATATATTAATTAATTACATTTAATGAAGCAACGGGAAATGCTCTTGTTATCCGACAGAGTTATTTGCACTTAAACTATATATAATTCCGGATGTCTGTTTTTTTTTTCCAAGCAGAGTTGGGTTTTTTTCTTAAATGTCCCATCGTTAAGCATAAGATAATGTGTAGCTTTTTTTTTTTTTTTTTTTTGAGCACTCATTTTCGCTCGGTTTCAAAATCGGATTATCATTGGGTGCATATTTCAATAAATTTAAAGAATTGGATTGGGGAGGGGGGTAGGTAAGAAGGAGTGTCAATCTCAGCTTATCGGGGCATGAATTACCATTTATGGAGCTTGCCCGGTAACGCCTACGTCACATGTTCATATATGCTTATATTATATGTGTTTGTATTCCTATCTACCAGCGTCTACTCTCAAAGGTCAAGGGTATGATAAATAGGTATGACTAGGCTAATGCGCTGCGCATGACTGCCCAACCAACCTGTTCCTCCACTTTTTTTCCCCCTTGCCGGTCTCCTTTATATTCTTTCGTGAATAAACAGAACACGGTTTAAGTAGTTGTTTTTATATAACCCTTCCCATGATCCTCCTTTCCATCTCGTCCCCTGACGTACTGTAGGCTAGATGCGTCTCGACTTGTTGAGTTGGCATAATTTTTATTTTATTTTTTTACATTGTAAGTGTTTTTATTTTGGCCTTAATTTTGCTGGAGGTAGTTTAGGGGCTGACTGTACACGTGTGTTCTAAATACATTTAATTAGGTCAACAATGACGACTTGAAAGGGCCCTTCAGCTTACTGTCAAAAACAAAACCGAAAAGGTAACAAATATGGGGGAAAGTGAAAAAAAATGGGGGGGGGGGGGGGGGGGGAGTGAGGTCGTTTTGAGAAAAGAAAAAAAAAAGGGGGGGGGGATCAAACTGGTTGATTTGGGTCTTGTATCACTTTGTATCAACCTGTTGATTTTAATTCGCTTGTGCATCCATTTTTTGTAAAGATTTATTGCAGACTTTCGTTTCTTGATTCATTTATTCACTAAAAAAAAGCAGACATTAATTGCCGGGGTGTTAATTCATGCTAGAACTAGTTTATACAAGAACTTTTTTTTTATTTCAATAGCCGTTACGGCATGCAACTGGCTGTCTGAATCAGTCAGGAAAACTGTCTTAGTAGAATTCAAGTCTCTGATCAACCTGAACGGTTAGGTTAACACACGGATACGCGTAAGACGTAAATATCTTTGAAGAAGAATCTTTAATTTAATAAAAAATTAGGTTTAAAATCGAATACAAAGTTGTTTACTGATTATAAATGGAATTCTAGTATCCTATGTCTCGATTTATCTTATTAGTTCAAAATTGAGCTTATTGTTTAAAAGTTTGAATTATTTTATTTCAGCGTTAGTGGTTTTTAACATATACAGACAAAAAAATGCGGGACCTTTGTAATAAATTTGTGCTGGGCAATTTAAATTATTTGTTGTTAAATCTCTATGCACAAAGTTTGTTACTTGTGCATGTAATAATAGTAGGGCATGCTTTAAAATTAGCACTGGTTCGTATCTACAACGTAGTCTGGAAAATTACTTTTGTGTTCCGTACAAGGAGCGGGGAAGGGGGGGGGGAGATATATATTAGAAAGAAACTCATCTGTCTGACTCTGACTCGTGGCAGGGGGGGGGGGGGATGGGGTTGTAAATGACAGGAGTAAATAAAAGCGCTACACTTCCGGTTATTTAGTCTACTTCCACGTTGTGCAAAGGGCAAAGAGACCCATTAGCACTTGCAATCTTAACACCCATAATTTTCCACATTTCTATTTATAGATTTATCTATCCAGATATGCTTATATACCTACACCCGTTTTATCTCCAATTTTAAAATGTCAGTATATTAATGTGTTGGTCAATTTCGTAGGGCATGATATATATTTTATTTCAATTTCATAATAATTTTGTTTCGAGTAATGAAACAAGAGTGGAACACAATTTGTGGTTAATGTTTCGTGACATTTTCGGTCCAGTATTTTTTTGTACACCTATGCATTCTCCATTGTTTAATCGGGCAGTGGTCTCCATGACCTAGTTAAAAGAGAGCGAGGAAGATTAAAGGGGAAAAAAGGAAAACAAATCTGGCCAAATAAATGCTTAAGTACTTCCGCTTTGAACTCTTTCATCGGAGAGTTTAGGAAAAACTTTAGACGGTACAAGACTGCCATGTTTATGTCATGAGGTATTCTAGATCTAGAAATCTAGAGCCTACCAAATAGCTATTAATATCTCGCCAACAATCTCTTTCTTCTTTGCCTATCTTTCTCAATTTTCATCTCTATGTATTGGTGCAATTTGGTGTTTTATTTTTCTGGGAACTTTACAGCACCTGTTTAAATTAACTTAAAATCGATTTGATTTCTTGGAAGAATGTATCTCGAAAAGAGGAAATAATTGTAAACATACAGACACACAGAGACCATGAGAGACCTTCGCGCAGACATGCTTTGAGCAGGACTGAACCTGCCTTGGGCGACTTAGTCCAATGAATGCTGTTAAATGAATAGGTCATTAAGTCTAGTACACAATTGTACACAACATTTCTTTCTTTTACTTCAGCTTGTAGAGCTAATTTGAGAGAGATTTTTTTTTATAGCACCATTGCACTCAGCTCAAAAAAACAACAATTTTATTTAAAACTGGGAGCTTTAAATTCGATCTAATCAATTTCTTATAGTAAATTTGTTGTTGTTGTTTTCGGTTGCATATATGGCATTTGTCTCTGTTTTTTCTTCCAGTATTTCTATGACTGATAATTCTGCTGACCTGTCAAAAAGTGTTTTTTTTATTAATGTTATGCGGCCTATTTCTTTAGCTTATTGGTTGCATAATAGCTTCCTGGTTGTGATTTGCGCTTCGGCCTGTCATCATAAGCATAACGAGTTCCAACCCTGTCCGCTTCCATCTGTCCTCATGTCCGCTTCCATCTGTCCTCCTGTCGCTTCCATCTGTCCTCCTGTCGGTCTGGAGTAGGCACAACAATCTTCTTTTTTTTGGAAGAATGTTTGAGACTATCAAACAAAACAAAAGAAACAAACAAAACAAGCCTGTGAACTGAGCTCTGTCTCCGTGGTTCTTAAAAACATATATGTCTTCCTGTTCGATCTTCATAGTTGGTTATTTTTGTATTGCCTTATATTCAGCTTGAAATGCAGAGTGCATCCACTTTATATGTGTTAGTGGTACGCTTTAAGTTTGGGGAAAAGGATTAACTACTTTGAAAAAAAAATGCAACTTTAGCAAGTTCCTTCTAATAATTTTAAAATCAAGTTATTAACATCATAACATAATAGGCCTATTTGAACATCATAACATTGTAGGCCTATTTGAACATCATAACATTGTAGGCCTATTTGAACATCATAACATTGTAGGCCTATTTGAACATCATAACATTGTAGGCCTATTTGAACATCATAACATTGTAGGCCTATTTGAACATCATAACATTGTAGGCCTATTTGAACATCATAACATTGTAGGCCTATTTGAACATCATAACATTGTAGGCCTATTTGAACATCATAACATTGTAGGCCTATTTGAACATCATAACATTGTAGGCCTATTTGAACATCATAACATTGTAGGCCTATTTGAACATCATAACATTGTAGGCCTATTTTTTTCATTTTTCATGGTCGAAAAAAATATCAGAAGAAAAGAAAAGAATAACAAGAAAAGTTGAGCTGAAGCCATTTTAAATTCCTAGACTGTCAGTGTTTATCCCTTTCATTTTATGTTAATACGACTTCATACAAGCCGACTTAGTCTTCTGTTTTAACACGCTAGCTGTTCCTCGATCCACGGTACTGGCTTGAGAGCGTCTGGAGAAAACTGAGGCCGCATTTTTAGACCAAATTTAGTCAATATTTCCTGTGTGTCTGCACAAAGTTGTTTCCCCCTTTTGGATCAATACAAGAGGTTGTGTTGTCGCTCATGTGTGTGTTCGTCAGTGTGTGCGTGTGTCTTTACAGTTTAGCCAAACATGCTTATACAACACATGGAGTGCCTTCGAGCAGCGTTATAAAGCAACTCATTAAAATGCAAATCTTATTAGAACATTGAGTTGCTTTTATACGTGACCAGTCTGTGCAACGTAATCCAACAACATTTCTACAGGATTTCACGCACACACACACACACTACAGAACAAACAATGGATGGGGGGACTCAGGATGGCTGCCAAGTCATATGTTTAACATTCTGGACTGTTGTCTTGATGGCCCCGGGTTCAAAGCCTGCCCGCTGTCATCCCCCAGCGTCCTTCAGGGACTTTTTGGTAGGGTGTAATAATCTTCAATTCTGAAGGAACTTGCGAAACATGTAAAAACGAGCCAAACATAGATTCTTGTACAACTAAACGCAATAATTAAGATATCTGGGAAATAAAGCTACTGAAATTCATGCCATACATCGTCCAGCCAGTATAGAATATTTCCATTCCCATAATTTGGTAATAAAAACATTGGTGACATCTTGTTCATTGTAATATCCTTTAGTGATGGTTTTTACAACTGACTGTAAATTAACCGGTCCACAGACTTGGGTCGTAAAGTTTCTTGAGAAAACGCTTAACGGGGGGAGCCAACTCAAACAAAGCTTGACCTAATAATGTCATTGCGAAAATTGCCTCTTGAGTGCACTATACTATTGAACCTTATGTACATAGAAGGCGACAATAAGACAAGGGAATTGAAAGAAACACGTCTCATAATTCATTGACCTTAAAACCGTTATTACAATAGCCGTAAATAATAAAGTATCGGTATATATCGCAAAGAAGATTTAAAAGTCCATTGATGAATATATATATAAAAGAAAAAAAAAGGGAGCGGGATGACAAATATATAAACAAGGCCCACGCCTAACTCGCTTTTCTCGACTTGTCAACCCTCTGCACTCAAATACAAATTTCTTAAGCAAATACAATTTGAAGTGAAGACGTTTTTGAAATAAGTGAGGCCTAAATCAAACTTTTAATAATAGTCTCGAGTCAATATTGAACCACTTAGTCTTTATGTATCTCCTTCTAAAACGATTCTCAATTGCCTTTTATGCCTTTGATCAGTTATAAAGCTTCTTTTTTTTTTCAAACTACTTGTGAGCGAAAAAAAAACACGTAAAAACCTATCCAGATTGACTTCTGCTTTTATTAAATGTATTATAATATTTGATTGTAAATGTATTTGAGTCAAAGTTTGTTCAGTTCGAAAAGATGCGTGAATTGATCATCAGAATTTATTAATATAGAGATAGCAACACGGGAGACACATAGAAAAACTTGCGACATCTTGCGACAGTTTGATGTTGACTTCATCAGTCTATTCTAACACACCAAGAGAGCGTGTATTTCACAGATCACAACATGGCACTCACAAAAAAATGGAAACAGATTAAAACATTTCTGTCGTTATGTGACAAACAGCAGCATTGTTTATGCAGTGGCGTAGCTAGGGTGGGGGAAGGAGGGGGAGAATTTGAAAATCCCCCTGGGCCCCTCAAGTGGGGGCCCCAAATGAGTGTTTTTTTACATTAAATCTTAAATAGTACGCAAAATGCAGGGTCCCCCAAAGAGGTCAAGCCCCCAGGGCCCCCAAATGATGGAAAATTCCTAGCTACACCCCTGGTTTTATGTTATATCTTAGACGTTGTGACATTATAAATGTAATATGTAAATGAAAGAACTATGTGCGCTTTCGATCTCTCGTAGAATGTACTGTCGATAATAACCATTGTAAACAATTACTTCATTCGAGACTGGGTTGGGGGGGGGGGGGAGGAGGGTTACCTTATACGTGAGCTTTGATTATTGATTTATAAGAATTCAACTTTTAAAGATGGAGGATAAAATAAGGCTGAAAGTATTTCTTGAAATTGAAGATCACTGTACAGTCGAATCAACAGTAAGAAATGGACGGGCCTGTCTGCGGCAAACTAATCCTGGCAAAAGACAGCGAGGAGTGAATATTGTTGTCAGATCGTGTGTGGTGCCCCAGCAGTCTAAGGGACATGTTTAGGTGAAGGCACAGCCTAATTAACTACAAAACATGAAACTTAGAGCCTATAAATAAAACGAAACCATATTTGCGTTATTGGAGACACGGCAAGCTTGAGTGGACTAGAGAGGTTAGCAACACAACAAAGGGAGGCTATAAAAACATTAAATTCAGCTCTACTGAATAACCTCCTGCTGAGTACAATGTTATTAAACGTTTTATTCAGGGCGTGTGAGCGCTAAGGCCTTTGTTGGGAAAACTGGGGGGGGGGGGGGGGGGGGGATGTATGTAGGCCTACTGGTACCAGGTGTGCAACTCACTGAAACAGTCATGCGAGCTGACACCAAATGAAAGTTAAGCGACACGCGTGCCGGCACCTGGTAATCCATGATGGCCCTAGATGTGTGCGTCGATAACTGTGGAGTCATTTCATGATCTCACGGTTAATTTGGTCTCACTCGATTTATTTCATTAGCATGAACCATAGAGATTTGCAACTGGCGCTCACGTGCAAGTATTGATTCAACTCAGGCGAACTGAGGGAGAAATGTCTTAGAATCCAGCAGGGAAACTTGAAACAGATATAGATCTAGAACGCCAGCATGGACAAACATGCCGTCTATGTTATTATTTTAATAGTCTTCATTATACCATTTGCCATTCTCGCCTATAAAAAGATTAGACTATGTTCTTTCTCCAATTACGTGTAATTAAAATCACACAGAAATCAATATGTGAATGCATCATTATTCTCTTTTATTTAGTTCAAGATGTAGCCTACCAAAGCCTATTTCAACAGTACATTTTACAGTACGTTTGATCTTCTTTCTATTAGACCAAGGTTGCTAAAAGTCTGTTCCTTGCAATAGGATGTAATATCATAGTCATTACCTGCCATCAAGGGCACATTACACGCTCAGGTCAAGTGCCTTATAATAGGTTACGTCTAGATGTACTTCCGTGTCACAGGAATAAATTATTATTATTTTTTTTTAGGTTCATAGAAAGGGCAATAGTTTAATGATGAATTAATTTGCCGTGGTCCTAATAAGATTGATGGTGGGGTTCTGTTGCTGATCGATACATTCCTAGCCATGCAATCAGACACGCACACACCCACACACACACTACGTGTGGGAATAGACCTAAATGTAATTGATTCCATTCCCAATCTAAATGTAACTGAATACACCTGATATATACGTGTAAAATCAATACATAATATAATGTAGATATAAAAAAAAAAACATCCATGTCTGGATATGTATAACGTAAACATAGACAAAAAAAAACACGTTAAAAATCAACCATGATTCGTGTATGTCACTAATTTCCTAAGCAATACATTATATAATATAACAGTATTGAAGTTAATTGCTGAGTTCATAATTCCAGTCGACTAGATGAGTGTGAAGAAAATGGCTGACTGCTCCATCTTCCCCAAGCCAGCATTTAGTGGGAGGAGGAGGGGTGAGGGACCCTCCCCCCGGGAAATAATTTTATTGATTATGTCTGGACGTCAGATCTCGGCCGGCGGTGTTTCTCTGAGATCGGCCTGTCAGGGTGACCTTCTAGAAAGAGGTGAAATGCGAGGAATTCTCAAATCTCAAGTGTAGAGGTGAAGGATCGTGTGATACAAGTGGAGGACATCCAGTAGGACTATTTCGTGCTTACATGTAACCACTGCAGTCTATCTGTTAAGCTCAATTTGCTTTTCTATAAGATTGGCATTGTTCAAGTTTAAAGAAGTGTCCAATGCTTAAAAGCACAATTGGCATAGCGAACACTTGTGAACCTTCGGATTACTCATCCTTTTATAACGAACATTTCTCGTATGATTGTTAAATCATAATGTAGGCCCCCTTTACACGACACACATAGGCCTACACACACAGACAGAGATGGTTGAGATCATACGAACCCAATTGTGATGCGGGGAGTGACTTTGTACTTTTTTTTCCCTGCCCTTTAGCTTAACCTGGATGTTTGTTAATCTAGACCTCGCCTGCTCTTTCAGTCCGTACATCAAAGATGGCAGATCATGATTGACACCTTAGCTTCGAGACATATTCATATATTTCTGCACCACGTATGTCTAGAGCAGTGGTCCCCAATCTTGTCCGGGCTCGGAGCCAAATCAACTTCCGACACGGGTCACAGTAAACATAAATAAATTCGTTTGCGTTCCACGGAACTGAGACACTGGGGTTTCATGCAAAGCAGGCAGACGTTTTGAAGGACTGGGTGGCACCGAGGATAGGGCCGGATATGTCCCTCGGGACGTAGTTTGGGCACTGGGCTACTGTTCTGTACTTATAAGGTAAGCTCAGTAGCTTTTGTTCAATATCACATGCTTACCGGATGTCCTCTTTCGTCATCAAGAATTGAACTTTAGTGGAGAGTATTGTAGGAGAGGATTTATGTGTTTGACCTCTCAGATTTACATTCTTTTTTTTTTCCCCGATTTTCATTTCATTATTAAAGTCAGCCATGGCCACTCATAGATAAATTAAGGATAGGTCGTTATCGTGTCATATAAATAATTTACATATTAATTCCATTCATTTTTAATTATCGATTTTTTTTATTTTATTATCGTCGCTAAACAAGAGAAATTCGCTCAAAGACACACACGAACTGAAACATTGCTTTTTTTTTAAATGAAAAGGTTTGGCCAGGTTGTTTCTACAAAGATACTTTAATCGATGATCGAAACTATTTTTGCCTTGAAGCTAAGATGTGAAAAAAAGAAAAGGTAAAGTCAGCCTTTTCCTAGACCTAGATCTATATGTGACTGCAAGTAGGTCAGCCGAAGAATGTCATTTTATGTTACAGATTAAACCGTGTGACTGCGTGTATAAAAGTAACCCCACTCTAAAAAAAAAAATGGGGGGGGGGGGGGGGGGGAGGAGGCCAAAGCTAAAGGTATTTGTAATAATGATATTTTGATTAATGTACCACTTGATTTGCAGATGACGCTTGATGAAAACACACACACAATTATAGAGTACTAAAAACAAGTTTTTAAAATTGTTCACATATGATCATATATATATATTATCATTTAGCAATTAAAAACAATCTGGCAGCTTCCCGGGCTACTGCCTAATACTGCAGATCTAGAGAGTTCTGATCAATACCAGTGCAGATGTAACTGTAATTCTAGAAATGCTTTGTATAATAAAAATAATAATATAACTGTTTCTGGCAGCCGTCCCATGAACATGAATATGTGGGAAATGGGAATTACAATTCTCTAGATGGCATTGTGCTTGCAGCGTAGGATCGACCTTTAAAGGCAGATCACTGCGTAAAACAAAGGGCTATCCGACGGCCCTACATTTTTTAAAAGGTCGAGATCTATAATAAAATAAACGTGTCTTCAACTTACAACTGTTTCAAATGTGAGGGAATAATTCTTATAACTTAAATTTAAATTAATTTGTAGTTTTAAGTAAAGATACCCTATTTAAAAAGACATACGTTAATTCAAAATAGGCTTTGTTTAAATTTTAAACACATTTTCATGAGCACTGCAGGTGAGCACAATTTTGTTAACTCAAAAATGCAGAAAAAGGGAGATAACAATTTAAAAATTTTTGCTCTCTTAAAAAAAAAGCCTGGACTTCCCTAGACTTTTTATTTATATGCTTTAGTTCAATGTATTTATTTTTTGTGTAACTATTATTTTTCCAGCATTGTAACCTACGAAGGTCAGGGCAAAGATTACAGAAAGAAGATTGACACCCTTACAAACCAACTTGGAGAATTTGAAGGAGAACTCCAAAGCCTGAGACTCAGAGTAGGCTCCCTTGAGGATGAAAATGCCAAACTTAGAGAGCTACTTGAGAAAGTCCAGGAGCAGAACAGACGTCTCCGTTCAGTAAGTAGCTCTAGAATAAGTCTATATTTTTTCAAATTTATAATTACCTTTGTCAAAAAAATGGTTTGCAGAAAATTTTAGTTCTTTTAAGTTGGCCACGACTTATATATTTTTTTTATCTGGCATTCTGGCAAGATTTTGTATTATAGTATCAGGGGCGTAGCTAGGAATTTGCATCATTTGGAGTCCTGGGTGTGGGGGGCTTGACCTCTTTGGGGGCGTATTTTATATTTAAAGTAAAATACACTAATCTGGGGGTCCCCCTCAAGTGGGGGCCCAGGGGAATTTTCAAGATACCCTAGCTACCTTTACCATTACCTATCCCTTGGGCATTTGGGGCACCAAGCTAGATTTTTCTCCATACCTCCCTGTCTTTTGCCTTGTTTAAAACCTCTATCAATGGTAGGCCCGTCCATTCTTTAATGTTGTTCTCCCATCGCTACTCCACTGTATAGTATGCAATATAATTGCAATTTAATAAAGAGTTATATAATTGTTTCTTTAAAGCTCAAAAATTTAATATTTACATCAATTTTAATACACAAATAAAATTAAGGAAAGCATATTTGACTAACTACTAATTAATGGATATTACTCTTTCATTTTTTTTTAGAATTATATATTAGCCAATAATAGTAAAACAAATGTACATTGCCTTTCAGGACCTTGATGCTGAGACAGCTGCCCACATTGAGGCTGACTGCCTTGCACAGACCAAGACTGAGGAGGCTGAATTCTACAAGGATCTCCTAGACCAGGTAGGCCTACAACTCATTGTTAACTTCTGATGTCTGTATTTTTGAAGTGTTAATGAACGATGTAGTCCCTATAACAAATATTAACTTTGTGACATGAGAGCTTGGCTGTACATCGTCTAATGTCATTTTTATTTTTGTTACAGCTCGAACTGCTTAAACCAGAGCCTATCCAGATCAAGGGCATGGACTATGCTGACTTCTGGAAATCTGAACTGGCTAAATGTGTACGTGAAATCAATTTGGCATACGATGAAAAGATTGACCTCATTCAACAGGACTGTGAAGCTAAATATGCTGCTCAAGTAAGTATTCTTGTGACAGGGGTTTTGATTTTAGCAGTATTTTTAGTATTGATTATTATTATTTAATAAGCCTTCTTTTATAAGCCAAATTAGACCAAGCTAAACAACCAGAAATATTCAGTAGCTTAGATATTTTCTATGTTACTACTTCCAACTTCTACTCTTGCTCTAGATTAAAGATATTTTTCCAACATCTTAATCAAATCTATTCTAAGCCTAAATCAAAGATTGTAGATTTAAGGCTATATTTCAATCAAGTTTTGATAAAGTCTATTTGCTTTTTCCAATCCTTTAAATTATTTATTATCTATAACTGGAGTATATGAATTCTTAATAATATCTTCTTAGTTTAATGGAAAAAAGTGATGTGAGTAATGCAAAATTATCAAAATTATTTTGTATATCATGGCCCAATGATTGTGTCTCTTTGCAGATCAACCAACTACGTTCTGGTAATGTGAAGGATGGCATGCAGTTGCAACATGCTCAGGAAGAGGTCAAGAAATTGAGAGGCCAGCTCCAAGACAAGAACACTGCCTATGCTGAACTGGCTACCAGAGTAAATATCTTTATTCTTCATATTAAGCTTTATCAGTAATTGATTTGACATATTTTTTAATTATACTAATACCTACCTGAGAAGCTCACCCGTAAAAAAAATAGAATAAAAATATGTCATAGAACAAGAATATTTTTAAAAATGATTAAAATGTTCACACAAAAAAAAGAATGTGATTTAAAAAAGACATTTTTAATGAAGATAGAATAATGTTATTAAACTAGGTTAATTTTTTGTTTTAGACTAAAGTTGTAATGTTTTTCAAGTGAGCTTCTTATTTAGTTTATCAGTGAGAGTAAAATTTTAGCTGCTGCACCATGTATTGTCAGTTTATTGATTTGCCTTGCAGATTGCATCATTACAAGCTGAACGTGATGAGCTTGCTAGACAGTTGTCAGAATTAGAGCGTGAACTGGAGGAACAGAGAATCAAGTACAACCACGATGTTGGAGACTTGGAATCCGAACTCACCAGTGTCCTGGCCCAATTACAACACCTCATGGATGCCAAGATGTCATTGGAATTGGAGATTGCATGCTACAAGAAGCTACTGGAGGGTGAAGAATCCAGGTAAGTGACATTATGCAGTCTTTGTTGAACTATTTTTTATTGAAATTATATGGATAACAAAATAATTAGGAACTTTTGTTTAAATCTATAATATATAAGAAAGCATTGTTGAAAGGTATATATATATATATATATCTTTGAAAAAAATTACATAGGGAAAAGAATCTAAATTTTTGGTAGTATTTTTAATAGTTTAGCTTTATTTATAAGAATTACAATATGGGATTTAGTATGGTTGGCTAGAATTTTCAAGACAACCTTTGCAAACTTTAAAAGTTTTAGAAATAATGATCTTAAATATTTTGGGAATTTTATACTTATTACCCCAGTTCCAATTAGCAACACTGCATGTTTGATAATTTATAAATCACTTTTTCTGCAAAAAAACAAAGGTCAATATTAAGTTTTAGGTTTTGTCACCAAAATTGAATCTATTCAATACTTTATGAAAGAAAGACAAGTTATATATGCAAGTGACACATTAGACTTGATTGCATTGTTTGCTTTGAAATGTATCATTCATTATTTTTTTAAAAAGGGAATATGGTAAGTAATTGATTTTAGCTGTGCTGACATAACTAACACTTGTGGCCCTCCAACTGACTGGACTATCCTCGGATTGTTTCAGGGTTGGTCTAAGATCTCTTGTGGAACAAGCCATTGGAACAGCTGGAAAAGGAGCCTCCAACTTGAAGGATGCTATCCAATCATCTAGTACGAATTAGTTTGACACTCCAATCATGCCAAGAGCCTCTGGCATTCCATAGTTCTATTGTTTAAATTTTATACCACCTATCATATATCATTTAGATTTCGAATATAGTCATGAATCTATTGGTGATTTTTTTCATTTACTTCTAATTCAGTTGATTTCCCATCCTTTATAAATTCTCACTGATAGAAATATTGCACAGTGTTGTGATAAATCACTAGATGGTAAAAAAAAAATAAAAAAAAAAATTTTTTTGGTCATCAATAGAATAATCGTAACATCAATAGATAGAAATATAAATATCATTCCTCATTACCAGCTTGCATAGGCTACACATACATGAACTGGCTCATATAATATCATTATTTTTAGAATAAATAATTACCAGTAATCCAGTACTTTCATACAAGCACAGAAATAGTTGTCACTGAGAACTGATAAGTGTTTTTTTACTAGCTATTTTCTATCATCATGGGTGCTGGTGTGCTCGGCTCTTGGTTTTGTCCTATTTACACTTTGTTCATTAATAACTGTTTTCATTAGTATCCTTTGCGTGGCTTAGATGTGTTTTTTTTGCTTTTAAAATACTATTGCATTCGAGCTTGACTCATGCATAATGATGGTCAGGTGTCTGCAACAATTAGTACTTTAAATGCACTAATGTTAAGAACTCAATACTTGGGCAGAAAATGTTTCCATAGAAAAAAATGCTTACGGCTTCATTTTCTTATCTATTCTCAATCTATTAATTAGCTGATTTTTTTTAATTATTTTTTTTGTGCCCTAACAAATAATGAGAGCAATTTTTATTGAAAGGTTGTGACACCATAATTCTTTCGTTAGTCTCTCCACAAGCATGTGAAGCATGAATTGTGACATGCATCACTATCATGAAATATTTTGGGGGGGGAAATGCATGTCAAGAATCATGGGAAAAGAATTAGACATTTATTAGAGTAACTGTTCTTTAATTCTGGTTAATGTTTTTTTTTGTTGTTTTACAATAATATTGTAACAATAGATTTTAGATCTTTTAAACATATGAACTTTAGATTAGTATAGTAGGACTACTATTTGGACTAACCAACACACTTCCATCAAACTACTAACACTTTAAGGTTTTTGGAATTTGGTGGAATTCTCACATCGGTAAGTAATTATAATATGATCATGTTTTGAAACTAAATCTAATATGTTGATATCATGTTATTTTTTTACAATGATGTTAGTCTTTTTTTATAACATTGTTGCCTTCTCGCAAATTTTTACCTTGAAATCTCCCCTCCCCCTATTATTTTAATTTGTGATATTTTTTTACAGAAAAAAAAAATTAATTTCTTTTAATTTGTATTCAGATAGTGAATATAACATTTTAAACTGTGATACATTTAAAAGTATCTAAAGCACAAATTATTTTGTTTGTTTTTTTCCATACATTTTTTTTATTATTAATAGAGTTTTTAAATACAGTTTGTTTTTAAGGTACTTTATTCTTAATCTTTTTTTTTTCAAAATGTTTGGTTGCTTGCTTGTAATTGCTAATCATTTGATTAAAACTTAGAAAACTATGACTTCTGGAGACATTTTCTGTTCAAAAAATATGTTTGTTTTTAAACCACTTTTTAAAAAAAATATAATCAACAGCTTTTAATGTAATCATCTTCATTGTTGTTACAAGTATTTTAATCTATAAATAATGTAATAAATATAAATTTAAGTACAACACAACTAGCTGTTTGTGTGCGCTATATGAAAAGGAGCAAATTTGTTTCTTTTTTAATTAGAAAGATCTTTGTTTTTGAACAGCCAATGTACGTCTGCTAACAATCAATTTTTTGTAAGGAAAAGGGTACACGAGAAAACATACTTAACTGTATGTTATTCAGAAAAACTATAATTCAAATAGTTGTCTTCTGAATTATATAGTTTGTATCAGTTCTGCGGAACTGTATTTTGTATTCTTTATTTGTATAATGTTATTTAAAAAAGTATAACCATATTTTAATTTCATCGAATTCAGCATCTTTATTTACAATTATTTTCTTTTTAAAAAAAAGCAGTTTTGCTATGTTGCAGAGTCGAGTAATAAAAAAATATACATCAGATTTCATGTTGACCATTTCATTTTATGTGTTCATGTATAAGGAAACTAATCAACATTAAGGGTCTCTTACCAAAAAAACATTATGTTATTTACAGACAAAATAAAATAAAAATTTCTTTTAATCTCTAAAATGTAGGCTTATTAGAAAAATTTGCATAAAAAAATGGCGAAATTTATAAATGGCTGAATTTTATTATTATTCATTCAAAATAAGCAACAAATGAAAACACAAATCCATTGTTCTCTTACAGAGTCTCGGCTAGATGACGATTATGGGCTAAGTATGAATGGTTTCATACAATGGCACTATATTTTTAAAAAATATAAACTTAACATATATATTTCTTTTTTTTTTAAACTTCTTTCTTTCTTTTTTTCTTTAAATACCCTTTGGTTATTTTATCAGTCCACTGAATATTACATTTCTTTTATTAGATTCCCTTTATCCACTAGAAATGAAACTAAATAAAACACTATTTTTTTAGAACAACAAGCACTTTGTAAAGTTAATTTCAATTATTGTAAGTTTCCAATTTATGAAGTTAATTTCAGTGGCAAGAAATGACTCATTGAAAAGAGACAATGTGTTGAATAAATGTTGTTGTTTTTTTTTATAAATACCATATATACATTTAAACTGCTAGTGATTAGATTTACTTCAAAGTATTCCAACATAATCAGATTAGCTTTGTATTCAAACATCTAACCCTGTTTCTCTACCTTATAATTTTGCATTCTGTTGTCAATCTTTGTAATTACTTAAATAATATAAACAGTTTTTTTTTTAACATTTGTTTTTCTGCTAGTCGAAAAATACAGGTGCCGTTAATTAAGGTTTCACGTGGTGCACATAGGGACATTTCAAAGTCACGTTTTGGTAACATCCCTTTGCTGAGAACTACCGCTCTTGCTTTGCATGATGAAATGATTTTAATGTGGGGGAATCAACACAGTAAAATTTGGATACTAGATCTTTAAATAAAACAGACTTCATTATATTGGGCTCAGTTGTATAACAGAGCAGCTCTATGTTTAGAACGCATTGTTCTCTATTTATCTTTTTTTCTCCCTATTACTGCTATAACTTTTATGGGACAAACAATATGAACCTGACTCATATTTCAAGTCCCATATTTTTTTTTTCATTCTGAAAAAGGCGTGCCGTAGGATGACTCAAGAGAAAAAAAAACTTTAGACTCTTGGTCTAATATTTCGTTTCCCACTGTGACATTTTGCATATACACAATACACATACACACAATATTCTTACGCATAATACACATAGCTAATGGTAGGAACACATAATAAACATACGCTAATGGTAGGAACACACAATACACACGCTAATGGTAGGAACACACAATACACACACGCTAATGGTAGGAACACACAGACATACAATGAACGTTCACACATTGTTTAAAATAGGAAGATCCTTTCGAAAAGAAAAAAAAGGAGGGGGGGGGGGAGAAACTATTGAATTTGTATCTAAGCAGATGGCGAAGCCTACATAGGAAAAAAAGTCTAGCATTAGTACTAAACTGACTACACACTAGGACACAATAGTTTTTAATGGATAGGATTAGATAAACATCTAACCTCTGTACGCATTTCTTTACAAAATTCGTGAGGGGAAGGGGTGGGGGAAGTTCTACGTTGTGGCCTGCAGCTAGCATACATTTTGTCCAATACTCTCACGGTCTACGCAGACCTACACAGATGTATTTGGTGATACATCGGACTATAGTACAATATACAAACGAGCGATATAAATATCTAGCGCCATTGTATGCATAGTGGTAAAAGCAAACCCAGCTAACAAAGTGATGCAAATTTCAGCCAAAAAAAAAAGGGGGGGGGGGGGGCGGGAGATAGAAAAGTAACGGTACCGGTATGTTTTTTTGTTGTTTTTTTTCTGTCGTTGGGTCACCAAGTAACAGTTTTTTAAAAAGGTTAAAATGATGCGGTATTTACGGTTCGTAAACAAAGGTAAAAAAAAAAAGGGGGGGAGGGGAGGGAGAAAGTGACAGTTGAAACGTTTTATACAGATGACACTCTGAAATGGAAAGGGAAAAAAACATTGAAGGAGTGGATGGTGTTGACGTTTTTATTCGAAACTAAATGTATTTGAGCTTCGAAGCACACCATTCATCAAAAATAAATTCGAAACTAACGCTAAAAATATACGCATATAAAAATGTCTTTTTAACTAAGATATTAAATCTAGATATTGAATAGGAATAGGTAAATAGATAGTCACATAAATAAAACAGTTTCCTTACTTTACAACATAAAGATCTTTAAAAAATACAGCATTTATCTACATCTAACAATAGATAGCACTAGCTTTCAAATTGTCAAAAGGCAAATGCAACCACCCATCCATTCCCACTTTTGCGGGGGCGATTGTAATCTTAGAATGCCGGTTCATGCTTCAGTCGTGATCTAAGAATAAAACCAACTAGATCTAGCTATTCAACTGACAACACTGGTTAGCTATTCATCCGGGGAAGTATACTGTTACGTGCATGCCGATTCAGCAATTGTGTCTCTCTTTAATAGACTGAATTTTTTTTTTTTAAAAAGGCTTTTATAAAGGTAAACCTGTTGTTTGACTTATGAATGATTAAGGGGACGCTATACACTGCTAAGTTTTAACGTCAGCCAAAAAAAACAAAAACGAAGCCAGACAATATTATTGATTTAAGGGTAAAGCCATCCCAACAGCAAATTCCACAATTTTAGCTTAAGATAAAAATAGCATCAAAGCTCTCGGGAACTCTCATACCATGTTTTACATTTTGGGAAACGCCGGAAAAAAATCAATTTCATTGCCAGATAAATTTCAAGCATGATAGCTAAGTAATCAATTTTTAAATTATAGATATAAAATAATATAATATTAATAATAATATTTATTATCCGTGGGTAAATATTATAAAGCTTACGGTATATATTTATATACAGTTTATACTTATTATTTATGCTAATACTAAAACAGTTTTGAAAGTGTGACTAATTGATAACTACGATTTAGCCTACTGAGAACTCAACGACCCTCAGTTCTTTATAGTCAAGACGCATTGTAAATTATTCTATTTAGCTTAGCTATACTTTCTGACTTCTTCACTACTTGGTTGCTCTTGGTGATTTGGACGCTATTCTCTCAATAAGCGGGAAATGCTGGAGAAAAAAAAACGAAGATGAGTTGAAATTAAATTTGATTTCCTTGTTCAGTGTGCCAGGTTGCGACATTCTTGTCTATTATTATTTAATAAACATTCATTACATATACTTTTTTTAAAGAAAATGTAAGCTTTTTTGCATACAGTATGATAATTTTTTTTTCTTTTTATAATTTTAAACCATTTAAAATGTACGTGTTGTTGTTGTTTTTTTCCACTTATTTATGAATAGTTTGGTATTTTGGTGACTAGGTCTACAATCATAAGCCTTACATTTAAGCTTGTGATATAGTATTATCTATACCACATGCACTTTTATTTCGTTCAACATTTAGGAAAGAAAAGCGAATTCTGATTTTTAAAAATAAAGTGGATGTGTTATTAGATAGAATTATCAACACAGCTTATGCAAAGGCTTACTGGTATAGATTACAGTTTCAGCAACCCCCTCGACTGTCTTTGTTTTTTTAAATAATTCCTCATCAAATACCTTTTAATTTCACTGTGGTGTCGCAACCTGTTAGTGTCTTCCATTCTTTACATCACTTTTTTTTTTATATATCTGCTGTGTTTTCGTTTATTTCCTTATTTTCCCAGAGCCGCACCACGCCCATATAATTTGGTAGAAAAAAGAAAAACATTTTTTTGAAGACTTGTATTATTGATATTTTTTAGCCTTGTTTATTTAAATACATTTACATGCAGGCTATTTCTTTCTTCTATTATTTTTAAAGCTCTAGCTTAACTGAACTCAGTTGAAATCTTCAAAATGTGCTTTTGTTTTCATCAGTTTAAGCAGGAAATAAAATGTCCGCTTTAGTATGCTATTTATGTTTAGCCTAATGCAATCATGCTCACCTATGTTTCACAGTGTTAGTGAGATAACCTACTAAAGAGTGTTCTCATAGCCTGCATATTTTAACTATATAGACATATAACTTTTATATTTTTTTATTATTATATTTAAGAGTTGAAGAATATTAAAT
Source organism: Biomphalaria pfeifferi (assembly GCA_030265305.1). NCBI lineage: Eukaryota > Metazoa > Mollusca > Gastropoda > Planorbidae > Biomphalaria > Biomphalaria pfeifferi. The sequence goes on from JASAOG010000013.1 coordinate 4,183,900, forward strand.
CATTTGGAAAGCTTATTGAAAGTTTTTATTTTTATTCTTTCTAAAGACTGCCAACATAGGATTAAATAATGTGCTATTAGTATATTATTGAAACATAATTTTTTTAAGGAAAAAAAAATCATTTAAGTTTACTTAAGTCAGTCAATGAAGTGTAAAATACCACTTTCTATCAAGTTTCAAAACTATCTAACTACTGTGAAACATGGGCCATATGTTGCTATATCTGTTTTAATACTTTCATGATTCATATTTATGCTTCATTAATCTCATCATTTATTTTTTTTTTTTGCATCTCCAGCTTTGAAAGAATCAACTGGCAGCTTGACAGTTCAAAGATCCTCTAAAGGCACCATTGGCTTTGCAAGCATTGATCACAGTGGTGGTAATGTTGTTATTGAGAACACAACATCAGGTGCTCGTGCCAAGGTAAACCAACTGTTCATACAATTAACTCATAGAAAAATACTTTGTTACAATTATAGAGAAAAACAATTGTTTTTTTGGGGGCTTGATACTAGTTTTATGGAAGTGAAAAAATATGTTTTAATTTTGGTATATTATTTAAATGAAAAAAATAAGATAAATGTATGTAACAGTATTATTTAAAATGTAACCTTGTGATTTATTGATCTGAAACAGACTCAGAGCTTGAAAGATTGGGTATTGCAAAAATTAGTGAACAACAAGGTATCATTTGAGATTAAACTCAAGGATCTTGAACTCGGACCAGGCCGCACATACACAGTAAGTATCAGCGGTAGTTTCCTTTTTTAAGCTCTCCAAAGCTATTAGTTTACTTGTAAGATTTTTCATAGGTTTAATAAATAAAAAAAAATGTAGCATTCAACTCAGTATTTTTAGAAATTTTCTAAATGTATTGATCTATGAAAAGCTTCAATATTTTAAGATTAATTTTAACATGACTACAGCAGTAAATAATTTTTAAAATTTATCAGCTTTAAAATGAAATTTACAAAACTATTAACAGATCTGGGCCAAGGGAGCCAAGGACAAGGCCACAGGTGACAATGAACAAGTTGCTGACCAGTTCTCTTTTGGTGTTGGAACATGCACCTGGAAACTTCTGGATGAAAGTAGCAATGTAAGTTTGGAAAAATAGTAACTTGTTCTTTGTATCATTAGTATTGAACCAAAGATATGCTTTAATTTGCAAATCACACCTTTAGTGCATTTAAGAAATTACATGCATAGAAATCAATATATCTGTAATAGTTATAGTTTATAAATATATCTAAAAGAAAAAACAACAGTATATAGGTATTTAAGTCAGTTAAATGTTAAATTACTACTATTGTTAAGTAACACACAAATTGTATGCATTAAGTAATATTTCTTCCTCTACTTGCAGGAAAAGGCCACTCTTGTTGCCAAGTTCAGCGGTTAAATGTCATCATCATTTTTACAATGCCTGACATGGAAAGGGACACCACTCTTTGCTTCTCCATTTCCCTTTCGGCAATTAGGTTCACTGGCAGCATTTATATTTCGTGGGCATGGAGATTCAGGGGGCATGATAGTTAAAGAGGGAATTATTATGTATAAACTAAGTATTTAAAAACTGAACAAGTACAACTAGAGTAACATCAGTACACTGCAGGTCATGGCATCATTGTATACTACTTATGTATTTTGTATTCCGTCATTTAAAGCACAATGTTTTTTTCTTATTTAACGACCTTAAGATCAACACAAGATTTTCATTTAAAATTAATTTATTTTGTACTTGTATTCTGAAGTCCACTACTTTTAATTCTATTGCACACATTTCCGATTACAACATATAACTGCCAGTTTGGATTTTTCTTTTAAAATTAGAGGGTTTTTATTTAAAATGAAATCAACTTATTTACAGTAGTTTCAAAATGATATTGACTAACTGCTGCTTAATTTTAACGCATAATAGCAATGCATTGATAAGTATATTAAATTCTATTATATAATAGAAGAAAATTTAGCAACCTTTCCTATTATAGCTTAGATTGCTGCCCCTTGCTCTGTGTTCTCTGTTGATTCTTTTCATTCTTGTCCTGCTATGGAATGTTTTGTTTTTATAATTTTTTTTTTTAAATATCTAAGTTGGGAATGTATTTGTCTGAAATTTTGTAGCTAGGGCATTGTTTTTAAGCATATATAAAACTGTTTTTTCCTTTAAAGTGATTCATTTGAAATAATATTAACAAGAGAGAATGAGTTTGCTATCCACCACAAATTAAAGTCCCTTAAGCTAATAAGTGAAACAAATAATTTATTATAGTCATAGTGTTTTGTACGAACTTATTAGGAGTAGTGTTTGTCTGTAGAAAAACTTCTTTTATATATAAATGCAAGCATGAAGATAAATTTTGATTGCTTGCTTATCAAAGTGTGAATGTGAACATTTATATATTGAACAATTTGTTTAAAGAGAAACCATTTAGTGAGAAAATTATGTGATATAAGAATTTATATTGGATTTGTATTAACTCTCTCAATCTCAAGTTGTGATTTTGTTTTCTCTGTTGTGAGAGCTCTACGGTTGTGACTGATCTGATTCCAGTCATTGCTGCCTTTTCAAGAGAAAATAAATAACATCTTTTATTGAAAATATTTCTTTTTGTTTGTTGTTTTGAATATTTGATAAGGCTCTTTTAGCTTAGCAATTAACAATTTTGATTTATATGCCATTGGAAACTACTGATCACTGGATAAACATAACCTATTTTATAAGTAGTGTTGTCTTTGTTCATCAGCTGTCATACGTTTTATAAATTAAATCTCAACTTTGAAAAACTAATTATTAACACATTCCAAACAAGTTATTTAACAATTTGAGCTAAAAACTTGTTTGATAACAAACATTCCAAATCTATCAGCCAACTCAGTTTTTACTGGGTTTCAAAAGCAGACATAAAATGGGTTTTGTTTATCTACAAATAATTTTTTGCCCTCTAATTTTTTTCTTCTGTGTATCCTAGTGTCTTGAAAGTCAAATGGAGAACCCAGACTTAATCCTCAAGATGCTTTTTTTGTACAATTAGGTTTTACTTTTATTGCTTTTAAAAGTATATTAAACAAATACTATACATTTACATGAGTTGTTTTTTTTTAAATTAAACAAAATATTTTAAGATTTGGTGCATATAAACTGTGCTCCCTTACCTAAATAATGCTATATCTTTCAAGTTTTGCACATTTGCTTTCTAAAAAAGAACAGAAAACTAAGTTTGATTCATAATGCAAATTATTTTTTTATAGGTGCTCACTGCCAGTTAAAAGTTTTGAATGCTTAAATTCTATTAGTGAATAATGTGCAACTCTTCAACACTCCACAGAATTATGTAATTTAGTTCAGTTCACTAAAAATAGCAATGAAATATCTTATATAGTTTTACCAAAATAAGAATTGAGAAGGCAGATGCAAAACAAAAATATTAATTCTTAAATCATTACATAATTAATGAAAGAAACAAAACAAAGCAATGTTTTAGGAAACTAAATTTTGTTTATTCACTTGAGTAAGTTTTGGTGAAAGTGCTGTCATTGCTATTAAAATGGCTTCCTGAAAACAAAAAGATCAATTATATCACACACATGTAAAATACTTTTACACTACACAATCTGACTTAAACTTATTTAGATAATCATGTCTGGACAGATTACAAGTTGGGAACTGTCTATTAGATTATTATTTACATTGCACACACACACACACACACAAAATATCTTGCATAACATTCAAAGAAAAAAAAGTAAACCTCTCCTTTCAGACCTTGTGATCTATAAGGCAGATAATGTTTAGGTCATCTGTCTCTTTGGCGAATGGTTAATGAGCAGGGTGTCATGTGGCCAGCATTATGATTAACCACCTATACATGACACTACAGTCAGAAATTTCTACTGGAACTATTATGGGTTGATATAAACTGCTTGTTTACCTAACAAGGGAGATCAAGCTGAGCTGTGTTTGACGAGCCCTAAAGAACTTTACAGAAAACCTCCCCCTACCCATAAATGATGAGACCTGCTGCACTGAGCATTCTATAGAATGAAAGATGTGCTTTACAAACACAATTTCACAAAAATATCTATCAGAACATAAACTGAGATGTCATGAATAGAATTGTCAAAAAAGTGAGATGTGATTAATTGGAAATTGTGCACAATTGAGCATCGATTATGTATGTGTATTTTTGAGTACCCCAATTGTGGAGGAGATAAATGTCTTTAGTTATCATTCTTGCCAGGTCTCTTCCCACGATGGTGGATGTTTGTTTTGTTCCTGTATTTAGAGCCCTCTTGTAGAACAGCTACAAGAACTTTGCCCAATGTGTCTCTACAGAGAGTTAGCACTGAAGTTGAAGTTACAGTCTTCATAGCTGGCATTCTAGTATGAAGTCACAACAGCTAGAGATGGGAGAGGGGTGCAGTTGTGCCAAATTTAATTTTATGTTGCGTTTGTCCACCAATGCTTACATTATTCATTAAAACTTGTTGCCTAGAAACCATCACAGACAAGATTCAATCTGGATAAATTTTTTTAGTAGGTATAGATGAAGGGTAAACGAATTGAATATAAAGAGATAAAGCCTAAACTGTTACATTGAATAGAAAGAAGTAACAAGCACTTCACCTCTGTACGTATAGTCCTGCTGCCTTGGTTGGGACAAACATTGACATAATGTTGGAATATGTCTCTTGGATTGTGAGACTTAATGGTGGTATCTGACTCCAGACTTGCTTCAAGACCTTTCAGACCCCCAAACACAACTATGGCATGTCTGAAATACAAATACAACAATAACATGTTTGGAATACAAACACAACTATGGCATGTCTGAAATAATAAGGCTTGTCTTCGAGTCCGAAGATTAGTGATGAATGCAGTATTTCCCATGGCTGCACAGCCCCAGCTGTGACCTACATATTTTGCCACATCCAGGGAAAGCATAACTAATTAACTAATTTAATAAGAGTGAGGCCCCTTTGTACTATTAAATAATTCATATAGTGTGCCAAAATGTTATGGTCCAATAAGCTATGTTACACATTTCTTTAGAGAAGACGAGGCATTAAGTATTACAAATACAAAGCTAATTGATATGAAAGAAATTGTGTACCCTTCCACTCTGCATTATATAAAATGTTAATATCTGTATATTTTTGTTTATGTTACCTCACACAAGGGATGGTAGCAGTCTGTATTTAAAACCGGGACAACCAAGACCACAGACAGTCCAGAGCACATACCTAACAACCAGGCAGCCGTTCAAGACATTTTTTTTGATGAAATAAATTAAAATCTAAGACATAGTTACTAACCTGAATTCTTTGAGCTCTATATCTTCAACTAATGTTCCTCTCTCTGAAGTGCCGATGATAAGATCATAACCACCCTCAAAAGTGGATGCTGTGAACACTTGACTCAGACAGGACGCTAGCCTCACAGTATAGCCCCAGTAGATACCAGCAGCTTCCCTTGGTTCATTAGGTGACACAACTATACCAGTAAGATTCTTTTTATCTACAACCACAACAAGCACAAAAATAAACACAAAACAAAAAACTTTGGTTATATTAGGCCTAGTTAAAAGTATGTGTTTTATCCCTTTAAACCCAATAGCTCCTATTTCCAGTTTGAAAAAATCTTCCCATACCCTAAACAAAGAGGGTAACTCTGAATAAGAAAATTCTTTAAAAATAAACATTTTGAAAAAACATTTAAAATCTAATACTAATAAATAAATAAACAACTTTAAAAAAAAAAAAGAATGATGTCATTACAAAAAATATAGATTTTTAATACCGTAAGAATATAAAAAGCTTCAAAAGTACTAGGTGGGGGCTTGAGGCTACGAGCCTGTTTGTTTCTATAATTCTTTACAAAATTATAAGACTGAAACGTAAAAGACATTCTGTACTGCGGTAGGAGCTATTGGAATAATGCGACTAAGATCTTCCTCTTTACAAGTCTTTGTCTAGATTGTTTGTTTATATTAATAAAACTAAAACTCTATGGCCCTTTTACAAGGTCTTTGGGGCTCGCTTAAACCTTCCTTTAGGGAACAGTTACAGGAAAAAGGAGAAGAGGCAACCAGAGAAAGTGATGGGAAGACAACACAAAGGAATGGACGGGCCTGCCATTGAAAGAGGTTCTATCCAAGACAAAAGACAGAGACAAATGGAGAAAAATGGTCAACATCATGCATGGTGCCCCAACTTCCAAGAAACAAAGGGATAGTGAAGGTGATTGATAAAAGTGTCAATTAAATGTAGTGAAAGTTGAAGACAATATAAACAACAACTAGATCTACGCTAGACGTCCATCAGTGGTGGAAGAGAACATTTCCATCCTTCAATCCATTACGGTTGAATCAATAGGGTTATCACATTATGGACCGTTCATTGATCTCCTTTCTATTTCTATTCAATGATCTGCGGTCTTCATTAAAAAAAAACATTATATTTTTATAACATAATATAATGGTTAACAATTGTAACACTTTTACACTTAGGTTATCATTTTAAAAAATATGATCTACTGAATAAAACAACACAGACCTAAAATAAATATGAATGCAGAGATAAAGTCCTTTTACAAATCATTTTCAACATCTCCAAAGATTTTAATATGATACATTGGAGAACACAGAGTAATCCTACACTGAAGACTTAATAAACAGGTTAGAATATATCCAACCAACCATATCCACCCAACCGAATGCATAGTCGAAATCTCCATATTCATAAAACGACCAAGGATAACAAAGCAGACTTTCTCCCAACACAAGTCAACAGAACCCTCCCCCCTTCATAAATGTATCCTTACAAATATATCCAAGCCCAAAATTTAAAAATACTAATAATCAACTGAATACAACTTATTTCTGACAGTCTTACATAAATCTTAGTCACATCAAGTGCAATATTTTGAGAAGGAGTGCTCTGAGCGTGCTTTATGCATGAAAATTGAGCTATACAAAAACAATTTTTTTATAATTAATTAGAGGCACTGCACTGGAATTTGATGGAATTTTAAAAGAAAAGAAACTCAGCATGTCTTGATTTAGTTTTAAATCTAGACAATTGGTCTTGGAAACCTGTGATCAATGAACCTGAGGATATCAAGTTTGTCAATTTCTCCAGCCAAGACTTAATGAGAGTGTCAGGTGGTCAACACAAGGACAAACTACTTTGAAATAACCCTACAAATTTCAGGTAATAAGGTCATCTGGATGGACTCAACTTCAGACCATTGATTTGAAAGTCAATCACTTTATGACTCAAGCACCATGCTACTTAATGAGTAGATCACTGACACATAAAAAAAAACACAAATTACAAAGAAGAGGTTACAAGGTAAGTCATAATAAAAAAAAAATAGCAACAGGAATTTTTTGTCATGTACATGTCTAGTTGTAAAGAAAACTTTTTCAAAGAAATTCTGTTGCAATTAGCTCTTTTTTTTTCTTTGCTAAAATTGTTTTAAAAGAATGTGTTTATACCACAGTGTATACTATAAGGATTCAGACGTTTTCTTCTCCCCTAAGAAAAGCTTCAGGAGTCAACCTGAGCTTATGACCCTTAGGCAGCTTGCAGCACACAGTGATACATCCTAGCAGAACCTGGAATACTAGTGATTCCAAATTGTATGTATCTGGCATTTGCAGTTTCTTTAAACACAAACACAGAGGCTGCGCAGAAAGGGGAGAACTGCTGTATGGGAGACATCATTCCAAACATAGCTAATGTCCAGGTTTTCTACTAGATGAACCATAGTCATTCAACTGAAGGAGGTCAACAATAATAAAAGGTAAATCTAGGAATATTGTGTTTTAAAAGCTTCCTTTTTTTTTTTTTTTTACTATAACTGGAATCATCAAAAGTAAATATTTTTTTTAACTAGACTTATTATTAAAGTATTTTTTTTTTTATAATAATTTATAAAGTTACTTCTCTTTGCTTAGGAGTTAGGAAAGTAGCATTGGGTTCAGACACCTTCAAAAAATTGAAATTGAAGCACAGAACTGATCAATATGTCTTATTGCAGCAACAGTAATAGTAACTTTTTTCATGATAATTTTTGTTCCTTTTTTACAGCAACATATGAGAAAATTGAACAGCTTGAATTTTTTTTTTAGAATAATGGTAAGTAATGTCAGACAGAGGGTTCCCACTTGATAAAGTCAATTAACAGTGATCTCAAGCACTAATCACCTGTTGTTTGTTCATTCAATTTGACTGTCACTCGCTGACCATTGGGCACTGTCATGTTGAGAATAACCTCCTAGAAGAATTAAGAGCTATCATTAGATAAATGAATTAACATTGTATTTCAATAGATTTCAGATAGAGCCATTTCTTTTGAGCAAAAATTGTTAACAATTAAAAGATTTACTGAGTTTCTATTAATATTTTTTTTTGCTGAGTACGTGTAATACTGATTTTGCTTTAACACAGTTGAGTTTCAAAGTTAGACTGTATATAATTAGCTTTAGTCAGATTTTGCATCCAATATGTGTAAACTACAGAGGGTTCAACTTAAAAGGATTAATGTTCATATTGAATATATCTGAGCATTTCATCTGGAATTTAAGCAGATTGAATACAGGGTCTTAATTATCTATTCACAATAAATATATATTTCATTCACAGAACATAAAATAAATGTTAGCCATTTTAATGTGTACTATCCACCAAGTAGTACAATCTATCCAGCCATAGAATTTTTATATGAAAATTTACATGACAATTTAACCCTACCACAATGACCTATATTTTTCTTCAAGAAAATGTAATCAATTTTCTTGCAAAATCTAAATATGTGTCTATTATTTCATAATGACTGGATCTAGCCAAGTATTTGTTCCTCTCCAGTGTGATGCAAGCTCATCGAGAAATCGAGAAAGAATTTAGAAGTTTCCAAATAGTTATATGCTTGTAGATAACTTCTGTTGTTAGAGGCAATGTGCTGGACAAAATGACTTGTGATAGTGATTTATTTAACACTCTATTTTGGAATGTGTTAGGAATTTTATATTGAGAGACCTCACATTTTTGTGTACACACACACACATCTAAAAGATGTTACAACTCTAGTTCAACAAAACAATCATTATGATAAATTTAAATCTGTTATCTACCCCGGAAGAACAGAAATTTGGGGGAAATGCATTTATAGACAAGTACATTTGACTAGACTAATAAAATTATCTTATACTATACATAGAAAAAAAAATATTCCTATAAGCAGACATTTGTACTCATATACTACATGGAGGTCAACACTTCAGGCATATCTTTTAAGTTCACAAGTGTATTAGTATTAGGTTCCTATTGTTGACCAAGTTTAAAATTGCTAAATTTAGACTATTTCAGCTTTCAGCATCATTTCCTATACTATTAGGATTTTTAAAAAATGTTTTGCTTAAATTTCTGTTCAGAATGGGTTATGGTTGCAGATAGAAATATTAAAGACAAGTTCTTCTTTCTTCAACCTAGTCCAAAGTCTCCTATGATTAATAGAAGATCCAATTTCTTCTGTCTAACATTGTTTAATGGTTTATAGCAAGTAAACATTTTAAAATCTTAATTTTTAAAAAAATAATTTTTCAATAGAAAATTATAAAAAAAACAATGAAATGCTGAAATAGGCATTTTCATAAAACAATTATTTCTATTTGTTCAAAATCACTATTTTAATGTTGTGTGAATAATTTGTTTGAAATACACAAGTACTAACAAAACAAACCTTTTTCAAACCAACATTGGCATATGATCCTGCTTCTTTCTTTGTACTGACAGGTTTGTTTAAAGTAACTCCTTCTCTATACTCACTGATGTCAGTCTCTCGCAAGTGATGTGGAATATCTAGAGGGTTTAACAAGCCTGAAAGATTTAAACATACAAAATATTAGTCTCTCAGTGGTCGGGAGATATCTATGGGGTTCAGGAAATCTAAAAGATGCATACAATGACAAAACTTAGATTCAAGGAGAAACCTGAAATTTAACTAGAATATAAATAAATCTTGACTATTCCTTATTCTCTAAGATCAAATCTTAATCATTGTTACCTTTTGACAGTCAATCCTAAACAAGCCAGTCTCCAGTATTATGAATATTAAGTAGAAGGCTAATAAAGCATATATATTTTATCTGTTTTAATTATAGTGCTTGTGTTAGTAAAACTAACTGGATATAACTAAAAGAGTCTCAAAAGCTATTAACCAGAAAGCAAAAATTTAAAAAAATAATAAAAATTCAGTGAATGACATTACAAATAGGACAGGCTTATCCCTTTAAGACTAACTAAGCATGGCAACTAGTTAGTTTTGTAGTAAAAATGTTCACAATCTAATAGTGCCACTTTCTTCAATAGGCGATGACGTCATTTGTGCTATTTTATTTTGTGCAGTATTTTTTTTCTTCCCTTGGCACTTCGTCATAGTTTTTCATATGACGTCATTTTTTTTCTTTTTGTACGTTTGGTGCATTCACGCCATCTTGCGCTACAGAGGCAAGCTGTTTAGGGTGAGTTTTATTTCACATTGTAAAGTTATTTTAATATGGATTTGGTTGTATTTGTATTTTGTAATTAGATTAGAAGAATCTATGTTCCATAGGGTTTCAAGTTCCAGATTACAGGGTTCAGTCTTGATGTTACATTGTGATGTTGTGAGTTTTGGTGCTACCCTGAACTTTGTATCTTCATCATTGGCGAACATTCGTCTTGGCTAGAAGATACTTGTGTTACCATGAACATTTTTATATGAAGTGAACTGAACCTATCACAGAATCTTTGTCTTGAAATGCAATTTTGTTGAGAACTATATTATTGGACATCATACTATAAGTTATTTTGTTTGAAATACTATTTAAGTATTTAATTGAACTGTACTTATGAGTTATTAATTTTACATCATGCTATATGCATTTGTATTCATTTTTCATTCCCATTAGTCATATGTAATTTCATTGTATAAAATCATTGAATTAAATTTATAGTTTAATTATAATCATCATTCACATTGTTTATTAATTTATGTACAACTGGTTGTGTATGGTGTGTCTGTTAGGCTGTACCTTGGGACTGATATATTTATTAAGTAAAAGAAATTATAATTAATTTTTTAACACACACACACACATTGCAATTAATATTACATGTTTAATACCTAGACATCGTAATAATTATTAATTCAATAATTAAAGTCCTGACACAGAGAACAGCAGCTCAAAGGACAGAGACAAATGTCATGAATTTGTAAAAGAGTCAACAGTGGTGACCAAAGACTATCCCACTGGCTGGCTAGAAGAACAGAAGCAGGTAAAACAATGTTAAAAACAACAAGATAGTTTGATGTAAAGCATGGTTTGATTAATTTTTAAATCATACTAAATAATTACACAGTAATTTTAAAACCTTATAATTTATCGACTGAAATATTGAAATGAAATTGATGAAACACCAAAAATAAAATCATACCTGCATGTGAGAGATCTGGGTGAAAAGGGAAAAACTGTTTGCGTAGATACTGGGGACACTCGAGGTATTGTAAAATATGAAACAATTGTGTGTTCCCATGACCAGGTTTTTTCAAACCACTGAAATTTGTAGTTGTAGTGTCTTGCCTGTGTAAAGTCAAAATAAGTGACTGTCAGGAAACACTTATAATGGAAATAATTCCAAAGATCTTTATTACTTGTACATATAATAAATCCTTAAAACAAAAACAGGTCAAGAAATCAGTTTCATTTGTTGTTTTTTTGTGCTCACTGCTTCAAATGGAAATAGTTAACACTAGGATCAACTACAACATTTGATCAAGATGAACAAAGAGTTGAGATTAGGTAGTTTGGTTTACTTTGTCCACTGCTGTCAATGTACTGTACTGGAAGGGTATTAGAGAGAGATGAGCTTATGTCAGAATCTCATCATTGAAAATGATACTAGAATTCAAGTCCATGATTCTTTGTGTTAGAGCATTATAAAGCAGGTAATTCCATTGGAGAATGTAGAAAAAAATAATTAAAAAGCTGGAGTTCCAGGGAAAACCAACAACATAGAGACGAGTATCAGCCATACTAGAATATATAAGCCAAGAGTCTGTGGGAAAGTTTTAAGAACTAGGCTTTGATGAGACCATCATTTTGGTTATGCTTAGGGCAGGACATGAAAGACGTGCTCATGATTAAATCTTAAAAGAATTGGTTTTGGGACATCAAAGAATTTTCAAACAAGAGTATAATGTCAAGTGTGTGTTGAAGTGGTACTCATTAGAGTTGGCTGGACTCAGGAGTATAATGTCAAGTGTGTGTTGAAGTGGTACTCATTAGAGTTGGCTGGACTCGGGAGGGCTCTATAATTCCCTGAATTAAAAATCCCAGCCTTCACCAAAATTAAAATCCCAGCCCCACCAAATGCTTTACCACTCAGCCTCCTACATCGAAAATGCTCTAATGATAATTATATTAGCTGATCTTATGGGGGTTTTTTTAAAGTAAAGTGCAAATAGTCTTAAGTTTAGTCCTGGAATTGGTAGTTGTGCTGGACACATGACTATGACACCTCATTAACGGACAGTCATAGAAAGACATGCTCTAAAGATTGTAAGGTCATGAAATTATGAAAAAGTTACTCCATTTAATCTAAACAATGGATGTTTTAAAGTAATTTGATAAGAAATCAGACTGTTGGAAGATTTTGAAGCTACAACTTTGTATTTGTCTATAGCTTATGGGGAAGTGTTACTCGTCATTTCTAGCATTTTTTTTTCTCAATCATAGCTTTGATTGTACAATTCAAATATGAGGTGCAAACAAAAAATTTATGAGAAGGAAACTTCTACACAGATAAATCCCCACATCATACTTGTCTCTCTGATCATCTCCAATAAGTGTCCATTGGACTCTAACAATTACTATCAACAACTCCGGTCAGTGATAACAGTTAAACCCAAATGCATCAGTTTGAGTGCTTGCTCTGGATCCTTTTGCTCCATTAGCACGAAGACACATGGAGGATAAGAATTTTGATAAAAAAATGTAATGAAAACTCTGAAGTGAAAACACTAAACAAACATACCCAGTATGACTCATTTCATCAAAGACAACAATTTCATCAACATTGAACACAGCTGCAGCTCGGGCAATCTAAAACAATGAGAATTTTAACATTGGTATTACAAGACATCAATCTAATATAAAGTTTCAAAATACACTTAAACTACTTAGACTTTTAATTCATGTCTTGCACGTTTTCATGACACTGTGTCATTTTAAAATGTTGATATTGTCATGAAATGAGATATGGTCATATGAATATCTTATCATATCTTATATATTACAGACGTTACTTCAAAAAAGAAGATAATTAAGTCCAATGTGTACCAATGGAAAAAAAATGTATGGACAATCTAGTTGCATTACTTCTATAATAGAATGCTGGACAATTAATCAAACGTCATTTGAATAGAAACAAAAAGCTGAAAAGCTGTAATAAAATGCATCTCATTACTACTTTTGATTTGTAAGAAACATAGTTTCAGTGGAACTTATTTGTTTTTTTCCCTTTTTAATGTCAAAATTACAGCCGATTTCTTATTTGAGAAACTGAATGTTTGAACATTGTTACCTGGCCAGCAAGATATGCCCTTAGTTCTATAGACTGAGCATTATCTAATATAGATCCAGGGACAGCTATGGATACTGTATACAATCGACCACATCTCTCTCTCTTTCTCTTTGCCTCCTCTTCTGTTTTTGATTTCTGTTCTTGTTCTTTTCTTATCTGCTTCTGTCGCTCCATTTCTGCTATAAGCTTTTCTTCTCTCCATTTTCTTTTGAAGGCTTTTCCTGTAGAAATGAAAAACAATATTTTTAAACATTTATATAATAATAATAATAATAATTTTATTTATAAAGCGCTGTTAACAAACAAAATGTAGGCTCAAGGCGCTGTAACAACATTACAAACAAAAACACGAGAGCTAAAATGACAGTTAATCTAAAAAAGTTTTAAACAGATAGGTCTTAATGTTCTTCTTAAAAGTGGTGATGCATGTTGTCTTTCTGAGATCAATGGGGAGTGAGCACAGGGGTTCTCAACCTGTGGGTCGCAACCCCTTAGGGGGTCGATTGACCATTTGCCAGGGGTCGCCTAAGACCATCGAAAATATGGATTGGTATTGTCTACTCTTCTGTGGGGGATTGTAAAAAGGGGTCGCCGAACTTAAAAGGTTGAGAACCGCTGATATAGCACATATTGTATAGTAAGGAAATATTTAAACGCATTATGGACCACATATAGCCTATTTGGTTAAATCTATTACTATAATTCTACATTATATTGGAAAATACTTACTCTCTTTGTTACTATACTTTCCTTTCAACTGTAAAAAAAAAATTTTTTTAATTGAATAATTTTAGTTATATTTATGCCTACAATAAAGGTGTAACTTTATTAAATTGAGAGACCATGGCTAGTCATTTTCACAATTAAAAAAAAGTAGATTCATAAATGTTAATGTTATTCTTTAAAAAAAAGCATGGATCATCCACAAAAGCAAAATTTTTTGCAATACATAAATTTACAACTATATACATACAGAATAATATTATAGATCTAGAGTAAAATGACATTTTCGCATACCCCCTTATTTCCGTGCACTGAACTAAATACCCCATCATCTTTGTCTCCAAGCTTGTTAATTTTGATAGCTCTGGCAAAACTTCACATTGGATATGCTCTATTTTTCTAAACTTTTGACAGGTTTATTTTTGCAAGATAAAAAAAAAAAAAGAGTTCTATTGGGTCAAAGTGACCTGGTAAGAAAATATTTTTTTTTCCTTTCTCTGAAAAAAAGTAGGTTTTAGGTTAATGGGATTTTTTAGCCAAATAATGAATCAGCCAATCAAAACCCGTATAATACTCATCTGTCTTGGACAGGAAACTGGACTAGATTAGGTTAGACTAGCTGGCTAGGCTTAGTTTGGTTAGACTAGATTATTGACATGACATTGTGACATGGATGGAAGGATGTGTGTGTGGGTTGGATGGATAGATCTCTGTTTGTGGCCTAGGTGGATGGAAATATGTGGTGTGGATTGGGATAGCTGGATTGGATCTGATTGAATCAGAATGGAATGGATCAAGTCTGATCAATCAGCCTTTTTCTTTTAGTACTTGTCGCACAACTTGAACTGCATAGGCTAAATGATGTCAAGCTTTGGCTGTTTTTTTCTTTCTTTTTGGCACCTGGTTGATCAATAATTATTAGTCATCTCCTCACTTCCCCAGTGCACATGTAACTGACATCATTGATCAATAATGGTTAGCCATCTGTAACATGCTCAATGGAGGGGGACTGATGTAATGGTGTGTAAGTGTTACGTCTTGTTACATGATGAGACTCTCTTTAGAAAGACATCAACACCAAACGTCCAAATCATATTTATATAAATAATTTAATCTCAATTTATTAGTTAACACTGTAAACAATATTGTTATATCCCTATTGGCGATGCGGTAGGGTTAACTGTAGGTTCAGCTGACACATGTGAACTCAGGCAAATCACTCAGGTCAACTGCTGTCGATGGACTAGGGACAGTACTGCTAGTACACACAAATATGACTCGTACTATGGTCATGACATGAGGGACAGTGTGTTAAAAAGGACAGTTAAGTCCAGGACAGCAGGGAAGTAAGAACGGTGTGATACAAAGTGAGTCCTTGAAAATGTAGCTGTAGGAATCTAGAAGTAGACAGAGAGAGACTTGTAGTGTTTAGTAGGCAGTTCTATTGTGTTAAAGCATTTGAAGTTGGTGTAGCCAATAGTGTTTTATTGGCTGTTGATGTATTTGTCATTAAACCGCCACATTGTTAATGGAAACTCTTGTTGTCAAGTTCTTGTGTTAGATGTGTTTAGCAGTGTTTACAGAAGGTCTGATTAGGAGAGAACGTAACAATATTCTGTTTATCTTCCTCCATTTTTGGTTCCCCCTCTTTTAACACGTATTCGCACAATTCCACATTCACACTAAGATGCGCACATAACAGTAAGACTATTTCTTTTTTTTTTTTTTCATGACAAGAGAGGTAAACTAATAAATATAGATCTATATAGATCTAGTAGTGATGGAAAATCAATCAGCCAGGTATACAGATGACCAACAATAAAATTGATCCCATGTGTAAAATCAGAGAAAAGTGATAGTCTATAGAGCACAAAATGCGGCAACAAATCAAGGACCCGTCTTAATAGCAGGGAAAGTTCTCCATCTTGACCTGGTACTAATCAGGGCTAGAGAGGAGGATACTAGCAATGGAATTGAGACGCTACAGAAGGGTCTTAGGTGTATATGTGTATATATATATATACTTACACTACTTTAAATTTTATAGAGATCTAGATTAATCTAGAATAATCTAAACTACTAGAGGCTAGACAGATCTAGATCTATATCTTCATCTATGATTTATATCTTCATCTATGATTTATATCGTCATCTATGATCTATTTCTATATCTATATAACTATATTTAATATAATATATAGATCTAGTCTATAGTATGTATTACTAGATCTACATTATTATTTAATTATGTATACTCAATAGACTATCTATAGAGTATAGGTCTAGAGCCTAGTGTAAGAGTAATTCTATATATTAGTATACTAACTACATCTAGATACAGTTGAATTGCATAATTTGCGATGATTTAATCAAAATTTAAATAATTAATGAATGGTTACATTAATTACTAGGAGGCATGGTGGCTGAAAAGCAACGCGCTTGGCTTGCAAACCGGGGGTCCCGGCTTTGAATCCTGGTGGAGACTGAGATTTTTAATTTCAGATCTTTGGGTGCATCTGAGTCCACCCAGCTCTAATGGGTAACTGACATTAGATGGGGTTGGGGAAAAGTAATGGTAGCACAATGGCTGGGCATTGTGTAGCTAGGTGAAAAAACCTGGAAGTGCGAAGGTAAAAAACGACCGATAATATAGAGATTGCATTTTTGATGTTTTTTTTTTTTACATAGGTTGTACTTGGAAATTTATTACACTTTTGAATGAAATGTGAGAAGTTTTAAAGTTGTGTTATCAATTACTTTAGAAAATGGCCTAATTAATGCTCGATTACGATTATATTTGTACTAGATCTGCTATTAAATTTATTATACAATAAGTAGATCTATCATCTATGAAACTCAATTCCAACTTTATAACTTATGATCTGGAGGTGTGTCTTTTCGGGCTAAGCCAGCGAGACGCTCTCATTTTACTTGTTCCATGTCAACCAGTGTTAGGTCAAAATGCCACAAAAAAATCATAACTTTCTAATTGTTAAACATACAGACCCAATACAGTCATACCATTGGAAAGTTCTTTTAAAGTATTTCAATGATGTATTAACGAAACATTGTTTTTTCAAAGATAAATTTTTTATTTCATCTTCCAGTCCCTACATTGTGCTGGCCACATGGACATGACTAACCCTTGTCCTTGACATTCTTATCAGTTATTGTCTCAATAACTTATTGTTAACCATGCCATCATGGGTACGCGGCATGGGCAACAGAAACAAACGACCTTTACATCATCTGCCCCATAGATCACAAGGTCTAAAAGGGGAACTTTACCAATTTTTTTTTTTACAATTATTACAGCTGAACTGAAATGCCTCACTGATATCTGGTGAGTCACTAGGACTCTGTCCCTCAGCCTGCCTTCAGTGGCTTCAGCATACAAACAATTAATTAATATTATAATTATTAGTATTAGACATAAAAAATAATAATTAAATTAGATTTAATTACAAAATAAATTTAAATTAGATCTAGAGTAACTTACATCTATCGAACACCTTCGTTTTAAGGTACTTATCGAACACCCCATTATATTTTTAAAAATTCTCCTTTATTTTGTTGATTATGACAAAACTAGTCCATTCCTATTGCGCATCGTCCATTTCTTTATAGTTAAGTTATATTTAGTTTCATTTTCTCCCGAGGATAATTTTTTTTTTACTTATATTCAAACTGCATTGGTAATATTGGTATAAAAATTTCACTTTTTTTGACCTCTTGAGAAGAGTGAAGTGAGTCTCGGGTTAAGGGTATTTTTTAATGCCAATGATGCTTCAGCTCAACAAAACCTATATTATACGCTTCTAATTAGACTGAGAAATATTTGCAACTATTTTTTTTAAAGTGTCCTTTGCTACCTAAACATGAAAATTGAGGTTTAAAAAGGGGGTGTTCGATAATAGCTGTTTTTATATAAGCAATTTCAGCTTCGTAAGATATCAAACACCATTTTAATGTTAAAAATAAACAATAGAGGGATATAACCCAAAAAAGACAAAATATTTAAATTATATATTTTTTAATTGTTATTTTTTTAAATAATGTAATGCAAAGTACATATATAAATTACCCATGTGTTACAATTTGTATCAGCTATTTGTGGTTTACCGTAAATGTGTTATATACTTCTAAGTAAATAGATTTACATCGATATGCACTAATAGTGACTAATTGTACCCATTTTAAAAGCTTGATTTTATGACCCATATAGTTTGATGCTATTATCATTGTTGTGATATCACAGGCACAATGAATTTAGAATATAACACAGGAACAATGAATTTAGAATATATCCAATTTTTTTTTTTTCAGAAGCCCCATTCTATTAACTTCTGAACTGGTACCTAGAGCATGCGCTTGATGTGAAGAGATAATAAAATGAAAGGGCTAAGGGGGAGGTATAGAATGTAGATATGGTATTTTGAAATAAAAATGTCTTTGGTAGGTAAAAAAAAAAGGGGGGGGTGAGAGAAACAGTCAAGACATTGTATCCAGAGATCATCAATAATTGATCGACCATTAAAATGTGACGTCAGCCTCAAATACATAGTCAGTTGTGCTTCTCGATCTAGAAGTGTGGTGCAGGGTCTATAAAATTATATATAAATATATATATATCTTACCATAAAGTATGATAAAGCTCATAATGCGCTTCAAAGACACTCCTTTGAAACATCTCAAATACTCAAAAAAATAACAATAACACATTTAACCACTCTCTTATTCAGCCTACACCCCCTTACCCACGCTTTCTTCTTAGGCAATTCCACTCTCCAACATTCACACTTTTTCAGTGCAAAGTAACAATGTAAATTTCAAGACTCAATCCAAACGCAGCCACCAGACTAACACACAACAAAAAAAAAATGGTCAGTGATAGCCCAACACACAGGTGACAACCAGGCCACCAAAACACAGCCCCAAAACATTGTTCAAGTTGTAGTAAGAACAATGTTGAGGGGAAAGGGGGAGGAGTCATCATTTGAGTACCTACGGTCAAGCCGCTAATTAGGTCACAAACACTAGACGTGATAGATATATAGATATGTTGTTTGTGTGTGTGTGTGACAAATACTAAGCGTGCTCTAAAATACAGTGGGTTTTTTTTTGATCAACCAGGTGGTTTAGGGAGGGCGGATCTATCTACATCTATAGGTAACACAGCTCACAAGCTACCATAGCTTTTCAGCACCCCCCCCCTTCCCCGCCCAGATCGAAAAATATCTAGCACTGACTTTTGGGCTGTTACATACACTGAGCGTGCTAGATCGGTGGCTAGTTACGTAGGGCCGCGTACCATATGTTTTGTTTTTAGGTCAACCAAGTAAACTGTTGTGTCCTGCAATGACTTGGGGAAAGCGGGATTATCTATTGGCTACCAAAGCTTATTAGGCTCTCCCTCAAATAAATAATATCTGGATTTATTAATGGCCTTATGTCTCAAAATAGCTTAGACCTAAATAAGTACTACGGTAATGCGTTACTGGGCTTAGCACCGTCAGTTTCTAAGCAGAGCTGATCAGTGATAAATTTCTTCGATGTAGACCATGTGAAAATGACTAAAATCTGTCTGTCTTGACATGGCGTGAAAAGAAAATGATGTAAATAAAAAAAAAGTATAGATTATAACACCATACTTTTCACAAAATTTTAAGATTATTACACTTTTAAAACACCATACTTTTCGTGTGTTCGATAAGTTCTTAATATGTTCGATAAGATAAGATAAAACAGTGTTCGATAATTTAAGCTTTTGAAATCATCGACCTGACCCACTTTAACATCAAATATATGACTATAAGTTTAACTTTGAGTAGTAATAGAATAAAACATGTCTACTTTTTAAGAAAAATGGATGAGGAGTTCATAGATACAATCAGTTTTTTTCTAGGTCTAATTTTTACGGAGATACACAAATTCAAACATATTAAATTTCGGCGACTGAGCTTAACTTGTTCGATAAACGTAAGTTACTCTAGTTCAGACACTGAGACAGTTCAGTAGTTGAAATTACAAACTTGAAATTAACGAATTTAATAAAGAAGACATCAAATAGAATGCTTACCTCAGACAATTGTAAAGGTGTTCTTTTATAAGATATTTCATCGCCAACTTTGTTATTAATGTTAAGTTTTACATCTTTATTTTGTTTGTAATCTGTTGCCATTCTTATTCTAAAATTGTAAACAAAATAGTGTGCTATCTACAGACATTGATCAAATAATTGTAGTCTACGTTCTAGCAGTAAAAAAAACATATGCCAACTTGTCCAAGACTAAAAGTGTGCTAAAATATAGGCTAGTAGATCACTTTTTTTTTTTCGTCAAAATAGCCTACTAAATTTTGCACACATATTCATAACACGATGTCAGAGTTCAACTCCACCCCCCGAAATTCCCCCACAGGTGACATGGTTGGCTTTTTTCTTTTCGGAGAGATGTTAATGTTGAACCATCACTTGGTCTTGCCCACAGTTGCTAAGGAGAATGTGAGGTTAAAACCCAGGTCCTCTCTTCAATAAAAAAAAAAAAACTAAAGCAAATTACAATCACCAAATTCCACGAGCCTAGCTTATATCGTAATTAAGGGGATATTGAAAACGTTTAAGTGCTATGGTAAATTTTTTTTTAAACTTTAATAAGCTTCTGGAAAAAGAGTTTATTATGAATAGTATTCATAGATAACAACGTTTAATAGTCTATAGATCTAATATATTTAATCTAATATAAAAAAATTTTTAGTTGCACAATTAAAACTGGGAATTTATATTTATCACGTGAAAATCACAGTTGAGGATTGAGTTTATAAATAATATAAATAGATCTACTTTATGCCGTCTATCATATCTAATCTAGTCTATGGTTAAGAGTAATGAAAGTAACATCATTTGATTAATAAACAACAGTTAATTTTTTGCCATAAATCTAAAGACCTACAACTATATATATTATTGTGTCTCTTCAAGTCAAATTAAAAAGTCACAGGTAATAATACACAATAAATGTTATATTGTGTAATATGACACGCAGTTTGTGTGTGTGTTTTTGAGTGTGAACAGTCATCCTAATTTTATAATTTTCTTGTCAACTAGAACAGGAAGTAGAGATTTTCTTGACTATATTACTAAGTCCAGACTATACGTAGTATAATATAATAAAGCTCTCACTATTCTCAGTATAGTATCTTAAGTTAGTATCGATTTAAGGTCATCTGTTACTTAGAATATTGGATAGATCTATGTCTAAAGACTAGATCTTTTTAGACTCCACCATATTTTTAGTTTTCTTTGTTAAATCAATTTTATAATCAATAACTAGATCTATACTTATACTAGTTATAGTTATACTGGGGTAATACTGATCTATAACGAAAATACTTCTAGACTAGATTGTCACTATCTTATCTTATATAATACAGACGTTACTTCATGCATATTAACCAATGACTTAAATTCTGCTAAGTCACTGGTTTTTCTGGCTAGCTCAGGCAACCCATTCCATGCTCTAATAGCACTAGGGAAGAAGGAGTATTTGTACAAATTTGTCCTAGCATAGGGGATGAGGAATGTGCCTTTATTTTTGTGTCTTTCAGAGTATTTTATTAAGTTTTGTTTTTGTATTTGAAGATTATGGTTCAGTGTTTTATGTATAATTGCTACTTTACTACATCTAGATATCTACAAAGACTTGAAATACTTCATCAAATAGTTTATAACTTATAATTATTAGTTACAATATCATGAATAGGAATAGATCTAGTCTGAAATAGAGTCTAGACATAGACTATGTATGAGTATTAGTATATAACTATATCTATAATAATTAATAGATTATATGTCATTATATGATTATAATTATAGACATAGAGATTAGAGTATCATCATTAGAGTCTAGTGACAGTCTAGTCTATATAGTCACTAAGACTAAGTTAGTGGCAATGACTAGTCACTCTACTAGACCTAATTACTGAAATACTACTAGTCACTAGTGGGTGTAGACCTAGGACTTAGTAGAGACTAGAGTGTACTGTAGATCTACTTACTAAATACTACTAGACTACTACTACTAGTTACTAGACTGACTATGACTAAATCTATATATTAGTATATATGAATAATGATTTTTTTTTTGTCAAAGCTGGAGTGTCCTCTTCAGTTTTTGGGTTTGGATGGTTTGGGCTTTCAGTAATCGAGATAAAATCCTGGAATTTTCTATGGTCGGAACGATGTCCCCCACAAAGCATTTCCCCTCTCTCCCTGCAGCTGATGTGACCAAAGGAATGGAATATCCAATACAGTTTGGGATCAGTAGCACCGCAGGCTATAGCACAGTGTGCATCAACTGCCTAAGGCTAAGGGTCACCAGCTCCTGATTTTTCCTAAGGGAATTAAGTAGACTGAAAAGATATAGCTACTGTCATCTTGTGGGAGAGAACCAATCTGAAACCCAAAGACATAAAATAAAATGAGCTGAGAGTATGACATACCTTGTGAAAACCAGCTACCAATGTTGTAAGGCATGGATTGGAACCCACATGGAAAAAGAAATGTGGGCAGGCCTAAACACACCAGGAGGATGTCAGTTATCAGAGAAGCTAAGGATACTGGAATGACATAGAGGAGCCAATAAACAAAGTGGGGAGGTGTGGTTGCTTCTAGATTTTGGGAGTACACAGGATTAATTAAATGTAACCTAAATTGGTAAAAAAAAAATATATAATTCTGACACCAAATTTATCTTTATACAACAAGTAGATCTAGCAGCAGGATTGATGAAGCAGAAGCATATCTGCAACAGCTTGGGGTTAGGGCATGGAGACGAAAGGCCCAGGAGAGATCTGAACGGAAGGATGTGTTGAAGCAGGCCAGAGCCCTCCATGGGCTGTAGTGCCACTGGGATGGACGGATGGATAGATCTAGCAGCAGAGATATTAAGTTGAAAAACAATGTGACCTGTGATGTGGACTGAATTCACTTACCACAAGTGACTTGAATTTTAAATTTAATTGCATGTTGGAAAGCAAAGCAACACATCTTTTATATTGCCCAATGGCTGAGTATCTTGATACTTTCTTTTTTTTTTTATGGGTCTAACTTTACATAGCTAGGCTCTATAGATTAAAAGCTAAAAATTTGTCAAACTGTTCCATCAGAACTTTCCTTGAACAAATTTTTAAAATATATTTTAACAAAGTTATATCAATTCACTCTGTCTGGTTAAAAGTTTGTACACATTTTTTTCTCCCAAACCCTATCTCAGATTAAGCTGAAATTGTGCACAATTATTTTTTTACCATCATGTAAACCTTCACCAAGATACCACCTTTTCCCTCCCTCTTTCCCAACTAGTCCAGACGATTGAGAGGATCATAGCCTAGTGAGAAAGCTAAAAGTTAAACAAAAACTATTGGTAAAAATATTTCTAATGCAGAGATTTATTATGTCTAGGTCCATTACTAATATAATTACATGACTGATCCTAACTAATTGATACAATTACACTTAATATAAGCTTTGTTGTTGTTTTTTTAAACTTTTTTAAAAAAAAATTTTTCTTGTTTTAAAAATTGTATTTATGGAGTCTATAATTCTTGACTAGTCAGCTTTGCATGTATCTTTCTGTCCTGAGTTTTTTCAGCTGTAAAAAAAAAACCAACTATTTAATGAATGCTAGCCTGCTTCGTCAACCAAATGTTTGCACTTCATGTAGTTTGCAGTAAATTTAACTATATTTTAAATTTATACTTCTAAATTGATAAAATGCATTTTTATAACAAAAAACATTGACTCAAACCCTAAAATTACTGTATTTATTCATCCTAGCTAAGAGTTCTATAATCTTTAATATTGTTGCATTAAAATATATGTTTACAGGTTTGTCCAAGGCAGCAAATTGTAAAAAAGATTTTTAGAGAAAATGGCTGCAGAATCATCTTCATCAGCCATGATAGACATCACAGTTAAAACGTTAGATGGACTAAATCGTACTTTCACTGTTCCAGAAAATGTAAATAATCCTATTCCATTGGACTTTCTACTTTGAAAAAAATGTTTTATTTTTAGAATAGATTAACATTTTTAGACTTCAAAAATTTTGTTTCAAATTGTCACACTGATGTTCTATATCTCTTCATTTATTTCTTGCAGTTTCTAATTTGTGCATATATAATTATATTATTTTTTTTTTGTTTTTTTTTTAATCATTAATTTCTCAATACATTTTATTTGTAGATTAATGTTCGTCAATTCAAGGACAAAATCAGTGGATCAATTGTAAGTGTTCAGCTGATGTTGCTTTGTGTATTTAATTATATCTAAATTAGGTTATCGCTACTTGTCAGATCATATCTTTAAGTTTGGTGTGTAGATCATTTATACTTTACAGCTAATTTATTGTGATAGTTCAGCTTATCTGATATTCACAGGGAATCACTGCTGATGCACAGAGGCTCATTTTCCAGGGCAAAGTAATGCAAGATGAGAAGATTTTAAAGGACTATGGTAACAAACAATTCAGTTATTTACTGTTAATTTGTTAATATAATCTCTTTTTATCAAATTCAAATGCAAATAAATGTGACTAATAATTTTCAAGCTTAACTATGTCTCTGTAAGAAAAAAAATTAAGACATTTCGATCAAATTTGTTTTAAATCTATCAGTTTACAGGTATATTTTGTTTACTATGTTTTAAAGATGATAGATTAGTTATTTGACCTAATGTTTATATTATTATAGATATTCATGGTAAAGTTATCCATTTGGTTCAAAGACCTCCTCCATCAACACTAACTGGAGCAACTCACACAACAGCCTCATCAACAGATGCCAATCCCCCAGGAAGAACACACATCCCAATAGTAAATGCATTTTATATTTAGTCAAAGATTTTCTTAAAGGCTTAATTAAGATTTTTCCAGTTAATTAGAATGTTTTGTGGCCATCTCAATATTATCCTTACTTTTGTCTCCCAAAAGAAGACAGGGATCCTTTAGAGCAGTAAGGAACTTACTGAATGTCAAAATAAAAAAATCTCAACCTCTACTATGAACTAATTTTTGCAGCTCCCACTCAGCAGCCAAGTACTCATACCACTTAGCAGCCATGTACTCACTCATACCACTTAGCAGTCATGTACTCACTCATACCACTTAGCAGCCATGTACTCACTCATACCACTTAGCAGCCATGTACTCACTCATACCACTTAGCAGCCATGTACTCACTCATGCCACTTAGCAGCCATGTACTCGCTCAGCCATCACATGTACTCACTCATACCACTCAGCCATCACATGTACTCACTCATACCACTCAACCATCACATGTACTTAAGACAGGAAATGTACTCTGAGTTAAAAGCTTTTTTTTTTTACCATTAACTTATTAACTCCAAAGCCTGCCATTAAATGTGAGGTGTGTTGGCTGAGCGGTAAAGCACTAGGCTTCTAAACCGCGGGTCTTGGGTTCAAATCCTGTTGAATACTGGGATTTTTAATTTCGGGATCTTTGGGCGCCTCTGAATCCACCCAGCTCTAATGGGTAACTGACATTAGTTGGGGAACATTAAGGCAGTTGGTCGTTGTGCTGGCCACATGACACCCTCGTTAACCGTAGGGCACAGAAACAGATGACCTTTACATCATCTGCCCTATAGACAAAAAGGTCTGAAAGGGGAACTTTACTTTACTGGCATTAAATGATGAGCTGCGTTCAAGAATGGGTCAGACATCTTTGTCTTGTTCCATTTCATTGCATGCCATAACCATACTGGTTAACTAATTTCTTTAAATTCTCTATTTTTCATCTCTACCTCTTTCTAAGCCCACTTCTTCTCTTTTAAGGGTTTTCTGAGATATTATTTCTAATGATAAGTTTTCAGGACCAATGTTTCTTCAAATGTCAGCTTACAATAAAATTGTCTAACATTTAACCCATTAGCTCCTTCTGCAGTTGGAAACGTTTTCCCGTTTTAGTCCTAAACTGTTGTAGAATGTTTCTAAAATCCCCTTTTCAATATACTTGCTTTAAATTTTTTATAAAGAAGATTTCTTCTAGTCTTGTTGCAAGCGTGATTACAAATCATTTGGAGATTACTGATTCTATTTTAAATAAAATCTGGAAGATTTTTATTGCTTAAATAATTTTTCTAACGAACAGGCCCATAGCCCCAGTGTAAAAGCTCCCACGTGGGAAAATAGGTATTTTTGAACCTTTTTTATATTCTAATGGTTTTAAAAGTATATATTTTTTGAAACTAGACAGCATTCTATTTTTTAAAGTTGTTTGTTTGTTTATATGTATTAGATCTTAAATTTAATCATTTTTTCAAAATAATTATTTTTTAGTTGTTTTTTTTAAATCAGGGTTATCCCTCTTTGCTTAGGGCCTGGGAAGGGTTTTTCTTAACTGGAAATAGGTGCTATTGGGTTAGACTCTCAATGCTTTGTGTGTGACTTCATTTTTTTTTTTTTAAATAATTCTTTGAATTGTTTTATATTACTTCAATTAATGCTTGCATATAATAACACTAATTATAGATTTTTGTTGTATCACATTACACATTCCAGGATAGCAACCTTTTTGATGTACAGATTCACCTTGGGCGTATGAACCAATTGACACCTAATAACAGAGAGGCCAGAGCTAGAATAAGACAAGCAGACTTTAACCTTGGCCTGATAAATGACCTTCTCACACTTTTGGAGGTAAGTATTAAGTCAATCCCTTTAGGAAAAGTTTTATTAGGGAATCCAAGCATCTCTCTGACTGCTGAGAAGGATTTCAATCAGCAGATAGGCCTGGAGCAGTAGCTCTTTACCCTTAGTTTTTTCTGATGGTTCCGTGCTCCACAATGAACTAGCATTACAGGGTTGGGGTACACCATATTTGTAGTGCTGCTAATGAATTTGCAATACGAGTGACCAGAGGCAGCCCACATAGACATTTCTTTATATTTACATTATGTGACTGCAATGCACAAGGCAGCTTGTTGGGACCGGGCCAACAGATTTTTAATTCCTATCCTTAAACGTAATTTTTCTCCCATCATTAGCCTGCTTACACACAACAGAGATTTTCTCTTGGGCACTATGTTGATGCCCTAAGAGCTGTAATCTAGATACATTGAGATATTCATCAAGGGCAGAAGATCACAAAATTTGGATGCTGTTTCTGCCATATTTCTTTCTAGTGAAATGAAACTCTTTTTTCAATTCAAAAACAAAACATGTACATTTGAATGTCAGTGATAAATATACACAAACTTATGATAATGGGAATAGAATAAAATAAAATTTCCTAACTATTTTTGTTTATAAATTGGAGACAGTAACTTCCTTTCTGATTAATTTTTTAAAAAAAAGCCCAAAACTTAATTGGCCACGAAGAAAGTGAACAATAGCTTGACATCAAAATATTTTAAAGATGGAGTTGTAAAATGTAAATGAAAATGTAGCATTTGATTAAAATTTAGTGAACCAAATCAACATTTGAGGAATTTATATATATATATATATATATTCGGGTAAGGGCTAAAAAATTAGTCATACATAATATAATTTCTTAACACTAAGGACATAAAGTGTCATTTGAAATTGTTACGATCATCAATAGTGCTAGATGTTACGATCAAACTTGATGCCAAGATGTCACGTTGAAACACAATCAATGATCGTAATTGCAGAGGATTCAGAAATCGTCAGTTGATAAGATGATCACCTAGAAGTTGCTAATTGATAAGAGGATCATCTAGAAGTTGCCAGTTGATAAGTGGATTATCTAGAAGTTACTGGTTGACAAGACGATCTAAGTATATTATTATATATTCAACGAAGTAACTTCTCCTCGTCTAAAACAAATACTTTAATTCAGAACTTGGAAAAGCTATTCACAAATAATTACAATGGTTAAATGTACTTGAATAGAATAACTGATCTACACAATAATATAATTGAGTTCTAACACTAGACTCTTTTACATGTTATCTCTAACACGTTCCACACAAGACCACCGCAATCTAGAATCCTTCCCGGGCTCTAGAGCGTTATCACGTGACCAACATCTCTACGCTGCAAGGCCAACCAATAAATGCAGCTCAAAGTACAATAATTACTACTTTAAACCAATCATATTTATTTCAAAACATAATCCTGCTGCGTGATAGAAAATTCCAGAGGTAGCTAAAATTCTGCCGACAAGCTAAATATAGATATAGTGTACGTGACAGAAATATCCTAGTGATAGATAGAACCAGGTTAAACAGAAATCCAGTTTTGGTAACTTAAGGAAAGAATGTATTCCTCTATATGAGCACACAAGTTCAGTAGTGATAACTTAGTACAGATACAAATAACTCCATAATGTATGATTCTTACATCAAACAAGCTTTAAGCTTATAGCCACATTAAAATACTGCAAGCACTCGTGTTCTCACTTCTCTTTCCACTAGTCACTCAGTTCAACTCCTAGCTTCATTCTAATTTCCAGTCTTTTCAGTTTGTACAAAGTTTATTCTGTTCTATTGAAACAGCAAATATTCAATCTTTTACCAAGTTAAACTCCACTCTTTTTTCTAGTTGGGGACTAGCCATTGTTGCATTGCAATCTTACTCTATTAACATACTTCTTGATTTGGAATTCTCTGGATCATTTAGGAAGTGTTGTTGTTTTTTTTGTTTTTTTTTGTAACAGCAGTCCTCAAACAATGCTACAGCTGAAGAGCAATCAGCTGCCTCTGCTGGCACCAACAACCATGCTGAATCCATGGATACCACACCAACTGCTGAGACAGAGAGACAGGAGCCTGAAGGAAGTACCACACCACAACAGAGAAGTACAGATACATCTAATGGAGAAGGGTTTGTTACTTTAAATGCTTACCTAGCAAGCAAGTTAAAACTACATCTAAAAGCTCTAGATATATCTTTGAATATATTTTTCATTGTATTCACCTTTTTTATGTTTAATACCTGCTCTCTAGTATTGCATCTTTATTCTTGTAGCTATTTAGTCTCGTTCAAAAGGTTGTTATTGTATGATGGCATATGCACCTTTGAAAAACTTTTATTGTTCTTTAAGGCATAACAAAATAATGTAATAGTATAAACATTGAAATTCTGCGTGAGAAACAATTTGTCTTATTTCCTTACATTTTGTAAGTCTCAAGAACAATAGAAATATTCTTTATGTTTGAAGGAGCAGCCTTACTGAAGTGATCCACAATTCTTAGAAGCAGACGCACTATTATTTTCCACAGGGTATTCTTAGCTACAGAGCTGGCAGATTTCCTGGACAGGTTATTGATCATAAATGAAAGGATTATTCCTTACATCAGACGTTACAGAGATATTCTTAGGAGTGAAGAAAACTTCACAGAGACATCAACAGTAAATAAGAATGTTTGGTTTTGTTTTTGTGTCTGGCATTTTTAATTTTTATTAAACAAAGACATCATTTGAGCTAAGTCCATTTTTAGCCCCGAAATAATAAATTGTTTAAATATTTATATACTTTCAGCTACTTGAAATATTTAGTATGTTATGTTTATATGTAAGTCCATCAAATTTATCAACCAATCCCTAACCTCTTGTCGTATCCACAATATTCTTTTTATCTCCTTGGAAACCCTTTTAATTAAACTTTGACAAATATTGTAATGTATATTAATCTGAGTGCCCAACGTTACATTGAAGCCTTTAATTCTGGGGTTACTGACATGAACATTTTTTAAAAATCTACCTCATCTCTAACTGCTAATGTTGATAAATTGGAAACTGTATATTTTTTTTATCTAAACCATCTAATGCTGGTTATTTTTTCTGCATACATATAGAGATTGTGTAAATACTTCTATTAATATATTTTAATTTGAGAGATTGTGTAAATACTTCTATTAATATATGTATATTTGCTTTTCTAGGAAGCCCAAAATGCTCAGGAAGTTGTGAATCGAATGTCTGAGGCCTTACATGCCATGAGTCATGTGTTTCATAGTCTAAGTGATGTCACTGTAGATATGTCCACCAGTGTACCCAGGCAAGGAGTGGCTACTCCTCCTGCACCATTTCACCTTCCAGGGGCAACTAGCATGGCTATACCTATACATGTAAGGGAATCTTTGTTATCTAAATGTTTTTCTTTTATCAAGAAAGGGTGTAACATGTTCATCATTTATACAAATGAAAAATGGGGAAAAAAAACTCTTTTAAACATAGTTTGTTTTTTTTTTTAAACTAAGATGTATCTAGATCACAAGGTAAGTTTCTATCTCAATGGACAGGTTTATTAATTGACCAGCAATGTCATCAGTTTTTAATTATTTGTGGGAGATACTATCAAGAATTCAGTGATCATTTAAGGTCTAGATAAAAAAGCTGGTCAGAATCTGTGGTTAAAAGCTAATTTTGATTGTTAATCAAGACAAAGTTCTATAAACCTTTTAATGTATTTTGTGAACCAGATGAATGTGAGAGCCAGGCAAAATGGCAATGGTAACAGACAGCGGTCTCAGGAGACAGCAAGCACAACCACCACTAGTTCAACTACTACCAACCCAGCTACACATGCCACAGTCTCTGGTGGAACAACCCCTGTTATCAGTTTCTCAGGTGGCAGAAACACTGTCCCAGATCTGAGCAATTTTACAGTGAGTACTTCTTGTCAATCCATAGTGCTCTCTTTACACTAAAGAAACTATCCATAGTGCTCTCTTTACATTAAAGAAACTATCCATAGTGCTCTCTTTACACTAAAGAAACTATCCATAGTGCTCTTTTTACACTAAAGAAACTATCCATAGTGCTCTCTTTACACTAAAGAAACTATCCATAGTGCTCCTCTCTTTACACTAAAGAAACCTCTCTCATCTGTCTCTTGGAGGGGTGGGGGGGCTGTCACAGTTCACATAACCAAGTCATGCCAATTTTCCACTCAGCAGTTGTTCTTAGCTGTACATCAAGAGAGAGAGAGGCTGGTCCATTCTTTCATGTTTTACTGTGGTTGACCCTTTCTTTATGCTCCCTCCACTCTTCTTTGAAGGATGACTTGTGACAGTGAGTCATGTCTTGCAATATGACCAAACCAGCTCAACTTTCATCTCTTCACAGAATTGAGCTCTTCCTTTTTGCTAGCCAGAGAGTTGACTTGTAAAAGTACAAACTCCTTTGTCTTCTCTTCCTGGTATTCTTCTTCTTGCCAGCTTTTTGCTGCTGAGCTGTCAGCTCTTTTGCAGACTGTGGTAAAGAAAAATAGTGTGCAGTTTTTCTTCGGTTGTTCAGCACTGCCGTACAGGGTGTTGCGCTGTAGTGGTAGTAGGGTCTGCCTAAGGTGGATTAGGAAGGGGCATTCAAAAAGGATATGGTTTATGGTTTCATAAGGGTGGGCGCAGTGTATACAAAGGGGGAGTTGTGTGGAATTAATTTTATTGAGACGGTAATTTAACAGAGGTGTGTGTCATTGTAGATTGCTCTTTGCGGGGGAGGAAGTTAATACTGTCCAGTTTGTTAGGTGTGTTCATTTCTGTCTGTGTTTCCTGTTCCCCATTGGTTGAGCCACTCCTCTTTGTGGTTGTTGATTAACATTGACCTTAGGGTGAGGTAGTTAACAGGTCTATCTGGTTGTTCCATAGATGATCCTGCCTTTGATAGTATCTGCCCTTTCATTTCCCATGACACCAATGTGTCCAGGGATCCACTGTAAGTCTCTTCCTGGTATATGATACCCAATCATTTTTCTATAGTATTTACTCTTGAAGGCTTGAATTCTCCTTTCAGCCTCAGCTTTCAGTGTCAAACTTTCACAACCATACATACTAGACTTCAAGAACAAAAAAAAAATATTTTAAAGTGTTCTGTTAAAATAAATTGTTTGAATAGTGATGGAGAGTTTTATTAATGTGAACAAATCAATTTTATTTGTATATAGAACACCTAAAGTGACTGTTTGATAGTAATCATGTTTGAACTTAATCATTTGTTTTGTTGATTTGTTGAAACAAATGTTTGTTCTTGTTGTTTTTCATTATTTAATATTAGATTTGAAAAAAAGTTAGCACTTTCAAATGTATTTCATGCTTGTCTCTGTCAGATTCCTCCTGTGACTGTACCATTGACCAGCACAGGGGATTCAGCCATGATGATGGAAGTATTCCCTACAGGAGTGACGGTGCATGATATCAGAGCAGTTGTTACCCAGGAAGTAGTGGACGGACAGGACTCTAATAGTGAGTGTCATTTTGAATTGAATATGATCTCTAGTATTTTTTCACTTATGTTTTGTTTTGTGGTGATGGGTTTTTATATATAGTTTGAAGATAATGTTCTTTTTTTTCTTACCGCATTTACTTTCCTTCCTAATCCATCATCAAGATTGTTTCATGCCCACTTGACAGAAACATTGCACAACTAATCATGAAGAGCAATATTGGGAGGGAAGGCTGTCCCAATACCCACACTGACTATGTAGGCCTCTGTGAAGTGTGTTGTCTTACCCAACACTTTCTTCTTCTTTCTTATCAGTTGTGTAATGAGACTTCAGAATTAGAAAGAAGTGACTGCTGAATTATTAGAACTGACAAGATTGATTAACAAAATTATTCATTTTCAGCCTGTGTATATTAGAATAGTATTTTATTTCTACTGATCTAATAGGGTTAGGCTTAGTTGATTTCTAGAACACAAGTGCAAGTATATAAAACTAGTTATTTCATTATGGGTTAATTATATTTCTCTGTACTTACCAGGTGACAGTGGGACATCTAACATCACTGTTGTGTCTGCAGCTACCATTGACCCAGTTGTAGTCACAGCAACACCCAACCCAAACCCATCATCAACTGCTTCGACACCCTCCTCTGCTGTGCCGCCTCCACCACCCCCATCTACCCCACGCACCACAGATGCTGCCAGCTTCACAACCACAACCTCTTCCTCATCCACGTCAACCTTCACCTTCAGCCCAACAACCAGTGTGAATATTGCTGGTGTTCCTCCTGGTATCGGCATTGCCCAGATGCCCAACTTGCCAGGTCTGCCTACAGGAATGTTGCAAAATATTTTAGGATCAATTCTCAACTCTCATGGTAAATTACCAATCAGTATTTAGTGTAATGTAGTGAGTGCTTTTATTTTAATGATATTTTAAATGTTAGTGCTCATAAAAAATTTTACTTATAAAAAGATTTTTAACATTTTTTATCATAATCTCCTTTCATACTTCAAGATTTGCATAGGAACATTAAAACCTTTATCTGTGCATTTTGCATTTAGTGATACATCAGGTTTCTTTGTAGAAATAATATCCTAATTGTTTCTCTTACTAATAATCATTTAAATAATGTCAAAATTAACAAATAATCAAAAAAAATTTTTATCTATTAATTTAACAGTATTTATCAATAGAACATTTCTTTGAATCCTAATAATTTTTTTTTTATATTAATCTAAAAAGAAAAAAGTTGGAATACTAAAATGTGTTTCTACTCCAAGGTGTGCGTCCAGGTCAGCCTGTCCAAGTCAATGTCCACCAGGTGACCTCAACACCTGCAGGTCTAAGTACTAGAGTATCAAACCGTTCTCACAGGCAACATCAGGCTAGTGATATTCCCCTAGATGGAGACGTTCATGTTGGAGAAGGTATCTACATGACATTATGTGTGGTCCATTGTTATGCACAGAATCCAATATATTACCGGTATTGTTTCTTATGGCATAGTAGATGAAGTGGACATTTTTTCAATATCTAGAAGTAGTCTCATTTTTAGTACATAACTCTTTTATCATTCCAATGTAAGAGTTACAGTTTATCAGGGCTATTGTTTCGTAATTCTGAACTTGTTTTTTTTTAAAATGCTTGGTTTGTATTGGGGGAGGGGGGGGGGGGTTGTAAGAAAAAAAAACATTTTTTTAGTTAAATCTCTTTGCTGAGGAGCTACATGTACATAGTGGAAGTAGTAACTAGTGAGTGGATCTGTTTGTTTTTTAATTTTTGCATTTTTAAAAACAGGTCTAACACTACCGAGAAACCAGCCCACTGCTGATGCATCACTTCAGACTTCTGGGACTTACACTGATGCCCAGTCAGCCCCCCGCACTGATGCATCCACCAACACCTCACAACAAAATGTTAACACTGGTAACTCTGCCAACTCCAGCATCAACTCCACCTCTGGCCTTAGCTTTGCTTTCAACACTAACAGGGATGGCAGCTTTTCACGGTAGACTGTTTTAAAATGTATTCATTGATATGAATAGACTACAGTTAGCTGTCTCATTTGATTTATTGAATAGATTATTAGCTAGTTTATACAATGTGTGAAAAGAGCTATATAGAGCTAGGAGATCAGCATTCAATGTGACAGTGGAGACATACATTTGGTATCAGATGCAAGAGTTCTAAGAGGCAGTCTCTGCTCAGTCACTCCTGTGTGTGACCTGTAGCATTACTCCATGATTCCATTTGTAGTCCTTTCTGCTCCAATGTAATTACAGCTCATCTTGACCTATCGTTAATAGACATGTTTGCCTATATAGAAATTTTAACTCACAAAATTAGAAAGGCCTCACATTTAGGTAAACAATAAGTAATATACAAATGCAGATTCCTTGACATTAGTAGACATTTTGCCGTCTCGAAGAAATGTTAGATAATGCCAAAATGTACAAGAGATGGTTGCTGACAGTTATGGTTGCTATATGGATCAGATAGAACCAGTCAGCAATGAGGAAAATATACCTTCTTTTAGAAACTAATTCATACATGCTAGGCATAAAATTCATTGTCTAGTAGAGTAAACTTTTCAACTGCATTTGTACTAGAACCGGGATGTCTGACTTTTGTGAATGGTAATTTAAAATTGTCTTGTAGCTAGAATTATATTTATATAGAGTGCATATGAGAAACATTTTACTAATAAATATTTTGGCTTTAAAAAAATCCTAATTAGTTTTTATTGTGCTATGTGATAATAGCAGAACAGACCCTAGCAGCCCCTCTCACAGTCGCCTAAGTGCCAGTCTACGTCAGAATCTTCAGAGACCTACTGGGACTAGGGACTCTGGCTCACAAGCATCAACACCTAGACATCAGGCCTCACACATGCGAACCCCAGGACAAAACCCATTTTCTGCCCGTGGCTATGTAGACCCATATCTTCCCTGTGCTTCTAACTTCTACACTTCTGAACTGGCAAGAAATGCTTTCAGAAACATACAAATACAGATGCAGTCTAGAGGACAGCCACAACCTCAACAGGTGGGATATTATTATTATTAAGTTGTTTTTTATTTTGAAAATATATCAATTTAGCTGGAGGAAAACTAGAAAAATCCATTGCAACTGGAGAGCTCTCTGACAGTCACAGAGCAGAAAGGAAAGCACTAGCACTAGCTGCTACCATGCTAGCAAATCATCCAAGTTCCCCACACAGTCAGATTGTCTTTCTAACCGATGCAAAAATAACCTTCCAAAGCCTGCAAATTTTCTGATTCTTCATATATCAAACTCTGCACTCTATCCAGAAGAATTCAAGAAATTAATCGTAAATAAAATAAATGAGAAATGGACGAGCTCTCATCCAAATCACAAGAAAGATGACGCTTACTATAAGCTATCCCGACAAGACCAACGTCTAATCTTTCGACTCAGGACCGACACAACAGAATGCGACAACACATGTACCAGAAGCTCAAAATTGGAACCAATGAAATCTGCCCATGTGGAGTATCACCAGAGAATGCAGACCATGTCCTCCAAAACTACTCTCTATACCAAGAGGCCCGTATAAGACATTGGCCCCAAATCACCCAAATAGAAAGGAAACTATATGGAGGGCTCCCTTATTTTCCAAACCACTGCGCAGTACATCTCATGTATTGGTCTACTCATCTGAACACTCCAACATAACATTGAGAAAGAAGAAGAAGAAGAAAGCTGCTCATTACTGTATTTTTGTATGTTTTTATTTTAAAGCTTTTAATTTTGTGGATCTGATTTCTTATCATTCTTTCCCAACCCTGTTCTGACGACCCATTTTTGTGTTAAATAATGAATCACCTATCTCATTAACTCTCATTCTTTCTTGTCATACACTTGCAGGAATTTTGAAGGCTGCTAGATTTAGTTATACTGTGTTCTGACATGCACATAATTTTTTTTTGTGGCCTATGGTGATTTATATACTAGACTTTTTACATACAATTTAATTTCTCATGCAACAAGATGGGAAATATTTCTGTAATTTTAGATTTCCTTTTAGTTTTCATCATTTTAATTAATGGACAATGTAATATTATTATATTATTGCTATAGAAACCGAAATGTTTTAGAGCTGAAGTTCAGTACATTTAATAATCACTTTTATCATTGCTATTGTTAATAGAATTTGATGTATTTTCTGAGCAAATATTAGAAAAAAAAGTAGTTGAATATCTTCATACAGCCTTTTAAATATGTCTTTCATTTCCCAACAGGTTCCCAACTTAAGTACCATGGTGTCAGGCATGATGGGAGAAATTATAGAACATGTTGAACAAGGTAACTCTTAGTGTTATATCTTGTACCTAAACAAAAACGTTGAAGTAACTCAGTGTTGTACTTACAGACAAACTTTCAAGAATTGTACACTTGTGGCATCACTGTCCTAATATGATCCAGTGTTGAACAAACATCAATAAGGTTTTTAAAAAAAAAGGTTGAATAGCAGCAATGGAGAAAAAACTCAGTATGAGTTTATAAATATAATTGTTCAGCATATCTATATATTTATTAGAGACATCATGGCAGCAAGGCACATCTGAGATAGCACACATTGAGCTGATGTCTGAATTTATCTGACAAACCAAGAATCAATAAAAACAATTAACCAATTAGTTAACTACTGATAATTAATTATTTTGTTTGGTATCTTGAACAAGGGAAAGAAATCATACTTAACTGAACTGGTGGTATAAAACTGAATTAGTCCCCTTTATGGGCGCTGCTCTAAATTGAAACAAACAATTATGTAACTTTACAATCTTTCTAGTACCTCACTAGCAGAGTGGTTAGCACATTGGTTTGAGGAGGCCACTAGTTCGTATTCAGGTGGTTCCACCACCAGCTTTTTTTTTGTCTTAATGCTTTTAAAAATCAATTATGGTCAAATCCACCCAGATATCCTTTTCTTTCTTCCTCCCCCCCTCCCTCTTTTTTTTTCCAAATTTTCAAACTGGTCCAGATAAGTGATAGGATCATAGTGTATTCAGAAAACTAAAAGATATAGAGCTAAACAAAACAATTGGTCAAAATATTATTATTCGCACAGATTTATTGCTGTAGGTCTAATCTATTACAAATTTAATTACATGACTGATCCATAGATATAACTACATTTCCTAAAAGCTTTTTTTTTTAAAAAAGGATTTTTTTATGTTTACTCTTGTTAGTGCTATATTTTAATCATGTTGATAGCATTGATAACTTGTCATAAGCAACAAAGTTTTGAAATAAAATGGATCAACATTTTCTAGTTGTCTAACCCCCAATAAATGTAGGTGATTAGCTCAATGTGGGCTATTATGGTTCAACAAAAGAACAAATTAACAGGAAATATTTTTGGACAGGTGGTTGACACCATAAGCTGACCGCACCAGAGACACCACTGGTTGTACATATAAACATACAAAGTAACTCATAGTGTTGATTTATCACTTACCTTTAATCAACATTTTTTTTTATCTACAATGATTGGTTAATAAGCATGTCTTTTTTTTTTTTTTGATGATGGTCTCAGCTCAACAAGCTCTCAGCAATAGTAATAGAGCCCCTGCACCACCCCAGTCCACACCAACGTCAGCAAGCTCTGGTTCAACAGCAAGCACAAGTCAATCTGGCAGTACAGCCAACACTAATCCCTTGTTCAATCCAATGGAGCTTCTGTCCAGTATGATAGGCTCAAACATGAGTGGGGGACAAAGGGGAGCAGGATCATTTGATTTTGGTGCCATGCTGGGCAATTTTATGAATCCAAGGGTAATATTTTTGTTGTTGTTGTTAGTTACTTCTAGATAGTTCTATGATCTAATGAAAATAATAGGACATTTCTGCCAGTAATAGTGACCTTCTTAGTTTTATCTAGTGTGAGTTCTTTGACATATTCTTGTGATACGCACATGAAGGTATTGTTGACATGGGTTAATAACCACAAGGTGACAGAATTTAATGTAGCTAGCTCTAGAATCAAAATTAAAAGTAACCTTTTAAAGCATCCATTAATAAGCAATTTTTTTTTAACTTGGGTTGACACCCATAAGAAGATAGAGGAATTAAAACTTACTAAATTTCTAGCAAGTATTATTTACATGGTTTGAAATCTACAAATGTCATGTCAAAGTACCCAATGACTGACTAATGTCTAATGTTTCCTGTGTGTCTAGGCAACAAGTGATACTGCCAGTACAGCTCCTCCAGTGACTTTGGCTCATCTCTTTACATCTCTTAGGCAAGCCAATGGTCAGGGTAAGTTGGGTTTTTCCTTGACAGCTATATGGCTGGAATCGAATCTTTAGTGGTTCATGATTTTGTTTTCATTTTAAGTGTCACAATCACAGACTTAGATATATGGACTAGACAACAAGACTATTTAGACATAGAAATAAACTGCACTATGAGATGATTTTTATTAAATCATTTTAGCAAGCTATCTATATTGATAGTAAAAAAAAATTGAAATGTTTGCTAAGGATTCTGTTAATTCACTATTCATCCAAAATAGAATTTGTGACCTTTAGTTTTTACAAATCTAAGAACATCACTATTCCAATATGCCAAAATTTGCCTTTTTGTATTTAAAAAGAAGCAGTTATTAAATCTCTGCATAATGTGGCTCATGGCTGTACATGGCTTCATAGTGTTAGATTTAGGATTCAGAAAATGTGCTCTACATTTGTTCAATATACAAGCATTGTCTTTTTATAAATATATGTAGGCCTATAAAACATTTATGGTTCATGCTTTTATACTGGAAATTCCCACTTGCCAAGTCATTCTGTCTAAATGAGGCCAGTGGTAGAGAAAACCTGCATATATCATTGAACACTGTAAAAAGAATTATCAGGAATAATAGCATGGGTTTACAAAGAGAATATTTAACATTCATCTGGCATTGCAGAAAGTATTATTAAAAACAAGAGGTGTGTATAACAATGATAGCTGAAGTTCCTTATATATTTAAGTTTGAAGAGTGCTATACTAAGTGATTATTTTTCTCATGTTGATGTTTAGCAACAGATGAAAACAATGTCATCCTGGGCCTAATAGAAGCCATCGCTCCACACATGAGACTTACTGATCTCTTTCAACTTGTTACTGGGGACTCACAGGTGTTGGCCAGGCTTCGGGTTCCTTTGAGAGATTTTGTCAGGAGCAAGATCACTCAGCATGGTTCTGTGGAGAGAGTTGTGGAGATTACACTAGATGACATGAACACTGAGATACGTTATATGCAGGTACTGAAGACTATCTTTAGTAGGAAATACATTTCATTTAAAAGTTGGATTCATAAGGCATTTTAAAACTTTGATTTTACTTCAATTTGCAATCTTGCTCAAACTTTTTTTTAATTTTGCAATACAAAAGTTTTCATATATTTTTTTTGTTCACTTGCTTTGTACACTATGTCTTTCCTGCTATAACATCCTTAGTGTGTGCTGGTCCAATGCTTGCTTTGTACACTATGTCTTTCCTGCTATAACATCCTTAGTGTGTGCTTGTCCAATCTCTTTTATGCGCATGTTGGGCGAAGGGGGGATGGGTTAGGAGAGATGGTTTCAGTGCTATTTTAGCTGCTTAGCAAACCTTCCTCTGCTAGAATCAAATCTGTTGTTGTTTTTTTAATTCCTGGTCTACATTAAGATTTAAACTCAAGCTCCTTGTTAGGCAGCCAAGTGATTAATGGCACTCAGCCACACCCCTCAAACTATGACTTGAAATATAGGATAATTTTGTATGTGAGGAGACTAGTAGAAATAACTGTAATTCAGATTTTTTCTAGAATAGATCAAAATGTTGTTTTGTAATCACATAAGAGTTAACATAATCACTTACGAGTTAACATAATCACTTACGAGTTAACATAATCACTTACGAGTTAACATAATCACATAAGAGTTAACAAAATCACATAAGAGTTAACATAATCACATAAGACTTAGTATAATCACTTAAGAGTTAACATAATCACTTAAGAGTTAACATAATCACATAAGAGTTAACATAATCACTTAAGAGTTAACATAATCACATAAGAGTTAACATAGGAAAATGTTTATAAGATTTGTTGTAAAGAATGTATCTGTGTTCTACTAAAATGTACTTGAAATAGTCTACCTCTGTGACCACAATGCATTTGTTTGTTCAATATTCCAGCCTAGTTATGTTGTGTGGGTCTGTCATTGAGAGTCATGGTCTACTCATGTTGCTCATTGAAGGTGCAAAGTTCAAAGCTGCAACTCTCTTTACCTTTTCCTCTTTGTTTATTTTCTTTGCTTTATAGTCCAACATTTCATTCCAACATCTGATCTCATTTGTAAGTACTCATCTTTTTTTCTAGGGTTTAGTGCAAGTAAGAAGTGGAGTGGACATGGCAGCATCCATACGTAACTGTTTTAAGTCACATCTAGTCAACTTGTTCTCAGCTGTCAATTCTAATGGTAGGTCTTATCTGTCACCCACTCCATATAAAAGTTGTTTTCAAAAGGTTGGATTCAATAGTTGAAATGAGCCTCTTTGTTTGTAAAAGTTTTAAATGGTTCATTTCATTTTAAAATAAAACTTAAAATCATTTTTAAAAAATGATTTTACTTGTTGAAACATAGGTCTATGAAACTGGATACTATCAGAAGGCAATTAAACTCAAGTCCAAATTTTTGCCTTTAAGCAGTATCCAACAGAAATGTCTTGTTCTAGTTTCCTGGTCAAGAATTGTTTTAGTGAAACTTGATTCTCAGAAGGAACAAACATTAATGTCTCTGTATAACTTTATATAAAATATATATAACTGTATATGTGTATAACTTTTGAGTGCAGACACTTGGCCAGCTACAGTTGT
Organism: Biomphalaria pfeifferi; assembly: GCA_030265305.1. Taxonomy (NCBI): domain Eukaryota; kingdom Metazoa; phylum Mollusca; class Gastropoda; family Planorbidae; genus Biomphalaria; species Biomphalaria pfeifferi. The sequence goes on from JASAOG010000013.1 coordinate 4,225,349, forward strand.
CATGCCATTGAACACATATCAAGTCTGCATAACTATGTTATTGTAGTCAATCTTCATAATGAACAAATGTTTTCATGTTTATATAAAAATGTACAAAAATTTGTTGCCAAAGTTCTGTGTTAAGAGCACCAATCTGCAAGAGTATTCATTGCTAATACCGGGTATTTAGACATTAATATTAATTTATTTCTATCTAATTCACTAGATATTCCCGATGACAGATTTGGTCAGCGTCTTTATGAACTCTGGATGAAAATGATGGCAGAAACTATAGCTCTGTGTGTATACTGTATTCAAGATGGTCAAGTAGGATTTGCCAACATGGTGCAACGCTATATGGTCAGTTAGGCTCAATGTTTCTCAAAGTAAATCTGTTGAACAATTTGTGACATAATCCTATCCAGAAATGTACCAAATGTTTGCTTTTTTTTTTTTTTTTCAAGCCTCATATGACACAAGACATGAACCCACAGATAACATGGTGGATGACGACATCACTGAGAGATATACTGGGTGCTTTCTACCTCAACCACCCAGTGCCAGAGAGTGATATTTTACCTTACGTCATTCTGTTATCTCCAAGGTTGGTCATTAACAAAGCAACTCAAGGTCTTGTACATCAATATATCCAGTTTCCATAAAGTTTATTTGAAAAACTAATACCTTGATTGGAAGAAATGCAAATCAAAAGTATCCAATGCATATGAGTGCTTTCTGTACAGTTTTGTATTGTAAAGCTCTAAGCATCAATCTTTCTTTCATCAACAGTCATTACAGTTTTTAAAAAATTTATACAAGAGCACAGGGACTTAAGTCCAGTATTAAATCAAATGACCTTTTTCCCCATAGATATATTTTTTAAATTATTTTTTTAAATTACTCATAGTTTTATAAGCAGCTTTACTGCTTGAAACAAAATAATCCTCATAGAATTGGATAGTTTGCAGTAAAATATGGTACCATAGTGATTTGGTTTTATGATTTTGGTGAAGTATCTAACTGGTGATAGAATGAGTGTAATAGACACTTCTTTTCTTGCAAGTATTTAGTATAATCCACAACGCCTTTCACAAATCCACAGAAGGCATCTATCTCCATTCCAGATTTGATGGCAAACTCCTAAATATTGCCAGACTGTGGGCCAAAACTAAAACCACCCTCGTAAGAGAAATGTTATTCGCGGATGACGTAGCGGTAGTGGCACACACACAAGAGGAACTTCAGTCACTAATGTCCCGCTTCTCTCAGGCCTGTAAAGAATATGGCTTAACTATTAGCAAGAAAAAAACAAATGTAATGGGACCACCGGCTACAGCACCACCCTCCATCCTCATTAGGGGTGCACCGGATAGTACTTTTTGATGTCCGGCCGGAGCCGGATATAACCGGATAGTAAAATTAGATATTCGGCCGGAGCCGGATACCTACATGACTCAAACAGCTCGTTTTACTAATGTTTTTGCAAATCTTCTATATAACATACCTATATTCATATTATTTTGTTATTACTTTCTTACTTTAAACTCTATCACTGATTGATAAATAAAAAACAAAAGCATTTTTTTTTACAGATATGCTTATCATAAACTAATCTTTGTAACATGAGATGGTGTGTGCGTATGTATGAGGCCGATAATTGTAAAGTAGAATGTGGAATAACTCATGCAGAATATATTAACTTATATGTAACTAATGTAAATCTTTCAAAGGTAAAGTTCAATCTTGGTTTTATAGCGTAAATCTCTCTTAAGTACAATCTAAGTTGTATAGTGGGTAGATGTTTGTGTTCATGTATTTTACACCATCAACTTGTCATTAGGCTCGTGTTTTGACATTAAAGTAACGCCATATAATAGATGAATTTTTATCAGCCATTATTATTACTTTTCAATTTACTAAATGCCCTTGCAAGCCACTTTTATACCCGTGGCTTGTGTAACAAAATACTTGTAGGGGTGTGTCCTGTAGTTCAGCGCTCTAATTGACATTTCTCTCCAAGTAAACAAACTTAGTGTCATCATCTAGTGACCTCTAGACAGTGTCAATATGTCTTAACAATTTGCGTTAATCCATTCTGTCTTAAGAATGGTCAATGTCTATATTCTCTATCAATACATTGTCATGGATTAAACAAATAAGAAATTGGGGGTGTTGAGTCTCTTGAGCCCTCCCTTTAAAGATACCCTTGGTCAGTGTCTGTTTGGCTTGTAGTTCTAACTCATAATTGAGACTTAACTCAAAGTAAACAAACTTATTACCCGTCCAATAGTATAAAAGGTGTGGTTTGTGGTCCAGAACCTTGATTGACAACCTATCTCATAATAAACAAACTCATACCAAATTAACCTTATAGAGATTTGGCTTGTAGTCCCACCCCTAATAAAAATTCTACTCCAAGTAAACAAACTCAGTTCCCTCATAAGATGTGACCTCTAGACAATGTCAACACGTTGACATCTGGCTTAATGTGGTCAGCTGTCTATCTATGAACTCAATGTTATGGACTAAACAAACAAAAGGAGGTGGGGGTAGCTCATCTCTACCTCTGGAGATATACCCGCACATCTAGACAGATTATCAGCGTGACGTAGTTAAGGAATATAACATGTTTATTAGACCACTCAAAGGTCAAGACAAGCCAGACATCGCTGCTACGTATGTAATCCGAATTTATAATGTAAAGTCTAGTCCCCCCCCCCCCCCCAATAACAAACCTAGTTCCCTCGTGTGACCTCTAGAGAGTGCTTACGTCCATCGTATCTGACTTGGGGTCACCTGTCAATCAATAAACTCAATGTGATGGGCTAAACAAATAAAAGGGGGAGGGAGTTGTTCATCTAGAAATATACCTGGTTACCTTAGAGGTGTGGCTCTTGTAGTCCAGCCCTCCCCCCCTAAATAAAGATTAACTACTAAGTAAACAAACTCAGGTCCCTCGAAAGGTGTGACCACTAGGAGAGTGTCTATACGCTGACATTAAACCTATGACCATCGTATTTAACTTGTTGTTACCTGCCTATAAAAAACTCAATGTGATGGACTAAACAAATAAAAGGGGTGGGAGTTGTTCATCTCTACCTCTGGAGATATATCCGCACAGCTAGACAGACGTCGGTCAGCATGACGTAGTCAAGGAATGTAACATTTTAACATGTTAACTAACTTACTCAAAGGTCAAGACAAATTGAAAAAAGTGCCAGCCATTGCATCTCTGTATGTAAAGCGCATTTATGATGTAAATTTTCATCTCTATTTATATTAAGTTATTAACATGCCTTGTCTTTATAATAAACGATGTTTGGTGCATATTTATAATGGCTCTTTTTTTAAGCACATTATTTTGTTTTCGTATAAACATTAATACATTCTATAACAGACAGTAATGGAACGAGGTCCACTTTATGCATATTAAATAGGTGTATTTTTTACTATCCGGTAGTGATATCTGACCGGAGCTGGATAGTAAAAAATGACGGATATTCGCCAGAAGCCAGAGCCGGAGGGACTATCCGGTGCACCCATAATCCTCATAGACGATAACAAGCTGGACGCCGTAAATGAATTCTGCTATCTGGGATCCAAAATTCAAGATGACCTGTCTCTAGAAGAGGAGATTAAAAAAACGCATAGTGAAGGCTTCCTTTACCTTCTCTAGACTCAGGCCAAGAGTTTGGGAAAACCAGAAGCTCACTACAGTGACCAAAATGGAAGTCTCCAAGGCATGCGTTATGAGTACACTACTGTATGGCAGGGAATCATGGACCACCTATACAAAGCAAGAGAGAAAACTAAACTCATTCCATTTGCGATGTCTCCTTAGGATCTTGAAAATCACATGGAAAGAAAAAGTGTGCAATACTGAGATCTTGGCGTGAACAGGTATTCCCAGCATCTTTACAGCCTTCAGACAATACCGCTTGCACTGGCTTGGACATGTTCGCCCGATGGAGGACAAGCGCATCCCGAAAGTCATCCTCTACGCCCCCACCTCCATTACATAGATGTAATAAAACGGGACCTCAAATCAGTGAACATCAATACTGACCATTGGGAAGACATAGCTCTAGACTGCACCAGATAAAGAGAGACAGTGACCAAGAAAGCTATGGACAGTGAAAGAACATAGGTCTAAGCTCAAGTAGAAAAATGTACAATACGAAAAATGGCCAGCTCCTCTACCACCAAAGCAAAAGCCACCTTAACCTGGGATATTTGTGGACGGGAGTGTCTCTCCAAAATAGGGCTCCACAGCCACATGAGGAAGTGTGCTCTGAGATGAACCATATTCATTCTATGACTGAAGAAGGCTAACAATTTAGTATAATTATGATATGCAAGTCTTTGTGTAGTAAAATAATCATGTTATGAAAATGTTTATTTCAGAAATGTAGAACCTTCCAGCACATCAACAACAGCCAAAGAAACATTAAGTTGTAATAAGTCAGCATCCACTCCCAGAGATGATGCCCAGTCTGTCCTGACCTCGATGGAGGTAGGCTCCTCTCCATCCCCTCAGCCACCCAAAGCTAAAGTGAGTGAAGTTAACTAAATCTATTCTATACAACTTAATTTTATTGACCTGGAGAAACTATTGATAAGTGTCCATTAATGTCTATTTATTTTTTAACAAAAAGTTTTTACTATATTAATGCTACAATTTTAATGTTTTTTTAATGGGTAAACTTTGAATTATGAGCAGATTAAAAAGATATTGTTTGAATTGAAAGATAATGTCAGTTAAGTTTTAGCTCTGATAGAAGTCAGTCAATCCTGAATTCATTATATCTCTCTGACACACACACCTATCATTCTATCTAACACACTCACCTATAATTCTATCTCACTAAGACACACCTATCTTTCTATCTCTCTCACACAATATCCCTCTCATTCTTGAATTTTATTCGATTGTCGTCCTTAGTGTTTTACATTTGTGTACTGACCATATTTCGTGTTGTGATCTCTACTATGTGTGTAGTTGTTTGTCATTCAGTGTAATAAAGTTTTGAATGTAACATGGTTTAGTTATTGTTGAAGTACGACACCCATACACCTGTCATTCTATAACACTGAATCACACAATCCTTTAGAGTTTTTTTTAGAGCTTTTGTTTTGTGATATTTGTATTAAGTGCTATGAGTTTTTCAAAAAGCAGCACATAATTTCCACATCTTGAAAGGGACATGAGTATTGGCACTTAGACCAATTTCTTGATTTTTTCTTTTTTTTTTTCCTCATTCATTTTTTTTTGTTTAGATCCCAAGGACAGCTGCAGCTGATGATGATGCCAATGAACTCTTTTTAGATGCACAGGAATCTGTTAGTGGGCCAGCAACTCCCAGGAGTCGCCCCACAACCATTACAAGTAGCAATCAAAGTACAGCAGGAGCTGTCGGTGGTGCCAGGATTGTTAATGGCAGAGGTACTACAGATGATTGGCAGTCAGTAATACCACAGGTCAGTGGCTAAGAAAAGATAAGACTATTAGAAATAAAGATCTTTAAAATTTGTAAGACATTAAATAATATGTTTGTATTCATCTGTTTCTTGTATACCAGCAATGGATTCCAGTGATTAGTCAAGACATAGTCAGACAACAGGAGCAAAGACCACAGCCACCATTGAGTGATGCATACCTCCAAGGACTGCCAGCCAAACGTAGACGTGTGAGTTGTCTTTCCAGTCAGATATTTAGTCATTCCAATTTTCATTGAACAATTGTTTTAAATCCATGAAATACAGAAATGATTATTTGTTGTTGTTTTTTTTCATGATTCAGGTGAGCTTTCTATAAGGTCCATTCTCCCAAGATTTAACTTTCTCTCCAAAATTATTTTCCATGTTATGATGGAATTATTCACTTGCCCCATTTTTAGTGCACTACCTTGCTATGATTAAACTTCAATAACATTTTTTTGTTTGTTATTGGAAATGTTATATTTGGTATAAAATTAAAGGGAAATGCATGACCTTTTTATAAAATACAAATAAATTTTTATAGAACTTAAATTTTAGATTATGAAATTAAATATAAAAACTCAATTTGGACAAGTCACGTTGTCTGGATTTAGAGACTAGATGTAGGAAATATTTTATGATCCAAATAATTGTTTTATTTTTTTTTATCCATAAACACAAAACTTTATAAATAGCACCTTTAGAAACATAAAATGGAAATCATGAGTTTATTATTCACTGTCAACGATGATACCATTAGAAAAAGCAAGCTAAAATAATAGAGAAAATGTAAGCACCCTGGTTTAAACACATTGTACTTGGTCAAAATATGAAAGGGAAAGAACATCCAGATTTATAACAAAGTGGAACTATTCAAGATTATGTTTTAAGCAATTAAAAAACCTTTTGGCAGAAAAGAAATAAATGAGATTTAAAGCATTGATAATTGGCAGCGTTGATGTGACAAAAATGGCTGTGAAACAGACACTAAAGAACTATTTCTTGCTTAGTATAGTTAATCACTAATCTAGATTGGAAATATATCTCCTAGGCTCTTACAACAGCCCAAGAAAAATATTCAGAATGTTTTTGCCTAAAATTAGGCCTATAGATAGCCTTGTTTACCTTGTGAAATGGAGTTGAGTTTATTAGCATTGTATTGAACTCTCAACTGCAATTATAGAAGTTAATGTCAACTCTCAGTAACTTACAAATGTAGGTAGTTAATAGACCACTCGCATGTACTTCCAGTTGTAAATAGAAATATTATGAACTAACAATAAATTTAATCATTAATTATGGTACTAAAAGTTTAAAAAAAAACAACTTTAAGTTCCCCTTTCAGACCTTACGATCTCTATGATATAAAGGTCATGTTTCTTTGACCCATGGTCAACAAGGGTGTCATGGTGCCAGTACTAGGATCAACTGCCTTTACTTTTCCCCTACTAACGCTAAGTACCCATAAGCTCTAAAGGTCCTGAAATTTAAAATGCCAGTCTTCACCAGGACTTTTCAATTCAGAACCCAAATGCTTTACCACTCAGCCACCATGCTTCCACTAGATACTAAAATCCTACACTGCTTCCACTAGACACTAAAATCCTACACTGCTTCCACTAGACACTAAAATCCTACACTGCTTCCACTAGACACTAAAATCCTACACTGCTTCCACTAGACACTAAAATCCTACACTGCTTCCACTAGACACTAAAATCCTACACTGCTTCCACTAGACACTAAAATCCTACACTGCTTCCACTAGACACTAAAACCCTACACTGCTTCCACTATACACTAAAATCCTACACTGCTTCCACTATACACTAAAATCCTACCCTGAACTTAGTTATAAAAATATACTTTTTGGATCCTTTCAAACATTTCCTGTGATTTTATTTTTAAAATCTTTTGTCACTCCAGATGATGACCTTAGAACACGCAGGAGAAATGGGAAACATGCCCCAATATTTCCCTGCTGCCATAGCTCGGGCTGCAAGAGCTGCTGGTGTGGAACCAATCAGCAGTGAAGAAAATCTTCTTCATGAAGCTACTGTGAACCATGAACTGCAGGCTGACCTTGAAAGAGAAGTGGCTTCAGTCTTAGAAAGACGTCTTTCATCCGACACAGACTTCAATAGTGATAGATTTCCCAACACTCAAGAATATTTTCACAAGTCTAAGAGGCATTAAATTGAATGAAGGCATTAATATGTATATTTGAGATTATGTGTTAGCTAATGCTTTCAATATTTTTACATTCATTTCAATACCTAAAATGGAAACAGTTGTTTGGGGAAATGAGGCATTTTCATTGTGCTTTCTTTTGGCTCTTCTATCAAGTTTGTTGGAAATTCCTTTAATAAACATCTGTTGCCTTATGAATCAACCAGAGCTAAATTGACATTTTGTATTTCTTAAGCTGTAGAAAAATGTGCAGGTTGTGTTGGCTACACATTCTTCATTTTATTTCATTTTTGGTGAGAGATTTTTTAAAATTTCTTTTAACATATTTCCACTAGCCATCACAGATGGGAGGAGGTCCACTTGGAATGAAAGTTTCAAAGTTTTCCTGACATTATTTTCCTACTTGTGACATTCAAAAAACAATTGTAACAAGTTACTATACATTTAGGTTTACTTTATTATTTGTTGTTGTTCAGGGAAACACAATTCCAGTATATATAAAACATTCAAAATATTTGGCTTTTTCATCTGCAAAACTTTTGGGAGGGGGGGGGGGGGGGTTAACATATGTGGTTTATATTTATTTTATTCATTTGAACAGCTCCAATAACCTTTTTTTTTTTTGGCTTGTAAATATTTTTATCATGCACTTACTAGCAATTATACTTTGTCATAAACAAATGTCTGGAATTCTTTTGTATTTTGTCTTCAATTTTAGAATTTAGGCTCACAGGACACTATGTACAATTTGAAGACCTGAGAAACACAAGATTACAAATCTGTTACATTTCTGTGTTTACATATGCTAATAAATTGAGTGATTTTTAATTCTATCACTTGTTTTGCTGTTTTGTTTTTGTGTGGATTACTTTGAATTACACTGTGATGACTAGTAATTAAGAAATGTTTAAGATGTTTTGTAAACTAAATGGTTTGTTCAAATTAGATTTATTAGTTTCTATGGTCTGATATTTATTATGAATAAAAGTGAAATAAGGGTTAAAATTACAATGTAGTTATTTTTAGTAATTGTGTGAAAAGATAATTATATACAGGTGTATATATATATATATATGCATAAAATGTAGAATGATTTATCTAAGTTCTGAGGAAAAGTGTGGCTGCCTGGTTATCAACTAGGATCTCATAGTCTGTATTTCTGAAGGAACATCTGAATTTGTATAAAAAAAAAAAAAAGCATTTATAAATTTAACAGTTATAATATACTATACATTAAAACTATAGAGTTCTGTAGTTTAATTAGCAGTGGAAATAATGAGAGGTTTTGTAATGCCCGAATGCTAGGAAAAATTAGTGTTTGTGATAGGCCATAGGATATTTTGGTCATAGGATATTTTAATTTTCAGTTGAATTTTTTTTATTTTATTGTTTGAATATAACTCTATATGCAACCTTATTCTAAAAAAATTTTAGCTGGCATGTTTGGTTTGCACAGTGATAGGAAATAGTTGTGGCAACCCTTTTGTAAACAATTTTATTTAAAAATCTTATTTCTAATTTAAAAGTAGAGCTCAAAGTTCACATTTTCATATATATGAAAACAAGCAAAATGGAAAAAGCAACAAAACAAAGCTTATCTAAGAAGATTATATCTCTCAATAAGAATTTGCCTTTTTCAATATCAGGGAAGTACAACTATATTTCTCAATTAGAATTTATTTCCCGTTTTCAATATCAAAGTTAAACTAATTACCTGTACCGGGTTACCATTAATTAATTGGTTAATTTTTTAATTGATTCACGTTTTTCTTCGGTACCATACAATATATAATTGTGTTAAGTTTCAACTTCATCAGAGAATGGATATGGGAGAAAAACGTTTAAAAAAATATATACTACACATTGAGTTGATATAAGCTTTGTAAAAATACTGAGTACAGGTAAAAATATTAATGCTCAAAGTATTATGGTATGTGGTATCAAATTCCATAGAACTGAATGAACTCTATGTTGCGTTATCTTTATATGAGAGAGTCCTTGTAATCATAAATTTCCATAAGGATCAATAAAGCAGTCTTAGAACATAAATTTTCCATATTTTCTCAAATCTATTCTTAAACATTGATAATATTGTCATTGATATTTGAAAATCAAGACATTTTGAACTATTGAAGTCACCTGTTATTTATGTTGGTACTACAGTTGTGAAGCATATATTATACACACTTTTTAATTCTTGTTGTTTGCACAGGTTAGTTCCATTGGCAATGTGGTACTGTTAACCATGGCTGCTTCAGTTTTCACCAAAGAGCAAAGTTCAATTATTCTTTGAGGTCAGATAGCATGGGCCAAAATTCTTGGAAGACGAAAATACTGGCTTACCCCCCATATAGTCCCAGCCATGATAGACTTCCGCTTGCTAGGTTCGCTTATAGTGGCATCTTGGGGCCATATATTTACCTTGAAAAAAGCAGTAAATGCCATGCATTCCTGCTCTTTATGTAGGCTTCAGGGAGCAATAGTGCATTGACTAGCAATTAATAAACTCCCCTCTTATGGTATTTATAATTCTATTCAATTCAATCCATATCTATGAACAATCAGTTCTGCTATTAGCCCATTAATAGATTTATAAATTATATTTCTGCTACAAGTATTTAACTAAATATTTCCACAGAAGCCTTCTAATCTTAAGAATTACAAAAGCTCTTTAAAAAAATAGCTTAGTTGGGGTTAATGAAATATTTTAACTTGTTTTTAATAATAAACAAGAAACAACCATTTCAACTGCTTCCTTTAGAGAAATGCCAGGTGAAATACTGGCTTGAGCCAAGACCATCTTCAATCACGAGGTCACGCTTCACTAATGGGTGAAAGGCGGTATAGACTGGTCAGCTCATTAACACAGCCAGCCTCATGTGATCAGAATGTTTTCCACATCTTTTAGCAAGAAATAATCAGATTTTTAAAAATATTGGGTAAAAATTTTAGTAGAATTCTGGCAATTTTTAGAATTTTAGGAGCGCTACGAACCCTGTATAGATTCATTTGCCTTAGTTGATACTTTTCAATTTAGAAGCATTGAAATACTTTTAATGGAATGTATTATCTTTATTTCATTGAAAAAAATATTCTTTAATTGTATGAATGATGAACATTGAATATATTTTCAATTTAAAGCTTCAGGTTTTTCTATACATTGACCAGATGACCATTTGCTAGACATTTAATATGTGGTCATACCAAACAACTTTTTTTAAAAATGATACCTGTATTTAAATGTATACCTTATATGCAGTTGTACCAAGGCATCTAACTTTTTCTAAGTTAGAATACTATTTTCTATGTAAGGCATAATGAGGGCTAACAAAATACAATGTTCACCCCCCCCCCCCAATTATTGCTCTAGGATTAATGTTCTAATCTTCACTCTAAGCAGCTATACTTTTTAGCTGCAATAATTACTAGCTTGTAATTTTAATATCTAAATAAATAAATATCTTTCAGTAATGTTTAATTTACATTGAAATAAATGTATTGAATTTTGTTTAATGGTTTCGAGGTTTACATTAGGCACAGAACTACTTCAAAACAAAAATATAAAACAAGTAACTTTTAAAACATTTTATTAAGCCTTTTTCACTCATCTTTAGAAATTTCTGTGGAAGAAAAAAAGTCATATGAATAAATTTTCACATGTAATTTTGTTCCTTCTATCTTTTACCCTGACTAAAAAGGATAATTTTAATTCAAACATGAGCTACACAATGTAAAAAGCAATTCTTATTGTTGGGCATACTTGACCACATAATTTATTGCTTCACCAGCTAGCTCACTTGTCAGGTATTAAGAAAATGCTTTATTTCACTAACTCTAACCCTTTAGGTCATCTATTAAAATAATATAACTCAACCTTTGTTGAACACTAGAGACATTGTATGTTTTTATTTTGCAGCATGTTAAAAAGTCAATTCTACTTACTTTGTTATTATACCATCTCGTTTGGCAAGGCGTATTAATGAATCATCTGACTCTCCCTACAAAAAAAAAAGTTTAAGAAATTAATGAATTAAATTTTTTTTTTTAAACTGTTTAGCAAAATGTTTTGACTAAATTGCAGCATACTCGCAAAATGTTTTGACTAAATTGCAGCATACTCGATTTATTTTAACAGATTAGAGAGTGCTATGTTCCCACAACAATAACTGACTTGAATATACTCAGGGATGTCCTATAAATCATGAAGCTCACAAGTTCAGCCTTTACCGAAATTAAAAAAGTTGACCCTCAGTCCAGAAGCCAAGCACTGTACAAACATACCCTACACCTGCTAGTTTGTGAGTGTTTCAATTTAAATTCATTTCCATTCCATCTTTAAGGGGTCAACGGGTCAAAAATAATCATTTTTCATTTTAAAAAATCGATTTTTCAAAAGTTGCATATGTTAGAATATCTTATAAATGATATAGTTTAGCTAAAATCATCAAAAACAAAGATATTTTAATGTAAAAAATGAGTTTGAAAGGGGTAGGGGTAAGCTAATTTTGCTCTAAATTTGAAAAAAATTGCCATTTTATGATGCCGATTACTGTGTAGCCCGCCATAAAAGTGGGTCAAATTAAACACCACATTACATACTGCTTATCACATATATAGCAATAATTTCCACTTTATAGACCTTGATCTATATCGTTAACAACCTGGGATTCTTTTCTCGTTGGATACTGTTGACCACCACCTCCAGCTACAAAGACTTACATCATTATAAAGTTCTACCTAACTTATTTCATTACAAGATTCATCATCAAGCACTGAATGGTTCCTGGTGAACCGATTTATCATCAGCTACAGTTTCAACATAAATTAGGACCAGAGTTTTTCTATCGTTGTAGCTGTACATGTGCAATGAGCTTCAGTCTCGCCATGTCACATTATATCAGCATTCTTACCATCTATAACATTTATACTGCACAGCATACATATGTGCATTATCAGCTCAATGGCTATATATAAAAAGCCATATCATATTACAATGAAGGACTATCTACTATAAAGGCACTGCACTCTACAATTATTCAGCCACCTAAAATATACAAATTTATTTTCAAATACTTGTGCCATTCTATTTACTGGATTTATTATTGTGTGTACTCTTATCAAACCACTAGTATGAGTACAAATAACATTAGGTGCTTGTGAAAAAAAATGCAGGCCTGAAACCTGAGAAAGACTCCAAATTATTTGAACTGGTGTAGGTAATTTTTTTTTTTTTACTTTTAAAAATTTCTTGTGTAAACCACATTCATATACCCGGTATTAATTATATTTTAACTATTTATTTACTTATTATTTGCATGTATTTATAATTAAGGGATACTTTATCTTGATTTTTAGTTGTTTTGGGGCTTACATTAATGTCTGAAAAGTAAAAATTGGACCTATTATGCCTTCAGTGAAATTTTTTTTACGCGGGGGGGGAAACCATCTAAAATAAATTTTAACAATATTTTAATAAATTCTGTGTTTGCTTCTATTCCTAAATGTTACATGAGCTAAATAAAACATCTTTTTGAACAATATACATGCTTATCTTGTTTTTCTCACTCATTGAAACTTGTTGATTTTTCTCAAAATGTCAATTTTACATGGGTATGTGTTCTTAAGAATCACTTTTCTCAAAATCTGTAAGTTCAATTATAATAATATTTGGTATACATGTTTAAATATGGTCTTAGCACAGGATGACAATAAAAAATATTATAAAATGTTTACAGGAAATGAGTAAAAGACATTTTAATTGGTTACAATGGCTGAAAACGCTGTCCGCAGAAGGGGGTAAAATTAAAAAATTAATATAAAAAAATCTATATACATTTTTCACAATGTCTCATTGTCATCCTGTAAGGAGATAGGGTGTCTATCAATATACCAAATTTCAGACCTGTAGCTTTAATGGTTATTTCAGAAACACATTCTTAGAAATATGATTTGACCCCTTATGATGAAAAAAAGTTGAATTTCATTAAAAAAATATTTTTTAAAGGCATATTATGTGTTCCTACGGTCAAATACATCATTTGAATACATTAAAAAGTCTAAAATGTTAAAAACAAAAAAAAAAAAAATGTTTTCAAGGTAGATGACCCCCTTAAGACCTCAGAATATAGTTGTAACAATTTTAAAGAGATATGTTACTTTGTTTAAAGTAGAATTAATTTCAGTGCTTTCATTGCTTTATTTTTACCAGTAGATACCAGCAGAAAGGGAAAACAAAAATACACAAAATAAAGTATATTGACCCAACTTGGTTACCCCAGAAATTTCTGATTTAGTTGGTTGGTTGAACTTTTCACTTCAGGATATATTTCAACTTTCATTACAACTGACAATTCAAAAAAGTGATGTGAACATTCCAGGTAAAAATGTTTTTAGACTTAGTAAGTGCTAAATCTATTATCAGTTCCTATTAGTTCAAATCAAATCAGTTTCTGTTCAATGTAGGTCTTTTCACTCATAACAAGCCATTGGTCAGCTTTGGTATTCACCAATCATTCAACACCCAGCTAACTTCATACTACATGTGGTATTTTATCTCATCTAAAGGTGTCCAGTGGTCTAACCTGGAGAGTGTGCCTAGAGAAGGACTAAGACTGATTAACTGATTCTCCCGTTACCGTATCAGGGCCATGGAGACACATCAGACAAGATAACCCAATGTTTCCACTTTGTGTCCACTGAATGCAAACTAGGGTCTACCCCACCCCCTGTTTCTTTTGTGACCTAACTTGTGCATTGTGCTGTAATCACTGGATTAAATTAGCAAGCTAACCACAATTTCTCTGCTTTCATGACAGAGTGGGCTATCACTTGCTAGTTCAAAAAGAAAATACAAAATTTCAAATATGAAGAAATAGCCTCATGTCCATGTTGAAAACTTGACTAACACAGGAGGTAACTTTGTAGGATATCATATTATTCAGACATTGCCCTATTTGAAGTGTCAATTCCTGTTACTTGCTACTTTAAATTAAACAGAATTTGTGAGTTCAACAACTTCAGGAAATTAAGATCCTCATCTTGAAAATAACATGGAGCTAATCTTGCATAATATGTTAAGCAAGCCTTTTTTTTTTTACAATGACAAAAGAAACCAATATAACTGTAGTGACAAATGTATTTTAAAAAAAAAACCTGCAGTTATTTGCAAACATTTAGGAAGGTTCAGTATGAAAGTTCAAGGTTAGTATGAACCTTGTCAAAATAGTAAATGGTTAATAATAAAGATTCAGCACCTTGCAAAGAAAATTAAGATTAACTAGGACTTACCATGCGCCTAATGGCACCACAGATTGCATATGTCTTGTAGCCACCAGTCATTCTTCCAGTTGTTTCATCAACCTATCAATTTAAAAAAAAAGAGTATTTTAAGATTGGATACAAGATCACTGGTTACGTAAGTGACAGGTCCAATGTATCTTTGTGACAAGATAGTTCAAAATCACTGTAAATGTATGTGTTTAAAAAAGCTTTTTGGCTTTTTGAATAAATCTAACCTCTAGCTAGTGAGACATTTTCTTTCTTTAGAAATTTTTTTTTTACTTTAAATTGTTTGTTAATTACTTTTCAGTATTATTTTACAACAAGCTATCAAGATGATGCTCAGAGTGTAAATTAACAGGTAAACTTCTAAATTCATACCACTTTACCTCAGCAATGTTAATCTGGATTGAAGCATGATCTTTTGCACCAATGATACGGTTACTTGCAGAGCTAAAAACAAAATTATTTAAAAAGCATAAAATTTGATATAATAAAATCACTATCAAATTTTTCAATTGTAGCTTTTTAATAAACTGCTTAAATTTTACGATAGTGAAGTGTTGGACACAAATATTTTAATAAGAAAAATCTGAAAAAGATTAAATGCATGCATCTTTTTCAACATGAAATGAAACTTAGAAAACCATGTGTAGGGTAAAAACATTTTTAAAAGTGACATGTTTTGAAGGCAGAAGTCTGTTGAAAGAAATGCCCCACGTATTTTCTTTTTAAGTTAATGCATCACATTGCTTAAAAATCTCACTGACAAAGCCTGGACTCAATTTTTATAATGAAAATAAGATGCTACATCTAACTTCTAAGCCCTAAACCTTAACTAAGACTAACCTTGCTAATAGGCGATATTATGCCGCCCACGCCTGATCCGGTTCTTTCTGTGGTCTAACTGTAGACAATAGGCTCATAAACCTACCCTCCAAAGCTGTACCATCGCAAATTAATATTAAGCCGAAAAAACAAATATTTAGTTTTCAATTTTTTTATCATTGTTGTAATGAAAAATAAGCCATTTTGTTTATTACGTTCTTAAGACGATGTAACTCTCCATCCCAGAAGTTTAAAAAACAATAAGCTAAGAGCAAGTATCACTGAACTATATATTATTTTGATGGAATTTAGTATGATCAAAATTTAGATTTAGTGCTAGCTTTAGAATAAGGTCTAAGATTAGGTTTAGAATTAGGGTTAGGTTTAGAATAGGTTTAGTGCTAGGTTTAAGATTAGGTTAAGAATAGGTTTAGTGCTAGGTTTAAGATTAGGGTTAGATTTAGGATTAGAATTAGAATAGGTTTAGTGAAACCTACCCTAAACCAAATTCCTTAAAACTAAATACTAACCCTGAACCTAATTCTATACCTAAAACCTAACCCTATCCCTAATTCTTATTCTTAACATAACCCTAACCCTATACCTAGCAGTAAACCTTTTATTTTGATCCTACTAAGCCTAATCCTTAACTATAATATAGTGCTCCAAATGATATATAGTTCAGTGACATTCTTTTCTTTACTTCCTCTCCAGAACATAGCAATATGGCATCGCCTCTATTACAGCAATAATAAGGAACCGTAAAAACTAAATATTTTTTTCGGCTTAATATTAATTTGCGATGGTACAGCTTTGGAGTGTAGGTTTATGAGCCTATGGTCTACGGTAGGGCCATAGAAAGAACCGGATCAGGTGTGGGCGGCATAATATCGCCTATTACCCTAGCCATTCTTACCTAAGCTAAGGCTAGCTTAGTAGCTAAGGCTAAGGGTAAGGCCTGCTGAGGCAGAAGGTGCCAAGCCAGGCCCTCAAAATAGCTTTAAAAAATTAAAAATGTTAAGTTAAACTATTAAGTTATAACAAAAGTAGAACATAAATTCCTTTTGAAAAAGCCATAATAAGCTCCATTGAATCTAACTATTCCTTTTATTTAAGAAAATCAATCTTCTATCTGAAGTATCGGAATAAAGTTTCAGAAGAATCAAATTATCGGAAACAGGTGACCGCACTATTGGAAGCGTAACATACCATTTACGAGGGATCAGAAGATCAACGAATTCTCCAGCGTCGTTTTGCATGATTACGATTCTTGTTAATGCCTACAAAGAAACAAAAATAAATATTTTTGTCAAGTTAGAATAATGTAGAAATATAATCGTATTAAGATACCAAGATGAGAACATGCTTTGGACTACCTACAAACGCAGAGGAGGTCGAAAAGAAAGAATATCTAAATCTATGTCAACGTAAAAGTTTCATTTCATGTTGAAAACGAAACAAATACATCTACCAACCACGAGTTCGCAAATTATTAAATAATTTAGATCAATATTTATTTAGAATATAAATAGATTTAGATCTAGTATTAAATTTAAATATACATCAACATGTAGATCAACTAGCATTACCAACCTGCTTTTTTACCTTTACTTATCCCTTAGTCTGTTGGATCGTTGGGGCACCATGCAAGATTCGCCGACCGCCTTTCTCCACTCCAACCTGCTACACCCGTTGATTTGTTCCCTGGTTATATTGTTTATTTTGCTATGGACCACCACCTTTTTTTTCTTGTAATAATAATAGAAAAGTTCATAACTAAACGCTCCCCCAAACATTTCTTTGGTCAGCGAATTATTGTATCTATTACGTTGTAGGCTACTGGACCGGCCCAGGGGCTTCCACAATAATCAAAACCCCTAACCCTTGCCATACCCACTAGAATATGGCACTATTCAGTCTGTTGTTTACTTCACATGAGTAATTTGATTGGATGAGCGTTATCCCACTGCTGACACCAATATGTTATTACCGGTCGTTGACATGTAGCACCAAACTGCTGGAAGACAACTAAAACGTTGTAGGCGTAATATATCGTAACTAATAAAACTTCAAATAACTTGAATAACTTCCTTGTGAACAATACTAAATATAATTTTATTTACAATACAGACAAATCAAGTTGATAATATTTCTTAACAAAATCTAACTCACTACAATAACATAACCTTCCAGTTTCACGTTCTGGAGTCGTCTCTCTACTTACCAAGACCAAATGACGACAATGTTACCTATGTTGCATCATTCACAACCAATAGCTAACCTCATTCCACCCTCACCATAGAAACACATACAAACACTCCATTGAGAAAACTTTTAAAAAACGTGAGGCGTCTACAACAAGATGGACTCAAAATATTTTCTTGCAGAAGACATTTTAATATGTCAACGCCAATGAGACTATATCATTTTCGCTTCAATTTTGTATCCCAAATGCCGTATCATCTTTATGATGATTTTTTGTGTGTGACCAAAACAGGGCAGTTACAATTCGTTGCATTAATATAGTTCGTCCATCGTGGTTCGATGATGACCACTTTGTCATCCAGGGGGCTGAGGGCTTTGCACTGGGGTTTTATGCCTCCTCAATTCGTTGCATTACAAACGTAGACTCGCACACTAGGCCTATCTATTAAAGTAGTATCGGCCCTTCCAGCCCCCTTCTTAACTTAACTGCACCGCATAAATGCCAGAAAAAGACATTTCTGCAGTTCAAAATGCAGGAAATATATATTGATGCTCCGTATTCCGATGTGGGATTTAGGCCTAGGCCTACTTGCTTCCACAAGCCTTCTAACTGAAAGGGATATAAGTAGGCCTAATTTTTTTCCCATTCAGTGTAGCTGGATGGGGGGTGTCGTATGTAAGAGATTTAGAAATACTGGGCAAGTAGGACCCATAATAATTGTAAAATAAATAATTAATGTAGGCCTTTTTCAAATTTAATATCTAAAATTATCGACCGACTAAATTATGAAAAATAATGTCAAAAATGAGATATCCTTTTCAAGCTTTAATAGGCCTATAGGCTAGCAGTGCGCGGGGCCCTGGGCGATACGATGGGCTGACAGTGACAAAAGATTATCTCTATCACGCGGTTGCCCCACTCACCACCTAGGAAACAAACACACTTTATAACACACCTTTTTTTAATGCTGCATGAAAAATACAGATGATCAATAATGCAAAACAGAATAATAGTAATAATAATCCAACACTGAATGCTTGCATAATTTTTTAAAATAAAACACACACAAAAAAAAGAAATTTTAATACCGTTATATATAAATATATAATTAAATATTAAATAATTCTAATATTAAATATTTGTAAAACAGATTCCGTTTGCATGACAAAATGCATGACGCGTAGGACGTAATTACCATCTTCTTTTTTGAAGTAACGTCTGTATTAGATAAAATAAGATGAAATTAATGTAGATCTAGATCTACATCTATAGGGGCCTACTCTATAATCGCCCAAAAATATTCTACTCTCAATTAACAGCCATTTCAAATAAAGTTTCCGAAATAAATTCTTATTGTACGAATGTCGTATTCCCCACCCCACCCCACCACACTCAAATTTTCAAAGGATAATGGTATCATTAGAATTTAAACAAAATATTTAAGTATTTTTTAAAATTATAAAACTAAAAATTTTAAAAAATATGAATCTGGAACAATGATTTGGCCGCCCCGTACATTCTGCCGCCGGCGTGCAATGCACACATTGCACAATAGGTAGCGGCGGCCCTGTACAGCGCACACTTTCATATTGTAAAAAGAAAACATGTCAAGAAAAGAATGGGGCAGAATGTATTAACATAAAGATGTAGATGATTATATCTAGTCAGAGGGTAATACTGAAATATGAGAGACATTGGAGCTGCATGAAACGCACGCACGTAGGCCTATGTGCAGCGCTTAAACCATAGAGCTATACTAAACCGTGGTTTCATACAAAACATAGAAGGTTTCTCATGAAACAATTTGTTTGTAGACTTGAAATTAGGCAGGCACGATAAGGAATTTAAATGCGTACCTGGACACGTGCCGAAAGAACAACGTTTGCTAGCAAAATAAGCAATAGGCCTATTGTTCTAAGGGGTTAACAAAGTGGCTAACATGCTATTGTTTTATTGATGAGCCAATAAGCCACATGCTAGTTGTAGTAGTGATGGATCAACAAATAACATGTATCACTGGATTAACAAATAACATAAGTTCTATAGCATATTCAACTAATTCAAATTAATTTATTTAACAAGCTAAGACTTGGAGGTCAAGACCACACCTATAAAGTGGTCCATCAATTTCATGGGCGTAGCAAGGATTTTTTTTCGGGGGGGGGGGGGGGGGTTGGGGGGATTTTTTCTCCCCCCCTGCGAAAAAAATATATTTATATGTATGTATGTGTGTGTGTATATAATCTTTTTTACATTGTGACCCATCATTCTTTCGGAATACGCTTATTGTGCCCTAGAATAGGTTCTTCCTGGAGTTAGTGGGAAAATTGTAGACTCCCCGCCGTTGCCAGCAATGGGGTCTGGGGGAGCGCTAGAGCCAAGCACTATTTCTGATATCGAAAGCCAACAAAATGCATAATCTGAGGTATCTACAGTGCATTTTAATGCTATTAAAAAGTTTATTTCAAAAACCTAATGTGCTATTCTTACTGACTTAGATCCTCCCGCGCCGTTCGGCGCATTTGCCGTCAAGCTGTTTCCACAAAAATCTGTTACTGGTAATGTCTGAAGCCTCTTCCCACCTGCTCCGAGGACCTCCATGAATGTGTGGCGCCAAGTTGTACTAGGATGTACTAGGATACTAGGAACTCTTCTTATGTGTAATTTATTTTGTCGGAGAACATGTCCCGCAAACCTCATGCGACGCTCTGTCACAATCTTACTAAGGGGTCGATTCCCACTTCGGCATAGGATTTCCTTGGTTTAGACCCGATCTCTATAACTGACTCCTAAAATCTGTCTTAGTCATCTTTGTTGAGCCACATTTAGTGTTTTTCAATTCACTGCACTTTATTAATTGAGCCCCGCCACTGGTAGAAATATGTAACCTCTCTTGAATACGCTCTTGGAATTAAGTGACTATAGTTTGCTTTAGATTTTATATCGAAAAGTTTTATCGTCAAAATCATCTGTTGGGTGTTTTTTTTTAAATTCAAAACCCCATTTAGCTACGGTCATATAATTTAGTGACTGTAGTTTGATTTAGAATAATATTGAAGAGAGAGGTTTTCCACCTCAAAACGTTCTGTAGGGGGATTTTAAACTCAAAACCATCTGGAGGGGTTTTAAACTTTAAAAAAAAGCCATCTATAGGAGAGGAATTAAAACTCAAAACCCTTAATTGTCTTGTCTACGCTCAAATAATTTTAGTGTGTAATTTGCTTTTTTTATATATTGAAGAGGTATTTTTTAGCATCAAATCACTCTGAAGGGGGGTTTAAACTCAAAACTCCTTTTGGCAACGCTCATAGATTTCTGAGTGTGTAATTTTCTTTTTTTTTTATATTGAAGATGTAATTTTTAGCTTCAAACTCCACTGGAGAGGAATTGAAACTGAAAACCCCCTTGAATACACTCATAACATGGTGAGTGTATAATTTACTTTGTTTTTAATATTATAGAGGTATTTTTTACTTTCAAACTCAAAACTGAGTCAAAACCCATTTAGCTACGCTCATAACATTCTGAGTGCGTAATTTGCGTTTTTTTTATACCGGGTATTGAAGAGATATTTTTTAGCTTCAAAACCTACTGAAGAGTGGGTGAAGGTTAACTCAAAACCCCTTTGGCTACGCTCATATAATTTGAGTGAGTAATTTTCTTTTTTCGTATTGAAAAGGGGGTTTATCATAAATTTTGGAGGGAGTTTAAAAATCTTCCTTAACTGTGCTCGTGAAATTTGGGGGGTTGTCGTTTGCATTTTTTTGTTTTGTTTAATAGAAGAGGGGAATTTAAATGCGAAAAACCCTGGTATGGGGGATTTTAAACTCAAACCCCACTGGTAGGGGGGTTTAAACTCAACCCCCCCCCCCTAGTAGGGGGTTTTAAACTCAAAAACCCCTGGTAGGGGATTTTAAACTCAGCTAAAATAAACAAAATCAGAGCAAAAAATCAGTCACTAAATTCCGATTCCCCCCCCCCCCCCCCGCAGGAAGGAGATTTCATTTCGGGGGAGATTGAACCCCAAGAACCCCCCCTGGCTACGCCCATGATCAATTTACATACATAGGCTAAACACTCGCCATCGTTTAGACTTTTTAAAATAAGATGAACTGGCAAAGTGACAAACGAATCGGGAAAAGTTAGGCACTTTGGTTTTGTCAGAAAACGATCAGTTGATTTTGGTTCACCAACGTAGTAGTATATATTCCACAACAGTTGACTTTGGTCCACCAATGTGGTAGTATTCCACAACAGTTGACTTTGGTCCACCAATGTGGTAGTATTCCACAATAATTGACTTTGGTCCACCAATGTGGTAGTATTCCACAACAGTTGACTTTTGTCCGTCAATGTGCTAATATTATACAATGCACGTGTAACGAGTAGGCTACATTAGCTTGCTATGTGACAAAAGTGACGACGAAGATAATTATCATCATCATCATCAAACTCCATTTGAGTGAGGGCTTGAGAGGCTCTGTAGTGCATACATGTCACGCATACAGGTCGAGAATTTTTGGTTTCCCAGATTTGTCGAGACGGGGCAGAAGATAATAGAAACCTTTAATCTGCGCTGTCTGTGGACAAAGCTTATATAATCATTAAGATTCTTTATTAACAGAAGAAGACTGCCCTGGGTTGGCCCTTTCATACGTAGATCCATTCATTTTGTTTACTATATTCAACAAGGCACCGTTTATGCAGGTCTTGTAAGTGGACTAAGAACTAAGGAACGCCTAGAGCTACTTAACAGAGATATTTACACATGTCACCACAGAATGCTCAGATACAAAGCTATTAATGTTAATTTGAATGAAAATGCGTGAAAAGAAATTGCACATGATTGAGTTTCACAGTAATCGTTCAGTGCTGGATTTAGGCTACATCATATCCCTATGGAGCGTCTATAAGGCACTCTTGTCTTGAGTAGACTGAAATCTATCAATCACCCCCTGCCACAAACCGTATTCCCCTGTAATACAATCACATTAATAAATAAAAACAACAAAAAAGAATATATAATTTAAATTACTAACTAGTTATTTACACAAACTGTGCAATTGCCCCAAAGAAATACACTCAATCCTCGCCCCAACCCCCCTGATCCGCAAGTGCTTCAGGTTGTTAACGAAAATGGTACGTCTTTCTAGCCAAAAAGTAGCCGTTGCACCTAGATCTCTGTATTGAGCACTAAAAGACGGTGATGAAAAAGTATTTTCTATATTCTATTGTGTTGTTGTTTAAATACTAACGATAGACTGACTGCACAAAAGAAATGCAGCTTTTTAAATAGATCTAGAGCCACTAAAAATGGTAAAAAAAAATTCGGAAGTAAGCATAACTCTTGTAAACTTCCGGAAGGAAGCAGTCTCCTTGTCCTACTTTCTGATACTACGTGGACTGAGTTTTTCTAGTTGATCTAGTTGCTTGTAACTTGCTTTACCGCAAGATGCCCAAGCAAAACGAGTTAATAGATAAAGCTGAAGACGCAGCAGATCAGGTAAGTCAAGTTATATCTGTGAGAGTACCTTTAAAATAATCAGTATGGTAGCTTTCGGCATTGACTTTTAATATTTATAAATTATAAATAGTCTCAAGTCTGTAGTCAGACAGTTGAGACAAGACACTTAGACTAAGACAGACAGGCTGGCAGAAGTCAGTCAGTAGTTCTTCTCTACTCTAAAATAGTCTAAACTCAAAGTAATCTACTATGACTAGCTGGGATTAGAACTATTAGTTCTAGATGTAGTAGAAGTTTTGATTGTGTTTGAGTAAGTAAGACTCTTACTTTTGAGTTACTCAAGACAAGACCAAGTTAATGATTAATGAAGTTACTGAGTTGTGAGTAGCCTACTTGAAAAATAATATAAATAATAAGCCTACTTATTACAGAAATACTGTGGTAGTATGGGATGAGTATGGTACGCATTTTTAATTTCTAAATTTGTACACATTTAGTTTTGTATTCCTATTCAAGTAAGACCTACATATTTGACTTTACTGGCTTTAGGATTGAAAGGAGGACATAGTCTGTATTACATGCTGTATAAACTGTATTACAAATATCTTTGTATTAATCTCAGAAATGGGTGACATAAATTTCAAATGCTATAGATACACATAGAAGTAATGCAAATTAACATTTTACCATTTCCCTTGCTTTCCATTAAACCTATTCAGATTTAAACAGGTTTTTGGATAAGGCTTACCTGTTACAATAATGAAAAAAAAAGATTTTTTGAGTGTTCATGTATTTTTATGCAATGTTTTCTTGAATGTTCAAGGCAAAAAAAACAAACGATCATAATCAGTACATTTTTAGTATCTAAACGACAACAAAACAAACTAGTAATTTTTTTAATACATGCTTATTAAAGTTAAACATTATTTTTTTTTTATATTTATTTTTGTATTAATTTTAAAAAGTGTTGTTTTTTTTTGTGCATAAAACTTCCCTTTCTCCCAAAAATTATTTGCTATTGCTCAATCTATTTATCCCATTGACTTTGCCTAAATTTTGAACCATCACTGTGACATGTGTATGGCAGTTGATCTTTTCTTTTATACATGGTAGTTAACTTCTTGCTTGGCCTGAAAATACCTGAAATGAAAGAATTAGATGATTAAAACATTTTTTAAAATCCATATTGTCTGATATGGTTTACAGACTTTCAATATCGTTATCAGGGGGGGGGGGGGAAAATTGTCTGTTGAGGTTTACAGTTTGTCATACCTACCCCACCCTTCTTTGACAAGAGATTTTATTTTAACCTGGCATGTCAAAACTTGACAACAGATCTAATTTTATAGATTTTTTTTTTTTTTTTGTAGAAAAAATTTCAGCGATTTGGGTCAACATATAGTACGTAATTAAACTGTTTAGTTAAGGTTTTTGATTGAAATGTTTAAATTGTATGACTTCATAGTGTGCAGTGCATAGGAATAGAGATTTCATTTATCTATTTTAACTTACATTATGAATCTTATTCTAGTTCATTATTTGGGAAAATTGCAATTATACTTTGCATCCGCAATCTCATGGTCTATCAGTCTTCTCGCCCATTGATATATTCAAGTTCCACATTTGATTAAACTAATTATTATATAAAACATTTAGACACTATATTGGAATGGATTGTCTATGCGAGAAAATTAAAGCATCTTACTTGGTCCATAATACTAAAACTTTGCTCTTGAAATAGATGATAGGCTATGGGTTTTTTTTTGTTGGGGGGGGGGGGGGGGCGGGCAAACCTATTTAATTTTGTATCCTTCAGTGGAACACCCTGTATATAATAAAGCTCTCCCTTACACATACTTTTGGCCTGTGAATTCTAGCATCAATTCCTATATTTTTTACACAGGTGCTGAGATATTCTAAGCATGTCCTTCCTCATTTGGCGAGGTTCTGCCTTATCAGTACTTTTCTGGAAGATGGTATAAGAATGTGGACCCAGTGGAATGAGCAAAGAGACTATATGAATGTCTCTTGGTCTTGTGGGGCCTTTCTAGCTACAATGTTTGTTGTATTTAATATGCTGGGTCAGATTGTTGGCTGTGTTATGGTGTTGAGCAGACAGAAGGTGCCCATTGCTTGTGGAATTCTTTTTGGAATTATTGCTCTACAAGTTAGTATGTTACATTAATATTATTATGACAAACAATTTATTTAAAAAATCATTCCACTTATAATTTGTTGCAATCGTTGTTGAAATTTTGAATTGTAGTGCCAGACTTAACTTTTAATGTATACCTGGCCTCAGCCATGGTACTTTTACATGCTGTATTACAAATATCTTTGTATTAATCTCAGAAATGGGTGACATAAATTTCAAATGCTCTATGCACATAGAAGTAATAAAAATTAACATATTTATCATTTAATAAATATTTACAATGAATTAGCATTACACTTTTTACTCTTTTACATTTTATATACCGTAACTAAACTTGAAAATAGGAAACATTTTTTGTTATACAAAATTACTTAGAAAAATTGCATGCCATGTTTTAATATTTTCTTCAGACTGTAGCATACAGCATAATTTGGGATCTAAAGTTTTTATTAAGGTATGTTATTTTTAAATTATGTGTATATAATAAAGTGCATTTAGGATTTTAGATGAAAATTCTTGTTAATTTATTTGTATGAAAATCATAATTCAGTTCTTTATTTGGCATTATTTGTGTAGAAATCTGGCTCTGGCTGGTGGTGTCTTGCTGCTGCTAGCTGAGAACAAAGCAGAAGGAAAATCTTTATTTGCAGGGCTTCCCTCTTTAGGAGAAAACAATCCCAAGCAGTACATGCAGCTGAGTGGGAGAATTTTATTGGTGCTCATGTTTCTAACTCTTTTACGATTTGAGATATCTGTGATGCAGGTATATACATTAGATTAGTGACTTAAGTTGTTTAAATGAATATGTTTGGCTAATAGTACATCAGCTTTACGCTGACAGTTTTTTTTTTTGTAATATGTCATTTGTGTCATATTTTATTGAATTACAGAAGACTAAGACTGCTTTATTGATCCTTATGGAAATTTGTTGTGATTACAAAGACTCTTTTCTCGAAAATAAAAACAACAAAAACATTCACATAAATATAAAACAGACACAAACATAAAGAGTTAATTGAGTGACTGACTACACACAGTTGTCTTGATTCTTTTCTTCTATTCAACGAGTAGCACTGATACAGTCTGAAAGAGTAAGGAACTAATGAGTTTTTGTACCATTCGGTTCTAGTCTTGATGACAGAAGTCTATCACTTCTCAACGATTCCAAGATTTTGCTGAGGCATTTTTGTTTAAATATGGTAATGTTATGGGTGTGGTTTTTAATGCTCTTTTTATAAGGTTGTCTAAGCAACACAACAGTTAAGATGCATCATTGCCTTGCCAACAAGTTAATTCATGTGTTAGCAGACTTTTCATAGTCGCACAGTAAAAATTATCTAAGATCTTCTTATCTAGTTTAAAGCTGTTAAGTTTGTATAGTGTTATGGAGTGTTTGTGTGTGTTTGTTATGAGCAGATGAGACTCTTAATCATACACCAACAGACTTATCTATAGTAGATTATGAAGACTTTAATCTTGATCAAGAAACAATAATATGTCAATTTCATCACCCCATTTTTGGATCCTTCTCTCACTATCTTCCTTTTTCAACATGCATTCGCACCGTTCCACATTCACATTATGCTGCGCACGTAAGTTTCTTTATGGTGACGTGGGAAGAGGTGAGCAATTGGTAGTGATTGATGCAACATAGGTGGCATTGTAGTCACTTGGTCTTAGTTAGGAAAGACTCCAGAACATGAGACTGAACAGTTCTGTTATTGTAGTGAGTTAGATTTTTAAAAAAGATATTATTACTAAAGTCTACTACATCACAAGTGATTTTGTCTATATTATAAATAAAGTTCTATTTAGTTTGCCAGAGTTTCAAGATGGTCTTCCTATGAAAGTTTATATATCTCTAGCTTGATGGTGATTTAGAATTGTTGTTAGTCCCCTCATAAACACAAAATGATAACATTGGTGTTATGGAAGAAGAGGAGTTTTGAGTTTGTTAATGGATCCAAATGTGTGTCCAAATTTGTTAGTGGAGCTCAGGGCATGACCATTGTTCATGAAGAGGCACACCTGTCATGAGAGTGAGGCCAGTTTTGCCCCTAATTCATGTGTTAGTCAGTCAGTAAGACAATTTGGCTGTTTGGTGTACATGAGTAGTTTATTGGTGTGGTAGCTGTTAGTTCAAGTGCTTGCTTTTCTGCTCTATATGGCTGTCTGAGAGATTGCCAGTTGCAATAGACTTCCAGTCTTTCTCCATTGGGCCATTCAATTAGTATGCTGTTTGTATTGTATTTTTGAGAGGATCCTTCTGTGTAAAGTCTGACCCACTGGTTGATGGACTAATGGGTATTTAGAAAAGAGTTCACTATTTCCTTGAGCTCTGTTTGGTTGTGATCAGATTTTTTTTGTTACGTTTTCAATGCTGTCTTGTATAGGAAGGAGGAAACTCTGGTCCCAGGAAGGAAAAACTTTATACTGCTTCGTTGACTTAATAGTTATATTTCCTAATAAGTATTTCTTTTTAAGATTCTTTGATTCCTGAATAAAATGATTTCTTTTTAGCCCGTTTTGGGTGCCAGTCTTGTGTATTTTGGATTTGAGTGGGTGCCTGTCTAAGGATTCTATTTTGGTGAATTGGGACAAGCCTTTTTTTTTTTTTTTTTCTTTCATCATAAGGGATCTTTGGATGCCTTTATTCTGTATTTTTTCTATTTTTTTTTTTCAAATTAGTCTTGTGTGATATGTGACTCCAAGATATGTAGGACTGTCATTTTTTTCTAGAGCTTCCTTATCTAGTGTTAATTGGTGTATGTTGTCTTTTTTGGTGTTGATGGTCCCTCCCCTCTTCTTGCCGTCGAAATTTTTATGTTCCTACATATTCTATATATTGTGAGGTGGTTTTGCTCAGGAAACATTGACTGGTCTTTTTTTTTTTAGTTTCCTAAAAAATAGATACTTAGGAGTACTAGTTCTGTGCTAGTAAAAAAAAAAACGCAATATTATTTTTTAATAATTAAGCAAATAGTAATTAACATACAACATACCTGGAAAGATATGTTTTTATAATGACATTATAATAAACAATTACTCAACAAATACTTAAAACTAATTCTGTCTACCTAGTCTTTCTAATTATGGTATGTAAATTGGTTTTTATTTCTAACTGAAATACGTAATTAATATTTAATTATCCTGCTTTTCAGATCATCCAAAATTTGATAGGTACAACCCTCATTATCTGTATTGCTATTGGATTCAAGACAAAACTCTCTGCACTGGTTTTGGTGCTGTGGTTGACAGGACTTAATTTTTACTTCAATGCCTGGTGGAACATTCCTGACTACAGACCCATGAGGGACTTCCTAAAGTATGACTTCTTCCAGACTATGTCAGTCATTGGTGGGCTACTTCTTGTGGTAGCATTTGGCCCAGGGGGCGTTAGTATGGATGAACATAAAAAGAAGTGGTAGGGATAGGATTCATATTAGGATCATTAATTTTATACATTCACCCATTCATAACAGGAATTGATTCATATATATTTATAACTGGACCTTACATCAAAATGAAACCAGTTAGAATTATTATCAACAACAAAAAAGCATGAAATGTACAATAGTGTTTCTGTACTTGTCATTTAAATTTGTCTATCTGCTCAGTTACTGCATTTGGTTGGTTCTAAAATGACTTAATGTTTCAACTCTAGATAGAGTGTTGAAGTTTTACTACCAGCTGTGTGAGTGATGTAGTCATCTTAACAAGTTTTTAATTTATTTTTGTTCTTGGTGCTTTAAAAGATTAATGTCATTAGTACATATAATCATCATTGATGCTGGACTGTGAAAATAAATTTCCTTTAATTTGTAAGCAGTATTTTAAAAAGTTTGAATTTACATGCCAGGGTTTAGTAATAAGCACCTATAATCGAGGTTTTTATATTATATATATTCTTTCACCATCTTTTCTCCAGTTGAAAAAATAATGGTTGTTTTTGGAACTTTGTTAAATAGAAATTCAAATAAAAAGTTTCATTGTACTAAACAAAAATACAATTATATTTTCAGTTTAGTCTTTCCTAAATATAATGGTGAAGGGATTGTTGGTGCTTATATTTACTTTGTACATAAATCAGTTTCAGAGGTCTGAACAGTTATCAGAAACCAACAAATATTGGACTTTTTTTTTTTTTGCCAATATACATTTCTGTTAAAGTCTTAATAAATACATTTTTTTCTTTAAAAGTGTATATTGTCAAGTTAAAATATGGTATTACTCGATGTGTCATGTTTTTTTTGTGTCAGTGGATTTTCTTTCTTGAAAGCATTAGTTGTTTTTTTTCTGTCATTGAAACTTATCATATATAGTTTTAAAAAACTTTTCAAATATTTTGCCTTTTGATAAATTAGCTGTCCCATTATTTACTTTGATTCTACAAAGAAATATGGTTGTAAAGAATATCCAGGTTTATTAAGCAGTTGACTTCATTGTACATTAATCTCAGATATTATGTTTTAAGGTCATGCAATAAAAAAAAACTAATGAAAAGATGAGTTTTAAAGTCAGCAATTGTCAAGACAACTGCTTAATGAGCCCATGCCATGACACTGTTTACCTTATGTTAAAATGAAAGTAAACTATTAGATATTCTATTCTCTCCCTGATGATTAGACATTGTACTAAGCATGTATTTTTTAAATATACATTAATGACTATGGTTGAGTCTACTAGCGATTGCTGGTGTTTTCTACACTCAGTGCAAATGTAAATAATTGTAGTTTTATCATATACAATCTGCTGCTAATTTAATGTGTTGTTTTTTTTAAGCTTTAATATTTCTTTCAAATTATGGCATTTGACTAGTGTTACAACAAAGTCCAGAGATAAAATGTTTCAAGATAATTGGTCTAGTTCATTGATTCACTCAGATTACATTTTTTTTGTTGTAACAAATGAATTTGTTTTGCAACATAAATAGCCATTGTAATGCTTTGCTAAGTTAAGAGTTAGAATTAATATTAATGAATCATTTCTTTTGTTGCAATATATTCCTTTATGTATGAAAGATGTTTGCTACAGAAGCTTTCCTGTGTTTTTAAGCTGCTGTTTTTTTTAATCAACTTGTGGTACCGATATTAATTTGTTGTTACAAACTAGATTCTGTTTTCCTCTTTCATATTTATCTCCCCTTTCTGTTTTTGTTCATTGAAGTTGCATGCCTACAAACATTTGTTTCTCTCTCTGCACTAAAGATGGTACCAACATTTTAAAATCTATTTTAATGTTTTAGTTGACTGTTAACTTTGTCTTGGAATTTTTTTTTTCTTCTTCTCATCCACTGAATTTAGAAGGTGTTGGATGAATGGATAGTGCTGGGCTACTGAATCAAGAGGTTTGAACTCAATCCTGATGGATTTTAAAAAATAAAAATATGGAACATTAAGATATCCCTGTGTCTACCAAGATATATGAAGATATATGTATATAGGCCTGAATTTTTTATGTTGAGTCTAGGTCTTAATTATTGCATTCAGAATGGGTGTCCACTAAAATGTGAACGTAACCAATAGCCTTACCGGCATCTGGCTTTTACATGAGTTTTTTTTTTTAAAAAACATTCTAGTGATTTCTTAATATATGTAGGTGAAATTAATGAAGTCATCTTTGCAGTATATGAACATTTAATTATATATACATCTATCTAAATTAATCTCATGTTTATTGAATTGTCATTATAAGTATAGATTATTTCTGAAAAGTCAAGTTTATAGCTTGTTATTACAAGAGGAAAAAGATTTCTTGTTTATGTAACGAGTCAAAGATACCAATGTGACATTTGACTCCTGTGTGCTTTAGCACATGGAATATATTTCTTTCAACTTGATCATTCATATGTCAATAAGTACACATTGCTAAATGGGTAACCAATCAATTATGTATGTCACAAAAAAATTAAAATCTCATGAGTCATTACTTTGTCTCCCTCCCTCCTAGTGTGTATTTGCATGGTTAGATGAACAGACCAATGAAACAAATGTTTTAATAACATAAGATAGATTTATAATAGATATTCATTTTATCTTACATGTTGTTAAAATATTGGTTGGATCTGTTCTTTGTGACGATGATCACACAATTAAAACAAAGAAAATGAAACTCTTTGATTTTGTTTTTTAGCAGCTGAGATGATAATGAGATTTATAGTACCGGTATTTTCAAAAAAATGAATATAATGGAACAAGTTAAATACAGTAATATAAGCAATTTATTTTTACCAGCATGGCCAATCTTAAATTCTATTGCCTTGGACTGGTAGCATGGAGATGACAGTAATTTTTACTAATCAATACTAGTCCTGGTGAAGTGGTATCGGTATCATAGGCAGGGTACATGCTGCTAATAAAGGTTATTTACATTGTGCAACTCCTTCCTTTATCTTTGTCTTTTTTTTTTTTTATTCAGTGGGCTTTGGCATAAATTATGTCTTTGAAGATCTACATGGTTGACATGAAAGATCATTTTGTAGACTAATGTTTCAGTACGCAATCCTAGAATGCTTTTGTTCTTCATAGCGGTTCTTTGACTCCACAGGGTGAAAAGGATAATTCTAGTTTCAAGCCAGTATAAAATGGTATAAATACTAGACCAGGGGTGGGCAACCTTTTTCTATTGAGGGCCGCATGTATGCATATAAAATATGTACTTGCAAGTTACAAAAATAACCTAGCTGACTGTGTATAATGTCTGTTATTTCGCATTTGTATTGAATAATACATTTACTTTTCATTTTTTACACTCCGAATTAAGGAATTACAACAAAAGCTAGCAATTTTTTAATCTAATTTTATGAATATTTCTTTTAATTCCCTTATTGTCCCATTTCATCACAAATGAACAGTTGCACTTTATGTGAAATAGTTAACTGTTCACATTTTTGCATAATGTTCGGAACCATGGAACTAGCTTACTGGATAATATGTTGTTATCTTTGTGATTACTGTCCAATTATAGTCAGTCAGCATCATCGACCTTTTGTTACTCTTGTTTATTTTCAAGCAAAAGAAAAATGCTTGTTCAAAGATGTTTGTGGGCCCAAATTAGCAGCAAAGTTTTTTTTCGTATGGAAATAAAGCTTCTGGTTTCAATTAAACCCCCGCGGAAGAACTGACAGGAGCTTCTTTTTCATGTCATAATTTGCTTGGAGTTATGTCTTCTGGAGCCGAATCAGCTTCTGCACTAAATGGTGAGCTGTGTATATTGAAAACTTAAAATTTGCTTTTAAATTTCAAAAATCAAAGAATCCAAATAAATCTTGTACTTTTAACTATTTCACTAGAAATAGTTTCACCTTTCAGCAAAGGAAAATTACAAAATCTTTTTCACTTTCTTTCCTGGAGAAATGGGATAACTTTGAAAAGATTTAACATGCACATACATTTAATTTTCCAATGAAAAACATGAAGTATGTCATCCACTCTTTATTAGAAATATTAGTAACAAAGTCACAGTCCTTCAAGGAACTTAACAATTTCTTCATTGAGATTCCATATTCTTCTCAATAGCTTGCCCATGCCAGGCCAGCGGATATTATTGTGGTACTGAACTTCAAAATGTTTTGTTTCCTAATCATCAAGTACTTCTCTGAACTTCCTGTGGCAAATACCTAGCATTCAATAAATACTGGCTTGACTGAATGTTTTGAAATATTGTCAATTAAGGATATATTTTTTTTTGTTTCTTTAATCTCTTTATCATAAGTGATAAGAATCAGAGGTATCAATAATTTATATAAATTGTTTATTTTAATATATTTGCATTTTATATGAATAATTTGTGGGCACACCTGATATCTGTAGGTTTCAAGGGCCGCATAAAATAGTTTGGCGGACCGTAATTTGCCCACCCCTGTACTAGACCTATTTTCTTTATAGCTTTTTTTTCCATTTCTCGGATGACCACGAAGTCATAGGAAATTTTTTTTTTTTCATTTCTGAAGCTATGAGATCTAGATCTAAATTGATCTAGATTTTTTCTTTAAGTCTTAAAAAAAAATTTTCAAAAAAGCAAGGTTACAAAAACAGTTTGTGTTGAAACACAAACTCAAAATAGGCGCCCGAAGTGGTCCACCCAGGCAGGTGAAAAGGCAGGTTTCAATATTTTCAGATAGAACATCAGAATGAAATTCTATCACAGACAATTGACAGAGAAGAATGGAGAAAGAAGGTTGACAGATCTTGTGGTCCAGCAGACCAAAGGATAGGTGAATGTGAAGTTATATGTGAACCTGGCCTAACTGATGTCTTATAATGAATATCTAATTGATCTAATTGTTTTATAAAGGGTCAATCTTTTATTCAAATCCTCAAGAAAAAAATTTCTGTAAAAAAAAAATATAAAAAATCCTTAAATCATCGTAAGCTACAGAGTTGCAGTTCACGGGATAATATGAATACTACTTTCTAGAACTCTCTTTAAATTAAGTCCAACTTATATACCTACTAAATAGATTTTTTTTCTCTTAAAAAAAAAGTAAGCATTTTTTTGTGTAAACGTAGTAGTAAGTATGACCATAGACTATAAATAGTCTATGGTATGACAGAACTTAAATAACTTGACAATACAAATGTAAAAAAAAAATCTAAAACTATTTGCATAAATGTGTTAAAAATATGGTAAATAGTAATTTCCCCTACTAAATGGCCTCCTGTGTTTGTTACTATTAATAGTGAATAGTTATAAAAGGTGTATTTTTATGAAAAAACTGCTTGCATCAGGGATTTAAAAAAGGAGATCTTTCGCTTTTAGAAAAGAAAAGGAGCCGTTGCATCAGAACTTTGAATGGTCTAAAATATGATGTCGGATTTTCACTATCTTTTCTAGTTTGCGAGACAGACAGACCACACAAAACCTAAGCGTCTTTTCCCCTTTCGGGGGCCGCTAATAACAAGCCGTCAGGCCCTAAAAAGATCAATGGCACAAGGGAATTAACTGTAAAAGATATCTATTTACAAATATGAACAACAACTCTTCCGCCATTTTTTGTAAACAAAAGGGGAGTAAACTCTGGAAATTGACGTAATGTATTTTTTGAGTAATGTTTACAAAACATTTAGACGTGGCCTTGTCGATCTAGATGTAATAGACAGTCACAGTAGCAATCTAACTTTTTAGTCTTTACTCTTTAGACATTATCTAGAAGAATGTAGTTCAAGATCTATTCTACATCTAGTCCTACTCTTATTTTTACTCTTAGATTAATCTTCTCTTAGTTTATTATTGTTTGATCCTGCATTCCTGGCTTATGGAAATTTGCGTATTAATAATTAGACTTAGTCTTATAGTATGCTTATTAGTTTAGTTAACAAGTCACAAGGACTCATTTCTCATATAAAGTATAATAATAAAGTAAAAAAGACAACACAACAGATACATACACATAAATAGAACAGACACAATATAAAGAGTTCATTGAGCGACTACACTGAGTCAGGCATATAATACACGAAAAACTGTCATTGATGAAAATATAACAAAAATCAAAGCATTAGGGTTCATTTTTGTTACTAGACATTTTTATAAATCAAATAAGAACATAAAACTAAAATTTTGGTTAACCTTGGTTAGGCCAATAATAGAATATGCATCCTCTGTTTTGGACCCCTCAACTCAAGAAAACATTTAAGAAACTGGAACAGACACAAAATAGAGCAGTGAGATTCCTAACAAATGAATATTCACTTCTGACTAGAGTAACGCCTTTAGTAAAATCACCAAATTTAGAAAGCCTTCAGTACAGAAGACTCAAAAGTAAAGTAGCAATTATACATAAAACACTGAACCATAATCTTCAAATACAAAAACAAAATTTAATAAAATACTCTGAAAGACACAAAGATAAAGGCACATTCCTTGTTCGATATGCAAGGACAAATTTGTATAAGTACTCCTTCCCTAGTGCTATAAGAGTATGAAACAGGTTGCCTGAGCCAGTCAGTGACTTGCAGAATTTAAGTCATTGGTTAACATGCATGAGATGTAGGACATAATCATCTTTTTTGAAGTAACGTCTGTATAATATTTAAGATAAGATACAATCTAGATCTACTAATCTACTTTTTATTTTTATATTTCTAGAAAATCTAGTCATAGATCTAGCTGAGATGATGAGCCTAGCTAGATCTAACCACATTAAAATCAGTGCAGTGAAAAAAGGTCGACTCATTGAGTTGAGTCAATGTCTGGACACTTTTACTTTATTTGTCACCAGACCAAAGTAACCAGCAGATATAATCTAGACTAGATAGACTACTCAGAAGTGATATTGTTCTTCTGTTTGTTTAACAAAGCCAAAGTTCAACAAATAGTTTTCACACGTGCCTAGCATTTGTCCAAAGTGAACAGACTTTTCCTCCATTAGTTCACTTCTACAACTTAACTCTTTCTCTCCGTAATTATTTTTTCACGTTTGGAAGACTTTCTTCATTTTGCTCATTACTATTTCACTCCCCTGTTATGATTAAGCTTCAATAGCTTTGTTATTTGTTGCCAGAAAATGTTGTATTTGGTAAAGAATTAAAGGGAAATGCATGCTCTTTTTATATAACACAAAGTCATGTTTTATTTAATTTAATGAAGTCCAATAAACGATCGTATCGTGGATTAGGAGAGAAAGAGTTAAGAATCAGAAAGTTGAAGAGATTAGGCTTTTATAAATTACAGACTTAAATTTCCTAGTTAGAATTATTTTGCAATCTTTGTTTTTTCTTATTATTTGGAAATGTACAATTACAATCTTCAAACTCTATAATGTATAACCCAGTGGCATAGCTAGGGTGTTTGATGCCCAGTGCGGCATCTCCTCATGATGCCCCCCTCTCGGATATAAAACTGCCAAATTATGTTATTATACGTTAAGAAAATATACTACAAATAAATATTACGAGCTTACTTGGTAGCAAAACTATCAATAATTTTATCAAAAAAATGTTCTCCACCAATGGCCTAGTTAGTGAAATGCATCGCTGATAGGTATTAATTCTTGATCAACTTATTTAAGTCTGGAAAACTTCACTTGCATAAAGCCACACTTACCGTAATTATTATTATTATAGCTTTTATATAGCGCTACTTTCATGTTTATATGGCATGCTCAGAGAGCTTTTTGGTCTAATTCCTTTTGTGGACCAGTGGGGGGAGGGGGTGTCTAGGAGGTGGTTTTCCGTGCTACCTTTAGGCGCTCAGTAAACACAACTCTGCCCGAGTTGGGTGTCAAACCTCGAGCCTCCTTCTAGGTAGCCAAGCCAAGCTCAAGCGCACTTGGCCTCTCGACCACGCTTCAGAAATATGTAAAAATATGATAATGCTACCTGAAGAGAATCTTGGACATTATTCTTTTTCTCTCAAAGCAGAATCTGGCATTCATTAGACATCACAAATATTTAGACAATATTTAGAACTGAATCATCTAGTGGCATTCTAGCTGATATCTTTTTATTTATTTTTTTTTAAATTCAAGATTTCAAACAGGTCCTTGTTTGAAAAGTTCAAAAGCTTCTGAAGAAATTGCGACAAACAGTTGATGCCTCTTTCGCTCCAGACGAAATTTGTTTTTGTCTATGTTGCTTTGCACACAGACTACAGGATATGCAAAAAGAGGTCACAGCTTTAAGCGAAGTAGGAAAAAGAGTAGGCCTCAAAATAAACCACCAAAAAACAAAAGTACTTAAAGTAAACAATAAACAAATTGGAGACATAGTACTGGATTCTCAGACAATAGACCAAGTAGAAAATTTTATATACCTTGGGAGTGTAGTCTGTATATCAGATGGAACAGATGAAGACATTAAACGCCGTATAAATCTAGCGTGTCAGACATTTACACAGCTAAAACCTACCTGGAAATCTCACATCTCAAACAAGACTAAACTTAACTAAGAATCTTTAACTCTAATGTCAAGGCTGTCCTACTGTATGGTTCAAAAACATGGAGATCAACTGAAGCGACAACAAAAAAAATACAGACCTTCATCAACAGATGCCTGAGAAATATCCTGAAAATACACTGGTATGGCAAAGTAGAAAACACCAAACTGTGGGAGATGAGTGGACAGAAAAATATAGAAGTGCAGATCTTAAGAGAGGAAGTGGAGATGGATTGGTCACACCCTTAGAAAAGATACCAGCAACAGAGCTAGGCAGGCCTTAGAGTGGAACCCCCAGGGAAAAAGACGCAGAGGAAGACCAAAAAGAACATGGCGAAGAAGAAGAAGAAGCTGAGAGGACAGGGAAGAGCTGGGAAACCATAAAAAAACTAGCTAGAGACCATGGAGAGTGGCATGTTTTTGTCAAGGCCCTATGTTCCATGAAGAACTCAAAGGAGTGATGATGATGATGAATACAGAAAACACTGAACCATAAATTGCAAATTCAAAAACAAAACCTAATAAAATACTCAAAAAGACACAAAGATAAAGGCATACTTCCTATTCCTTACTCTAGGACAAACTTCTACAAGTGCTTCTTTTCCCTAGTGCATATCCTGTAGTCTGTGTGATAATAGGGCTATGTCATCAGCGAATTCCAGATCTTCCAGTTTTTGTGTGAGAGTCCATTGGATTCCTTTCCATGCGTTAGAGTAGGCTTCTGTATTAGTGCTATTTTACTTTTTAGTCTTCTGTCCTGAAGTGTTTCTAAATTTAGTGATTTTACTACTTGTATAATTAATCAAATGTAAATATTCGTTTGTTATAAATCTCACAGCTCTATTTTGCATCTGTTCCAGTTTCTTTATGTTTTCTTGAGTTAAAGGGTCCCAAACATTCATCTTGACTGTGTCATTTTTTTTACTAAAGAAGTTTTATTCTATCATAAATATTGATCTGTTTGATCATATGTTGTTGTTTTTTTTGTATGACTTTGATAGGGTGCAGAAAAAAGTTCTCTGTTACAACAAAACTTTCAAGAAAACAAACTAAGGCCAAAGTACATATTTGCTATCTGTAAGAACAAATTTGTTCAAAGATAAGTTATCTATCAAATGGGTGGGATTCGACCCTCAGGGCTTAATGTTAACAAGCCAGTTGTGTTTGGACTCCTGGTTGCAGGTCTTGTACTATTTTTGGTTTACAGGTGAGACTTAATTTATGCATTCCTTAAGAAATGAAGATTATTATTTCCTTGTTCCTTATTTTCTTGTTTGAACTCTTAATTGCCAGGAAGATCATCAGGATGGTCATACAAACATATGATTAAAATTCCTAACTTTGATTTCTACAGATTGTGCATAGATAAGTAAATTGATACAAATAGACATTACAATAACAAACATATTTAATAATTTTCTTTATTGATTTTATCTGAAAGAAATTTTTTGGCATCACCAATGGGAGATAAAGTATCAAAAGAAGCTACGGTATTGAAGCCTGTGCCGTCACTTGATGAAAGTGAACTACAAACAAAAGTTGATGAAAATATGGAAGTTACAGTTGGAGATAAAGTAAGTTCAGAGAGTGGGGAAACAAAGGTTATCAGTTTTTTATTTGAAGTAAAAGTAACCTGAATAGCAACAATTTTGAGATGCTCTTCATATTTTTGTACAATCTACTGATAGCCATTTATTTCAAAATATAAAATTAAAACATAAACGCAATTTTACATTGGTCTAGATTCTGTCAGTAATTTATGAAAAATAATATAATAATAAAAACGATAAACCTTTTTTGTTATAACCGTGATATTTATTATAAAATTTATGAATGACAATCATATTTATAATTTATATTCTGTCAAATGAAAAAAGAACCAATTTGGATTTGATTATTTTGCTTTAACATAAGAATGTAACTATAAAAGAAAGCTAACAATAATTTCATAAAGCTGTATCCAGGCTTCTTTATACATTTAATACAATACTGCAGTAATGTTCCTAAAGCAAATAAAGAAATGACTAATCTTATAATTACCAAATGGAAAAATACATAACATTTAAAAGAGCGTGCATGACATCTAGATCTACATACAGAGAAAAAGTACTAGGAATAAAATTCAACATATCGTTGATTGTTTTATCATATATTTGTATATAAATATAATTTGTAATGTAATTATTCATTTAATTTGTAAATAAGTTTCAATATGCTTTTTTGTTATGAATAGACTGTCAAAGTGTATGTTCAACAAGTCATTAAAAAATCAAATCAGTTCAAGCTGGATGTCCTCTTCCTCCATGGCAATGCATTCAGCTCCAAGAACTGGACAGATCTCAAAACAACAGATCATGTCGCCAATTGGGGATATAGAGCCATAGCCATAGATCTTCCAGGTCTGAGTTTATCTTATATGTATTTATAATCCTTCACTGATACAAAAGTGTTTTAAGGTGTCCTTTTTTGAAAACTCTTGCTTAGTACTTTTCTTTGTTAAATACTTCATATTATCCATTTAATACTCCTGGTTAAATGTTTCTTTTTGAGCGAAGTGCATCATCCTTTGTAAGATAACATTAATCTAATCCAGCTTTTAAAATCAAATTCTCTGTATCTTTAAAAGGGTTCATTTTTTTTATAACAAAAACCTAATCTAGCTTCTAAAAATCAACTTCCTGTTTCCTTTGTATCTATTTATGCAACTTAGATTATTATTTTTTAAATATATTGCTACTGAACTAAGTGGTCAGAATAAACTATTGTTAAAAAATCAATATTTGTGTACAATACAAGGAGGCCCAAAAGTAAACACATAGACTATTTTTAATTTATTTGAAAATTTGACTCAAGAACAGCTGGAAATTCGTTATACCTCTTAATTATAAACATAAACAATTTAATCTCTCAGATGCTCAAAATATCCTCTTTCAACAATGCAACATTATTCAAATCTCTAAGCAATTAACTTCAACCACATAAAAGGTAGTAACAGTAAACCTACTTTCGGTCCACTGTATATTGGACATAGCAGTAGGCCATTTTTCTGATCTGGTTAACTATTGGCCACAGAAATTGGTGAGCTGTTTGTTTGTTTAATGTTTTAAAATGTTTTGGATGTTCCTTTAGAGTTGAAGATACTTTACTTCCTAGTCCAAACTTCCAGCAGGACGGCGTAGAATGGGAGCGGGCAGGGTTTGAACCCGGGACCATCGATAAATCCAAATGACAGTCCAGCGCGCAAACCGCACGACCAGGCAACCATTTACTAAATGTCTAAAACCATTTATGGATGTCAATTGATCCTTTGGCTGCTAAATACAATTAGTAGTAATTCCTGTACAGTCAGCCTACCTCTTTGAAAAGGTATGTAAATTAAATATATGATGATTACCATAGTATTTATATCATCTATGTGTTTTATTATGATGTGCAGGGAAAGGCAGAAGCTCCAGTGTTGAGGTAGAACCTGACAAATTCCTTGAAGCCTTCATTAGCAAACTTCAAATGACAAACATTGTAATTATAGCTCCTTCAATGAGTGGAAGGTATGCACTGCCATATTTATTTAATGAGCCAACCAAGGTCTCGGAAACTGTCAAGGGGTTTGTAGCAGTGGCACCTGTTGAGACAGAAACCTATGAAAGCAAATATTCAGCTAGCCAGGTTTGTCTTTAAAAAAAATATTTTAAAATTTGTTCTATTATTGATAGTAAAACACATTGTTCTGGTTAGTCAAGAAAGATATTGAAAATGCCAATGTATAAATATTTTTGGAATATTGTGAGTGATTTTCACTAAATTATGTATATCTAATATATATTAGGGGTGCACCAGATTACATTTTTTGTAATTCTGCTGGAGCTGAATATACCTATACCTACTATTTCTATATAATATATATATTTATATTGATAAGCTATTGTTATGGTGGCATTTACATCATTTCACTGACCCTCATCACAGCTAACACATACAGTTCTTTTGTGTTTGTTTTTTACTAGTCTAATAGTTTAAATAAGTTTAATTTTTTATCACTTATAATAATCTTAAAGTAAAACTGAAATTAATGTAATCTAAGTTAAGTGATGCATATTTATTTATTTAAAAAAAAATATAAGCATAGTTTTCCACTGCATATTTAATCATTAGGATGGCAACATCTTGCATCTCCATGACATTGATGCTTACTTATTCTCATTTTCATTTTCTTTGGTGACTTTTCATGAACTTCAAGTCTGCAGGTTTACTTTTTTTTTTCAATGCCAGATTTTTCTGATTCAAGCAGAATTTTCAACTCTTTTTTTTTTTCCCCACTTTTTAGATTCCAACTTTAATTGTTTATGGCAGCAATGATAAAGCAATTTCAACATTCCTACCAAATCTGGAGAAACTTCCCAAGCATAAAACAGCTGAAATCAAAGACGCTGGACATGCCTGCTACTTGAATAAGCCAGAGGAATTTCATAAAATATTGTACAACTTTTTATTAGAAGTATCATCTTGACTGGCAGAGCAAAGTTTGTTTTATCACTTGATGTTTGATGCACAATGTGCTGTTCCAAATGTATGATATTTTGCCCTAATGTTAGATGGTGTTTTAAAACTGATATAC
Source organism: Biomphalaria pfeifferi (assembly GCA_030265305.1). Lineage (NCBI taxonomy): Eukaryota > Metazoa > Mollusca > Gastropoda > Planorbidae > Biomphalaria > Biomphalaria pfeifferi. Next base: position 4,267,418 of record JASAOG010000013.1, read on the forward strand.
AAATGTATTGAACAAATATGATTGGACAAATTTCTGTTTTGTGGTGAGTTGTGTGTTGAACATCTTGACTTTCTGTAAACAATATTATTTTTCTCAGAACTGATAATAGAAGACAGGAGAGCTGCAGGTGTTCCACTTTTAAGGAATACTGATGTATGCAAGTGGGACATGAAACTCTTCAGAATCGACACGAATCTTGAGTTAAACAGTGTAACATAGACTATGTCATACAAAATAATTCAGTTTTTTCACTGTTTCGTCCATCATTTCAATTTTGTAAAAGTCAAATTCAATTGTTTATTGTTAACATCAATCAATACTTACAAAAATAAAAAAAAATATAACTATGAATATTATATCCTTATACCTTAACATATCTAAGCAAACATAAAGGAACAATGAAAAATCTAGTTTTGTTTGAGGGCATTACTGTATAATGGAATGTATTTAATAGTTAAATCAGTTATTGTTCTTGCCATTTATTGGTTTTCTCATGTAGAAATTATTTTTCTAGTGATTAAATCTACTGATACATGTATCTTTAATATTGGGTTATAAATACAGGGTTTGTAACCATTTGCTGTGTTACATTTTTTCCTCATTATTTATCAGGCCAGACAAAATAAAATGCATTGTAATCCTCTTTTATCATCGCTGCCTGCATAGGTTACCAAGAAGCTTCAACTAGACTTCTGGGTTCTGGGCAAGTCATTACAACTGTCTTCCCATCTGCTTCCAAATCTAGTGCTATGTTTTTCTGGGCCATCCTATCTTCTTCTTTCTTTGGGGGTTCCTGAGGGATTGTCTTGTGAAGGCTGTGGCCTTTCCATCTTCTTTTTTCTTTGGGGGTTCCTGAGGGCTTGTCTTGTGAAGGCTGTGGCCTTTCCAATGCCAGCATCTCTGAAGGATCTTCTTCAATAGGCTGCTGCTTAGTTCTGTGCCACAATTTTTTTATTTTGTGATCTAGTCTGGCCAGGGGCTCTTAAGGATCATGGTTTATATGCTAACATTATATTGTGCTTTAACATGTAGCAAAAGATTTATTCTTAACATTGTGGTATTTTGTTGTTGAGTGTCTTATTTACTACTAAATGATGGGATAACATTGAGTTTCATTTTGTATTTCTCTATTCATGTTAGTTAATTGGATTGATAATAGGACATTGTTAGAAAAAAAAGTTAATGAAATGAAGAGAGTGTATTATTTTGTTTACAATGTAACTGTTCCAATCTGTTTTACCAAAAGCAAGACTGTATTTTAACTATAACACTAAAATTGTGTCTATAGCATGAACAAATGCATCAGTGACAACCGGCCTGGATGTTTTCTTCTCCATTATACTGTGTTATTCTCCTATCTTCTCCTGAAATCATGCATTCCCTACAGTATTTATGATTTGTTAGTTATAAATAGGATAAGTTTTAATAAAAAAAAAGATATGTAAGGCTGATAGATGGAGATGATTTTTTTCTTTCACTAGAGGATGAAATTTATTATGTAGTTTAAAGCTCACCAAATCACAAAATGATTGGATTTCTTTTCGTTGACACTATTTTAATAAAATACCTTGAAAGATTTGCTAAATACAAGTTTTGACATTTTTTTCCTGCACCTTTTGGTTGTCCACTTTTTACAAAGCTTGTATCCACCCACTCTGTCTGTCTGTCTGTTCAAAAGCTTTTACATATTTTTTCTGCCACATCCATTTTCGGATTAATTTGAAACTGCACAATTATTCATTAGCATAGACAAGACATGAATCAATAAAAAAAAGTTAATCATTTGTTTATTAATTATTGGTAATTAATTATTTTGTTTGATACCAACAAAGGAAATTAATCCTTTAGTATTTACAGATATGGCTAAATGTGTAGGGTTTGGTCTTCTTAGATAATAGATAATTGTAAATGTCATTTCTCCCACACCCATTCTTGGATCAAGTTGAAACTTTAAACAATCATTTATTGTACCTAACAAAACATGAATTAATAAAAAAATATCTAACTATTAATTAATTATTGGTATTAACTATTTTGTTTTATATCAAATTAAATAAGGAAATAACTTCTACATATTGAAAGATATTGTAGTGTGGAGTTCTCCTTTAGATAAGCTTTGTTTTTTTTTTCAAGGATTTTTTCATGTTTGCTTGTTTCTCTTGTTTGTTATGGTATACTTTTAGATGACTTCTTTGCAGTCATCTTCCTTGTTCCCAGTCATGTTGCTCTCTTGTTACCTGACAATGTGATATTTGTACATATTAATACTGCTGTGGATTTCTCTGCACCAATCATGATAGTTTGTTTTTTTCACACATTCTTACAGTTTAAGCAGTTTTGTGTTTTTAGTGTGTGTCACATGGTATGACTTTAATTGAAATGAGCAGTCAGTTGGTTTGAATGTAAACTGAAAATTGCCACACACCATATTTGGAATGCTGGTCTGGACAGTCAATTTTTATTTCCTGAAAAATGTTAACATGAGCCCTCTTTTTAAAGTCTCATTTTTTTTACTTTCTCGCTAAATTTTTTCACTTTATACTATTTCACTTTATCACTGAATGATGTCTGCTTTTAGATGACACATCTCCTTTTACACTGTTATTGTCAAACTTTCTTGATCTTAATTTGGGTATTACATGCCTACTAAAATAAAAAAATATATTACAGGTGATATAGTTTGTTCTATAACAGGTAGATTGATCTGATGCCAATTATTAACATGAGTATGAAGCAATCATTCTAATGATCCACCACACTTTACTTCTACTCAGAAGATGTCAGCACAGGATTGACTTTATTCACTTCCAGAATAAAAATCCCAACCGCACAAAGATTTAAACTAAAGACGACTCTCATTTTGAAGGCAAACTCTTATTGTCACATTGACTTCTTATCCAAAAATGTAAAACCAGTATAATCACTTATGCAAATCTTACTCAAAAACACGTCAATGTTTCACTAGTGAATAGACTTTTTTATATGGTCTAATTAGTTAAGAGAAGACATTTAAAAACATTTAATTTTAGAGATCTTATAAAAGAAAGATTCATCCTTTCACCAATCCATTTATTGATGACAGACATGTATAGTATTATGTTTAGTGTATTTTATAAGTAATATAAATTGATTTTTGATCAAAATCATTTGTTCAAATTCATCCTGTCACTGATTCATGATTTAACTAGTTAAATTCAGATTATTATGGCAGATATATGGTTGATTTTTCTTTCAAAGCTATTGAACAATCCTTGTCACCACTTGCAATAGTTCTTGTAAATGGTTTATTTATGAGTATCCAGTCCTTTCAATCATTTTATTTTCAATTCAGCACAAAAATTTACTTGTCTTTATCAAGGAAAAAATTTGTGTCTTTTGTGTAAACTTTGGCTACTGTCTTACAGTACATTACACATTGTAGTTAGCATTTTTCTCCACTGTAAGAAGAATCCATGTCATCATTTTTTAAATACTTCATATTTATACCCTATTATTTCATTGGCTTTAAGGATCATGACATTTTGAGGTAGCTTAAAGTTTCTCATGTTGGGACAAAATGTGTGCATTTAATTCACTTTAATTAATTATGCTGATTTTTTCTTACTTTCAATGCTTTCATTTTTTTTTGTAAATAAAGTTTTGAAAGTATTTTAGCTTTTTAATTTTGTTGTACATGTTTACTGATTGAATTTCAAAATGATGCATATAATGTTATTCATCTCAATCTACCTGCAGGCAATGTTTGTTTGTTCTATACAAAACTCACTAGTAAGTTTTATCAAGCCTGGAAGAACACAAGAATTGACTTGGCCTATTCTCAAACTAATATCATAGTAGAAAAGAAGGGAAAAAATGTTAAGCTTCTGTGGACTTAAAACTTATGATTTTTAAAGAACTGCATGCAGGATTTCATGAGTCAGTATTTTTTTTATTGAATGTCTAAAGAAGAATCAGTGAAAGCTCTCCCAGAACGAATACCAATATGTATGAATAAAAAATGAAAAGTGTATTGAGCATTCTAAAATTATGATGAAAATGTTGAGATGAAAGCCATAATAATGAACTTCATAATCATATTTGTAAAGTCTTTTAAAAACAAATATATGATTATGAAATAAATAAGATTGCCTTAAATTTTAAAGTACATAAAATATTGAATACAAATTATACAATTTTCCATTCAGTCTCAATAAAGAAAACTGCAATATCTAATCTTAGTCGTGCATCAAGCGAATGAAATTGACTATTTCAGAAAGTATGTGTCACGCTGTTTAGGAGAGCGCTTTGTATTGTCTCCACAATCATTTGACTTATGCCAATTCGGAGATGCCTTCAAATCTATATCAAATCACTGCTAGGATACACTGAAGCAGCCCAGAATTTAATTTGTTGAGTTGTCTTTAAATTCAGTTCCATAAAACAAGTAATTCAAACTATAAATCACAAAAATAACTTGGCTGACATAAATAAAACTAATAAGAGTTGAAATACTACACAGTGAAGATACAGGTGATCAATAATCCCTTACGATATAAGCATAACAATAATAATTCAATGCTGAATATTTAAAACAATGGCCACTTCTAACAATCATTAACGACCGTGAATCATGACCAACAACTTACCTTGAACAATGATTAGCGACCAACGAAGCAGGACGTTTTGGCGTGTGACAAACTTAATTACATATACATGCATACATAATGTCACGTGGTTTAATGGACAATATTAAGACCCATACAATAGTATGATGTCACGTGGTTTAAACGGACAATATTAAGACCCATACAATAGTAGGCCTGTGATGTTACTTGGCATACAAACAATAGTAGGCCTGTGATGTTACTTGGCATACAAATAATTACACAACAAACTGAAGTCCAAAATCTAATGGATAAAAGACTTTAGTTCTTCCCCAAAACAAATTTAACACAATCACAAAATTAGATGCGTATTATTCATTTTAAAGGCAAAGTAAATGGAATATTTATAATGTGTTTCAAATATTCAGCCCCAATAAGACCAGGGTGCCAAAACGTCGTGTGCCAACTAACTTCGATAGCTACCTTCATTTTTATATTGTAGTGTGTAGGCCTATAGATCTTTCTGAATAGTTTCCGAATCAGATGGAACTTACAATGACCTTCCCGTGGTTCCATTTTTTCATCTCCCATTCAGTTTATACAAGTCAATTGTTCTCCAGAAAAATCTGCATAATTTTCCACGCACACTCAATGTGACCTAATAATGCGTTATTATGGGCTGTCAAGCGTGACACTATGCACGTACACATGTGACTAGCCCGCTCTTTCTCTTCTGGAGAACTGCTGTGTGAGCAACATCGTTCCGACCACAGCTAATGCCTTGCAAGCATTCGTCTCATTTCCATGAGATAATCCATATAGTCGCTTCGGAGCTGAAGGAGGCCTTAAAACTAATTAATACGATTACATTGCGACAATTACTTTGCTATATGCAAAAATATATTACAATACCGTTTTACTGTCAAAAAGAGTTGAGCCAAAACTCTTGAAACTCTAGGCCTGTAAGCCTGGAAGAGGTCCAAGCTTATATCCATATTGAACACACCTATTTCCAATGGGTCGGACACACCAAATGCACTGACTAGAATACGAGGCCGAAGGCCGAGCACACCGGGAGCCACCGCCATTTTCCTATAGTTTAACCAGCTGAACGTGCAGGACTTGTCATTGAAAAAACTGTCCCTTAAGGAACGGCGCATAGATTCTGACAACGTAGCAATCTCTCTTACAGATCCGCATTGTGCAATATGGGAATGCTTTCGCACTCAGACACTCCCACGGAAGTCTTGTTTTACTGCACATTTAGCCTAAGCATGACCTAAGCTTTTCCTGAAACGATTGCGTTGAGGCAGGGTAGTATACCCGGCAGTTAAGGTTTACAATACGAAAATATGTAGTACTAAAGGTTTTATGCATTGTTTGACGGTTGCTATCTCTTTTGATTGTTGAAAATGTATCAAAGTAACACCACTAGACTTATTCATTTAACTGGGAAAATCTTTAAAAATTAGATTTCAATCTAGATCTATTTGTTTATGAGATATAGAATATATAGATCTAGATTCTATATCTAGATTTAGTCTAGTAGACCTAGAATGTAATGTTGATACGATCCAATTTTTTTTTTTTTTTTTATATAAAAGGGGAGGGAATTATTCTGAGGCGGAAATAGTGTAAAGTCTACATGGATAGTGTTCCCTTTATTATGGCTATTTACTTTGCTTTAATTTCTAGATCTAGTCTAGAGTCTAGAAGGCTATAAGTACGGTATAATATTGACATTTCATATTTCGATTTAGATCTATCATTTAGTGAAATGGCTTTCCAGATTTAACATTACCAACATCTCAAGAAAATACAAAAGATGCAGGGCTATTGCAACGTTCTTAAGGTAGATCTAGATCTTTAGACTTTCTACTTAGCCTTGAGCCTGAGCTCTTACTTTAACTTTAGTTTAGTCTCTTTCAGAAATTCAGTAACTACTCTTTGCTTTTACTTTTAACTTTATTATTATATTAGCTTTTTATTATTAATTTTTACTTTTTTAGTTTTTATTCATCATTCACCATTTCAGACATTCAAAATCCTAAATTAGTCATATTAAAATGTAAATAAAATGATAAATAAATGAAATATTGAATCTTCTAAAATATGTATAACAGTGTTAACTTAAAACTGTGACATCTCATCTGTGTCCTTAGTCGCCAGGCCTACCTTAGACCTTAGATCTAGAATATAGTCTATAATCTATTTCTAAATTTCTATCTTATTCTGACCCAATAGATCTTGATCTAGTTATAGGTTTTTCCTAGAGCTATTGGAAAGACAGTATAGATACTCTGCCCTTGCCAGCTGGGTCCGGGGCGGAGCCGCAACACCATGCATTATTTCCGGTATATATACTGCATATTATGAGGTATCTACAGTGCATTATTCTGCTACCCTTCTATTAAAAACTTGTAGTTAAAAACCAAATCTGCTATTAATTATACTTTATTAATGAAGACCAGCAACTGGTAGTAATTGGAAACTATAGTTTCGCTTGGGTTTTTTTTATTAGAGGGGGAGGGTAACGCTTAAAGAATATGATGACTGTAGTTTGCTTTAGTTTTATTTTAAAGAGGGTTATTTTTAACATGAAAACCTCTGGAGGGGGTCTTAACTAAAAGCCTTCTGGAGGGGGTTTAAACTCAAAACCTTTCTTGGCTACACTCATAGAATCTGGTAACTGTCATTTGCTTTAGACTAATTCAGGGGTTCTCAACCTATGAGTTGTGACCCCCTTGGGGGTCGATTGACGACTTGCCAGGGGTCGCCTAAGACCATCGAAAATATGGATTGTTATAGTCTACTCTTCTATTGCTGTATGTGTGTGTTGGGGGGGGGGGGGGTCATGCAGAGTGGGGAAATGTTAAAAGGGTCGCCAAGCTTAAAAGGTTGAGAACCACTGGACTAATTAATGTCCAAAAACTCCAGGGGGGGGGGGGTAAACCAAAACCCTCCTTCGTTACCCCAATGGAACTTGGTGACTGTTATTTGCTTTATTTTTTGTTTTCTAGAAGAAGGGGGTTTTAACCTGGAAGGGGAATTTAAAGTCAGAACTCCCCCTTGCAAGAGACTAACTAGAGTCTAGTCTAGGTACATCTAGATGTTTTAAAAATGTTTTACATGTTTTGGATGTTCCTTCAGAGTTGAAGATAATCTACTTCCTAGTTCAAACTTCCCACAGGATGACAGGGGATGGCAGTAGGCAGGGTATGAACCCTGTACCATCGAGGCGAACAAATGACAGTCCAACACGCATACTGCACAACGTAGGTCTTACACTAAGTGTAATATGAGTTCTTTTTTCCCTGAAAATCTTTGTGAAAGTACAAGTTTTAAAGTACATCTACTTTAGTAGTAGTTCACTTTCAGAATTACAGTAAGTCTCAAACTGTGGAAATTAGAGGCACACATCGCATAGATTTGATCTATAAGTCTACCTATACCTCACTCTCATGCCTAGATCTAGATACCCTGAAGTCTTTCCTGCTCTAGAAGAAAGTCCATATTATCAAGGAAAACAATCCTTTAAAACCCTTAGCCACAGAAATAGGAAAATCTCAAACCTTAATTAGTGTCCTTTGGTTTTCATAAAAAGAAATGTAAGAATTGTCAATTATTTTAATATTGCTATGCTTTAAAAAAAAATTAATCCAGTTTATTCAGAAATAAATTTAAGACTTTAAAAGAACCTCACTTATCTTCTCAGAATTTCTGTAACTGTGATTATAGTCATGTTAATGTTATAGTCAACATAAAATATTTGAAGCATTATTTTATAAAAATATTTTTTAGCCCAAAAAATGTTTTTTTCTAGTTTTCCAACAGCTGTGTTATGATTTGTTTTTCTGTAGTTCCTGTTGAGAAGCATTAACTTTAGTTTGGATTGATTGACTGTATGTGTGTGGAGGGGGAAGCAGAATTTGTCAAACAAAAAAAAGATAGGGAACCATTAAGCTGAGAGCCATATTTAAGTCATTGGTTAATATGCATGACTGTATGCATGACGCATAGGACGTAATCATCTTCCTTTTTGAAGTAACGTCTGTATTATATAAGATTAGATAAGATTTTAGTTAAGGGAGGTCTTAGAAAATAAACAGGCCAAGAATAATATATTTTTTTTTTACAGTTATTTTTGTTCTGATTAGTTATCTTCATGCCCAATAATTTAATATTCAAATATTTTTTTGTAATTTCCTAAAAAACTCATCATTTACTTTTGAGTTTCAATTAAAATGTGTGTTATACTTCTTTGGTCTGTCAGTGTGGTGATGCTAAATTTTACTCTGGAAATCTAACTCAATACCTCTTTGTTGTTACCCAGTGATTGGTTTGTAGCTTGTAACAGCTAGCATAACAAAGCTGATGTAGGGGTATTATATTTTTAATATAGAACTTCAAATAAACTTGAAAAAACTTCTTAATTAACTAAAACTTTATGTACCTTTTTATAACAATATGCACAGAGTCATCTTGAAAGTAGATGGATGTAGAAACTAGTGAAATGATAATCAAAACTCAGTACAAATGCATGCCGTTTCTTTCACAAATCTCTTCAACTTTTCCACCACCCATTCTCTTGAATTACGACATACCACCTCATGGTTTCATCAGAAACTCTTCAGCCTACACAACCAAAATCATCCGCTCCCCCTTTTCTTAATGGTTACATTTTAACCTGCACATACACTTCAATTCCAAACATTAGTTACCGTATTCTTAGTCTTTGACGTATTGGCTTTATGACATATGCATGTTCTTGCATGCCTATTTCAGCTTGAGCTTAGTGCACATGTTTTTAGTTTGACTTTTATGTGTGTGTGTGTGTGGGTTCAAACAGGAGTGTTGCACATATGTTAGTACTGAAAGATTTGTTTGTTGACCTGTGCGCACCATGTTTTGTTTGTTGTTTACAGTTGATCATACATCGTTACTAGATGTATGCTCCATGAAAGTAACAAATTACAAACTGGTTCTATTTGTAAAGTCTAGATCACATCTTGAGCTCATCACTTGTATCGGAATAGCCTTTTGATGAGTCTTTGAGGAAAAACAAACTAAAAGACCTCCCAATATCTGAAATGTGCTAAGTATCAGGCTGTGAGTCAACTAAATACGTTCTTGTCATGACTTCTGAAGCGTTCACTAGATCGGTTATACTTCCGAAGCGTTCATTAGATCGGTTATACTTCCGAAGCGTTAATTAGATCGGTTATACTTCCGAAGTGTTCACTACATCGGTTATACTTCTGAAGCGTTCATTAGATTGGTTATACTTCCGATCCGAAGCGTTCACTAGATCGGTTATACATCCGAAGCGTTCACTAGATCTGTTATACTTCAGAAGCGTTCACTAGATCGGTTATACTTCAGAAGCGTTCATTAGACCGGTTATACTTCCAAAGCGTTCTTCCGAAGTGTTCATTAGATTGGTTATACTTCCGAAGCGTTCATTAGATCGGTTATACTTCAGAAGCGTTCATTAGATCGGTTATACTTCAGAAGCGTTCATTAGATCGGTTATACTTCAGAAGTGTTCATTAGATCGGATATACTTCTAAAGTGTTCATTAGATCGGTTATACTTCCGAAGCATTCACTAGATCAGTTATACTTCCGAAGCGTTCACTAGATACTTCTGAAGCGTTCATTAGATCGGTTATACTTCTGAAGTGTTCATTAGATCGGTTATACTTCCAAAGTGTTCATTAGATCGGTTATACTTCCGAAGCATTCACTAGATCGGTTATACTTTCGAAACGTTCATTAGATCGGTTATACTTCCGAAGTGTTCATTAGATCGGTTATACTTCCGAAGTGTTCATTAGATCGGTTATACTTCGGAAGCGTTCATTAGATTGGTTATACTTTCGAAACGTTCATTAGATCGGTTATACTTCCGAAGTGTTCATTAGATCGGTTATACTTCGGAAGCGTTCATTAGATTGGTTACACTTCCCATACGTCCACTCTCAAGATTCGGTAATCATTGACACTGTAACTCGCATATAAGAGAACCCCCCCCCTCCTGCTTTATCTCTATCCCTAGAAGAGATAGCCGGTCTTTGATTTAAACTTAGATCTAATTGAAGTAGTATTAAACTTATGTATTAGGTACATCTCTAGAGACTTATTCGTTATTGTATTTTTAAATGGTAAGCACCACAGGGAAAGACTCTGCTTTTGTAATTGTGCTCTTATAGAAATGAAAGGTGTCTCTGAACCTGTCTGCAGGCCCGGCGCCATATTATTCAATTTTGGGGGGGGGGGGGGGGTTCACATATTTACGCGGCCCAGAATTAAAAAGCAATATTAATATAAATTTTCTTCTTCTTAGTTAGAATCTACATGTAGATATAAAAATGGTGTCCAAATTAGACTCTGACATTTAGTGTGTCTATATTTGACGTACTTCCCCTATATCAAAATTTTCCATGTAAAAGCAGTGTTAACCCAATTAAATTTAATGTTTTTGTAAATTAAAAAAAATGCACAAAACCTACTTTTGAGCAAAAAGTTAACCACTTATCCAGATGTAAATGCAAATGCAAATATTATGCAACATGCAAATATTATTGAATAATCAGGTGGGTAGTTCATTGTTCAAACAAACAAACTCTATGGGGTATGTAATGAAGTCATGTACAAAAATTCAACATTTTTAAAAGTAGCTAGCACGTTGCACTTTATGACTGATGAATTCATTTGCCGTTGATTTGAGATCTAGCTTATCAGTCCGTTCCTTGTGGATGTTTAAAATCATGACATGGTTCAATCTTTCTTGTCCCATTGTTGCCCTTAAATAGGACTTAACACGTCGCATTGTTGAAAATGATCGCTCAGAACTTGCGTTGGTTGCAGGTATGCATGCCATCAACTTCCACACCGTAACAACCTCTGAGAAAAGTGATCTCTGAGAAATTCAAAATCCAATAATTTCCTTTTTTAGATGTGAAAGGTCCACATGATTCATTTGGTTGAAAAGTGATGGTAGAAGTAGTAGTTGTATTGATAGTGTATCCTTATTTAAGTCTTCCTTATAGAAATCAGTGACAAAGTCCAGCTCCTTTTGGTAGTTTTTATTGTTGCAAGCGTACAGCAACAGATCTTCAGATTATTTTAAAACTTTATATCCTTCTTGAGCGAAACGCGACTTGATGCATGCCACAGTTAGCTCTAGAACTTCAAAATATAACTGTCTGTAATAGGACTTAACATCCTGATGATGATATGCATCGCCAGTAGAAATTTCATATCTTTTTGGCATGTTTCGTTTTCGTGGTAGCTTTGGTTCCTCTATTTCATATTCAGTTGACAGTCGAATGACTTTCTCCCAAAACAAATTATACGAGCTTTCATCTCGCATTTTGTCTAAGGTAGTGGTAACCAAATCTGCGAGATGTTGCTCTTCTGTTGCTGACACATTTTCAGATTGCAGGGAACGACTTAGATTATCCGTATGTAGGAAAATGATTTCTGCAATGAGCAATCCAAATAGAAAAGAGAAATTTTCCATAAGTGATCTGACACCGATTATTCTAGCTTTTACTTCTGAATCCAAGTTCCTTTGTTCCAGACATTCATACCACAATCGAAGTAGGACAGAATAATTTGTTTCAATGCTTTTGAGAGTTTCTCCTCTAACAGTCCATCGGGTCGAACTCATAACACGAATTCCAGAGTTATCAAGTTTCATCTCTTGGCGTAATTTATGAAATGCGGTTTCTCGTTTAGGGGAGAATTTAATTAGTTTTGTTATTTCAAAAGATGTATTTAATGTATCTCGGAACAAAGCAATATCTTTGAAAACATCAGATACAGCTAAATTCAAGGAGTGACCATAACAGTGACTAAACGTGGCTCTAGGTTCTAGATTTTGCAACGCCATTTTTACATCCCGACATGTTTGCAGCTCCATCAAAACATAGACCTCTGCATTTTTTTATATCAAGATTGAGTCTGCAAAGTACGTCCATTAACGCGCTAAATAGTGTATCAGACGATATATTGTCTACCTGATACAAGCCCAAAAAGTCCTGATGAGCTGTGAGTTCCTTGTCGATCCACCGAAGACAAACTGTGAACTGTTCTTTCACTTTCACATCACTTTCAATTGAGTAATGTAGCCAGTCATGTGTTTCACACCATTCACTGCGAAAACTGCGGTTTTTGCAGACTTGCCAAATTGAGTAAGTGGAAAATGAAAGGACTTATCTGGATGAAACTTGTCTGTTTTAGGATCAATAGTACATTTAGTAGAGCCAGCTGATGTTGATCTATATTCACTGGTAGAATTAGCTGATGTTGAAGTAGATTTAGTAGAGCCAGCTGATGTTGAAGTAGATTCACTGGTAGAATTAGCTGATGTTGAAGTAGATTCACTGGTAGAATTAGCTGATGTTGAAGTACATTCCTTAGAGCCAGTTGATGTTGAAGTAGATTCACTGGTAGAATTAGCTGATGTTGAAGTAGATTCACTGGTAGAATTAGCTGTTGTTGAAGTACATTCCGTAGAGCCAGTTGATGTTGAAGTAGATCCTGTTGTACATATAAATTATGTTATACATTAATAATGATATACAGTTTACATAAAACCAAAATAGAAGAAAACCTAAGTAAAATAAAACCTTGTTATTTACACGCAGGGTGGTAGGTGATAGGATCATCAAGGCTGAAGGACTAGTTAACTTTCGAAGTAGAAAGTCTTTACCAAAAATGCCGCAACGGCATATATACCAACGAAATTATTATACAATACTCAAGTGCAAATGAATTAATAACTTACCAAAGAAACTCGTTAATTTTCGGCATTTGGTTGCTGATTGCTGTAATTTCGCATGTCTTTTTTCTCTAACTTTTTGTGCACCTCCTTTTTGCATTTCGTTTGCTAAAGTAAAATTGAGTGACTGAAGTACTGATAAAAATAAGTGAGGAATGATTATAACAATAAATAAGAACTCCTCAATAAATGAAACTATTGTACTATTTTGGGTAAGCCAAATGTCCTATTAATACTGTCTATACCTATGGTCACCGTAGTTGACCACAGCTCCGCCACCCCACTACAGACTCCAGCATACGGATGCACTGGAGAACATTATAATAGTTTGAGAGATGGAGAGTCCATATTTAAAAAGACAGATTTTATTATCACCGTTCTCGTATTGCGTATTCAAATGGAGATATAGCCCTACCAGTGGCGCATTTAATGGGGGGGGGGGCATCAGGCCATGCCCCCCCCCCTTTTCATTTAATGAGGGCCATGACCCAATGGTCATTGCAATTAATAACCCCTCCATCGTGCCTCCAACCCTTGAAGTGCCCCCCTCCTCCCTTCAAGAAATTCTAAATAGAGCCCCGCCATTCATCTTCATTTTTTAAATCTATTTCCGGGAGTGTATAGTGAAGTCCACCAGCGGCCTGGAGGGGCACTTGCCCCCCCCCCCCCCGGCCCCCCCTTTTGCGCGGGCCTGGTCTGTCACATTGATCTTATAGAAATGAAAGGTGTCTCTGAACCTGTCTGTCGCATTGATCTTATAGAAATGAAAGGTGTCTCTGAACCTGTCTGTCACATTGATCTTATAGAAATGAAAGGTGTCTCTGAACCTGTCTGTCGCATTGATCTTATAGAAATGAAAGTCTCATTTCAACATCTCCTTCCACATTCTCCAAAAAGTTTGTGTTACTCAGTAGCTGAAGATCATTTCACGGCGCAATAGTCCAGAGGTTCTAAAACTTTTTTGACCTGGGGACCCTTTTATATAGTCAAAACTTGCCACGGACTCCTTTTCGAAAACTACTGCAATAGTCACATGCAGCTGCACCCTTCACTTTTTTTTTCTATTGACAGAAACATGAACATTCTGGCCTAATGAATTTATTTTAGTTTATTCAGTTCTTTTTCACTCGTACACATTCGTGATTATTTAAGCTACATTCATGATTATTTAGGCTACATTCATGATTATTTAAGCTACATTCATGATTATTTAGGCTACATTCGTGATTATTTAGGCTACATTCATGATTATTTAGGCTACATTCATGATTATTTAGGCTACATTCATTAAGTGCATGTATCTAATGACAGTAGCTGATGGACATAATCAGTTGGCAGTACGACACCAAAAAGTGGAACGAACATTCGCATTGTCTTCTACAAATTCTTATTATTAAAAAGTATAAAAAATATAATCATAATTTATAATGATAATTCGTTGTTGGTTAACTCATTCTCAGTGTTGTCATTGGTTTGTAGATCTGGTGTTTAGGTTTTGATAGTCGTAAATTTATATTGCGTTCCACCTCTTACCCACGAAAAGCCTACACGCGCCACTAGATTGACCAAAATGACTAAAATGACGTAATCAGTCTGCCAAACTTTGCGACCAAATAAGTGTTGGCCTTGTTCGGTAATTTGTGGAATTAAACACGTTTCGTTTCCAGTCTGCTTAGCACATTATTTAACTTGGTCGGTGCCCAACTGCAGTGACATTGTTTCTTCTGTGTAGATTTGTACATAGTTTTGATTTTTTTTTCCAATCAAATTAGTGTATAACTTTTATAGATTTTTGGTGAACCATTCTAGATTGAATTCAAGTGTTAATGCTGCCAGGTGAATAGCAATTAGGTTGACGGTTAGCGTTCGTCAAACTGTGGTCACCGGGACGGTTACAAAGTAAACACTGCATTCGTTTCAAGGCGAATATTTTTATTTTTTTTATATAAACCAGAATTGAATAATCTGCACTAGTTAGAATTTAAAGCCGCAGATTTCTTTGTGTGTGTGTGTGTGAGTATGTGTGTTTGGGAGAAGAGAATATGATTAAAATGTTTTTTACTGATCTGTTTACTATAACCTTTAATTGACCTCTTTACAATAACATTTATTTCTCCTCTTCATTGTAATCTGTATGTCTTCCTTTCACTAATGTCTGAATGTCTCCCTTTCACTAATGTCTGTATGTCTCCCTTTCACTAATGTCTGTATGTCTCCCTTTCACTAATGTCTGTGTGTCTCCCTTTCACTAATGTCTGTGTGTCTCCCTTTCACTTATGTCTGTGTGTCTCCCTTTCACTAATGTCTGTATGTCTCCCTTTCACTAATGTCTGTATGTCTCCCTTTCACTAATGTCTGTATGTCTCCCTTTCACTAATGTCTGTATGTCTCCCTTTCACTAATGTCTGTATGTCTCCCTTTCACTAATGTCTGTATGTCTCCCTTTCACTAATGTCTGTATGTCTCCCTTTCACTTATGTCTCCCTTTCACTAATCCCTGTGTGTCTCCTCTTTACAATAACATTTACCTCTTCATTCTACTTCTCTCCCCCCCCCCCCCCAGTTTTTTACACCAACATTTAGTTCCTATTTATACAAACGTATTAACTGTATTATCTCATACCAGTACAGGCGATAAATGTATTATCTAGAAGACATGGTAGTGGGTATAAAGGCTTTGAATGTTCTCTTGAAACCAGTGCCAAAATAGTCCGCTTCTAATTATTTAGCAATGCGATAATGAAGTTATTTAAACCAAACCTAGTTTCTCCTGGCCATGGAAATACCTGAAGGTTATCTTGAGGTGATTGGGAGTCCCCATTATTCGGTGCCACAATTAGACCAATGAGATCAAGGCAAAGCTATTCTCAAGTTATCTTTGAGACCAAATAAATGCACGACTTTATCCTGCAACATTCTCTCTCTGTTAGGTTTCAGCTGTGTTTACATTCTGAGGCCGTGAGAGTTTCGAAGAGGGGAGCTCTTCAAGGTCGTGATTACATCATACACAAACTGAACCATTTACCTGGCGAGTACAAAGTTGAGTTACTTTTGAAAGTCTCCAAATGCATCCACAGATCTTGACCTCATTGTTCTTTCTAGTGTTAATTTGGGGAACAGGTCATACTAGAGAAGTTATAATATATAAGAACAAACACACCGTGCTCTTCTATTGGTAGGCGAGCTAACAAAAATTATTTTAGGATGGAAATAAACTAATAGGCTAATAATAGACATATAAATGATACAGATGTGTTAATGAGTATAAAAAATTCATTAATGTTGTTATAAACCTGGTGGTGGCACAGATGGGGGTAGTGGTGTGAGTGTAGTCAGCCGACGCAAATCGCCCCAGGCCAGCGCAAGACGATCGGTCAACCGTGACGAGTTACGACGGTCAGCCGAGACGAGTGTCAACATGACGGTTCTAGAGGGATCGGCGTCGTGAACAGAGCTCAGGAGCGTCACGAGGGATGTAGTCATGTGACGAAGCTAGAAATGTCCAGCGACGTTCTGTCCTGTTCTAGAAGGCCAGCAGGGACCCTATATAAAGAGCGGAGATGTCGCAGTCAAGACGGTTCACGACAGATTGTCCACTACAGCCCGGTTCAATACAGTCCGGTCGACTACAGCACAGTTCAACGGTGTGGTTCTGTACGGAGCATTACGACGGTTCAGTGTGGAGCACTGTCAAGTACACTTGAGACGAACGGCGTCTTGATCTTGGTCTGTGATCGAGTCCGACACAACGAGCCTAGTGTGTGAAGTCAGTCCTGAAATGTTGAACCCAGTGCAAGCCCGGAACGAGACGGAGAGACCAGTGCAAGAGTTGATACGGCGGTACGGTGTTATCGGAGAGATATTTGTACAGTGTACGTGTTGTCAATTATACAGTATTGGCTCAGATTTATTCAACTATTAAACTGTTACGTTACTTTGGAGCCCCTAAGTTGTCAAGTTCTTTAAGTTGGTGGTGTATTGTGTAGTTTGCAGAGCCTGGATAGTGAGATTCGTAACAATATTAACTAAATATGAAAAAAATGATTACATTTAGTTAGTTACTTTATTTTAAATCAAAAGTTTTAAATAATGACCCTATAGCAGGCATGTCAAACTCATTAAGGTGTATGGGTCACATAAAAAACTTACAATGACATGAGGGGCCGCAGCCAAAAATCAGTTGCAAAACAGCCTACTAGTTTTATGTACATTAGAAACAATACAATAGAAAATATTATTTAATGGAACACCTGTTCCTTAGCTAAATTTGTAGTACTATTTGGTAATTATAAATTACTACGATTACGCATTATTTTCTTTGTCCTGATGCTTGACATTCTTTCTGGGATACAAGTTTATTAACGTCAGGTTGAAGTTTGTTTGCCACTGATACTTTCATCACTGATGTCAAATTTTGATCAGATAATCTCGAACGGTGTTTTTTGTAGCTTTCATTATGGAAAAGATTTGCTCAAAAGATCAGTGCTTGCTAGAATTCTGGCTGCAAATTTCGGCACTTCAACGTTCTTTATAGGTAAATAACTGTAACATTTTGGCACAGCCACTTCTATATACTTCGCTTTCAACAAAGATTTTCTATCAGCTCTAGTTGCACATTATAGCAGCATTTTCAGAAGCAAATGAAAATGGAGATACAAACAATGAGAATTCTTGCTCGTATGAAACGAAGTCACGAAAATGGTCATTGAAAGCATCTACTAATTCCAGGTGTAGGACATATTTAACAAATGTTGTAGCCGTATTTAATCTTATTAGTTCATGACACGTTGAGAAGTGAACAAGATTTTCTCTTCATATTTGGTTTATCCACATTCATAATTTTGCTTGAAAGCACTTCACATGATCACACGCAGTTGTGACAATTTTGTCTTTACTTTGAAGTTTCAAATTTAAGTTTTGCAGGTGACCAGTGAGATCAACTGTAAATGCAATATCCTGAATCCATTCGTCAGTTTGGAAATGTTCAACAGGTTCATCTTTCATGTTCAGTAACAATACATTTTCTTCACGCAGTGCAAAAAATCTCAGCTTTAACGACACACTCCCTCATAAAATCACATTCACTAAATGATTTCTATGGCTTGCAATTAAGTTTGACAAAATGTAGCTTGCTTTCACTGCAGATTCATTCTCATTGTTCAGTTTAACAAATACTTGTTTCTGTTCAAGTAGCTTGTTTCTCTTATTTTCCAGCGTAATAGTCTAACATTATTTTGATAATTTTTGAGGTGACCAAGCGGGCCGCATGCAAAGTGGTAGCGTGCCGCATGCGGCTCCCGAACGCCGTGTTTGACATGCCTGCCCTATAGTCTTCCGAGAATTATTTTCTACTTGTATTTTTCTGAAATCAAACTCCCACCAATTGTGACGTATGGTACCGCGATTAAAATATAATTACTTGTGCAGTCTGGACTCATCACAGTAAATCACTAATCCTACGTATTGTGAAATCACCCCGGTGTAAAAAAAAAAGCAGCTACCTCTGTGTCAGACAGAGAGGGGTTACACTCTCTACTGGTCTGGGAGAGGCCCCGATGAAAACAATCTGGAGTAGGCTTAGTGATAAAGCTGTTGATCACTTTGATCGATTGATGCCATTTAGACTTCCACTGGATGGATCTATAAGGCACAGAAGACGGACAACAGCTTTGCCTGCACGAGATGCGGAAAAACATGCAGGTCGCAACTGGGTTTTGTATAGTCATGTAAAACACTGCACCCATCCTTAATCTTCGGAATCAACGACATTGTCGATTATTATGATCATTGTATACGGATTTTAAAAACGTATTTATTTATTTGATTCAAGATCTACTGTTGGAAAAAACAAACCAAGACGGAAAAGGTTCCAATCACTACATCTACTTCTGTTTTCAAAATGACTTATCGAAAATGTCTTGATCTAATGAATCAAAATAAAATACTTATAATTCTGCAAAATGAATAACTAATACGGTAGCTCACATTTTTGTTTACCGCTTATTCAGTCATTTTGTAAACTTGTAATCACAGCGAACGGAATGAATTGATAATATTAATATTTCTAGGACCATCGACACAGAAATAATAGCACACTAAAACTAACACTACCATCAACTGTCCTTTGTCTGCTCTTGTGTTGGAATCCCATATCATCTAGTCTCATCTGAGATCTGATTGTTTCTTTGTCTTTGCTGTCAAGGACATTTTCAAACGACGGAAAGCTAATTTTAATTTGCTTAGATCTGTGTCTTGTCAATGTATATTTTGATGTTATAAATGTTCCATCTTGAAAGATAATTGACCATAATAAACTCAGACACACCGCGTCACCTCAGCGCTGTCCGTTTCTTATCAACACAAGTTGTCCCAGGTGTGATGCAATGATTACATTAGCAATGAAATATACCTTGTGATTAGTTCTTTAATATTTTTTTTCGGAGGATGTCAAAGCGTAAGTTATCCACAAAGTAGGACGTCCAGGCATTTCTTTTTCTAGATTGCTGCTATAACATGTAATAGAATGTGCTCCTTCTTCCCGAGTGCAGTAGTGCTATGAGAGCTTGGAATGGGTTGCCCGAATCAGCCAGGAATGACTTGGCAGATTTTAAATCATTATCATGCATTGATTGACCTTGGGACACGCGTATGACGTAATCGTCTTCTTTTTTTTTTTAAAGTAACGTCTTTATTTTACAAGAAAAGAAGAAGATAAGATAAGGGTTAGTTGGGTGGGGGAACATTCGTACAGTTAATTAGTTTTATAATTTCTTTGAGTAAATTGTTTAAAACTGCAATGTTCATTTATATTTGGTACACGTGTCTATTTGTTGACATGTTCATGGCTTCGGCCCAGACACGACCTCACTTATGAAGACCTCATACAGTGAATGGGAATAAGCAACACTGACATATATATTGATTTAGTGCACATCTGGTACCTGGAACTTTTTATCTAGATTTGGCGTTTTTTTTTTGTGTTTTTTTTTTAACTCATTGACAATAGACAGATTTTCATCGGTGAAAATAATACTGAAGTATGTAGACCTGGAGCTAGTTGAATAGAAACCAGTTTCAGTTGTATTTTAAAATTAATCACTGCAGTTAAAACCACTCTCTTTTTTTCTTTTCTTCACAATAGCCCACCTTTTTAAAAAAAAATTTAAAAAAAATACGTTTCTAGGCCTATATATAGCTTTGAATTTTGTTTCCCAATAGCGAAGTTGTTAGCTGCACATTTTCTCAGTACGTACCGTAGTGAACCTAACAAATGTTTCCAACGTGATCAAGATATTGAAGAGAGCACTAACAGGTTGTGTTCGGGGTGGGAGGATGCTGGTGAAAACATCTGCTGTCATTGTGTGTGTCTAGGTTCACTTCATGATATGGACCCTTGGTAGCGGGCACATTTCTTCTGGGGAAAAAAAACAACAGCAGCCAAGTCGTCCCAAACCAGGTGACCTGGTCAGATTGTAAATAGGTCAAGGCTAGCACTCAGCAGCTCGGACGTTGTTGTTACCACCGGGCACATATTTGGGTGTCAATATGTGTCTTCTAGGACAGAGGTTCTCAAACTTTTTTGACCCAGGAATTTCTTTATATAGTCAAAACGGTATCTGGAAATTTAGGCACCGGATATTTAGGCACCCGGAAATTTAGGCACCCGAATAATTAGGCACCCGGAAATTTAGGCACCGGATAATTAGGCAATTTTTGACAAGGTGGAAAATTAGGCACCGGATAATTAGGCACTCTTTAATTAGAGACCTTAATGCAATCTGTGAGCGCCACCTGGTTGCAGAAAGAACTCTTAACAAATTAACGAACAGGAAAAACACTCTAGTAGTCTTTATAAAAAGCTTTCGAACATTGAGACTTAGTAGTCACAGAAGCATCTTTTATACAGTGGCCTGCTGAAAGAGGCCACTAACACTGGACCACAAATCGACTTTGATGTAGCTGCATAAAAACGTTTATAGCATCGGCATGATATTTCGCATGTCGCGGAAAGACTCGATACATTTCGAACCCATGATCAACAGATGGACCCGATTTCTTTTAAGATACCCGCTCGTGTAAAGGAGCCTGATTCATTGTTTTATCATAAACCGTCAACATAATCATCATATTAAGAACTTTAAAGATTTTCATCTGTTATAAGCAGAATGAGTATTCTGTTTATAACAGATGCAAAGAGAACAATATTCCAAATATTAATATAGAAATTTTCATCTCATCTGTCTTTTCAATAAACTTTCTATTTTTTTAATTTCAAAACATATTTTATCGCGATTTCTAGCCATTTTGCAATGTCCAACCATATATATTTTATATTAATATTATAGAACATAAATTTGCATATATTGAATATATGCGTAGGTATAGTTAAAAATTAATTACCACAAAAAAATTTGAAGGAGGTAACACACCTATACACTTACACAATAGATCTTCCTAAAGAGGTTGATAATAGAGATTAATGCTGTTATAAAAAAATGAATACTACTTTAGTTTATTAACATATCAGAACCCTATAAGTAACGCGAGTAAAGCCTCTTCCTCATTCCCATACCCTTTTTAAGGAGACAAGTTTCTCCAGACTTCCAATTTAGCACCTATGCTGTTCCATACCCTTGACCCCAATGTGAAGCCTAAAGATTCACTAAGTAACTTTTACGACCAAGTTTACATCTATCTGCGAGAAATCCTCTCCCTTAAGTGGGAGTGTGTGCCCCCCCCCCCACCCGCGCCTATCCCATTTTAACAGTACGACCCTCCGTTTCCCACAAGCAGAGGGCGATTGCGATTATATTTAACGCCAACACTCCCCGACATAATAAAAATATTTTATAATACTTTTTAATCTAAAGTATTTACATTAGTAACTAAATATTTACACAAATTGCATAACCATCAGTTAAAAAAACTCACCAGTCTACCTGAGGGGTTGGTGATGGAGGGAAGCAATGAGTGGAGAATAATCTCGACCTCCCCTTCCCTGAATCCTGTGATGTCTATATTATATAGTGACTCAGGAGTCATTTTTTCCACACATTCTCATGATTGTAATTTTTCCCCATTTTGTCAGCTTTTCTTTAGTTAGAATCGTTATAGTTGCTATTTATTATAACGTCACCGATAGCCCCATAGCCTAAGGATACGTTAACATTTTTTAATTATTTTCAAAATTAAGAGTGCCTAATTATCCGGTGCCTAATTTTCCACCTTGTCAAAAATTGCCTAATATCCGGGTGCCTAAATATCCGGTGCCTAAATATCCGTAAATATGCGGTGCCTAAATATCCGGTGCCTAAATTTCGTAAATTCAGTCAAAACATGCCCTCGGACCCTTAGGATATGAGTTACAAATGTAAAACAAACAAAAAAACATAAAAAATAGTTAAAAATTAAACCCAAAGCTTATACCAGCGGTTCCCAAACGTTTTTGTCTCGTAGACCCCTTGCCATGTTTTCTGGTTTTCGGTAGACTCTCTGCTTAACTTGCGAATGTTTGCTAATTCATCAACATTTTTTTAAAAACTAATTTCTAACTGTAGTGAGTTGAAGAGTGAATAAGTAATTTAAAGCTACATATAAAGTTACATAGATCTATCTTTTTCATTGATAACATTGAAATTTAAACCAATTAAATAACAATTTATATATATGTTTTTTTTCTGTGTGTAGGTTTATCATCTGTTGTATTATGTCGAAGAGAGATTTTGTGGGTCTGTTTTGAACTTTATCTTTGAACGTTCGAAAGTTTTTCAATTTTTAGTCTATTTTGTAAGGGTGGCATTGTCTCAAATGATCCTCCAGCGTAATTGGTTTCATATCGTCATAAAAAGGCAATTAAGCAACCGTTTTGTTGACTCGGAAGGAATGAACAATTTTAAATAATCAACAGTCTAAATTTCTTTTTGTTAAACATTAGTTACATGTAGACAAAATTAAGCTATTTAAATAAGTATTGCAACAAAATACAACAATTTTTCTTTTGAATATAAGGATAACTATTGAAAGGTTGAACTAAGGTACAAATCAGATATTAGTGTTGGAAAGAAAATGAAAGTCACGACCTGCTGAAATGAAATCTATTATCGTAGACCCTAGTGGACATCTCATAGACCCCCGTGGACATCTCATAGACCCCCGTGGACATCTCATAATTTTATTTTTTCACTTTCTTGGACCCCTTGGAAGTCTTCGTAGACTCCTTCATTTTGAGCGTGTAAGATCAACTTTCTGATTGTAAACTTCCAAGTGTGCGTGAGGCTATTCAAGATCAACTTTCTGATTCTAAACCTCCTAGAGCGTGTAAGGCTATTCAAGATCAACTTTCTGATTCCAAACCTCCTAGACCATGTAAGGCTATTCAAGATCAACTTTCTGATTCTAAACCTCATAGACCGTGTAAGGCTATTCAAGATCAACTTTCTGATTTCAAACCTCCTAGAGCGTGTAAGGCTATTTAAGATCAACTTTCTGATTGTAAACCTTCTAGACCGTGTGAGGCTATTCAAGATCAACTTTCTGATTCTAAACCTCCTAGACCTTGAAAGGCTATTCAAGATCAACTTTCTGATTGTAAACCTCCTGGTGCGTGTAAGGCTAATTACGATCAACTTTCTGATTGTAAACCTCCTGGTGCGTGTAAGGCTAATTACGATCAACTTTCTGATTCCAAACCTCCTAGACCGTGTGAGGCTATTCAAGATCAACTTTCTGATTCCAAACCTAGACGTGTAAGGCTAATTATGATCAACTTTCTGATTACAAACCTCCTAGAGCGTGTGAGGCTATTCAAGATCAACTTTCTGATTCTAAACCTCCTAGACCGTGTAAGGCTATTCAAGATCAACTTTCTGATTCCAAACCTAGACCGTGTAAGGCTATTCAAGATCAACTTTCTGATTGTAAACCTCCTAGACCGTTTAAGGCTATTCAAGATCAACTTTCTGATTCCAAACGTCCTAGACCGTGTAAGGCTATTCAAGATCAACTTTCTGATTCCAAACCTCCTTGACCATATAAAGCTATTCAAGATCAACTTTCTGATTCCAAACGTCCTAGATCGTGTAAGGCTATTCAAGATCAACTTTCTGATTCCAAACCTCCTAGAGCGTGTAAGGCTATTCAAGATCAACTTTCTAATTCCAAACCTTTTTGGCCCCCTCACTACGCCTCTGTGTGTATAAGATTTCTTCAGTTGACTTCCTACCACCGTGTAACTAAGTTACATACAATATCCTCACCATTTCCCAGTGGCGTAGCTAGGGTATTAGATGCCTGGTGCGGCAGGTCCTCATGATTCCCCCCCCCCTCCTCCAAACAAAAAGTCCTTTTTTTTTCTCCAAAAGAAATGTGTATTTAATATTAAAGTATTGCTAATTTAGAAAAAAATATATTTTACAAAAAAGATACTACAAATAAATCTTAGTGCTTTCTTACAAGCAATTTATAAATAATTTTATCAACATCTTTTTTTTAGCAGCACCCGGGAAAAGATGCTATAAATTTGTGTTGAAAGTCTGTACGTCTGTCCGTCCTGTTTAGACTAGAAAAGATCGTGAAAATCCGACATCATTCAAATTATAATATAATTTTTTAAATCACTTATGCAAGCAGTTTTTTAAAATAAAAATACACCACTTTTACAACTATTCACTATTCATAATAACGAACATGGGAGGCTCGTTAGTTGGGGGAGATTATTATTTACAATATGTTTAACTCATTTATGCAAATGGTTTTAAATTTTTTGTCAAATTTTTTTTTACATTGGTATTGCTAAGTTATGTAAGTTCTGTCATACTAACTACTACATTAACACACAAAAAATTTTTTACTTTTTTTATAGAGAAAAATCTATTTAGTGTGCATATACATTGGACATAATGTAAAAGAACAATTAATAAGCAGTTTTTCATATTATCGTGTGAACTGCAGCACTGTCTCATTGCTGTAAAAAATTGAACTAAAGGAGAAAAAAAAAATACGGAAATGTTTTTTCTTGTGGATTTGAATAAGAGATTGGCCCTTTACAAAACAATTGGATCAATTCACTTTCACCCATCCTTTGGTCTACTGGACTGTTAGGGCACCACACAAGATCTGTCAACCTTCTTTCTCCATTCTTCTCTGTCATTTGTCTTTGATAGAATTTCATTCTGATGTTCTTTCTTAAAATATTGAAACCTGACTTTTTACCTGCCTAGGTGGACCACTTCGGGGGTCGATTTTGAGTTTGTGTTTCCACACAAGCTTTCTTTGTAACTTTGTTTTTCTACCAGCTTTTGATCAATTAACGAAATTGCCAAATGAGTTTTTCGTAAATATGTCATTAGTCGATCGAAAGTAATTCTTGATCAACTGAAGTTTAGAACTATTTAGCTTGCATGTAGCCACAATTACCACAGTTGTCAGAAATATGCGAATCAAGATGGCGATATTTGTTACTGATTCTTCTAGCGAATATGTTTTTATAAAACTCTAGATCTCAACAACCCTTGTTTCGTTAGTTGGAGGCTTCTGAAGAAACTGCGACAACCGTTGATGTCTCTTTCTATTCATAGGAAATTTGTTTTTGTCAATATTTCTATGAATACCATCAAGATTTTTTTTTCATCTGAGGATTAAATAGTTGGGAAAGGACACAAATTCATACCGCATCATGATATTGCTAAAATTTTATGATAATTTCTAAAAGAATTTGGTCCAATGAAAAAAAAATCCACCAGTGTGTTTCTACAGATTCTTCGTGCTTTTGCCTGGTTTTTCTTTCATGCAGCCAATAGTGCACTAATTTTGGAAGTTTAATCCAGCCTTGACATGTCAGGTGTAGGCTACTGTCCAATCAAAATGAAATAAAAAAAAATTGTTTCACTTGCTGTAGGATTTGATTTCGTAATCGTCCAAAATTACATCGTTTTGTATGTGTGGGTACATTTACGTGTTCAGTGTGGAACTAAACTTGGTTTGAAGCACATGTTATGTCAGGAGTGGTTTGTTCTTGGATAATGGTTTCACCAAATCCAAGAAATTGCTTTCATTTTTTGACCCTCCACTACTTCTTTAACTTAGCGATGTCCACGGAGTGCCAGAATTTACTTTAAGAGAAAACGAATGATGTCCAAGATTCGCTTTAGATAATCTCTGTACTCTTTCACTATTCTTTAATTAAATCTTGCGCCTTGGCGCATTGCTGTAACTACAGTTCCCTACTCGCAGACAACAAAAAGTTCCCTTCAAGCGATTGCTGAATGTGAGCTCTGTTGGTCTCATTCATAGTTTTCCATTTTCACAGATAACCTCCATTACTCATTAAATCTGTCGTTGGATTTAAATGTAGATGTAGTACTTTACCTTGTTGAGAAGAGTAAGCAGGGTAGCAAAAAAAAAAAAAAAATTTTTGTTTAGTAATACATCCACTTTCTCAAAACTTTGGCATTAACTGGAAGAAGAAGACTTTCCAAAGCTTTCTGGCCTGTCCTATAGCTGAGTTTGTGTTTACATTTCAACATTACAATGATCTCGAGATGAAACAAAAAACGCGCCAAAAATAAAAGTCAAAATGTAAAATTATGGGCATTAAAATTGATAAGATGTAGTAAATTCTTTCCAGAATGACTAAAACTAAAAAGATATCACAATGAAATGAAAATAAGCTACAAAAGTTAACTAGTCAAGAGGCATATTAATAAAATCTAGATTTAGATGAAACCCATGTACTGAACAATTTAATTAAAAAAAATGTACCAACACAACTTTGTCCCTTATCATAATACAAAGCACTGAACAATGAATGTATAATGTGACTCTGAAGAAAGTGTAAAAGTGCGTTGGCTTCAGAGCTTGAAACAAATGTTATTCAATTGATTCAAGATAATCTGCAGCTTAAATGTATTGTAAGGAAGCATCTAGAAGAAAAACAATCAGTGAAATAAATAGACCTACATTCGTTAGCGTCTCTTTCTTTGTTATACAAATGTGTAGTTTTTACTGACAAATTTTATCCTCGGCTTGATGCCCCTCATCACTTGCGCACACTGCTAGCTACGCCACTGCCATTTCCCAGTTTAAAGTACTTAAGCCCATTCCCATTAACGCGTAGATCTCATTAATACCTAGATGCACATTAACACGCTTGCCAGATTTGGCCCAGATTTGGCAGCATTTGTTTCCACTCATTAACTGGCACTCCGTTTCTGCTCGTATCGATTTCCCGAGTGACTCTGATGCGGTGCTGATAGGCTTCTTGTAATCTGGCATGGGGAAACTACTCTTGTTTGCTCCGTACGTGCTTTAATAGGACTACTTACTGATAGGTAGAGCTTAGCCTTACTTTTGAACTATTCGCTGACGTCATCGGAATCGGTCGGTCGGTGCACCAGTCTGGTGGCTACATTCAATCATAAAGTGCTCAATGACATTCTGCTTGGCGTAGACGCAATGAATTATGCATGTTTTTTTTTGTTTTTTTATGACAAATAAGGCAAAACTTAAATGTTGTTTTGGTATCAAGCAGACGTACTAACATAATGCGCATATCATAAATATTAATGTTACAGGACATATGTAGAAATGGCTGCCTGGTTGTGAAGTATGCCCGTTGAAAGGTCGATCGGTCGTCTCGATGGTCCAGGGTATTCCCGCTGCCGTCCCCCGTCGTCCTGCGGGAGGTTTGGACTAGGAAGTAGATTAGCCTCAACTCTAAAGGAACACCCGAAACACGTACAACATTTTACACAAACAGTTTTCTAAACGTTGCATGCTTTAAGTAAGTGAATGTACCTTTGCTCATGAATTCTTCTACCACTTTAATATTGTTGGCATGGAAAACAGGCTATATTGATTTTTTAAAAGTAACTATTGAGTTAAGTTGTAGCTCCAAGCATCTAGTACAACTACACTGATGTAAGGCGTATTAAGTCTTAATGTACAACTTGAACTAAACATTAGCAAACTTCTTTTCCAGCAAAACAAAATAAAACGTTTCATTACTAATGTACACAGATTCCACTTGAAACTATGGAGAGACACAAATGGAAGGATAATTTTAACAACTAACTTAATAAATAGACATCTTTTCTGTCTCAAGTCACTTGCCGGTCTCACTCTTCAACTTTTCGCCAGTATTTATTAAATTGAATTACGACAGACCACCTCGTGATTTCATGACAAACTCGCCAGTACAGCCAAAACATCCACCCTACATGGCGTCTGGAAAGTTAGGCACTGGATATTTAGGCACCGGAAATTGAGGCACCGGATAACTAGGCACTTTTTGACAAGGCGGAAAATATGTGTGTGTCTGTGTGTGTGCGTTTGTGTACATAATTAATCTTTATTAAATTTTGAAACTTCATTCTATCGGATGACATCTATTGTACCCTAGAATAGGTTCTTCTTGGAATTAGTGGAAAAATTGTAGACTCCCCGCCTTTGCCAGCAAGGGGGTCTGGGCCTCTGGGGAAGCTCTGAGAGGTCCCAAAGCGCTGGGCTCCGCCCCGCCACCAAGCACTATTTCCGGTATTGAAAGGCAACAAAATGCATATTCTTAGGTCTCTACTAGTGCATTATCCTGCTATTCAAAAGTTTTATTTCAAAAACCTTATGTGCTGATCCTCCCTCGTCGTTCGGCGTATGTATATGTATATATATATATATATATTTATTTATTTTCGGGGGGGGGCGAACTAATCTCCCCCCCCCCCCCCCCCCGTAAAAACCCTGGCTACGGCCATGACCATAATATCCAGTGCCTAAATTTCCTAGATTCGCCCTACACCCCATCATAGTAACTCGTTCTCTTTAAATTTAGATTGTAATTATTCTTTAAAAAAAGAACATAATTTTGTCTCTATGGTAGCTGCTCAACTTATTCATTCGAACTCTAGTTTAGTGCGTTTTGCATTTTTCGAGTTGTTTATGAAGATCTACAAGAGCGGACCGGGGATGCCGGGAGCTGTTAGCCAAAACATTCATTTCCCACCCCCCCCTTTTTTTTCCCGGCCACATACCTACTCTCGCTGATGTGCCAGTTTGCACGTTCGCCGTTGTAAATGATCCATGAATACTATGATCAAGGTCATCTGGCGGGTTAGTCCGGTTACCTAAATAAGTTGGGGGGGGGGGGGGGGTTAATAGGTTTTGTGTTTGTTTTTTTGTTAAGAAAGAAAGAGCAATCTTTCTCTTCTTACACAATTTTACTTCAACAAATATTTTGTGTGAGCTTGAAGCCTTTCCAATGAGATGTTTCGTGTTTCAATGAGTTAGGACGTTACTCCCACGGTGTTTTCTCCCCTGTCAAACCAATCTATTTTTGTACCTTCCGCCATCATGCCAGAAGCTGTTTACATACCTTTTACCATGTTCGATGTTCCATTCAGCCTTGCTCGATGTGAATCTTTTCTTTTTTCGTCTATTTTTTGTTCAGCTAATGGTCTATGTTTAGTTTAGACCAAGTTTAAACCTATCACGGCAAGCCATTAATTAGATTAGTTACATAACAGTGAACTGTCTATTCAGAGTCGGGTTAATTACGAAATTTGAACTGTTTGCAGGTTAATACATTACGCAGTGGCATAGCAAGATACCATTGGGCCCGGGTTCAAGAATATCTTGGTGGGCCCCCTCTTTCCGACAAACTTAGAGTGTAAAATTTCGAGTAGTCTGTATGTTTCGGTGTATTTTTATCGGCCCCCGAAAGGTGAAAAGACGCTATTAGTTTTGTGCGAATTGTCTGTCCTTCTCTCTGTCCGTCCCGTTTAGATCTCGTAAACTAGAAAAGATATTGAAAATCCGACATCACAATATTTTAGACCATTCAAAGTTCTGATGCAACGGCTACTTTTTTTTTTTCTGAAAGCGAAAAATCTAATTTTTAAAATCAGCTATGCAAGCAGTTTTTTAAAGAGAAAAAGCTAATTAGTATGCATTATAAGTTAGACCTAATTTAAAACGAATAGTGAACTTGTAAACTTCTTTTCATGAACTTTTTTTTTAATTGCGGGATATTTTGAGAATTCGAATAAGGGATTGAACATTTTTCAAAACAATTAGATCACTAATAAGACATCAGTTAGGCCAGGGGAGGTGCGGTGGCTGAGCGGTAAAGCGCTTGGCTTCCGAACCGGGGGTCCCGGGCTCGAATCCTGGTGAAGAATGGGATTTTTAACTTTGGAATCGTTGGGCGTCCACTCAGCTCTAATGGGTACCTGACATTAGTTGGGGAAAAGTAAAGGCGGTTGGTCATTGTGCTGGCTACATGACACCCTCGTTAACCGTAAGCCAAAAAACAGATGTACTTTACATCATCTGCCCTATAGACCACAAGGTCTGAAAGGGGAACTATTTAGGCCAGGTTCACATCTAACTTTACATTCACTTTCACCTATCCTTTGTTCTGCTGGACCGTTGGGGCACTACACAAGATCTGTTAACCTTCTTTCTCCATTCTTATCTCTCATTTATCTTTGATATAATTTCATTCGGATGTTCTTTCTGAAAATATTGAAGCCTGGCTTGGTGGACCACTACGGGGGCCGATTTTGAGTTGGTGTTTCCACACAAACTGTCTTTTGTAACCTTGTTTATGTAATCAAGTTATGACTTTTGATTTAGCTATTGAACTAATAGTGTCTTCTAGCTCAATGTGTGTACAACGTTTAACGTTTTCAATACAAAGACACACTTTTTTGTTGTTGCAAGTTCTTGTTTCCCCATTAGACACAATTTCATTCTATGTGTCAAACTATTAAACATTAATTTTAAAAAAATTTCTCATTCTATGTAAATCAGTTAACAGTAAATAGGTCACACATTCATTTACTAAAATTTCTTTTTTCTGAACTTCTTATTAGCAAAGTCCAAAATAACTGCATCTATTTTTATTATTTTAAACTTTTGGCTGTTTCTCGCTAAATTAAAAGAACAACTTGCTTTGTGTCATAAAAAGTAAAATAAATTACCGCATTCAGACCTTGCAATCTATAGAGCAGATGATATAAAGATCACCTGGTTTCTGTGGCCTCATTTTGGTCACAACGTTGGTTGCGCTTACAATTTTGTGCTCGACAGTACGCAGAACAAGAGTATCGAATGTTACTAAGTTTCCCCTAAGTGCTGCAGCTTCCAGGAGCTCTTTTTCCTTTGGGGAGTATAGAATCTTTTGTACATCAAATGTCTGAATCTGTTGCGTATGTGCTTTTCTTAAAGCAATGTCTTATCGCTATGGCAATGTCTACACCATTATAGCATTGGCCTTGCATTTTATTTTATGACAGTGGTGATTTTGAATTACTTGGGGTAAATGTTCCAGCAATACTGCATACTTCTAGTTCTCAGAAATATGAAATCCTTTCAATGGTTTCATTAACGTACAAATGAGGAACAAACGTCCCCACAAACAGTGTGATTAGGACCAGCCACCGTCTCAATAGACCTGATGAAAGCAGTTCCTAACATTAAAGCAGCCCTTTGCGCCTTGGTTGCTACGCCAGAGGCAATGGGCCCCTAATGGTCGTGGGCCGGGTTCATTGAATCCCTTCGCGCCATGGATGCTACGCCTCTGACATTACGTCATTAGTAATGCAGCTTTTATCTCTACAATGGTCTATATCAGTAGCTTTTAGGTCTTTTGTTTTCGTTGTACTTTTTTTAAAATTGCCTTAACTATCCGAGTCTTGGTGAGAATAGACTTTGTCCTTTGCTAATGACTTAGGCTCAGTTGCTTTACAATAGAGTTGGCTCAGTTGACTTGAGGGTTTGAATATCGTACCAATTGTTTGGATACGAATACATTTATATCCTTTATTCCTCGTTGAGACATTCTTGTTTCTTTATCTAGACTTGTACCATAGTCCTAGATATATACTATGGTTGTCACCTTTGCAGATCCGTTGGTCTTAAGAACGTTCGGGCACCACAGTTGATTTGTTGACCACCTTTCTCCCTTACTCTTTTTCCTTATTATATCTTTCAGCTTTAGGCCCGTCCACTTTTGAAGTTGTCTTCCCATCGCTTTCTCTGTCTCTTCTTCCTTTTCCTGGTACTACCGTCCGCTCTACAAACCCACGCCAACTGCCCCTTTGTCCCCAAATTCCCCGGGTCACCCCGCCCTCGTTGTAGACTAGGTTACCTGGTCACGTGACAACAAAATAAACATTAAAAGCACAAACAAATACCCATTTCCCCTTCCAATACCAAAACAAATCTAATTCAACTAATTAAAATATATTAAAAACATAAAAGCTTGCATTAGATTTAAAATAGAAATAATAGTAAAACAAAAATAAAACTTTCCACAATAACTAAGGCCAAGATGGCGGGAAAGGGGTCAGTTAAGTTCAACATTCCTTAGCCAGGCCCGTAGTGGACTGTTGTTGTTCTGCTACACACACACAAACGGGTGTGGGCTCACAGCGGTTTGTGACACTGTTCCCTGAAGAAAGGTCTTTGCGTGCCCTGAAAATACAGTTTTAGTTTGCATTTTTTTTTATAGTGATGCATTTTATTAATAGTGGTCAGTAGGTCATCGTGGGGCCCTGTTGCCGTTGTGAATCTGAATGTTCCGAATCTCCTCATTTGTGATGCGGTATTTGTAGATGATACCTAGGATCCTCCAATAGCAATTTCATGTCTACTCTTCTTTAGTTCTGCAGTTAGCATCCAAGTTTTGCAAGAACGTGCGTGAATGAATTTACAGCTGTTCTATTTCGTCATTCTTTGTTCCTCTCATAAGGATTCCATTAGAGCAGTGTTTCCCAAACTGTGTTCGCAGGAACCTAGTGATCAGCGAGGCATAATTTGTTCCACGAACTGCTGGAATAATTCACTAGTAGGCTACCAGAAAATTAAAAAAAAAAAGCAAAGTGTTCTGTTAAGGAAACACTGCTTTAGAGGGTTCGCCAATTGATACTCAGACTAGTTTCACCACTTGTTGGTCTGTTAGTGAAGAATTCATCTTTATTTCCTATTCATTGTTCTCTTTACTTTCCACCCTCTAAAGAACTTACTTTTACTTCGACCTTCTCTCTTATTTCAATACTCTGTCTATTGACAGCAGTAAAACTTTGATGCCGATGATCTATTTAGTCAATATTCCGGCTTACAAAGTTGAACAATGTTTTATTTGGATTGAATTTTGTTTTGAGAAGCTAGTTTGTCAACGTGAAAAAGTGTTGCCGAAAAACAAAATTATACAAAACAACAAGTGTGTGTGTGTGTTTGTTTAGGTGAAAATAGAAATGATGTCCCCACTCGTGTCCTGGGAAAGTTTTTTTTTTTGGTACTTTTTCTCAATTTAATCACCCCACCTTCTCTAGAGATACATTTACATTTTAACTCTCCCCTCCCTCTTGTTTCTGTTGTCAGTGTATAGATACTAATTGAAATGAAGGCGTTGATTTGCTTTTCTTGTATTTATGGGAGATAACTCAGTTCTTGCAGAACCTTCAGTCTACTTTGTTCATAGGACTATCTACATTTCAGTAGTATTAGTGCATTGAGAAAGTCTTGGCTCTTAAGTTAAGATGAATGTTACTTGTATTCCTTATGTCTCACTTGATAGGTTTCGAAATCTCCGACATTAGCAAACAGATTTGAATGGAATGTGTGTGTGTGTGTGTGTCTAGTGTATGTGGGTAGTTGTTTCTTTGAAATACCAAGTTAAACAAAAGATGTCAACATGTACTCAATGTTATTTTAGTGTTTGCATAAATGCTTATTACTGTATCCACTTTTATCGCCGTATTGAAGCAAGTGTGATTCACTTGATATTATATAGGCAAGGCATTGTCAGCAGAGCGCAGTATTTCAGGAGGTACGTGTATTCAGACCCAGCTGTGACCTACAATGGCGCCTTTCTCCTCCGGGGGTCGATTTCGATTCTCTGTTCTTCGTCTGCGCTTGTCTTCGTAGGTAGCTTACCAATGGGTCTCAAATATTGGTAGCTTACCAATGGGTCTCAAATATTACCAGCCTCTGTCTTGGCGCGGTTTCCCCTAGCTGTCTTTTTCTAAAGCTAGTTGCTAGAATAGCAATTGTTTAATTAGTTCCTGTTATAATGTTCAGTTTTCCTTTAATATATCTAGTTAACCCTAAACTGCTATATATAATTTCGGCGGACAACGGAGATGTGGAAAAATATGCAGGTCACATCTGGGTTTGCGTAGTCTTCTGCAACACTGCACTGTATATGCGCCGAATGAACTCGAGACATTTCTTTAAAAGCTGTCCACTTTTGTTGCGTTACGTACATACATTTCTGAAGCTCCAACTATTCCAACTGCTTTTCAACTCTGTTGTTGTTCCAAACAATCGTAGTTGCCTCCCTTATTTTTCCTGTCATATTTCTAGCTCCAAACGATATCATTGTCCTCAAGGCGTTTTTTGCACTGAGTTCGCTCTATCTTCACCTCTAGTTTGTCAGGAGAGCGGTAGCAATTCTAGAAGCTCTTCTTTTAAACCTTAGGAAGACATATACATAACAACCTGTGCCGTGTCTTTATGTCACAAGCAATCATCTATAGCAAGTGATAAGACAGAAGAAAGTTGAATATCTTCCTCCTGCAAATATGTTACATTTGAAAACATTTCAGTTATTCTATCGTACACTGTTTCAGCGGATAGTGGCAAATCTTTAATTGTTTTTTTTTTTCAAGATTTCTGGTTTGTTTTTGAAATGAAGAAAAATGTTCCTCAGATGCACGTAGGAAGTAGTCTTTGTGCAATTTCTAGTAGTACCTCAAAGCTTGCCGGATGAGCATTACTTGTGGATTGCTTCTAAGTTTGAGAAGACAATCGCTTCTAACTCATTAACTTGAAACAACAAACTATACGTCACAGCCAAAACACTGGTGAAGATGCCAATTTGTCTTGCGTCGAAAGCGAATTAAAACCTATCTAGAAACATCCGATGACGGCCGAGAGCTTCCGACGGACTGACAATAGTGACGACGCGTGTAATGGAATAGAGGTGTGGTGAAAAGCGAGTACAAGTGTCTGAGAGATAGACTCGGTGCCTAATCCTCGTCAAACGATTCAGAACTATATTAAAAATGTTTCGATTAAATAAATAATATTTGCGTATATAACTAAAGAGACGCAGTTTCACACCCAAAGAGCCACTTGTGGCTCGCGAGTCGCAGGTTGCCGACCCCGGTTCTAGTAGGTCTATCTTCACAAGTTCACGTAGATGTCAGTTTAGATTCGCTCGTTCTTCAAGCGAAGACACTCTTCATTCAGTGATTAGGTCTATAGCTCTGTCACTTCAGCTACTGAGCGTTTTATGTAGCTTGTTGGATTCTAGGAGCCATCAAAGTGTAGGACTTAGTTTTATGTAGCTTGTCCATAAAAGTTTGCTAGGAGCCATCAAAGTGTAGGGTTAGGGTTAGGGCTAGTAATATTATACATTCTACACAACTGTTGACAAAAAATGACGACAATTACGTTTGAATCTTAAATATATCTGCACACTGATATGTCTACTAACATTTTTTTCCCGACATTTTGTCCTCCATGATTGACACTCATATTTATGCCAATATTTTATAGTCGTGCTAAAAACAAAACGGATCATTGATCTTTTTTTAAAAAAGCCTGCATTGGATCAAAGGTCTCTTAGTTCATCTCTATCTGTCTGTGCCATCTGTTGGTTTGATATATTGTTGTGCTGTGCTACCAATCGATGTTATTGGGTGAGCTCGGTGTCTATTGCTTTTTGTTCTACATTGTGCTGACTTGAGCATTCTATGCGCGTGTGGAGCACACACGTGACTGTGCGTGAGTACACGTGCTAAGAATGAATACCGCTACCCCAACCCACTCCTGCTAGAGTGTATATAATTAGCTGGATTGTCTTAGCCGTAGAGCTTGTTTAAAAAAATATTCCTATTATTACTGTGATAAAATTCATCTATTAATATATTCGTTCACGGGAGAGGGAGAGGGGTAATGTAAAAAAAAAAAAAATCAACAAACATAGACAAATCCAATTTGAGTTTTATAAAAAGGTTTCTTAAAATCTGAACAATATGCTTACTGTTGTATTTTATCATTCTGATAAACTAAAGCCATATTTATCCGTTGTGTTCGTGTAGGAAATATAGGTCAGAAAAAGTAGCGCGTCTTTATCTTTCGTGTGGCGAGTGTAGTATTCTAACGTAAAAGCCATCCAAATCTCTTCTGTTTCCACTAATCTAGATTCAGCAAGTAGATTGTGAGCCATCTAAATCTCACACAGCGCACGTACAATGCTGTCACGTGGTGTAGTCTGGAAGTAACCTCTAGTATTATCCTCGCCAGGTGTGGAACAAATTGTGCTACAGGTAGATGACAACCTAACGACTTCCTTCTGATTTGAAACGTTGCTCTTATCAGATTGGGTTTCTTGTTATCTACTTCCACACAACTTTGTCATTGTAGGGTTGTTCAATGAATTGTTTGCTCGTGGATTGGGTTATCGCAGTGTTTCCCAAACTTTTGCTCTAACGGAACACTTCGCTATTTAGCGGAACACTTTGCTTATTTTATAGACACACTAATTCGCGTGGTGGCCTACTAGTTAATTATTCCGGCAGTCCGTGGAACACATATTCAGGCCTCGCGAAACACTAGGCTTCCGCGGAACACAGTTTGGGAAACACTGGGTTATGGTATTAGATCCAGAGACAACTTGCTGCTCAACTGGTTCAAAACTCTTGCATTCTACATTTCAACTGGACCACTATTGGCAGTCACGTGACTCACCTGCCAAACCTAAAAGAAGTATTCAAAGTATCAGCTGAATATTGAATTAGACGTTGGACCACTTAGTTCATTAGATGCAGCTACAGCAGTATAGAACAGAATTACATCCATTGTTTAACTTTGCAGAGTGGGGCATGTGAATCGTCAGATTAATTACCTTGAATAGGCAACCTCCTGTATTTGGGTGGAGTCATTAGGCCTAATCCTAATTACAAGAGAGGAGGCGCAGTGGCTGAGTGGTAAAGTGCTTGGCTTCCGAACTGGCGGTCCCGGGTTCGAATTCTGGTGAAGACTGGGATTTTTAATTTCGGGATCTGAGTCCAACCAGCTCTAATGGGTACATGACATTAGTTGGGGAAATGTAAAGGCGTTTGGTCTTTGTGCTGACCACATGACACCCTCGTGTCACCATCTGCCCTATAGCCACAACGACTGAAAGGGGAACTTGACTTTTAATTACTAATGAGAATGAAATAAAGTTATATTTAGTTAACTAATTTTTAAAAGCAAAATAATTTCTGTGCACATTGTTAGTATGTTGAGATTGGCATATTCTCACTAAAATCTAAAATCTACGGAGCTATTTTACAGATGCTTCACTGTCTCATATTTTCTACCACAGAAAAACTCCATACATATTTACAAGGCTTACAATGCACAGGATCTTTTATCAGGGCGCACAAGTTAAGATTTAGATCCACTGTTGTGTTGATAAGAACCGCTGTGTACGTTAATTGAAATCCCCGCAACAAATCTGATTATGGTTGTGTTGATGGCGAACATTTAATGCCTGCTTGTTGTTCTGGTCCCAAAGAAAGTGTTTCTCCCATTCATCTGCTCTACTTGCCACCGCATTCAGTTTCAGCTGGTTCCCTAATGACATGCCATAGTGAGACACTCATCATTAACACATCATGGCTGTTAGGTGGCTACGTACGTAATAGCCACGTCTGTCTGACAGTGGATCTATGAGTGACAAGTTGTGTAGTGTAACGTCAGTAGTGAGCCACTGGTGGCCTGTTTGTTCCGCCAAGGACATACGACTGATGCACACATTGATGCAGAACTTGGGGGCGGGAGGGGGCATCTACTAGAAGCATCGAGCTTGATATGTAAGTTTCCTCCCCCCCCCCCCCCCCGATATCCGCAAGTTTGAGAGCCAGAACCAATGCGATAAATGAGATAACGTTAAAATTAAAGTATTCTATGTCTAGGACTTAGGAGAATCAAGTAATTGTTTTAGTGGATCTACAATTTACAAAACCGTTTTCTTTAACTACATTCATTGAAGAAGTCTTACTTTTGCTTGTTTTGAGTTTTTTTTTTTTTTCGAGATTTTTATACTATCAAGCTTTTCTGTTATAAGGTCAACTTACATTAGCGTAGAAGATATATACAGTAAAATCTTGAGACTGAAATCAAAATATCATTATTGACAAGTGACAAGCATTGAGTACATTATTTCTACATTAAAGTTCTTTCTCAAAGATATGTCCTGGTCGATAGACATAGCACTTGTGGTAGATTTAGCCTAGATGAGATAGATTGATCCGAGCACTTGTGAGTCTTGCAGTTGTGATAGATTGAGCCTAGTTGTGGAAAATTGTGCCCAGCAGTTGTGATAGATTGAGCCTTGCAGCTGTGATAGAAATTGTCTAACAGTTGAGATAGATTTTGTAGCAATCCTGGTAGATTGAGCCGAGGTAGATTAAAGCCTAAGACTTGTGGTAGATTAAGCCTAGCGTTTATGGTAGATTAAGCCAAAGAGATGCAGATTCAGCCTAGAAGATGTGGTAGACTGAGCCTAGCAGATGCAGATTCAGTCTTGAAGATGTGGTAGACTTAGCCTAGCAGATGCAGATTCAGTCTTGAAGATGTGGTAGACTGAGCCTAGCAGATGCAGATTCAGCCTAGAAGATGTGGTAGACTGAGCCTAGCAGATGCAGATTCAGTCTTGAATATGTGGTAGACTGAGCCTAACACAAAATATTATAGACATGTACATATATTTATGTAGGCCTGGTCGTGGGTTTTGCAAACTGAGCTGTCATCTCAATGTTCACTGGTTCGAACCCTGATAGATTCAGCCTAACAAATGTGATAGATTCAGTCTAACAAATGTGATAGATTCAGCCTAACAATAATGATAAATTCAGTCTAACAAATGTAATAGATTCAACCTAACAAATGTTATAAATTCAGCCTAACAAATGTGATAGATTCAGCCTAGCAATTGTTGTAGATTACGCTTGGCACTTGTGGTAGATTGAGCCTTACACTTGTGGCACATTGAACCTAACACTTGTGGTAGATTGAGCCTAGCACTTGTGGTAGAATGAGCCTAGCACTTGTGGTAAATTAGGCCTGGCACTTGGTAGTTTGAGCCTGGCTCTCACACAATAACTTACCAGCATGTCTATTTCCCTCACAAGTCTCGTGAATGTTTTGTTTGACTTGGGCTTTGAAACCCGCCCTCTAGACTTGTAGGACACAGACCT
The DNA here is from genome assembly GCA_030265305.1 of Biomphalaria pfeifferi. Classification (NCBI taxonomy): domain Eukaryota; kingdom Metazoa; phylum Mollusca; class Gastropoda; family Planorbidae; genus Biomphalaria; species Biomphalaria pfeifferi. The sequence continues at coordinate 4,307,037 of JASAOG010000013.1, forward strand.
GACAACGCGCGTCACTGAAACCTGTTGGCTATCATTTTTTTTCCTGTCACCACATCACAAAACTGCCAACTTGATGAAATGCTTTGCCTCCATTTTAGCAACGGTTTTTGAAACAGTTAAAACTATCTTTAGCGTGGCTGAAATGTGTTGTCTTACAATCACATAAACAAAGTCTAACAATCACATATACACACTGTCTTACAATCACATGTACACACTGCATTACAATCATATATACATACTGTCTTACAATAACATATACCCACTGTCATACACTCACATATACACACTGCCTTAGTCACATATACACACTGTCTTACACAGGGCCGGTCCTACCTAAGATGAACTCCTATTGAAAAATCAGAGCAGGAAGGACTAGGGCCGGTCCTACAGATTGCGGGGCCCTATGCCAAACGAATTGCGCGGGGCCCAGTCTGGATAGGGATAATACGTGAAAATTAAGATTTAGTATTAGAAAATAAATTCATCTTTGCATCTATTCATACTTTAAGTACAAAATCACTGTCAAATTAACTTTACGAGCCATCTACAGTAGATGGTAGTTTTCTAACAAAAACCCGATAAGCATTCAGATCTGCCTTTTAGATTTACTATCGACTAGGACATTTGCATGACTTTTCAGAAGATTTTTATAATTTATGGAGATTTTCATCACTTTTTTGTATATTTTGCAATTTCAGGAGAATTCTAGGAACCCTTTAGTAATAAAATGATTTAATTTAATTTTACACCTAGAATTCGCGCGGGGCCTATGAAAGTGTGGGGCCCACTGAGGCCGCATAGGTTGCAGTGGCCTAAGATCGGCCCTGGTCTTACACTCACATATACACACTGTCTTAAACTCATATATATACACACTGTCTAACAATCACATATACACACGGCCTTACATTCACATATACACACTGACTTACAATCACATGTACACACTGTCTTACAATTACATATACACACTGTATAATAATCACATGTACACACTGACTTACAGTCACATATACACACTGCCTTACAGTCACATATTCACACTGTCTAACAATCAGTGTAAGACAGTGTGGTGTACCTGAGAAACAAATCATCTAAAAGGTATCCTGCCTGCTATGACATTTCTGTTGTAGGCCAAGAATCTCAGGTAAACGTCTAGATCTACTAGTTAATGGAAGCAGCCTGGAGAAGTAAAAAAAAAAGAAATGTTGTAGGTGGGATGTTTCATCATCAATTTAATCTTCACTCAAGTCCTCTGAACCTTTCTCAATCTGTTCTCTTTCTTGAGCAGATCGAGCACTTCATTAGAAGTGTCCTGTCAGTTTTTTGTTCTCTTCTTTCTGGAGCTGTTCTAGATCGAGCTCTTTACGACTTGTCATAGTATTGTTAGGCCTAAGGGTCGTTAACTTGTAGCACCAATGTGCTGGTAGACAACTAAACGGTTGCAGGCGTAATATATCTTAACTAGTAAAACTTCAAATAACTTGAATAACTTTCTATCGTGAAGAAACTCAATAACACTTTATTTATAATATAGTATAAATATAGACAAAATCAACTTGTGGTAAATGAAATAAATGTAATAATGTTTTTAAACAACAAAATCTAACTCACTGCAATAACACAACCTTTCAGTCTCTCGTTCCGGATACGTCTCTCCTAAGACCAAGTGACGACATTGCCACCTATGTTGCATCATTCACAAACAATCGCACAAACAATCTCTTCCCACCATCATCATATAAACACACACGCACACACACTTCATAACACATATCCAGACATCCAGTGTATATTTTAACACACAATCTTATACATATATACATATTGCATTGTTGTAGACGGTCATTGACTTGTAGCACCAAACTGCTGGTAGACAAACCGCTGTAGGCAGTTAGTTAAAAAAAAAATGAAGACAAACTGTTCAGATTTCATAATGTCATGAACGTATCACTCATCGTGTCGCTAATGTTATCCATCTTGAGAACTGGAATCTCTTTCACTGGTATAACGAATAGGGTACGTATAGCCCAGGTTGGGGCACACTGTAGAACCTTATTTCATTGTGTACGCACAGCTTGCAGTTATCTCAGTAACCTTCTCACTGACTTTGTATTCTTCCTCTTCCTTAGAGTAAAAGCATTCCATTGAGATGTTTCTAGCTCTCCCTCTAGCCGTGACATTTCACCGTGATAGAGTTTACAGGAATGAAGACATCTCGCTAGCGTGTGGCGTCTGTTTCTTTGATACCATGTCTTAGTGACGCAATATCTCTTGCTCTAGTGGTAAGAATTTAGCTTGACTCGAAAGAATCCAGTGCTGTATTGACCAAGTCGTAACATTGTAACGTGGCGCTATTTCGCATCCAATATAATAATAAGCCTTGTCTTCGAGTCCTAAGATTAATGAGGAATGCAGTATTTCCCGTGGCCACGCAGCTCCAGTTGTGACCTACATATTTGCCACACCCAAGGCAAGCATAATCATTGTCTACTGGTGGTCGATTAAGATTTTCTTTACGCCATCTACGTCTGTCCTTGGCAGCGAATTTTCTTTTGGTCTCAAATGTGTACCCGCGGCCTTTGTGATTGACCTCCAGCTGTTTCGTTCTGAAGCCGCATGCAACCAGGGGCTCTCTTCTATGTCAGCTAAGGCAAGCTGGCGCCTAAGCTGGTCTTTAAAGCGTTTCCGAGGGGCACCTCTGTTACTTCAACCACCTTTTAGCTCACCAAAATAAATTAAAAAAAAGACAGGTTTTGGCATACGTTTGTCTCCCATACGTGATAACAAAATGTTTATGTAGAACATGTTGCTTGGAGAAAAAGAAGACAGAACTGAAAATGTATCATCTTCCAACTCCTATAGGTAACCAATGAGCCCAAGTGATGTGTTTTGTTTTCTGTTCAGTGCAAACTAGTTAAAGCCAATGATGACTTTCATTTACCCCACACTGTCCCAGATGAGCACGATGCTATGACTGGAGTACTAACGTATATGTATTGAGTGGGAGCTCTGATATTGACAAATAGTTGCCTCTCTTCCACCCCTCACACACACACACACACTTCATGACCAGACCAACGCCAATCACCCAGCACAGCCACTCCCCAAACTAAGGCATTTGCAAGGGAATTGTTCCTAGGATCGATCTCTGTCGTCTGCAGTGTTTTCACTTAGAAGACTTTTATGGCGCTGTCATTGGTTGATTTAATAAACTTATTGTGCAGACTTTGTGGTCGTAATGTAAGTAGAATGTGGAATTGTCCCTGACCATGTTCATTACTTCCTTCAGTGAACTGTTTTGATGCACACCATTTCTCGCTGGTTAGATCCTGTGAATGTCTTGAATAGCTAGCATTTGTTGTTTGTTGTTTAAATCCTAGAGATTGCAATACACATGTCTGATAATTGAAAAGGAAGAACTTTTTTTGGGGGGGGGGGGGGTTGAAAGCAAGTCAGAACGTTGAGAAAGGAGCGTCACGGCCATTTTGTGTGGTCACTTCAACCAGTAGCTTGGTATCGAGATGTTTGCTTCAACACAGATCTTTTGAAGCACAGGAGCAGGGCCAGTCTTAGGCCACTGCAGCCTATGCGGTCGCATTGGGTCCCGTGCTAATTATAGGTGTAATTATAAAATTGAAAAAATTTATACGAAAAATTCCTGGAAATCTCATAAATTTATTAAAATCTCCTGAAAACTCTTTAAAATCTCCTGAAAACTCATAAAAATCTCCTGAAAAATAGACAAAATTGTAATTTGTGGGTGTCATCCATTGCGGAAAACGCCAATCCTACGCGCGATAAAAGAAAAAAAAGGCATTGCCAGCTTTCCTGTAATAAAATGTAATAATCGGGCGAATTGTCACCTTAATCGGAAGTTCCAATAATTTATTTACTTTTATAGTCACTGGCATATAAATATACTATATGTTGCACAGTTCGAAAAGTTAAAGCTAATTTGAACGCAATTTTGTACTTAGTAGAGAATGAATTTTAAGAATGAATAAAATTCAAAGTCGATTTTTTTTTCTAATACAAAATCTTAATTTTCCTTATCCTTATTCCCACCCAGACTAGGCCCCGCGAAATCAGTTTCCGCAATTGTTAAAACCGGCCCTGCACAGGAGGACATGGGGCGGTGTACAATGATTGTTTTTGTGAGGACATTTTTTGCCTGATTTTCCATAGTGCAAGACTGCAGATACATTTTTATTTAAAACAGAGCATTTTAAACAAAACAAAGGAAATGAGATCAAATATACATGATTGGACTTCTTCTTCAACCAATAAGACACTTTTATGTTTAGTAATATTATTAAGTGCTTTATTATTGAAAAGGGTTGTCGCCTCCTCATAAATTCCTGCACCACTTTCTGAAATCTGGGACTAGGAACTTTCTAAGTAGATGTCAATAGACTTGGCTAGTCGAATAGGACAGGACCGATGACTTATAATTCGATTGGTAGGGGGGGGGGGGGGAAGCGGAAAGTCTGAGTTTTGAAACGTTGAATAAATATATTAGGCTGGTGGAATATTATTAAAATGGGCTTTATAAATTGCGGCCTATTGGCCTTAAGGTCATATGTAATGAGCCACCCTTGCAGTAGCTCTATGAAAGACATTCCCATGATGCCCTTCACACGTACACTTAATGTAGGGCACCGTTTGTTTATAAGGAGAAAGTTCGTAGTTGAGAATGTGTGCACATGTTTTGTCTTCTACCTTGGCTCCACTGTCAAGCTCAAATGTAAACGTGTGCACGTCGTTTTGTCCATGTGGCTTTGGTCTAGTATCAAACTCCTTCCTTTGGAGGTCTTAGTTCGACATCTTTCTACCTGCTTGTTGATTCAGGAGGTCATTCCCCCCTCTAGGCGTATTTATGTAACAACGTTACACCATGGGCCTAGGTAAATACGTCGTGGGCTTGGTCTAGATATTTTCTTTCTGTGAACATCGGATACGTTGTTAGAGCTGTAGAGAACGTCAGTCCACACATTGCAGACAAGTGGTTGGTGAACAGAGCTATTAGGAGATGTGATCCGTAGAGCTCATCGGACATGGAAGAAGGACGAGGGTATTATGGGGCAGTAAACAGTTACTGGTACATCGGTACATGGAAGGACGATGGTATTATGGGGCAGTAAACAGCTAAACTGGTACATGGAAGGACGAGGGTATTATGGGGCAGTAAAGAGTTAAAATGGTACATGGAAGGACGAGGGTATTATGGGGCAGTAAAGAGTTAAACTGGTACATGGAAGGACGATGGTATTATGGGGCTGTAAAGAGTTACTAGTACATCGGTACATGGAAGAACGAGGGTATTATGGGGCAGTAAAGAGTTACTAGTACATCGGTACATGGAAGGACGAGGGTATTATGGAGCAGTAAAGAGTTAAACTAGTACATCGGTTCTGAGTCCTCCTTTTGCACCAGATGTGTACAGATATATATTCTAAAACTTAACAAATGCTGAGCTGGGCTCGACGTGTTCATAGTTTGCAATTATTTGCTTCTTTTTTCCCATGACGTTTTGGACACGTGATTAAAGATTAAAATTGTTATATTAAGGAGATACAAATGAAAGATAGGCTTAATGCACAACGTTCGAGTATGCCCTCGATGGCAGGCTGAATCAATCTGACACACTCGGTAGGTGATGGCCACTGATGGGCCAGCTTGCATCGGATGTGAGTGCCTAAAATGTAATTGTCTTCAGATATATTTAGGACTCAAAATATTTTGGTCGAATACTGAATTGTGTCTGATCAGAGTCGTTCCAATACCAATGTGCCACTGTAGTTAGTTTTATGTTGATTGTCTTTCAGGAATATAGAGCTGTAGACATTTGTTCGTTTGGTCAATAACTGCACAATAGAGAACTTAATGATAAGGTTAACTGATTGGCTGACTATATAAGTAAAATAGAATCAATGCTGAGACTTCTGAGAGTTCTAGTCGTGTAGTACCACAAGAGTGCATGAAACTCACCCAGAAAGGAAACAATGGAAACAATAACCAGATCAACGTGTTTACAGTCTGTGGATCAATGTCCCATGACATCATAGTCACTGTGCGTCTGTGTGTGTTTCCTCAAACATCGCAAATAAAAATGTCAGGCGCAGTTACAGCAGCTTTTTAGATCTAGATATCTAATCAAAGAGTGTAGCTCTATGTCAGGCGTATTTACAGCAGCTATTTAGATCTAGATATCTAATCAAAGGGTCTAGCTCTATGTCAGGCGTAGTTACAGCAGCTATTTAGATCTAGATATCTAATCAAAGAGTCTAGCTCTTTATCAGGCGTAGTTACAGCAGCTATTTAGATCTAGATATCTAATCAAAGAGTCTAGCTCTATGTCAGGCGTAGTTACAGCAGCTATTTAGATCTAGATATCTAATTAAAGAGTCTAGCTCTATGTCAGGCGTAGTTACAGCAGCTATTTAGATCTAGATATCTAATTAAAGAGTCTAGCTCTATGTCAGGCGTAGTTACAGCAGCTATTTAGACCAAGATATCTAATTAAAGAGTCTAGCTCTATATCAGGCGTAGTTACAGCAGCTATTTAGATCTTGACCTATCTCTACTTGTCTAACAGCCGTTCTCTAGAGGTATCTCTACCTGTATAACAGCCGTTCTCTTGACCTATCTCTACTTGTCTAACAGCCGTTCTCTTGACCTATCTCTACTTGTCTAACAGCCGTTCTCTAGAGGTATCTCTACCTGTATAACAGCCGTTCTCTTGACCTATCTCTACTTGTCTAACAGCCGTTCTCTAGAGGTATCTCTACCTGTATAACAGCCGTTCTCTTGACCTATCTCTACTTGTCTAACAGTCGTTCTCTTGACCTATCTCTACTTGTCTAACAGCCGTTCTCTAGAGGTATCTCTACTTGTCTAACAGCCGTTCTCTTGACCTATCTCTACTTGTCTAACAGCCGTTCTCTTGACCTATCTCTACTTGTCTAACAGCCGTTCTCTAGAGGTATCTCTACCTGTCTAACAGCCGTTTTCTTGACCTATCTCTACTTGTCTAACAGCCGTTCTCTAGAGGTATCTCTACTTGTCTAACAGCCGTTCTCTTGACCTATCTCTACTTGTCTAACAGCCGTTCTCTTGACCTATCTCTCCTTATCTAACAGCCGTTCTCTTCACCTATCTCTACTTGTCTAACAGCCGTTCTCTTGACCTATCTCTACTTGTCTAATAGCCGTTCTCTAGAGGTATCTCTACCTGTATAACAGCCGTTCTCTTGACCTATCTCTCCTTATCTAACAGCCGTTCTCTTGACCTATCTCTACTTATCTAACAGCCGTTCTCTTGACCTATCTCTACTTGTCTAACAGCCGTTCTCTAGAGGTATCTCTACCTGTCTAACAGCCGTTCTCTTGACCTATCTATACTTGTCTAACAGACGTCCTTTAGAGGTATCTCTACTTGTCTAACAGCCGTTCTCTAGAGGTATCTCTACCTGTCTAACAGCCGTTCTCTTGACCTATCTATACTTGTCTAACAGACATCCTTTAGAGGTATCTCTATTTTATTAACAGCCGTCCTCTAGAGATATCTCTATCTACTTGTCTAACAGCCGTTCTCTTGACGTATCTCTACTTGACACTTCTAAAAAATCTTTTACTTGTTTATTTTCTAAAGAAGTGTTCTTGTCATTTTCGCTGTAAAGTTGAACTCAAGTTATAAAAAACATTTAATGTCATGGAAACTGGGAATCTCATTATCTGGTCCTTACTGCACTATCAGTTTGTATTGTGAAATCTTCTCATTCACTGCTGAGGCTATTGAACTTTGATTAAAAGGAAAACAACAAACTATTATCTTTGTTTTTACAATAAAAAAAAAAAGTCCCATTAAAATCATTCCGCAGTATCTGGACCTTGTCTGCAGACACTGCGCACGAGCAGATCATGTGATTTCCTATGTGCATTCTTTGGTAACAGATAAATGTTTCGTCAGACTTTAGCCTCAGTTTAACTTGTAGATAATTGAAGAGTTTCTTTGATTGTTTGTTGTTTTCACTAGTGCTGTTGTTGTCCTGTAGTCATGTGACTCTCAACATCGTATCATCGGTTTGGGTTTTAAATCAAGCTAAATATTTTTTTACATCCTTTTTTTTTAAAGTTATCTGAGTGAAAGAACTCTATCTGTTAATAATGTAGAAGTTATTTTTCTTATTCGATATCAACAATTAATTGACTAATTGGTTACATTTTAATTGATTCTTGTTTTATTAGGTACAATAAATAATTGTTTAAAGTTTCAACTTGATCCGAGAATGGGTATGAGAGAAGTAACGTGTACAAACTTTTACCAGACAGACAGACAGAGTGAGTTGATCAGAGTAAGTTTTGTAAACATTGAATAGAATACGAGTTGAACAGACAGGAAGTGGTATACCATGAAAACTAGAAAGTCAATCCTCCGTGCAGCCGAATTGAAGGTTTGCTTTGGAAACTTAATTATTTGTTACTTATTAAATTGTAAAAAGCTAAGATTCTATTAAGATGCATTGAATGAATTTTTCAATAGACAATTTGGTTCGTTCAGTTTAGGCAAATACCATATTACTTAGTAACTCAAAAGATCGACATATTTGTTTATATCTTTGTGTTTTGATCTTTAGACTAACCGCCGTGTATTTTGTTCCCCATTACATTTTGTAGTGTAGTTCCAGTGAGTAAGTCTACCTTCTGTTTGGAGTCATTGTACTTCTTGTCTTTGCAATCACCTGGCTTAGAAAACTTGTGACTGTTGAATGTCATATTTGAAATAGTATTTGACAACTACGGTTAGGAAATACATATAAATATGTAGCAAAATCTTTTCCCCCTCTTTTTATTCCTACATCACCCTGTATTGTTTTCAATATTGAATTTTTTTTTTTAAATTTCCATTGAAAAAATGCATGTCGAAAGTCTGTTGTTTCAAGGATATCAATTGACAGTTTTGTATTAAAATCTTGCAGTTTTTTCCCCTATATCTCGTCTAGATGTACACAGTTGGCACCATCGGTATGTCGTCTGCTCATGATTGAGTTACTTTCCTACATTTAAGTAACAGTTGAGTGCGTGAAAATCTTTGAAAATGTCAGGATCATTTAGGAAAGAAATGTGTAATATCTGACAACTTTCGAATAAGTGAACCGATGTGTGTTATTTCAAAACGTATTGAAAAGGTTGAATATATATTTTTGTTTAAATAAAGATGCGCAGGAGTTAGAATGGAGTGAAGCAATTTTTGGAAACGTCGTGAAGAAGGATTGCCGTTCTGGTATCCGCTTCAGAATATCATCAACATTGATTAAAACCCTGCCCACTGTCTCCACCTGCCGGAAGTTTGACTGTTGACGTAGTAGTGTTTATAATTGTAAGAATCTGACTCAGTGTAAGTCAAACCTTGACCTTTGACCCTCGCTTTATCAAGCGATCATGACATTGAGACACATAGCACACATTATACACAGTCTTTCGTATGAAAGGAAGAGCCACATTTACATCCATTTTATCTTTGCAGTGACTACAATGTAGACCTCATTAGTTCCTTCGCTTTTTTCTTTAGGGCCACTTGTTTAACAGCTGTTCTCTAGATCTTTATCTTCTTGTTTAACAGCCGTTCTCTAGATCTTTCTCTACCTTCTTGTCTAACAGCCCTTCTCTAGAGATATCTCTGTCTACTTGCCTAACAGCCGTTCTCTAGAGATATCACTGTCTACTTGCCCAACAGCCGTTCTCTAGAGCTATCTCTGTCTACTTGCCTAACAGCCGTTTTCTAGAGATATCTCTGTCTACTTGCCTAACAGCCGTGTCATTATTGCACCTTTCGCTGAGCATGTAATGTGACTTGCTCGATTGACTGCACACTGTACATCTCAGAACATTCTGTGTTCACTCATGCAAGTGGAGAAGATTCAACTTCACGTGAAATGAACCAGTTCTTAGTTTTGCTTGACGTTCTCACGTGATGACAGAGAAGATCGTGCTTTGGGTTTAATCCTCCTTATGGCTTGACCTTCTTTGCAATGCCTCTATGTTGACATCACTTCACCGAGTTGGGGATAACTTTCTGGTTAGAAATGTCGAGCAGTTTTCAAATGTGTCAAAGTGAAGCGCATGTTTGATCTTTCCATGAGCGCTTTAAATTTACCAAGGTTGAAAGTTGTCACACCATGAAAGAATTTTGATTGGATTTTTAGTTTTATCAGATTGGCAAGTACACACACACACACAAAATGCAATTTAGACAAAGATATTTTCATTGCCAGAATAATGTTTGGGTCACAAGGTATGTTCAAAAGTGATAGAGATGCTAGAGTTGCGTTGCAGCCAACAGTGAATTTAAAAAAAAAAATCCTGGTAATGATTGTCTCGTTCCGTTCTTCGGTTGACTTTTCAGAACACGATTGGAAATACAGTCCGCACGCTTCAAGAAATCAACATTGACTGAACTTTATATATGTATATTTCTAATATGTGCTTCACACTTGTTACTCCAGAACTTTATCCCCTTAGATCTGTGTAAAGATCATTATGAAATGTACATACACACAGACATAAAAACATCATGTACAGTATTCAGACACTAGAATCTATTCGTTATCGAATGAAAAATCAATCTTATCGATTATGAAACATCTGGGTCAGCGTAGAGCTCTACACTCTATTTATATGAAAACAAAAACAAAAAAGGGGGAAGGGGACATATTATGCTAACTTAAGATGACTATAAGCGGTCAGGGCCGGCCTCGGGCATAGGCAAACTAGGTAGCTCCGATTGGTAGGGACCTCACACAGAGAGAAGAAATATTGAAACTTGTGGCCAGTGTTATTGTTGGATAACACTAGGTTTCAAATAAATTGCCTACTTTGAATTTTCTCGCTATTTATCCTTAATATTTCTATTTCATTTGGGGCCACCAAATTCACTTCGTCTAGGGCCTCCAATTATCTAAGGCCGTCAATAGGTTTGTATACAACCAAGCAGTTATACCCAACTTTGTACCCTTATTCGAGGGGGAAATCCCCACACTCACACCCATGCGTAAACCAATGTGGTCGACGAGGACAACAATCTCATGTTGTGTGAACTGGAAGATGACTGTGGAGTCTGATCCTAGCTTTAAAAAAGAGTGCATTCAAGGCACGAGCCTATCGCTGTATTTTCTACCCTTGCACTAGATGTGGTAGATTTTAATTGTCTTTACGTAACATGAAACAATGACGAAAACTAAGTCGACTGGAAAACTTGTTGTTTGCCGCGCTTTGATTCTGTCCCACCCATCCACGTCATGCCTCCACTTTACTTCACTATTGATAACCAGTGCACCGTATCACATCTGGTTGACGTCACCTGCAGTCGGGACAAGTCTGCCTTTCTAAGAGACAAATCCCGATCACATATGCTCATCGTTGAATCAGGGACTTCGCTAAGGAATAACGTGGCTGGGTATCGACTCGTTGTCTAATGGGGAGCAGAGACTGTGGGATGAATGCGAAGAACAGTTGACACGCTAAACATATTTGAAGTCAGTCAAAAAGGATCAGAGTCTATGCATATGTAGATATGATTATATACCGTACGTATTATAGATGCTATATCAAAGACTCCAATACGAACTGTAAGGTGTATCATGAGTGAATATTTGTGAATATTTACATTATACTGGAGTTAGAAATGTCTTGACTTCGAATCACTTCAAGATAATTTTCATAATAAAAAAAACAAACAACTAATAATATTCTGCATACAGCATAAATCTTTACTGAAAACAAACAACAAAAATCTTGATAATAGAGTGTAATAGGCCCAGACATCTAGTCCAACTTACCCTTATAAATGTTGGGTTATAGCTCCAGGCATCTAGTCTAACTTACCCTCGTAAGTGTTGGGTTATAGCTCCAGACATCTAGTCTAACTGTATGCGTATTACTTTAATTGACACAGAAACTTCAATCAAGCAGAAAAACAACAAAATAATTACTTTTGTTTTATTAATATTTACAGCGTTTTATCTCAGGTGTGTGTAAAAGTATATGAAAATAAAAGTGAAATTCCAAGATGTTGAATGATTTAGAAAATATCTCAAAACTGACTCACTGCTCTCACCATGCACCACACGGGGCTCTGTCTAGTCTCCTCCTTCCTCAGCTGCTCACCCCTTTCTATATACAAATCTGCGAAAATGTATTTGAATTTTGACGGAACATGCTAAGTGAACAGTAATGATGGTAATTAAAAAAAATAGTATCAATATTATAACCAAAATAATAATAATAATAATATTTTAAAAAAGGTAAATTTCTTAACATGGTCAGGTAGACAGGACAATTTTATAAGATATCTGGATTTATCGTATTAAAAAAAAAAGCAAATTTCATTGTGACCTTATTATATGTGTTCCATCACTACCTGGTGTGTTAGGTCAATGATCTCTTAAGAAATATGACCTGAGTTTACACACAGATGATTGAACCAAAGTAAATAAAGTGTAGATTGAATCACATGTTATATAGTTCGTCTATCTTGGTTCGATGATGACCACTTTTGTCATCACATCATAATTTAGAAAGGGTCGGACATTGCAGGGCTCGTTTTCGCAATGAGGATGACAGGTTCTGAATAAGTTCAGATCTCAAGAATAGTTCCCCCTAATGAGAACAAAAAAAGCTCAATCCCAATCAAGTTGTTTGATGCACGTTTGAAAAGTCTAAACATCAGGCGAACCCTCCACTCCCACCTAGAGTGTATATACTTAGTACAGACCCCCCCCCCCCACTCCCACCTAGAGTGTATAGACTTAGCACAGATCCCCCCACTCCCACCTAGAGTGTACAGACTTAGTACAGACCCCCCCCCCCCACTTCCACCTAGAGTGTACAGACTTAGTACAGACACCACCCCCCCCCCCCACTCCCACCTAGAGTGTACAGACTTAGTACAGAGTTGTTACGCTCTAACTTTCTGGGCTGAAAATATATTTTGAGAATCATGCTATAAGTAACTGTATTACGTTCTAATAGTACTAAAATAGAATCATCCCACTTGTCGAATGGCACCAGTGACATTTATGATTTAGACTTAGCATTGAAAACACTCAATTGAGGAACTTGGACTTGGCACACTTCAGAGATCAGTGCCCTCGTGATATGTTTCTCTTCCAGACAAATAACTATTTGTATTTTTTTCTTTATTGTCCCCCCCCCCTTTTTTTTGTACACTTTTTTATTTAAATTTGCTCTCAGTTGGTTTCGAAAATAGTGTGTAATTTTTTTATCATTAGGATTCGAACCCACACCAAGAAAGAAATCAATTTGTCACGGTTGCACTTCAGTATTATCACTAAATCTTCAGACTGTTTTTATTGTTCAAGCTCTTATAGAGAGACACTTAGATCGTCGTCATGTTTCCATTTGATATACGTTCGTCATATGTTCCCATTTCATATGCTGTACATGTTCCCCTTTCATATGCTGTAAATGTTCCCATTTCATATGATGTACATGTTCCCATTTCATATGCTGTACATGTTCCCATTTCATATGCTGTACATGTTCCCATTTCATATGCCCCAGCCGCAGTTTTTTTTTCTAAATACATGTACCCATTTGATTGCGGTTTCTGATATTTTTAATTACAAAAAAAACAAAAAAAAAACAAATATGTTTTCACATTTTAAATCAAATTTAAAATGTTTTGCTTTCAGACTTCGAAATTTCTTAATTCTGCTAAGACTAAACTAAATATGAAATAATACATATGAAAAAACTACACATAAATAAGTGGATTAGAACAAAAATGAAAAATCAATTGTTACGTATAAATAGTATTAAGTCAAAGTGTGGAGCACTGTGTTCAAAATTAACCGTTTTGAATAGCAATTGCATGTATACGTTAAAGTTATGATTTTTATTTTTTTAGTTTAAGATTTTATAATAAATGAAAAACTGTCATGGAATCCCCATATTGATGAAACTATCAAAAAATCAAACAAAGCATTAGGGTTTATTAAAAGAAATTTCTATAAATTAAATAAGAACATAAAACTAAAATGTTATTTAACCTTGGTTAGGCCAATAATAGAATATGTATCCTCTGTTTGGGACCCCTCAACTCAAGAAAACATTAAGAAACTATAACAGACACAAAATAGAGCAGTGAGATTCATAACAAACGAATATTCACATTTGACTAGAGTAACACCTTTAGTAAGATCAATAAATTTAGAAAGCCTTCAGGATAGAAGACTTAAAAGTTAAGTAGCAATTATACATAAAACACTGAACCATAATCTTCAAATACAAAAACAAAATTTAATAAAATACTCAGAAAGACACAAAGATAAAGGCACACTCTTCGTTCCATATGCTAGGACAAATTTGTACAAATTCTTCCCTAGTGCTATTAGAGCATGGAATAGGTTGCCTGAGCTAGCCAGGAAAACCAGTGACTTGGCAGAATTTAGGTCATTGGTTAATATGCATGACTAAATGCATGACGCGTAGGACGTAATCATCTTCTTTTTTGAAGTAACGTCTGTATCATATATCATATAAATTTGTTTGTAGATGTTTTATTATTAGCAGCCCCCGAAATGGGAAAACGACGCTATTAGTTTTGGTTTGGAATGTCTGTCCGTCCGTCCCGTTTAGATCTCATAAACTAGAAAAGATAGGGAAAATCTGACACCGTAATATTTTAGACCATTCAAAGTTCTGATGCAACGGCTACTTTTTTCTTTTCTGTAAGCGAAAAATCTAATTTTTTAAAATCACTTATGCAAGAGCTTTTTCATAAAAATACACCACTTATACTAATATTCACTATTAATAGTAACAAACACGGGAGGCTCTTTAGAAGGGGAGATCACATTTTACCATATTTTTGCAAATGGTTTTATATTTTTTTGTCAAAAAATATTTTTTATTACATTTATATTGCCTAACTACTACATTTACACACCAAAAAAGGTTTCTTTGTTTTTGAAGAGAAAAAATCTATTTAGAATGCATATGAGTTGGACATAATTTACAACAACAAATAATTAGTAATTTTTTACATATTATCGCGTGAACTGTAGTGGGCCAATACTGCAATAGTACACATAACTAGAGAACATTTCTTTTTTTTTTACGGAAATGTTTTTTTCTTGAGGCTTTGAATAAGAGATTGACCCTATACAAAACAATTAGATCAATTAGATATTCATTATAAGACATCAGATAGGCCAGGTTCACATCTAACTTCACATTAACTTCACCTATCATTTCGTCTGCTGGACCGCTGGGCACCACACAAGATCTGTCAACCTTCTTTCTCCATTCTTCTCTGTCATTTGTCTGTGATAGAATTTCATTCTGATGTTCTGTACCTGCCTGGGTGGACCACTTCGGGGGCCGATTTTGAGTTTGTGTTTCCACACAAACTATCTTTGTAACCTTATTATTATTATTTTATATATTTATTCTTTGGCTCAGATGGTTCTCTTGCTTTAAGTCTTTCAAGGATTTGTTGTTGTTCTTTGTTGTGTCGACTTCTGTCCAACATATCTCCAGGCAGGCGCCTAGACATAGATGATACGTTTTAGAAGGGACCTCTTAAAGGGCTGAAGTCAATACTAATAAACCTATATCACATTTCGATATATGGGCTTAGATTTAATGCACACTTTTGGTTTACAACTTGGTATGTGTGTGTATGTCTGTCTATAGCTACAATTTGCCGGGGGGGGGGGGGAGGTCAAAGCAATTAAAAATTTGTCAACTCTGTCGTCACAGAAGTCAAGGTCAAACACACACACCACATTGGCAGTGCTTGAGGCAAGACCATTTAGCTGTCAATCCAAAACAAGATTTCACTTGAACACACTTTTACTTGAGCCTGATCTCTGACGCAGCCTATCCACGCAGATTAGGTTTAGAGGCTGTACAACCTCTCGTCTTACTGCCCTGTACAGTAAATCTGACCTACACAGGGTCCATAGTTTCAAGTGAAAAGACTAAGTGTGATATTCTCCCTTTAGAAAACTCTTTAGTTAGCAGTTTATTTGACAAGAGCTCTGGAGTACACATTTTTTAATACAAATGTTAAATCATCAGTGGCTTTTTAAAGAAAAATAATAATGTAGAAATTTACTATTTTTTTATTTTATGAAAATGATGTAATAATTTACTAATTTATGAAAA
Organism: Biomphalaria pfeifferi; assembly: GCA_030265305.1. Lineage (NCBI taxonomy): Eukaryota > Metazoa > Mollusca > Gastropoda > Planorbidae > Biomphalaria > Biomphalaria pfeifferi. The sequence goes on from JASAOG010000013.1 coordinate 4,323,233, forward strand.
CTGAATCAAATCTTCATATGCTTTTCGTTCCCTAGTGCTACATAGACCTACAGAAGTCTTCCGTTTATGAATACTTTTTCCCAATGATTCACTTACAGTATGTTCTAGAAAGTTCCAACTCAATGAAAAGAAATAATGATTACTCTCTAACCCAAACCCTAAAGTGATGACGTCTTCAGACGAGTTTATATATCAACCTACGGCTTTCTATGTCATGGCTGTATGGTGTGTAGACAGTCCAACTTGAGGTTACAAAGCTTGCGGTAGATAATGTGCCGTGACCTTAGGTTACACGTCAATATTGGTTTATTTCTGTTTTCTGGTGGTCTCCTTCAGATGACTTTGACATGACCTCGCACACATAGCCCTCCAGGCGGGGCCTGATAATGATTACCTACATAAGAAGAACTTGCCATTTCTTTGTGACATTCTGTCCGTAAATGTCACTCGATTGTCATTTTGTTTATAAGCAGTTACGACAGAAGAGTTTTTTTTTTTAATTTCTGTTCGGTAAACGGCTTTCAGCAGCGAGTCTCAAAATGTTCTCTATTGGAGACATAACAAATTACCTTGCTGTATTTATTGACTTTCTATAGTATACTTTCAACGAAAGAATGCTAATGATAATTTACTCTCAAAAATAAAAAAGAAGTTAATTCAAAATAAAACTCTTCAGTCTCGAGATATATTTTCCCCGTGGAACTTGTGGCAAGTATTTGTAATGGACCTCAGTCACCAATCGTAAAAAAGCAACATTTAGTCACATGATCATATTGATAAAACAACGAGAGAAAAACTGTCACGTGACATTAAAATTAGATCGTAATTTGTATAGAAGAGATAGAGAACCACGTGGCAAAATATTGTTTGTTTACGATTGGTGAATGAGGTCCATTAGGGGGAGCATCCTTACCATCAAATTAAGTGTCAAAGCCAAGTGTTTGTGTTAACTTTGCAACTTTGTTATTATTACTATTATTTGTATTGCCACGGTCGAGTTTCGTTAAAGAGAAACAAAATTCATCGTAGTCCCTTCTCATTGCATTGCCATCTCAAGGTTTTGGTTCTAAAAGAATTGGGTAATAACGTCGTTTGTATTATTCCAAAGAACTACTTCAGTTTCAGAAACAAAATGAGCCTTGATTCATCCTCGTAGTGTTTGTATTTGTACAGAGCTTCTATCAACTGAGTCCGTCTTATCTTCTTATCTTATATAATACAGACGTTACTTCAAAAAAGAAGATGATTACGTCCTACGCGTCATGCATTTAGTCATGCATATTAACCAATGACTTAAATTCTGCCAAGTCACTGGTTTTTCTGGCTAGCTCAGGCAACCCATTCCATGCTCTAATAGCACAAGGGAAGAAGGAGTATTTGTACAAATTTGTCCTAGCATATGGGACGAGGAATGTGCCTTTATTTTTGTGTCTTTCTGATTATTTTATTAAATTTTGTTTTTGTATTTGAAGATTATGGTTCAGTGTTTTATGTATAATTGCTACTTTACTTTTGAGTCTTCTGTCCTGAAGGCTTTCTAAATTTAGTGATTTTACTAATGGTGTTACCCTAGTCAAATGTGAATATTCGTTTGTTATGAATCTCACTGCTCTATTTTGTGTTTGTTCCAGTTTCTTAATGTTTTCTTGAGTTGAGGGGTCCCACACGGTGGATGCATATTCTATTATTGGCCTAACCAAGGTTAAATAACATTTTTATGTTCTTATTTGATTTATGGAAATTTCTTTTAATAAACCCTAATGCTTTGTTGGATTTTTTTATAGTTTCATCAATATGTGGATTCCATGACAGTTTTTCATTTATTATAACACCTAGGTATTTTGAGTTTTTAGTCTGTGTTACTGGTTTGCCATGAATAAGATAAGTGGAATTAATTTGTTTTAGTTTTTTTGTTACTCTTAACAACTGACATTTTTCTGGGTGGAAAGACATGCTCCAATTTGATTCCCATTTCTGTAATTCATCTAATTCTCTTTGTAAAATATCTGTGTCTTGTTTTGTTTTTATTGTTCTATATATTATGCAATCGTCTGCAAATAATCTGACTTTTGTTCCTGAACTAATGCAATTTGGTAAATCATTTATGTAAATTAAAAATAGTAGTGGACCCAAGACTGTTCCTTGAGGTACACCTGAGTTTACTGTTATTGGTGTTGATTTAGAGCCATTTATTATTACCATTTGTTCTCTCCCTATCAGGAAATCTTTAATCCACTGATGCAGTGGACCGTTAATGCCGAAATATTTTAATTTTTTAAGCAAACTATGGTGGTGAACTTTGTCAAAAGCCTTGGAAAAATCTAGTAAGATAGCATCTATTTGTTCACTATTATCTAAACCTTTTGAAAAATCATCAATTAGTCCTATTAGTTGTGTTTCACATGATCTATATTTCCTAAAGCCATGTTGGTATGGGGTGAGGACATTATGTTTGTCTAAGTGGTTTATGATATTGCTACATATTATGTGTTCTAGTATTTTACATGTGATGCTGGTAAGTGATACTGGTCTGTAGTTTCCTGGATCAGATTTTTCTCCTTTTTTAAATAGGGGGGTGTCTGTCTTGTACACATTTGGTACACGTTAGTTCTCGCCAGTCACGGATCAACTTGAAACTTTGCACAATTATTTGTTGTCCTTAACAAAGCATGAATCAATAAAAAATAAAGTACAATTAGTGGTAATTATCTTAAAATATTAAGAGAAAAGTGTGTAAATGTGCTGTTCTTTCATTTACATAAGCTTTGATTTTTTAAACCATGTGCTTGTTCTCCTTCTCGTTACTAACCCGATCATTTCTGTACAGATCAATACGAAATGTACACATATACACACACATCATGTACAATGTACAGAGGAACCGTACAGACTACTCTTCATCGAATGAAAAATCAATGCTATTTATCGATTATTAAACATCCAGATCGACACTTTGTAAACCTAGGACCTATCACACACTGACCAGAAGAGGAAATTAAGTACTGCTAGCTTCAGATCAATAGATGTGGTCAGTATGTTTTTAAACGATTAGGCTCTATAGCAGTAACCGCCCTTGTACGAGTGGACAGCGTGATGAAACGCTAAGCTATTTACAGTCTACGATATGTATAGATCTATCAGTACTTCTTGAATAGAGTTGTCTTGCAGTTCTTCGTAACTCTCCTTCTGTGCTATACTAGAATGTCCCAATGCAGTGATATACACGGCCACACATTCCGCCCTTGGTGTGTACTCCATTTGAACTGATTAAATCTCATTAGATAAATCTTTTGTTTACATCGATTTAGAGATATATCAGTTGAAAGTCCTGTAAACATTGGGATATAGATAACATGAGGCCTTGATTGTGTGTGCTGCAAATAACATGACGTCACTTGTATGTTGAAAGAAGCGTTGAAAGCTGCACAGACGCCTTCTATTCCACGACGTTGAGTGGTGTAGCTCCTGAGAGCTAATCCAACCAAATTTGTAATAGTCATAACAATTGAGTCTAACTTGTAACTCTATGCCCATGGGATCTCCCTTTCACCAGCCTGTTTGAACAATGCTCAGTATGTGAGGGACCCCCCTGTTTCCGAAATTTTGTGTATCCCAAGCCACTTGTGCTAAAGGCGAGGCCGAAAGCCGAATACACCAGGGAAACCTCTAATTTTTGTTTATCACGTCAGCCGTGTGGGTGTCCGCCATAAAACAGACTCCCATAAAACGGTGTGTGGATTGTGACAGGTTGTTGGGGCTCTCTTCCATCTCCGTCAGAGCGATGTACTCGGTTCCAGTTGGCACCTAACTGCGGTACTATTTTGCTTCTCAATCGGCCCAATCGTTTCATCCGGACGCCGTGCTAAGTCTGAGATATGTTGCTAAGAAGAGCTAATCCAAGCAAACCTTGTTAGCGTATGTATTTAATTTTTCACACCAACTAAAGTAGTGCTAGAAATCTTCTTAAAAAAAAACAACACCTTTGTATTATCAAATATTTACAGACTTTCAACTTCAGTGTAGAAATACACTTAATGTACATTAAAATCACAAGATATTAAAGGATTAAAAAAATCTCTCAACTCACATTAGATCTACTGTTCTCGCATTTCAATATTTGCATGTGGTTTCCTCTCCCTATTATCAGCCCCCACCCCTTTTTTAAAATTATACACACTTTCTGTCAATCCTTAAAATGACACCAGAATACATTCACTTTTAAACCCGTAAAGCATACATACAACATAACTATAACATCCAAGTTTTTAAAAGAGCTTTTAGTATGATACATTTTTTAACCACATTTAGCTCCATCAACACACACACACACCCACGTTTTATTTGTCCAACTATCACATGATTGCACTCAATTGAAACAAATGATCCTCGTCTTGGGTGCTCCTATCTAGCGTGGGACTAGCAAACTATTGCCTCATCCTAGCGAGACATGGAGCTACATCTAGGTGTATATAACGCTACGTGTTCGGGTTATCGCTCTATGAACTTGAAAGACGTTGTTTTCTTTAGTTCATCTTTCACGCCTGCTGTTGATCAGGCGACATTGTGCTAATTATGGGCCGGACCTACATCCATCAACACTACTATTAACCGAAACACAGAAGTGGACCAATGTTTTGTTGTTGTTTTTTCTTTCATTGCCAAGGACGGTAATCGGTACTGTTCGCTAGAAATGAGTTGTTCCCAAACATTTTCCTCTAGGCCCAGTTTCACTTCTACCGAACGTCTCGTGCTATTTCTAAATATTAATAAGATTAAATTTTAGATATAAAACAGGAAATGGTTTAACCTGCTGATATTTATTTATCATATGTACCCCCAACACCATTTCCCAAATCTGTTTATTAGATTTAGATGAGGTATTTAGCTAAGTTCTCCCTGGTATCCATAAATTACAATCTGGAGACCGCTACTGTGTTGGTGCAAAATTTCTCGCCAGCTCAAACTGCGCTGGTTGCGCGCGCGAATCCCGTTATCGTGTGTTTCAGTGTGGCCAAGTTTGTGCCAAGCCGTCCTGTGTGTTGACTACACGTGGGCCTAGCGCCGATTATATATTCCTAGTGCTAGTAGCACATATAGCAGCAGTGTTGATGACATTGTGACGTGATAGAAACATGCTATGCTATCTAGTAAGTAGTAGTGTGTCTGTTGAATTAAATTCTAGAATCTATTTGCTCGTTCTTTGTTCACATTGTGACTCACGACGCTAGATGGTGTCATTTTTTCCCCCGGGGAACGACGTGAGCACTTTCCCGCCAAGAAGAAGAAAAAAAAAGGGGGGGGGGGGGATTCAGTTGATGACATCGGTCTTGATTGGTGTCAGTTCTATGCTCGGGCTAGACTAATAGTTAGGTCTAGATCTAGATTTAGTTGAGCTTGACAATAACCTGTCTAATCTTGTTGTCTTTTAGACTCAAAATCTATCATTTAGATTTGAGCTAGAAATATCTAGATAAACACATATGATGATATGCGCCGTCTAGAGTTAGTCTAAATAATTTAGGTATAGATCTAGATCTATCTAGAATGTGGTTTTTGAGGTCACCAAAGTTCAACAAGCGAAGGCTGTTCTCAGCGACGTGGTAGGCCTAAAGACTTTTTTAAGTAACTGTCAGAAGTGCTTGTATAGGCCTATCTAAATCTACGTCCTGCATAATTGTACTAACAGCACAATCGAAACAAGCAGGTTTTTTTTTTTTATTTTTAATTTTTTTCCCTTCCTGTTCACTACCTATGTAACTGCCAAGTAGAATCTAGATTGTAGGACTATTTAGAATAATATAGAATCTACCAGTCACACACATGGTCTTGAAAAAAAACACTATTTAAATACTCTACATAGTTACATAGATTTCTGGATTCTGATTAGATCTATATAAAACTAGTCTGATACAGATCTAGATCTATGTATAGTTGAGATCCACTTAGTCAAAGAAAAACACATTTTTATTTATTTGGATACAGATATAAATCTATATAGATCTGTTTGTTTTTTGGTGTTTTTTTTTTTTTTACTGTCTATATTGAGTCTCTAGACAGCTCTTAGTAGGCTACTAAAGGGCTACTACTAGTTTGCTGTGTGCCTAACTAAAAGAAAGTAGTGCATTATGGAAGCCAACGCTAGTGTGCCTTATGTATGCCAGATTGTAGCACTATTCACTGTATTGTTCATTGGATGAATGGAAAATGTGCTTACAGGAAGGGGAGATTAAGGTAAAAATCAGTGACCTGGAACATTGTGGTCAAGACCTAATAATCTCCCTTTCGCCCCCCCCCCCCCCCCCCAACCCAGCACAAAATGTATCAGACAGTATTGGGTGACAGACATGTGCCTGTGTCTTGGCCTTGAACACTTGTGTAACAATAGGGGCAGGGACTATAAAGCCTAGATCTACATTCAGTGTAGTTCTCTCTGTGTATTTGACTTTACTACTGACTGACTACTTGGAGATCTGGAATATTGTTTTGTACCAGTTTGGACAGCATTTTAGGATATTTGTTCAGTTCTACCTTTTCTTGTTTGCACAAAGCAGAGTTTAGCAGAGGTCTACTGTGTGAGTTAAGACTTAAACTTTTTTTAAAAAATTTTCATCTATATAGTATATACAACTAGATTAAGAAGATAAAAAGCTGGCTTACAAAGTCCCACAATTTAATCTACATCCATTATTAGAACTTAATCTAAATTAAATAATTACATATAAAATTAGTTTATTAAAATGTTTCAAAAATTATTTTACTAGTTATATATATTATAGTTATAATGTTTTTTGTTTGGTGTAATACACAAATTGTAAGACAAATTTCCATACGGACGATAAAGATTATTATTATTATTAGTCTAGATCTTTGATGAGGCCTAATAGTTGACAAGTAACATGCCACTATTCAATGTTGTTTCTAGGGCCTTTAATATGTTATTTATCAAGACTTAGAGGCCTACATTATAATTAAATTATAAACTTTTTTGCATTCTGGATTCTAGAGCTATTATAATTACTCATAATTCATAATTACTCAATGAAAGTAAATCTTATTAAATGACTTATTCTGAAAAAAAAAAAAAAAAAGAAATGTTCTCCAAATTGTTATGTTGCTGCTTTATTCACTTCAGACTTCAAACTTTAATTGGTGTAGCATTGTATTATCTTCCCATTACTGACATTAGATTGTAAATAAAGTAGCTTTTCACTTAGTTATATTTTTGTACAGTTATAACATTATTAGTTTGGATTGAGAGTTTTTGTTTTTTATTTATTCATCCTTCTTTGTTGTTGTTGTTCTCAGCAGGTATTTACTGTAATATATGAAACTTTTGGAAGATAACAAAGGGCTATTGACTCCCCCACCAGAGTCTGACAAAATGTACAATCCCACTTTGCCCACACCCAGCCTGACTAAAGCTGGAAACGGTGATGAGTCCAACGGTGCAGCTGGCAAGTCTTTTCCCAGGAGTAAATCTTACCAGAATGAAACATCAGAGACTTTAGAGCTGAACAATGGTGACATTATTTATCTGGACTTCCTGGAAGAGGGTCACTCTTCATTCGTCCTGGAAGGCATAAACAAGCTACGCAAGCAGGGTCAATTCTGTGATATTATTCTAGTTGTGGAAGACCATGAGATTCAGGCCCATCGTGCAGTATTAGCAGCTTGCAGCCCATTTCTGTTTGACTTTTTCTCTGGCCTGGAGGAGACCACAGAGCCATTGCCAACATATAAACTAAAGCATGTTCACTATAATGGATTCCAATACTTGCTGGATTATATGTATACTGGCAGGTAAGGAAAATGTTCAATCATAATACATCTGGTTACTAGATGAATTGGTCAGTCTGATTTGAGTAATCAGGCAGTGGGAGGATGATAACAAATTATTTATTTGGATAGCTGTCTTGTAGTTTAATGTGCACTCTGCATTGTCATTTGGTGGTCTCGATCCTGGGGCTTGGGGATGTATATTATAGACTGCATATATAATTTAACTTAATTATCAATGTTGACCACATTTACCTAATAATAATAATAAGGCTTGTCTTCGAGTCTGAAGATTAGTGAGGAGTGCAGTATTTCCCTGGCTGCACAGCCCCAGCTGTGACCTACATATTTTGCCACATCCAAGGCAAGCACAACCATTGTCCGCAGGTGGTCGATTTAGATTTTTTTTCTTTTTACCTAATAGATACACATTTAATTGTAAACATATTTTGTGTTTATTTTGTTATTGACAGAGTGTTTATATGTTGAGATGAAAATCAACAAATGGGTAATCAACAACCAGAAAAATATTTTTAATAGTTGGCAAAATTTAGTTCTCTAAATTTACAATTAAATTTATATTTATTCTTTGTGGTCGACTTCTGGGGGAAAATGCAATTAATTTCAACCTTTGAAAATCAGTGAAAACAACTTGAATCTCCTATTTTCATTTAGTTTCCCTGCATGAGATATAAAGGTGAAGTTAATCATAATGAGATAACTATATCAGAGTATATATTATATATAATTGTCACATTTTCAACAAGATGGTGCAAACCTGAAAGATATATTTTTCATTTGAAAAATAAGTGTCCACCTATTTGTAAACTCTTTGCTATAGTTTGATTGATTGATTTTTTAAAGCTTGTGTTTATTCTGAAAACATCTAGATTTTTTATAACATGATTGTGATTTTCCTTTTTATAGTCTCTCTTTAATCTACTTAATTTTGTTTCTTAAAATAATGATTAACAACTAAATATTAATATATTTTGATTTAAATTGTTTTAAAAAAATATTATTATATTATATATTAGATATAATTTTTTAAAATACTATTTTTAAGACTTTTTATTCATTAGTACAATAACCTGAATAAGGTTTAGTTGACACTTGGTTATGCAATTAAACCAATAGCTTTCATTAATACAATGTATTCATTTGCTTGAAATGTTACTATAAGTTCAGACAACTGATGACAACAAAGTATTCTCTATGTGATATCTCCTTTTTCCCCAGGCTCCATGTTCCACTAGAAAATGTACCTGCTGTCTATGCCACCTCATTGAATCTTAAAATGGAGACTGCTACCAAAATCTGTGCTGGTTTCCTGGCCAACCATCTGACCACCGCCAACTGTTTAGGTATCAGGGCCTACTTATTTGTTACACTCCTAAGAATTATCATCTGGGGCTTAGAGAGATGCACATCACCATAGCTGTTTGTGTACTGGAGAATTCTCTCTGGTTGTCTTTTGTCTGTACATGTTCTGTCCATTCATTAAATGTCATTATGTATTATGACACCTTTTCTTTTTGCCACCCTACACTGCCTATTAGATGTATTTCATAGACTTTTGTATTTTGTCCAACAATGTTCCAAAATTTTGTTTAAAAGTACTTTATAGAAAGAAATATTGTATATTTTTTCTAAAAACCATATTTACAAGAAAAACAAATAATCAGAAATAGTATTTTAACAATTTAATCTTTTTATGAAATGTCAGATAAGATAGGAAGATCAGAAGGCCAAGAGACTTTGTCATCAACTTATGAGTAGACATTTCATTCAAGCACTATTTCTGCTTATTTGTTGATCTCAGTAAATAATTTGACCCATCATTTTGAGTTCTATAAATGTAAAAAAAAAAGTCACTTAGGGTGGCAATGAAAAGCAAAGAAATTGTGTCCCTTGTCAATAATTAAAAACTTGCTGATCAGCCAAGTAAACAACTAATCATCCCCACCCTCTGAATATCCTCCTCAAAACGCAGATGAGCGTAAGTGCAATCAATGAAGAGTAAAGGAAACGATGGGAAAGAATGTAACAGAAATGAAGCGAGCCCAGAATTACGCTATGGTGATGTACAGGGTCTACTAGATTCCCTAAGGTGAGGTCAAACATTATACGCTTAAACAAACAAACCTTTTCTGCACACTTCCCACCCACCCTACCTGGCAGCATCCCGACTTGCAACTAGCTAGCAGTCTGGTAATTGACCTAAAAAAAAAACCTATATTTTTTAGGGTTTCTGTGCTTAATCTTTTTCTTTTTTTTTTTTTTTTTTTTTTTTAATAAAGGCTAAAGAAACGTTTTTGTTTTCTAATAAATTTTCAGGAATTCTCAGTGGTTAAACTTTTTATATTCTTAGGCAATTGTAGGCTCAGTACTGGAGTGACTTCAGAGAGAAATAATTCTATTTTCTTTTCAGCTCTTAGGTTTCCTATTAGCCTGATTACCTATAAATATTGACTAGAGAGCAATATAGAGATGCTTTTTCTCATCAGATAGCCCACAAGCCTCCTATCTTTCAGCTCCAGCAGCTTGATTTAGAATTGTTCTAGAATTCCACTTTATGTGCCTGTCATTCTGATTTTAACTTGTTTGTACTTTGAAAGGTATCCGCCGCTTCACCAAGGATGTGGCCTTTAAACAGGCTGTGGATGAATACATTAGGTCCAACCTAAAAGACATCATGTTGAGTAAATCATTCTTTGGACTCACAGACCTTCAGGTGGAAGTAGTTGGTCAGTAGATTTCCATTTTTCTTTTTATATACGTTAAGATTTATTTAGAAAACAAATAGGTTGTAAGGCAACTGTTTTCATAATTAGGATTTAAAAAAAAAAAAAAAAATTTAAGATATTTGGGAAAAGGGGGGGGAGAGAAAATTGGTCACTGTAACCTCATACTAGCAAACATCTTATTTAGAGAATCCTCTGCCCCACATTCTGATAAAATTGTGAGATGAATTTAAAATGCTGTCTTTTTACAATCCCCTCTAATAAGCAGACATTTTTTTCATGCTGATTTGTATCACTTGTATCTTGATTACCAAAAATGTGACATTTTTAGAAATGTTTCTATTCAGTCTATTATGATGATAAAGATTTTGACTTGCTTTCAGGTCTGGATGAAAGTATCACCAATGAGGTGATGGAGCAAAGATTTTTTTCTTTGGTTCTGGACTGGGCTAAAGAAAATTTGAATGATCTCAAGCCCAAGATGGATCGCTTGGTTGAAAAGGTGACTAACTTAGGCTCTTGATTTATATTTTATATATTCTATAGAACAAAAACAGAACTAAAAATAACAGAACCTCTATCTCACATCAATAGGCTTTTCACTGGCATACCAACACATCAACCCAATTATAACACAACAATTATTTTCTAATTTTTACAAAGCTTATACATATCAACTCACTCTGTATGTAAAAAGTTTGTACATCTTATTTCTCCAACACCCAATCTTGGATCAAATTGAAATTTTGCTCAATTATTTCTTTTACCTGACAACACAAGAATCAATTTTGAACTAAATTAATTATTAGTTAATTAACTATTGCTAATTAATTGTTTTGTTTGGTATCTCAAATGAAAGAAATTGTACTTGACTGTATAAGCTGAATTAGTCCCCTGTGTAGGTTGTCGCTCTAAATTGAAACAAACACTATATAACTATACAATCTTCTTTAGTCACAAGTACCTCACTAGCTGAGGAGGTGTGAGCAATGAGTTCATTCCTCCTCCCCCCTCCCAGTTGTCCCGATAAGTGATAGGATCATAGCGTAGTGAGAAAGTTAAAATCATGAAATAGCGTTAAACAAAAAACAATTGATAAAAATATTATTAATCGCACAGATTTATTTTGTTGTTGATCGAGATCTATTACAAATTTAATTACATGACTGGTAGTTATACTTTGTACAAGGTTTTTTTTTGTTTTTTTTTAACAAAAGTATTTTTTTGTTTTTCTTGTATGTAAACTCAACGTTAGATCTGACTTCTTTACCAGGTAAATGTGCTGTACCTGCAGTCTGATAATACCCTGAAGGATTGTGCAGAAGTAGAGGATACGGTTCTAAGTAGTGAAGATGATTTGGTTCAAGACTACAAGAAAGCTAGAAGGAGGGTAGGGACAATGAATGCAGTCTAACAATAAATAGTTTAATTCAATTACAGTAATGTGAATGTGACTACATTAAAGCTCATGTACATTAATAAATTTAGCAGAAACAGACAAATATTTTTCATTCAATTACTGTTAAATCTGACCACATCAGGACATGATAATTAAGGTCCTACTAGCTGCCTTATCTATTACACATTGTCCAGCATTACAAGACATGCTCTAGCTATCATACTAATTGGATTGCTTATTCACACATCTCATTTGATTATGATAGTGAACCATTCATTAGAGTCAATGTCTGGATATTTGTTGGTTATGGGGTCAGGATACAAAATGTTTTCTATTTAAAGCTCTATTTGGCTCTAAAAGATTTAACGTTAAAGATTAGATGTGACTTTCTTGAAGCAAAGGGAAAGTGGAATGATATCTATATTGTGCTCACTTCAATCATGATTGACAGTCAGTAAACAGAATAAGATAAAGGTTATATAAGAGAAATCAATTTTGTATTAATGGATTCTGTATGAATAAGTGGCTGGTTCAATAAACTAGTAATTCAGTAAACTGTTTATGATGTTCATATATATTTATATCTAAACACTCATAAAGCACATTTTTAAAATATTTTTTTATTTGACATTAACAAATTTATATCTAATATATAAAGCACAATGTAAGGAGTATGTATGAATAGAAATCAAAGCCGTTTGACCAATTTTGATAAAATTTGGCATAAATGCTCCTAAGATCAATACCGTAGTGTATGTTAAATGTCTCTCCCAAAACAAGGCCTTTAAAATTTAAAAAAGTGCCTAAATTTATCTCTAGTGAAGAACAAAACTTTTTTTTACAACTCAGGTAAACCCATTTTCACAGCATTTTATATTTGAAAGGGAACAAGGCGTTGGATCAGTGAAACACAAACTAAGGGCTGCTGGTCATATCCAGCTAGTATATAATATATTTAGAGTAAATAAAATATTTATTTGTGAAAAGATAATTACTTGTTTTACATGCACATTTTTAATTAAGTTTTGATACAAAAAATGTTCACTGGATGCTCAAAGACATTCCTCTATTTCTTAACAGGACAAATTTAAAATCAAAGCAACTAGTCCTTCAACCAATGGTAATGGACAACTTTTTCACAAGTTCAATATAAATCCTGAAGAAGCAGTTTCAGTAGCTGAAAGGGAGTGGTCTATTGTGGCCATCTGCAAAACTAGTGGTATTTTTTTTTTTAATTGGTCATAGAGAGTATGATTGTTAGATATTAGTATTAGTAACAACATTAAGAAAACCACAATATAAACAAATAAATTTCATCACTTTGAAATGTTTCAAGTTTTCTCTGTTTGTATTGCAGAAAATGCTTATCTGGCTATTGCTGTTTTGGACGGTCGCTTAATGGCCATCACTGCCCATGTTCGGCCTGTACCACCTACCAATGGTGATCAGTCTAAAGAAGGTAGCATAGTTCCAGACTCACCCCCAGCTCAGTCTAGCAACAGACATCGTTTAAGTCCAGTCTTGAAGAAAACATCAATCACGCCCCTTCAACCAATGTCTGCTGCAAGATGTGCTCTTGGTGCTGTGGAGTTAGATGGGAAGCTAATTGTGTGTGGTAAGTGATTTTATACATTCAAAGAAAAATTTTATTTGAATGTAACTTTGATATTCTTTGATATATTCAGATTCCTATATTGTGGGTCCTTAATCTAAACAAACTTATCTCTGCTAAATGGAACATTAAATACTTAGAATAGTTATGAAAGATTGAAATTCATTTGTCTTTATACTCAACACACTAGTTTTCATAATAAATAATTACATAATGGTTTGCCACCATCACATCAAATATAGACCTAAATCTTTAAATTGAACTATGTTTAGCTTAACTAATTATTGTCTTGAGATGTAAATCATGTTATTATCTGCTTTCAGTTGGTCAGTTTTACAATAGAGCCTTCACATTGAATTGTCTTTCATATTTGTTTGCACTTGAGAAACTTATAAAACAGTGTTTTTAACCTTATGAAGATGCTGTAGGCTATTAGGGGAGCTTGTTGGTTGAGTGGTAAAGGGCTTGACATCTGAACATAGAGCTCTCAGGTTCGAATCTCTGTGAAGACTGGGATTTCCAATTTCAGGATTTTTAAGGTTCCCCAAAGTTCACCCAACCCTTAAAGGTACCTGACTTTAGTTGGGGAAAGTAAAGGCAGTTGTGCTGACCACATGACGCTTTTGTTAACCATCAGGCATAGAAACAGATAACCTGTACATCATCTGCCCTATAGATCGTAAGGTCTGAAGAGTAATTTACTTTAACACATTGAATATCGTATCTATCCCTTTGCAACTTGTGATAAATTTTATACAGAGCTCAATAAAACTATTTTTTTATGAAAAAAATAATAAATTATTGATTTTGAAATCACTTTGATTCATATTCCTACTTATACAATACTCTTGATTTGATGTCAACTGTTCTTGATATTTTAGGTGGCTATGACAGGGGAGAGTGTCTTCGCAGTGCTGAGACATTCACAATCAGAGATAACCAGTGGACCAAGATGGCAGACATGAATAGAGCTCGGGGTAGATTTGGAGCTGCAGTTTTAAATGGTGCTATCTATGTGTGTGGAGGCTCTGATGGCTGGAAGGAACTCTCTTGTGTAGAGAAGTATGACCCAGCGACACAGAAGTGGAAACCAGTTTGTAGCATGCTGAAAGAGAGATCCAATCACAGTGAGTTCTTCCGATAGGATGACTAATGGTCAGAATTAGATGGAAACTTCAATACAAGAATTTCAAGATATAAATTCTAGTTTTCATAAAAAAATTTTTTTTCATTTTTATAACACTGCTTTTGAATCCGAAGGTGTAGGTTATTGTAGGCTTAAGATTAGATAGAAAGCAACTTTAACTTAATATATTGTAATTACTTAAGATCTTTCTTAGCCCAGATCTTGAAAACACATCTTTCCCATAGACAGCTTTAATTATGAAACATATTTTTTGAGTTATACAAATTCTTGATTAAAATCACTACCCGGTATTTAAAATTTCCCTGTAATAAAAGTTACTTTTTGTTTTTTAGGTGTTGTTACTCTTAATGACAAACTGTACTGCATTGGTGGCTGTGAGGGGCAAAGAAGTATTACAACTTGCGAGTGCTACGACCCAGTCACAAATACTTGGTCTCGTATTGCTTCTCTTAAGACTGGTGAGTTTTAAGTTTATTGCATAGAATTAATAAATCAGGAACTGCTATGTACTGATGCTTCCCACCTCCTGCCCCCCAGTTTGTTTTTTTAACAGCACAATCTAATCTTTAGTTAACAAATTTTCATTTTGTTCAATTCAAGATGCCAATATTTAGGTTTGGAAGTCATAATGAAGTCATAATTAAGTTTAGTGTCCAGTTTAAATTAACTTTGGGATTGAAAATGAAACTTTTGTCTTCCAGCCAGATCCCAAGCTTGTGTGTGTGCAGCTGAAGGCTTGCTGTATGTCATTGGAGGCACAGACCTGTGGAACACATTGAGCTCAGTGGAATGTTATGACCCTCAAACTAACACTTGGACACCTCGGGCAAGTCTAAACTCTGCTCGCAGAGGAGCTGGTGCAGGCTTAGTGAATGGTGAGTTGTTGTTTTTAACAGTCTAAGGTTCTGATAAATGCAAGTCAGTAGAACTTGTAATAAACATTTGGGATTGGTGAATGTACTTTGTTGATTGATGTTTTTTGTTCATCAATATGTGTTCTTGCTAATTGGTGACATTGTCAGCTTGACATTACTGTTGGCTTTGTTTCCTTGTATGAGATCCACTTTTCTCTGTATTTAAGTTAATCCATTGTTATTTAACAATCTACTTTTTTTCTGAATAAATTATACAATATTGTCCTAAATCCCCAGGCATGATGATTGTAGTTGGTGGCAGTGATGGAACACAATCTTTAGTGTCCTCAGAGTTCTACGACTTCATCACAAACACTTGGAGTGTGGGCCCATCCTTGATCTCTCCCAGGGCCAACTTGAGCGTAGTTTCTGTGGACAGCAGGCTGTTTGCAGTGGGAGGCTTCAGTGGCAAAAAGTTTTTGAGCAGCCTAGAATGGCTGGACCAGGATGATCTGGAGTGGTTTGGACATGTTCCTAAGCTGTTGGACACTCCAACACAGAGCAAAACTCAAGAGACAATAACGAATGGGGGGACAGTGATAGATGCACAAAAAGAAAAGAGGGAGACTTCAGATGTTCTCCCTGTGGAGGAAAAGCAGCAAGTGTATCACATCAATGGCAGCAGTGAAACGGTTACAGTGAATGAGCAGCTAGTATCGTCATAACGTTTGCATTTTTTTGTTTGTATTGTTTACAATGTGTTTATTTGATGTTCTTGAGGATGAATTTCATACAAAAAAAAACATTTCAGCTCAAGTCATGACCATGTTCTTCTGATGATTTTAAACCCTTTTTTTAAATCTTGTTTGTTTTAATGACTTATGTATAACATGACCTGTCTCTTGTACATACAAGACAGTCTTTAGGGGACATTTTTCGGGGCAATTAGTAAATCTTGGCATTATTTTAGGGGTGTTAAGGAAACAAAGTAGGATTTTTTTTTAGCTTAAAATGACCAACATATTTGTATGTCTCCTATTTTAGAGTGGCATAAACAAATCAAAAGTTGTCAATTCAAATAACATGTTGAGTGAGATCAAGCACAAATGAGGACTATTCAATCTACTTACAGCAATGTGTATTTTCTTTTGGTCTTGTCAGATTTAAGAATCTTTTTTTCTCACTTGAGAACATTTTTTGTTTGGGCATTGAAATTTAAAAAGGCATTCTGTATTGAATGTATTCATGCAATTTTGCATGGCACTACTGAATACAATCTACATGCTATTTGCTATAGCATCTGGTACAAAAGAACCATCTGTTTGTGCTTGGAATTAAAATGCACACATTGAAGTTTAATTTGGACAAGTCTTTCTAAAATTACATTTTTTTTCATAGATCTCTGTTCATTAAAATAGTATCCTTCCATTTTTTTTTTAGTCAATTTGTTTATGCTGTCTTTGTAGTTTAAGCTATTGGTACTACAAAAGTTAATAAATATTTTTATTTGTTATATTGTAAACTCATTACAATTTGGAATGAAACATCTGGATAATTCATTATTTATAATATTCACCCTTAATATTCATTCTCTATTGCTATGTGTTTACTTATGACCAGTCACTGCATTCATTGCTTGTTGGGCTCAACACAATGACTGTTAATTGAAACACTTTTGATCTAATGCTCAAGATTTGTGCAGTTTGAACCAAAGTGTATTTGACCCATGTCTATCTCTCTAGACTATTTCTGATGGTCAAACAGAAGCTGTGAAGTTCTAGCTGACCGCAGGATAGTGGCTAAACAATATAACTGTGTACAATGACTAGTGACTACTTCAAAAAGCACTATTCTGTAATACTGCATAGGCAAACTTTTAATAGTTTTGTTTAAATAAAGAAAATGTAATTTATGTTTTCAACCATATGTAATGGATTAAGAATTCTAAACTCTCTCATTGAAACATTAAAAGTTGTTTCCGTATGGAATAATATTCTGAAATTAAAATAGTTTAAATTTAAATGGGAAAAAAAAAAGTTATTTATAGTAGTGGTATTAAGATTATTTGATATTTGACAATATTTGATGACATTTGTTCCAATCTTTGAACACTTAAGTGAAAAGTGTCAATGTTTTGTTCAGACTTGAAAGTATTGCTCTGTTTGTGTTCAGAAATCAATCATATTACATTTTGCTTTTATACTTTTTGTTTTCCTTACATGAGTGCTTATATTTTGTGTTCAAGTGTTATTTTCAGTTGTCCAATTAAGATTGCATTATTCTTGTGGTTACTTTGTATATAAGTAACTCTCTATATACATGTATAGACCAATGTTCTAAATATTAGACTTGTACAACTCTTGTCTTCATATTTGATATCCCATCCTGCAATGGGAATAAAATGGTAGTAAGAATTAAAAGATTGTCCAGTGTTTGTGTCATCATCTGGAACTCATTGATCAGTTGTTTACTGTTTAAGCTAGAATGCTGTCATAGAACATTTTTTTAACTTTAAAAAAAAAAATATTTTTGTTTGATTTTTTGTTCTCACTTTGTTTTATTTGTTCTTCAAAGCACCTGTTGATGTAGTTAGTTGAGTATTTTCCATAGCACTACCAGGACTGTTTGTTTTCAACATTTGTCTTTGTTTGCTATGACTTGATTCATACAAGAAAAGAAAATCACTATTTTGAATTGTTGAGTTTTTGTTTTTCTGTCAATAGGAAATCTTGAATCAGAACAAAATCGATTCGGTAAGATGACCATGATTTAAAATAAAACATTTTTATTAACAACTGATCATTGACAAATGATCAACAAAAATTAAGCAGCATATTTAGATTAAAAAATTTGAGAAAAATAAGAAAAAATTCCACTTGAGAACACAATGGCCTATTTATTTTAAGGCACATTCACTATTGCTTCATTGCGCGACTGACGCAATAGCCATACATACTGTTCCATAGACTGAGTCATGATTTCTAATTCCAAATGTTTGGACTTTTGTCCACCACATTAATGGCTATCTTTCATTAGGTGGGAAAATAAAGCTGGTTGTGCAGGCTACATTCTCATTAATCATCAGCTATAGAAACAGAATGAGCTTAAATATCATTTGCCTTACCATACAGAAACGTTTAATATTATATAACACATATAGAAACATGAGCTTAACATCATCTGTCCCTTACAGAAACATGAGCTCGTCACTCTCATAAGGTCTGAAAGGGAGCTTGCGATATTATTTCTAGTATTAATAAAGCAAAACTGATAGCAAACATTTTTTTATTTGGCGTGTGGAGATTTTTGTTCAAAATGCTTGAGTACAACTACATCCACCAATGAAATAGGTCAACTATAAGTTGTACAATATCTACACACATGGAAAATATGAAGGGTTAATATGAATAAGACATGTTGTTTCCTGGTTAAGCAAAAATGTGAACAACTCGATTATAAGAACTGCTCACGGTGTTAACTGGTAGCCTAACTTGTGGTGTTGGTGTGCCAAAACATGTAATTACAGCCAGGCCACGAGAAAAGATTTATCAAATATATCTCCACAGTAACAAAATGTTATAATTCTAAAGAAAAATGAAAATATCGTGGGCTTTGAATGTAGAAACTTGTCCAATACAATAAGTTACAAAAAAAGAGAGGATATATAACTAACAATCATAAATATGTATAATCACGATTCAACTGGTAATCCATCTAAAGGACAGTTCATACTGGAATTGTTCAGCCAGGCATCAATACAAACTGAATGAAAGTAATGTGAACACGGTAGAAATTTCCTTTCTTGGCCCGCAATGTACGGTTCCATGCAAACAGAACACAAGACAAGTGTCTCATCGTCACGCTCCAGACCACTGGGTCCTATCATCTCCGTCCTCAGTTGACTCAATATGTTTTTAGGGATAGTCTTTGGCTTGACCGAGTCATCTAGACGTAACAACATGTCGTAGTCCTCTGGGGTCAGGTCACGGTGCTGCAGTGTAATCAAGAAGGTTGCTAGGTCCATGTCCATGTGATTGGGCGCGTTGGTCTCGTGCAAAGCGTGCTTTAAGTTCTGGACAGGTGCTGCATGGTCAGTGTGGGATATGATTCCGCTGGCCAAAGCTCTGTTGACCTGAGTAGCCACGCGGATATCGATGACCCGTTTCGGCATGGCTGGCACACGTTGAGACTTGGCCGCATGTCGAAAGTCCAGGTCCAGATTGTACAATTTGACCAGGCGGTGATGTATGTACAAAGTTTTACGACCTTGGTTGTTGAATAACGACTTACTGTTCTTTGATTTCACCGCTTTATGGGCTTTTTCAATGCGACGATGTTTATCAGGCCTAATATAAACTTTGGAAGATGAAGAACATTCTAGATCATACAGCCTGAATTTGTTACACTTTCCCTTGTATGGCGTAAAGTTAACCTGCGGGTAGTACAAGTCTTCTAACTGTTGATTGCCTTCACTATTGCACATAGTTTGGGCCTTTGTTCTGGAATGATGCAGCATGTTGGGACTTTGGTTTGAGGTTTTGGAGGAGTCGATGTCGTCTGGTACAGTCATGACGTCAACTCCTAGACACCTGAAAAAGAAAACATCGTCCATATTTTCTTTGGTTACATTGTCCTGTTGAAAACTAGGTGTTGAATTCTCCATATCGTTACTATTTTGAGAATTCTCAATACTTTCAGAATTATCCAAACAACAAGTGGACAGTCCCGTTACGCCATCCAGCGTGTTGTCCATCTTCTCATTAGAACTAAAGACCTTGGGTATCCGAGAAATGTGAAATCCAAATTCATCGAGGTCCAAACTTCTCCAGCGTTTCGTTGACTTAACTCGAATCTTAGTGATTCTCTTTCTAGATTTCAACTTTGATTTATTAGTTTTGCATCTCTCAGAGGAAGGTTCTGTTGCAGTTTGTAACTCATTAGGAGAACTATCTCCGTGGCTATCTAAGCAGGTTTGATTTAGATCTAAATCCTTGAGCTGTATATCAGAGTTTTTGCTTTGGCTATTGCTGTTAATCTCTACACCAGACGAAGTTGAAGACAGCAGTGTTTCTTCTGCAGCAGCAACGCCATATTGTTGTATTATTTCTACTTTATTACCTAACTCTGGAACAGAGATTTTGGAACTCAAATACTCAAATTCATGCAATACATTGGAGAGTTTGTGACGGTGAATGGGCGATGACAATGTATTGTCTAATGACAAAGCGTTAGATCTAGATTTATTTCCGTGCTGAGAACAAGCTTGTCTTAAATCGGGCCAATCTTGAAGATTTTCGACAAAGTTAAAACTTGAACAAGTTGTGGACAGAGCTACAGCCATAACACATTCAGACTGTGTTCGTGATGTGTCCAGACTTCTTCGTAGATCTATTCTCGATGTAACACTAGGTCTATATAATATAGATAGTGCTGACTAATCAGTCCGACAGGCAGGTCTGTGGATATGTTGTCTAATTAGATATTATAAGAAATAAATATCCAGCTAATATGCAGAGTCTAATTTTTCTGTATCAAGCATTGATCCAGTCACGAATACAGAATGGGTCTAGATATCTAGATAAAACAAAGTCTACAGAACCTAGATACTTTAAAAAGTGTGTCCCTTGAGTCCTAGATCTAGATGACGAGATCAAGGCTATAAAATTACGAACCACTTAGGCCTAAAAATTAAATGCCTGCTAAAAAAAAACTTCACTTCAGCAGGTCTGCCGCAGTGCTGAAGACTTTCAGGTTAAATATTAAGTCTTGCACCACAAACTTGTAATTTTAGTTTTTCATATCCAGATCTATCATAATGTATTATGTCGTATTCTATAAATATGCACTTACATAGTGCATCTATAAATAGAAAACATTGTCAGAATGGGAATTTCAATATCTAAAATTAAAATATATAAATAGATCTATATTTGGGAAAAGGCCTGGATAGTTATAATCGCCTGCGTGTGAAATAAAAAATAATGGCTCTCTTATTTTTATTTGTGCAAAAAAAAATATTAACTTATGATTTGTAATTTCTTATTATTTGTATGTAGATGAAGTTTGTAAACAGGCATTGTGTTAACAGTTGAACAATATCCCCAAAACTAAATGCAATGATTACGAGTGAAGTATGACGGAACATCTCAAGAATGCAACATTAGCGAATGAGCTGGCATACTCATTAATTGGGCAAATGGCTTAAGACTAGAAAAGTCGATTACTTTTGGCAGCCATTGCAGGAGTTCTCTAGGACAGCCACAGAGCAGGGTTAGGGTTAGAGTAGACTGACAGTGTTTACAGTCTTCATATGAATAGACAAAAAAAATAGATTGCATTATAGGCAAGGGAGATCAATCTGATTTATTTGTAACTTTGTCAACAACAGATTTGCAGGTAACGGATTTACTAGATCTAGAATTCTAGATCTAATCTTAGTATGTAAAGACAGTAAACTAAGTAATACTTTATCAGTTTATGTAGCTAGATCTAGATTAGTGATTAAATATAGAATAAAAAAGAAGTTCATTAGCGAATGAGCTGGCATACTAATTAATTGAGTAACTTTCAAGTATTCAAGTTATTTCATTATTTGTTTTTATTAAAAAACATCAATGATGTCAATGTCTTCAAATAACAATATCAATATTTATATAAATTATAATGATATGATTATATAATAATAATAATTAAATAAAATAAATAATCATATTTAAGTTTAATATATTGAATATGAATAATTTATAGAATTTTAAATTTAGGTAATCCTGTAGATTAGCGTTCCGGGTCGGTCTCACGACATTCTTTTGTTGTCAAGACTTGAGTGATCAACAGCTTAAAAATTAGGCTTAGCTAGAGTAGATTTTTGGCCCAGAAAGGGGGGGGGGGGGGAAGGATCATTTCAAAAATTTCAAAAGCTGCCAACTACAAATAATTTTTTTTTACAAATGTAGCTAGATCTAGTTCTATATATTATTTATTTATTTATAGTTGTTGTTTTTTTTAAAAGACCAGTGTGTTTTCCCTAGAACCCTACTGAGATATTACAAGGGCAGTGAACATAGTTGTTTCATTGTAGTAAATTTTGATTGTATACTGTCAAATTTTGGAGTTATGTGATTTCATTAATATTTTTTAAATCTTCTTTTACATTAGTTTTATTCTGTACTTGTTTTGAAATATTATGGTACTCTTCAAACAAACTCAACCAGAAATCATTTAATGCTTGATATTTGTTTCAAATTAGTGTCACAATCTAGATCAGCTCAAAGTTCATAGTGAAATTGTTAGAAAAAAAAATTCCAATACTGAGAAGAACTTTAATATCATAAAATATTTTATTTTCTGCATCAACTTTATCATTAATTCATGTGTAGACGACCTGCTCATTAATAACTCCAACAGTTCATGGAATGCCTAATCAGACCTTGTGGAACACTAGAGTTATGCAGAACACAGTTTGGGAAACACTGCTCTAGACTAAATAATCTTTCTAGATCAAGATTTGCCATAGAAGCAAATTACCTTTACATCATATGCCTTGCAAGGCAAGGTCTAAATGGGGTTCTTCATTTTATTTTTAATTCAAAAATAAAAGCATATAATTAAATAAACTTATGCAAATATAATGCTAAAATGATAGTCTAACATTTTTATGGTATCACAACACTGTTTTCAATTTTTCTTATTTCCTATTATCTCCCTTTAACTGAGAACATATTTCCTTAAAAACAAAGGAGTTACTGTTGTTTTTAGAATTCGCCAACAAGCTAAGGCCAAATGTCACATAGGGACATGACCAAAAACCACTTACAAATGAATTTGATGAAACAATTAATATTTAACAACAAATATACTTATAAGATGTAACAGATAAGACTAATTCAAAGCGCTAGATTTAAACATTTTTTTTAGTCAATGAAATAAAAATTAAATTGAAAATACACTAAAAGTTTTCCTAAATACATACACTTGTAAAAAGTGAAAATATATTCTTTTTCTATCATCTCATCTCTCCCTTGACTTTCGTTGTAGGCTGCACAGACAGTTCATGTAACCAAAGCTGCCATCTTTTCCTGGTCAGCAGATGTTCTTAGCAGGATATTAGGATATTCTTTTATGTTCTCCAGTTTTTCTTTAAATGACCCTTTCTTTGTGCTCTTATACACTACACCATAAACAGATCTGCATATATCTTTTTCTTTCTTAACATAGCAAACATGATACAGATTAATCCTTAGCTACATTTCTCTATTGCAGGCCCACATCATCATTTTGATCATTCACAGAGGGGATTAGTATTTCTTCACACAATGGACAAATCTTTGCTTTTTAAAAAACCTCGTCATCCAATTGTAAGGTTTTATTTTACTGAAATTATATAATTATACTTTTTCATATCATTTAACAATGTTAATTATCTTTAAAATACTTGTTATATAAAGTGTATATTTTGTTACTTATAAATTTGTTGCTTAAATATTTGTTTGTCCTCAGCTTGAAGACTTTTTACTGCGCAACCCTGGATGTGATGAGGATGAAGGGCAAAGAACTTTTTCTATTTATCAAGACCTTACAGAAGGTTAATGTGGTATTATTAATATGCATAATTTTGTGACAGAGAGCTTTTTTTTAGTTTTTCTGTAACTTAATATTAAATACAGGCTGAGAAATGTTTTACAAAAAGCTTGCTATGGAACATGATAATCTAAAATATAAGCTTTGTATGTGTTTATGCTTTTTATATGATTTAGTTTAGATCAGTGACTTTCAAATTTACACCAGGCTTAACCATTTTAAGCTACAGGCATGATTAGACTGGTCTAAAATATTGATTCTTATAACCTGAGTTTAGATGAAATGTACCTACTGTGGGGCTACAAAATGTCATCTACCTTCAAATCCTATTCTATTGGTTCAATTTTTAAATTCTATCATTCAACTTCAACAATTTTTAAAAATATACTTTGGTAGGGACTCAAACATTTCATTTAAATTTCCTACTTTTTGAAAAGCTTCCCAGTTTTCTGCATACTATTGTAATGTGTCGATCTGGTTGAAACTGGTTTTGAAGCGTTATTGTATCTTGATCTAGATTGATATTACTATAAATTTACCTTGGTATAATTATGGACAATAGAACATGATTTAGATAGTAGAGTAAGGCTGTGTAAAACACTTTAATTTCATTGAAGGGAAACAGTCCAATGCCATCTAAGTACTTTGTCACAATATCATGTCCTTACTCTATCAAATAATAAGCATCTCTCTTGTCTGTTGATTTTATCTCCTAGCTAATTAAAGTTGTCATAGTGTCACTACAGTAATTCCTGATTAAGCTATGCGCCAGCCTATTGAATCACTACACCATCTAGAATACTTTGAAACAATCACTAAATCTAAGTGCAGATGTCAGCATGTTTTCACATATCAAATTAAGGCTTATAGACTTTGTATAGTTTTATCAGTAAAGTAAGACCTTGTCAATCAAATGTATAAATCTGACACATCATCAGTTAGTAAATGTTCATTATAGTTTAGTTCTTTCTGTTTCAGTGAAAGCCTGGTGGTACACAGAACTAGCCTTCAGTGAACTCTTTGAGAAATCTTATATAGTTGGTCAGCCCAGTAAGTCAGAACCTAAACAAGCTATAGTGCCTTTAGGGGTAGAGGAACAAATTTCAATCAATGAAATGCACCAGTATTTTTCAAATATACTTATTGATGATGAGCCTGTAGGAAGGTAAATAAATAACAATTTTTTTCACTTGTGCAAATGCAACACTTTAGAAACACTTTAAGAAAGATATTTGAAATATATTTGTTTATACATTTCTAACTATAGTTCAGCTATTTAGCAATTTTTCCTTTTTTTCTTGATGAATTTCACAATTAGTGCAACAAATTAGTTATATTATATTATTTACTTATTGATATTTATTAATATATTCTTGTACTCATATTTTTTCCCCTCCCCGCACCCCCATAGCAGAGTTAAAAAAAGAGGGTCATAAGGGCAGGACTTTTGTGTTTCCACTCTACTCCCCACCCTCCTTTTCAATCCAGAAAAATAAAGGAACCTGTCTTTGATTCTGAAATGTTAACAATAATAGTAACCATGTTTCATAGGTTTACATCAACTGCCATTAGGTCTTGAAGGCATACTTACTTACTTTTTTAATAAGTAGTACTAGTAAATGTATTTTAAGAACATAAATGTAATCAACTCTCTCTGTATACATACAAGTCATTGTCTTGGCATCTGAAAATTATGGAAGAGTGGTTTTTTACACTGACCTATAAAAACCATTATTGGTTAATGGCTATTTGAAAACCAAAAGTTTCAAAGGTTGTTTTAGACTAAAAAAAAAAGTACATTGAAGTACACCATTTTGTTTGTTTTATTTGACAACAAAAGTCAATGAAATACTTCGCATGTACTTGTAAACAGAGAAATGTAGATGTCTGATTTGAATCTACACTCCAGCAATGAAACTTACACACTTTCAGATAAATGCTTATCAATTGAAATGTCACTGTTAAATAATGAAACAAAATGTAAAGTAGGCGTACAGATATCGACTTGTCACTGTTACATAATGAAACAAAGTGTCATGTAGGCATATAGATATCAACCTGTTACTGTTACATAATGAAACAAAATGTAAAATAGGCGTATAGATATCAACCTGTCACTGTTAAACAATAGCAATCTAAATTATTGTAACATATATCTTCGCAAATTTTATTTGATACTCATTAATAAGATAATTACATTAGACCAATAACTGTCTCTTTTTGAATTTCCCTTCTCAGTTTGATTCTGGCAGTGAATGACTTTGACACGACTACCGTCTACTATAAAATAACCAAAGGTCTGTCTCCCCCAGACTCACCAGAAACAGCAAACAAACTGAAAACGTTAAAGAGCCAAAAACTAAATAGAAAAAGACAATTTGTTGCAGATTGTGTTCGGCATGCAGAGGAAAGGCTCTCAAAGCAAGCAACATGATTTTTTTTTCTTTTTTTTTTGTGTACATAAGTAAAATGAATATTGAAAAGAGAAAGAGGAATTGGTTTTGTTTGTATTCTGAATTTGGAAGGAAATGTTTCATTTCCTTTAAAATATGTTTATGTATAGAACATTAAAACAAGCAAATAGAAAAAAGATTATTTTTTTATAAAAACAAAGGAAAAGAACCACTAATTATTGCCCTTTATCTGAAAATGGCAGGGTTTAGGTCCCTTTCTACCATATAAAAGAAAATTAATTAATTGATACTATTTGGTTCATTTTTGGATTGATTTATATATTGTCATTGTCTATAAATAATTATGCAAAATTTAAACTTGATTGGAGAATGGGAAGTGGTAGAAAAAGCAAATGGTAATAAGGGGTTAAATCCATATATACACCCACATATCTCATTAAGCAGCATTTATTCGCCTTATTTCATTATCAAAAAAAAAAAATTAATTAATCACAAACAATTTATTAACTAATTTGTTAATATTTTTGATTGGTTTTTGTCTTGTCAGGTACAATGAATAATTGTGCAAAGTTTCTTCTTTATCAGAGAATAGTAAAACATGTTCAAACTTTTTGCCAGACAGACAAAGAGGTGATATAAGCTTTGTAAAAATTGTCATAGTGTTCCACAGGAACACTTTGTTGCATTTGATTTTAAGCCTTGATGAATATTACAAGGATGCCAGCTAACAGCTAGCCAACTTTATTTGCTCCTCAGTAGACTTGCTAACTGTTCTTCAGAGGTAACAAAATCATTTCCCCTTTAAAAAAAAAAAGAAAACGTGAGATCATTAAAAGTCAGAAGTTAGGATCTTTGAGACAGGCTTTTTTTCATACTATTTAGTTTGTTTTCTGCGAAGAGAAGATTTGTTTATATTTAAATTAATATAGATATATAGGCTAGTCTAAACCAAGGCTTGGCATGTTTTTTGATATAGTGGGCCACACAGTTATTAAAAACCTCTTGGTAGGATTAAACTCTCTTAGTCATTCTCAAATTAGTTTAGTCTACTCAGCTGAATATGCAAGTGGGAAGGTTCATCATTTATTTGTATTACATACAAAGAAGATTTCTGAAAATGTAATGTAAAAAATAGTAGTGCTTGACAAAGAATCCCATCCCAAACTTTGTCTCGTCTGACTCGTCACTCTCAATATCTGAAAACATCTGTGTGTGTGTGTAGATGTACCTTGTAGACTGACATTTCAAAGCTGTGATTTTTGTCTCTTAAAAATATGAGCATCCGTCAGTAATTCTCCCCTTCAATTCGCACCTTCAAAGAAATGATCTTCAACATTCATTTTAACAAGTCATTCTTCTTCTGTGACTTAACGTCTCAATGTAGATCTATTTGTCATAGTCTTTAATGTACAGATATTACCAAGGTTTGGCGGGCCACAAGAAAAGATTGGATCATAGCGCACCGAGAATTCTATAAGCTACTTTGTTAGGTAACTTTTAGAGTTTGGTGGACTCAGGAGTGACATTAAAATACCGAAATTCAAAATCCTTAGTCTTCACCGATAGGCCATTCAAACCAAAGACTCCTCTGTTTGGAAGCCAGTCGCTTTACCACTCGGTCACCACGACCTTTATAGTTGGAGAACGACACGCTCTAATTGTGGAGCAGCTAAAGGTAATAAGGAAACTTCGGTGTTAACAAAATAGATAGTACCAGAGCACACAGAGCAAGAGCTACAAGTGCAGAGAAGCAGAGGCGTAGTGAGCAAAACGTGCGCCCGGGGCAAGGTACTTTATTGGCGCCCCACACCACATATGTCATGACCCTCACATAGAAATATAGGCTTATAAATAACATGTTTTAAATAATAATATAGCACAAGTAAACCTAGAATGTATTACTTACTAAAATATCGACACTAATTTGACTTCTACGAAATTCTCTCCCCTGTTTTACGTGCTTACAATAAACACCTCTGGTACTACGTGGTGTTTCTAAATGTTTAAAATTCCATCGATAGCAAACAATGATTGCAACTACTAGGACCATACATACAATAAATGATTAGGTCTATAGACAATCTTCCTCTATATGGATTTAAAAAGTAAAACCTCAAGATGGCAGGCCTACAAATGTTAAAAAAAAAAAACAATCGTCATTTAAATTTGTCACTACTATCTATTCATTTTTCAAGTATCATGATAACGCCAAGAACTAGTCATACCTGTAAGCACAATTTCAATATGAGTTTATCATCTAGGATACACATAGAAACTAACTAATACGTTTCACTAAACCAATAAAATTAGGAACTTTATTTGACTCGACTAGGTTATCTCTCATCAAGAGCAAATTTCGAAAGTCTTTAGCTATTTAGATACTGCTTTAACCAACAGAATGTTTATCAAGGAATCGTTTTTGGGGACTTCTTGAACTACACGCTAAAGATGTCTCCTCATTTATATACACAAATAATTTCTGATCACATTGGCAATGTCTTCGTCTAAGAAGATTAATCATGAGTGCAGTGTTTCACATGGTTACGCAGGCCCAGTTGGGACCTGCTCATTTTTCTGCAACTGAGGCAAAGTCTTCGTCCGCTAGAGGTCTATTTAAATTTTCTTTACCTATTCTGCGCCTGTTTTCTACAAGGGATTTCTTACGGGCCTTCGTGAGAGCTCTTTAACTATCCCTTGAAGAATCCATCTGCTGCCAGCTACTTTCCTCTATGCCAATGAGAGCAAAATGACACCTGAGTTAATCTTTATAGCGTTAACACCTAAATGCACAATTTACATACCACTGTAAAATATTTAGCGTAGACTGGATGTCTAACAGTATTTCACAAAATCTACGTATTTCATATTTCATTAATAAACTGTAGACCTTATCTTATATAATACAGACGTTACTTCAAAAAAAAAAAAAAAGATGATGATTACGTCCTACGCGTCATGCATTTAGTCATGCATATTAACCAATGACCTACATTCTTAAGTCACTAGTTTTCCTGGCTGGCTCAGGCAACACATTCCATGCTCTAATAGCACTAGGGAAGAAGGAGCATATGTACAAATTTGTCCTAGCATATAGAGTGGTAAATATGCCTTTATCTTTGTGTCTTTCTGAGTATTTTATTAAATTTTGTATATGAAGATTATGGTTCAGTGTTTTATGTATAATTGCTACTTTACTTTTAAGTCTTCTACCCTGAAGACTTTCTACTCGTACGATGATACTGCTCTAATTTCATATTACGTACCTTGCGTTCAACAAAGAATTATGGGGAAAAAAGCATTGTTTGTAATTAGTAAACATCTAATGTTCCTAATTGAGTAGGAGTTACTAGAGCTTAATAAGATCCAATCGTTGTACCATTTTTTGTTAAATATTTGAAAACATTGATCGCTTTATCTCATGTTCAACGCCAAGATTGATAGATTTGCAGTAAGAAGAGCACAGACCAGACACATTGATACTGAATTGTGAGATATAGGTTAGGCATTTGAGCAGTTACGTTCGTAATGGACTTGATCGAAAGATCCTACTGGTGTTTAGAAGCATGTCTTGTGGCGCGACAAATTGTTTGCGTAACTGAACGATGGTACGTCACTTGGAAGAAATTAAACAAACTGTTCTGACGTAAGTGTCATGTAAGCAGGTACCCGCTAGAAGAAGATCTTTATGAATTGATCTTGTTGCAGACGTTTCTCACAAAAAAAACAACAACAGCTTGAAAAGTCCTAATTAGTAGATGAAACAACTTCACTAACTGTAATATTTTCTTTTAACCATTGAAATAATATCATTTTAACTCTACTAATACTGAAATGTGGTTTATAACAATAACTAGGGCCTATATTTTTTATAAAAAAAAATAAAACTAACTTCGCGCCCCTTTGTCAGATGCGGGAGGGGGCGCCCCAGAGTTTGAGAAACGCTGGCCTCTCAGCATTTGAGCAACAGACGAAAAAAAAGAATTTAACATTATTCTAAACTAAAAAAAAAAAAAAAAAAAAAAAAAAAAAAAGATTGTTGATCTATATGTAGCAACAAAAAAATGTCTTTTTATTGTTTATCTAATTATTTTAGTGAACTTTTTTTTAAAGAAGTTTTACTCTTCTACTGTTCACTGAATTCTTATCTATATTCAGTTTTGTTATTAGTCAAAGATTTTTTTTAAACGCAAATATTACCTTAGATGCCTATTGACCAATTGTCATAAACATAGCGCATTGTATCCAATACGGTGAATACATCAGATTAACGTAGCGTAAGCATGGCTTAAGTGGAGGACTCTTGTAGAATTAAAATAAAAATAACGCTAACTTAGGCATATAAGACAAGATCAATTCATGCAATAAGATAAGACAACGTTTTGTTAGTTAAAATAATTTTAAAAATTTTAAAAACAGAAAATTTCCAGAAAATCATATTTGTTTATTTTTTTGGCGTCCCACTGCGTGAGGCGCACCCAGAGGGTGGCGCCCGGGGCCTCGTGCCCCCTTTCCTCAATACGCCTCTGCATAGAAGATGCGCTAGTAATTAAAATAAGACTCCGCCATGGAAGATTTTCAGTCACCATTATTTTACAAGTACAAAAGACGAAATGAACTTT
Source organism: Biomphalaria pfeifferi (assembly GCA_030265305.1). Taxonomy (NCBI): domain Eukaryota; kingdom Metazoa; phylum Mollusca; class Gastropoda; family Planorbidae; genus Biomphalaria; species Biomphalaria pfeifferi. The sequence goes on from JASAOG010000013.1 coordinate 4,354,375, forward strand.
TTTCTGAACAAAATGTTTCGCTCTGGAGTTTGTATACTCTTGGGCCATAAAATGTTTAATTTATTTAACCATCAACAACATCTATAGGCCTATATGTCTATGGTAATCACACTCTGAAGTAGAAAAATACCTGAAACTAGTAATAAGGCCTACTTTCTGTAAACCAGTCAATACAAATAGGTCTATATGTAGGCCTATTCATGAGCTAGCACTTTGGTTTAATGCTTGGGATATTTTTATAGTAAAAAATTGTTTGAACATTTTCTTAAGCAAACAGTCGGCTACCAAAGATAAGATTCGCTTTCGTCTCTTTCATTCTTAGTTCCATTCGCTCGTTTAATGAGGTCAAACCGGTGCTGCCTTTTGCATTCAACGTTAATCCCTGATCAAGTTAAAGTCTTTCACATTCACGAAAATAGACTATTTACAAGTTTTCAGTTGAGTCAACTTGTTTGCCTACAGCCTTGCTAGAGTTCACTAAACAAATTTTAATTATCCAATTGACCCCCACCTTTTTCTTTTATTGTCAAGTACTCCATTGCTTTCTGACAAAACATGACTTTATACAAATGTACTCAATGTGCATATACTTGCCAGAAAGGAAGAAAGGGGAGGTATTGGTGTGCAATATTGATATACTGGTCGATATATTTGGCTGAATTCTTTATGTGGGTGTATTTTTATTTTTAGCATTTGTTATTTCAACTCCAGAAGCAAACTTTTAAGGGAACCTAAACTCAGTGTTAACATATGAGTTAAGAAATCATATTTCATTCAGGATTTCGTTTTTGAAAGCGAAAGTAACATTTTCAAGTCTGCAGTGGGCATTGTTGCCAGATTAAAAATAGAGATCAATTATTATTTGAAACAAAATAATTAAGCATTGGGATTTTTTCGTAGAAGAACAAATAAAAATACGGAAGCTCTGTCAAGGTGAGAGTTTGTACTTTTCCTCATTGTAATTTTTCTAATGCTAGATAGCTGTCAGTCAAACCAAGTTTCCGAATGCACAGAGCCTTGCTGTAAGATGAAATAAAACCTGGCACAGACGTTTTGATGTGAAAACGTTTGACGACAAGGACTACAATGAACTTGTTCTAAACAACAACCACCCTTTTATTTGGGTGCTGCTGGGTTGTTCTGGGAAACAAGGAAAAAGAGGATGCTCGACTTCCTTCAGTCTTACGTCAGATTACGTAGTACCTGTTCGTTGTAGATTAAACAAAATGGAACATATGAAAATGAACTATGAGAGTTCAAAGTTGACATTGAAAGGGGTCCTGTACTTATAGGCTCGGGGACAAAACAAATGTCATGGGTGGCACCACTTCAAAAAATTGTTCAATAGGAACATTCTGTGCATTGAGCAGAAGTTTAGAAGACCCAGATATGACCCACGGTTCGACATCACTGACCTAAATCATCCGCCTGTGTCACAGCTAGACAACTCTCTCAATTGTTTAAATAAAAAAATACTCTCCGAATAAGTTACTCTTGATATTTGTTATATATAAGTCTATAATAGTCTACAACTCTACATGTTTATTTTCAGTCTTTGCTTCGTGTTATAACCATGTGCTGATTCTATAGTTATGTGTTGTGCCATCTATTTATCGTGGCTTTATAGTAAAAGTTTATAGTTTATGTCATTTTGAATTTAAAAGAAAAACAAAATTAAGTAAAACTCGAAGAAATTAGATTTGAATTTTAAAAATATTTTTTTGGTTTCAGAACATCACTTAGTCGTTAAAAGCTCTATTCAAAAGTGAGTTTAGAAAACACGTTTGATGAAATCGATGATTGATTTCTTATGTTTGTATTACAATGTACGTCTGACTATTCTAAATTTCTATTTGTTTCAACCGGATTAAAACTACCCGAGGTAATTTTTTGTAAGGTTGACAAACTATAATGTATGTCTCGAATCAATTAACAATGTAGGCTATAGATTGTTTATTGCGTCAGTAAACAAACCATTGCGAATGTATCGTATTCACAGACCTATACCTTGCGGCTATACCTAAACACAGGAACGGTTTGGGAGACAACCCAGAGGAAAAATCAGGAGCTGGTGCTAAAGCGGATTGTGGCACACAGTGCTACAGCCTGGCAGAGCCTGCGGCGCTACTTAGATTCCAAACTCTATCGGATATTCCGTTCTTTGGTCACATCAGCTGTGTGGAGAGGGGGGAACTGCTGTATGGGCGCCATCATTCCGACCATAAACAATGCCCAGGCTTTCATCTCGCTAACTTGATATATCGTATTATATAACCTTGTAACTATTACAGTAATCTATCTTATAACGGTGACCGGTCATTTCGTCCCCAATTAAATATGTTTTCTTATTCATTGTTTAATTCTGCTGTAAAGGCTTTGATTTTAAGCCCTCATTTCGTATAGTATAGAAATAGGATTATGTAGAATGCTTTTTAATATTTTTTGACCTATTATTAAAGCGTTTATAGTGTTTCCCCTTCCACTTCACATTCCTGATGAGAAATAATATATTGTAAATCTGGGTGTGTACTTAGCTATAGCGCATCTTTTGGATGTGGGGGATGTAATATTATAATATTATCCTATGCTTGACGTAATAATAATAATAATAATGTGTAAGATGCAAGTTTTAAAAATACGATCAAAACTGCTCGCCTCCAGCAATCAATTAGTTTCCTTTCTACTCAAATATGACTCCGAAGCAATCCCTCTGAACCTACACAATGCCAATGTCAATGTCGGTTTGGACGACGTAGGGCATGAGATTCGCCAATGGGAAGAAAAAACACTCCACGGAAAATTTCCGGCTTTATTACATGGGGACAACATCGACAAGGCTGCTTCCTTAACATGGCTCAAAGCAGGTCATCTCTACCCTGAAACAGAAGGCTTTGTTACAGCAATACAGGACAGAGTAATCAGGACAAAAAATTACGAGAAGCATATCCTGAAACTCAATGTTGTCGACAAATGCCGAAAATGTGGAAATGTGGGCGAGTCGATTGAATACATTATGGCAGGATGTCCAGCCCTATCAGAATCAGCCTACCTAGGTCGCCATAACCAAGTTGCAAAGTTAATACACCAACACCTGGCTTTGACTTACAATTTGATCTTTAAGGACACTCCTCCTTATTATAAATAATCTCCACAAGAGGTTCTCGAGTCTACTGAACATCTGCTGTACTGGGATAGGCCTATTCTGACCGACAAAACGGTAGATTTCAATCTCCCGGACCTGCTGTTCATCGATAAAAAAGAAAAAACCGCTACCATTATCGATATCGCCGTACCACTGTCTCATAATTTAAGAAAAACTGAGATAGAAAAACAAAGAAAATATGGGAACCTAGGCTTGGAGATTAAGCGTCTATGGAAATTGTCCAAAATAACAATATACCCCATTGTTATATCAACCGAGGGGATAATAACAACTGACCTCACAGACACCTTCAAGGCCCTTAACATTCCTAGGAACATCCTCGTTGCCTGTCAGAGGGCGGTACTGCTGCAGACCTGCCACATCACCAGAAAATTCCTCAGTGGAAACTGTTAAAGGGACTACGATTAATTTTGTTTCTCTTTAGCGAAACTCGACCCTGGCAGTGCCAGAGAATGAAAACTTGTTCGTTTCTAACATAATAATAATAATAATCTTTATTGTCCGTTTGGAAATTTGTCTTACAATTTGTGCATTACACCAAACAAAAAACATTATAATTATAAGAAACCAAAGTGTACATTCACACCAGACACTCATAATTTACATGTGACAAAGTTTATACCAGATTGTTTTTATTTAATGATTTGATTGCCAGGGGAACAAAAGAGTGTTTGTGTCTGTTTGTCTTTGCTATCGGTGTCTTGTATCTTTTTTGTGATGGTAAAATCACAAAATCCTGACACAAAGGGTGATTCTTTATTTCGATCAAATGATCAAAGGACAAGGTGCGGTGGAAGTAGTGGACATCATTTAAGAGATGAGAACGATTAGAATTACTTATGATCATGCCGCTGAGAGCTCCTGACGACCATTTTTCACTTTATTTTATTTTTCAATCGCTCTAACTTGAAAATGGGCGCGTCATTTTTAGCCTTGAAATAAGGTTGTTGTTTTTTTCTACTAAAGGCTGACTTCACCCATCCTCAGGATATCATACCGCCTATAGAAGTTAAGTGCCTCTTTCAGACCTTGTGGTCTATAGGGCAGAGGATGTAAAGGTCATTTGCTTCTGTGGCCTACGGTTAACGAGGGTGTCATGTGGCCGACACAACGACCAACCGCCTTAACTTTTCCCAAACTAACGTCAGGTACCCATTAGAGCTGGTGCACTCAGAGGCGCGCGAAGATCCCGAAATTAAAAATCCCAATCTTCACCAGGATTTTTACCTCGGACCCCGGTTCGTAAGCCAAGCGCTTTACCGCTCAGCCACCGCGCCTACTATATAAGTTAGCTTTAATTCCTTTTAAACATTAATGTTGTAAATTGTGTTATAGACAGAGAGAATTACAAACATTCTTCAGCAATATGAATCGATAGATCGTCTTCTGTACTTACAATAGCCTATCTATTCTAATAATGGAAATTAACAAATAAAAACTTTTTTTACATGACCTCTATATCTATAAATGTTACATTTTTATAGTTTCTAGTGTCATTTATATCAATTCTTATCTAATGTGTTACACTTTTTGTTGCTTATTTCATGATTTCTGCAATGACTCTTTGTTAGATAAAATGATCAGATGATGAAAAGAGCAAGGGATGAAGGGACCGGGGATGAAATGACCGGGAACCCTTATAACCTTGTAACTCTTCTTCACACAAGTCTTACATGTTATTATACTGTAACACTTCTTTACACAAGTCTTCTATCTTATAACACTGTAACACTTCTTTACACAAGTCTTCTATCTTATAACACTGTAACACTTCTTTACACAAGTCTTCAATCTTATAACACTGTAACACTTCTTTACACAAGTCTTCTATCTTATAACACTGTAACACTTCTTTACACAAGGCTTCTATCTTATAACACTGTAACACTTCTTTACACAAGTCTTCTATCTTATAACACTATAACACTTCTTTACACAAGTCTTCTATCTTATAACACTATAACACTTCTTTACACAAGTCTTCTATCTTATAACACTGTAACACTTCTTTACACAAGTCTTCTATCTTATAACAATGTAACTCTTCTTTACACAAGTCTTCTAACTTATAACACTGTAACACTTCTTTACACAAGTTTTATATCTTATAACACTGTAACACTTCTTTACACAAGTCTTCTATCTTATAACACTGTAACTCTTCTTTACACAAGTCTTATATCTTATAACACTGTAATACTTCTTTACACAAGTCTTCTATCTTATAACACTGTAACTCTTCTTTACACAAGTCTTCTATCTTACAACACTGTAACACTTCTTTACACAAGTCTTCTATCTTATAACACTGTAACACTTCTTTACACAAGTCTTCTATCTTATAACACAGTAACACTTCTTTACACAAGTCTTCTATCTTATAACACTGTAACACTTCTTTACACAAGGCTTCTATCTTATAACACTGTAATTCTTCTTTACACAAGTCTTCTATCTTATAACACTGTAACACTTCTTTACACAAGGCTTCTATCTTATAACACTGTAATTCTTCTTTACACAAGTCTTCTATCTTATAACAATGTAACTCTTCTTCACACAAGTCTTACATGTTATTATACTGTAACACTTCTTTACACAAGTCTTCTATCTTATAACACTGTAACACTTCTTTACACAAGTCTTCTATCTTATAACACTGTAACACTTCTTTACACAAGTCTTCAATCTTATAACACTGTAACACTTCTTTACACAAGTCTTCTATCTTATAACACTGTAACACTTCTTTACACAAGGCTTCTATCTTATAACACTGTAACACTTCTTTACACAAGTCTTCTATCTTATAACACTATAACACTTCTTTACACAAGTCTTCTATCTTATAACACTATAACACTTCTTTACACAAGTCTTCTATCTTATAACACTGTAACACTTCTTTACACAAGTCTTCTATCTTATAACAATGTAACTCTTCTTTACACAAGTCTTCTAACTTATAACACTGTAACACTTCTTTACACAAGTTTTATATCTTATAACACTGTAACACTTCTTTACACAAGTCTTCTATCTTATAACACTGTAACTCTTCTTTACACAAGTCTTATATCTTATAACACTGTAATACTTCTTTACACAAGTCTTCTATCTTATAACACTGTAACTCTTCTTTACACAAGTCTTCTATCTTACAACACTGTAACACTTCTTTACACAAGTCTTCTATCTTATAACACTGTAACACTTCTTTACACAAGTCTTCTATCTTATAACACAGTAACACTTCTTTACACAAGTCTTCTATCTTATAACACTGTAACACTTCTTTACACAAGGCTTCTATCTTATAACACTGTAATTCTTCTTTACACAAGTCTTCTATCTTATAACAATGTAACACTTCTTTACACAAGTCTTACATGTTATAACCATAGACATAAATAAATATAGACTGGCCGAGGAAGTAACTTCATGTAACTTGAAAAACATGTATATTGTATTGTATTCGGATTTCCGAATTATGAAAAATTGCATGATCTTCGTTCTTAGAGATTAAATAAAACTACACTGCCTCCTTATTTACATTATATGTATTACTTATATAGGTGTGTGGCTGAAATAGATATAAATACTTAACTTTTATACTGCTCATAAATGCTGTATAATAAAGTACACAAAATTGCAAGTCACAAATTTTCGTTTCATAAAACTCTTTAATCGGCCAGTCTATATTTATTTATGTCTATGGCATAGACACACACACACACACATATATATATATATACTGGACGATAAAGTAAAAATTATTATGGGAAACATTTGGGAAAAGATAAGTTTGTATGAGTTATACAGCAGTTATGAGCAGTGTAAAATTAAAAGTATTTATAGTTTTTTTTCAGCTATAACCTATATACCCCCTAGAATTCTAGATTTTATATATGCCATGTTTTTTTTTACTATTAAATTTACATAATTATAATAATTATAAATAGTTTTAAATACTAGATTTAGATCTAGTCTATATAAATACTATAGTAAAAAAAATACTACTTACTACTAGTGCTATACAACTATACTATACTATAAACTATAATTGTAATCTGTATAGTCTAGTGACAGTCTAGTCTATAGTTAGTATATAAATAGTCTAGGACTAGATTGTCAATAGATCTATAATCTATACTTATACTAGATCTAGTCTATAGCCTGCATGCATAGATGTTAGACTGACTAGTTTAATAGTTAGTAGTAAAAAGTATGAAAAGTATTAGACCTAGTTATTACAAATATTAGTCATATTTATTAGATTTAGATCTATCAATATTAAATTAGTGACAGTCACAGTGATACTGAATTATTCTGACTTACTGAAACTGAAAGTTACTGTGTATAATATTCATTTTTTTGTCAACCTTTAGAATTTATCCTTGGCCTATCGTACTACGAACATTAAAGCACGTTAATTTTCTTTGACTTTTTTGACTAAAAACTAATTCTAACAATCTGAATCGATAAGACGACCGCCATACATTAATAAAGAAGCCATGTCAACAAACATAGATTCACATCACAAACCTATATATATTTGCCTATGTCTATGATTATGAAACAAAGGCAAAATATTGGGAATATGGCAGTTTTGTACTTTTCAAAACTAAAGATCATAAGTATATATTGAAGGAGTCCTAGAATTTATAGCTCAATTGCCGCCATTTTTTTCACATAGATATATTACATAAAACATATTTGACTCCCCCCAAATAAAAATAACTTCCTACTTCCAGTCTATATTTATTTATGTCTATGGTTATAACCTTGTAACTCTTCTTTACACAAGTCTTTTATCTTATAACACTGTAACTCTTTTATCTACACAAGTCTTCTATCTTATAACGCTGTAACTCTTCTTTTACACAAGTCTTACACATTATAACCTTGTAACTTTGAATTTCTGACTTCTGATAAATGGGCCTGACAGAAATACGCAATCTATTGCTTGCAGCTCCCTACAGATTTATTCAAAGAGTTCGATAGCGCCTTATGTTAAGTTTTCGATACTCGGGAAGAGAATGCATAAATAAATACCTTATCTACAAACCCTTATCATTCGAAGTAATTATTACATGGATTGCTGCGAATCGCTGAAGTGTAGACCTTTAGCCGATTTCACTTAACAAACATTACATAACACAGGTTTACACTAATAGATCAAGGTTATAGTTTGACATTGTGAATTTTATGTGCTTTTTGTTTTGTTAAATTCGTTGCAAGCAAGTGAGTTTGAAAATAATAACATTGTAATAGGTTCATTGTTGTGATTATTTATATTTATACGAAATGTTTACGTATTATACTGCTTGTTTGGTGTATTTTTGATTCTACTGATAGATATATTCGTTCAACTCGCTATATTTTTTTCCTTATAATATTCAGTCTTTTATTTATGATTATTTATTAGCAGACTTAAATAAAAAAAAATGACTAAGTAAAGCACAACTTTCATGCATATAGCCAGTGCTGTAGTTAGACGTGTGAAGGTCCTAAGATTTTTTGGGGCTCATTGTTATCAACATAACGCATATTTAACAAGGCTTATACCAACTCACTCTGTCTGTCTGGTATGTTTGTTCACGTCTTTCTCTGACACCCAATTTTGGATTTAGCGGAAACTTTTTTTTACCTGACAACGCAAGAATCCATTTAAAAATAAACAATTAGTTAATTAACTATTGACAATTATTGATAATTATATTTTAATTGGTATCTCGAACAAGGGAAACGAATTTTACTTGACTTAAGTGATAATATATGCTGAATTAGTCTTCTTTGTAGGTTGCCGCTTTAAAGTAAGTTTGAAACAAACAGCACATAACTAAACAATCTTCTATTAAACACCTCACTAGCATAGAAGGCTTGAGCCATGAGTTTGACTTTAGGTCGTTCCCCCCTTTTTTTTTATTAAAAAAAAATGCTTTTTAAAAGCGATCACGGTCAAACATTCCTTTCTTCCATCCCCTCCCCCCTCCCAATGTTCCAACGACTCCAGGCAAGTGATAGGATTATAGCCTAATGAGATAGCAAAAAGCATAGCGCTAAACAAAAACAATTGATACAAATATTTCTAATCGCACAGATTAGTTGTTGTTGGCCTAGATCTAGTGCACATTTAATGACAGGATTGATCCAAAACTAATTGAAACAATTACACTTCGTATGAGATTTTTTAAAAGTATCTTTTTTTTTTTTATCATCATAATTGACAATATTTTTGGAGAGCCCCCCCCCCCCCTCCCAAAGCTTAAGGCTTATGTTGCCTTATAAATAAACCCAGCACTGCCTGCTCGGAGCGCTGCGTTCAAATCTCTTTTGGGGGTGGAGAGTTTCCGTGCTGCCTTTAGGTGCTCACCAAACACAACTCAGTTCGAGTCGGAATATCGACTCGAGCCCCTTGATAGGTAACCCAGCGTTTTGTCCTTGCTCAGCCACACATGCCACCACTAAAAAGAAAATATTTATTTGGAGTATCAAAACTTTACTCTTTTTTTTTACTCTGATGGGAAAGTGGTGCGCATTATATATTGTTTTTGAAGTCATATAGTAACAATCTTGTAGGATGTTTGCTGGACTCGCTTACACAGACCTATTCACTGGTAGCTCTAAGCCAACGGGCCGCGACACAGCCGGTTTGATATTTTATTGTGATCTATAGGGCAGATGATGTAAAAGTCCACGAGAGTGTCATGTGGCAAACACAACGAGCAACCGCTTTAATTTTCCCAAAATTCAGAAATTCAAAATCCTGAGAGAACTGACCGATCTCAAAACCACTGCGCAGTCCATCTCAGAACTAGGACTTGGTATGCGCGATGGACTGTCTTTCGGTCGTCTCGATGGTCCCTGCCCGCTGCCGTCCCCAGTCATCCTGCGGGAGGTTTGGACTAGGAAGTAGATTATCTTCAACTTTGAAGGAACATCCGAAAACAAAGGAACTTTTCAATCATTTAACAAACCGCAGGCCTATCTAGATGTGACGTAGGCTAATAACATTGCGAATGTTGATTCAATCTTGATAACCTCATCTTGCTGATTTCAATATTAAAGATTGCACTCATTTTAAATTTGTTTGATAATTGGATTCTTCGTGCTGTCGTTAAGTTTGTTTTTCCTTAGCTCCAAAAATTCATTTCTACATCCATGCGCAAGACTTTTAAGTAGGCCTAATATATGAAACGTGGGCTGTTTTCTTGTTCAACTCCAAGTCTAAGCAGACATTAAAGTTGGCCTTATAATTTCTGACTCGTATCAAAATATGGACATAATGAAAATAAAATCCATTTTTACAATAATAACAAACATGTTTTCACTTATCAACTGCATTATAGTTCTTCAGTTCGGCATTAACCAATACCTCGACTCCATTCCAGCCCAGCCCATACATATTATTCCAAGGGAAGAAATCCGACAAGATTTCTCACAGCGTGTTGCCAGGTTGGATTTCACAAGCTAAGTTTGATTTAATGGCACCACTCTTAATTGAAAACGTGCCTTTCTTGAATCTCGGCAGCGCTTAATATAATGTTATGAATCGAAGCCCGGTCAAAAGTATTTGTTCATATTTCTTTCAAGTTATTTTTTTTTTCTTGATAAAAAGTTGAAGAAATCTAGTCATAAGTCAACAAATTGTCACAATGTGTTATTGATGAGACACACTATTCTAGATTTACTTGTTTCTTGTTTGTTTATTCGAGTTGTTCATTGACCGTGAGGCGAGTGAAGCTTAAATGTCAATCACGGGATTTAAAGGATTAAATTGTAAATAGTTACTAAAATGCAATGACATGATACGGAAACGCTTTAAAGAGCAGATTGTAAATAGAATAATACCTGGTAACAAATGATCTCCGAAAGAAACAGAGGAAGAACTTTTGAAAGGCTGAGACCAAAAAGGAAAGCTGGCAAGGATGATAGGCAAAAAGGACGCAAAGAGAAAAGAAACAACCATTTTCTTTAAACAATGGCTTCGTCTTCTCTAGTTATGGCACAATATGTAGGTCACTGCTGGGTCTGTGTAGCCTTTCGAAACATTGCAAACTTCCTTAAAATTTAAACTTGAAAACTAATTATTACATACAGTCTGCAAGCACAAAGATTATGTGGAGGTTCTTTGACATTTTATTAGTAAAAAAAAAATAATAATAATAAATAATTTTTTAAATTAATAATTAATTATTTAATGTTTAATTTCATTTTTGATTCCAGTGTGAAAAGCGATGGGTACACCGAGATATCGCTTGTATATTTTTAAACACACGTAGCAGATGTTCGCATCTAAGTGTGTGTGTGTTTTTTTTAGGGCTTATATCTACTCACTCTGTCTATTGTCTGTCTGTCTGGTAAAGCGTGTACACGTTCTTTCTCTAATTTGTCGGATCAAGTTGAAACTATAAACAATTATGTATAGTACCTAACAAAACATGAATCAATTTAAAAAATAAATAACCAATTAGTTATTTGGTTATTCGTTAATAATTTTTTTTTGATATCGGAAAAGGAAAAAAGACTTCTACATTATTGAGATATATAGTTGTAAGTGCGGAGTTATTTCCCCTAGATAAGCTTTTTTTTTTTAAAGATTTTGTTTGCTTGCTTGTTTTAAGTTTTAGACTGTTAAACTGTCATGTATCTTATCCTGCAAAGGGGTTGAAAAGAAACCACTAATATTGCCAGATTTATTTTAAAGACAAAGTGGCAACACTAAGTCCTCTAGCTTTGTTTTCTAGATCTAGCCAATATTTTAGTTTGCACGTCATTCTACAGTTATGAGTGTAACTGGTGTTACTTTAATCCCAGGCCTTAGCGTCTGCCAGTTCATTCCCCACAGTTCTTTTATTAATTCATCTAGTTTTATTATCTCCTAGATTATCTTTCCTTGACACACACGCACACACATTAAATGAGTATATTCCCCTTTTTAAAAAAGAGATGTCTAGGATATGAGACGTCTGGCAAGGAAACGAACGGAATCAAACAGAAATAAGTTATGAGGCCCCTATTGCTAAAGCTCTGGTGTTTTCCACTGTGTATGCTGATTAATTTAGAACAAAAATATACTCTCCAGACTATCGTCAAGTTAGTCCCGAGATCAAATCTAAAGCAGCTCGACATCCCAACGACAGGAAGTGTGCTTTGTATTTGCATAAAGAATGCCCCACAGACATTTATCTACTATATCTAGACTGAAGACAGAGCCTAAATTTGTATCAGATTGTTTTGTAAATATCTTTTTTTCAGGTTTTAAGGTTAAGGGAATTCGCCATATGAATCTTGAAGAATCGCTCCTCTGTCTCAGTAAAGTGATGATCTTTAGTTTTTGAAGTTTATAAATAATTATAAGGTGACCACGTATATGGGGGTTGAAAGGAGAACACAACGTCATTCATGGGCATTGATATTTAAACAAAAGGCTTTGCTCAGATACATTCGACTTCTTGGAATTCTAATCAGATATCTTGTCTGAGGAAGTGAGCTTTGATACTTGGTTAATTTAATCAAATAATTATCATTGATTTGCATAGGAGGTTGGTTTAACCAAAATGATTGCAGACTTTCTGAAACTGTTTCCTAGGATGGAACATCTTTCAGTGTGATCCACCTGAAAGAGTTAAGTTTCGAATCAGACGCTTCTCTCTCTGAGATACTCGGCATAATTTTAGTAAAAGTTAACATCATTTTTCTAACCAGCCCGGCGCCGTCCAAAGTAGTAAGGCTGCATGCGTACTTCGTTGGGAAAACAACTTTTTATGCGTCTTTCTGCGGATTTCCAATTCGTAAACGGCAGGAGATGCTTCTAGAGCACTGGAAGTTTCCCCTCAATAAGCAGAACAGTTGCGTGAAATGTCGCCGCAATGTTCTGAACATAGTACAACCAAAGCTCAGCACAAGGGTTTTCAAAGATGCTTCTGATTATAAAAGGATGTTTTAATACAATTTCAATAAAAAAAGAACTATAAATTGAAAGCCGGATATTATTGAAGTAGACTGTAATGTCAGAGATGTTCTTTCTAATGATTGAAATTCTGATCTATTCTACATGGAGCACTTTCAAAGATTCCACGCGAACGGTGTAGGAACAAAAACTAATACATTTTCACATATATTTTTACAAAGGTTATATGAACTCACTCTGTCTGTCTGTTTGTGTGTCTGCCTGTCTGGCCAAACGTTTGTACACGTTATTCCTCCAACACCCAATCTCGGATCAAGCTGAAATTTTGCACAATTATTTTTTTAACCTGAAAACACAAGAATTAAAAAAAAATAATTGACGAATTAATTCATTAATTATTGAAAATAAATTAGTATCTCAAAAAAAACAACAACTAGTACTTGACTGAAGTTTTGGTATAAGCCGAATCAGTCCCTTTCTAAAGGAAAGAAATATTACTTGACTGAAGTGGTGGTTTAAGCTGAATTAGTCCCCTTTATAGATTGTCGTCTGAGGCCTATTATTTAATTTAATTAAAAGACTGATTCAAACTAATTGATAAATTTAAAATAAGCTTTGTTTTCTAAAAAAAATATTTTTTTTTTGCACTTTTCTTGTTTCCATGTCTATTGATAGACTCTGATAGACTGTGCAGCGATTGTATGACATTTATGATTGAATTTTACTCTAAACATCTAGATTTTCAGACCTCTAGACTTTCAGACCTTTAGACTTGCAGACCTCTAAACATTTACACCTCTAAACTTTCAGACCTCTTAGCTTTCAGACCTTTAGACTTTCAGACCTCTAAACTTTTAGACCTTTAGACTTTCAGACCTCTAAACTTTTAGACCTTTAGACTTTCAGACCTCTAAACTTTTAAACCTTTAGACTTGCAGACCTCTAATCTTGCAGACCTCTAAACTTGCAAACCTCAAAACTTTTAGACCTCTAGAATTTCAGACCTCTAGACTTTCAGACCTCTAGACTTTCAGACCTCTAAACTTGGTATTATCATTAGTATTAGCACACAACATACACATTTCTCTGTTAGTCCAGGCTTTTGTAAATCATTAGCAATAAACGTGCAGAAGTATTACTCATGTCTCAAACACAGGAGTCCACGAAGCAACGAATGTGAAATAAAGATTAAAAAGGAAACGCAGAAATGAGATAACACTGAAGTTATTAATTAAAGGGCAATGCGCAAAATCAGATTTTGAAATAAAAGCGGGTCAATGGACTTTTTACGAAAAGCGTGACAGCTACTCCAAATCTGGCTGTCCCGCCTAAGTCTGGACGTATGGTTACCTTTTAACAATCCCATTTCACGGATTTGAAATAGAATGCGTTATTAATCACAGAACTATATGTTCAGAAAATCTATAACATAAACTAATATGTTATATAGGTTAAGTTTGAAAAAAACAACTTATTGCATAGAAGTACTCATACTCATAGTGTACTAATCGGCGAGTCAGGGCGAGTCAAGTCTGTGTACTGTACACACATTATGGTTGATTGCTGTAAAAGAAACAAAAGACGTACACTTAGGTTTGTGCAATAACCAAAACACGAGAAACTCAAGTATCTGCAGCTTATCACATGTAACTGCAGTAACCAAAACACGAGAAACTCAAGTATCTGCAGCTTATCACATGTAACTGCAGTAACCGAAACACGAGCACCTCAAGTATCTGCAGATTATCACGTGTAACTGCAGTAACCAAAACACGAGCACCTCAAGTATCTGCAGTTTATCACATGTAACTGCAGTAACCAAAACATACTGCTCTTCAAAATCATCGGTAACTCAACTAGAATTGCGATTCCCGCGATCGTTGATACTCTCGTTTGAAAGTTACCATGTTTGTGCAGACTATCTGTTTGAAAACGTTTTAGTTGATTCTGAAAACAAACTTGCATGTGTGCCTCTTTATAATCGATTCTATCAATCACACAGAGACAGTGCTTATGTTATGAGTCGACGCTTAGACTTAAAATGGCAAGTAATCGATGGCCAGTCTAACGTTTTAATACAATGCTTAGATTTGATATTCTAAAGCGATAGTTTTTTTTCTCGGCGTCGGACAATGAGAACAAACAGTATCGATGTTCGCTTTATTAAGCTGATATTTAAACTTTACGGTATCGATGTTTGCTTTGTTAAGCTGATATTCAAACTTTACGGTATCGATGTTCGCGTTGATAAGCTGATATTTAAACTGTAAATTATCGATAAAATATTTAGAACAAGTATGTTGCTTGGTGAGACCTTGAAGCAGTTGACATTGGTGCAGAGGCAGGGGTAGGGGGGAGAAATTGAAAATCTTCCCGGGCCCCAACTTGAGGAAAGGGGGGGGGGGGCCCAAATGAGTGTTTTTTTCACATTAAATATTAAATATTATGCAGAATGCAGGAGTCCCCAAAGAAGTCAAGCCCCCCCCCCCAGGCCACCAAAATGATGGCAAATTCCTAGCTACGCCACTGCTTTGGTGAACTGTTAAATAAAATTGTTAATCGAGACAATGTTTACAAAGCTTATATTAACTTACTCCGTCTGTCCGAGACCATTCGTTATACAAGGCCTGCAACGTCACAACCTGTAGGCAGTTTAGACCAATAGCTCGTTGCCACGCCGTACAGACCAGTGACATTATCGGATCAAGTTGAAACTTTGCAGTCATTCATTGTGCCTAAAAAAAAATTACTGGTTATTAATTTTTTTGGATACCAACAAGGGATATTAATCCTTCAGTATTCACAGTTATGGCCAAATCTGTCAGGTTTTGTCCCCTTAGATAATTTACAGGCTATTTCTCCCACATCCATTCTCAGATCAAGTTGAAACTTTAAACCAATTATTATTTTACCTAACAAAACGTGAATCGATAAAAAAAAATTAAACAATTAGTCAATTTATTATTGGTTACAAATTATGTTGTTTGATATTGAAAAAGGGACTACAATAATTTAGATGTTTTTTTAAATGCGGAATTCTTCCCCTTAGATAAGCGTTGTCATTTTTTAAAGGATTATATATATATATATTATATGCTTGTTTTGCTATTGAATTCGATTTGTAAGGGAAAGATACAGTAAGACGATTTTGAAAAGTAACCAGTGCTCCCATTGAATATTTGTTGTACACTTGTGTACAGCTCCAGCTACTTTGAAAATTACAAAATAAAATTTCACGAACTTAAGCATAATCGATCAATGTTGAAAACAGTCATTAAATATGTATTGTCATTCCCAAACATGTCTCTAGCAATCCACAATAAAACTATTGTTTACTTGCTGAACAAGTCTGCTGCTAGTTTCAGCAGTTTTTTTGTTTTTGTTTTTTAAAGAGGTAAACTGAACTGGGATTACAAGAAAAGAGAGAGAGAAAAAAAGGCTACTGTTGGGTTGACAATGTGCCTATTTCAGTAGCCTCTCTTTCAAATGGCTAGCATTTTAACAGGATATATTTAATTGGCTAGCATTTCGAGTTTTAAGAACGAAAGTTGTATTGGCTAGTTCAATAATTTAGAGGATGTTGATTTGTCAAACTCTCAAATGACTTTTTTGTGTGCGTTAGTTTCCTGATTATTTGTCACAATGTGGTGTCTTGCACCAGTTTTTGTGTGTGTGTTAGTTTCCTGATTATTTGTCACAATGTGGTGTCTTGCACCAGTTTTTGTGTGTGTGTTAGTTTCCTGATTATTTGTCACAATGTGGTGTCTTGCACCAGTTTTTGTGTGTGTGTTAGTTTCCTGATTATTTGTCACAATGTGGTGTCTTGCACCAGTTTTTTTGTGTGTGTTAGTTTCCTGATTATTTGTCACAATGTGGTGTCTTGCACCAGGTGTTTTTTTCTAAGTGATCATTTTATCATCAACTGTACTGCAATATTGTCAACTGTGAAAATGTGTTCAAATTTCTTATGACGTGATAGTCTCTTCTTCATTAGGCTTCAAGAACATGCCAGATTTTTCACTCTCACTAGTCTCACGATCGCAGAAGAATTAACTTCCGTTTTAAAATATATCAGTTATGAGGACTGATGTATTCTGTACACCGGATACACCAAAAATCTATCCATTTAAAGACGCAACTGTTTACGAAACTTTCCTGCGCCTCACCCCCTCGCTGTCCGGACAAAATATTGGTTCCGATACATCGTCTGATACTGTTGTTGGGCAGCTCATTAGAGCCTCGGAAGATCTCAGTTCAATAGATATCAAGTAAAAGTAGGAGGTTATATTTTTAGATACAAAGTTGACCTAATTACTGAATTTTTTTTTTTTTTTTTTTTTACATTTTTAATCGATGGTATGAATTTCATAATTCCCTCTGGATGTCTCTTTCTTCCCCAGCTCTGCTCCCTATATAGGTTGACGTCCTTTAAACAAATTTGTTAATGTCTTACGATACTGTAACAAACTTGGGCATTCAAATATAAATATCTACACCAAGGTAACAGTCGCAAAGTCTTGTCGCAGGCTTACTTATAACTCTGTTTCATAAACAAATAGGCTTCTTTACAAAATAAATATTTACTTTAAACACACACACACACTCTCTCTCTCTCACACACACACAAAGTGTTGTTCTGATTTCATGAACAGATAGTCCTATTGTTGACTTTCTATTTCCTCCCCCCCCCCCCCCCACCCCTAGCTACTTAAACTACTTCTAGGCTGTAAGTATTGGGAACTCTAGTGTCAGGTAAAAAAAAAAAGGACAAAGTAGACCTATACTAGAGCTTCAATTTAGAGAGTCACTATTTACAATGAAGTCTCACTAATGAGTTAATGAAGTCTCACCAGTGAATCATGACGATCTATTTTTGTCTTCTCTGTTAATCGACAAAGGGTTAATTATTTCAGTTGGCCAATTAGCGTTATAGGCCCTTTGACTTTTAATGTACATAATTGCCATTTTAGAGCAATATATACGCCTCTCTAATTACGCATGTAAAAATAGATCAGTAATACTATTCTCTTATATGCGTAATGCTTGTGTAAGTGTTAATATAGTAGCGGTGTGCGTGTGTGGAGCTTTTGGTGTTCCACCTTCGCCAAGTCATCTCTACAAGGGCTATCGTTTCAGGCGATAGAGAGTATTACAAGTTACCATAAAGTTCTCTATCTATGCCTCCATAAAGTATCTATGCCTCCATAAAGTATCTATGCCTCCATAAAGTATCTATACCTCCATAAAGTATCTATACCTCCATAAAGTATCCATGCCTCCATAAAGTATCTATGCCTCCATAAAGTATCTGTGCCTCCATAAAGTATCTATGCCTCCATAAAGTATCTATGCCTACATAAAGTATCTATACCTACATAAAGTATCAATGCCTCCTTAAAGTATCTATGCCTCCATAAAGTATCTTTGCCTCCATTAAGTATCTATACCTACATAAAGTACTATTTCTATGCCTCCATAGCTATCTATGCATACATAAAGTACTCATTCTATGCCTCCATAAAGTAGGCCTATCTATGCCTACAAAAAGTATATCTTTATAGATATATATGCCTAAATGCCTACATAAAGTACTCTATCTATGTCTCCATAAAGTATCTATGCTTTTTTTTGTGCGCACAAATTGCTGAGGAAAAGATAACAGCGCTGGCAGAAGAAAAACGCCAGAGAAGAAAAGCAAGGCCAATGACACTAGCTCCAGCTGGAATAACCTGCCCAGTGTGCAACTGAACAATCCGGGCTCACATAGGTCTCACCAACCACATGAAGAGACACAAAACCCCAGAGCAAAGCCCTCAGCCCCCTGGATGAATAAGTGGTCATCATTGAATCACGATGGACGAACTATATATATATAAATAAATATATATATAATATATATATATATACTGCGTTTAGCTTAAAGAGTGGTATTGGTCTGCGCGAGCCAATTATCACTTTAAAAATACTCTGCGCAGGCTGAAGGCAATGCAGTAATTAGCCTACAAATATATATATATATATATATATATATATATATATATATATATATATATATATAAAGTATCTATGCCTACATAAAGTACTTATACTTATACAGTATTTATGCCTACATAAAGTACTCTATTTATGCCAACATAAAGTACCTATGCCTACATAAAATAATGTATGCCTTCATAAAGTACCTAAGCCTCCATAAAGTATTTATGCCTACATAAAGTATCTATGCCAACATAAAGTACTCTATCTATGCCTACATAAAGTACCTATGCCTCCATAAAGTACCTATGCCTACATAAAGTACTATGCCTACATAGAAAAACTAAGCCTACATAAAGTACTCTATCTATGTTTTTACAGCACAACACACTAACAAGTAGGATAATGCAATCAACACACTAACAAGTGCAGGTACAATAAGTTCTTACAACGGGACACACGGTGAAGACTAAGACAATAAAACATGTCAACACTAACTCTTTGAATCAATGAAGTATTAACACTGACATCGATCTGACTGCCCATTGTCTCTGCAGGTTAATCACTTGTGTGTTCAATTGCTGCTGGGTATATAGTTGAAGCGTAAGGGGTAGTCTTCGCGACGCACAGTTCGTTTTTATGTTGGGGGTCAATGTAATAAGATTGTAATCTGAACTGCTGGAGTTATATTACGTGCTGCGAAGCATTGTGATGGGGAGTGATCTTTATGCCAATTGCAACAAAACACTGAAACAGTTTAGTTATAGATCTAGTACACACAATGATAAACGTCAATGACTATAAAACTAATTTCCGGAAGTAGTCTCCATGTATTACTGCTTACGCAGACGTCGAGCACGAGATAAATCCACGCCGTTCAATTGATTTTATTTTTAATGTTTTAAGTTTTAGACACTCAGAAAAAAAAGTTAATAATAATTTATTCTTCAAAATGGCTTAAATGAATAAAAAAAAAAGATTGTTTATTTCTTTTGTTTGCGTGCCACGTGAATAAACTTGGTTTAAAAATCAGATTATTTTGTAAAGTATTTCTTTACTTTTATTGAAATAATTTGTAAACTGGATGACTGCCTGAATGTGCGGTATGCGCACTGAACTGTCGTTCGGTCGTCTCGATGAACCCTGGTTCATATCCTGCCCGCTACCATCCCACGTTGTCCTGCGGGAGGTTTGGACTATGAAGTCAATTATATTCAAGTCTGAAAGAACTTGCGAAACATCTTAAACACGTTACAAAAGTGTAGTTAGCACCATATTTGAGTTCCACACTCAAACACACAAAGTACTCAAAAAGTTACAAAAAGTAAAGGCACATTCCTCGTTCTATATGCTAGGACAAATGTGTACAAATGCTCTTTCTTCCCTAGTGCTATTAGAACATGGAATGGGTTGCCTGAGCTAGCCAGGAAAACCATTGACTTGGCAGAATTTAAGTCATTGGTTAACATACCTGACTAGATGCCTGACGCGTAGGACGTAATCATCTTCCTTTTGAAAAAAAATGTCTGTATTTTATATGATAAGAACACTGATGTAGGCCCATACCACCTACAAATTAGTACAACAAACAGCTTTTTAATACATTTTTGAAAAAAAAAAAACAATCGCACTCTGTTTACTATATTCGTTTTCAAATAACCAGAATTGGCGCTGTACCTATTTTAACCACAAGGCGATGTTGAAATTTATTTTTAATAGTGCTTTTAGCTTTTGACATTTAAACATCACATACAGAAGGAGAAACTAAAAAATCCACAGCGTCTTTTCCCTAAGAGGACGCCATAGAAATTAAAAGTATTCTGATCGTATTTCTCTATCACTATTACAAATTCTAATTGTAGGTGAGACTAGAAATAGTTCTTGGCTATATGGGGGGTGGGGGGGGGGGGTGTAATACACTTGCATTCGTAAAAGCTGGACACGCTTTACGTCGCAATTATTTCATATTTAGTTTACGGTTTAATAACATAGAAGAACAAACTGGCCACTATATTTTTGACCCTTTGAAAACTTCGAAATAGTCCAGAACTGAAAATACAAAATAATAACCTAATTGAAGACAAGCGATTCATAAGGAAAATGTAGATCTAGAAGCTTTACTAAATTTGTTACGAACGTCCGACAAGTGTCAAAGTAACCATTATTATTTGCAAAAAGAGTTAATTTTTTTTCTTTTTATAATTTAGACAGAGAAACCAGGGGGAGTAACCACACCCTCAGTGGTATTGTGTAAATAATGAACTCCTGTAGTAACTGACGTCAGTATTATTTATTGACCCTGTGAACTGGTATTGATTTCACTTTCTTGTTTTGTTTTCATGTCTACGCTGTGGACACGGATACATGACAATAGACTGAAACATTTTATGTCAGGGGAAGTAATGAACTCTAAGTGCCTGTCTTACTTTATTGTAGCTTTTGGTGACATTTGTTTAAATATTTAGATGAGAGAGTGGTGGGGGGCAGTGAAAGCGAGCCAATTATCTTCTTTTTTGAAAGCACGTCTGTAAACTGATAAGATAATGTTATGAATAGTTTGAATATTTTACTCCAACTAGCACTGCAAAGTCTCATGCCTCCAAATGTCTCTGTAAATTAGCCTCACTTTTAATAGAATCATTTTTATAATATTGGGGGTGAGGGAATTTTTATATTTATTTTTGACATCTGGAATCTTTGTTTTGAATCCTTAAAAAATTAGGGAACAACATTTCAAATGTGTAAAGCGTTTCAATAATTCTTCTGTTTACTAAGTTTATATCAACTCACTCTGTCTGTCTGTCTGTCTGGTGAAAAGTTTGTACACGTTAATTCTTGTTTTCCTTGTACTTTGCTGTACCTCCTCGTGTCTCGGCATTTTGTTCAGTTCTACGTACAATAGTATAAACATTGCGCTAAACAAAAACAATAAAAAATATTTTCAATCGCACAAATTTATTATTGTTAGTCTAGATCAATTAAAAATTAATTAGGCCTACATGATTGATTCATAATTAATACGATTTCACTCAACATATGACTTGGCTGTTTTCTTTAAAATCACTTTCATTCTAAAGTAAGTGGAAATAAAAAGAAACCCAGCAAGAAATACAAAAAGTTTTGGGTCATTTCTTTTTAAAAGCTTTCTCCAACACTTTAGAGGCCTGATGACTGAGTGATGAAGCGCTTGGCTTCCAAATCAGAGGACCCTGGTTCGAATCCTGGTGAATTTCTGGGTGCATCTGAGTCCACACAGCTCTAATGGGTACCTGACATTAGTTGGGGAAAAGTAAAGGCTGTTGGTCGTTGTGCTGGCCACATGACACCCTCGTTAACCATTGGCCACATAAACAGATGATCTTTTCATCATCTGCCCTGTAGACCAGGAAAACCAGTGACTTGGCAGAATTTAAGTCATTAGTTAATATGCATGAGTAAATGCATGACGCGTAGGACGTAATCATCTTTTTTTTTTTTGAAGTAATGTCTGTATTATAAGATAAGAAGACCGCAAGGTCTGAAAGGAGAACTTATCCCGCACTATTATTGTTGCCTAGCAGATCACAGTCATGTATTTCTCACGTTTAGGTCAAACATTGCTGATCTTCCGAAGGAGTAGAAAGGAAAAATCTTAATTCGTTCCTAGTTTCTTTTGTGACCTTTAAAAATGCATCCTCGGACATTTCTAAATTCAATATCGATTATCAATTTCATCAATTGATCAATTTCATAATTGCCCTGAATTTGACATCTTTCGCTAACGTCATAGTAATCGTGCAATGCTTTGTATAGTTTATAACTGAAGTTCACATT
Source organism: Biomphalaria pfeifferi (assembly GCA_030265305.1). Taxonomy (NCBI): domain Eukaryota; kingdom Metazoa; phylum Mollusca; class Gastropoda; family Planorbidae; genus Biomphalaria; species Biomphalaria pfeifferi. Next base: position 4,377,243 of record JASAOG010000013.1, read on the forward strand.
TATATACTGAAGTAACAAACTATCTAGTTGAGTAATTGTTGCGTGATAAGCCCGATGTGTTTGTGGTGAACTATTGCATAAGGCATATGGTACACAGACCTATATATATACACACACAATAATATACATATATATTATTGGCCTACATTAAGCTATTGAAGACGAGAATGTGAAGAATTCGAAAGAACTATAACTCTTCAGTCTGTCTATACTCTGGGTTCTTCAACTTGTTCATAGACCACAATAAAACATAACATAAAAACACTTCATAAAAGACTCCCTATTGCCTAGCCCTATATCTACCACTATATGGTATTGTAAGTATTTCTGACTGCAATATCTGTAACGTTGAGTGCAGACAGTTAATGCAAAGGAGAAAAGCGTGTAGTCTGAGCCTAATGAATAAATCCTCTTCAATCAACAATCCTCTTCCCTCTTATTTCTAAAGATCAAATTTTACAATAATTTATGAATTAGTGTTGCACTGTAGTCCTTTGATGCGTGATATGTAGCAGCAAGTGCTGTAGCAGTTTGTTGTGGAAGCCTTATATCGGTGTCACGTAGCTGTGTCACGTAGTATTGTGTTATTTCCCTTGTGTCTCTAACATTGTCTTTAAGAGAGTGCCATGAGATCCAAACACTGTATTTTAGGTTACTTTATTTTCAAGTCGTACAACCTAATAAATTATACATACGATTTTCAAGTGGTACAACCTCTAAATTATCCACACGATTTTCAAGTGGTACAACCCAATAAATTATCCACACCATTTTCAAGTGGTACAACCCAATAAATTATCCACACGATTTTCAAGTGGTACAACCCAATAAATTATACATACGATTTTCAAGTCGTACAACCTCTAAATTATCCACACGATTTTCAAGCGTCTAAACTTTTCCTCTTTATTAATTTTATTTGAAAAAAAAAAGAGCGGTTCAGAAAAAGGGAAGGGTGGAGAACAAGTAATCTTCTTTCTGTATATATAATTCTCTGCGTCGCCCAACCATGCGGGACATCCCTCCCGCCCGCACCCGCGCCTTCCTCGCTCTCCAGGCATGCGCACACGATCGCTTGCCCAAACTTACCCATTTGGACAACTGTGTCTTTCAGAACTCCACCCATCACAAAATAGCGGCGTATGCTACGCCGCGGGTCGGCTAGTTCTATTAAAGAAAATATTGCACAGGGTCACGTTAAATAAAAAAAATATACACACACGCACAAGCACAAAGAAAAATTCTTTAATTAGTCTTATTGTTATTGTATTTCAGTATGTAGCGTGTCCACATATACACATACGCATAAATACACTATCCTACTTTTTGTATATACTATGAAGTAAAAAGGATAAATAAAGTTTGATCACGTGATAAGCTACACTGACATCTACTGGCTAACGTGTCCAATATAAATATATATGTGTACATTAATATTACTGTGTGTGTGTGTGTGTGTAGGTGCGCATGCGTTGAGTGTTAACTTTCAACAACCATTGTTTATTTTTCAATTGTCTCTAGTCACATCGTAAATTCAGATTCAGTTGCTATTTAGATCGAGTTACTAGCAGCATGTAAGTTGTTTGTTTTGTAGCAAAAAACAGATGTTTCCGAGCATGTCGTAAGTTGAGCCATAAATTTTACGACACTGTTGAAGTAGAAGACGAATTAAATAAGCGAAGGTTTACGGTAAAGTTAATCAACTAAATATTACGGTAGAAGTGTGTCTCAAATATATAATAGTGACACGCCTACAAGACCACACACTGTGGCATTCTCATAGCCCAAAGGCCAAAACTAGCAAAAGTTAAAAAGTTAGTCTGTTTGAAAAGTACCCTATCAGCAAACGCCAACCTAGATGACGTGGTAGACTACCGTGTGACACGTGCCACTGCTGCTTTTGGCAGACTTCAAAGACAAGTGTGGCAAAGGAGAGGACTCATCATATCAACAAAACTGAAAGTCCACAGTGCAACCTTCCCTCTTATATGCTTCAGACTCCTTCCACCTACGCTGTCTAAAAAACATTCATCAGGTGAACTGATTTGGCCACATAACAGACGTTGAAATCCTACAGTTGTCACGTATGAACAGTATCCCGCCACAGCAAAAAGGTTCCTATTTCGATGATTGGGACATGCAGTCCGTATGCGAAAAAATTGACATCCCAAACGACTTCTTTATGGGGAGCTGTGTGCAGGGAAGTGCTCTCAAGGGGGTCAACACAAGGAGTGACATATTGACATTCAGGGCTGGAAAACACTAGCTCTCGATCGCTCATCATGGCGTAAAGCCATGAGTGTCGCAGTCTCAAGATACGAGGCAAGGAGAGAGCCAAGAAAAGGCTTAGAGAAGAAGCAGGCCTATCTGCAGTAGATCCATCTTACCCATGCCATGTTTGTGACCGCCTTTTTAAAGTGAGGACTTTATAGCCTTTTCGAGTTCATAGAAAATGGCTCATCTTCGACCACAACGGAGGAGCTATATATCTGTGACGCCCTCTTTCACTTCATCCAACCCGACGAAAACGAAAAAAAAAATCAAGTACGCCCCCCCCCCCCCTCTTAGCCAGCTATAGCTCATGGAGTGGGCTCCAACGTTTAGAGTTTGGCTGCTCTCTCAGATGCTGCGATTCTGCGATCCGATGCCTTCTCGCGGTCTCTAGAATATATTCCACCAAAGGACAAAAAATAGGAAGGTCAAATTAAGTTAACTAAAGAACAATGCGGCACTGACTACAAATTGGAGGGCACACCCAGCACATGTAATTCTGTAAGGGCACACCCAGCACATGTAATTCTTTACGGGCACACCCAGCACATATACTTCTGTAAGGGCACACCCAGTAGATGTGCTTCTGTTAGGGCACACCCAGTAGATGTGCTTCTGTAAGAGCACACCCAGTAGATGTGCTTCTGTAAGGGCACACATAGCACATTTACATCTGTAACGGGACATAATTTTCTCGGTCAAGTTTTGAAATAACTTCTTTAAACACAATTGTGTGTGGACATTGTTACAGGAACTTCTCGAGTGTAGATCTGCATTCTAAACAAATGTTTCTTATTAGGAAGATGACACGACGTCACGTAAATAATTTTAAAAAAAACAACATTTGTACTAGGATTGATAGTGAAATATAGTTTTAGAAGTGCAAAACCAATAGAACAGGTTGTTGTTACAAAGCTTATACCATCTCTGTCTGTCTGGTACACAATTGTGTACACGTTATGTCTACCACTTCCCAGTCTCGGGTCAAGTTGAAACTTTGCACAATTAGTCATTGTCTCTATAAAAAAAACAAAAAACCCTGAATCATTCAAAAAAAATGAATCAATTAATTAATTTTGTATGACATAGAGAAAGGGAAATAAATTTTATTGAGAGGTACGGCTGTTAATGTGCTGTTCTCCTTATTTTTTTAATAGTATTTTTAAACCACTTTTTTTTTAATTGAACGCCTCCCCCGCCCCCCACAGTTTGAGAAACGTTGTGATAGAATCATGGAAGAAAAATCATAACTCCTCCCCCCCCCCCCCCCACTCTCTTTTCAATGCTCCGTTCTCAGTTCCCTCCCCCATTGTTCAGCTAGATCACAATCACAAGATCACGCCGAGGTCTGCACCGGCTCAGGAACTTAATAAAACTTTCTCACTTCTTAGTTCGGCGATTGTGTTACGGACGTGGAGCCAAGTCCTGCAATCAACTCAACGTTTCATAAATAGTTTCGCTGTGAAACAGTTATTGTTTTTTTTAAGTTACGTAGTTGCGAAATAGTTATTTAGTATTTTAGTAGGCTTATGTTCATCTACACTCAATTAGACTATTGTATTAAGTGAACTCTTCAATTTCCAAGATACGTATGTAACAAACAAACGTGCTTTCTACTGAGACTAGATATAAACCTAGCGTGGAAGATAGCTTAAGAAAAAATGAACTTATGGACTTTAAAATCATTAAGTGTTAATAACTTGGATTTACGATGTTTTCAACACTCGGGCGGTAACATGTTACACTGAACCATTGGAAGATATATTTGTTTCCTAATTAATGGACGTCTTTAACAACCCAACAATATGAACAGCAAAACTAAAATTCAGACCAACAAATCTTCCAAAATTTTAGCAAATCCACAAGTAAAACTTAAGAACGGGGATGCAAGCCCTAAGGAAGTGACGTCAATTCAAGGATTAGGATCTCAATCGAAGTCTAGTAAGAACAATAAACATTCTCAAGGTTTCTTGCAGTCTTCGGAAAAGTTAACGCAGCCTGAAAAAGATTTGGATACACCTTTGTCTGCAGGAGTGAGTAATGATCTCAAGGATGATGTCAAAGCAAGTAAATCTAATGACCAAGAGAAACTAAACACTTCTGAAGGGGATGAAAAGGAAGAATGTCAAGAGAACGGCCATGTTGGAAATGGCCATATTGACGCTGCTGACAGTTCTGACCAACTGAGTCTCACGGACAGCTATGTGTCTGACTCTAGATCTCTGATGTCCGATGATGCACAGGTTTCGAATCCTTATGACGTGTTTTCAAGTGGCCAGGGACCAGCAGAAGCAGAGATCTCGTCCCGCCAGGCCAAAATTATACGAGAAATTTTGGCCAACTTTGACCTCGAGGATGTTATGGACAGATACAGGGGTCAAAGTGTCATGCAGAGGCAAGTGTTGTTGTTCTTGTTGTTGTTTAACATTATAAAACCGAAAGTAAGTGGAAGCAATTCGAAAACAAGGGGGATAAAAAGGGGGCAGGCCAAAACATTAAGCAAAGTTTTTCTTGTCTCTACTGCAAATATTCTACATGGACCTACAACTATAAAACCCATATTTTAAAAAGCTTGTTGTCATCATTGCATTGTTAATGTAGCATGGGGCCCAGCAATTTACATTTAGCATATCATTGTCAGTCATAGCTATTGTCACAGGCTTTTAAGAATGTATCAAAGGGTTAACATATTAACATATTTAGTGTATCGTACGATTGACATAACTTTGATTGAGTTGCTTACTGTGTTTGTTTATAATAACTTTTGACATAATGATCTAATAAATAGTCATAGTTGTTATTGTATACAGATAATTGAGACGAAGGGCCTCGTAGGCGCCATTAAATTGGACCTCGCTATTTGTAAAGCCGGTCATGATGGCAAGCCTATTGGTCACTTCATATACTTGTCCTGCTAAACGGGACTTAACGTGTGCGGGTCATATTAATTAGAATGTGCCATATCTTAGAGCGCTGGAACGACTTGGCGGGCTTATCTGAGAAGTAATTAATTCTAACTTTTGGTAATTATACAATGTCAGACTTGTCTCTCCTTGGAACAACGGTGTAGTGATGAAATAAGTTCTTTGAGAAAAAATGTTTCTACAAGTATATTCTAACTCCCTGTCTTTCTGACTCCATCTATTATCTGCCCAAAGTTTCAATAACTGGTACTACTTTCTTCAATAACGTACTACTTTCTTCAATAACTGGTACTACTTTCTTCAATAACTGGTACTTTTTTTCTTCAATAACTGGTACTACTTTCTTCAATAACTGGTACTACTTTCTTCAATAACTGGTACTACTTTCTTCAATAACTGGTACTACTTTCTTCAATAACTGGTACTACTTTCTTCAATAACTGGTACTTTTTTTCTTCAATAACTGGTACTACTTTCTTCAATAACTGGTACTTTTTTTCTTCAATAACTGGTACTACTTTCTTCAATAACTGGTACTACTTTCTTCAATAACTGGTACTACTTTCTTCAATAACTGGTACCACTTTCTTTGACCTCGTTTTTTTCTTCTTCTCTTTCTCTCACTATTTTTTTCTGAATCGCTGCTTATCACAGTCTTATTATCATTTTATATTTCCCTCACATTTTTCTTCATGCATATTTAGTTTACCATTTTTAAAACGTCTCCATCCACATTATGCATACAAATCTGGAGCTATATAATATTGCAGAGTTGTGAAAACAAAGAAACTCTACACCACAACCATACCAGCCTTTATTGTGCCTTCTACTTCAAAATAGTTTATTTCTCTATTAAAATTAATTTGAGTCTTTCAACTATTTAATATAGCAGTATGTAGTGTTATGTTGCAACAAAATACAGAATCAATATGGTTTTCAAATGATTACTGTTTTTCAATAGTTTTGAGTGACTGCACTGAACCCTTCGTTGTGTTCTTCTTTTAAACGTGGCCTATTTCCAATATTCTCTGTGGAATAGAGATCGTTTTCTCTGTCTCTTTACACTCATTCTCTTATTTTTTAAGAAGTTTAAAAAACGTTTAGAGATTATTAGAGATAGACGTATATGTAATGTAACGTGCTAGTTAAGATGTTATTGCTAAAATGAGATTTAAAGCCCCTTGCACAATCAACAGCTTAGTCGATGCTTGATAAGCACTTGTCAGGAAAGAGTTATTGCTTGCTTTGGTTATCTGTTTTTCTTTGATATTCAAGCATTTTTCCGAGCTCCTTTGTTATTGTTGATGTCGATTTTGAAGAGCTTCATGTCACGTTTGCATACATCAGTATTCTGTAAAGGTGGACGACCTATAGTTTAGAAGTGGACCACCTATACCTTAAAAGTGGTCGGCCAGTGACTCTCCTGCCTTCTATTAGATCACTATACAGAATGTCTCATAGGAGTCATGTACAAGCTAGACAGGGCGTCTACTGCTGATAACAGCGCGGTTGTCATGGCACCCTGCTCTTTGCACTTCTTCCTCATTGGTTATTTATTCTTATCCACCTTACTTAAAAATCAGCATCAGAGGTGGAAGATATGGAGATTTGTTTCCCCGGCATGTTTTACTACCGAATCACAGAGTGATCGTCACACAGGTCAAGTAGATTAGGGCTTTGGTATTGGTAGTCAGTAAGATATTAGGGTTAGGAGTTTTCTGCAACCGCGAATAGCCAAACTTCTGGCATGTAGCAGATAGTTTGCCAACCAGGGTCTGAAGCAGAGAAGCAGATTCAGCAACAATAGCTGCATCATCAGCGCAGAAGTATTCCCTGATTAGTACCTTTCTATTTTTCAAACTTTGGTTTTTGCCCTCAATCTGGATACATTGAAAGATTTTCCAGAGGATCTTGTACGGAGAAATACACCTAATAATGCAATAGGCAGGAAAAGAATATGTCAAACAGAGTAGGTGCGAGCATACATCTTGGCTTGACATCGCTCGTGCAGCAGTCTTAGAGATGATATCATGTCTATAGTGGATTTACCACTCTTAAATCCACATTGAGATTCAAGATAAACTCTAGAAGCTATCACTTGCAGCCTGGATAGTGCCACTTTAGCGAATATTTTACCAACTATGCCGAGTAGAGAGATTATTATTATTATAGCTTTATATAGCGCTACTTTCGTGCTGATAGCATGCTCAGAGCGCTTTTGGTCCAATCTCATTTGTGGACCCATATAACAGCCTTAACCACTCTGATCTCCTTTGCTTTTATAAATCATAACTATATTTGTTTTAAAATAGCGTGCGCATATTGAGGTAATTAATAAATTCATTAGCAAGTCAATGCGGTTAATTTAATATCCATCACGAATGAAATGTGTCATTTAAAAAAAAAGGTAATCTTATGGAAAGCCTTAACTCTGAAATCAGTTTAATTTATTTTAATGCTATATTTCAGTTTAAAGTTAATATTTTCATTGTTATGTTGTTATATTTCAGTTTAAAGTTAATATTTTCAATGTTATATTTCAGTCTAAAGAAAAACAGTCTGCTTCTAGAGGCTGTCATGGGTAATGAAAAAATACCTTATAGTGACCGGAAATGGCACGAAGCTCTTCGTCAGAAAGTTATGGAAGACTTAGAGGTCAGGATCTTCTGTAACTTCTTTGAGATAGCGTTCAATCCCCGTTCTAACTCGAGGAGTCTACTCTTAATAATAATAATAATAATAATAATCTTTATTGTCCGTATGGAAATTTGTCTTACAATTTGTGCGTTACAAAAAACATTATAATTATAAGAAACCAAAGTGTACATTCACACCAGACTCACTCATATTTTACATGTGACAAAGTTTATATCAGATTGTTCCTATTTAATGATTTGATTGCCAGGGGAACAAAAGAGTGTTTGTGTCTGTTTGTCTTTGCTATCGGTGTCTTGTATCTCTTTTGTGATGGTAAAATCACAAAATCCTGACACAAAGGGTGATTCTTTATTTCTAGGATCTTGTTAGCTTTTTTTTATAGATGTTTGTCTCAAACAGCTGCCCAAATGGGATTTGTTTTTTGCCAATGATTTTACCAGCAGCATTTAGGATTCTATAAAGTTTATTTTTATTTTTAAAGCTTAGATTGCCATACCAGGCAGTGATATTGAAACTTGAAATATTGCAGATGTGAGTGTGATAAAACATAGCCAAGGCCTTTTCGCTAACATTAAACGAGGACAGTTTTCTAAGTACAACACTACAAGGTGTCCATACCTCAGTTACATTCAAACCTCGTGCCTGAAAGCATCCATGACATTTATTCCTAAATATAGTTCGTTTTAGAAGCTACTGGAGAGGGAGTAAAGTGATACGAAGGCGTTGCTAGGTGGGGTGTCAAAGGTGCGGTCAGCTCTTTGTATCACAAAGTAACTACAATAACTGATTGTTACACAATCATGAATTGATCTAAAAGATTCTTTTTAGATTTTATTAATACCGGTACCGTACTAATGGTTCAAAGGTGGGATCATTAAAACTAAAAACAAAATAAATATCAAGAAACAGAATATTTTAAATGAAACTCTCTTGCTGGTTTGATTTGAAAAGATGCTTCTTAATAACATTTGAGCTAACATCTCAAGTTCAATACAAGATTCACTTGCTGGTCATCCCTTTGTCAATAGTTTAACCTTTAGACAATAGCATTGCAATTAAGCCGTGGGTTCAGGAATTAAAATATATATATATATATATATATATATGTGTGTGTGTGTGTGTGTGTGTGTGTGTGTGTATGTATGTATGTATGTATGTAAGTATGTATGAATGTATGTATGTATGTGTGTTTGTGTGTGTTAATTCACAAAAAGCCCTTCCAATGGAGGTACTGCCTTTTACAAACAATAGTGTTACTACACCTTGTTCCTAAACGACTTATCATTACAATTAATAAGTAACCCTAACACTAACCCAAATTTTATACATTAGTTTTTTTCCCCTAAGTATTCCTAAATGGTGATTGGCCCTGGCACAATGAACTCTTTTACATCATGGTTGCTAAGCCTGTCTGAATATTTTCGTATGTATCATTGACTTCATCAAATAGGTCTATATTGTACAAGCACTGACATATTTAAAATGCACAAAATAAATGTGTGCTTAGAAATATTGTTCCATATAAAAGTAAAAAGAGCAGATCTTAAAGGACTAAGTAATTATTTAATCAAGCTCAACATTGGCTATAAACTTTTACAAGACCATAAATATGATCAACAAAAAGACACACAATGAATGTATTGACCTAATAGTAGTTGAAAGTCGACTACATATTACACGAATTAGTTATAAATCTAAAGTTAGCCCTAAAGTTGAGTGCAGACAAGGACAATATGCAAACTGATTCAATGCCGTCTGCCAAGACTTTCGACAGTTAAAATATTATCTTTTTTTTTTCTTTAACTGTATGTTCTTTGAGATGAAATGGCCTCCTATCTTGTAGACTGGGTTCAGGTTACAACTTCCGGTTTGTGATTAATAGCTTAGGATATTTTGAAAGTATTATACTATTGAATAAATAGATCTCTACTATGAACACCTACCATTGGTCCGAAATCTGTGGATCTACGTCTTCGTTTACGCGATTCTACTCGAAAGTATGTCAGAACGGTCGATTTTCATCCACACGTCGATTTATTGATGACTTTAGCGACAAGATACATAGCACGAACTTGATGTACTTATCACGCCCATATATGTCTACGTTCACTAAGTGCACCTCGAATGTTTCCTGGGTGAACCAGTTGCCAGTCCCCTTATTAACTCTAGAAAGAACCATTTCTAGTATACAAAAATTATCTACACAACACTAATTCCGAAAACAAAAATGTAAAGGGACTAGCTTTTGTGAACATTCATTAGATCTACGTAGGCCTAGATTTAGATTTCAAGGATGTGCCTATTGTAAATAGATCTGAGATTGCAATTAAAAGCCAGACAATTGTGTTATAATTGTATTATGTTTCATCATATTTTAAAATACACCCTTGGTTTCCTAAGCTAAGCTGACTTAAACTGGCATACCTGTATATTGGTTTATTAACTGAGGTAGTTGCAGTTGTATCTCATTGCTCTGTGCGTTAATGTGCTTTTATTCATTTCCAATGCTAGAGACAACAAGATGAAAGAGAAAGGCGTCTGGCTGAAGCCGAAACACAACGAATTCTTAAATTAAAACTTCAGGGTATTCTTCGGGATGACAGCAACAAAAGGGGAGATAAGCACGATACATTGGTGAGATAGTTGGTAAAGATACTACTTATGCAGCAGTTGTGACCCTTTGTACCTGCATGTATTGGAAGTTAATTTTATTACCATTAAAATCTAGTTTGGCAGATTGAACATTAACTACATGTATTAACACTGTATATATAACAATAAATATTTAATTTCAAATGATATTCCACCAACTTTTTGTTTTCTATTAAAGGCTAATTGAGGCTTACATTTTTAAAATGGGTGTATCTTCTATATGTTTTCCTACCTATCATTTTCTTTTCGAGAGCCCAAGAGGCTCTTTTCCCCTTACCGTTGCATTGTAATGTGGGCTACAGCGCACCAAGAATGTTAAATATTTGATCTTATTTCCATAAACATATTGATATATTATTATAGAATCACCTCAATAAAAGTATACCTCTATCACCACATCACTAAAAGATTATCATCACATCACTAAATATCTTATCTCTATCATCACATCACTAAATATCTTATCTCTATCATCACATCACTAAATATCTTATCTCTATCATCACATCATTAAATATCTTATCTCTATCATCACTTCACTAAATATCTTATCTCTACCATCACATCACTAAATATCTTATCGCTACCATCATTAAATATCTTATCTCTATCATCACTTCACTAAATATCTTATCTCAACCATCACATCATTAAATATCTTATTTCTATCATCACTTCACTAAATTATCTTCTCTACCATCGCATCACTAAATATCTTATCTCTATCATCACTTCACTAAATGATCTTCTCTACCATCACATCATTAAATATCTTATCTCTATCATCACATCACTAAATATCTTATCTCTACAATCACATCATTAAATATCTTATCTCTATCATCACTTCACTAAATGATCTTCTCTACCATCACATCACAAAATGATCTCTGTCATCACATCATTTAATGATTATGTCTATCATCACACCATTAAATATCTTATCTCTATCATCACCTCTTAAGAAAAAAATCAAATTAGTTTATTAAACAGACTAGACATTGCCTAATATTTCAAAACTTGTTCACTATTACTGATCAGAGTCCAGCAGACAAAAAATTTGAGCAGAGGCAAGCCCAGAAACATGAATCATTGTATAAACCAAATGTAAGTTACAGTCCATTTTGTATTTTTAATAATTGTTGATAGTTAAAGATAAAATACATACATACAAATTTTAACATCAGCTTTTTCTTCTCTATTCTGGTGTCCCCATGGTCTTACCAGAATGAGGATCATTCAATCTTTGATGTTTGTTTCCTTTCATAAGTATACTGCATTCTATTTGCATTCAACTAGTAACTGTTATGAAATCTATAAATAATTTGAAATTACTGGACATCTGGCAAAAGGCAAAGATGTCTTCCTTTTTGAGGTTGCATCTTCCATCCAGCGGGCAATGACCTAAAATGTGAAAAAAAAACTGGCTTTTAACAGGTTGTTTACTGCTATGGCACAATATCCAGCTGTAGAGTTCAATTCTCTATACCATTTAGTTTAAGCACACAAACTCAGAAATAATGAATTGTCATACACCCAGCGTTTAAAGAAATGTGGTATTGATGTGAAGAAGTAAACCAGGTTCAGTGGACCAGAACTTCAACTTGAAAGAATTTGCAGCACAGATAAAGCATAAAGTTTTAAACTACCTCCATCATGAACAGAGGTATCATTAAGACTGTTTATGTAAAACATTGTTCTCAGAACTCAAGATTTATGAACTTTTATTTTAAATAAGCCTTTTTGATGGACAACACACATTGGCAGTATTGTGGACAAAAGATAGAAGAACACTCTAAACTGACTCACTCAGAGTAATTCTTCTCCCTAAGTACAATCCAAAGAATAGTGTCACTGAAGAAATGTATTCAATTAGAGTTAGATCATTGGATTGACTGCAATGTTTCTTCAATGGTAATTGTAAGCTTAGTTTTTAAAATGTACTTTGTCTTGTTTGTCTGTCCTCATTTATAAAGCTTTATCCTCTTTCTGTCCTCCTTTGGGTGTGCAGGCATCTGGTAACCCTAACATTGTATAAACACTTAAGAATCAACATACACATGACTTAGGTCAAGCCATTGCATCAACATACAGAGATAATGACTAGGTCAAGCCATTGACTTTTTTTTGTTTTTTTAGGTTACTAGAACATGCTCTTGAAAGTAAGTTTATTAGTCTAATGTGAATTATAAAATTTTTATTTTCAAAGTAAATTGTCTGTTATGATTTCATGTAATTCACCAAGGATATAGAGTCACAGATGCAAATATTAAATCAATCTGGCCATGGATCTAGATCAAAGAGTAGCCACAAAGAAAATGGTGATCCTGCACCAGTGACCAGTAATGAGCCCACAAACACTAGTCATTCTAATGAAGTCAGTGAGTCTAGTTCAAACATACCTGTAAGTAGACCTACTAATGATGGCTTGAGATATGAACTAGATATAATTTATTGTATTATTAAGTGATTCTTAATACATTTTTTACGCAAAATAAAACTTATGTAATTCCTTATGCATCTTTTTCTTTTAAAATGTAGACGTATAAAAGTCACCTGGGTAGAATGAAACCAGACAACACAACAGTAATACATCCAAATCTGGAGAAGTTATATCAGGAAGAGGTCATTTTGACAATCATATTGTTAGATCATTTTTTCTTCGGCCAATAGTTAGTCTGTAACACAATGTATTGTGATGTCATCTTTCTCACACATCTTTAGTGTAAGGGAAATAATTTTAGTGAGGTCATTTGTACTCATGCTCCAGAAATTCTTAATTTTAAAAAAGGTCATTTCCAGTTTAATATTTCTAGAACATTAATATTAAAGTTTAACAAGCACATTGGACATTAATATTCAAGTCTAGCAGTTTAAAGCTCATGAGAACCTTTAACAATAAATATAATGACTACTATCAATGCATAAATTTTCCTTATAACAAAATCTCTAAGCTTCATATATCTAACAGTGTTGAAATGTACACTTGCTGACCCTAAAATTAATATAATTTATTATGCTGTGTTATAATAGAATTTAGAATTATTTGTACTCTAATTGTATTAGAATATAGTCTGAAAGTTTTTTAAAGTTCTTAAATGATTAACTTTTGATTTCACAGGATCTGGAGAAACTGTACAAAGAAGCTGAAAGTTTAGTCAGAGTGTCAACAGTAAAAACAACTAACAAGAAACCTGCATAAAGAACAATTAACAAGAAACCTGCATAAAGAGCAACTCACAAGAAACCTGCTTAAAGAACAACTCACAAGAAATCTGCATGAAAATTTGCATAATGAACAATTTCCCTAGAAACCTGGATTTAGAATAATCTACTTACAAATTCATATGAAGTGAAAGCATGAGATTTACATCTAATTCTGAATGCAATAGCACTTGGACTCTATGTACAAAAGGAAATCCAATGTAAAGGCCATGTGCTAACACAGTATTCTATTTTATTAACAAAGTGAAACATTCCCTTATCTTAAATTCTATTTGAGCACGATACAAAAAATATTCAGATTTATAGTATATCAATGTATTTATTATTTTTGTTCATCTTTTAAAAGCTGTAATATCATAAGTTATTAGTTTTAATATTGACATTTATACTAAAAAGAAAAAAAAAAGGTTCCAATGTAATATTTGTTTAATTAAGCAATTACACATTTTTGTTTAAAATTATATTGTAAATATGGTTTGTATTTTTCTTTTAAAAAAAAGACCACACCCAGATATTTAAACATTATTATTAAAACTAATATCTTCATATGTTTGTTTCATTAATCGGACCATTCTTATCCATTTCTGCAACTTATGTCAAATCAGACATTTTAAAACTATAAAATAAATTTATTGCATTTTTTGTTTACAAATTCTTTTTTAACAAATTGAAAAAATAAACAAATAATATAGATTTTTAGAGTGTGCAGTTCAATTATTTTTTTTATAAAGTTCTGGTAAAACACTGAAAAACATTTCTACTTATTTAATATATATCAGCTACTTTACATTGAAAACACAATTTGAACTAAATTATTCCCTTTAAATTAATAATCTAGGTCAATTAAATTCACACTAGCTTCATCTGTATACTGTCCACTCTGAGACATAAAAGCTGAACATTATTTATTATATTTTTATGTGAATAAATCATTTGTTTTAATTTATGTCTTATATGATTAATGTTTCTGATTACTTCAAATGTTAACATAGAATTTAGATATTACTTGGATAAAAAAGTTTTAGAGCATATTTTTACAATTATAATATGATAATGATAGATTTTGTCATCCAGAGGGCTGCCTACAGCATTTTGTGCCTCCTTATGTGGCTGGTGAGACCTAATTGAGACAGGAATTTTTGCTGCACATATGGCAAGTTAGTCGCGATGGAGATTGTGTGAACTGTCCTGATTTTTTTACTGGTACTTTTCTTCTGCCAAGGCTATTTTATTATATATTCGGAACAACCAGCATTTAAAAAACATGTGTCAGAAAACATTAAAACAAAAAAAAAAGTTACACCTTTTGTTTTTAGATCATTTATTTTGCTCACAAATATCTTATCCCTCTGACATCTCTACATCTTCCCATCCAACTTCTGTGTCAAACAACTGTTCTTTCTTTCCAGGGTTACTTTCAACTGGTTTTGTCTTGCTCTTCTTCCCAGATCTTTTTTTCTTCTTGGAAGATTTCGCTGGCATTGATGCTGTAACTGAGGTTGAAGCTGTGTCTGGCTCTGAGAATGAAACTGGTTCATTTAACTCTTCTTCTCTGTCAGCCATGTTAACATCTCGCAGTGTCACTGTCTTTGCTTTTGTTTCTGGGACTTCAGCTGAATTATTAACAACACAGCATACAAATAAATGATTATGATGAAGTAAATTACAACAGATAAAAACACACAAAAATATTTTTTTTTTGGTAAGAAATCAAACAAGACTATTTCTTTTCGTCTAAAGTATGTCAGAGCATATGGTGACTTAATAATCTATATAATAATCTAAATTTTTATACAGTCAACGTTTGTGGTGCCAGAAATCATAAGTAAGAAAATATATAGTCAATGATTATAAAACTGTCTTTAAATTAAGCTTCTGTTGACTTATTGGGCTAGTAAATAATTTAAAAAAAAATTTTCTGGTATAATCAAATTCACTAATATACAAATAGTGACCCTCCACCCTTTTTACTTTTATGAGTTGTGCTGTTTCATTGTTTTGAAAAGCCATTCAAATATTTTTTAAATATAAGAGATTTAGTGCTTTCCAAAATATAATTTAAGTAAAAAGTTTATTGGATTCAATAGTATAAACAAGACATAGTTGCAAACACAATTAGTGAAATGAACACAATAGGAAAAATTCTTCAAACAAACATTGCTGTTATTAAGGAATTTTTCTTTTCAAAGTTACAGTGTTACTTATTAAAATTTTGAATTTTTCTTTGTAAAATATACTGTCAGAAATATTTGCAGTGTGAAGACTATTTGAAAATGACTAATTCAACAAAATGACAGATTCAAGAAAACATACTTTCCATCTGTGATTTCTCTCTCAGTCTGTGATTCAAGCGCTTGGTGAGCCTCCTAAGTTTTTTTCCTGAGATTTTGATATTATTCTTAGGATTTTTGCTGGAAAGAAAATATTTATAATAAAAAAATCATTTTCTTTATAATGGTCAATGAAAAATGTCAGTGAGAAATAATTTAGATCTACAGCTGAGTACTTTGAAGTGGCTTACAGTTTATTTTTTAATTTTTCTTCACTGAACAAATGAACATTTTCAATCTCTATGCTTTCTTTGGGCAAGGATTTTTTCTTCTCAGCTTTGCACATCCTCTGCCACCTGAAGGACTTTTGAGCCTTAAACTGAAAATTAAAACCAAAAACAAGTTTAAACAAAGACATTGGAATCTTCTTTTCTCTTTAACTGCTAGCAGTTATACTTACAATGATATTTAGAATTATTAAAGCCACACAAGAGAATAAACTCTATCATTCCCATACACAAAAACACAAAGAAAGAGGAAATACTCATCTGGTTAGTCGATCCTGCGCATTCACTATCAAAATTTTTTAAAATACGGGTAAATTAAAAACTAAAAACAAAATTAAAATTGCATGCTGTAACTAAAAATCCTAATAGTGAGGTTCCATGATGAACACATATTCGCTATAAAAGCATCTTATTAATAAATTTAAATTACCAAATAAGACATGATTTCATTAAAACAGTGTTTCCCTAACTTCTGAAATATGTATGTATGTTGTGTTAATGTTAAAAAATATCTTATTCATTCAATATTTTTTTTTAAATCAGAGTCCATTTGCTAATTCTCCAAATGCTGTGTTATACATGTCATAGTAGCAGCATCAATTTTAGTTGCCAAACCTTTAATAAAATGCTATAAATTTTGTTTTACGAAGGCTGCGTTCATTTTATCCTGAATGTGTAAAAATGAAATTTGTTTGCCTTGTAATGATATGTTGAGACAACTTAAAAAAGAGAATGTATCTGCTTAAGAATGCTGGTTTACAAAGCCATTTCCAGTCATGCAGACAATTTCTCAACTCAAATCTATGAATTAGAAAATATTGAATTTTATTTCAAAGTTGAAACAAGCAATTTACAATTTTTTCTCGAGATTTAATAACGATATTAAGTAGAAGCTGGATATGACCGTTTTCTTCAAATATTTTTTTTTAAAAAGTTGTGCTTCAAAAGATGGTTTTAATTTAGTTAATTTTAACACTTTTATCTAGAACTTTAGGTATTCCCCAAGGAGGAGTTCTGTCCCCATCACTGTTCCTAATAAACATTAATGATCTAAACCAAAAACTTCCAAAGCAGCATGTATGCAGATGACCTCGCTTTAATCAGCACTGAAGAATATGTAGGAACATCAAAATTTCAGCTACAAGAAGCTCTCAACAAATTCAGTGAGTGGTCTAATGACTGTGGCATGACCATCAACACCAACAAGACAACATACACCATCTTCTCACTATCAACAAAACAGCAAACAATAAAATTAACACTAGATAAGGAAGCTCTAGAAAAAAAATGACAGTCCTACATATCTTGGAGTCACATATCACACAAGACTAATTTGGAAAAAAAAAATAGAAAAAATACAGAATAAAGGCATCCAAAGATTATCTCTTATGAAAAAAATAGCTGGCAGCGACTAGGGAGCTAATCACAACATGCTAAAAAGACACACCAGTTATATCAGACCCACTCCAGAATATGGTCTCTTTGGATGAAAGAAGAGAAAAAAACAACAGTCCCAACTCACTAAAATAAAATCCTTAGACAGGCACCCATTCAAATCCAAAATCCACAAGACTGGCACCCAAAACAGACTAAAAAGAACTCATTTTGTGCAGGAATCACAGAAACTTAAAAAGAAATACCACTTAGGAAATATCAATATTTATTCAACGAAGCAGCATAATGCTTTTCCTCCCTGGGACTAGAAGAGTTCCCTCCCTCCTATAAAAGGCAGCATAAAAAGCATAACAAAAATATACGATCACAACCAAACAGATTTCAAGGAATTAGTGAGCTCTTATCTAAAAACTCATTACCCCAAAAAACAATGGGTCAGAGTTTACACAGATGGATCCAATCAAAAAATACAACACAAACAGAGGAGCTGGCTTACTAATTGAATGGCCCAATGGAGAAAGACTGGAAAAGTCAACTGCAACTGGCGATCTCTCAGACAGCCATAGAGCAGAAAGGCAAGCACTGGAACTAGCAGCTACCACACTAATAAACTACCCATGCACACCAAACAGCCACATTGTCTTACTGACCAATGCCAAAACAGTCCTTCAAAGATGAAAAACTTGAATACTTCCTACATACAGCAACTCAGGACAGCTATTGTAAACCTTAACATCAACAACAAGGAAACTGTTCTTTAATGGATTCTGGCACATACTGAATTAGAAGGCAATGAAAAACCAGACATAGTGGCCAAAGATGGAAGAATGAACAAACAAATAAAAATCCCTCTCTACCCACAAAAAATGATGAAAATAATAGAGTGTAGAATAAATGAGAAGTGGACCAGCTCACATCCAAATTACAAGAAAAAGGACACTTATTATA
This sequence comes from Biomphalaria pfeifferi, assembly GCA_030265305.1. Classification (NCBI taxonomy): domain Eukaryota; kingdom Metazoa; phylum Mollusca; class Gastropoda; family Planorbidae; genus Biomphalaria; species Biomphalaria pfeifferi. Next base: position 4,395,873 of record JASAOG010000013.1, read on the forward strand.
AGCTGTCTCAACATGAACAACACATAACTATTTTACTCAGAACTAGACACAACAAAATGAGACATATGTTCCGGAAGCTTAAAGTCGGGACGAGCGAAACCTGCTCTTGTGGAGCATCACCAGAAAATGCTGACCATGTCCTTCAAAGCTGCATACTATATCAAGAGGCCCAAAAAAGATTCTGGCCCCAAAACCTTCCTATAGTACAAAACCTATACGGAGAACTACCTGATCTGGAATACACTGCACAGTTCATCTCAGATATAGGATTACTGATCTGAACCCTCCGCCATGTAAAATGAGAACGAAGAAGTTCTCAAGGTGGTCAACACTTAAAAGTGATATAAAAAATAAGTAGTATAGATCTACATCTAAGTCTACAAAAGAATGGCTCAGTTAGAGTCAGTGACAGTGAGTTGAGTGAGTAGATCTAGAAACTAGAAAGATCTTGATCTAGATAAAAATCACCTATTATATAAAAGTTGAAATGATCTACAATCTAGAGCTAGTCATAGACTACTATATTGTCTCAATAACAAATAAATAAATTTAAAGACACTTCAGGACAGAAAAATAAAAGCGAAACTAAGTAGCATTAATTAAAACACTGGATCAGAATTTACAAATACAAAAACAAATAAAATACTCAGAAATACACAAAGATAAATTCTATACAATAGTGTCAATTGAGGACAAATTTATACAGTAAAAGTGCTCTTTCTACCAAAGTGCCATTAGAGAATGGAATTGGTTGCCTGAATCAGCCAAGAAAACCAACGGACTACACAGAGTTTAAGACTTTAAGATAAAATATGAATAAGAGAGTACCATGAAAGCATGATCATTAATATTAATTTATTATGAATATGATTATCTATTTATTATTTTATTGTTTAAAATGTTTACACACCGATTTTTTGCTGTTCTTTGTAAATCCACGTATGCCCATTTTAGCTCCAAATCTGAAGCAAACACATAGAAAAATATCAATGAATATGATTATATTATATTATGAACAATGAAAATTTAATTACAGATTTAGAGGGAGAATAGAGAATAGAATAGAGAGAAAAAAAGAAAATTATAGATTATATATATTATAATTTAAAGATAAATTAATATTATAAAAATTAATTTAAAACAGATCTAGATCTGTATCTAATTCTAATTAAATAAAAGTAAAAAACATAAGTTGACAGCATAAAAGAACAAAAAAACTCTCTTTTAAAAAGTTATTAAAAGTTAAAAATAAAATAGATAAGGGAGATCAATATGCCTTGTTACTTGTAGGTATCTACCTCCTAAACTAATACCATTAATTGAAATATTAATTCTAATGAATAAATAATATATATATATATATATATATATATATATATATATATATATATATATATATATATATATATATATATATATATATATATATATATATATTATTCTCTTCATGGCCCAACCATGCATTACACCACAATAAAGTCATGGAAAGATAACTCTTTTATTTCTGCAAGTCGGACTAGAGTTACCCCACGTAACTTCGCCTTGACAGAGAGCAAGGCTCAGAAGAAAAAAAAAATAGGGGGGGGGGGGGGGGGGGGGGGGGACATGTAATCTTTCTTTTTATACATTCTATATTTGACTACATTTATGTGTGTATTTTTTACAAACGTCAATATGGGATATCATTAAAATAGTTGCATGTTTTTTCTGTAGTTTTGTTTAGATTTCACCCCTTCGTATTGCCCTTCTTTTCCTAACCATGGCCACAGCTTCACATATATTTCGTGGAATCAACAGGTCTTTCAATGCTTGCTGTCGAAATTTCTGCATCAGGTAATAGTTTATTTCTATCAGTCACATATTTCTGGAAAAATGTCATCGACGAAACTGTTGCTCTTGAACTTTGCAAGATGGCTGTAAGCTTTGTTTGTGAATATTGGCATAACTATGGCGCAACCTGAATGTTGTTCTTACTCAAGGAAGCACATTTATACACTCTGCTTGACAATACACTGCCTACATTAATACTTCCAGCGTTTATGGTGGCGAGGCTGAAATAGTGGCGATGTCTCAAATACTTCTTACTACTATCACTATACACTTGCAAGAACGTCCGTATGACCCTCCTTGAGTTTACAATCCAGGTCAACGTCTCTCCATATCCCTGCAATTTAGCAGTTGCATTCACTGCAATGTACTGCAGTGTAAAACTATCACAGCTGCTACCTCACAAACTGTTCTTATTCCCCAAATATCCCTGACTCCATCAGATTCAAATTTGCCTTTTAGCTTTACGCGCAGACTATTCCCTATTAGATAAGCCTTTGCCATGACAATTAATAAAGCACAAAGCCAAGCGTTCAAAAAGATATGCCTGTATCTTTCAAAACCTGTTTTCAGTCATGGACACTTGTATGTTGCTCTCTCCAGAGTTTCTTCTTTTCATTCACTCACAGTCATTTGCCCAAACCCACCCCATTTGGACAACTGTGTATTTCAGGAAGTGTTCACACGTCACTAAATAGGAGTGTATACTACGCTATGGGTCCATTAGTTAGATTTAATTATCTAAATTGAATATTCTTATTAGTAAATAGATCTAGTCAATCTAGACCTAGATAATAGATCTCCCCCCTCATCATTTAAGCCTTATACAAACTACTAAATTGTCTAGTCTATATCTAACTATCGTTAGTAATACTATGTAATTGTAAGTAGCTAGATTGAAGAGTCTAATCAATTTTATAGTAATATTTAATATATTGTTATAGTAGTATAGTCGAAATCTGGGTATATCTAGTACTAATAATAATAATTATAATATTTTTAATTTTAATAAGTTCAAGTTACTAAGACTGTTAAAGTTAAGTCAGTTAGTAGTTACGTAGTCGTAATTTTTTAAAAAGTAGATTATCCATACTTTTTAATCATTTATTACTTATTTACTAGATCTACTAAAATCTACTTTTAGTTTTACTACAATAGGCCTACTATGACTAGGTATAAGTATAACGTACATTCATACTATTCATAGTAATAGTATAGACGTATTATCTATTATTAGTATTATCCTATGGCATGGCATGGCTATTACGTCAATTGTCAATTACGTATATAATAAATTAGAATATTATGAATATAAAAATAGTTTCATACTGATAGTGATAGTCATAGTGACATAGACATAGTCACTCATAGAATAGATTATAGATACTAAGATTAAAGATATAGACTATGATCTACTCAACTCATCTACTAGGTCTACTAGGACTGACTAGAATCTAGTAGATTTAGTCTAAGATTATTCTTTTTAATTCTCAGTTTTTTAATCTAGATAGAATGTCTAGAATAGATTATAGATCTATCTAAATTAACTAAATAGATGTAGTCTAGGTCTAGTTTAATTTTTAAAAAATCAGGAAATATTAGAATATTATTTACTGAGTGCTATTATCCGAGTATTATCGTATACTGTATAGAAATCTATCTAGAATAGATCCAGACGTCCAAAATAGATATCTTAAATCTAGGAACGGCGTGATAGTCTGTTTACAGTTACTCAAATTTAGTATTTCATGTATTCCTTCGCAGTTAAAAATTTACGATGCTTATTTTTGGATTCCAATTTTTATTATAATAATATTCTACATAGTCTACATAGGGGCGTTTCTGGCTGAGTGATATTACCTTATCTTCTTCATATTGTTATTAACAGCAGCTAAAGTCTAGAATTCTATATCAAGTAATTTCTTTTGATTTAAGATTTAAAGACGTATTTTAAATGGTATTATTTCACAAAGTACATGAAAAAAAAAAAGATCTAGAACTCATCTTTATAGACCAACTTTAGAGGTTTTTTCGAAATTGAGATAACTTCTTTTTTGAAGTTATGCGCTCCCTGGTCATGGACGGTCATGGCCACATTTTTATATGCTTGCGAGTCTTGGACGCTGACTGCAGAGCTAGAGAGAAGGATCCTAGCTATGGAATTGAGATTCTACAGAAGGCTACTAGGCATCACTTTCAAAGACCGCTACACAAACCATGAGATCAGAGACAGGGTTATTGCAGCGATCGGACCCAATGATGACCTGCTAACTATTGTAAAGAAACGCAAGCTTAAAATATATGGCCACATTACAAGATCCACAGGGCTCGCAAAGACCTTCCTTCAGGGAACAGTACCAGGAAAAAGAAGAAGAGGCAGACAGAGAAAGCGATGGGAGGACAACATAAAAGAATGGACGGCCCTACCATTGATAGAGGTTTTAAACCTAACCCCAACGGTCCAACAGACTAAGGGATAGGTAAAAGGTAAAATAAAAAAGGTAAATGTCTAGTAAGTCTATGGTCTGCAACTGCTGCAAATCAATACGATAATTTCATTCAGTACGGGAAAGGTCCAGTCTTAGTCACTAACATTGAAAAAGCTACATCTATGAAAGCATAGCATCAACTGTCGGTCTATGTCTAAGCTACAGTCTCGCTTTGGATTAATAATGTCGTCATAATTGTGCGTTCACTACCAGTCGCCTATAGTGCGTCTCTACACAGTCTTCTTTGTGCGTCCACCTCAACTCATCAGCATTCAAATTCGATCTATTGGCATCCTCCTATTGATCGGTTCTTAAGCACACACCTTTCAGTTTTTGAATTCTATGTAGCCTATATCACCTTTTGTTAGTTGTACTTTTTTTTTTTTTAAATATCTCTAAATTAAAAAAAATGTATTTGGTTGTAATAATTGTTTATTTGACCCTTTTTTTTTTAGCTCCTTCCTAATCCACCTTAGGCAGACCCTACTACTACTCCAGCCCAACATAACCAACACCCTGTACGGCAGTGCTGAACAACTGAAGAAAACAGCACACTATATTTCCTTACAGTCTGCAAAAGAGCTGACAGCTCAGCAGCAAAAAAAATAATAAGAAGACACTTTTTTAATAAGACGACAATGCTACAAAATATAATTCCTTGCTCTCTCGCAAAAATATAGACTCTATTTCTTCTTTTTTTTTCTATCTCTTAATGCCATTATGATTATTATTTTATATTTTTGTAATTTTTAAATTTTGTTTTGTCAAATTCTACAGAGAAGCGGAAGAGACGTTACGCATTTTTTTTTTCAAAGTTCACTTAGGCCTTAGGGGAAAAGAAAGAAAATACAGGAAGTCATTGCGTTTTTTTCGTGAATCGCATTGATCAGGCGACAAGTCTGTCAAAACTGTGTCATAGTGAGCGCCTAGAAGGTAAAACACCGGCTTAGCCTGACGATTTCTTCCCAGGCTTTAAATTGTTTATTATGGCCGAAACATCCCACCTTTTCTTTTTATTTATTCCAATAAACAGGGCCACGTTTTAACGATCCCCCTAACATAATTTTTTAGCCCGTGAACTATTGTAGGCCATCTGCTACAAGGAAATAAAAGGCCATCTCTGTTCCTTTCTCTCTCTATCTGTACTACTCTCTTCTCTCTCTATCTGAACCACCCTCTTCTCTCTCTATCTGAACCACCCTCTTCTCTCTCTCTCTCTATCTGAACCACCCTCTTCTCTCTCTAGCTGAACCACCCTCTTTTGTTTTCACATTGCATTTGACTTGATTTGTGAGGACGTTTCCTAACGCCCCCCCCCCCCCCCCCCAAACACGGTACACAGACGCACGCCACATGCTTTTGGCCCGTGAATTCCAGTGTCACCCTCACTTATCCGCTCTCCCCCCCCCCCCCCCACCCTCAACAAAAAATTAGTCCTACGTACAATCTTTGACTTAACTCCGCCTTCTCAATTCAATATTTAATACCCTATGATACTTTTCCACTGTAACACACACACATCCCAGCTTTCACAAATTCACCCCTTTTATATTACAATCACAACCCCTAACGTTTTTTTAGCATCCTCCAGTTGATAAAGGCCTTCACTACACACTTTTCACCACACACTTTTTCACCACACACTTTTAAGCGTTTGGATTCCAAGAGCGTAGCCAAGAGATGTTACAAATATCTATTAGTTGCTGGGCTTCATTAATAAAGTAAAGTGAAAAGTCATCTGCCAAAATTGAAAAAAAAAACAAAAAAAAAACTAAATGTGGCTCAACAAAGATGGCTAAAATGGATTTTAAGAGTCAGTTATAGAGATGGGGTCTCAATCAAGGAAATCCTAGGCCGAACTGGGAGTCGGTCGACCACTTAGGTTGTGGTTGCGACAGAGCGTCGCAAGAGGTTTGCGAGACATGTTCTCCGACAAAATGAATTACGCATACTAAGATGACATGTAGGCCTATGCCATTACGAGGAAAGCGCAAACAGGGACAATACAGGGACATCCTAGTAGCCTACAACTTTCATGGAGGTTTTCAGAGCAGTGGACACCAGGTGGGCAGAGACTTCAACCATTGCCAGTGACAGATTTTTGTGGAGGCAGTTTGCCACCCAATGCACCGAACAGCGCGGGAGGATCTAAGTCCTAAGTAAGTAAGAATAGCAGATTAAGTTTTTGAACTAAAACTTTTTAAAATCTGGATAGGCTAATGCTCACAGCGCTCCCCCAGACCCCCTTGCTTGGGTACAATAAACGTCTTCCAAAAGAATGAAAGGTTAGAATCAGGGTTCGTAGCGCTCCTAAAATATCCTAAAAAATGAAAAGTCTCCTAAAATCCCGAACTTCTCCTTAAAAAATGCCAGAAATCTCCTAAAATTTTGTTCACTCTCCTAAAATTTTTACCCAATATTTTTTAAAATAAAATTTTGCTTCTTTCTTGCTAAAAAATGTAGGGGAAAAAATAACAGCATAACTAGGCATTCTGATTGCATGACCTTACGGGCTGGCTGTGTTAATGAGCTGACCAGTGACGCGTCTACACCGCCTTTCACCACTTGTGAAGATGGCCTTGGCACAAGCAATTATTTCACCTGGCATTATTATTATATATATATTTGTTTGTTTGAAGGCCGAGTAGACATGGTTGTTTCCTTTCATTGTTACGACCGAAGACGCGCTAGATTTAGTGCAAGGGTCTCAAACTCATTTCAGCATGTGGGCCACAGTGGAAAGTAAGAATCATTCAGCGGGCCTCACCATAAAAAGAGAATGTTTTTTCATTAAATTGTACGAACACTACTGTCACTGCAGTTAAATGCTAAAATAAAGTTTTTATAATTATTAATTAAATTTAGTGTAGTTTATTACAGGCACAGACAGTTTAGTTTACTAAAATAACTTGACGTTGTCCTTGTCACTTATTAAAAAGCAGAAACTGTAGTTTCCCCCCAAAACAACTATAATTACTAGGCCTACTGCAGATGGCTCGTCACTCATGTTTCTGTCCACTCATCTGAGAGCGTTTGGCAGAGACCAGACCATCAACGTTAGGCCTGAGGTCGCGTGTAGTGGCAAGCCGCAAGGTTGCTCTCAAATGCTTATCAGTTAGTCTTGATCGTAATGCTGTTTTTTTTATCTTCAATCTGGAAAAAAACTGTTCGCAAATGTACGTGCTCCCAAACATCGCTAGAATTTTAGCAGCTGCGCAGAATAAGTGTGGAAACTTATCTCTGGGAAGAAACTGGTAGAAATCTGGAACACCAACATCAGCGTATTTTTGCTTCAGAACAGTGTCACACTGCAGGTACAGTAGTTCCATCTGGACTTCATCTGGAACGTTTTTCACTTCAACTGCGAACGGAGTGGCAACAAAGAAAAACTGTGGTTCGAGAGCAGTGAATTGCTCTAAGCGGTTTTCTAAATCTTCCAGTAGTCTGGAGAGGATGTCTACGTAGTCTTTCAGGCGCTGTGGTTCAACCGTAATGCTCTGTAGAAAAAACAAATGAGCCAGGTTTCCATCTGCTAGCTGAGTGGCCCACAAAGTCATCTTGTATCTTAATGATTTGATGCGGTGAAACATCACGGTAATCAGCTGCTTTGTGCCCTGTAGTTGTGAATTGAGTGCATTGAGATGTTGGGGGATGTCAGTAAAAAAAGCAAGATCCGACAAAACATTGGGTCACTGAGCCGAGGTATGTCTCCGTCTTTCATTGCCATGAACAATGCTATTTCCCGTCTCAGTTCAAAAAATCTCTGCCGCACTTTTCCAGGACTCAACCATCTGACTTCCGTATGATAAAGGAACTCTCCGTATACTGTTTTTAAATCAGCTAGAAATGACACAAACCGTCTGTGGTTGAGACCCCGTGCACGTATGAAGTTCACCGTCTTCACGACAACATCTATCACGTTCTTCATTTGCAGACTTTTGCCACAGAGTGCTTCTCGGTGCAGAATGCAGTGTATGGCTGCAAAAGGTCCCGCCAAGCTGAGCTGAAACCGTTTCTCTACCATGAATCCAACAACACCAACCTTTTCTGAACACATTGCTGGTGCACCTTCCGTAGCCACTGAAAAAAGTTTTTCCCACGGTAGCCCACACCTTTCAATACAAGCTTCCAGTTCTTGAAACACGTCGAGTCCATTCGTCGTTCCTTTCATGGGTAGTAAGTTCAATAGATCTTCAACAATGTTCAAGTTTTCGTCGACCCCATGAATGAAGACGGCACAGTATGCGGTGTCTGTTACACCAGTAGACTCGTTCAGTGCAATGGAATAAGCTACAAAGTCTTTTGCAGCGGCAATCAGTTGCTGTTGAACATTAGTCGCCGACTCGGTGATCCTGCTTGCAACTGTGATCGCAGACAAATTTATGCCTTCGAAGAGTTTCTTTTTCTCGGGGTAGATAATTTCACACGCCTGTAGCATACACTATTTTACAAACTGGCCTTCAGTGAATGGTCGTGATGCCATCTCGCTAACAACAAAGCTTGCCTTCACAGAATCTTCGCTTGCAGTGGGGGGACACTTCATTTACAGATGTGTGCAGTTGTAAATAATCTCACGGCTTATATGTGGTCATTGTAAATTTTATCAATTTTTTTTTAATTCGCGGACGTGGCCGCGGGCCACACAAATTTGTTTCGCGGGCCACATGTGGCCCGCGGGCCACGTGTTTGAAACCCCTGATTTAGTGTGCAGTGACTATTCACTATGATTAGAGAAATTACCAGCCTAATGTGTAGGCTACACCCCTCCGGGCCCTCCCTCAACTAAAATATTCTTGTAACAGTAAGAGTGACTTCGCGTGGACCGTAAATCATCTAGATCTAGCTAGTAGGCAGAAGACTCAAAAGTAAAGTAGCAATTATACATAAAACACTGAACCATAATCTTCAAATACAAAAACAAAACTTAATAAAATACTCTGAAAGACACAAAAATAAAGGCACATTCCTCGTCCCCTATGCTATGACAAATTTGTACAAATACTCCTTCTTCCCTAGTGCTATTAGAGCATGGAATGGGTTGCCTGAGCTAGCCAGAATTTAAGTCATTGGTTAATATGCATGACTAAATGCATGACGCGTAGGACGTAATCATCTTCTTTTTTGAAGTAACGTCTGTATTATAAAAGATAAGAAGATAATAGTAGCCTATCTAAAGTTAGATTTTAGTCTATTTAATGATCTTGATATCTGATGTCTAGATTACTCTAGAAATACGCTAGATTCTACATTTAGACTAAATCACTAGAATCTAGTGACGATAATTCGCACACAGCAGTGAAAAGTCCTCGAATTTTAGTGGCTTTTTTATATCTAGATTCTATAGAGTCTAGATTTAAGGTAGGTTTAACGAAAATATTTAGGGTTAGGGTTACGAAAAGTTATCTCGGTCGTAAAAGCCAGGGAAACAACATAGATCAAGTTGAAAAAGAAATTCTGCTTGAAACAAAAAAAAAAAAGCTAATAGATTTAATACCCCCCTCCCATCCAAAAGCCATTATTTAGTAAGCAAATGTCAACTAAACATACAAATAGACCTTTATGTCACAGGCTCTGTTTATGAGGAGGATTTATACAGTTAATAAAATAATAATACATAAATATATATGTTTTAAATACAGGAAATATATATATGGCCCGGGGAGGATCCTGGCTACGCCCATGGCTTACTTTCACACTTGTTCATCAGTGCATCTACAGCAAAGAAATTCCCGTGTACTGGCGTGTACCTTAGTGAACTGATCACCTCCATGTGTCTCTCCGAAAGCCCTGCATTCCACAGACTCAAAGCTTCTATTTGTGTCACATTTCTCCCTCAAAAGTTAGGCTACGGGTTTCGAGCATTTTCATTGTATGGTCACAAAATTTCTAACTCGCTCCAGATTGAGCTCAGACATACCACTGGCGGATCCAGGGGGCGATCGCCCCTACCTACCCCCCTCCCCCCACTCGGCCGAATCCCCCCCGAAGGGGGGTGGGTGGACGACTTTTAGTAAAGAAATCACACAATTTGTATACGAATTTATTAGTTGTTAATAATTTATACTAATTATTTATATTTCAACCTATTTTTAGATTATTCGCCCCCCTTTAGTATGTTATGGTATCAATCTCGCCCCCCCCCACCATAAACTTTCGAGTGGGGGGGGGGCGGTCCAATTTATTTGTAGAAATCACAGCTTGTCAACGGAATAAATTAAATATCTATATAATTAAAACTTTTGTTATTGATATTTTAACCGATCTTTATATTATGTCGTTCCCCTGTTAGCCGATTGGGTGGGGGGTGAATACATCTGCAGCCCATCCGACCTAAGCCCTTTGAGTGGGGGGGGGGGCGGTCCTACCTTTAATTAGAAATCTTAGTTTGTGAACAAAATTAGTTGAATTACAATATAATTTTTATATTATGTTGCTACACTTCTGGTATCTTAGCCAATTCGGTGAGGTGGAGGGGGGAGGCGATTGCTTCTGCTGCCCTCTTAGGTGGGGGGGGGGGCGGTTTTATTTTTATTTTATTGTTAGTGTTTTAGTGTTCGATAAGGTTTCTTGCAGTTGTCATCTGTCATTTTTCTTTAGCAGATCTTCATTTTCTGTCTTTATTGGTTGAGCTCCTTTCTTTTTTAATAGAATTAAAAAAAGTGTTTTTAAGCTTTGTCCTTTCAACATCTCATATCCATCATTTAATAAACTGATTGCTGTATGAAATATTGGATTGAACAAATTTCAAAAATATTTTCTGCATGAAAAATTGGATAGAAAAATATTTCAAAGTTATTTTTATGTGTTTTTATTTTCTCTTTGTTGATATTTCTGATTGTGGAAATTCTATTTCAGCATTTATAATATAAGCCAGTTCTCTTGATGCCAGGATAATATTAGATTTTTGTAGGAGATATGTGTTTATAAAATAATTTAGAACTATTCCATTGCTGATAAATTATTACTTACGGTGTGTAACGATCTACTAACTGTTAATTTGATTTAATATATTATGCCATATATTGACGAAGCCATCCACGTCACATTCAGCAAATGTCGCTTTCGTCTTCTCCTTCAGTTGACCTTTACCTGGTTGCACTGACATTGTGGTTGCATCGCCATCCACCTTGCACTCAGGAAACGTTGCTTTCTTCAACTTCTCCAGTCGGCCTGCATCTTGTTGCAGTGATGTGGTGGTTGCATCCCCATGCACTTTAAGACTTTGGATTTAGCAAATGTCGCCTTCTTCTGTCATTCACTACTGAGGGCAGCGTGAAGCCCTTTGACTCCAACACATTCGCTCTTATATTGGGTTCCTACAGGCCTTCTAGAACTGGATGGAATGACACTTGACCACTCAGGTTGATCACATTCGCTGTGACTTGTGTGCCTAATATTTACAACATAGGTCCTTGTTGAACTGGCGTGTACTGTAACTTGTCACGGTTGACCGCTTGTCTAGCACTGACCTGGGGTGCTTTGCATAGTCTAAAAATCACACAGCACTACCCCCATTGGTGTCACCACCAGGTTTATAACAATACTACACGTCATAACACTCATATTACAGTAATATTACATTACTAAATTAACATTTTGTTAACATTACTTTTTTATTTTATCTTGCAGACTAAAGGGATTAATGTGAATCAAAATATGTATGATAGAAATACTCCTAACATGGTAAAGTATTCTGGGAGCTTTGAAGATTATGGACAACATCGTTTAAATGATTGTAGAACCCATCATATGGTTTATGCAGTGAAAAAATCCAACACATTTCATAAATGTACAGAAATATTCTCTACTTCATCAATCTTAAAGGGCCATGAATTAATTAATTCATCTATGAAAACATTTAGAAGTGAAATGCTTCAAAATAAATTTAATAAAAAGCCCCAAAAAGAATTATGTCAAGCAGCAAACCTTGTCAAACAAAAATCAATTCTTTCAGGGCAAAAAAAATTTAAGTGTGACTTGTGTCAAAAAGAAATGTCAAAGTCACACTTAACAATTCACTTGACAGGTCATATTGGAAAAAAATTATTTCAATGCCCCATTTGTCAAAAAGAATTCATGCAGTACTCCAGCTTTAAATGCCATGAGACTATTCATTCTGTTAAAAAGCCATTTAAATGTCAATTTTGTCAAAAGGAATTCAGTCATCTTTCAAAGTTCAAAGGCCATGAGACTATTCATTCCGGGCAAAAGCCATTTAGATGTAACATTTGTCGAAAAGAGTTCCGTCTGTCCTTCAGTTTAAAATACCATAAGATGATTCATTCTGGGAAAAAGCTTTTTAAGAGTGACATGTGTCAGAAACAATTGTATCATAAAAAAGACTTGGAAGTTCACCTGGCTATTCATTGTGTAATTAAACTATTTCAATGTAACATTTTTGGTAAAGGGCTTAATCATTCCTCTGGCTTAACAAGTCATGTAATGATTCATTCTGAGAAAAATGTATTTAAATGTGTAATGTGTCAAAAGACATTTAGTCAATATACATATTTGAAACGTCACATGTTGATTCATTCTGGAGATAAGCCTTATAAATGTAACATTTGTCAAAAGGAATTCAGGCGGACATCAGGATTAACATACCATGACATGATTTGTTCTTCAAAAAAACCATTTAAATGTCAAATTTGTCAAAAGGAATTTGGTCTGAATGGAAACTTAAAACGTCATGAGTTGATTCATTCTAGAAAAAAGCCATTTAAATGTAACATTTGTCAAAAGGAATTCACTCAGTCCAACAACTTAAAAACCCATGAGATGATGGTTCATTACAAAAAAACAACTTTTAGATGTGAAATTTGTCAAATGAAATTCAGTCAGTTCTCAAATTTAAAACGCCATGGCATGATTCATTCTGGAATAAAGCCATATAAATGTCAATTTTGTCAAAAGGACTTTTGTCAATTCTCACAGTTAAAGAGACATAAGGTTATTCATATTAGTAAAAAGTTATTTAAATGTGACATTTGTCGGAAAGAGTTCTATCATATTTCAAACTTAAAATACCATTTAATGTATCATTCTGGGCTTAAGCTATTTAAATGTAACTTTTGTCAAATAGATTTCTACTTTTCCTACCATCTAAAAACCCATGAGATGGTGGTTCATTTAAAAAAAAAGCCATTTAAATGTCAAATTTGTCAAAAGGACTTTGGTCTGAATGGAAACTTAAAACGTCATGAGTTGATTCATTCTAGAAAAAAGCCATTTAAATGTAACATTTGTCAAAAGGAATTCATTCAGACCAACAACTTAAAAACCCATGAGATGATGGTTCATTACAAACAAAAAAAAACCTTTTAGATGTGAAATTTGTCAAATGAAATTTAGTCAGTCCTCATTTAAAACGCAATGAAATGATTCATTCTAGAAAAAAGCCTTTTAAATGTAATATTTGTCCAAAAAAATTCAAACATTCATTTAAAATAAAATTCCTTTTTCTGTTCACAGGGGAAAAGCCATTAATAGTTTTTTGTGTGGTCTGTCCGTCCATCTGTCTGTCCTTAAAAAAACAGTTGGAATTCTGATTTCATGTTGTTTTGCAACTTGCACAGTTTTAACTCTTTCTCTCCTAATTAACTATACCATTGTTGATTTAACCCAATTAAATTAATTTTTGGCAGTATGCATGCATTATCCAATAATTCTATACCAAAATTAACATTTTCTGATTACCAACAAAAATATATATATAACAAATCATTAAATAGGAACAATCTGATTTAAACTTTGTCACATGTAAATTATGAGTAAGTCTGGTGAAAATATACATTTTGGTTTCTTATAGTTATGTTTTTTGTTTGGTGTAATGCACAAATTGTAAGACAAATTTCCATACGGACAATAAAGATTATTATATATATATATATATATATATATATATATATATATATATTCTCATAGGTAACCAATTTGTTTTAAAATGACATGTGAAACTTTTATTTCAAAATAATATTTCTAAACAATATGTAAATATATCATTTTCTATTAATTTTACTATTGGGCTATACCAAGCAACATAAGGGAAATTATTATTCTTTATATATATTTTTTTAATTTGTATATCTACAATGTTGTTATATGACAAAATAAAGTCCATCTCTAATAGATACATTACTAATGAACATGTTTTCTGCTGTAAAAACTACTAGTGATTTTGCTATACGTTAATTACCCTGTTAAATGAACCTACTTGTTAAATGACTAATGCCTTCAACAGGAACAGAAAGTGGTACACAACTACAAAGACTTCAAAAAAGCTTTTGACAGGGTTTGGCATGGAAGTAATAAAGTTTAACTAGGAGATAAACATATATGTAATCAAAGCCCTGTAATCAACTCTGAAAAACCAGCTCCTTTGAACATATTTCTGGAGCATATTATGATGGAGAGACTAACTTTTTTGACTCTTAACCACCTTTTCCAGTTTTTTGTAGACCCCCTGCTTTGCTAATTAATGCATTTTTGAAAAAAATTTTCCAGATTTTTTTTTCAAATAGATCGATTTATTAATAAAATTCAAATAAATAAACACATATTAGTTGGTTACTTTGATAATAAAATTTCCATAATGGGATTTAATTTTAAAAGGTTTAATATTTAAAATCCTTGGTTAGTGAGGTCCAGTTTGTTTTTTTATTAGAAGAATGGCAACCTTGCTGAAACCTTTTTCCAGTAGATATGAGATAGGAAAAACAACTTTCTGACGATATTCCATAATATCTTACAAGTATCTGAAGCCAGAAGAGAATTTTAAAAAAAAATTGTACTTTAAGCTCTTCATTAGTATTTTGTCCAAGCAGTTCTTCTCGTCATGTTACATCCAGATAAATGGCATTTAAATGCTTCACATAATTCAAAACATCAACTTCCTGACAGTTTGTCAGTTTTAAAATTGTAAATTTACCCCGTCCAATGTTTTGCTTCATTAATTTTAATTTTTACAAGAATTACTGAGACTATATGGACTTCTTTTCTATCAAATTGACGTTATCACCTTTTAGCTGTTTAATAGACTGTGATGCCCAATTGATTACTAATTTGTTTGAAAATTGGATCTTAAGCATCCAAGAATGCCGAAACAGTTTTAAATAAGGAAATATTGTCAAGCCTTTCGAAAACCATTGTACATAAGTGTGAAGTGATAAAAGTTCTCGGTAAAAAGGGTAATACTTCGTGGATTTCTGGATTCATAATAAAACAACAAATGCCAAAAAATAATGCTTCATTACCAGGCAAAATTAACTCATCCAGTTTTGTAGAGAACTATGTTGTTTACAACTTTCAATATCAAAACTCATTTTACCAAAGAAATGTATTGTTGCTTACAGGAATTTTTTTTCAGATCCAGGTTTTTGTAAAAGAGTTTTTAAATTTTTTCAATGTCTGATAAAAGCAATGTTTCGACTATAGTTTGCGGTTTTCCAGATTTTGCTATAACTAAAAAAAAGAGGTATTGTTCAAATGTGTCAAAAAACCAAACCAAATCTCATTGGAGAAAATGCAGATCAGGTACTAGCTCTTCTGCCAAAACTGGATTCTACAGCTAGAGCAGTTGGGAAGGGAAAGAGGTAGTACGACATGTTGTATACAGTTGAATGGCCAGACATTAGAAGTTGACTCATTTAAATAGATAGGGTCAATAAGAGATAAAAATCCGTTTCAGCTTGGCATCCGCTGCCCTGACCAAACTGGAGAATATGAAAGAGTAACATCAACTGTGAAAAACACTGAAGATGAAAGAAGAATTTGAGAGTATATGCTACAGGAAAATGTGTGTATCAGATACCAGGAAAAGAAGACAAATGAGTTTGTACTTTGACAAGTCAACACTCTGGCTGGCAAGAAGGAAGAACACCACAATAGGCTACTGTGGAGAGATGAAAGCTGAACTGGTTTGGTCATATTTTAAGACACGACTCACTATCAAACGTCATCCTTCAAAGTACAGCGGGGGAAGCTGGACAATGACAAATCTTGATATCCTACTAAGAACAGTTTCTGATAGGGAAAGGTGGTTAGATACGCGAACTGCCACAGCACCCCTTCTATGAAAACCAAAGGACAATGATAATTACATATTATACACCCTTTGTTAGATATGGTATTTGTCAAATTAGTGTCAATTCTATGTGTAGAAAAATATTCATAGCTCTTCATCAATACATACCTTATATCTAGATTAATTTTTATTGACATTTCATGATCAGATAATTTTTATTGGTCCAATCAAATGGAAATTCAGTTTGACTACAATTGACCATTCCAGCATAACTACTGTACAATAACAATGTATATGCAAATACGAACAATTTAACATCCACGCACGAAACACGTACACACTCACACAACTACCAGCGCTTTATGAATTAGACCTCTATGTACTTCTCGATGACGACAAATGACCCTGTAACACTCTGACCGAAAGTGGGATAAAGGAGTTTTTAAATCATTCTGTTTTAGTCCTATGATGGAAAGGAGACGACCACTTCATTCAGATCTGATGTAACAGTGGTTTAATGGGTGCAGGTTGTCTTTAAGAATCGTGTTTTGGAAAGGCATCTTTTATGAAAAAGCTCTTCAAGAGATGGTAGCTGTGTTCGATTGATATATGATGAGTAGCAAGGTTGGGGCGGGGAGTACCGCAGGTGTGGGGGGAATTTTTTGCTTTGATTTTGTTTATTTTAGTTGAGATTTTAATACTAAACCATCAATTTACCCAGCGCAGCCAAGGGAGTTTTCAGTTTAAAACCCTCTACCATGGGGTTTTGCGGTTAAATCCTCCTCTTTTATAAAACAAAAAAAAAAACAATCCCAATTTAAAATTCTAAGAGCATAGTTAAGGAAGATTTTGATTTTAAAACCCCCTCCTAAATTTACGATAAAACCCCCTGGTCAATATAAATCTAAACCATACACCAGATTGTATGAGCGTAGCCAAGAGGGGTTTTGTGTTTAAAACCCCCTCCTCCATAAGGCTTAAAATTTAAAACCCCTCCAGATGGTTTTGAGTTTAACCCCCAACCCCCTCCAGCGGGGTTTGAAGCTAAAAAAATACATCTTCAATATAAAAAAAAAAAGCAAATAACACACTCAAAATTTTATGAGCGTAGCCAAAGGGGTTTTGAGTTTAAACTCCCCTTCAGATGGTTTTGAGTCCTCCGGAGGCCTTTTATAAAAGTTTAAAACCCCTCCAGATGGTTTTGAGTCAACTCTTCCAAAAATCCTGAAATTTTATTTCTGCTTATTTGACTTTAAAAACATTGAATTTATTTATTTATTTTTTAGTGAAATAGTGATTATTATATGTCAATAGAAAGATAATTGAATGCAGTTTAATTTTATGCCATTGAAAATTTGATATAACTGCTTACTTTGGTTTGGTATTAAATTAATTATGTAATGACATTTTTTTTTCTGAAAAAAAAAATCAAAAACATGAAAGACACCATAAATAAAAAAAACAACTCAGTATGAAAGTAAATTTAAATCAAACATTTATTTTGAAGAGAATTCATTTCTCTACAAAGGAAAACAAATTTAATGTAATTTGTAAAGAAAACAAAAAAGTTATTTAACAAGATGTAAAATGACATTTTAATGGGGCATAATTAGAAAAAAATGACAATTTAAAAAAAAAATTTCCAAAGGTAAAATTCATAGAAAATATTACAAAACCAGTTTCACAGAACAAACATATTTAAGTTAGACACATATACAAACTGATGAGTAAAAAACTATGATTGGTGATACTTTAGTAAGCAGTTACTTTTCCCAAGGAAACAGAGTTATGTATCACATTCCCCACATTTAATGCTAACTTTTCTTTCCACCCCCAAAGTTTGGTAGCACAATTTACAGTAACGTCTGGTTTGTGAAAATTCTGGGATTATAGAATGGGTAGTATTTTTAGACTGTTTGACATTTGATGCAGTAGGAACACTTTGGTACTTTTCTATTTTTCCTAATTTACATGTTAGTTCTTCTGTAAAATCAAGCTGTAAATAACGGTTAGGTCTTTTGAGCTCTGGTATGTTAGAATGGGTTTTCCTCCATTCTTGAAAAAGAATGTAACTGTTTACTCTAGCAATATCTATAAAATGAAAGAATAGAGTTTTCCAATACTTCTTAGTTTTTCTTAAAACATTGTATTTATTAATGAGTTGGTCACTTTTATTCACCCCACCGATATACACATTAAACTCCTTGATAATTGAAGGCTGTTTCACTAGTAATTCCTTATATTCTCCATTGATTTTAGTTCTCCTTTTGACAAATTAATAACCATTAGCTGTCATCAAATTTGACATAACAGTTTTGTTATCCCGCCATTGAGTTGTCAAAATCTCATCATCCCTAAACCATCGCATATCTCCTCTATTAAAATTCTTCTCAAATGTTTTTACATCTTTTAGAGCATTGGGGAATCCTTTCCTATTTTTTAATATTGTTCCGCAAGCACATATACCTTTTAACAATACATCTTTTAAAAGTTGATAACTAGTGTAAAAATTATCAAAAAATATGACATATGCCTGGTTTATAATACTTTTAGACAAACGCATAACAACATCATAAGCCAAACCAAAACGAGAAAATGGACTGTTGTCTTTGCCAACATAGATCTCAAAGTCATAAGTGTACCCTGTAAGAGAGTCAGCTAGGACCCATATTTTCATCCCCCATTTAGTTGTTTGTCATGTATGTACTGCCGAAAACCATATCTCCCTTTATTTTGTACCATTCTCTCATCAATGGAAAGATTTTGATGAGGCTGATAAAGTTTTTGACATTTTTTATGAATGTATTCATACAAAAAACGAATTTTACTTAGTTTATCTTGACGATCCTCTGTTTCAAAATTAGATACTTTTAAAAAGGACATGATCTGAAGAAATCTTTTTTTAGCCATAAAGCTTCTTGCCCTTAAACCATTGCAAAGTGATGACCTACACCAATACTTGGAAACAGAGGGTGCTCGAACAATAGACATACATGAGCAAACCCAAAAAAGTATAAAATTCATCTACAGTTACATCATACCATCCTTTATAGACTGTTGGTTTCGTTGGTCCGAAGTGGGCAGCATATTTATTTGTGTACAACACAAGCATATTGACAAGGTCGACAGTGAAGTACAGCTTGAAGAAATCTGATGGATGTAAAAACTTTCTAACTCCAACCTTTGTCAGAATTTCATCATTCAAATGAACTCCTGGTTCTCTGGCTGGTCTAAATTTTGGTGTTGGGGCTGGTGGTTCTTCATCCACATCATTGTATCCCTTGAGACTGAAAGAATAAACGTAAAAAAAAAAATTAATTATTATGCTCTAACAAGTTACTTAGATTATAAATCAATAATTTAATGCTAATTTATTATGTTTGCTTGATATATATATATTTAGATCTAATCTACATTCTATAAAAACATGGTAACAATAACTTTCTAAACTGAGGTTGTAATGTCTATGTCAATGTAAGCATCCAATATAAACAAACCCTTAGTAGGCCTTAGCAACCAAATCGGTGTAAAAAAACAATGATTGAGTGACTATTTTATGTTTGTCATATTGAACAATTATGAAGAAATATCAGCGTACAAAGGCTATAAACCTATTCTAGATAACTTTATTTTATAATTCTAATAGTAATTTCTAGTTATAATAACATTGTTTTTTTTATTTTTGAGAAGAAACGAACGATTTTCTATTGTAAACAATAGGTCTAATACTTACACAGCATTGCCTGTCACTGGGTGAAGTAAAATCACTAAAATTTTCAATATCTGAGTCAGAATCACTGCTGTCTGGCTCCCAGATATCTTCATCTGAAGATTCATGACTAAAACTTGCGTTATTTTCATCGCTAGACATTTTTATTTGATTTTTACTAGTGTGGTACAGTTACAGTACTTTCTCAAAAAGCAAGATGGCGGCGGAGGTGACTTTTAAATAGACGCATGTTCATTCGAATTTTTATGGGTTTTATTAATAAAAAAAAATAATTATTAAAAATATTAAACCAAAAAAAAAAAAAGGAAATTCAATTGAAAAATAAGCCCTAAAAGCATCGATCTTTTAAGATCGATTTTCAAGGGAGAGAACTGTAAAGAGTTAAAAATCCCACTACAGAGGGTTTTGAGGCTGAAAATCCCTATCTTCAATATTATTCTAAAGCAAACAAAAAAAAATAAAAAAAAATTCGATGAGCGTAGCTAAGGGGGATTTGAATTTGTAAAAAAAAAAAAAAACTCCAGAGAGTTTTTAGTTTAAAACCCCCAACAAATGATTTTGACGATAAAACTTCCCTTTTTGATATAAAATCTCAAACTACAGTCACCTTTTTTTCTGGGGTGGGGAGGGGGTGGAAAGTTACAGATATCTACCAGTCGATGGGCTCCATTAATAAAGTGCAGTGAATAGTCATCTGCCGAAATTGAAAATACTAAATGTGGCTCCACAAAGATGGCTAAGAAGGATTTTAGAAATTTGGTCTCAATGAAGGAAATCCTATACCGAACTGGGAGTCAACCCCTTATTAAGGTTGTGACAGAGCCTCGCATAAGGTTTGCCGGACATAGAGGCCACTACGAGGAAAGTGCAAACAGGGACATCCTAGTACAACTTGGCGCCACACTTTCATGGAGGTCCTCACAGCAGGTGAGAAGAGGTTTCAGACATTGCTAGTAACAGATTTTTGTGGAGGCATAATGCCGCCCAATGCGCCGAACGGCGCGGGAGGATCTAAGTAAGTAAGAGTAGCAGATTAGATTTTTGAAATAATACTTTTTATAGCAGGATAATGCACTGTAGATACCTCAGAATATGCATTTTGTTGGCGTTCAATACCGGAAATAGTGCTTGGTGGCGGGGCTCCGCCCCGAACACCGCTGGTAGAGCTCGCAGCGCTCTCCCAGACCCCCTTGCTGGTAAGGGTGGGAAATCTACAATTTTTCCACTAACTCCAGGAAGAACCTATTGTAGGGTACAATAAACGTCTTCCGAAAGACTAAAGGGTCTGAGTGTAATAAAGATTAATTATGCACACACACACACACACATATATGTAAATAATCCTGGCTACGCCCATGATTTAGTCTATGTCTTTGTGCCAGTAAAGTATTACCATACCAGCAGGTGATGGCAAAGTTAATTAGACTGCTGATGGTTGCTGTATAGAAAACTTTAATTATTGTTTTGTCGATGTTAAATTTCCTTAGCTTTCTAAGATAAAAGAGTCGTTGGTGAATTATGGTGTAAAGGTTTTGACAGTGTTCACTCCATTTCAGTTTGTTTTTTATGTTGTTTATTTATCTGAATTTCTGCAAGTTGCAGTGGCGTAGTTATGCGGGTCGCACGAAGCACCAAATGGTGAGGGGCATCAAACTATAATAAGGATAAATTTTCTCAATAAAGTCAACGCATTGTACACACAAGAACAAAGACAAACAACGAGTGTTAGCGACGCCACTGGATGTTCATTATTGGATGAAATGCATAGACATATGTCTATGGTGAAATGTTTAATAGAAATCACTCAGTATTTGGGAGTAGCATCCCTTCCTAGTAACTGTTGTCGTTAGCTAAGATGGCTTCGTAACATATTCAATATTACTATGATGATGATGTATCGTGAGTTACCAACCGAAGAGATTTTGAACCGTTATGGGGTCAATCACAGCGTTTTATGCTTAATCGATTCGGACAATTAAAAAATCTTTGAAAAAGAAAAAGCTCCTGAGATTGCCTCAAATGATTATGATTTAAATTTAAGACAAAGCCTCAGAGCTACTAGCTAGGCTATGTACTAAGACTAAGACTTTAAGACTAAGTCTTAAACTAAAGTTTAGTTAAACTTTAACAAACTACGTAAAGTTAAATTAGACTTAAAAATTAGGTTGACTTAGACGAATATTAGACTTAGATCTAAAATATATAGATTTACGAAATCTATCTAGATTTTTAGAACTATAAAATAAAGCCTAAGGAAACGGAAAATAATAGAATCTAGATTTACTACCTAGTCCTAGTCTAGATCTAGCCTACTTATCTAGACTTAAATTCTAGATTAGTTACTAAGACAAAGCGTTAGTTTAATAACTTAATTTAGAATAATAATTATAATATAATTATAAAAATTATTTTAATACTTTATTAAGTCTTTATTATAAATTTATTAGTTCTAGACTATATTAAATTAATTACTAGCATTGAACTATTAATAATAATAATATGTAATATATATAGGCCCTATATATATATATATATATATACGTATTTATAGTCTATATTTATATAATATATATTAATATATTATATAGGGTTACCAGACACCTATAAAACCAAAGGAGGACAAAGCCTTGCAAAGCAGAACAAAAAAAAGACAAAGCAAACTTTAAACAATTCACATTGACTTGTAATAGTCAGAATCTATAATACTAGATCTATATTGACTAGACTCTATGTTGATTTGATTAAGGCAATTATAGGATACCAATAAATTTGGGTTGTAATGTAACTTTATTACATATCAAAATTTATTTTTCAGAAAAAATCTCCTTTGCAGCATTTCACCATTCTTGCCTAAGTAGCTAAAGTAGGCATGGAACTCTGCAACTCTGTGCTAGAAATTTTCTTCTAATTTGTACTTTGTAAAAATAGCTCTCACTGAGTCAATAAAAAGGCATAGATTATTTCTCTCTTTTGTTCACTTGTGCATTTATCAGCAAAACAC
The DNA here is from genome assembly GCA_030265305.1 of Biomphalaria pfeifferi. Taxonomy (NCBI): domain Eukaryota; kingdom Metazoa; phylum Mollusca; class Gastropoda; family Planorbidae; genus Biomphalaria; species Biomphalaria pfeifferi. The sequence goes on from JASAOG010000013.1 coordinate 4,418,942, forward strand.
TTTCCTGGCAGTACAAAAGAAATATCCTAAATTTTGAGGAGCTATGAGAAATAGGTTTCATTAGAACAGCTTGATCTGTCTACATCTATACTGCTGTTAATGAAGAAGCTTATCAAAAAACAAAAATTACCATTAATAATTAATTAATTGGTTAATTTGTTTTATTTATTCATGTTTCGTTAGAGACATTGAATAATTGTGCAAAGTTTCTACTTAATTGAAGAATGGGAAGTGGGAGAAATAACATGTCCAAAAATTGTACTAAACAGATATTGTGACTTGATTATAGCTTTGTAATAATAACATACACAAACAGAAAACACTACTATTAATAGGCTTTACATAAATTAATACATGCTGCTCTTTAACCATCCTATAAAAACTCAAGCACATCAAATTTAGTTTATCTAAAACTGGATCAATGATTGAGAAAGGCCTAACAAAGTTAACAAAGGAAAAATGTCCTTGCATTCACTACTCTATGCAATAAAGATCAGACTCAAATACACAATGGCCTTTTAGAAATACTATGGATTACTCTTCCTGAAGTGGCATAGTATCCATGATGCAAAGGGATTCAATGAACCCGGGCCCTCGACCATTAGGGGCCCACTGCTTTGGCCTAATGACAATGGCGCAACCGAGTTCATTGCGCTTGGCCCATGACGCTTGACCAGTTCAGGCCCACATGAGAATTTAGAGATGACATCAAACTGGAAAAAAAACAAAAAACTTTTGTAAGAACCGATAAAAAATAGAATCTAAAAAGCTCCCTCAAAATGTCCTTAACTTAATACCAAAACTTTATATTAATTTTAAAAGGTGAATACGTGTTTTAAGCTAGAGTCAGTGTACCAGCTGCTTGGATTATGTTAATTAAGAAACTATTTTCCATCAGGTTTATTGAAATGGTTGATAGCCCTGATCATGCGTTTGAGGTGATTATTGTTGCCAGATTATTATATTCTTTTTTCCCTGTATATTCATAAAACCCTTAATAGTATTACAGGGATGGGAGAGAGATAGAGAGAGTCTAGTTAAGAAAGTATTCATTTGTTCAGAAAAAAAAGGAAAGGGGAGAGGGCCGACAATAACTGTCAGGTCTGTAGGGATGGTCCTGATGGTAATGGATCAAAATTTGTCTTATTGGGGAGGGGGGGCCCACCAAGATATTCTTGAACGTGGGCTCACTGGTACCTTGCTACACCACTGCCTTCCAGGGAACAGTCTAATAGTCTGCAAAAATACATCCTGCAAAAAAAAATAAACAAACAAACTCTCTGGCCAGAAGATACAGAAAATGATATGTACTGTATACACATCTCAACAACTAGAAGACACAAAAAATACTTTGTTCTGCTATATTGTGAACACTGAGAGATAGAATAGTATGCTAACTATGACAGAGGCATTTTTTAAATTAGATACTTTAAGTCTTACAGAGCAACTAATATGCATAGTCAAATGCATTCATGGCATAGCCATTCAATTAGAATAATACCATAACTAGACTCTGTTATTCAGCAGGAAAGTGACATAAAAATAAAAAAAGCAATTGTTAAAAGAAATATTTTTTTAAACAGAAATCTGAATAACAAACTTCTTCATTATCAAATATGGCTATGGATATTCTTGGTCTTATGTAATAAAAATTTAACAATAAACCAAGTATCTAATTTTAATAAATCAGCCACCTGAAAAAATATAGCCTCTCATTATCTATTTTGATTTTATAATAGAATTCAAATTCCATTGACAAAGACTTCTATAGAACTAACTCACTCAATATTATGATGGAAGACAAGGTACAAGACTTAACTAATGATCTCAGAAAGGCCATGAAAATTGAGAATATAGAATGGTCAGAGACACCAGAGAACAGCTTCACTCATCAAACCTTTGAATCAATTTTAGCAGATGAAACACAGGTAAGACAAATTTTAATCATATCTCTAATACTTAAAAATTTTTGTTTTAAATGTGTTGCATTGAAGAGTTATTATATGACATTCAAGATTTTAATGCAAAACTCAAATTCTATTGACAAAGAATACAGAAGAAAAAATTAACTGGATATCAATGATGGATGATACGGAACAAGACTTTACTAATGACCTCAGAAATATGATGAAAATTGAGACATTAGAATGGTCACTAGATGCAGAGATGCCAGAAAACAGCTCATGTGGTCAAATCTATGATTTAATTTTAGCAGAAAAAAGACAGGTAAACATTTTTTATAATGACTAAGACTAAATTAAATTATTTGAAAATGTTTTATTTATTATTTCGTGTTTTTATTTAAATTTTTTACTACTCAAAGTGAGAATATTGTGTTCTATGTTTATATATAGACATGTTCTTTCTTTGTTTTTTTTTTTCTGTATCATGGGATAGATCTACATTATTCATGTAACATTCAGGAAATAAAGAATTTATCTTTAAAGGAAATCTAGCCTCTTGATGTAAGAAACTATAGTAGACTGTAAGAGACTATAGTAGACTGTAAGAGACTATATTAGACTTAAGTAGATTGTTGACAATTATATATAGAGAGAATTGTATCATGGGATATCTTTTTCATGTAATATTCAGGAAAAAAAAAGAACTTTATTTAAACTGGAGATATAGTCTCTTGATGTATCTTTTTGGGATATTGTCTTGCTTAAAACAGTTTGGTAGAATATAACTTTTACTGTGGAGTATCTTCATACAAAAAAAGAGATGAATAATACTAACAAGATTATAAAGACAGTTTGTGTGGAAACACAAACTCAAAATTGGCCTCCAAAGTGGTCTACCCAGGCAGGTAAAAAGGCAGGTTTCAATATTTTCAGAAAGAATATCAGAATGAAATTCTATCAATGGCAAAGGAAAAAGAAGAATCGAGAAAGAAGGTTGACAGATCTTGTGTGGTGCTCCAACGGTCCAACAGACCAAGGAATAGGAGAAAGTGAAGGAGAAGTTCGATATGAACCTGGCCTAACTAATGTCATATAATGCTTATCTAATTGATCTTCTTGTTCTGTAAAGGGTTAATCTCTTATTCAAAGCCTCAAGAACAAAAAGAAAAACAAAACATTTCCATAAAAAAAAAAAATCTCCCCTTCCTTTAGTTCAGTGTTCCACAGCATGGACATGCACTGCAGTTCAGGTGATAATATGAAACTACTTATTAATTGTTGTTTTAAATTATGTTCCACTTATATGCATACTAAATAGATTTTTTCTCTTTTAAAGATAAAAGTAAAAATATTTTTTTTGGTAAATCTAGTAGTCACTATGATAGAACTTACATAACTTAGCAATGCAATTGTAAAAAAATAATTTTTTGACAAAAAATCTAAAACCATTTGTATAAATATGTTAAAAATATTGTAAATTGTCATCTCCCACTAAATAGCCTCCCATGTTTGTTACTATTAATAGTGAATAGTTGTAAAAACAGTGTATTTTTATAAAAAAACTGCTGGAATAGTTGATTTGAAAAAATAACATTTTGCTTTTAGATAAGAAAAAAGTAGCCATAGCATCACAACTTGCAATGGTCTAAAATATGATGTCGGATTTTCAATATCTTTTCTAGTTTACAAGATCTAAATGGGGCAGATGGATGGACAGACATTCCACACAAAACTAAAAGCGTCTATGCCTCTTTTGGGGGCCATTGATAATGACACATTTGATCTCAAAGTTCATTACTTTTATAGTTGTTGTATTTTTTAAACGAATTAGTGAATGCTGATAGATCGCTCATCATTTGAAATAAAAGCAGAATTTTTGTAAAATGTGATCATAAATTTTCAAGCAGAGTTTATATAATTATTTTTTAATAACTTTCTGTAAAAATATACTATATATATTTCATTTAATAGTTGTCCATTATTCATTCAGCCATTCATACCACTGCATCTGCCTCATAAGCTCACTCAAGTGTTCAGCTTCCTTAAATTGCTTTTCTAATGATTCTACACTTAATGTAAGCAATTTACCAAAACTACTAATATCAGTCACTGCTTCTGACTTAGTTATGGCTGTTTAAAATAACACATAGCAGAGGACACTATGGACAGATTATCTTCACAGTTGGAAAAAAATTGAAATAGGTCTCAACTTGAGGATTAAAACATTCAAAGCTATTCTTGCTATTAAATTCTTACCAATTAGAGCATACTTGCATACACTGCAAATATAAATATCTATATGATAGTACACTTGAAAATATTGGGCTAATGAATAAGTGTGTCATTTTAAATGTTACATTTCTTCACATCTTTTTTCTTAAACATAGATTTACTCTGAAAATGTCTATTTCATGGCAGTGTAAATTGTTCTCTACCTTAAAGTAAGTAGAATACAGTATACCACCAAACTTCAGCTATACACATCAATAAAGTACAAAATAATAAAAACACTTTATAACATTTCAGTGAACACTTCAGGGGTCAGAATATGACATTTAAGTTAGAAAAATAAGTTCCCCTTTCAGACTTTGTGATTTGTAGGGCTGATGATGTAAATGTCATCTGTTTCTATGGCCCATTGTTAATTACTGTGTCATTTGGCCAGCAGAATGACTAACTGCCTTTACTTTTCCACAACTAATGTCAAATAGAGCTGGGTGGACTCAGAGGCGCTCAAAGGTCCTAAAATTTGTTTGACTCTTGTTGTGACTGGGAATTCCTCTAAACAGTTTGCCACTGTGGACTATTTAGCAGGTGAAACCATCATAAAGGTTTTTTATGGTCATTATTATTTTATTTGGGATAATGTCTCATTACTGTCCAGATAGATTCTCTGTTGATACCATCAAATGACTTTTCAAAGTCGACAAATGTTACATAAAGAGAAGAATGCCATTTGACACATTGTTCTACAATTATTCTGAGTGTTGCCATTTGCTCATTTTCTGAATTCTGCCTGTTCTTCCCTTAGGTATTCATATTATGCTCCCTTTATTCTGTTAAGCAGGATTCTGACAACAAAGTGATGCCGCACCATTTCTCACATTTTGATATATCTCCACTCTTTGTTAGTTTTATCAGTAGGCTTATTTTCCACTCATTAGGAGGTGTTTCTTTGAACCAAATTTTGTTGAATAAATTGTACAGTTGTTCAACCATTTTACTCCTTCCTTCTTTTAGGAGTTTGGGTGGTATGTTGTTTGTCTTTGTCTTCATTTGTCTGAGTGCATTCCGTATTTCTTCCTTTGTTATTCCTTCCTTTTTTATGTCTAGTGTTGATCCTAAATTTAGATCCAGTGGATTTAGTGGCTTGGGTCTATAAGCACTTCTTGAAAATATTCTTTACGATTTTCAAGCTGTTCTTTTATGTGATAAAGTAGTTTTCCATGTTGTCTCAAACATAATGATATAACATTTTTTAACTTGGAAACAAATTTAGCTCTAATTATTCTTTCTGAAACTGGTTCCCATTCCAAGAGACTTTTAAATGCTTCCTTGTTTGGTAGAAGTGCTACACCATTTTCTTGGAAATCTTTTTCCTTTCCAGAGAACAGAAAAGTTTCTCCTGATTGCAATCTCGTTTCTCCAAAAGTGTTCCATTGAACTTCACTCATTCCTAAGATATGTAGTTTGTAGTTGGCCATTTCCTTGGCAACTTGTGCACAACTACTTGGTTCCAAAAAAGTACAGACATTCCATGTTCCCAATTTAAATGATGCCTTCCAAATAAGGGATTGTTTCTTTTTCATTGGTTTAAGTAGAGTGGTTGGCCATAAAGGATTCTTTACACTTTCTCTGCACAGCTTCATAAGTCTCTTTGTGGAGCTCTACTCTCACCTCTGACTATGTTTAATGCTTGTGTTTTTGCTATGGTTTCTGTAACAGTATTTTTTGTTCATGGACAGGGCCTATCACACAACCCCTATGTCCTGGGAGGATGCATCTTTTGGCTGGCCCCTTTCTAAACAGACCTGCCTAGCTTGGTAGTACCTGCAAGGAGTGATGAGCTCCAGCAGACATATCTCTGAGGGTCATTTAGGCATGCAATCTAGGACACTGCCACAAGGTATGTGTATCAGGTGCCAGCAATCAGAAATACTGTTTAATTAATGTTAAGCCATTTAATAATAATAAAAAAAATCTTTATTGTCCATAAGGAAATTTGTCTTACAATTTGTGCATTACAGCAAACAAAACATTATAACTATAAAAAAAACAAATTGTACATTCACACTTGACTCACTCATAATTTACATGTGAAAAGTTTATCTAGTTGTTTTAAGAATACAATATATAAGCATCTTATAAGCTTAATTCAGACTACTGTACTTCAAAATAATTTTTAACAGGACAATAATTTTACCTGCAGCTATTTAAGAAAATGTTGATAGATGAAAATGGGTAGAAATCTAACAATGAATCTAAATGTCCTGAGCAGTGCTGAGGGATGTCAAAGGGCTTGGTGGCTATTTGTTGTGTCTGCATTCAGGCCACAAACTAGGGAAAAGTCAAGATGGCTATTATGCTGGTCAGTACACCCTCAAGAAGTGCCTACCTCATTACATTTAGCATCTTGAAACATTTGAGAAACTAAGCTATAGATGCATTAAAAATGCATTATTAGCATTCACTATAACTCAATGTATTATTTTATTTAACAGTGTAAATAAGTGCATGTTTCACTAGTTGTAAATACTCTCCCCTTGGTAAGAAAATATTGTAAAGTCTATGATGTCATCAAGAATTTGATTAGTAATTAATTTTTATTACAATTAAAAATGTTATTTTATTGTTTAGTTTACTAACACTCTACCTTAGCCTAGTTAAATACCACAATGTTTTGTCACTTCTAGTCCACTACACAAATGAATCCTGACCACTATGCATTTTACTTGTAAATGCCCTAGCAATGTTAGTACCATTAGTTTATATCTGTTACCCATGAGTGAAAATTGGAATCTGGACCTCCAACAAGAAGCATACCATTTGAACTTTTTTTATGACCAGGCTATGCATAACATTAGTCTAGTTTCCTTTATATCCAGCAAGGATGTACTGTCTAGCCATATTTGATTTGCACTTCAGGCATTGCTGATAGTAATGAGTTATGACCCTAATATTTCTATTCTCTTCAGTAATGCAGGAAGTATATGTTTAGGTTTCAATAGTTGTTTATTTTTAATGTGTTGCTTAAAATGAAACCAAATAAATTATACAGACCCTTAAAGTCATGTAATTTTTGTTTGATGTGATGTGTGGTTGATAGATATCTAAGGTTTTTAGAAGTAAAGCAAGAGTGTAAAGAGCTTTTACTTATAGCAACAATTTATCTATTGTGCCCATGAGCATGAGATGCTGCCTTCTTGTACTATAATTGATTTCAGTTACCATTACTTAATCTTTGTACTAATGTAATTTGAACTTTTTAAAATCTTTTTTTTTTATTCAGTGCTTTAGGTACAAAAAGTAATAACTGAGTTATTGATATGAAAATAGATTTTATTTATTTATTTTCTTTTTCTCTATTAATTAACTTATAAAAATTTGAAGTCATATACTTTTTATGACTGTTGTATTAGATTAAATTATTAACATATTGTTTCTGTAAGCTTAATTTTTTTAATGTTCACTCTACAGCAAGATATAGCGAAACAGAAGAAAGAATTGACTTTAAACCAAGATATGCTTGCTGGAAACACTCCTAACAAAGATATGCTTGCCGGAAACACTCTTATCAAAGATATGCTTGCTGGAAACACTCTTAACAAAGATATGCTTGCTAGAAACACTCCTAGCAAAGATATGCTTGCTGGAAACATTCCTAACAAAGATATGTTTACTGAAAACACTCCTAACAAAGATATGCTTGCTGTAAACACTACTAGCAAAGATATGCTTGCTGGAAACACTCCTAACAAAGATATGCTCGCTGCAAACACTCCTAACAAAGATTTGTTAGCAGGAAACACTCCTAACAAATATACATTTTGTGGAAACACTCCTAACAAAGATATTCTTGCTGGAAACTTTATATACCATTGCAATGATTATAGATTAAAGAACATTGAATGTCTACATGCTATTAGAAAAACATTTAAGTGTGATCTTTGTCAAAAAAAAATGTTAAAAACATTTTCCTTAAAAATTCACCTTGCAAATCATTGTGGCATAAAACTATTCAAATGTCAAATTTGTCAGAAAGAGTACAATCGCTCTAGTAGCTTAAAATGCCATGAGATGACACATTTTAGAGATAAGTCATTTAAATGTTACTTTTGTCTGAAAGAATTCACTGAACTTTCAAAGTTAAAATGCCATGAGATGATTCATTCTAGGAAAAAGCCACTTAAATGCAACATTGGTCAAAAGGAATTTCTTTACTCTTCAAGCATCAAAGGCCATGAAATGACTCGTTGCACAGAAAAATCATTTAGATGTACAATTTGTCAGAAAGAATTCATTCAGTACTTATACTTAAAATGCCATGAAAAGATTCATTTTGAAAAAAAACTTTTCAAGTGTGACATGTGTCAAAAACAAATGAAGAGTAAATCAAGCTTAAAAACTCACCTGGCAATTCATTGTGGGATAAAACTATTCAAATGTAATAAATGTCAGAAAAGATTTGGTCGTGCCTCAACTTTAAAAAGACATGAGCTAATTCATTCTGGTAAAAAGTCATTTAAATGCAACTTTTGTCAGAAAGAATTCAATCAACTATTAAACTTAAAAACCCATATGAGGACTCATACTGGGAAAAAAATATTTGAATGTGACATTTGTCTGAAAGAATTTAGTCATCTTTCAAGTTTAAAACGTCATAAGATGATTCATCCATTTTTGAAAAAGCCATTTAAATGTAACTTTTGTAAGAAAGAATTTATCGATTCTTCAGAATTTATGCACCATGAGTTGATTCATTCTGAGAAAAAGAAAAAAAAATTTCAATGTAAAATTTGTCAGAAAGTATTCAATGACCAATCCAATTTCAGACGCCATGAGAAGATTCATTCTGGGGAAAAAAAATTTAAATGTAACTTTTGTGAGAAATTATTCATTGATTCCTCAAAATTAAAGCAGCATTTGAAGATTCATTTTAATAAAAAGTCATTTGAATGTAACTTTTGTCAGAAAGAATTCAATCAACCATCAAACTTAAAAACCCATATGAGGATTCATACTGGGAAAAAAATATTTGAATGTGACTTTTGTCTGAAAGAATTTAGTCGTCTTTCAGACTTAAAACGTCATAAAATGATTCATTGTGATATAAAACAATTTCAATGTAAAATTTGTCAAAAAGAATTCAATGACTCATCAAATTTCAGACGCCATCAGATGAGAAAAAGTCATTTCAATGTAACATTTGTAAGAAAGAATTTATCAATTCTTCAAAATTAATAGGCCATGAGAAGATTCATTCTGATAAAAAGCAATTTCAATGTAAAATTTGTCAGAAAGAATTCAATGACTTATCCAATTCCATGAGATGATTCACTTTGTGAAAAAGCCATTTAACTGTCCAATTTGTTGGAAAGAATTCATTCATCTCACAAGCTTAAAACACGATGAGAAGATTCATTTAAAGAAAAAGTCATTTAAATGTAACTTTTGTCAGAAAGAGTTTCTTTATTCCTCAAGTTTAAAGCGCCATGAGATTATTCATTCTGGTAAAAAACAACAACATTTAAATGTAGCTTTTGTGAGAAAAGAATTGGATCAATCATCTGTCTTATAACTCCTTGAAGTTAAATATTTCTATATCTCATTGTTTTAGAAAGAGTTAAGTCATTTCTCAGGCCTTGTATGTCAAAAGATTCATTCTTAGAAAAATTGACTTAATTATCATATCTTATCTTATATTATACAGACATTACTTCAAAAAAGAAGATGATTACGTCCTACATGTCATGCATCTAATCATGCATGTTAATTGTAAGAATTGGCTCACATGATTACTTTAAATCATTAACCTTAAAACCATGTGATTTAATCTTGTAAATGTCAAATGGTACTAGGTTTAATGGTCAAGCTACCAGTACTGACATTTAGATATTAGGCTATATTTGACTTCTTTAACACCTGAATGTCTAGTAACAAAACAGAAATTTGAAAATGTTCCATTTGTTGGTAGCCAGTATTAATTGTTCTGCATCTTTCTATGCAAATTTGATGTTGACATATAATAAGAGTTGTCATTGAGGTAGAAGATTAAGAGGAGTGGTTGTCTGAAGGAATTGATCATTCATAATGAAATATTCTGCACAAGTTTTATTTGTCTCAGTCATTGATTCATAATAAAAAATTCTGTAACAGACTTGATCGTCTAAGCCAGTGTTTCCCAAAACTTTGATTTATGTTAACCCCTTTTATAGTTTGAATAACAATGAGTACCTCTCGACCCAAAAAATGGATTGATTTATTCTTCAAATCTAAAAGAACACCAGTTTTGAGTTTGTAAAAAAAAAGATATACCGGTAATTAAAAAATAAAGGAAGTGAGTTACAATTCATTAATATTTTATTGTAATTTATTAACTTAATGAACATAAAGATGGGTATTTTAAAAAATCAGCATAGTTAACGAGGTGAAATGTGTACCCCCTCCAAACTCTTCCCATACCCCCAGTTCCCATACCTCTGGAAGTACGAGTACCACACTTTGACAAACATTATGATCTAGGCCATTAATTCATAATGAAATATTCTGTAAAAATCATATCTAAAGTAATAATTCATAATAAAATATTCTGTAAAAATCTTGTTTGTCTAAAGTAGTCTAAACCAATAATTCATAATGAAATATCCAGTAAAAGTCTTAGTAGTCTAAACCAATAATTCATAATGCAATTTGCAGTAAAAGTCTTCGATTGAATTTCTAAAAATGAATTGACATTTTTACTGCAACGTCATTATAATGGATTTTTTTTTACCTTTTCCCGGACTTTTTTTTTTTTTTTTTTGAAGCATTTTCAATTGTCATACTATGATTTGATTTTCTTTGTGAAAACCAGATTTATAAACACACTTCATGACCAAGAATTTTGCCTAATTTGCTAATCAGAGATGCAGAAACTATCAGGAAAAATTGAACAGATTTCATGAAAATAAGCCACCATGTTTAATTTGTAAAGAGAATGTTTGGGACTGTTTCTATAGAAAGTAACGTACCGTAGCATTGTGATATTAAAAAAAAAACATAGGCCTAAATATGGCAACATTCTTGGTTTGAGCTGCGAAGAAAAGATAAGACAAGAAAAAGAGTAAGCTGTCAGGACATGCTACAGATTCGAGATGCTCATATTTTGAGTAGTGAAATGAAGCAAATGCCTCAATTTAACGACCTCGAATTTCACGTAACGTTGAATGATTTGGATTTTTAAAGTGACATAACATTATATCTAAATAAACTCAACAACAAACTACAAGAAAAACAGATTTATTTCGCATGAAATAGCTGTAATACAGCAGGATTTCCAGAAGTTGGTTTAGGAAAAAATGTCCACATATGTATCCCATGAAAGTACTATATCCTCGGATTTCTAATAAAATTGCAATTATTGTTTTGTATTTTTATGTTGCATTTTTATGGGTTTTTTTGTGTGTGTATCTTTTCTATTATATGGCTCGCTAAACGAGTGTCGGAAATTAAAATAGCCCAATTAAACTTTAGGCCTATTACATGTACACATTTTCTATCATACTAATATTATAACACCGAATCGAGCCCGAACTTAATATCTGACCAAACCGAACCCGAACTACAATCGTCATCGAACCGAACTCAAACTTATCTGTACGTATTAGAGTATACGATACCTAGCCGACAACCAATTGTTGGCACTTTGGTATGATGGCTGAGACGCTTCGGACAAGGGACGTGAGCGTTGAAGGAGGATGAGTAGACCAGACTGTAAGGATGCGTGGTGGCCTTCAAAGTCCAGTTCCTAGTCGGCCACTGCCCAATTGGTGTTTAGGCTACTTCAGGAAATTTAAAGAGCACTTCGAAACACAGTGTCACCACTGCCCAGTTGGTGTTTACTTCAGGAAGTTTAGAGAGCACTACAAAACATGGTGTCACCACTGCCCAATTGGTGTTTACTTCAGGAAGTTTAGAGAACACTACGAAACATGGTGTCACCACTGCCCAGTTGGTGTTTACTTCAGGAAGTTTAGAGAACACTACGAAACATGGTGTCACCACTGCCCAGTTGGTGTTTACTTCAGGAAGTTTAGAGAACACTACGAAACATGGTGTCACCACTGCCCAGTTGGTGTTTACTTCAGGAAGTTTAGAGAACACTACGAAACATGGTGTCACCACTGCCCAGTTGGTGTCTACTTCAGGAAGTTTAGAGAGCACTACGAAACATGGTGTCACCACTGCCCAGTTGGTGTTTACTTCAGGAAGTTTAGAGAACACTACGAAACATGGTGTCACCACTGCCCAGTTGGTGTTTACTTCAGGAAGTTTAGAGAACACTACGAAACATGGTGTCACCACTGCCCAGTTGGTGTTTACTTCAGGAAGTTTAGAGAACACTACGAAACATGGTGTCACCACTGCCCAGTTGGTGTCTACTTCAGGAAGTTTAGAGAGCACTACGAAACATGGTGTCACCACTGCCCAGTTGGTGTTTACTTCAGGAAGTTTAGAGAACACTACGAAACATGGTGTCACCACTGCCCAGTTGGTGTTTACTTCAGGAAGTTTAGAAAACACTACGAAACATGGTGTCACCACTGCCCAGTTGGTGTTTACTTCAGGAAGTTTAGAGAGCACTACGAAACATGGTGTCACCACTGCCCAGTTGGTGTTTACTTCAGGAAGTTTAGAGAGCACTACGAAACATGGTGTCACCACTGCCCAGTTGGTGTTTACTTCAGGAAGTTTAGAGAACACTACGAAACATGGTGTCACCACTGCATAACGGTTTATGAGACAATAAACAACATTCTTAATGAATGCCGCATTCTACATCAAGAGGACAACGATATGAGAGAGAGAGAGAAAGAGAGAGACCTGATCCGTGTCCGTCAACAGGGTTGTCCTTGTACAGAGATAAGGCGACCTAAGACTCACTACCAGATTTATTTCACGTGCTCTAAGAAAATAATTCTCAGCATGATTTCTTACTAAAGGGGTTTCTAATAGGCAACCTGTTTTACAGCGAATCAGACTGCTAATTATGTATGTCAACGTCTCGCTTATAGAGGATCCTCCTATTGTTAATTTAAAACCGGAAAAAAAGGATTTTTTTTTACAATTAATACAGACAAGTACAAAATGTGATACAATTATGCCACCTTCGACGTATTCAACATTAGTTATAAAAATTTGTCTTATATTGGATCCAAAAATCAAACTGAAATTATTTGATTAGGTCTAATAGCAAGTGAAATTGAAAGGTAGATGTGTCTCAAAAAAAAAATCAGGCTTATTAGCCTATTTCCTTCCATTACGCACCTCATGTAGAAAAGTATAAACATTTTCTGTGATTTGTCCCAATTACTGAAACAACTGGAGAAGAACTTTGTGACTTCATAATAGAGGGGGGGAAGCGTAATAAAATATCTTATAGAGTTTGTATACGATAACGGCGTGATTATGAAAGGAAAAACAAATGGTCTAAATTAATTTATTTAAATTATATCATAAATATAAGGTGTTTGTGTACCGTATTTTGCTCAGTCTGAACAAGGATTTAAAAACAAACAAACATATATAGGTCTGTGATCTACATATATAGTTTTTTTGTATTTCCTAAAAAAGAAAAAGGGGGACTACTATTTAAAAAAATTATATAAATTCTAACGTACTAATCAGAGCCTGCAAGTGGAAGATAAAGGATCACTGGTGTAACTTACGTTACTTAGCATCGAGGTATGACTAGACAGATGATAGACTAGTCACTAGCTCATCATCTAAATCGGTAAACTAGATGAGTAATCGAAAATCATTATCTAAACTGATGAGTTAACTAAAGTTAGCACTCACTGACTCAGACTCAGTTCACTCATCACTAGTAAGACTAGAGTCTAGAATTAGAATAGTCTAGAACTCTACTCTAGATTAGTAGTCATTAGACTTAGAAAGTCTACTAGATTTACAACTTAGTTTAAATTAAAGTTACAAAAGTACTTTAAAGTTAAACATACTAGACTTGAGTCTACTAAGACGTAGATTCTTATAATTAATATAATACTTATATCAAAATAGAATTTTAATAAATCTATATCTGAACACAGACTTTCTGGAACTAGATCTAGAGTAGTTTATGCTATTCGGACACATGTAGGCCCAAATTTGAAAGTTTGACTTTGACAGCACATTATTTTACAATGGTTTGACATAGAAAAAAAAATGACATCAAAATCTTCTTTAGTTAAAGGAGAATATAAGGATGACTACTTACATTTGTTCCCCTAACCTGTATTTGTTATTATATTTAAGGTCAAAGAGGCAGTATGTTTTCATTTAATTCGGACAAATTTGACCCACATTATTTGATTCCGGACACCATAATTTATTTTGGACAGTCTCTATATTTACGCATCAATAAACTCAGATTTTAATTCTATATTAACATTATTTAAATTCCCAGACATAGCCGCTCACATGAAATCATTACGATGTTTTCAAACTGTGCATAAATACGAACACAAAAAATAAAAATATGAACACACTTAATTAGGTCACTGGGATAGTGACTTCTGCACAGACTTTTAGACTTATTTTATTTTTGCATGATTAGATGTGTGTTGAATGTTAGTGTTTTTTTTTGTTTATTAATTTAATAAATTTCTAATACAGATAATCTTTTGTAGTATAGTACAGGTTAGGATAGCCATTCTTGCCTAACTGAATCCTCTATATTCTCTCTATATAAATCTAGATCTATCTAGTAGGTCTAGATCTAGGCATTTAACTTCATTCAATGTACCAAGCTCACTCCAAACATTTGCCCATTTATTCTCTATTGAAAAAACAACAACAAACGAACAAATATAAGATCATTTTTATTGATGTCCAAAACTGGCTGTCCGAAATAAATTTTGGTAAGAAAATCGTAATTTAATTCGGACACCCTATTTTTTTTTTTATGGAATTAGAAAACTTGGCTTATGAATCAAATAATCAGCTCCAAAAACAGAATAAATATTGATGGGCTCATTAGTATAGACTATGCCAATCAAAAAATATAGTCCTAACCCTAGGAAGAGGTAAAGTCATCCGGGTAACATAGGAAAAAACAACCTGACTTACAAATTGGAAATTCGTTTTTCTTACATAAAAAGACAGCTAAATGGAAGGAAATTGGGCCAGAATCATTGGAAAATGGACAAGCACATTATGCAGCGCGCTAGTTTTATAATAAATATTAAAATAATTTTTTAATGACCACAAAAACAGCGAATGTCCGAATTCATGCAATGTCCGAAATAAATAAACTACTACAGGTCAAATTTTTATTTTATTTTTTTATTTGGTGAAGATTTAACTTAAAAAAAAATGAAAAAAGATTCTTCTTCTTCAACTAAAGAGTAAAGGCAAAGGACTATAAAAATAGCTGTGTTCTTATGGTATTACTATTATCACGCAGGCAGTCTCATACTTCATAGTCAAGATTTTATTTTTAAATATATTGGGTCACTTCATTCCCATATGCCAGGCTATGTGCCTATGCTGAACGCAGTTTTTGTGCTTTCCTCTTCATTAGACCCTGAACACCGTCGCTGAACACCACTATGTAATTGCTAATAAATTATATCTGTGTTAATAAAAAATTATTTAGATTGTATTAAAAGAAGTAGATTCACTTCTGCAATATGTATTTATAATCTATTGCCTCATATTCTCTCTCTCTCTCTCTCTCTATATATATATATATATAATAATAATAATAAGGCTAGTCTTCGATTCCGAAGACTAAAGGAATGCAGTATTTCCAGTGGCTGCGCAGTCCCAGCTGTGACCTACATTTTTTGACAGATCCAGGGCAAGCATAACAATTATCCGCAGGCAGTCGATTTAGATTTTCTTTTCGCCGTCTGCGTTTGTCCTCGGCAGCAGATTTTCTTTTGGTCTCAAATGTGTATCCCGCAGCCTTCGTGAGTGACCTCCAGCTGTCTAGTTCTGAGACCGCATGCAACCAGGTGCTCTCTTCTGTCAGCCAAGGAAAGTTGATGCCTAAGCTAGTCTTTGAAGCGTTTCCATGGGGCGCCTCTGTTACGTCAACCACCTTTTATCTCACTAAAAAAGACTGCCTTTGGCATACGTTCGTCTCCCATACGGGATACATGCCATGTATTCTTTCTCTCTCTTTTAATTCCCATCCATGGATTCTCTTCTTGTTTTCATAATATGATTGTTCATTTTATTGCACCTTAAATCCCCCCACCCCCTCATAGATGCTTATAATTTTTTCATATGACTCATATGACACCTGGCGTGATGACCTGCAGTAGGCATGGTCTCTGGCTTCAAATTAGCAGCACGCACTTTTTAAATTTCATTCTTAAATTATATATTCTAGTTACCTCAATCTAGGACATGTTTATTCATTGAACAAATCATAGATTTATTAATCCCAATAATATTTCTAATTACGATTTTGCCGTGTCCAATGAAGGAGAATGAGTTAAATTCATTATTATTCATTGGAGCACCTCCTATTTTAATTTTCTTTAACAGCTAACAGTATAAATGTGATTAGAATGTCTTTCTAAAGATGAGTGGAAGCTTATTTTGATATGCCCATCAGCCTATGATCAAACAGGCTAATTTTTTCATAAATTTAACGAGGTCAACTTGCAGCTACAAAAAGAAGTCATAATCTCAGTGTTTCTTGTGAAGATTAAATTAATGAAGTGTACATTGGACAGGATGAATTTTCCAAATTTATAACAGTCAATTATTATGGAATTTAGAAGTTTTAATATTAAACCTAACTAAATTGAAACCCAAAAATATTTACATTTTATTATCAAAGCTGCCCACCAATAGGCATTTTTTTTCCCTGTGTTTTCAATTCGTGTCAAAAATATACCGGTATTAAATTTATTTTGCTTCATTTTAATTTCATAAATGAATATAAATGGTCTAGAAATCAGTGAAAAAACAAATTTGAAGTTGATGAATTTTCAAAAAAAAAATGTAGAGCGTCTACCGGAAACTGGAGCACATGGCAAAGGGTCTACGAGACAAAAAAGTTTGGGAACCACTGAATTAGATGATTAAAACATTTTTTAAATGCATATTGTCTGAAATGGTTTACAAGGTGTTCGATGTTATAGTCGGGGAAAAAAATTTGTCTGATGAAGTTTACATAAGTCATACCTACTCCATCCCTCTTTGACATCAGATTTTATTTTAACTACCTAAGCTGAAACTGTGCAACAGATTTAATTTTATAGACCAATGGATGACGAGAGTTTTTAGATGGTTTCATTTTTTTCTAGGTCTTGCCAATACAGAGCTTTGATAATTCAAATGTGAAAAATCGCCACGATTCAGCTTAACTCGTTCGATATGGCAGCTTTACTCTAGTTACAGTAAAATATAAGTAAAAAATAATTATTTTTTAAATAGAAATGATAAATAAAATCAAATGTAAACAAAAAAGTCATATAATAAAAAGTTGTAAAAACCTTCAGTGAGAACTTGTTCTAAGTTGCTTAGGAAAATTGATCAAGAATTATTTTCTTTCTTACAAGAGAAAACTAAAATGTCATTGTGATGTTCCTCTTTGTAGTCATCATTAATTGCCTATAAATAGTATCATTGAATGATTTCATTTACTTAATATTGTTTTCTTTGTTTCAATCAAGTCATTCAAAATGAAGCTGCTCACACACAACATGCTCACTTCTAATATTATTAAAGGTGTTACAAAAGGATTTCCATTGAAAATAGTGGTAAGTTTCTTTCTTTTTTTTTTTTTTTTTATAGCAATGCTTGAGGCTTCATTGTATTGGAAGTGCATTAAAAGCTACAACAAAGTAAAATCCCCTAATTTATGTCCCTTTTGAGTTGTTTTCCTCTTTGGGTTTCTAACCTACAAGGAAGCTCTGTCAATGAACTCCTTTGCACAAAGATTATGTAATAGTGTTGTTGTTTTTAAACCCTAGACTTAGTTATAGGTCACACTGCTAGATGAGTTCAATTGCTAGAGATAGTTCCACTGCTAGAGATGAGTTCTACTGCTAGAGATGAGTTCTACTGCTAGATGAGTTCCACTGCTAGAGATGAGTTCTACTGCTAGATGAGTTCTACTGCTAGAGATAGTT
The DNA here is from genome assembly GCA_030265305.1 of Biomphalaria pfeifferi. NCBI lineage: Eukaryota > Metazoa > Mollusca > Gastropoda > Planorbidae > Biomphalaria > Biomphalaria pfeifferi. The sequence goes on from JASAOG010000013.1 coordinate 4,437,195, forward strand.
CCACTGCTAGAGATGAGTTCCACTGCTAGAGATGAGTTCCACTGCTAGAGATAGTTCCACTGCTCGAGATGAGTTCCACTGCTAGAGATGAGTTCCACTGCTAGAGATGAGTTCCACTGCTAGAGATGAGCTCCACTGCTAGAGATGAGTTCCACTGCTAGAGATGAGTTCTACTGTTAGATGAGCTCCACTCCTAGAGATGAGTTCTACTGCTAGATGAGTTCCACTGCTAGAGATGAGTTCTACTGCTAGATGAGTTCTACTGCTAGATGAGTTCCACTGCTAGAGATGAGTTCCACTGCTAGATGAGTTCCACTGCTAGAGATGAGTTCCACTGCTAGAGATGAGTTCCACTGCTAGAGATGAGTTCTACTGCTAGATGAGTTCCACTGCTAGAGATGAGTTCTACTGCTAGATGAGTTCCCATCAGTTTGTGGCATTTTAAGTCTTTAGAGACAATCATTTCCCTTTGCAACTTCTTATGTGACAAAGAATCTAATCTTTGATACATATCTAAGGTCACAGGTTAGGCATTATTTTATAATATATATCAAACCCATGTAAATATTCTAAAAAAGCTAATAATAATCTAATAGTGACTAGTATTAGAATCTGATTAAAATCAAATTTAGTACCAGTATTGACAAATTTTGAAAGTAGACATTATTCACTCAAAAAAAGTTTTGGTGGCCATCCAGACTACTTGAACAATTTTGGAAAACAATTATCAAGCCTGAGATAAATCTAAAGTCTTCACACCATGTGCTGTCACCCATTGAATGTGTCTTGACAGTACAATATGATCAAAAACCAAACACTCGAAATATGTGTTATGTTGGGAAAGCTGATAACATTCAGAACATCAATTACACAATTATTAATAACTCCAAGATATGCTAACAATATATGTACTATCATTATCCTCATGACCTTATGTTCTTCCTATTCATTTCAATTAAGTTTTTAAATCAATTAAAATGATTTAATGTTAAAAAAAAAAAAAGAAATAAAAAAATAATTGAAGATATGCGATAATGAAAAAAAACTAACTGTAATCACACAAGACATATGGTCGTGTGGTTTGTGCGCTGGACTGTCGTTTGGATTTATAGATGGTCCCGGGTTCAAACCCTGCCCGCTCCCATCCCTCATCGTCCTGCAGGAGGTTTGGACTAGGAAGTAAACTATCTGAAGGAACATCCGAAACATATAAAACATTAAACAAAACATTTGATATAAAAAATTTTGTCATTTTGGGTTTTATGTTATTGGAAGACAATGTCTTATTATTTTCACAGCCCAAGAAAGTTGAAATAAAAGAAGTTGACTACAATCCTAACTTCATAGTCAGAACACTTACCAAAGTTGATTGGCCAGCTTTACAGCAGGCAGCCACAGAGGTCAGACTTTTTACTCCTGTCTTGGTTTAAATTTAATTCTTAAATTATCTTTTTTATACTACTTAATACTTTGATCAAAAATTATTTGCCAGCAAATGAACTTTTTGACTGGAAGAATATGTTTCGAAAACTAATTGTATCATTTAATCTACTGAATTTTACAAAAATTATTTTCGCTAGATGATTCTAGGGTAAATTCAAAATAATGACAAATTTCTATAATGAAACTTTTGCTTGCTCTTAGACTGGTCATGGTGAAGATCTTCCTTCAGCGTTGGGTGAAAATATTGAACAGGATGAAGAACTGCTAAAAAAAATACACAATGTCTTATTACAGGTTTGTATTTATATTTAGGGTAAAAATGGAATGATACCAGTGTCAAATCAATAACCATAGCCATTGTCATGTTTGAAAATGTTCTTGTGGAATAAAAATAGACAATCTGACCTGCGGCTTAAAATGAAGTTCATTAAAATATCACTTTGTTTTTTAAGATCATATAAAGACTAGCAGTACACACCAGCTACACCCGTTGATTTGTTCGTAGGCTTCATGTTGTTTTTTATGGCCGAAACACCCCCTTTTTTTTCTTTTTTAATTTTTGATAAATAGACCTCATTTTAACGATCAAACAAACATACTTTTTAGCTGGTGAATTAGTGTGACTGTTACAATGAAATTTCATGGCCCGCTCTCTCTTTCTATGGAACCCCATATTTTTTTTTACCAGCGCATTGTAATTTCTCCCACATAGATTTTTTTCTTGATTTGGAATGACCCACTTCATAATGCGCCCCCGACACATGAGGCTCTCACATTTTGGCCCATTAATTTTATAGCACTTTTACTTATAAAATACCTCCCTCCACCCCATCCCCTGCCAACAACAAAAAGTTAGTCCTTCGTACACATTTCCATTTCTCTGGGTATTTTTTTCTCTCTAAATATTGTAATCATTTTTTTACCACTTTTGAATGTAGCAAAATGAAATTAGATCTAAATTTATCTTTTCAATGCTATTAGAATTTACTTGTTTGTTTTTTTGACAGTGTTACAAAGTACCATTACTTGCTCTATTTTTCTCTCTTTCTATCTTGCCAAAAAAAGAAAAGATTCTAGATAGACTGCAGCCTTTTGGGGGAAATAACAGACATAAAATACATATGTTCGATAGATCTTGTGGTTTTTCGCTAGTTGCGGCAGTCAGGTTGCATATCTGTCAAAAAGCATTCTTAATGAGCACCTAGAAGGTTAAAAAAACCTGTGTACGGAATTTGATGTAGATATGTAGGATAGTTTAAGGGATGTGGTGATAGATCTTGTGGTTTTTCGCTAGTTGCGGCAGTCAGGTTGCATATCTGTCAAAAAGCATTCTTAATGAGCACCTAGAAGGTTAAAAAAACCTGTGTACGGAATTTGATGTAGATATGTAGGATAGTTTAAGGGATGTGGTGATAGATCAGGAGTATATAAAACAAAAACTATTGAGTAGTTTCATCTACTTTCTCAAATACATGGAGGATAAAATGTCCCAAATTTATATAAAAACTAAGATGCAAAAAATTAATAAAAATGGTTCACATGGGTAACTATCAGCAGATTCACTGGTATCCATGAAGCAATTTTAAACATAGAATTAATTAACATGGATAAAAGAGTCAATTAATGCAGGTCAGGGTGTGAATTTTTTTGTCATTGCTATTGATTCATGCACAATTAGTCACGTGATTTAAAAGGTCTCACCGTTGAACCAATACTTATATCTATAAACCTTTACCCAAGTTATTAGGATACAAAATTTTTTTCTTCTAAAAACAGGCTTCAAAATTACATGCCATTAAAAAAAAAAAAGATCCTTAGTCAGTTCTATGCTAATTCATGTTCAAGATATTTAATAACACATATTTGTTACTGTTAAAAAAAAAAAAATTAGTGTAGTGGCAAAATATGCATTTCACTGGTCTGTGAAGTACTGCACTTGGCCTAAATCTTCTGTTTTAAGTTGTTGTTTTTTTCTATTGAGAACCTCTAGCTTTGGAGTTTTAAATGTTTAAAACACTGTTTAATAAGACAACTAACCAACTATACTCTACTGTGCATTTCAGGTGGAAGTCATTGAGGGTGAACTGGTTTGTCCAGAATCTGGTCGCATATTTCCTATCACAAATGGTATTCCTAATATGTTGTTATTAGAGCATGAAGTTGGACATTAGAAAAAGTATGTATGTATTGGTCTGTGAATGAGCATGATAGTTGTATGAGCAGCCATTGTTGAGCTAGTGAAACTTGGGAATGTACACACATTTTGTTCTTATTATTAATTGATGCATTGCTGTTTAACCCATTTTTGTGTTGAATAAAAAATATTTTTAAAAAAAAAAGCTTTATTGTTTTTCTTCTGTATTTTTTTATTATTATACAAAAGTAAGAAAAAAAATGAACACACATCAATAGATGTCCAAAAAAAAAACTATTCGTTCAAAGCTTTTAGAAAAAGTACATTAAACAGCTATAATGTTCTATTCACAAACATTTTACAGACTTTAAGACATAATCTAAAACAGAAATTATATTGCTTAATGGCATGTTATTCTTTAATAGCTTGAGAAAAAAAATATTAATTTAAACATGAAACCATTCAACAAAGATATTTAAATATGTTGAAAAATATTACATTGCACATGGATATAAAATATCATACGGTTAAGTACACATTATATGTAAATATGGACAAAATTATTCATATTTTCAGATGTAGAAAAAAAAAATTATGACTCATGAAAGGTCAAACACCAATAAGTCCAACGAAATCTTTTCTGAAAAGAGACAACACTGATGTATATAGCAAGCAACTTTTATAATAAAACACCAAGAAAATGCCAATGACCATAAAAATTAGATACTGGTATGGCTTCAAAGATACTCTGCAGATAATAGGATTTTACTTGCAATAATGATATGCTAAAATCTTGTAATGACAACAGTAAGTGTGAAAAACATTTTTTTTAAAAGACAATTGAAAAAAAAAAAAGTTGAGCTAATACTGAATATTAACTATTGTTGTAATAAGATACAAATTATGATTAAGTCTTACAAAGGTTTAAAGCACAATGTCCATAAAATATTTGACTAATATTAAGGCCAATATTTAAAAAAAAAAAAGTTCGTTCAAAATGGCTGCCCAAGTGAAGATAAAACATTCTGACGACAGTTAACAAGACAACAACAAAAATAGTCAAATGTTCATAAGCAACACCTACTTGAAATGTAAAAGAATATTTAAAAAACAATACATGAGATTACAAGTTACACCATAAATTTGGATACTTTTAAAAGCTAAGTACAGAAACATTTCAATGCTTGATAAAACTTTCTAGGTGGTGAACAAAATAGAAAAAATTGTTTAACTTCAATAATTTCAAGCCAGAAGATTTAGCACATTCACATGTTCAAACACAGACTTTAAGTTTCTGCTAACTGCACTCCAATGACTATCACACTTAATTAGATATGGGTAGCCATAGTTAAAGAGGCAACATGGGGTAACGAACTTGAAAGTTTGTGATGTTTTAGAAGCAAAGATGACTGTGGGCCGCATCGAAGAGACATGTCTGGACCATGGGCACCTTTTGGCCCCAACAGTCGGCTCTTATCTGGTCCTGACCTGAGGCTTACATTTGGGCCATTAACGTGAGTATAATCTGAACTGAAGTTAAAAGGAAATATCCATTATTAATGATTAATCTACACAATAAAATGCATTGGGAACAAAAACATGCATACAATTATTTTAAAAAAAACAAGTCATGTGTATAAACGTGAAATGTAGTGACTGGGATTCCAATCCAGTAGGTCACATTTTTATGTCAGCTGTTTTTACAAAGGTGACATGGTCATCATAAAATATAGAATTTAAAAGAGATTGATTTTCCTCATTTTTTTTAGCCCACACATTCACACAATAAAGCAAAAAAATGTTCTGAGTGCCAATACTTTCTAGAATAATAAGAGTCCATCCCATACAAGTTGAAAGAGACTTGACTCTCTACTCTTAGCTCTAGGAATGAAAGTAGTTGCTTCATGTTATGCTCAGACAAATCCACTCATAAATTGAAAGTTTAACTTCTATTTAATCAAAGCAGCTCTTTAACTCTTTCTCTCCTGAAATAGTTTCCTTGTTCTGGTGGAATTTATTCACTACATAGTGCACTATCATGTTACCATTAAACTTCAATAACTTTTTTGTTTGTCATCATAAAATCTTATAATTATATACAATTATAGGAAAATGAATGTTCTTTGTTACATTTGTATATAAAACAAATTAATTGTTATAGAAACAAATTTTAATTTAGGATTGTGTAATTAGAAATCGGGATGTTTAACAAAGAGAAACTATTCAAAACTACAATTGTAAGCTATAAAAGTCATTTACGGGGGGGGGGGGGGGGGGGGGGGGGGGGGGGGGGGGGGAGAGAATTAGTTTTAATGTATCAATCATGGAAAAGTCACTCTGAATAGAAAGAGTTAAAGAATGTAATGTTTGCTTACGTGAGTAAAGTGCTGTCTGGTCCTTTACGTAGATCTGAGTTTGGACCTTTGTTACCAGACCTAAGTGAAGATGTTGCAATTTGTCTTTCTGCATGAGATGCCTGTGGTGTTACAGCGGTAGGCTGACTGACTATAACTTTAGAATGTGTAGCTGCTTTATTTGCGGAATTCCCTGCAGTGGGGGTAGTAATATGACCTCTGTGGAAAAAAGAACTATTTTTAAACCAAGTCAAGTCAAACGATTACATACCTGCTAAGCTAAAGTTTCTTTTAAATGTTACTAAAGTCAAACGGTTACATACCAGCTAAGCTAAAGTTTCTTTTAAATGCTACTAAGACAAGGGGAGAAAATCTACATACTAACAGAAATATACCTAGTTTATTTTTGTATATCTTAATTGAAGAAGCAATACATTTAAACTACTGGGAAATTAAATAAAAAATTTAAACACTAAAAGTTTAAATAAAAATTATAAATACAGCACCTTTTTGAATATAAAAAGCATTAGTACACATATATATTAAGTTCATAAATATTCATGCAAAGTTCTAAAAAAAAAATTATCAACAATTAATCAAGTATGGGAAAAATAGCATAGAATGTATGAAATATTTGGCACATGCTACAATATATCACAAATATTTCTATATTGATCAACCAAAAGAAAAAAAAACACATTTAACACAGATACTAAACATTACCTCAATTATCTAGTAGGTGTAAAATAAAAAAGACATACAATGGCAGAGTAGTTTTAGAAGCTAAATGAATACATAAAATAATGAAGACTAGAATCTCCATGTCAATGTTTAAGGTCTCAAGAGTTCAGAAGCCTTTATGAAAATTGTTGTCATGTTGGAAGCTAGTAGCATAATAATATTTGGTAGCCACATTACAAGGATTCTGAGATTTGCATCAATAAACTAAACATCATAATGTGCAAGACGATGTAAGTGAGCGCACAAACAAAACAGTCAAGGATTAACAAGGTGTGACTAACCACAACAAAAATATGCCATACAGAAAAAGAAAACTAATCTAAAACTGAACTAAAAATAGCTATTTAATCTACTCTTGGAGATATAATATATTGAGTCTGTTTATAATTTTTAGAACAGGCTCAGACCTTGATGGATCATCCACCTCAGTCACAACTTCCTCATCATCAGCAGCACAGCATGTGGCTGTAGTGGCCAGATGGTTAAGAAGGTCATTAGTGGTGTTGAGCAGATGCTCACTCATTCTACACAGTCAAAAAAAACAAAACAAACAAAAATCTGACATGTTAAAAAAAAACATTGCATGTACACCTTTATGAGAAAAAAAAACCTTACTTTTGTTTCATAAAATTTTTTAGGTTAATTAAAAACACTCCTCTTTTTCTTATATACATTTTAAATCAAATGTAAAATAAAATACAATCTGTAATAGTATCAATAGTAAAGAGAGTGCACATCATAAGAATTTGTGTAATGTCTTAGTTAGTTACAATACAATAAAACTTTTGTAATGATTAAAAAAAAAACATTGAATTTCAATGAATAAGCAGGTCCTATGAATATATTGTCAAAGCATCTAAAAGTTTGTTTCAGCACTAAAGCTTGCAACTTCATTTAAGAGTTTATCAAAATTAAATGTTTATAACATTTTTACTTCCTAGTGAAACAGTTTTGTAAAACAAGATTTCAACAAAATCTAAGAACAAGTGATTTCATCAAATATGATCATTTGTTAACACATGAGCTGAACAAAGACTGAACTGAATTATTCCACTGGTTCATTGGTTACCTGTGTGTGGACAAGGCTAATACAACCCAGTTCTGTGTGAGACATTTACTGAAAACACTATATTGGTTTAAGGATGCATTGTACAAATGTCTTGCAAAATAATTTGAACAAAATATCACAAGAGAAATTATGTCAAACTATAAAGCATAAAATGTACATAAGTTTATATAAATTTAGAAACTTAACAAAAGTTATTTAATTCTTTTGCTAATTTGCATTACACCACATTGATGAGTAGTCCAGTAGTCTTGATACATTTAACAAGTATTATTATGTCTATAATGTGATTCCTTGAGGTGTAGTGTGACTTGTGAAGCTTTATTGCTAGATTGTAGCTATGGTTTATGACTTTATGTGTAGATTGATGGATACAACTTATGGTGATCCGAAGTAGTCAAGGAGATTTCATGCAATCCTTTTGGACCTTTACTGTAAATTTAGTTGTTTTTTTTAATTCATTCCCCAAAAAGTCATTTCATTGATGTCACTCTCTTAGCTTCAAGTTTTTAATAGTAAGGCAATGTCTTACTTATTCCTATAAAGCATCCAACTTGAGTCAATACTTTAATGTCCCTCATTACATTACATTAATACTTTCCACAAGTAATTATTAAGAGTTAGGTTATTAATTTTGACACAATACTTAACATTATGCTATGTCCATATTAGTGTATAGGCTCATTAGAGATCTAACTTTATCTATATCATAAATCAGATTTTTAAAAAAATAAATAAATATTTAATGGTTTTCAATTAAACCATAGACGCTTTAACAGGTATATAAAATTATACCTAATTTCAATGAGAATTAGACCTGGACCTAGAGTGTGAATCTTCACCATAAGACGAGTGTTCAAGTTCCTTTCTAAATAGTGTTTCTCCATGTGTTTTAAACCACTTGTTATCAACAACAAACCTAGACTAATGCATCTTGACTAATTCTTTAAGGAAAGCTAATTTGGAGGCAAAAACTAAATTGATCATATTAAGAGAAAGTCTTGTATCATGGCATATCCACATTTTTTTTGTGGCTAAATTAATTGGACCTGAGTAAACTGGACTTGAGATTTTTTTGGGGCTTCTGACAACAATTATATGAATTGGAATTAGAAATCTGGGAATAAAACTTTAGTTCTTGATCTACCGATATCCCAATTTTTTTTATTGTAGTAGGTAACCCCAGAGGGAAAAAATGGAACCTCCAAAACCAAATGTCCAGGGTATCCCAGCATCAATGTCCCATGATTATTACTCCACATTGTATGGTCATTTGTCATCCCATTTTTCTAAATTTAGCTATATTAAACGAGGTAATGATTCTAAAAATAAAAAGTCAAGAACTGCTCATCTAATTGAATGAAAAAAGAAAGAAACTTTGTATATGTAGAAAAACAATGATTTCAAGATCTTAAGAAAATGAAGATGTCATTCCACAAACTGACCTAGTTACATGCTGAGCATGATGATGAGAGGAACCAATGACAGAGTTGGCATCACTTGCTCCAATCAACAGGGAAGAACTGCTGTTAGGGTGAGCACTATTAGCTTTACCATTACCAGCATGAGATTCAATCACAGAACTTTCCCCTACAACACTTTTGGCCACAGGCCTAGGACCAGGTCTGTGAGGATTAACGTGAGCAGGAGGGAGGCTCCTAAAGAAAACAAAAACATTAATAAAAACATTGTCTTATCTAATATAATACAGACGTTACTTCAAAAAAGAAGATGATTACGTCCTAAGCGTCATGCATTTAGTCATGCATACTAACCAATGACTTAAATTCTGCCAAGTCACTGGTTTTCCTGGCTAGCTCAGGCAACCCATTCTATGCTCTAATAGCACTAGGGAAGAAGGAGTATTTGTACAAATTTGTCCTAGCATATGGGACAAGGAATGTGCCATTATCTTTGTGTCTTTCAGAGTATTTTATTAAATTTTGTTTTTGTATTTGAAGATTATGGTTCAGTGTTTTATGTATAATTGCTACTTTACTTTTGAGTCTTCTGTCCTGAAGGTTTTCTAAATTTATTGATTTTACTATAGGTGTTACTCTAGTCAAATGTGAATATTCATTTGTTATGAATCTCACTGCTCTATTTTGTGTCTGTTCCAGTTTCTTAATGTTTTCTTGAGTTGAGGGGTCCCAAACGGAGGATGCATATTCTATTATTGGCCTAACCAAGGTTAAATAACATTTTAGTTTTATGTTCTTATTTGATTTATAGAAATTTCTTTTAATAAACCCTAATGCTTTGTTTGATTTTTTAATAGTTTCATTAATATGTGGATTCCACAACAGTTTTTCATTTATTATAACACCTAGGTATTTTGCGTTTTTAGTCTGTGTTACTGGTTTGCCATGAATAAGATAAGTGGAATTAATTTGTTTTAGTTTTTTTGTTACTCTTAACAACTGACATTTTTTTGGGTGGAAAGACATGCTCCAATTTGATTCCCATTTCTGTAATTCATCTAATTCTATTTATAAAATATCTGTGTCTTGTGTTGTTTTTATTGTTCTATATATTATGCAATCGTCTGCAAATAATCTGACTTTTGTTCCTGAAGTAATGCAATTTGGTAAATTATTTATGCAAATTAAAAACAGTAGTGGACCCAAGACTGTTCCTTGAGGTACACCTGAGTTTACTGTTATCGGTGTTGATTTAGAGCCATTTATTATTACAGTTTGTTCTCTCCCTATCAGAAAATCTTTAATCCACTATTTAAATTTTTTAAGCAAACTATGGTGGTGAACTTTGTCAAAAGCCTTGGAAAAATCTAGTAAGATAGCATCTATTTGTTCACTATTATCTAAACCTTTAGAAAAATCATCAATTAGTCCTATTAGTTGTGTTTCACATGATCTATATTTCCTAAAGCCATGTTGGTATGGTGTGAGGACATTTTGTTTGTCTAAGTGGTTTATGATGTTGCTACTTATTATGTGTTCTAGGATTTTACATGTAATGCTGGTAAGTGATACTGGTCTGTAGTTACCTGGGTCAGATTTTTCTCCTTTTTTAAATAGGGGGGTGACATTAGCTTCTTTCCAGTCCTCTGGTACTCTGCCCTGGTTAAGTGAAGCCTGAAAGAGTATTTTGAACACTGGGGCTAGCTCATTGCTTAGTTCTTTGAGTAATCTAGCTGGAATACCATCAGGTCCAGACGCTTTATTTGGTTTGGTGTTGGCTAATAGTTTTTGAATTCCATTTTCTTGTACTACTATATCTTCTATGTTGTCTACTTGGTTCAAATTCAGTAATATGTCTTTGTCTCCTGGGGCTGAGAATGCTGATGCAAAGTATTTGTTTAGGATGTTTGCTTTAGTTTCATTATCATTATGTATTATGTTATGTTCATCTTTTAATGGCGCTATGCCTGTTGTTTCCATTTTCTTAGACTTAATGTATGACCATAGGTTTTTGTTGTTAACTTTAGATATTACATTGTTTATGTATTCACTCTGCAGCTGTCTGCTTACTTTTTGGGTTTAGTGTTTAATTTTTATATACTTTTTGTAAACTCTTTCTGCCTTAGTTTCTTTAAATTTTCTATATAGGTTTTCCTTCTGTTTACAAAGCTTCTTTAGTCTATTATTAAACCAGCATTTATTTATTTTGTTTGATGTGTATTTAGTTGGTATATGATTTTCTGTAATACTTTTAAGATGGTTTTTAATGAAATTCCAGAGGTCATCGACTGGTTGGTTAATGTCTTTTTCTAATAAGAATGTTTGTTGAAAGTTTAATGCAGCCTGGTGTAGTTGTGTTAGGTTACATTTATTCCAGAGTAAGATTTTTCTTTTGGGTTTTGAATTGGCTACTGCTTTTATCTGACTGTGTATTTTTATGATCATTCATAATTTTATCAATATAAAATGCATTATTTTCTTGGATCATCAATTAGAGTTTTTCTTAAAAACTAGCAATGACTGAATATTTTAGCATTTAATAATTAAAAATTATAATTACACTTGTTTTTGATACATTGACCAATTTATAGTTTGAAACAAAGAGCTTACTGTGGTTTATTAGCTGCTGCATCGTCTAGCCCAGCTGGCTCAAGAGAGGCAGTAGGTGGGACAAATACATGAGCTGTACTGGAACTAGTATTATTTCTGCTGGCCTCTATATTATTTTTGTAAATAAGAAAAACAATTAAAAAAAATATGATTACATTTTGTTACATCAGGAGTACAGTGTTTAATAATAATACCAAGAATAGTTTATATTTTACATAACTCAATGTGCAGTAGTTAACATTTTTCATGTAAAACAGCACATACTTATACAGATCTAACAAAACCTTTCAAGTGTAAAGAATACTTCTGTAATGTTTCTAATTAAGCAAGCTCTTTTCTAGCAGACCACTACAAGCTATTTCAACATGAAGACTTTGCCTGGTTAGTTTATTGCAAAGAATGATTCCCCACTGACAATACAAGTCACTAAAATTCACGGAGTTTTCACAGCTATGTGCAGACTATCTTCCCTAGTTTTAGATCATTATAATTAGTAGACCTATACAAACAATACCGGTCGGCAGTTTAGTACTATTACAACAAGGGACTTTAGGTGAAGGAAGGGTGTACATGTCATGTTAGGCTGGTAAAGGTGTTGTCCTTATCAAAATGTTCTAAAATGTCTTCAGTTGAAACAATGAGAGGAAACAAACATTTCTTCGCTGCCTGCAAAAAAAGATAATGGCTGGTGAAATGCTGGCAAGGGCACAGAAATGGGTGAAAGATGAGGTACACACAAGACAGGCCAGCTGATTAACACAGACAACCAATCAAGAGATTGTAATGCCTAGACATGCTGCTTTATTTTTTCCTCCACATTTTTAGGAAGAAATAAGCAAAATTATATATTAATCAAATATTGGGTAAAAATTTGAGGAGTGTGGTCAAATTTATGAGAATCCTGGGAAATTTTTGAAGAATTTAAGGATTTTAGAAGACTTCATTTTTTAGGAAATTTTAGGAGCATTTCAAACCCTGTAAAATGTTTGAAATTTTTATTCTCTGATTTGTTTTATGCTTTATTCATTTTGGAGTCAAGTTTCATTTGATACACTCAAGATAACCCAATGGAAATAAATATTGACATAATCCAAACATTTTTTTTTCTTGACTACTAACTGAAACTACATAATTAAAAAATATAAAATGATGTGTTACCTCCAACTGCTTTATTTCTATGGTCTTCATCTCTTAAAAAAAAAAATAATTCAAAAAGTTCAATAAACTAGATCACTAATACATCTAATACACTACATAAAACACAAAAAAAACATGATGTAATTGAATGTTATAATCTAATCTGATTAAAAGTAGTGCATATGCCCATGCCAAAAAAGAAATTCCTCAAAAGATGCCTACCCTTTCTTTTTTTCCCATGCTGAGACCAATAGTGCTGTTTCTTCTAAGTTATAATTGCAATGATTCAGAGCTATGCGTATAACATCCACATCTGTGTCTGGGAACTCAGTTTTTATTTGGTTAAACGCTGGAAAAAAAAAAAATTCAAATGTTAACATTAACAGTTTAAGTACCAGCTATCTCATTAGAAACGGATTTAAAAAAAAAAATTATACATATATCATGCCTTTATTTACATTTAGCAAATCTACGAATGAGATTTATAAAGCTTTGATTGGTTTGTTTTGACTATTTTTTTTAATTTATGGGTTAAGAGATGTCAGTTTGTGCATTCTAAATTTCACTAATATCTGCCGTCCTTGCCTACTCTTGGTTATTTCTCATAGTTATGAGTTTGAATAGATTTATAGGTACTTTCGAATCTGTACATGAATGTGGCATTTATTGGCACCTCCACAATTGGTTGCTAGAAAAACATACCATACCTATTTGAGGCAAAAGTGGTATTGGTGTTTATTCACCAAGATCTTAGACATGACAGTTGCTCTTTTTAAAATGATCCATGGTGACAAAAATATTTCCATCAAGAATATAAGAAGAGAGATCACAAGAACATGCATGAGGATTGTTTGGGGTCATCTGTCTTTACCCAACTTCATTTCAAGATCCAATGTATTGCAATCTGATTTGATGGAAAAAAATCACATCAAGGAGAAAAAAGCAACTAACACCACTGTCGACTGGATGGACGAAAAGATAGTCCTGGGACATTACGCAGAATGTGAGGTAACTTTATGTATAGAGTGTTATAAGATTTTTCATAAAGGTTAATTTATATACGTTTGTAGCTAACAAAATAGATTGTTAAGTTATTGATCTACCCCATATTGTTACTTATTGAGAATTTCGCTATGCTTAAGTAACAGTGGTTTCAAACAAGATGAACTTATAACTATATATGTAAATATTTTTTAAAATTTCACCAAAATATGTTTATTTAAATCATATTTATTTATTAATATTTAGAAAAATAATTTGCATAGGAAAAAAACTAAATTTGGAACTTAACCAGTTAGGCAATAAAAATCACTTTGGACGGCTTGCAAGTTTTATGAGACTAGTTTTCCCATGAAGTTAATACAAAGAATATATATAAATATTGATTTCATTATTGATCTTTTATGTTATTAGCTTCTAAAAATAAAAAACTGCATCTATCTCTTAAAGTGACCAAACGATATATGCAGTAAAGAAATATAGTTTTAAATGATCTATCAGTGCAATTTACAAACTGACATGAATAACATATTGTTACGAATCCCACTGTCCAGGCTCTCTGCAAACTGCAACATACACCACCAACTTAAAGAACTTGACCTGACAACTCAGGGCTCCGAAGTAACGTAACACTTTAATAGTTGAATAAATAACAACCAATGCTGTACAATTGGCAACACGTAGACTGTACAAATATCTCTATGATGACACCGTACCGCCGTATCAACTCTTGCAATGGCCTCTCCGTCTCGTTCCGGGCTTGCACTTGGTTTAACAGTTCAGGACTGACTTCACACACTAGGCTCGTTGTGTCGGACTGGATCACAGACCAAGATCAAGATGCCGTTCGTCTCAACTGTACTTGATAGTACTCCGCACTGAACAGCCGTAAAGCTCCGTACAGAACCACACCGCTAAACTGTGCTGTAGTCGACCGTGTTCTGAACTCTTGTCGTGAACCTCCTTTCTGAACCGTCTTGACTGCGACACCTCCGTTCTTATATAGGGTACCTACTGGCTTCTCGAACCGGACAGAATGCCGCTTGACGTTTCTAGGTGGTCAGATGACTACAACTCTCGTGACGCTCCTGAGCGCTGTTCACGACGTCGATCCTTCTCGAACCATCATGTTGACACTCGTCTCGGCTGACCGCCGTAACTCGTCACGGTTGACCGCTCGTCTAGCGCTGGCCTGGGGCGATTTGCATCGGCTGACTACACACACACACCACTACCCCCATTTGTGCCACCACCAGGTTTATAACAATATTTATATAATCATATGCTAAATTTTTTGGTTAGATTAGATTACTACAAAAACATGGTTGATTGGTTGATTTTAGTCCTTAATGAATGATCTAAAAAGTCAAAGTAAAATATCAGGGATGTAAAGAATGGCTGAGTGGATAGTCTATGTCTCAGACAGTTTATCTTGAGTCACTAATAAAAGCAAATACTTTTGTCAAATATGTTTCTATTTAACAAAGTTTCTTGCAACATAAAAGTAAAGTTCCCCTTTCAGACCTTGTGGTCTATAGGGCAGATGATGTAAAGGTCATTTGGTTCTATGGCCTACGGTTAACAAGGGTGTCACATGGCCAGCACAACACTCTTTTTCCAACATATCAGACAAAAAATTGCAGGTGAGGTCCTGAAGGAAAAATAGATATTTCAGAACACTTTGTTCAAAGTTTAATTAGTTCTGAATGTAGAAAAATGTGGTAACAACTTAGGCTTTAAAAAAATTTAAACAGAATTATGTTCTTAATGTCAGATTAGAACCACTATGAACTATTAAGAATAATTAAACTGTCTATAGATCATCTATGAAGACATCAAGAAACAAAGTAGTTGAACTTACCTCTTGTCTTTTCAGCCTCAGAGATTTCTTTCGCAGCTGTAGGCTGCGGCGCTTGTTTCTTTTTGGTCTGTGCATGATGGGGTGATGCAGTTCTGACCTGCTTCTTGGGTGATGGGTTGGCTGGTGTGCGTTTTGGTGTGGGCAAGTGTGAGCTTGAGCTGCTGGCACCATTAGTTGAGGTGTAACGTTTGGGTGTTGTAGAACCTGTTGCAGAGCTTAAATTGGTTTTAGTGGAGCACATATCTTTAAGCTGTTCTCTTGCTTCACGTTCATTGTTATGACACCTGCATACACACTAATATTGACTACTCAGAAACACACACACACAAAGATATCAAAATCAACAACTACAAAGTATAAATGACGATGTACCACACAGTGAACAAGTGATTTTAAAATGAAAGATGTTGCTTTTCATTATAGGTGCAAGAAATACATCATTGAAACCTAAATATTTATGAGTTGAAATTGTAATCTAGGCAACCAAAGTTGGACAGCAAAAGCTCTCATCTTATGGATTTCCAAGCTTTAGCATTCATTTTGGAAGTTCACAAACAAAATCCTTTATCTTTTATTGTCAATATATATTTAAGCCACCAGTTTCAAATCCCTGTTCAAACTAGAACAATTAAAGATTACTTACAGCATCAAAATGTCTGCTACAATTTCCTTTGGTAATTGTGGAAACTCTGTCTGAAGTTTGCCTGCTGCTGCCATATTTAGTTCATTAGTAAATGTTGATTCCTTAAAAAAATATATATATAAACATATATCTATAACAGAAACTTAAGAGCTCAAATCTTAGTAAAACTTATTAATAAAAACTAGAATAATTAATAATACTATAAAAGTACAAAATAATAATCTAATACCACAGTTTTCAAGAAATACAATGTTTAATAAAAATAAAAAAAGATTATAATACAATATAAACTGAACTAAAAGAAGGTCTATGTATTAATATTTAATATAATCAAAATGTCATTAAAGCTTATTTTTAATATGTGTATACATTACTCACATAAAAAAATGTCATATGGAAAGGTGACAAGAGTTAAAGATAGTAATAAAAAAAAGAAGTTGCCTATTGAAATGTAATCTAATAATGATAATATTAAATAAAAAGAATATCAGCAAGTTTGTTAAGAATCCCTTGCAATATAATACAGATTAGGAACAAATAATAATAAATAATCAATTACTGTTTCTTAGGTGTTGCAGGAACTTTTCACCCACCTATCTATTATACACTACAATACTTTTCTTTTATACCAAGTGAATATGAAAGTCATAGTAATATGAGAGTAGTGCACATGTGATCTAACAATCAACATGGCTGATTATGACCAATTCAAAGCTGTATCACTATGACTTCTTTGACCTGTTAAATGAAGCTCTCAAAACAATACACACCAGCAAATTTACCAACTTGGTTTGAATTGAAACTTGTCAAAATTAGGTCAATGTTATCTTCACTGAGCTTATCAAGACAACATTTTTGTTTTTTTCTGATGTTAACTGTTTCAAATGTTATTATTGTAAAAATCAACTATCATTGACTGTTCTTGCTAAAAAGCAAAGGTATATAAAAAGAATTTTGAAAGGATTATAATCAAACCAAATTTTTAAAATCCTATTTAAAAGATTAAGTGCTTTAATCAATTAAATTGTTGAACATTTTTTTAAACAATAATAATAGTGATACATTTTTGTAAAAAAGGAAATTTCAATCAATATTATTTTAAACTAACCTCAAAATATTTATTAATTATGATGCAGCTAAATTTTAGTAGTGCTGTACAATAAAACTTATGATAAGATTTAAGTGATTTAAGTGGAAGCTAAAACTAAATATGATAAAAGTACAATAGCAGTACAAACATAAGCAGATGCTTAAATAGATTGAAAAGTATTTGATATAAGCAGATTATAATTTCTAACATTATGTGGCTTTTGTCTTAAAATAGTATTATGTGAAAATAAAATAATTTTATCTGATATTTACACTTCTAATTGACCGGCTATCACCGGAGATCTTTGCATGAGTGCTATGATTGAAGTCTTGAAGAGGAACTGATACATCACCTTCTATTTCCATGTCTCCTCTTATCTGCCCAAGTGACTGAAACTGCCAAATGATCATATTCATGGGATAGACAATGAGAACAGAGACACCCAACCAAGATAATAGAATGCATGAAAGTATTTTAAAATAATTCCGTAAATAGTTAAATAGAACAATTAAATTAAATTATGTTTTTTTTTTATAATTTAAACAACAATTAGAAAAAACACATAACTACAGTCTTACAGAAGAAGCAAACGGAGTATTCAAATTAAAACAAAAACAGGAATGTATAAAAGTGTACATATAAATAATTCTTTTTATCAATTTTATATGGTATATATTACAGTTAAATAAAAGAAAATCAAACTGCAATTTATTTAAGAGTTCAAACTTTAGTAATCACATGTTTTTGTTATCAACATTTATTTCAAGCAGTTATATTGAGCTGTGAATAAGGTCATTCAACGAAAGCAGATTTGTGAACTTTTATTAGCTTCATTTGCACCACAGAAGTATGTTGTTAGTTAACTATATTAATAAACAATAATAGAAAGATTCATTATTATTGTTGAAGGCTTATACAATGATTAGCAGCCTGAGAGATACATTTTAATAAGTGCGGAAACAAAATCTAAAAGTAGAGACAGTGGATTAAAACTTAATAAATGACCATTTTTTGGAGGTGGAAAATATTTTTTTTAAATCTCATTATTTCATTTTTTTTCAAAATGCCATATTTTTAATCAATTAAATCAATTAAAGATACTTAAATGACATTCTTTTCACAAAACTTATATCAACTCACTCTGTCTGGTAAAAGTTCGTAAAAATTTGTACATGTTATTTCTCCCATGCCCATTCTCAGATTGAGTTGAAACTTTGCACAATTATTCAATGGCATAGACAATACATGAATCGATAAAAAAAAATTAGTCAATTAATTATTTTTTTTATACAAGGAAAATGAATCCTTCAGTATTCACAGCTATGGCTAAATATTTAGGGTTTTGTTCCCTAAGATAATTTTACATGTTCTTTCTACAAAAACCATTCCCGAATAAAGCTGAAATTTTAAACACTTATTTATTGCACCTAACAAAACATTAATCTTATTAAAACTCAACCGATTAGTCAATAAATTATTGGTTAGTAATTATTTAGTTTGATATTGAATAAGGGAAATAACTTCTACATTTTTAGAGATATAATTGTAAGTGCAGAATTCTACCTTTGGAAAAGCTTTTTTTTTTTTTTTAAATAAAAGGGATTTTTTAAATATTTTGCTTGTTTTAAATTAGAAATCTGCTTTTATGACTTAAGTATTGATTGGTGAGTATTTATAGCACTAAAATATATACATTTCTATATAATTTCAAGAATAAGAGGTGCAATAAAAATCATGATGTTATTGAGCATGCAGTTATGTATATACACTTGTTTTAATCAAGACTAAAATTCTATATTTTTACAAAACAAATGTCAAAAGCCACCTCACAGCACAAAAACATTGTTTTAGAAAAGAAAAGAATTAAACAACAACAACAACAAAAAAAAAGAAACTTGAAGCTTTACATCTAGAACCAACAAACAGTGACATAGAAAGTAATAAACTGTTCAGAGAATTTTGAAACATCTTACAGCTGCTTTTGAAAGATTTGGATTAGGTGGCTGCGCCTGGGGAAATCTCGGATCTTCCCACTGTGTAGTACGTGTCTGATGGTTGATGAAAAAACTGAAAATGGAATTTTTAAAATTAAGTAATTAATCATTACAAGCTAACTGGTTAACAAACAAAATATGCATTGCTATTCATTTATAAATTCTGTCCTGCAAGAAAGTACAAACATATTAAACATAAATGAACAGCAGCACCAAGTTTTTAAATGAGAGAAAGTAGTGAATTGAATGTGGTGAAAATAAGGGACTGTGTTGACCAAGGCTTGAACCAGTGACCCCAGAAATGACAACACCTCTAGCAATTATGCACTAAGCGAACTTAACCTCTCGACCATTGGAATGTCAAAAAAATAATTTTTCTGGTCCAGAGTCGTTCACTCATATGCAAATTAATACCCCAGTGTTCAATAGTCACATGCCCTAACTAGCCCCGCCACTCACCTAACCACATCGGCTTTCACCAACAACTTCAATAGAGCTGAGACAGACAGTCGTTAGGCATGTATTAGACAAACAATAGCTCTATTTAATTGTGTATCTCTCATAATGACAAGTGGATAACATAAATACACTACATATAAAAACTTCAGTGAGTATGAGTAATTAAGCTGTGTACGTAAATATAGATGCGAAGCTAGGTGCTGAAACAAATGATACAAACATATTAAACATAAATGAACAGCAACACCAGGGACAAAATTTTCAAATGAGAGAAAAAAGTGAATTGAATGCAATGAAAATAAGGGACTTCACCGACCAAGGCTTGAACCAGTGACCAATAAAGTGTAGTAGACAATATCTGGCTGAACTCAGCTTCAGGCAAAATTTAATTCCAGCTCTGGTTAAGTGTTTAATTTAAATGGATAAACTCCCATAACATTTTTTAAAGTAACTGTGGAATGCATGATGGTGTCAATAATGAATAAGTTATATTATTATCTGTGACCCAGAGGGTGATTATTTTATACTTAAAAATCAAAATTACTCAAATATAATAAAACTTTGATTAAATTTTTACTTTAATAAAGTGTAGCCTAAAACATCTAATCATAACATATTTTAAAACCTCTAGAGACTATATTGAAGACTTGGTGGCTGAGCAGAAAAGTGCTTGACTTCCAGGGTCCCAGGTTTCGAATCCTGGTGAAGGCTGGGATTTTTATTTCTGGATATTTGGGTGCCTCTGAGTCCAACCAGCTCTAATGGGTACCTGATATTATTTAGGGAAAAGTAATGACGGTTGGTCGTTGTGCTGGCCACATGACAACCTCATTAACCGTGGGCCACAAAAACAGATGACCTTTACATCATCAGCCATATAGAAATAGATCACAAGGTCTGAAAGGGGAACTTTACTTTATTTTTAGAGACTATATATTCATTGATTATAGATCTTTAATTAGGTGTAACCTAAAACATTGTTATCTAATTAAAAGTAATGAGGACGTACTTTAAAATCTCTAGACGACTAGAATTTTTCTAGATCAACTGTAAAGTTGAGACTGTAATTAGTTTAATAAAAACTTACTAAGCTCTTTTACTTGGATCAAATCTAGCTTCCCATCCTAATGGTAAGGGTGGAATCCAGACAGCTTTAGAACTTGCCATTTCTTAGAATTTCTAAACGTAAAGTTAGAGTAAAAACTCATGTTAGTCTTAAAAAAAACAATACTATATAGATACTATCTAGACCCTATACTGGATTCTAGATCTAGACTACATTCCAGATGTAGATAATAATTAATATATCTAGGTCTAGACTAAATCTGTGAAAATCTCTACTACTAAGAGTCTCTAGACCTGCTAATAACAGTAAAAAAAAATAAAAAATCTATGGACATATTATTACAAGGTCGAGATCCGCAGGGCTTGCAAAGATCTTCCTTCAGGATTAGTACCAGGAAAAAGAAAGGCAGACAGAGAAAGCGATGGGAAGACAACATAAAGGAATGGATGGGCCTGCCATTGAGGGAGACTTTGTCCAAGTCAATGACAGAATGAATGGAGAAGGATGGTCAACAGATCTTATATAGTGCTGCAACAGTCCCACAGACTAAGGGATGGATAAGATAGATCCATAGATCTAGCAATCTAAGAAATAGTAGTCTATAAAGATGAAGCCTATTCTAGACTCTTATCTCTAGAATCTATTTTCTAAAGTACAAAGTCTAAAGAGTAGAATCGACTGACTAGTCAGTCACTAGTCTATAGTAGACTATAGATCTTTACTTACTAGATCTTTATTGACTATATTAACATAATTATATTTATAGAATATAGCACAGAGTAATAAAATAGAGAAGTATCAGTAGACTATTGAGTCTAGATAGAATAGAAATTAGAATAATAAGATAATTAAGAGATCTAGAATCTAGCCATTTTCATATCTATCATTATGATTATCATTCTATGATTATAATTTTAATATTACAGATTAGATCTACACTTCTGACCTCAGAATATATAATATATGTATTAAATATATATCTAATCATTTAGATCTAGATCTAATTACTCTAGTCTCTTCAGCTTAGAATTTTAGTTTTACTTTTAGAAACTAAATTCTACTGAGTACTCCTTTGCCAGCCTAGCTTTCACCTTACCCCCCCCCCCCCCCCCTTGCCCTTAGACTAGTTTTTAAGACATGACAGTCAAATTATTATTATAGCTTTTATATAGCGCTATTTTCATGCTTATAGCATGCTCAGAGCACTTTGGTCCGATCTCATTTGTGGACCGGTGGGGGGGGGGGGGGGGGGTGTGTGTATATAGGAGTTGGTATTTTGTGCTGCCTTTAGGCGCTCAGTAAACACAACTCTGCCCGAGTCGGGTGTCGAACCTCGAGCCCCCTTCTAGGTAGCCAAGCCAAGCCAAGTTCAAGCGCACTTAGCCTCTCGACCACGAAATGACTCTAAGTCACAGTAGTGATGAGTAGTGCCTTAGACTCATTCTAGCCTCTAGTCTAGCTGCTAGCTACTTTAGACTATCTATTACCGTTTAGTAGATCTAGATACTAGAGATCTAAATCTAATTATTCTAATACTAGGTCTAACTAGGTCTATTTTAGTTTAGCAGATTATAAGATTAAGAATTCTCTATTAAGAAACACGTCGCTTTTTTGTTTATAATTAATTTGTTTTTATGTTTGGAGCTAAAAACGATGTTTCGGGACAGTGCATGTCCAATTTAAGATAAGTTCCTGTATTTTTGTTCCGCTTTTCCAAAGCAGATGGCAGTTTTTTAGATTCTCTGTAACCAAGTATGTAAAGCTATTGTTTTAACCTCCCCTGGCAATTCATACCCATATAAGGGATGAAGGCTATATTATTAGCCTGTTTGATCGTAGGCTGGTGGATATATCAAAATAAGATTCCAAACATCTTTAGAAAGACATTCCAATCACATTCATACTGTTAGCTGTTAAATAAAATTAAAAAAGGAGGTGTTTCAACGATAATAATGAATTTAACACATTCTCCTACAGTGCACAAGGCAAAATCGTAATAAGAAATATTATTGGGATTAATAAATCTATGATTTTTCAATGAATAAACGTGACCTAGATATCTAGAATATATAACTTATGAATGAAAGAAAAAAAGCGGGCTGCTAATTTGAAGCCAGAGACCATGCCCACTGCAGGTGATCACGCCAGGCAAGCGCTGGTGGTGAGGAGAGGTATACACTAAACGTGTAGTGTCACAACCTATCACACAGGCAGTGGAGGGAAGGGGGAGAGAGTCATGAAAAGACAAAGAAAAGCATCTATGGGAGGGAGGGGATGTTAAGGTGTAATAAAACGAATATCCAAATTATGAGTCCTTGGATGGGAATTAAAAGAAAGAGACAGAGAATAGGCCTACATGTAGCCTAGTTGAAAATATCATGTTTATTAAATTATAATAATTAATGTATAATTTTTAATTAACACAGATATAATTTATTAGCAATAACATTGTGATGTTTCTTAACCGTGCTCAATGTGCGCTAAAGGAGAAAACACAAAAACTCTGTTTATTATAGGAGCATGAAGTGACCTAATTTATTTTAAAATAAAATCTTGACTATGAGTGGTAATTCAAAGAAACACAGCTATTTTTATAGTCCGTTAGTTGCAGAATAAGAATCTGCTTTCATTTTTTTTGTAAGTTAAACCATCACCAAATAAAAAAATAAAAATTTGACCTAGTTCCCGAATACGGTGTGCCTATTATAAGAATCTACTATAAATACTACCAGTAATTCACTGACTAATTGAGTAATTCTGTCAGTACTGACTACAGATCTAGATTCTAAATTAAAATCTGGATCCTGGCCGAGAAGCTCTAAATAAAACAATAGATATATTCTATTATATAATCTAGAGTCTAAAGGATTATCATTATTTATTTTATTATAGATTTAGAATAGAATTAGATCTAGATCTAGAATTACACTCCAGATCTTAATCAAAATATTATTATGATGGATGTCATCAAAACAAAGGCCAGATTTTTTGTGTGGCTTTATGTTTTTGTAAATTAGGCGTTGGTCTAGGATCTCGATCTCGAACTAAAAAAAATAATATCTTTGGATCTAAATATATTGTTTGCATATTTCTTAATTAATTAGTGCTAGAATAATGCTACATGTTTATTAAAGTAATTAACGGTATAGACTGTAGATTTACTTATTGTATATAAAATAATATAATCACTGTCATTTGCTTAAAATAAAGTTTGAGGCACATATCGTGTTAGTAGCTCTAAAAACATGGATTTAAAATCTAGTTAGATTACTATCTAGATCAACTCTACTAGATCTAGAATCTTATTATAGTGACCGATGATTCAAAAATTAATAACATGTTTACCTTTAAGGATGAAAAGCCACAGCCTGACCCTATATTTGAATATGATGCAGCATTGCACGAGAATGGAGTTCCTCTCGTAATTGATAATGGTTGGAGTCACTATAATCAATAATAATCTAACTATAATTTACTATAAAATCTATTAATTATAGTTATAAATATACTATAGTATTATAGTACATTAATTATTACTATTACTACTTACACTTGCTGTGACTTAATTAATTATTAATATAAATATACTCATACTCTCTATACTGACTATACTATTAAATACTATTATTTATAATATTATTATTATTTACTAGTCTAAGGAAAAGTTAACTAAGTAAGTAGTACAGCAAAGATTGAACCAGAATCTAAAATCTAAATCTAGACTAGTTGATCTAGAATTAATCTAGTTAATTCTAGTTCTAGAAAAAAATCTAGATTATTGGCATCATGGGAAATGAAAAGGCAGGTTCATCTATGCACAACCAGATAGACCTGTTAACTACCTCACCCTAAGGTCAATGTTAGTCAACAATCACAAAGAGGAGTGGCTCAACCAATGGGCATCAGGAAACACAGGCAGAGCTATGTAGAAAGAAATGACTACACCTAACAAACTGGACAGTATTAACTTCCTCCCCCGCAAAGAACAATCTACAATCTTCCAACTAAGAACAGGACACACACCATTATTAAATTACCACCTGAACAAAATAAACTCCACACAACTCCCCCTTTGCAGACACTGCGCCCACCCCTTTGAAACCGTAAACCATATCCTCTTTGAATGCCCCTCCCTAATCCACCTTAGGCAGACCCTACTTCCACTACAGCCCAACATAACCAACACCGTGTACGGCAGTGCTGAACAACTGAAGAAAACAGCACACTTTTTTTCCTTGGCACAGTCTGCAAAAGAGCTCACAGCTCAGCAGCAATAAAGCTGGCTAGAAGAATAAGAAGAATCATTATTATTCTAGATCTAGCATTCTAGCTAGATTGCTAGATACATCATTTAAACTAGTTTTTTTTTTTTCATTAGTTTGAGGTGTTTGTAAAATGTTTTACATGCTTTGGATGTTCCTTCAAAGCTGAAGGACAAAGGGGGATGGGAGCGGGCAGGGTTTGATAATCCAAATGACAGTCCAGCGTGCAAACTGCACGACCAGGCAGCCATCCGTAGTGACAGGTGAACACTTGTTCTCCCCCCCCCCCCCCCCCCCCCTCTTGTTTTTTCGTGGGGTGACTATCCGCAGAAATAAGAGTGAATTTTTTCCTATACTTACTTCATTTGTCCAAACTGTTGAGGGAAGAAGAGAATTATAGATAAAGTTAGATTTTTTGTTTTGAGTGTTTATGTATTTTATGCAATATTTTCTTTAATGTTCAAAGCAAAAATAAACATTATTAGTACATTTTTAGTATCTAAAAAACAACAAAACACTCAATCAATTATAAATATATGCTTATTAAACATTATTGATAAGAAAATGATTTTTTTTTTGCCGAATTACTTCCCTTTCCCCACAAAAAAAAAATAAGTATGCTCTCCCCTGCCACTGTTAACTCTAATCATTGCATTGACTTTGCCTAAAGTTTGAACAATCACTGTGACATTTGTATGGCAAGTAGTCTTTTTTTTTTTTTCTTTTGCACACTTGGTAGTTTACCTCTTGCTTGACCTGAAAATACATGAAATGAAAGAATTGGATTCTCAAAACATTTTAAAATGCATTTTGTCTGATATGGTTTACAAGGCGTTCGATATTGTCAGGGGGAAAAAAATTGTCTGATGCAGTTTACACTGTCATACCTACACCACCCATGTTTAACATCAGATTTTGTTTTACTATGCATGTTGAAACTTGGCAACAGATTTAATTTTATAGACCAATGAATGACGAGTTTATAGATGTTTTCATTTTATTCTAGATCTAACCAATACAGAGAGAGTGTGACATAATGAGGAAATAACTATTCTTGATAACTTGTAAAGACAGGAGTGATTCCCCTTACGTAGTTTATAAAAGGCCTTGCAAACTGTGCTTAGTTGCCACTTGCTCCTGAGTTACCAGCTTGACCACTTGACCTGTGTTGTGAATAGTATTTTTTCTGTTAGTGGTCGTGTGTCATGGGGTACTCGTAGAAGTGTGCCTTGCTCTGGAGATCTTTGGACTAAGTATATCTTTAGTATCATTGTATTTTATATAATGTATTTATTTGTAGATATAGCCTCAAATGATTTCCAGGCAGTATATCTTTACCCTGATGTTCTGCATCCTGGGGTACTCCCAAACGGGACATATTTTTGTAACCTTTCTCTGAGGGATTCAACCTGTATTGAATCATCAGATGGACTTTACATATTTTTATAGCCTTGTCTCTGAGGGATTCAACCTGTATTGAATCATCAGATGGGCTTTACCAAACGGATGTCTATAGGTGGGATTCTATGAAGCTTGTATGCTCATAGGTTTCTCTGAAGCCTATAGTTCATCATGACCCTTTTGTTTGTTTTTTGGCTAAAAGTGGCTAGTGTCAGCCTGAAGCCTGTAACCCCAGAATGGTCAAAAGTGGTCATGTGTTGACCTGAGGCCTGTGACCTTTATTTTTGATAACCAGAATGTGACGATAATGTAACATATGACAAGGGCTGTGTGCCATATTATTTTTGAGTATCTTTTGTTTACTTTTTGTTGTGTCGGCCTGTGAGTTGATGGCCATGTATTTACACATTTATTTTACTCATGTAAATAAACTTTGTACATA
Source organism: Biomphalaria pfeifferi (assembly GCA_030265305.1). NCBI lineage: Eukaryota > Metazoa > Mollusca > Gastropoda > Planorbidae > Biomphalaria > Biomphalaria pfeifferi. The sequence continues at coordinate 4,464,318 of JASAOG010000013.1, forward strand.
TGTTTACCTGCAACTTTGTAAAGTCTTTTGTTGCATACATTAGTTAATTGTATACCTGGAGGTTACACTTAATAACCTAGGCAGTACAAGAAGGGACCAGTACACCTCTGGACGAACGTGCCAGCAATTTTTTAACACTGACCTTTTGATCTAAATACCTGAATCTAGCTATAATTCTAATTGAATATTTTTAGCTATACCCACTAATAGGTAAATTAATTGATCAAAATTTTTTTATATTGAGTGGGGTGCTCTTTTAGAATCAATCCCCATTAATATGTAACATGGGGTACTCTTACAAGCAACCTCATTTCATTTGTAACATGGAGGCTCGTCCTTTCATTTGTAACAGAGAGCTATAACTATTCAAACATGAAATATCACCTTGATTCGGATTAACTTGTTCAATAAAGCAGCTTTACTCTAGATGTTGAAAAATATATATATTTCCTTCTATCAAAGCCTTTGTCTCTGAAAAATACAAGCATAACTAAGCACACTTCATAATAACAAAAATAAATTAAAAAGACACTTATTTCTATATGAAGGTGCTGTGACTGAGTGGTAAAGCATCAGGTTTCTGAACCTGAGGTCCTAGGTTCAAATCCTGGTGAATAATGGGTACAAGTAAAGGCGCTTGGTCGTGCTGGCCACTATGACACCCTAATTAACAGTGGGCCACAGAAACAAATGACCGTTACATCATCTGGCCTGTAAATCACAAGGTCTGAAAGGGGAACTTTACTTTTAGTTTTATACATGGTATATATTTATATTAGATATAGATATATGTTTAAAATACAGTACATCTTGTAGGGAGCTTTCATTAAGCTTGTTTCAAAAGCATTATCATAATTGCGCATATAGCAGTGTTTGGTTTTATGCATTAAATCATAGTAGCAGTTTTGTCTTACATGTGTCCTTTTGAGTTAATTTTTTCAGCCCACAAAGAGTATTTATACAGCGTAAAATTACAGATTTTATATTTCATAATGGATAATTCATAGAAAATGTTAATTCAGTCATAAAATTGTACCAAATCAGACACATCATTTTAATCTGAATGCCAGGCTTCTAAGATTACTGAAACATACTCTATACTACTAGAGCGAATGTTTTAAACATGTACCAAATTAAAATGTTATTATGACTTGTGTGACACACAGTTCACACTCATTTTTTACATGATTCATATTTCTGTATTAGTGTATTATATAATGATATAAATGTTAAAAAGGCAAGAAGAGGGACTGTTGTGGTATTGATTTTTTTTTCTTGTATTCTTTAATGTAGAATTAACAATGTATTTTGTTGTTTCCAGGAACGTATCAATGCAGAGCTGGATGGGCATCCTCAAAAGCACCCAACCTTCTATTTAAAAATGTCACTGCTAAACAAAAGGGAAAAAAGAGCCAAAATGTAATTCTACTTTTCATGTAACATTTTTGTAAAAAATAGTTTGTGTTCATTACTTTAGTGGCATTGACAATCTTAGTCAAATGTAAAAATGTCCTCTTATAACTGAATGCAGCATTGTGTTAACTGTTTGCTCAGTATTCTGTCATAGTTTCTGTTTTCTTGAGACAGGAGGAACACCCAATTTATAAATTACCAGTTTTTTAGCATAATCATAAACATATGACAAATTTCATGTTTGAATATGCTGCAGTTTGAAATTTTAATGTCTTTAGCTCTTACTTGGAGTCATTAAATTCACCTAACTCACATGGTCTTACATCATTTGGCATAGATATATTTATATATAAGAGATGTCAATTTTTGTACTGGCTAAACTAGGCCTTTGTAAATTATTATTCATTTTAGTTTGCTTCTTAATTTGGACCTAAAAAATACTCTCTTAAGATTTGTCCACCAAATAACTATCCTGATTAACTTCTTCGTTAATGTAATCTATATATATCTGAAAGCATACTTTATGTATATTGCCTACTTAACTGTTGCAATGATTTTTTTTTCTGCCACTTGCACATATGGTTAGGAAACTGAAACTCTCATTGGCAATGACATCACAAGTATGGAAGTGGCTAAGTGGATTCTTCGATCTCAATTTGACAGAAATATAGTGACACTCTTTGATATACAGGTACAACAAACACTTTACTTTAATTGCCATCTAAACTTATTTGCAAAACAATTAGATTAAAGAAATCTAAGTACATAAACAATTTAGAAGAAAGTGAAAAAAAATAATTTTAAAAGAACGGAAAGGATTTGAAACAATATACAGGCATTTTTTTAAGGTTTTCAAAAGCTCTTTTATCATTTGTAATATAGAATCATTGGATAAAAAAAATGATTAAATGGTTTTAATTTAATTATTATAAATCCTGTAGTTTTTTGGCTTGTTATTTTTTAATGTCTTCATTTCACATTTTTTGTTTTTAAAATGATTTTTCGATGGTTATTCTCATTCTTATGTTCACATCTATGTTGATTGTTTGAAGGATGGATGAAAAACCTATAGATCTATAAAAAAACAAAACAATGTCTACAGCTCTGACCCTGAATTCACAGAGGAGGTTTAGGCTCTGAATGAAAATGTGTCTCATCTATAACAATTATTATGTACTGGTTGAAACAAAAAAAAAAAAAGAAATGAAGTATTGAATGTTATATTAAAACCTTTCACTTTTCCGATCATGATATTTTATTTACTAACAGGAGCAGACTTTTGATTATCTTCTCTCCCACTTGGGCATCTCAACAGAAGGATGTGTAGATCATCCCATTGTGTTGACAGAAGCTGTTTGTAATCCCAACTATACAAGACAATGTAAATACTTTGGATTATAACCTATGTACAAGTTTGTTAAAATTGTATTATTTAGAGACAAGTTCTAGTGCCTGTCAAGTTGAAATAAACATCTGTTCAGAAAATGCATAAGCCACTTAGCTACCTATCAAGGGGGCTGAGGGGGATTCAAATCCTGTTGTAGACCAGGAATTTCAAATTGAGATTTAACTTAGTTGTGTTAACTGAGCGTCCAAAGTAGCACAGAAACCTTTTCTCAGATACCCCCCTCGACAAAAGAGACTTGACTGAGCATGCTATAGTATGAAAGGTGTAGTATACAAAATGGGATTTCACAGATAGTCCAGTTTATAAAGTCTTTTTTGGTTGGCTTATGTTGTACATTGAACTCTTCATAGTTTCTTTCCTTGAATTGAAGAACTCATTTTTTTTCTCTTATCTATTGTCTCATTTCCTATCATTGGAGAAAGTATACACAGCAGCACTGTCTTATTAGTAACACAGATTAAAGAGAAAATCCATTTAATGTTTGTACATAAAAGAACTCAATTTATTGTCAACCCAGGACCTGAATATAAATCATCTCCTTTTATTGTTTATGAAATTACTAGCTAAAGCTAATGTTACTGACAAGATATACCTTGGGAGAGTTCTATTGTTTATTCATATTTTACTTTTTGGTCAAAATATTAAACATGCAATTTTCATAAAAGAAATATCATGATTTATTTTTTTAGTGATGAATGAATTGTTATTTGAATGTTATCACATACCACAAGTAGCCTATGGAGTCGACTCTCTCTTTAGTTTGTACTACAACCATCCTTCTCCAGGTAACACTGATTTCTCTTTACAGTTTTGTGTTCAAAGATACTTTCAACAGATATTATTTTAAATAATTCTCTTAAAGATGGAGTTTTAAAAAAATCTTTGTTTGATTATTTTGACATCACTGTCTTATATGAACATAAAATTAAGAAGAGAAATGATTTTCTTTATTTTGAAACTCACTTTCTTTTTTTTGAAACTCACAACAGCTAAGATGGTTTACTTTAATAGTCCACTTGGATTTGTCAAGGTTTGGAATGTAAAAAAAAATATTAATCATAATTTTTTATTTTCATATTTTAAACCAATTTCAGAATTTCTTTACTTTTGAAATCTACTCACATCAATTATAGATATTGTCTCTTTGACATAAGGCTCGATCTATTTTTGCTTCCACAGAAACAGCAGATGCTCTTATTGTGGACTGTGGTTACCAAGCAACCCATGTAGTGCCTGTTATAGGTGGTAGAATATACCCAGAACAATGTCGCAGAATCAACATAGGGGGTGGCTACATAGATTGGTTTCTCCAAAGAATCTTACAGCTTAAATATCCCGGACATGTCAATGCTATCACTATTAACAGAGTAGAAGTAAGAAGGGCTCATTCTATGAATGGAAATATTTTAATGCCTAATGCAGATGTTCATGTCAAAAGTTCCTTTTTGAAATATTTTATAAAATATTACTACAATATGCATACTTAATTTTAAAATAAAAGGCATGCTTTTGAAAGAGCTTAAGTAATTATTAGACCTATCTCAGCAAGATAAAAAAAATTCTATTTTTTTCTAATAGAACAGACTGCATAACACACACTGCCTTTTTAGCTGCCCCCGAAAGGGGAATAGACGCTGTCCATTCCGCTTAGATCTCGTAAACTAGAAAAGAAATTGAAAATTGGACATCATGATATTTTAGACCTTTCAAAGTTTTGATGCAACCAAAAGGGTACATTTTCACAAAAAACAAAACTAGATGTTGTGCTTATTTCAAGCATGATTTACTTGATTGTATTTAAGATCTAAACATGACAGACAAGATAGATGGACAAACACATAGCACACAGATAAAAGCTATTTCCTTTTAGGGTTGCTAAAAATGATTTTTAATTATTATATTATTCATTTACATGTGTATAATATAAGTTATTTTTGTTTAATTATAGATGTTTGAAACATCACTGTCATTCATCTAATGTCATATCTATAGTAGGCATCTAAGCATTTGTGTGTTTTAATTTAATATTGAAGTACAATTTCCCTTTTTAATCTTGTTTTGTTCTAATGCAACGAATGTTTCATTTACACAATTCAAATATTTCTTAATGGGGAAAATTTAAACAAAAATGTTAACATTTCAGCTACATTGTGTATCAGTTTTTAAACACAAACACTGTGTGATGTATTACCTTATTTACTGATTATGAAGTATCCAAATATTTTATTTTTTTAAAGGACTATAGAAACTGTAAATAACTATTTCTTATGCCTTTAAAAATTTTTCTTTCTTTATAGGAAATGATAAGAGACCATTGTTACATGGCAACTGACTTCTTAGCAGAACTAAGTTTATGGAATGATAATAACTATTTTGAAGCTAATGTCAGGAAGATGCAACTTCCCCTTGGTCAGGTCAGATTGATATGCATTAACACATTATAATATTGTAATTCTTGCTAAATTATTGCACCATATATTAATTATAAATATTAAAATATTATTTTCCTTAAAGGTAGATTATTGTAATTATTATTAGTTTAGATGTAACATTTTTGGTATCAATTTTTGTTTCCCTAGCAAGCTGCAAGCTCACTACTAACTGCGGAACAACAAAAAGAAAGAAGGAAACAACAAATAGCCAGACTTCAAGAAGTCAACACTAAGAGAAGACTTGACAAGGTATATTATTAAGATGTACACTTGACAAAATTTGTTAGATCTTCTGCACTTTTCCATGATCCTTTGGCACAAAGATGATTTCTTATGTGCAATAGGGAGATGGCTAGAGGAAGCCATACACTAATAATGAAGTTTTATATCATTTAGATGTTAGGATGAAACTGTATTTAGATAATATATTTTTCAAATACTAAAAGTATGGAAAGGTTTTATGCAATAATAAAATTCTGCATGGATATCTTAGTTTTATTTAATAGACGAAGAAAGTCAAACATTACTAAAATGCTGTCTGTTGATTTTCTAGCTTATACAGCATTTGTATTTAATTCAAATTTCTAGCCTAACTACTGGATATCATCTTCAGTTCATATTCTATCATACTTGGAAAAAAATTAAATAAATGAAAGTTAATAATAATATTACCTGTTTATTTTTATTTTAGCATAAATATCTTATATTTTTTAAGACTAGACCAAAAAATAATAATAATAATTGCTTGCAAAAGCTGTATTTAAATTATTGTTGTGGAAGTCTTTTTCAAAGACCATTTTTTAATTTTCTATTAAGAGAAAAAAATTTGACTTCTGTTTTGATTTTTGGCTATGACTAAAAGTAATTTTCCTAGATTACCCAAATGTACATGCACATAATATGCTTTTTAGTCTTGTGTCCTAATAGAATTTTTAAAAACTTTATTCTAGTTACAATCCGATGAAGCAGAACTTCAGAAACTGTTAGAAGTCCAGGAATTGATAGTTACTGGGGATGATGATGCCTTCACTGTAAGTATTGCTGTTTACCTTTATGTTTAGACACTCACTGATGATTATATTTAATTTTAACATGAACATGATGAATGCTTGCTATACAATATAAATGTTTTGATTAAACAGTCAGCCCTGGCTGAGGTTGGTTTAAATAGAGTTGAAGACTTACAGGAAGCCGTGGACAGATTATCTGCTGACATTCAAAGAGCTAAAGCAAAAATTTTAGGTCAAGAACCTGCACCTATTGAACAAGAGGTAAATATAACATTTCTTTGAACAATAGATAGTCATAACATTTCTTTCCTTGAACAATAGGTAGTCATTAAAAAATGTTCTTTTAAACTAGACATTTCTTTTTTTAAACTAGATATTGCTTTTGTTCTCATTGTGTTTTTTTAATGGGAAAACAATTATTTTTCCAATTCTGCCCAGAATAAGGAGCCATCTTTTCCACTGCTAGATATTCCTGATGAAATGTTGACACCTGATCAACTGGCTATTAAAAAACGACAGAAAATTCTCAAAAGTGCAAGGGAAGGAAGAAAGAAAGCTTTAGCTTTACAGAGAGAGAAAAGACAAAAGGTTCTGTATCATTTATTTTATTTGTTTCAAGAGTATTGAGAAGATAAAATCCATTTTTTTACTTACCACGCTGTAATGTTGTTGTTTTTTCAAATGTTTTAGGAATGGGAAGAAGAGAAAAAACTTGAAGAGAGAAGGAGAGTAGATTTTAATGGATGGTTGGCAGAAGTGAGAGCCAAGAGGCAGGTAAATGTTGACCTAACAAAAGTTTACTCAGGAATATTGCATGAGCTCATCAATGATAAAAGTATAAATCTACCTTCAAAATAGTAATATAAAGAAAAAAAAAATGTCTTTCCAGAAAATTTTGGATGCTCGTAATGCAAGAAGACAAAAGAAGTCAGATATGACAAAGAGAAGAACTTATGCAGCTCAACAGAGAATGAGAATAATATCTCAGCTAGCAGCACGTAATGCTTGTTACAGAATTGTTTGCTTTAATTGGTGCATGTATTTATCAATATCATCCAACATTTTAGACAAGTTAAAAAATGTTTTTATTTCATTTCTGTTCTTTTGCAGAGCCCTCCAAAAAGGGAGATAATTTTGGCCAGAATGATGCAGATTGGGATGTGTATAAAGAAATTGTAAGTAGACCACAAAGTAAATTCAATTTTAGTCTTCTCATTCTTCAAGGAATGCATGTGTTCCAATGTCAACCATATCTCTCCACTTCATCTCTCTAACAGAAATTTACATTCTAGTTGTCCCTGGACTCTATACTGTACCACAATAAGTCAAAATGTTTTTCATTCGATTGGTTGTTATGTATTATTATTTGATGGCTTTGAAATATTGCCACTGCAATGTAAGAAAATTGTTTAAAATTTTGATTTTAAAATACAGAATTTTATTTATTAGGATAGATCTTATATTTTTCTTGCATAAATTAAATAAATAAATTATGGCTTTTATATAGTGCTATTTTCATGCTTATAGCATGCTCAGAGCGCTTTGGTCCAATCTCTGTTGTGAGACCAGTGGGGCGGGGGGGGGGGGGGGGGGTAATCTAGGAGAAGGTTTTTCCTTTAGGCGCTCAGTAAACACAACTCTGACCGAGTTGAGTGTCGAACCTCGATCCCCCTTCATAGGTTTAAAGGATTACGGGCACGACATGGCCTAAATTGTGCCGATGTCCCTCAGACCTCACCTTCATAGGTAGCCAAGCCAAGTTCAAGCGCACTTAGCCTCTCGACCATGTTTCCCACATTACATAGAAACAGAAGTGAATTGATAAAAATTCTAACAAAAATAACCTCACTCCTAAAATCTGTCATATGTCTCTTGCTTGTTCTCTCTTCCTTCAAGTTTCACACCCCTATTTATTGCCTCAACTAAGACAGACTTCCTTGTCCTTATATCAAATCTATTGAGCCTACAGAAACTAATTATTTGTGCACCCTCTATAACACTTTGTAACAACAATTATTTTTTCTTATGCTATGCCCATTCTAATTCAAACATGTTTTATTTTTAAAGAATCGTGAAGGTGGTACCAGTGACTCTGAGGCAGAAGAAGAAAAATTGGAAGAACTTGAGACAATGCTAAAAGAACATGATCCTGAGTTTCAAAAGTATTTTTTTTGTTTTTGTTTAATAAATTTAAATATTTTTTTTTAATCCTAAGTTTCTTGTTGACACTTTGAGTAGTAAAATACTTAATACTTTTTCATGTCTTTACTACAGAGATGTTGATTTGGGAGGTTTATCTGGAGAGTTTGATGTTGCTGAGTACTACAGGTTACATTTGGGAGTGGAGAGAATAAGGTCAGCATAATACATTGTTTATTATACAGCAAAATAGTTGAAATAATTAAGGTCACAATTTATCACCTTATTTATGTTTGTTTAGATAATTAAATAAGTATATCTTTGTATAAGGTGAACCTACAACTGTAGGCAGCCAATATCTGTCAGACATTTAGTAATATTCTCATTTTTGAAGATTAAGAAAAATGAAATAGATTTTTTTTAAATGAGCATTTAAAAAATTTAGTACCCCTTTCAGACCTTATAATCTCTGAGGCAGATTAGGTAAAGATCTTTGGCCAATGGTTAAGACGCCAGCACAATGACCAACTGCATTTACTTTTCTACAACTAATGTCAGGTACCCATTACAATTTGGTGAACTCAGGGGCACCCGAAAGTCTAAATCCTAGTCTTCACTGGTATTGGAACCCAAGACCTCTCAGTTTGGAAGCCAAGTGTTTTACCAATCAGCAACCACTCTGAAAATAATCTGCCTAGTTTAAAAGAAATTTAACATATCTTTACCAAACAATGAATGTTGTAGTTTATTTTAATCATAAATATTTCAAGTATTGAAAAGTCTCTTAAATAATAACAAGTATAGAACCTCCTAGTCGGAAATATTCATAACTTTTGCTTTCCAACAGAGTTCCAGAACTTCTGTTCCAGCCGTCAATGCTTGGTCTAGAACAGGCTGGTCTGAGTGAAACTATGGAGTTTATTCTTGGTAGATTGCCAAATAATCTTCAGACTAAAGTTGTTCAGGTTAGTCTGCGTATGTTGTTTTTTTTTTTGCATACATAGAACATATTGACCTAATTTACCTAATTAGTCATTACAAAATAATGCAAAATACCTGCTCTACCTTCTTAACATAGTTTAGGAAACCTAGGACAGTTTAGGGTACTAAGGACAGTAGAAAATAGAACTTTCTTTAACTAGATGGGATGCCCCTGTGGGCATGTTGAGTGACTTCCCTTCATCACTTTACTCTTCCAAGCCTACTTTATTTTGTCTGTTGGTATATTAGTGCTATTGTTTGTTTGTTTTGTGCGTAGTTCATAAAATAAACAGTAAATTCCAAATATCTCTCTTTCTTTGCAAAGATAATGGCATTTTATTCCAACATTCTCGAACTTTATTCCTGATGAGTCTATGTCTTGTATTAACCACTTTTCAGTAAATGTAAGCTTCAAATGTATTGATTCAAGGCCCCCTAACCTAGATATGATTCACTAAGCAAGCTGATGTTTGCAATACGCTGTTCATTTGTTTTTGTACTTTCTGGAACTCTTCTTTTTTTTTTTTTAAACACTTGGTCACTTCAAAACAAACTTTTGAATCATAGTATCATTATCTCCGACATGGTTGTCAAGAACTGCTCTTATTGGAATCATTTCAATTAATTATTCTTGTATCATGAACCTGTCAATATAATAAGTATGTGATCTTAAAATTCACATCTCATATACTCTTTTTCTCTCTCTGCAGCATGTATTCTTGACAGGAGGCAATGCTAACTTTTTTAACTTTAAAGAAAGAATAGACAGAGAACTGCTTCAGATCAGACCATTTCAAAGTACATACAATATTTTTAAAGCAGGTAAATTAGATTTGTGAATTTAGTAGGGGGATACATATTGATAATTATTTCAAACAATAGTTTTTGTAGTAGCTATAGATTTTAATAGAAGTGGCATTGTATAGTTTTATAAAAAAATATCACTCAGTGATATCCAATAATATGTTTTCATAATAAACTTTAGAAGGGGGATACAGTTTTCTCTTTTGGATGTTACTTATGAAAATTGTTTATTTAGCATTTGTATATTACTTTCAATGTTTCAGGCAACCCAAGCTTAGATGCATGGAATGGTGCTAGAAAATTTGCATTATCTCCCTTCCTTGCCAGCAGTTCCATTACCAGGAAGGACTATGAAGAAATGGGTGATGGCTACCTGAGGGAGCATGTAGCATCCAACAGATATTTCCCTACACCCATTGTACCACTCACGTAGCACACTATCTACACAACTCTAGTGACTGTTTCAACTGCCAATTTAGTCACCTTTTTTTAAAGTGTTTAAAATGTATACATTTGTATCTTTGTACTTGTTATTGAAAAAGAAGCTATGAAGCAATATTTGTGGGATGATATTGTTATAGTTTTATTTTCATTGGTTTCTAAACATTTGAACTATTCGCTCTCTATGACTCATCTCTATGGAGGCTATTTGTCCTTCTTTCATTAGAAGTTATTGTGAGATATGAACATGCTTCATTCTAATTTTTTCTTTCTTTTGTCATGTTTTCTCTTAGATGTGGATGTCACTACAATAAAACAAATCAAACACATTTGTTCTTTTTTAGGTCATTGGTTCAAGTACATATTATTGGATACATAAATTGTATTTCTTGCTCACACATTTTGTTGACAGTCCATTTATTGTGCTTGAAGAATGATTGAAACGTGAATTGAAATTGTAAACAATTAGTTATATTAATATTAAACATTTGTTGCAAACATCTATTTTGTTTAATTTGTTATTATGTTGTGTTTGTTAAATATGTCACAGTGACATGAATAACAAGAGTCTATATTCCCTGTCAGTAACTTGAATATTTTTATTATCTTACTTTGAATTTGTAGGAATTCTAATGCAAATTAGATTCAATTTATAATCCAAGCACTTTGCTAGCTAACAGAAGTCATGTTCATTGATTCACTGGCACACAGCCTAGCTTCAGTTCGTTGCATACATTATATTGTACCTTAAGGAAAGTATAGACTATGAAGATATACAAAATTTAAACAATAACGAACCAGAAGACAAAATCAAATGACTGGATAGACAACTATCCATTAAATTTTATTTGGTACTCCCTCCATCTTACCTTGATAACTTTATGATTGCAAATATACAATCTTGTCACTTGAAGATAAATTCTCACTGATTGATACTTAAACAAAAATAAGGGACATTTCACTGTCTTTTGTTTTTGTTTTATCATATCTTATATAATACAGACGTTACTTCAAAAAAGAAGATGATTACGTCCTACACATCATGCATCTAGTCATGTATGTTAACAATGACTTAAATTCTGCCAAGTCACTGGTTTACCAGGCTGGCTCAGGCAACCCATTCCATGATCTAATAGCACAAGGGAAGAAGAAGCATTTGTACAAATTTGTCCTAGCATATGGAACAAGGAATGTGCCTTTATCTTTGTGTCTTTCTGAGTATTTTATTAGATTTTGTTTTTGTACATGAAGATTATGATTCAGTGTTTTATGTATAATTGCTACTTTACTTTTGAGTCTTCTCTCCTGAAGGTTTTCTAAATTTAGTGATTTTGCAAAAGGTGTTACTTTAGTCAAATGTGAATCTTCGTTTGTTATGAATCTCACTGAAACATTAGCACTAATAATACAATATCTAGTTCACTCCATTTGTTTTGCACATTTTAACCTCCTCTCCCATCTCTCCATTTGATCTCAATATGCTAACATGGGTCTGAAAGTGATGTTAAAAAATTTTGTTTGAAACAATGCTCAAAATGAATTTGGACAACATTGACGTCATAGGAATCAAAATGTCCAGGTAATAACATGAGAGTTTGGCTTTATTCATCCCAAACCAACTGGTCCATTTTTTGGTCCAATACAAACGCGCATTTAGATCACCTCTGCATTGGTTTCTATCTACAGCTGCGAGTGGAATACATCGCATCTGACCATACTATTCTATGGACAAAGCTAGGAACACTGATGGAGCTTATCTATTAACGTGACTATTACAATACTGTTTTTGTTTTTAATCTAAACCTATAAGGCTATACAACGGTCCAACAGTCTAATGGATAGTTGAAACCTATAAAGCCATGTTTGAATCATCTATCTGAGATATGTGACTGAGTAATAGAAACTTACTGAATGAGTTTGAGTTTCTACAGCGGCGATTTCAGAGCTAGTGTATAGGACTATAGGATACAACATCAAATGTCTCTTGTCCATCTTCTTATATGTTACAATTTTCCTTCAAAAAAAAATGTAAATCTAGTCTCTACATGCCTGCGTTTAATTATGTTCCGGTTAATTATAAATTAGTAAATAATTTGTTTACTACACTAATGACACTTGGACAGAAAGTTATTTAATTTTTCATATCTTACGATCTGATGACGCCTGGGGTGGGTTGGTTGGTGACCTTTATTGTGAACAGAATCTCAGACAAGATCAGATGATGATATCTTATGAGGAAAAAAATGTTTTTATCCTTGGTCTCCTGAGAACTGATTAGGCCTATATTCTATTTCATTCTAGGCCTCTAAGTTATAATTTAGTGTTTTATAATTCTACTTTACTGTTATTATTTTGTCATATTTTATTCTATTTCAATCTGAGACTCTGAGTTATAGGCCTAATTTATTATTTTATAATTCTTCTTAACTGTTAGGCTACTCTTTTGTCATGGAGACTCTCTAGGCTTAGAAATAGATTTAAGATTAAATTGGATTATTGACGGACGTGACGACAGATTCAAAAAAAAAAAGTTAGGCCTATACGTGTGCCTATATCAGCAAATCTTAGGATTTGTTAGTATTAAGAAGCTTTACACATATTCAGGAGCTAAAGTAGAGATAACAACTTAAGTCGTGAAAGGAGGTGTATGTGTGGAACTCTTGAACTGCCTGGCACTAAGATTGTGTATCGCTCCTTAATGAAGACCAGGTAGTGCCCTGACCTTAGACTTTTTTAAAGAAACAATCAAATGTGTTTACTTGACAAGTTTCGTGCACTTAGAATGGTGCATAATGTGCACACTGTAGACCACAGTCCACATTGTATGAATGTATACAATAAGGCTCATAAAAAAGAAAGTAAATTATCCATTTCAGATGTGATATTTTGGCAAGTCATCAGATTCTATAACCGACGGTTAACGAAGGTGTCATGTGACCAGCATATAACAGCCAACCGCCTTTATTCCCCAAGTAATGTCAGGTACCCATTAAATCTGGTTAGCCTCAAAACACCAGTCATCGTCGATATTCTCTAATAGGCCTACTCTAATACTAATCTTTAATATCCTTGATATGCCAGATTTTTTTGTATTAATAAAAACATTCTTATTTATTTACAATAGAAAACAACCTAAGCAGTTTCTCTTGTAAGCAAATGGTGTGGGGAAGCACCAACTTCTAGACAGGCAACATGTCTCACACACATCATCACACCTAGCCCATGGACTCGACTCTCTCTCTTTCGCTATATCTCTTCCCTCTTAACCACAAGTGTCTCATTTTCAATAAAAAGAGAGAGGGGGCGGACGAAGATGGTGTGCGTCAGAAAAAGATAAAATACTAAAGAACAAATGTAGGCTACCTGAAAAGTGTCACATTGCTCATTCCCATTAATCTTATGACGTCAATTATTCTTATGTGTACGTGAACAGTAGCTAATGAAGCTATTTGGTATATAATATTCAAACCCCGATATATAGCTCTATTAAACTATTAGATCAGCCGTGCTTAGACTTCACGGGATTCTCAAATGATGTAAATAATTGATAAGACATTAGCCTACACACACACAAAAAGTTTAGTCAGCCTACTATAAGGGGGTCTTTTTTTTTCTGCGATTGTAGAGGTAATTTTTCGCTTGGTTATGAAAGACCACCTTTACTTTTCAACAACAAAAATACAGATACTCAAAGTGGACTAAGAATTAACCTATGTATCTCTTAGGTAGATCTAGATCAAGAAGGCTACGAATCAGCACTAAATAGCTGACCTGTCAGGCGTTCACTCTGACCCCTTTCTACTTTATTCACTAAGTAGCCTAATACCGTGTGTCTAAGTGTAGCCTACACCGACCTTGGCGTGAAAGGAAATAAAATAGCTATCACATACCGCGGATTGTTTAATTAAGTCTAGTTCACAATTGTCTTCCCGCTGGATGTACGTCCTCGTGAGCATACAAAACTATGTCAGGTGGTCTAGTTTCAATTTGAACGGTTTGCGATCGCATAGTATCGAGTTCGACCCCTGTCATTCCTTTGCGTCCTATAGAGAGCTAAATAAAAAAGTTGCTCTCCCTTCGAGTGATTGACAAAGAACACAAATAAATAAATAAATAGGCACCAAATAAATAAAACTCTCATCACTATAAAAGACAGCTGGTGATTAAAAAAAAGTCAGCAGACTTAGAATTTGAAGACATAACTTAATCCTTATGTCTCCCAATGGGGCAACAGTACTATGTCTACTTCATAATACAATTTTGTTCTAGGCAATGTAATTCCCTCTGTTGGATCCATGATGTCCATCCTGTGCATTCTTTGCTTCTTTCTAGAGTCTGAGCTCTTCCATGTTTGCGCTTTCTTTTCCCCTGTGGGTTCCAGTCCAGAGCCTGTTTTGCAATATTTCCCGATGTTCTTTACACTAAAACTTTAAGAACCACTGCAGTCAATGATACACTAACGTTTCACTAGTTGAGTAAAGGGCACTGTCACGTGTTCTGTTGACGCACGAGAGTCTAAAGTGCGACAAGGTCTTCTAAGGAGGTTCCTGTTGGTTGATCACGAGAAAAAAAAAGATGTAACTGAGCCTATCGTCTTATCCTCACTGGCCATGTCACCCATCTTTTTTTTTTCCCCTCTTCCTTCACCAGCCATGCGCCATGAACCGTGACACAAGCCAACAACCTTGACGTAGAGCACGGGCTCTCTCGCGACCTTCTTTGGGGTCGAATGACGATTTGCCAGGAGTCGCCTAAGACCATCGAAAATATTGATAGTTATTGTCTATTCTTCTATTGCTGTATGTGTATGTGGGGAGGGGGTCGCGCAGAGCAGAGTGGGGGTTTGTAAAAAGGGGTCGCCGAGCTTAAAAGGTTGAGAACCGCTGACGTATAGGCTCGTATGCTCATTTCATTTCCGTCACTATCGTAGTACCAGGGCTTAGGTTCGTTCAACTGTTCCCAATGTAGTAAAAGTTGTGGAACGGATATGTAACAAGCTTGTACACTAGTTCAACTAACGCTTTGCATTGTTGTAATGGACCTCATTCACCAATGGTAAACAAACAACTTTTAGCCACGATTGGTGAATGAGGTCCATTGGTGCTAACTCAAACTTACTGTTAGTCTGTTCAGAGAATTCTGCCTACACTAAATGAGCATCAAGCTTATGTAAACAAATAGTTTAAAAGTAATTAGGCCTACACATAATCTAGCTTGCTCATATGCTAATTAAGAAATGAAAAAAAAAAGCCAATTTCATTTTTTCCTTAAAAACAATAGGGCTTATATAAAGAGATGAACATATGGCATAATAGATCTATTGGTTCCAAGCAGAAACGGCTATAGAGGAGGGATCGAGGTTCCCTAGGTTTCAATATTTGCCGATGCAAATGCCGGTTCCGTAATTATATGCCAATAGTTACTGAATAGTACAATGCATTATGTGGTCGATAAATAATCTTAATCAGTAGGCATATTCATATGAGATCTTTAAGACAATCTATACAAACAAAGAAAGGCAGACCATATAGGCTAATTTATAACTCACTAATGGCATACACAGTTCAGAGACAACATGTAGGCCTACATAGGTTTTTTGCTTATATTCTTATTTAATGAGTTTTCTTTTGTTTTGATAAGTCTCGGACGTTCCCTCAGAAAACTGAAGATTATAATTAGATTATGGTCCAATATGGCCTACCTATCACAGGAGATGGAAGCGGGTTTCGAACTCTGGACCATATCGTGAAAACCGAAGCGCATACCATAAAACCAGCTGCTGCTGCAGTATAGCCAACATTTATTAGGCCTTACACATCACTATCACAAATCACCAAAAGTGCTGTTGGAAATTATTGGAGTCCCTGGGCGAAGTGAATTTGGTGGCCAAAAATGAAATAGAAAAATAAAAAATAAACAGCGACAAAATAAAATTACTCAATTTATTAAAAGCCTAGTGTACTCCAACAATAACACTATGGGATTATGGGAACGTGTCTCGCTATTTCTTCTCTAAAAAGTTATTTTTGGTCCTGTTTGAAGCGCCCACAAATCAGAGGCCCCAAGCGGCTGCCTAGTATGTCTATGCGTAAGGCCGTCATGGAGTGCTCATATCAAGTTTAACAATATCGGGGGGGGGGGGGGGGGGGGGGGGGGGAAGAATTGGTTACAGGTAAACTGGCCTATATGAAAAGTATATTATTTGAATTTATTTCACCCTAGAGAATTGGCATCAAATTACGCGAATAATAGGCCTTTATATCTACATATCTTCATCTAAGTGTTATACAGTTTAATATATAGAGTCTAGATCCTAACTTACATATACAATCTACACATATACTGCATATACTCTGGCACAAACTCTATATAGGTCTATAAAGTTTTAAAACTACACAAATACAAATAAGTGGAAGGAAGGCAAAGTATTTTTTAACATCTGCATTGTAAAAAAACAACACTTGAATTAATATTCTAGGGATTTAGATTTGATAGGCCTATCTATCTATCTATCTATGTATCTATCTATCTCTCTGTGTATCTATCTATCTATCTATCTATCTGTCTGTCTGTCGATCCGCCTGTGTTCTCCCTCCGCTCACTCATCTATCTCTCTTTCTCAGTGCTTTTTTTTTGTTTGTAAAAAATAGGTGCGGTACTCAGTGATTAGGTGCCGGTACTCAGTGATGGATTACCTTTTAACTACTAATAAATTAATAATAAACGTTAAAATACAAGAAAAGTAATAATTTTTCCCCCACATTCAAAAAGGTGCCGGTACGCCGTACCGGTACGTACCGTCACAAAAAATCACTGCATATATGTATAAAATATATAGGCTAATGTATGACATAAAAATCATCTATAATTATGAGAAAATTATGGCTCGAGCAGGGGTGGTCCCTCAAATCTTAAATTTATTCTGTTTGACGTGAAATTTAGGTTGCTATGGTTCAATTTACAGGAGGGGGGGGGGAGACACGCAGTGTACATTGCCCTATAGCCTACCAAATGTGTACAAACATAGAGTTCATGGGTAGTGTAGAATGCTATGGATTTTTGTAAGGGCATGCCATAGGCCCACACGTGCTGAAACGTTAAAATGAATCTAAACTTCGAGGGGATTTCAAACATAGATGTAATATTGGGTCTGTTTGACAGGACTTTTCTTCTTACCTATGGTCGTGATTATAGTTGTAAAGCATGTGCAATGCAAATTCTTGATCTTGGCAACATTCTCTAGTAAAATCACTAAATTTAGAAAGCCTTCAGGACAGAAGACTCAAAAGTAAAGTAGCAATTATACATAAAACACTGAACCATAATCTTCAAATACAAAAACAAAATTTAATAAAATACTCTGAAAGACACAAAAATAAAGGCACATTCCTCGTCCCATATGCTAGGACAAATTTGTACAAATACTCCTTCTTCCCGAGTGCTATTAGAGCATGGAATGGGTTGCCTGAGCTAGCCAGAAAAACCAGTGACTTGGCAGAATTTAAGTCATTGGTTAATATGCATGACTAAATGCATGACGCGTAGGACGTAATCATCTTCTTTTTTGAAGTAACGTCTGTATTATATAAGATAAGATAAGAAAAAGGACAGGTTCTTTAAAATAACACATTCGAACGTATGAAAACATCTATTATTATTATTCATGTTTTTATTAAACTTTTCTTTTACTTTGCTATACAAATTGACATTTATATAAAATTTTAACTCTAAAATAAAAAAAAAACATGTTAAATGACAGAGCGGCATTAATAATTGGAAATTAGAACTTCTTTTAAAAAAAATCAATATGAATGGTGCTTGGCTAGCTAGTTCAAGGTGGTTAAAACCCGAAAAAACCCTGACCTAGTTGAAGATATTCACTAGTGTGAATTATTTTGCTACTCGATTATGACTCTATGTATTGTTAAAAGCTTTAAAAATCGATTACAAATTTTTAGTCTCGGAACTTACGATACTTATTTACAAGTAGTTTGTATTTGCCAGTTTGTCTGACATGTAGATATGTGCGGATAACATTGCTTTAATATTATTCTGTTAACTTTTATTCTCAAATCGTTATTACTTATAGATTTTCATATTTATTTTTTGTTGGAAGCATATTTTAAAATTTTAATCTATATTTATATGTAATAAGAATCCGAAAGGTTTTGTTACCTCAATTAGATCTCTAATCCTGGCCTTACTACACGGACATTAGCCATCCATATTTATGTCCGGTATCTTTATAGTAATATTCGTTTGTTATGTTTCCAGGACATGCTAAATCAATTTGATGAGTAATTATGGTGAGTGTTGCATGAAATGTTACATACATCATTTGGTAATACAAGTGTATTGTCTTGATGAATTTATTTTAATTCTAAATATGCTAAATTTATAGATCTTGGGCCTACATGGACACCCTGACCTAGCCCCTATTTTTATTTTATTATTATCATTTATGACTATGAAAAAAAAAAGTACTGGACTAGAAGACTAGGACTCTGTTTAGAATCTGATGATGATGATAGTCATCATACTTCATACAGTGGTCTTTAAACATGATCTCTGTTCTGTATTCATCAGTGTTGTGTTGTAGGATTGGTAATTCTCCTGCGAGTCCTTGTGCTTTGTAGGTATAAATAATAAAATATCTATCTAGATTGCTAGATCTATTAATCTTTAATCACAGCTGGCTAAGTGAGAGTGAACACTCAACTTTGGCTATGATTAACATTATCTTAGATCAAAATGTTGTTTTCTTGGTACTAAATGTACTCATCTAGATCTATCTAGAATCTCTATGACTTAGTCTTATGTTTGAAATTTAAAAACAAAATATGTTATCAGAAGTAGACTAGATCTACAAATAATTAAAATTTATAATAACTTTTTATTGGTAGTGGTAAAGATCTAGCTAGATTTTAGACTGACTCAAGATTTAGACTTAGTCTGTTTAGTAGTAGTTGTAGATTTAGAGTTTAGTTAGATAGACTAGACTGTGACTCACTGTGAGTGTGATTCTATTAAAATCTAGAATCTTAATTTTTACTTTCAAGTCTTTTGATAAAAAATAAAAAAAAAAACTTCTAACACCTAAGCACTAAATTCCTAATGAAAATAAAGTAGCTAACTTGTCACAAATAATGCTGTTCTGCTAAATATTGAATTTGAATACATAATAACTATAACCTTCCACTTCTACATGGGTACAATATAGAATAGAATAGATCTATCTTTCTATAGTAGCTGAGAGATGATGACAGGATACTGTAGAATGTATTTAAAGAACATGCTTATTGCTTTAATGACCCTTGACCTACGTGAAGCTTTTACCCAGAGGCCAGGAATGAAGGATTGTTTCTTCTGTCTGAAGATCTCCCATCAACTAAATGATAATTTTATCACATCTGTCTATTGTGAAATGCGGTTCCTTGAGCTCTGCCTTAGTTCTCCCATCACAGCAAGGCTGAGAAACTGTATTGTCACAGTGAAAGACTGGAAGAGATCTGTCTCTGAATATGACAAACATTCTGTTTGTTGTGAGACCCTTTGAGATGTGAGTCAAGAATTTCTTTTAGTGCTTCAATCCATCTTTTTTTTTTAATAGTTTTCCTACTATTGCTTTATGTGCTGAATATCTTAGTGTTGTATTTGCTCAGGGCCGATTGATTCATATAGACTTATCTGCCTAGGTAACTAAAACATTTTATTCTTTGTTAGGACATACACAAAAATGTAATAATGTTAGGCACCAAATAAATACACTGGATAGTAATAAAATGTGGCCTCATTGTCATATGGCGGAAAACAGATTGAGCTCCCAATATTCTATTTTTAGGACCATTTTTTTAAGCAATCTCAAATTGGCTATTATTGACATATTATATATCAAATTTGTTGCCCAAGAATAGAGTAATTAAAAAAAAAAAATCAGAAGCAACAGACAATTATTTAACTTGAAAAAAATGAGGTTAAACACACTTACCCCTAAAAATGAAAAATCCATCACTCACACAAGATATGTCCAATATTCCATGAATTTCACAAATTCACAATATTATTAATAGAAAAATGTATCACAAAGTAAAGTACATTTATAGAACATTTGAAAAAAATATATAAACAGGTGTTTTAAGACATTTATGCCTATTAATGCAAAATAACAGAGGAATCCAAAAAAAGTAAATTCATTTAAGTATTCAACATAAAAAAATGAGATCAAACACACTTACTCCTATTATTGAAAAATCCACCGTTCACAGAAGATATGTCCAATATTCCATGAATTTCACAAATTCACAATATTATTAACATAAAACTGTGTCACAAAGTAAAGTATATTTATAGAACATTTGAAAAAACAAACAAGCAACTTTAAAATGTATTTATAACTAATATAAATAAGCCCCCTTTTTGGCCCACCCTACCATGAAAAGTCACTTTTTTTTTCTTTTCTTCATGTCTTAACATATTATTAATAACAATTTTAGATTGATGTACAATTTTAGACTAGAAAAGATCTAATATTAAATGTAAGATAAATAGATCTAGTTGTAGGCTTAACTTAATTAAGAGTTGCATGGTGCATGATTTTTTTTTGTTTATTTTCTTCAACTAATCTCTATCTTTGTATTCGTTGCAATGGTTGCTGGGAAAAGAAATAAAAACAACATTTATTTGGTTTATTATATGTTTTGTTTTTGTCCATAGGTCATAAGTAGATCTATATTCTATATTTATATTAAGTTCCAATGTCTAGATTCTAGATTCACCAGAACTAGTCCTTGAGTCTAGAGTTGTCTAGATCTATCTAGCCTAATCATCACAAACAAGTCAAATACTTCTTTAGATCTAAGGTCTAGATCTAGACTTAGTTGATCAAAAGGTTAACAATGATTTTTACTTTAAATTTTAAACAAAACTGTCAGTTTCTGGTACAGTCCATGATTCTGGTAGTTGTAGACAATAGTTCAATAGAAAATAGTAGAAATACGGGATAGATTTTAAATTTTAAATATAGATCTAGAATCACGATATTACCGATCTGGTCTATCAGATTATTAGATTTAACTAGATCTAGATCTAAATTAGATCTAATCTTCAGACTACACAAGAATAGCTTTAAAGTAGTAAAATATTAAATGATTTCATGCTAAGACGCTCTAACCCTAACTCAAGAGAATGGATTTAGAATAATCAAGATTATTCAAGATCTAGACATCGATCTAAGTCTAAGCATTTCACTAGATTAATTTTAAAATATGGTTTAGATCTGGTCATTAATTTACAGATCTAGATTAATTTAATCTAAATCTACAAAAAAATCTAAATACAATAGAAGAAATAACCTACAGTAGATGTAGACCTTCGACAAGTTCGCGATTTTATTGATCGACTGGCGAGTAACGATGTCTTAAGTCTAGTCTTATTTATAGATCTACTAGATCTAGAAAGAGTACACAAGTATCGCAATTACTAGTTGAGTCTAAATTTAAATAATTTAACTAGATTATGACTTTTTAAACATAAATGTCAGTGGTAGACAATTTAATAGAAGAAATACAATATGGTACGCAATTACGCGTAGGCTATCGTGGTATCGCTAGAATTAGACTCTAGATCTAATAAAATCTAATGTAATGTTTAATTTTGATGTTCTAGATCTAGTTATAGAATAGAAATGTATACAGTAGATCTAGAGTCTAGAAATAATAATATCATAGTCTCTAGATCTAGATTAGATCTAATATCAAAACGTGTGTTTTCCTCACCGGGCACTCGCTTGCATACGTACGCGTTGTTACAGTCTATCACGTAAAATAATGACCTTTTAAATGACCAAAGCCGATGGACTGATTACTAAATCATAAAAATTACCTAAGAAGTTAATATTCTAAACTAAACTGTCTGCACTATCTAAACTCAGCCATTGCCTTTGCTTTATGTTTCCTCTCTGAGTTTTTCTGAGTGAATGACTTTTTTAAAACACACGTTGAAAAAATTCGGTTGACCTTCGATTTTGGCGTTAGACATTCCAATTGGTTAAAAAAAAAAGATTTAAACAAAAATTTTTTTTGTAAATAACCAAAAAAAACAACAATAATACATTATTATTACTGAAATAAAAAAAGATGTATTTTAAAACTAAAGTCGATCATTTTTAAATATTATTTTAAAAATAATGTACAGGGTATATGGCGATGGATAAAAAAAGGACATGATGTCAGGACTATTTTTTTCAAAACTTAGGACAAACAAACCATTTCTTTCACTTTTTTTTTTTCTTTTACGCGTGTAGCAACCATTTTAAATAGTAAGTGTGTATTTTATACATAGATAATATAGAAAAAAATATTTCTTACCTTTTGAAACGGTAGCACATAAATCCAAAAGTAAATCTTGTCCATTGTTTTTTTTTTGCATACTTGCTGGTATTCACAAACGCACAAATTCATTATAAAAACGTATTTCAAAAAACATTTTGCTAATGAAGCTTTCATAAACATAGATCTATCCACCAGTAAATCAAATTTTACATGGATGGTCTATTTTATGTAGAAAATGAATGTTGAACTGCAAAAATGCATTTTCAATCTGTTTTCCGCCATATATATGTTTTAAAAATTCTTTGGTATCAAAGGGAACAATTACATATATATATACTTTTTATATAATGTAATGCTGATAATACAGTAAAATGGGATGGCACATTTTTATTTAATTTTTTGATTTATGTACATAATTTTCAGAGTTTTTTTTTTTAATGAAAGTTGAAATTAATGCTAACATGAATGAAACATCTTATAATTCTCACCCCTGTTAGAAAATGTATAACAATCTAATCTTTTATATGTAATGAATACTGTTAAATTGTTAACATTCCAATCCTCTCAGTGAGAATAGTGAGCAATATAGTCACTATATTATTGATCTTATTATGTAGAATAGGTCTCTGCTGGCTGCTAAAGAAAAAAAAAATCTAGTAGATTGGCTTAGGCTGTGATCTAGATTTCTTGATCTAGTGTCTACTATTGAACTGGATGGATGGTCATAAACTGTCCCTCATTTTTCTTTCTGGGAGAAATGTGTTATACATTCATGCAGTGTGCCATAGGGAAACGTAGTCACACACAAATAATGGAACCATCATTCATTATGTCAGTTGTCATTCTTGTTTGCATTATCACGTTATAAAAAATATTCACAACACTCTGCAACAATTAACCAAAGGAAATGTACATAAAGGGATGCAATTTAGTATCTCACAAACATGCATAAAATTAATCACATTCACATTAAGACATTATTATTTTTGCCTTGAAAATTTATAGATTCTAGTTATTGACACATTAATTGTTGTGTGTGTTGTTTTTTTTTTAAATTTTATATATAACAAATGAGGAAAAGTTCCTTAAAAATTTCCTTTTTTTTTTTCCCTCAAAATTCTGTGTGAAAGAGCAGCATGGATAATGTTTGGTCCTTTGTTTTATGAATGCATGCTAAAAGTGCTGTATTGTAGAATTTTACTCCTTTTTTTTAATACATCTGGTCACACATACACACAGTTTTCCTGCTAAAACATGCTCTATTAAAGTTTTAAAAAAAATATTCTCGCTACAACTCACATAATGTTTTTTTTTTTTTCACAGTTCTCTTATGGATTGCTTTGCAAATGTGCCTGCTTAATTGGCACTCCAAAAGTCAGAAAGAAGATGCAGCTTTGGATTAAATAATTTTGTACCAGTTTATGCTAAAGAATAGAAGGAGGTGTGGAGAACTGACATTTTCTTTGACAAGTCAGTTGGTCCTTTAAGACACTTCCACCAAACATTTTCAGGATTATTTCAATCACGGAGCATATATAAAACTATAGTTTACTGTTAACTGTTCCTTGAAACGTAAAAAAATGCCTTTTCAAGGATTACCTTGGACAGAGTTCATTTCCTGCCCTGTTTGCTGTAAAGTGTTCAATGAATGTCAGCAAAGGCCCATTTCTCTAGGCTGTGGTCATACTGTATGCAAGTCTTGCATTCGTAGCAAACTAAATGATAACAGGTGAGCCTACCTTGTTTTGATTTCTTTGTTAGGAAATATTTTATCCCTGCAATAAGTAAAAAAAACAATCTTATATTTAGTGCTTAGTTTATTTTATATCATCGTTCTGTTTTTAGAGATATTGGTAGTGTCTAGCATACCAGAAATTTGGATAAAGGATCATGGAATACCAATGTTTCTTTTTATAACTGTTGACCATTCTGATGTGGTCCAAAGGAATGTTACGCAATATGTTTGGCGTGCATTTTGTTGACAGATCTGTTGGAGGGAATATAAAGTGAATTGATTCCAATGCTAAAAGGTATTCTCTGCTTATTTATATCTTGCGGTTGATTCCTGGAGCCTTTGCATGGCAAAGTAGCAGAGGTTTGATTAATAGTCTAGCTCCTAATGGCCAAAGCTCCTGGTTTTTGAGATGCCAGGTCTCCACATTCATCTTTCAGTAGAAGCAGTTTTGCCAGGTTATTTTAGACATATTCAGAAGTACTTTTAGCTTTTGCCTGCCCTGACTATGACAATCTTTTTAAGTAAAGTAGTGAAAAATCTGCATTGTGATATTATTTTGTTATTGTTTTATGTTGCAAATAATTAAGTGTTGTTTAATCATTTATAATGGTTAAAAATCACTTTAAATGAATGTCACCTCTAGAGTTAATTATGTAATATTTTGCAATATAATAGAGTTTATATTCTTAAATTATTTTAAAAGCTGATATTAGCTGCCATTACTTGAAAAAAAATCATTTTTATTCATGTCATAGTTTCATATTTTTTATATAGGTGCCCATTTGACCAGATAGTACTACCCAGTGATGTGGATAAGCTACCAGCTAATTTTGCTCTGATGCATTTGGTTGGTGCTGCTGTTCCTGAACAAGAGAAGGAAGCTGTAAAAACAGTTTCAGATAATCCCAAGTCATATGAACAAGCTAGAAAATGTATAGAAGAAATGGCTGTGCATCTAAAACCTTTGGCAGAGAGTAAGTTTTTATGGACTACTTCACGACTGTTACATTTTGTCCACTAAAAATGTTTCTTCAAAGTTTGTGTATGTGCTTGTGTAAGAAAGAGGGAGTGCTTTATAATTATTTAAGTAAGACTTTGGAACATATTGAATTTTGATTTGAAACTCCTCTGAAATAATTAATCAGTGGCAATTTTATAATCTGTATGTAAAATTCAGCATTATATGAAACTTGTAAAAGAATAGTTGTGTTGTGTTACTTAGATATCAAGCTATTTTTTATAACATGTCTGGTTTTCATATTTAGTCTTATTTATTGTACCTTTTTTTTATGTTATGATATGGTCATTAATTATACAAATAATTTTATTTAATAATGGCCAGATGCATCTGATGATGACAGTTCAATCTGCAGCGAAACAGATCAACAGAAGACTAGTCAAAGTCCTTCTGGCATGAATGGAAACAATTTACTCAATAATAACACAAAGTGTGTTTTAAGTCGCCCAATGCAACGCAAGCTTATCAGTTTAATTCACTGCCAGCTTCTTGAGGAGGAAGGTCGTTCACGAGCTGCTAGAATAGCTCGATCATTAGGGGAGAGAATCGTGTCTGAGCTTCTAGTGCTACACCAGTATCCTCACCAGCTTTCTGCCAATCTTTGGGCAGCAGTACGAACAAGAGGGTGTCAGTTTCTTGGACCAGGTATTAGGACAAATATTAACTTGCTTAGAGTATCTTTAGAAAACAAAGGTTGCATAAATGAAGAACTAAGTTTTGATGAGTTATACTAATCCTATTTTGTGTGTGTGTGATTTATATTTCGTTTTCTCTTACACAGCAATGCAGGAAGAGGTGTTAAAGTTAATATTATTGGCACTTGAAGATGGCTCATTTTTATCTCGTAAAGTCCTGGTGTTGTTTGTAGTTCAGCGATTAGAATCTAGATACCCTCAGGCGTCAAAGACAGCCATTGGTCATGTAGTTCAGCTACTGTATCGAGCATCATGTTTTAAGGTATATTGCGTAGTTGTTCATTTTATTTTATTTTTCTCTCTATAAACATCAATTATATATCTTTTTTAGAGGTTAATTTGAAATTTAACTTGTTTACCACTCTAGAATATAAGTTAAGTTTGGAAATATTTTTTTTTCCCTTTTATGTATTTTAAGGTTTTGAAACGTGAAGAAGAATCATCTTTGATGCAACTGAAAGAAGAGTTTCGTCAGTATGAGTCACTTCGTAGAGAACATGATTCCCAGATAGTACAGATTGCCATCGAGGCAGGTTTGAGAATTTCACCAGAACATTGGTCTTCATTGTTGTATGGAGATACAGCTCACAAGTCTCACATGCAATCAATTATTGATAAGGTAACAACCATTAGGCTGATCTAAGACATAACTTTGTTTATTTCTCAGTTTGTCTCATTCTTTCTTGCTTCAAATGTTTATTCTTTCTAGAGCAATCATTTTTTTAAAATTTTAAGCATCAAAGTCCACAGTCCTTTGCACAAAGCATAACAGAACTGATGTCAACATTACAGAGAAGCAGCGACCACAGTGGTCTACTTAAATTTCAGCCTCAGTTGGAATTTCTTTCTAACATTGATCCTGGTACAGGTAGGCTTTTAAAAAAATATATAGTTTAAGTTGTTTTCAAAACTTAAATGATGGTTGGAGTTTGTCACACTGCAAATGTTAACTTTGTCCAGACTGTCCTGCGCCCTCTTGGGAAAACTTGGAGGCAATCATGCGTTCACTCAATACTGTGATGACCTCGTATGTAGAGTTTCTGTCAAATCCTGATCATCGATCTAGATTGGAGGCTGCACCCATACAAAACACAAGATATAAAACTTCCATGTGCAGAGACTTCTTTTCAGCTCGTGGAACTTGTCCCAGGGGAAATACTTGCACATTTGCACATTCACAGGAAGAACTAGAAAGGTAGACATTTTTATGCTTTTTAAACAGATATTTTAATAGATTGGATCAGTCAAAAAGAAATTTTGTTAATGCATTTTCTAACATCTCACATATGAATGTGTTTATATAAGTGTTTTGAATTTGTCTTCATTATTTTGTACAGATACAGATCTAGATCTAGAAGAAATGGAAGCAGAGGTCCAGCTTGTACTACAGATAAGACGTCCTCTTTTTTAACCCCTTCAGAAAGTGATCAACTTCGGCAAGTACAGCTGATGTCTAAACTCAAGATGGAAGCCAACAGTCCTGGAATCAAATCTTTGAGCTTGCTGGGTAAATCACATTCTGTGGCAAGCTTGTTAGATGGCAAACCTGCAGCTGTGTAAGTTTTATCTGTATGCCATTAGTCTACCTTTCTAAAGTATATAAATCACCTTATAAGCTAAATGAATGAATTATGCCAAATGAAATGAATCAGAACTAGTTACTTGGCTCTGCATTTCCATTACAATGCATTATTTTGTAGGTCTTTAAAAAAATAATTATCTTGAAAGTATGTTGTTTTATTCCCCTCAAATAGCTGTCTCCACGAATCTTTGCCTTTGATAAATAAACTAGCTGCAGAGAAATGCACTTTAATGCCTCACCAGAAGATGTCTTTACAAACCAATGGAGTTCTGGGTCATGGGGATGGTCGACTTATTTCTAAACCACTTGATCCAGAGAAGCCACCATTTATTCCACCTGGTTTAACTACTCCACAGAGGATGTATGGGCCACCAACCATGGATTGTAAGTAGTCGGCTTAGCTTTCAATCCTATTTTATATACCATATTGATAAGCACCTGCCCTTTCAAATGACTGCCACCTCCCATATACTCTAGAAAAATTTTGGATTATGCCTCTCTCAACTCTTTGGAATGCTTTGAAATTGTGTACTCTGTATGTTGACTATTATTTTTTCTTGAATAAGTATTTAAGATATTTTCGTATTCACTTTTCAGTTTTTATTTTAATCTTAGAATTCTTTTCTAATGATACTTTACCTCTATCATTTGGCAGCACTTTCTGACTGTAATGGTATACCGCCACTGATACCACAGACATGCTATCCATCAGGTCACATCAATGGTGCTTATCCCCACAGTCCTCAGCTACATTCATCTCTTCCTCCCACCCCTTTCCCCGGTAGCCATGTCATGCCACCCCCATTTCCACTCCCACCTATGTCAGTCAGCTCCTCTGTGAGACACATGCACCCCCATATTTCTCCACCTATGGCAAAGGGATCCGCGCCCCTCAGTTCTGCTCCAATACCACTGAACACAAGGTCATCATTTGGTCAACCTCAAAGTGATTGCTGTCAAGTATCTCCCCCTGATCTTACCAGAGGGAGTGCAGAGGCTGCTTACTGTACTGGTAGTGTAGCCCTTGAAAGTTGTGATTCATTGCTGCAGAACTTGCCACCCCATCAGTTGGGAAGATACAACTCTCAGGTAAATTTTTGCCTTTTCCCACTTTAAATGCTTCATTTTTCATATAAAGTAATAACCCTGTATGAATTTAATGAAATTATTTAGCTAAAAGCACAAATGCCTAATACCTACCCTTATATAGCTGTCATGAAATTTTAAAACTATTTTACTCTGTTACTGTGTTTGAAAATTATTAAAACAAGTTTTAGTTGTTTTTTTTAAAAATCAAAATGGGCTAATTGAATTTGTTTTATCAACTTATTTTGTGTAATATAAACTTTATACTTAAGTTATAACAGCTCAAAAAATTAGTTTCTCGTATAACAACTCCCTTTTTATCATTTGGTACACTATAGATTGTGTAGTCAGTAGAATGGCCAAATCTCAACTAGAAAATTGATTCTGTGCTATCTTTTTTCCCCTACTATTGCTTTTCACAATAATCATGATATGTTGTTTTTAAAAGCTTTTTTTTTCTTATTCATGCTGTTTCTTGAAATAATGGTAACATTTCATGCCAAATAATGCTTTTCAAAATGCTAACAGAGTTTATTTTACCAAGATATTTTTTTTAAATAGCTGTAAGTAAAAGCAATTAAGAGTTATATATTCCCCCCAATTAAACTCACTCCAATTTTTTGATTAAAATGTCTTTAAATGGCTTTTTATACAATTACTTATGAAAATAGGATATATATCTCTTTGACTTTTTCAAATAAGTATAACAATAAATTTAAAAACATCTCAATTAAGAATTGAATATTTTAGAATACAAAAGTGTCAGTTACAACACTCTTGCTCTGAATTGATGATGTTATGAAACTTTGTTTTATCATTTAATTATATATTTACTCTAGAAGCTTGTATTTAAATAGCATTGATTCCTGTCCAAACTGATCTGGCTTGTTTTCATAACGTGTGATCTTTCTTTGATGCTTTAAAACTTTCCCTTTGTTTTATTTTTTGTGTGGCATAAAGAAAGTGTAAGTATTAAGCTTTCTGTTGGCTGCAACAAAGAACCTGTTAAACCAATCATTTGATAGAGTAACAAAACAATCAAAACTTGTGCTGTTGGATGTACTGGAATAGCGTTAATAGCCCGCCTTAACATTATGGCGGTGTTTCAGAATCTTTCAGAGCTGCTGACACAGAGAGTGTACAGGCAAATATGAGGCTTTGGTTGTGGCCACCTTAAAGCTCAGGATACACTTAGAACATTATTGAAATGACAGGTATTTGTGTTTTAACTCTCCTAGTAAACAGATAAAAGAAAGAGAATCATCTTCACATTAAGTTGGACAGGGATATTTGTTTTGACATTTAAACTCTAAAATGCCTATTTTTGTCTTTTTCATACTTTGTCAATATTAGAATAAAGCAATAACAATAAAAACTTAATTTTAAATGTACATTTTAAAAGCCTGGTAAAAAAAAATCTCATATTTAAATAATTCTTTACTGATTTCAACAGTGATAATAATAAGAGTATCCAGCATTCAATCTTTCAAACATGTGATATTGCTTGGTTTTTACTACCCAATATTTATTGAACCTTGTATACTTTTACTTTTAGAGTCTATCAGTAACTTCAGATATTGCATCTGCCTGTAAATACTTGAATAAAATAGATTGTATTTCAAAGATTGGCAACTTGCTTTAATGAGATCATTGCTTGTGGTGGACATTCCAAAGCAGTTAACTCTGTTCAGATTAAATTTACTAGTTTGATCATACAAACTTATAATGCACATTTTCAGGATACCAATAATGGACTATGGTTGAAGTTTTCTCCCTGGACAAAAAAAAAGAATCCAAAATGCACTATACTTCTGTGAGGTAGCAATAAGCATTTTAATTTTTCAACTTTTATTTTGAAATAGGGAGGAAGTCTTGAACATCTAAATCTGCGCAAACAAGAGATTCTGTCCTACCTCCAGGATTCTACTTTCACTGGTGCATCATCTACTGCATATGGTTCTGTTAACACCGTTGGTGTGTCTGCATTCAGTGACTTGAAGAATGTTCTTGGTGGCACCATCAAAAAAAGAGAGACTATGCCTACTCACGTCTCAGATATGTATGTGGCAACTCGTACAACCAGGTCATTGGAAGATTTAAGTAAGTCAAATCTTCAAATCATCTATAGTTTTAACTTTTTGGACATAAATAAAAATAGTTTATTTCATATATGTTGGATTTGCAGTACATCATTACCTCATGCAGTAAATTCAACTAAAATAAACTGGCTATATAAATGGTACTCAAGTTGAAAAAAAAGGGTCATTTAAATTTTTAACACTTATATTACTGGCTGCTTCAGAGCAAATATATAATAAATAGAGCAGGCATAATTTTTTTTTTATTGAAAACATGTTCTACTTAACACCTTATATAAAATGACAAATTATATGAAGTTGTATGGTAATGTGTTAATGTGCAATTTTCTTTGATCCAAATAAACATTGTCATGCACAAAATATTGCATTTACAAAAATCAACTTCTCATACCTACTTTTAAAATTATTTGGCATTTTTCTTTACAGTGAATGATGACATGAGCTCATATCCAATGAGGTGGTCTAATGGAGATGATAATTTTACAGTACCAATAAGTAGCATTGCTTCTGAAATGCCCTATGATTCACTGGCTAGGGGTCCACCTCTAGATAGTAGCACAACCAACAGCATCTCTTTCACCATGGCTGCAGTATCTAACATAGAGAGTCTGTTTGAGACAGTAAGTAAAACATTTTACTGTCTGTAGACTTTAGTGTAACACCACATTTGATCTATTGAAACCTAGGGATCAAACTTAACACCATGTTTTAAATTCAAGTGCTATCTGCATTGGGGGGATGGGGAACAATGGATATAAATCAAGGTTTGTGTAAATGTATTTTTTATGCATGACAGCCTTTCCCTTAATAAAGATTATTACATCCTATGCATATCCATATCATGTATGTCATTAGTTTTCTTGTCTGATTCAGGCAACTCGTTCAACTCATTTCTTGGTCTTATGGCACTAGGAAATAGAAATACTTGTCAAATTTGTGATAACATATCGAATAAGAAATCTGCCTTTATCTTTATATCTTTTTTGAGTATTTTATTTGGTTGCATTTTGTATTTGCTAGTTATGTTTCAGTGTTATATGTATTGTTGCTATATAGTCAGTCTTCTGCCCTGAAGTGTTTCTAAATTTAGTGATTTTACTAATGGTATGGTGTTCCTCTAGTGAAATGGGAAAATTCATTTGTTATGAAAGATGTAATACAGATACATGTACATGGTAGGCTGTTCTTATATTCTTTCTCTTGATCATTACACACAATCTATACCTACATGTTTTTTAAGCATTACTCAGGCCTTAGGAAGCCTACTGTAATGCTAGTATTGTGTGATACACCACATGTTGTGTGTCCATTTGTTCCAATTTAGAAGTCTAAATATTTGATTGTACTAATTTGAATTCAAGCACAATAAATGTTTCAATATAATGACGCAAAAGAAAGAAAGGAAATACATCAGTCCGCACCTCTTGATCTAATTTTATATTTAGAATGAAAGAGAATCTGAAACAATATCAAACATTTCAATATTTATTTTCACCTGAGCTATTTTAAGGACTTCTGGAAAAATCTCCATTCTCTGGTGGTGATGTCACAGAACAACCCAGGGGCACTTCTTATTACTCAACACTTACACTATCACATTAGTATATTTGAAACAAGATGCTTATTCATTCATGTTTACTTGAAAACAATTAGGCTGGCACTAGCAAGTTATACAGTCCTGAGGTTCAAGATGTACCATCTACTGGTGGAGGAGATGCTGAATTCAGCAGGTTATTTCCCTTCACTTCTATTAAACTTTGCACTACTTCAGGGGTGGACAACTTTTTTCTGGCATGGGAAGGGGGGTGGCGCATAGAATTTAAATTTAGAAATGACAACAAAAGTTAGCTTTTTTTTTTTTATTAAACTAATTTTTTTACTATTCAATTATGCAAACTGTTTTTTATTTATTTTTTTTACAATTTTTCTATTCACCTTGCTTATTTATAAACCAAAAAAAACCTGGACACGTTATAATTTTATATACTATGAGTAGCTTAACAATTTTTTGTGGGGATGAGGAATAGGGTCGGGGTAAAAAAAAGAGTAAAATACTTACACTTACAAAACAGTCATCAGCTTCATTAAGGAGCCATTGTCTTTTTAAAAATATTTTGTACACTTTACTTGTTAATATAATTGTTATAATTTTGTTTTCATTTGTTTACTGTAGAAAAGCTAAGGCTTTCTTTGAAATGGCGCATATATTTTTTTTTGCAAACAATCCATTGCTCTGAAGTATCAATTCAGATTTTACATAATAATAATAATGTGAATGGCAAACATAAAGTCTTGTCTTTGACTCTTCATTAGAAATACTAGTAACAAAGACACAGCCAGTGTCCTTCAGGAGCCTAACATTTTTTTCCTTGAGATCCCACGCTCTACCCAATATCTTGCATTTACCAATCTTCATGCAGTCCTAACTGTATATTGTTAAAGACACCTAGGTCTGATATTAGTTCAATAACATGCTTGATATTCATTGCACCTTTGAACTGATAAAGTAACAAAACAATATCCTGATCACACAATATTCTGTAATATCTGTAAGTGTCTTTGGGCCACATTTTTTAAAATTTGAGCTGCATTTGACTCCCTGATTGTTTGATATGATTTGAAATCTATCTTGTGCTAGGAATGATAGTAAATATCTCTATTACCTGTTTATAATGCTGTTTCTTTTTTCATCAGTTTTCCAAGAGATGATGGGGATGAAAACTTTATTCCCTTTGAACACACGTCTGTCTCCAAGTTTGGACCTATATCTCGTTTGAATAGAATGAAAATGGTGAACTCTGCTCCTGTTCAAGTCACTGCAGATGTAAGGCACACAGGACTTTAGTTTCTAATAGTTCTATTTTCCAGCGGTATATTTCAATGATAAGTTTGTTCTATATGTGGTCGAGAGGCTAAGTGCACTTGAACTTGGCTTGGCTTGGCTACCTAGAAGGGGGCTCGAGGTTCAACACCCGACTCGGGCAGAGTTCTGTTTACTGAGCGCCTAAAGGCAGCTCGGAAAACCAACTTCTAGATACACCCCCCACCCCCACTGGTCCACAAATGAGATTAGATCAAAGCGCTCTGAGCATGCTATAAGCATGAAAGTAGCACTATATAAAAGCTATAATAATAATGTGCAGTTAAGTAATGACTTAGAAACAGTTACTTTATTTCAAAATGTCATGATAAACAAGTTAGTTATATTTGAAAATAAAACAACCCCGCAAATAACAAGCTTTTTGAATTTTGTAGCTTAATGTTCTGTTTAATACTTATAGTTGATTCAATTTGCTCAGACATTTTGTGTGGACATTCAATTATTTATTGTTATTAGTCTTATAAACAAGTCAACCCAGTCTTGATGACCAATCCTATGGATAGGCCATTAGCTACTACAATGACAGTGCCCAGTAGATTTCCCACTCCGACTACAAAAGAAGGTTTAGATCTGTCTATGCGTCCAGCTTCATCCTATTGCAAGTAAGTCACTTATCTTTTTTAAATTAATTTTACAATCCTTCACAATCTTCAGTGGTGAAGATGATAATGCAGCTTTGAGCATTTTCTATAATCATTTCTTCTGATTGGTTATTAGAATTAACAATTCTAAATCTTGACATGTAAGTTTAAAAATGAAGATTATAACTTCTAGCACAAACTTCCTGCAGGAAGGCAGATGTTGGACTATAGTGAAAATAGAAAAGCATACCACACAGCCATCAATGTTAAAGGATTATTGTACACTTATAATTTTACTGAATCTTAGTTATATTTTAATTTTAAAAATATAGTTTTATTTCCATGTATCAAATGACTTCACATATACACCATGTAGGGTTCATAGATCTATATTTATTATATGGCTGAATGTATGTTTTTTTGTTTTAGTAAAAGCCAGCTGCTGACTAACTACAACAATGTTGTGAAAAGTGGAGGTCAGAGCAGCCTGACAGAAACTGAACGATTAGCTTTTGAATTACAGGCGATTGAGTTTGAGATATCTACGGTCAGTTATTGAATTCTATCTTTTTTTAAACTGATACATTCCTTTATTTGGTAGATTTTTGTTAGATTCTGAAATATTAAAGCTATCTTTATATTTGTAATTCATTTGTGATAACATTACTGTGAAATTTTGTAAGAAATGAAATCTCATAGTTTCATATGTCATATATAGAAAACTGGCAGAGAACCTGAAACAGTTGGCAAGATAATACAAAATGCTGTGGGACTAGATGGTAACAGGGGAAGTAACCACAATACTGTGATAGAACAAGAAAAGGTATGCATGCATTTTTATTTCTCTATAATAATTTAAAGGAGGCTCAGTGGCTGAGTTGTAAAGCACTTGGCTTCCTAACTGGAGGGTTGAATGTTGATGAAGACTGGGATATTAAATTTCTGAATCTTTAGGGCACCCAGTCCACCTAGCTCTTACTTGGTACATGACATTAGTTAGGGAAAGTAAAGGTGGTAGGTCGTTGTGCTTGACACTCTAGTTAATCGCAGGCCAAAGAAACAGATGACCTTTACATCATCTGACCAATAGATTACTAGATCTGAAAGGGGACATTTTGCATGTTCGGTTAATTTAATCAGAATATTGTTGTTAGCTTATAGAACTTCTGAGATTGTTACTATAAATTGGTATGTATAAATTGAACTAAGTACTCACAAGAGTCACCTCTACATTCCATAATTTATGTCTGATATTTCAAATAATGTTCAGTAAGTTGTTTGCCTTTGAATAGTTTGTGAAAATGTTGCCTTTGTCCTTGAGAATGTCTTTAATAGCTTTACAGAAATCAAGAGTGCAAAAAAAGTTTTGTGCTATATATTCTAGATGCAGGTACAAAGAGAATTTAAAATTTTACACCATAATTCCTAAAGTAAATATGGGTTGTTGAATGTACTTTACAGGTTGTTGAATGTACTTGCTAACTTTGTGTAGTCAGCAAGATTTTCAAAGAACATATTTAATTGCATTAATGTATAATAACTGTATAAGATCCAAAACTAACTATTTTTAAAAGTATTAAGGAAAAAGCTGGATTTAATTTTAGAAAAATGAGAATGCCTTCTACATGTGGACAATGCTAGACATTTGTTAAGACATAATTTGCACTTAAACAAGCCAATGTTCTTCTGATAAGGAGACATTATTAAAGCCATAATTCTTTATATTTAATATTATTTTTTATCTCTTGTCAAAATAAGGCTTATGACATGTTTATTTATGTCATTATTTAGATCAAGAAAACTAATGATCAGAAAGCAGTACAACAAATGGTGGATAACTTCAGCAGATCTTGGCCAGGTTTGTTGTCTCAGTGTGTCAATAGATGTGTAGATAGTTATTTAATGTAGACGAACTTTAAATTATACTTTAGATTTATTTATTTTTTGTCAAGGATAACAAATCTTTTTTATCTAAAGAATAATGCAATGGCAATTCTAAATTTGCTTTGTAAGTTTCAAATACAACATCTAGACAGCTAAAGTAATGAGATAGATTCTATCTCAAGGCAGCCAAAGTAAAATTTAGACTCCCTATCTCAAAGCAGCTCTTTGTTTTGTATTTTAAAGAAGTGCTTTAGTGTCAAAAATAAAGTAGCAAAGGTAGAATGATAATTCATTGAGCTTTGATTCATTTTTATTGCTTCCCTTTTCTTGCTTCAGTTAAGATTTGTTTTATTTTTCTGTTATCAGTAAAATATTGTGAAAAATACTGTGATTTGACAGACAAAAATAAACAATTATTTTGTAAGCCAACTAGGATAATGGACTGGTTTTTACTTGAAACTTAAAACATTTTGTATTTTCCTGTTGTCTTTAGGTCTGAAGAAGGAAGTATCCAGAGAGAAGTAATGGTAGACATCTCATGTTTGTTTTGAAATGTTCACTAGCTGAACCATAAGTTAGATTGTACAATAGATTTTTTGTATCAGGTCATTTACATGGAGTACCAAAACTGTGTTTTATCTTCTTATAATAGATGGACTTGTAATCTATTATTATGTATGCACCATCACAGCCAATTCTTTGTTCATTTATATAATATAAATAATGTGGTATGATTGATCTTTGTGACTTTCTTCATATTGAAGATTAATTTTGTTTCATTTAGCAATAACATCTCTCTTTTGAGCACAACATTTTTGTTTTACCATTAGATTCAACTTGTAATATCAAGTCTTATTATTTGATGACTGGAAGGTGGTGCTTGTTAAACCACTCGCACAAACTAATTCATTTAGAGTTCATTTTAATAGTTTTAGTCTATGAATAGGAGATGTTTACATTGAGTTCATATGGTGATTGATTGGTCTCATACACACTTTTCCCCTGTATAATGATTTAATACTTAGATTAGCTTAGAGCTTTCCATGCTTAGTTTCACAGGCTTAGGCATTCAGGGCACTGGAATGTAATATATCCAATTACAAGTTGTGACATATTGTATGCAACACAACAGTGATAGACACAGTATGTGCCAGGTGTATGGGAAGTCTCTTATTGTGTTAGCTGTCTGCTCAAATAGTTATGCAAAATGGCAAGCCAGTTCTGGTGGATAGATTCTGTTGTCACTAATTTCATTACACTGTCAGTTGGGTATAGAGATAAAGTAAGAGTCTGTAAAAGTAAAGGTCAATGTTTCATCCTCTTCTATTTGTCATGTCAGACTTAGTCATTAAATAGATATAATCTTGCCACAGACTTGGTGTCTGCTCGTTTGACTCTCTTGTTACTTGTGTAAAAATACTTTGTTATAATCATTGTATTCACTGTGTAGTCATACATTGTGAAGATCCTCGGTTTGTGTAGACTTATGATCTTATGATTATGTTGTTTTGAAATGAACAAATTATTTTTCTGTCGAATAATTTTGTTTCACCTTGTCATAATTGTAAGAAAAACCTAAATTGAGATTATGCAATTTCACTTATCAGGGTTGTCCTAACCTAAACAGGGTTGGCTTGACCCTTTCATCTATGTTTTTGCTTCTTTGTCTCTATGATTTCAGTTTTGTTAACCTTCCCATTGGAAGACAATTAAAAGATTGC
Source organism: Biomphalaria pfeifferi (assembly GCA_030265305.1). Classification (NCBI taxonomy): domain Eukaryota; kingdom Metazoa; phylum Mollusca; class Gastropoda; family Planorbidae; genus Biomphalaria; species Biomphalaria pfeifferi. The sequence goes on from JASAOG010000013.1 coordinate 4,502,557, forward strand.
TTGGTTTATTACAGCTATTTTTTGTGCATTTTTTGAGTGCTAAACTCATTTTTCATTTTACTTAAATTTGTTTTTAATATACTTGAATTGGGTTTGCTTGTTGCCTGAACAAAATTAGCACTACTAAACTACCCTATGTATAAGCAAAGAAAAACTATTTTTGGAACTTATTGCAGAAGTATTACTATAAATAAATGTTGACTCTTGTCAGCTGGTGATGTATCAAAGATATAGGTTGAGATAGTTAGAGCACTAATCTATTCCTGAAACATTATCTACCAGCTTTTTATGAAACTACCAACTCTACTAATGGTTTTGTGAACTAGATCAGAGCTTTTGTTAACTGAATTAGTTTGTGCAGAAATGTGTTTTTAGGTGCTGCTGTTTTAAGCATTTCTAATCGAATTAGCTTTAGCCCATATGTCATTGGATAGAAGGGACATGGCTGATTTTGTTGAACTGTATTTATATTGTAATTGGTAACTTTGGATAAGGATTGTGGTATCAGTTGTTTTCTTAAATTATGCATCTCTTTTGATTATATCAATCTTCACTTAGATCTTAGTACTTGTTGGTATAGACTTGTCATACAATGTGATAACTTTTTGTTTATTGCTATGATCTACAAATAAAAATAGATCTTAACCTGATCATTACTGAGTTTGACAAAAATTAATGCAATTATTATTTTTTTTTTCCCCCTTGTGTGTCCTAGTTAATTAGCGGCGATATTTGTCAGTGACATGTCAAGCACGAAGTACCACATATAGTCCTGCTGCTACTGCAAGGACACACTCCTCTTTGGGATGAGAGAAAAATAAAACTGATTTTATTGTATCAATACTTTGGTTGGTTTGAATCTTGATATGATCAGCAGAGTTTTATCTGCAAAGTTTTGTTCTGTGTTTAATTTGATGAATGAGTGATTCTATGAATCATTGAGTTTCCACCCTGTCCAACAGTTGTTGTTCAATTGTACAAATAAACGTTTGCATTCAAAATGGTGTATATAGATTGCTTTGTGTTATGTCCATCAATTTAATGTCAGACTAATATTATAATGAAACATCTTTCTCTTTATCTAATGTATGTGATCAGATAATTGCTTTGACCTCTTGGTTCTGTAATCAATGACAACAATAGGTGTGACATCATGATGTTTTGCTTTGTTCATCCCTATTGATGTTTGCTCTCTAGCCTATTGTGCAGTGTACAGAGTTTTTTTTTTTTTTTTTTTTTTGTGACAAATTGAAAACAATAAATACACTCTAAAACAAATCTTTTAATCACTTTTGTTGTATGTATGTAGATCAAGTAACATTTTACCCCAAAAGTTAAAGCTCACCAACATATATATATATATATGTCACACAACTTGGTATTCCTTTGACATAAAATCTGAACTTTACTTTTGTAAACACTGGGTACTTTCAATAAAATAAACAGCTAAAAAAAACAACAATTGTACAGTTCAAATGGAGTCCACTAGATCAGACATCAATACATACAATTGTTACAATTTTGTGTACACTAGAAAGTTATGGGTCAGGGTTGCTTATAATGTAATCATTTTTCAAAACTACCATTTAAAAACAAAATGCAGTGAATTGTGTAGACGATTGAAAGACATTTTATGATATTCTATAAACTTCTGGAGTAGATCTAGATGTCAATGTGACCGCTAGTTTAAATCATTACTACAAATTTACAACTAAATAAAAAAAAACGTGGTGCAAGGGAAATCACTCACCTAATATTCGTTTTCTGATGATAAAATAATGAACAAAGGAAACAGAACCCATTAGCATTTTACAATAATGTTTTCTGAAGAATAGATTTTAAATAACTTGAACCTGACATTCTAACATACTTCATTGATTGGCAAATGCATTAAAAGCAGTTCACTTAAACTCACAATTATTTTAGTGAAATCTTTTGAGTTATTGGGATTGAACTGCTTTTCTTAGAAGCAGAGTTGTCTCTCTTTGGGCTTATTATTAGAGTGACCCTGCCCTATGGATGGTGGGTTTGAGTTTTTTGGCACAATTTAGGCCATGTCGAGCCCGTAATTCTTCAAGGATTACTCTCCCTTCATATCACCAGAGCTAAATTCCACACAGTTAAATCACCTATTATGGGTGATGGAAGCACACGACACGATAGAGCATCAGGGCGTAGCACTGTGAAAAAAGACTAAAAAATTGTTGAGGACAAGAGAACAGCGCTGGCAGGAAAAAGCGTCAGAGAGAGAAATAAAAAAAAAAAAAAGTAAATGACATTAGCTCCCACTAAAATAACCTGCCCAGTGTGCAGCCAAATATTCAGGGTCACATAGGTCTCACCACCCCCAGGAGGAGGAACAAAACCACAGTTCAATGCATTCATCCCTCCCGTTACCGGTTGTCTTTGCTTGGACTAAGTCTTAGGATCGATTTCTTGCACAGTGTAATTAGCAGCATTATCTAAAGTCTTCTTCAAAGGTCAACCAAAAATATCAAATGACTAGAAAAACAGAAGACATGAATACATTTAACACATGTAGGTCACAGATGCAGATACTGCTCTAAATCACCGGTTATTGACTATGTTGGCCAATGCACGCTATCTGCATTCACAAAGTCAAATAGTAACGGAAAGATCGGGCAACTCTTTGAGATGTTTTGACGTCCTGCCAAAAGGTGAGTCGTAGTGACTGCAAGAGCTGCCACACTTTGTTACACCTACGCGGTTACGGACACTGGATTGACTCCCTTTTGGTCATTGGTATGAAACAGTTTTTACACTTCTGTGCCATTATCTCCTGGAATTTGAAGTTTGTGAGAAAAAAGTGTCAAGATCTGCTCTAGCTTGTCCACCCTATCCTTCCTCTTAGCCCCGCACCCCTTTCCTCCCCACATGGCCATCAGGTGGAACTCGGGAGACAGAGCCTGACCCAACTCAGGATCATAGTTTAAGTTCGCCACCAGGGAGCTGGAGGTGGTCCTGTACAAGTCACCCTGTGAGGCGATGACTCTTGCCGTGTCCAAGTGGGTGTACAGGACGTCTATAGCGCTGCCGATGGGGTCCAGGCCAACCTCCCAGTAGTAATCTAACAGCACGGTGTCAAGGTCACGCTCTAGGAGCAAGCAGAGGGGTGTGATATAAGGGATAGTTTCGTTGTTTAAGGGGAGGTCACTGCTGCCATCATTCAACGCCTTGTAGGCCGGACGAAGTTTAGTGTCAAAGTTATAAGCACTGGCGGTGTGGTTCTGCCGTAGAACCAGCCACGTATCCGTCAAGCGGTTAATTTGTGATCCCGTTAACGCCGACATAATGGCAGAAAAGCTGAACAAGTTCCCAGCTGCAAGTTTCAAATCTAGACAGGTCTGAATCCACAAACTCAACATTTTCGCCCGTTCATTGACTGTTGGGATATTGAGTAAGGACACCATAGTGAACAATCGGAGGCACTCCCAGCGTTCAATGATATCCTGCCGTAGTTGCTTCCCTTGAGGAAGCGTCAGCAGCTCCAAACCAGAGAAAATTCCAAGCCCTAAGTCTTTCTCATTAGCTGCACTCACCAAAGCAATATCATATTTGGTCAGATGCATGGCTATAGTTCTAGGTGTTTTGTTCAACAATAAAGTCTTTACGTTTTGCAAAACGTTAGGGTCAAGAACCCTGTGACCTTTGGGCAGAAGGTCCGTTTGAAAGTTTTCAGGCACGATTGCGGAAAGGCACGCTTTAGGTGGTAAAATAAGTTTTCTACACCTGAGGTACTCGATGTATTGAGCTCCCATCCAATCATTGTCGATAGCATGTTCTTTGGGAACATCGTAGTCGTTGTCACCTTTATCTATATTTTTATTCAAATTCTGAGAGTTCAAATTGATACGCGAGTTATTTTGGCGGGAAGATTTGGCGGGAAGAGTCAAATATGCTTTACTGCTACGACTATTATCATTCTGGTTGAAGTAACGGAAAGATCGACTGCGGGCAACTATTTGAGATGTTTTGGAGGCAGATGGAGCCGTTAAAGTTTCACTTGTAGTGGGCACAACTCGAGACACGATTTTTTGACCTCCACTAGGATCTTCTGACTGACCAGAAGAAAAAGAATTGGAAAACGACTGTTTAGTGTTTGGCGACAGCTGGTCCAACGGATTGGCAGGATAGAAGACCTTTTCTCTCTTGACTCGACGGCTTTGGTCATTTACGTGATCTTCTGGAGAAAGGTGCCTAAGAGAAACTTCCTCAGCGGAAGGGCTCGAGGATGAGGTGTTTTGAAGCCAGCTGGGCTGCTCTTTCACCTGAAAGTAATCGCTATAGTCACGGTCATCTTCTTCCTCTACCTTGGTGCGGATATGTACGGTAGGTTTTTGTTTATATTTGACTGAAGGAATCCTGCTAGGCTTAGGTGGAGGAGGGCTGCTTAGTTCACTCTCTGAACTGGCTGGGACTAGTTTCCGTCTTCCTAAAGAAGAGAACTTCTTTGTGAAGTTATTAGGTACATCATCTACTAGAGCAGGGGCGCTTCCCGAGCGAGTGTGGTTGATAGTGGGTTGAGGTAGGGTCACTTGAGGAGGGGCCTTCTTTTCTAAAAGCTCGCCAGGAGGTGTGACATTGATCACAGGTAAGCTGTCGCACCTGTCTAATGACGATGACCTGCTCTCCCGGTTTCTGCTTGAATGTTTAGGGTCATCGTTGTCAGGCAAGCTGAGTATTGGTTGACTTCCGGCCCATCTCCCGTGGCGATGCATCTCTGGGCTGGAACTAGGGCTACCTGATGGGGTCACAAACGGGCTGGGTTTCGGACTTTGATCTGGTGTGGCATAGGTGCCAGAAGAAGAGTTGTTGAGAGCGCCATACTTAGTATCATAGTAGCTCAATGGCATTGACCGTGAAATGGGGTTCTTGAGCAGTGCCCCAGACACCTGGGTGACGGGTTTGCCGCGGTGCTGGTAATAATGAATGAGCTCCTGTATGGTGGCAAATGCGTCGTCCTCAAACTGATACGATATGACAGGAAGTTGCCCCGGTGCACAGTTTCCTACGATAGAGTTGATCATAAAACTGAGGGGCGTTCCTTTCCATCTGCAAGTCAAGACAAAGTCTCCGGGTTTCGAGATACAATCGCGGACGATGAAGTCGCCGTTCTCGCAGACGAGGGTTTCAGCGTGCTGCCTGGTGATGCTGCCGTGGTACCAGGGTCGGCTGCGTAGATCCGACGGGTCACCAGCTAGCTCCTTCTGGAGGTCAAGCTGGAGCTTCTCAGGGGAGATTATCAAGTGCTGGAAATCTGGGTATGGGCCTGTGGGTGATGTTGGAGCTCTGTGAAAGTGAAGCAGAAAGAAACAAAAAATTACGAATACTATATTTTTAAATCACAATCTTGGTTTACACATTTTAATGAAGTTTAATCATTGAAAGTCCAGCTTTTAAACTTTGTCACTTGTGAATTTAGGCCAACCAGAATGTTGATATTTACAGTTCCATTATTTAACAATGCTAAACGGATGGTCCTAAAAGCGATGTCTACACAATTTCAACAACATGTTTTTGTAGCTCGTATCTATTACATGAGACCAGAAAGTTAAAAACAAACAAATGAAACAAATATAGAAAGTTATAGCTACGCCGCCCCCCCCCCCCCCCGGGGTGAGGTGCGGTGGGTAGGTAGTCTTTCAAATGTCACGTGACACATCTACATTTATACATCTTATGAAGCAGCCAAACGCTTAAAAGTGCTTTCATAAGCACAACTTTCTGTTAGCAAAAAAAAAAAAAAAAGTAAAAATCCTTTGAAGTTGGAGTGGTTTGGTTACTAGACGTCCCGGAGAGCAAGGTCAGGGGAGGGTGCAGAAAGTGTGCCTGATCACACGAGTGTTACTAGTACATGTCTTTATAATCCAGACTTAAAGACGCTCTCTCTCTCTCTCTCTGTGTATTAGTGTGTATGCATATATCTGTCTATCTCTATCTCTCTATCTCTCTATCTATCTATCTATCTATCTATCTATCTATCTAACTATCTAACTATCTATCTATCTATCTATCTATCTATCATCTAACTATCTATATATCTATCTATCTATATATATATATAACTTGTTCTCCCCCCCCCCCTCTTTTTTTGCCGCTAAAGTTACGTGGGGTAGAAATAAATAAAAGAGTGATCTTTCCATGACTTCTTGGTCACATTAGTTAAGTCCGGCCCTTCTATTTAGTGAAGTGTGAATACTACTTGTTTCCCCCCCCCCCCTTTTTTTAGTGGTGTAACTCTAGTCCAACTTGCAGAAATAAAAGAGTGATCTTTCCTTTACTTCTTGGTGTCCAAACTGTTGACCCATGAAGAGAATTATATATATAAATTTTATATATATATATATATAAATATAAGTAAAAGTAAGTAAAGTTTCCCTTGCAGAACTTGTGATCTACGGGGCAGATGATGATTATGTTAAGGTCATCTCTTTCTAAGGCCAAATGTTAACGAGCAGGGTGTCATGTGGCCAGCACAACGACCAACCGTCTTTACTTTCCCCAACTAAAGTCAGTTACCCATTAAATTGGACTCAATGGCGCCCTAAATATCCCAAAATTCAAAATCACAGTCTTCATCTAGATTCGAAACCAGGACTCCAGGTTCGGAAGCAAAGCGCTTAATCACTCAGCCACCGCGCGCCAATATGAATATATATAACATCTAATTTTAAGAGTTAGAACTGCTGTGTCTACGCTGTCATTAGTTTTAAGCTTTGAGAAATATGCCTCAAAATATTTACTCTTGTTTTCCATTTGTCCTTAAATAAGATCTTCCAATGTCCAGTAGACTATCCTCTCCCCCCCACCTCCAGCCTTGATTAAAAAAAAATATACACCATAACAACATAGACATTTTTTTTAAAGAAATGTTTTCTACAGGCTCAAAAATAAATATTTCAAATAGCTCCAGTGGCAAATGTCCAAAGTTTGAGAAAATTTGTAGAATTTAGATGATAAAATAACTAAAGAACTTACGAGGCAGATGGTACACTGTCAGTTCTCTGCAGAGAAAATAATCCACTTCCAGTGACACGGCCTGAAATAGTGTTTAAATGATTAACATTTTTATTTTGTACATGGTGACTAGATCTTGTACTAGATACACATGTGAAGTTAAGTACAATGAATGATGCAGACTCAAGTGTTAGGAACAATGAATGATGCACAAAGTGAGAGGGGCAGTCGAGGCATATGTAGCTTAGTACGCGTCTATTCGGGGTGATCTGTCCTAAGTGCTGGCTTTATCTACTTAACATGTAGGTCTAGTCACATGACTAGCAGAGCTAAGATTGGGATTGTGAATTAAAAAGGAAAAAAAATTTCATTTTTCTAATTGTAATGTTTGTTTTTGTAATAGATATATTTCATTAGGTCTAGTGAATATCACTGACCTTTCTCATATTTCTCTCTTAGAATTCGAAGACTTGAAAAGATCTTGGCTCGATGTGCACCGATCCTTATTCCAAGATCTTTGATCTCACTTTCAGTGGCGTATATAAGATCCTGAAGAAAAATACAATGAATCCTTCATCAAATCTTGAGAGAGGGAAAGAGACACACACAGAGAGAGACAGAGAGAAAGAGAGAGAGAGAGAGAGACAGTACTGTAGACTTTAGAAAGCATTACTCGATCAACTGACAATTGTGAAATGCGCGATTCACTACTAAGTTCATACATGTTGAACCGGGAATGTTACACATTGTATATATAAGATGGGTTGGAAAGTTTGACCAAAGGCGTATCCAAATAATGCCAGGATTCGCTGCAGCGCTTTCATTTCCAAACTACAGTTATAGAATTAAAGGGTGATCATTACCAATATTTGCCAATACGTATGTGTGCCAGGTCGTGTGGTATGCGCCCTGGACTGTCGTTCGGTGGTCTCGATGTTCCAGGGTTCAAACCCTGCCCGTTGCGTTCCCCGTCGTCCTGCGGGAGGTTTTGGGTTGGGGTGTAATTATCTTTACATCTGAAGAAACATCCGAATGATGTAAAACATTTCAAACCTAGTAGTGAGTCGAATGTATTGACAAGCCTTCAACTTATTAATCTACCTGTGGGGGGTTCTTAAACGATGTTAAATATCGTTTTGTTTTCTGTATCAGTTGAGCTGTTTGTCTTTACGGGATTATTTTTTTTGGAATAATATCTAAATAACAACAAAAGCTAACATATGGCGGACCCAGGGCATCTCTGATCTCAGTCAATTAGATCACGTTCGCTCTTTTTCAATGTTAGAAAGATAGAGTAGACTATATGCAGTATTAGTCAACACATTTAACCTGACATTGTGTCCACGCCACTGAGACAGTTACACAAAAGGAAGAGGTCACTTTAAACATCCGTCAACTTTTCCACACAATACACGCAGTACCAGGACACTGGACCACAGTGAGCCATGTAGCGCTCCTCATATTAACTGTGCACTCCCAGTGATATACACACAAACTCACACTCGCTGGTCTACATACCCTCACAGTGTAACACATGCATACACTACACAGACGCACATTTAGCTACATCATGTCCAAGTTGTCTGTTGTTGAGCAAGACAAACGTTAAGTACAGCACTTTAAAAAAGTAATTTAGTTTCAGTCGCAATTAAGATTTGTTTATATTGACTTTTAACCTTTAAAAAAAAGACAAACCATTGGTATTTATCCGTTGAAAAGAACTGTTCCTTTTCTTAACAATTTTGTAGACTTGACTACCATTGTAAGATCCAGTTTTGACAACACTTTAGAGACGGCTAAGAACTATACAATGCATCATATTATAAGGTCGACTTTGTATACTAAGTATTACTAAGTAAACCATTTTTAGTGGCCCCCGAAAGGGGAAAAGACTCTATTAGTTTTGTGTGGAATGTTTGTCCGCCCGTCCGTTCCGTTTGGATCTCGTAAACTAGAAAAGATAGTAAAAATCCGAAATCATAATATTTTAGACCATTCAAAGTTCTGATGCAACGGCTACTTTTTTTTTCTTTTCTGAAAGCGAAAAATCCAATTTTTAAAATTAATTATGCAAGCAGTTACTTTTTTTTTAAAGAGAAAAAATCTACTTACTATGCATATAAGTGGAACATAAGTTAAAACAACGATTAGTAAGTAGTTTTTTTCATATTATCGCGTGACTAAATGACGGAGTATAGATAGTCTTATTTTTTTTTACGGATTCTTTTTTTCTTGACGCCTTAAATAAGACATTAACCCTTTACAAAACAGTTAGATCAATTGGATACTCATTATAAGACATCAGTAAGGCGGCTGGTCGTTGTGTTGGCCACATACACCCTCGTTAACAGTAGGCCACAGAAACAGATGACCTTTACATCATCTGCCCTATAGAGCAAAAGGTCTTTACTTTTACATCTGCTAAGCTTATAAATTACTTTATTCATGTATTTGAATTTGTTCACCTAGATGTAAACAACAGGTAGATCTACATGCTAGCAAAAAAAAACAACAACAAAAAAAAAAAAAAAGGTTCGAAGGGCAAACAAACATGTAATATAATTAAGAGGCTGTTTAATGAACACAACTAGATCTAGTTGTTTCAATCTCTCAATTATTTTACGCTGCTTAGAAAGTCTACGTTAACAAACGTGTAGCATATTTACGTGAGCCACACCACGACCAGCTAAACAGACAATTCAAAAGTCACGCAGTGCTACACTGACAGTGAAGAGGACGTTCAACTTTTTTTTTACTTTCAATGCGGCGAAATGAGATACTGGACAATGATAACACTTTCGTAAGCGCGTGACTCATTCATTTGGTTTTGTTTTATGGACATAAAGTATATTGTATGAAGTGTTTCTTTTTTTTTTTTTTAAGTCTCAAAACAACGAAGCTTTACAGTTCAGACACGAGGAGTAAGATTTGAGAATACTCTAGAACATGGTTCTAACTACAACTTTAATTTCATAATTGTATCGTAAAAAATATTATGTTATTCTATGGAGCTCATGATATAGATCAGTGTTTCCCAAGCTACGGCCCGCGGGCTCGGACCTGTGATGCGGTGATATGGAGCACCTTCATCTCCAAGTCCACACTGCAGAATGAAGCCTTTAAAAAAATCAGCTCCACATGACTCGACAACTTCTTGCAGTGGTGAGGTACGGGACGGATCAGAAATAACATTTTTCCCAGGTCAAAAATGTGTGTACACAACTGATATAGAACTAAATGGGAGGGAGCTGAGTTTCAAGGTCAAGGTCAGTGTGTAACAATTAATTAAATTGAATGCAAAAAAAAATAAAAAAATTTTAAACAACAGTGACACCGAGCTTATACAGACTTGATCAAATCGCCGCTCATGTTAATGCGTGGCTCATCTCAAGTTAATGAAATTAGTTTGTAGGATTTTAACATTCCCACAAGCTGCAGTTTCAAATATTTTTTGTTTTTATTTGCTGCATCTTTGTGATTGAGTGTGGCAATACGTGTTATGGAGTGTGCGTGTTTCTATGGTGACGATGAGAAGAAGTTAGTGATTGGTTGCTGGCTATGTAGTCTGAATGATGCAAGATAAGCTGTAATGTCGTCAGGTGTCTTGGGGAGAGAGAGAAACGACTCCAGATTGTCCGAGTGAGAGTGAATGATGCAAGATAAGCGGTAATGTCGTCAGGTGTCTTGGGGAGAGAGAGAAACGACTCCAGATTGTCCGAGTGAGAAGACGTGTTTTTGTAGTTTTGTTCAAAATACTCTTTTACATTTTTACTACATTTATTATCTCAAGTTTAAGTTGTAATAAGTTATTTATAGTATTGTTGACAAAGCTATTCAAGTTTTACAAGTTAAAATAGGAAACGCCTACAACGGTTTAGTTGCCTACCAGCAGTTTGGTGCTACAAGTCAACGGCCGTACGAAGCGACGATGAAATAGATAATTCACGAAGAAAAGAAGAAGGAAAAACTTTGGAATTGTTTTCAAAATGTCACGTGACAGTTGATTCATTTAAATCTAGAAAATAAAAAGGACTACGAGGTAGGTTTCGTAAAAAAAAATGATAAAAGAAACCTGCTTGGTTCTAAAAGTACTTTACACGGTAAGTTGGGTACGAAAAAAAGAAAACACGGAAAAGCTGCTGTTCCAATCTCTCAGCTATGACGTCAGTACAAAACAACAACTAGAAACAGTCTGACAGCTTTAAAAGTAGCAATCCTAGCAACGAACTTATTGTTCCTGAGAGAAAACAACAATTAGAAACAGTCTGACAGCTTTAAAAGTAGCAATCTTAGCAACGAACTTATTGTTCCTGAGAGAAAACAACACTGGTTAATCAAAATATTGTTGTAAATTTTTAATTAATATTGTTTCGGTTATTAAAAATTTAGGACATCTATTGTTAAAAATTTAATCGCCCTTCCACACAAATACCATAGGTACTGTAACTTTTATTTACTGGTTTGGATAGCAAAGAAACCTATTTCATCTTCCAATATTATTAAGATAAAAGGGTACATGGTAAATAGCCAGTTAAAAATAATCTTAGGAATTATAGCTACTTAGGTTTGTTCACTGACCTCTACTCCGCCATATTGGTGAAACAAGGGAAGATACTCTGGCATACTAAGTGCTTCCAGCCACGTGGATATGGCAATGTGGCGGCCCGCCATCTTTTTCTTTCTGCGGTAGTCCGAGTCTAGAACTTGCCTGAAATAATAAATAAAAACATCAGTTTTTAAATTTTGAGAAAATGATTGGTCAATAGGAAATAAGTCAGAGGGGACGAGGGGACATTAATGGCTGCAGACACTAAATAAAGAGATTCGTCAAACGTTTGGTTACCAGACAAGTACATATCCAAAGGAGGACAAAGAGTAGGACGAAGTGTCATACACGAGGAAAAAGAGTAGGACAAAGTCTCCTTTAGTCGGCCTCCTTCAGTCGTCACGCCTATGGTTCATCTCATAGAATACGTTTTCGTGTGAGTGAGGAGCCTTCCTTTGCTGCAGCATACAGTTTTGAAGTTAGGTCTTGTACCTGGTCTGCATTTTCTCAAATGAGGTCTATTTCATATACAAACCTGAGATTGGAAATAGGTCGCTTATTTATGGTCAAGCTAGGAGTAAATCCTTCTAAAGTTTCTATCATAACATGCTCAAGAAATAAGTTAAAATGAGCTGGAGAGAGAATGCATCCTTTACACACTCCTATGGATGTCCAATTCGGCTAAGAGGTAGACTGAGATATTCGCATTTAGATTTAGGGCTTTGATAACACCAATTATGTTTTTATCTATGTTAAATTTGCCATCATTTGCCACAGGCCATTATGCCAAACCCGCTCAAAAGCTTTTTTCAAGTCTTTGAAGTTGGATACCAATTTCTTTTAAGAGTTGAAGGCATTTTTCATTAATCAGTCAGAGCGCATGTTGTTATGACTGAATGCATATAGGGGACAAAGGTTTTTGAAGCACATTTGTTCAGATCGTTGTTTAACCTTACTCACTAGAAAGTCAGTTGTGATCTTGATCTAGTTTCCGATGACAATTTCACACATTTTATTTGTTTTGCCACAAAGCACAAGTGCCACAAATACGGTATGTATTTACAGGTAAAGATACATGAATTAATATTATTAGAAGAAAGTGCATCAGATGGTAGTCATGACACACCGAACTTTAATGTACATTATGACATATGACATACACATCTTAATTGCTGCATAATTCAAACGTGGCCTAAAAATAGACGACTCTTTCAATCAATAATAGGCCTACTATTTTAGAACAATCAATTTACCATGATGTAAGTATAATCATTAGACATTGAAATTCTTAGTATATACTTTTTTTTCCCTTACAAGAGCCCGTCTGGGCCCATTTGGTCGTAGGCCCGGGCTCAATGAAGTTAAGAGACACTTAAGAGATAGGGAAATGATCATTGCAGAAAGAATTTAAAGAGATACAAAAAAAAAAGATTAAAGTAAAGTCTCTTAGTGATGCAAGTGTTGATACATTTGTTGATAAATTAAACAATAATGTCAAATGTTCTCAAAATGACCATCAAGGTAAAATCATGGAGTCATTATGGTATGTTTAACACCATGGAGTCATTATGGTATGTTTAACACCATGGAGTCATTATGGTATGTTTAACACCATGGAGTCATTATGACATGTTTAACACCATGGAGTCATTATGACATGTTTAACACCATGGAGTCATTATGACATGTTTAACACCATGGAGTCATTATGACATGTTTAACACCATGGAGTCATTATGACATGTTTAATACCATGAAGTCATTATGACATGTTTAATACCATGGAATCATTATGACATGTTTAACACCATGGAGTCATTATGACATGTTTAACACCATGGAGTCATTATGACATGTTTAACACCATGGAGTCATTATGACATGTTTAATACCATGAAGTCATTATGACATGTTTAATACCATGGACTCATTATGACATGTTTAACACAATTGAGCCATTATGACATGTTTAACACCATGGAGTCATTATGACATGTTTAACAAAATCCAAACGTATCCAACCCAACATTCTGTCAGCACGAGAAAATCTGCCACTTGACTTTCGTCCTAAGGATGCTGTGTCAATTCGCGTAACCTAATCCTTCCACTTTTCCCGTTCAGCAGCTTTTCTTAAACCTGGCAGTATTTCAAAAGAGGCCGGTTCATTTCTTTATGTTATCCAGTCAATTTTTCTTTGGTTAGTGATATGTCTTGAAGGCTGCAGAACGCAAAGAATTACGGTGAAAGAAAGCCCCCCCCCCCTTAATTATGTAGCATATGAACTGTTCTATTGCTCCATGTATTTTATGGGAAGTTATATAACCTGTAATGGATGACCCTTAAATGATGTGCACTATAGCCACTAGCTAGAGGGAGGTAGAGTGTAGTGCGCTAGAAGTTCAATAAATCTGTCAATAAACCATTACAATCCCTGGACATAGACTTTCTATGCAAACTTTAAAGTTGAGTCATTTGCTAAATAAACATTTGGTGCTTTTGAAGAGACGAGGTAAATATTTTCAGTCTGTCTAATAGTGAGTTTCAAATTTTAGATTGCATTAGCCCCCCTCCCCCCGCACACTTTTTCCAAACACTTTACCATCTTGAAACATTCGTTTTCTTTCTCCCTCTTCCGAATGTTTCCTGTTTTTCTTTTCCCCTGTAACTGTGTTCTCTGATACCTAATAGTCTTGTCAAACTAAAAACTCACACATGCTTCCTTGAAGTAACCTACCTGAGTAGATCCCTGTAGGGAAACGTATCGAGTTTGGACCCCACAGTGATCATTTTCCACAATTGTTTTTCTCTAGTACTTCTCAACCACTTCAAAAGTCGCCGCTGGGAAAGATTACTTCCCTTGTGTCTAGCGATCCAGACGACTCGTGGGTTATGTTCTCCTGCCAATCTCCACTATAAAATGTTTGTATTTGGACATCATGTTTTTTTTATATTACCTAGCTGGTACTAATATTAGTACCAGCATAACTTGGCTGTTGAGTAGGTTGATAAATTCATGTCATATTGCTTGAAACAAAAGTTTTTTGAAATAAACCAAATGTGATGTATCGGTAACTATTTTCACTAACATTCGTATCAAAATATTTATTCACTCAATTTAATTCATGTTAAAGAAACATAACTCGTCTACTAATAATTTTCAAACCTAAGGTTAATCACAGTAATCTGCTCTTATTTACACTTTGATTTTAAGATTTAGTTTACGTTTTAATGCAATAAAAATTCAATAATAGAGAAAAAATAAATCGATATGAACAAATATGGGAGCGATATAATGGAAGCTTAAGAAAAGAGTAAAAAGACGCCATATTGAAAGATCCCTGTCATAAAGTTTATTCATATCTTATCTTATATAATACAGACGTTACTTCAAAAAAGAAGATGATTACGTCCTACGCGTCATGCATTTAGTCATGCATATTAACCAATGACTTAAATTCTGCCAAGTCACTGGTTTTTCTGGCTAGCTCAGGCAACCCATTCCATGCTCTAATAGCACTAGGGAAGAAGGAGTATTTGTACAAATTTGTCCTAGCATATTAAAATACTTCGCTTATCAAAGGGCATACTTCCGCATTCTGTAAACAGGGTCACCGGACACACCAAAAAGCTTGCTTTTATGTATTTGCCTCCATGAATGAAAATCTCCACTATAATAAACTAAGACACTAATAGAACCGTTAATACCGTTTCCAAGTAACAACAGTACATTACTTCTATGTTCCCTATTTCAAACGCCTATTGATATATAGCTATAAATAGATGAAATATAAATCTTGTTTTTCGATCTAATACTGGAACTTTACTGATTTTTAAAAAAAAGAGTTAAATTATTGCAGAGTCAGCAGTTTGAAGAAAGTAAAGATTCCAATTGATCAAAGTAAGGTCTAATAACATGTTTAGAGACGTTGCGCTGTATGTACAGCAACAAACTGACGTGCACTTAGAATCCGTGGCTCCGCGCGCAACGTCAATTTACTGCGCAGCAGGAATTTGATTGAATGGAGATGTTGAGAAGATGTTGTGAGGATGTTTCGGCCACCATCTTTCCTTTTAATCTACAACCAAACTGCTAGACTGGCGACGTGAAGACTTGTCCCTACCCCCCCCCCCCCCCCCCCCGCCTTTTTTTTTTTTTAAATTTGAAATTCATCAGGCAATCTAATAGCGTACAATGTGGACCATATATAAGATACTAGTGCATACACATCTCGAGAGGACAGGAAAGAGCTGGGAAGTCGTTTAAAAACTAGCAAGAGACCGTGGCGTGTTTTTACGGAGGCCCTATGTTCCACTAGGAACGCAAAGGAAATATGATGATGACATACATAATTAGACATTTTATACTGTAATAGTTATGCGGAGGGGGAGACAAAATGTCTCAATCTGTGCGAATCATTAAAATGAAACATCCCCTATTTAGACTAGTCGTAAATCATTACATCATTTTTAAATAATTAAAAGAATAGAATTTAAACTGCGCGAATTAATTTTTTTCCAGGATGGTTACTTAATTATCTTTTTTTTTCACAAAAGCGAACTAACAGACCTACATAATATATATACGTCTATGATCAAACCATAGACCTATATATTATATCTAGACTGGAAACCGGAAACAAATTCTTATCCGCGACTGATCGATTCACAGACTCATATATATATATATGTACGTAACTCTTTTTCAAGTTCTAAGGAAAGTCACCCCAAATCAATCTTTTCTGTCATAGAAAAGTAATGATCTTTAGTTTTCAAAGTTTAGAAAAAAATGAAAAATCATTTCTCGGGTTTTTTTTTAGAATGGGCTATTAATCACAGAACTATATATTCACGAAAATATATGAAACAAAGTCATTTCCTGTTAATTTCCATTGAGATAATGTTTCAAAAATCCTATATCAAAATAATTCATGTCTGTTGATTTTAATTAGCTTATGTACATTTAAATAGATTGATTACCTAGATCTTTCTAGATTATGTATTTAAAAATTGCAAATTAATAATTATGAGACGAGAGTACTCTTATTCTTTGATGTTCAATTACTAGATCTAGATCTAAAAATTAAATTATAGCTTACATAGGTTAGGGTTGAAAAAAAAACTGTAGCCTATTTCTTATAACTATTTTACAAAACAATGCCTTGTTTCAACTTTTTAAAGAAAAATTTCACATTTTTTGTAGTTTTAAAAGATCTCCATGTTCTGTCTTAATATATACAGTCTATGGATCGAACTCTTTCACAATTTTATAAACATCCAATTCACATTTCGTGTTGATCTAAATCCCGAAACGAAGCATCTGTAGAAATAAAACGTGTAACATCCAAAGAACGAAACATTTTGTCTGCCAAGATTGAGTAGAAACAAGAAACGAATCTCCCTTGTCGCGAGGTTCCAGGAAGCCACGCTAGATGTCAGGCTGTGAGAACTGACAAAATGTCAACCTGTGCTCATGTAATATGTCATCCCCCTTTTGCTATTGTATCGGTCCATACTTTTTTTTTTATGTGTGTGCAATGAGCAGAGGGTGACACCGTTCTGTGTGTGTGTGTGCTTGTTTGAGTTATTGCGTGTGTGTGTATGTGATACAGCAGGTGATGTAGAGTGCATGTGTTTTGTGTGACTGACACAAAGATTGGCGAAGGTATAGTAAGGCTGGCACAAAGATTAGAACATGGTGTTACCAACTGATTTCAATCATTTGGCTTATCCCCCCCCCCCCCCGCTCTCTCACTCTTTCTCTTTCTCTCTCTCTCTCCATATGGCTTCTCCTTTCTCGGTAGACAACCCTGCAATAGATGAGCCCAAATGCTTCACTGCTGTTTATTTCCTTGACTTAAGCCCGGACAGAATCTGTTGTGCTTAAACAAGCCACTGTTCTGGAGAGGTAAACTTTGCCACAGTTCCTCCTGCAGGAACATGTTTTCACCTACCTGATAGAGTACAGTCTCTCATAAACATCAATGCACATTCTAGAGTATATGAAGTAATACTCTGTTATGAAGGTGCTCATGTAATTTTAAAGATATACTAAGTTCGATAACTGAAGAATAAACATCTTCAAACAGTTTGACCAAATTACAAAAAAGTTTTTTCTGTCTTCTCTTGTATAACCCTGAATGTAAACCTGTAGTCAATATTAGGGTTTCCACTAATATCCCCATCCCAGAATGCATGTCACGACGTCTGGTGTTTATAAACAAGGGTTAGCTGTTTCCGTCTTCAAGAGATAACAATTGTCTTTCAAATCAAAGACACGTGGGGGCGCATGAGCTAGGGCGTCCATCCTTTATATCAACTCGTCAGTACGTGTGGTCTGAGAAATCAGCAAAGTAAAGGGGGGAGCGGGAGGGGGGTGGCTGTTGGAAATGTTTTAAGAAAGTTCCCTTTTCTGTTTTGGGATCCCGACCCCTGCGTCACACTATCGATCTCCTACCTCACAAATGAACCCTTACAAATCACGTGTGTGTGTGTGTGAATGTTGGTTGATGTGTGTGCTCATTGTTATGCGAGCTTGACCTAACGGCACGCTGTAGAGTTTGCAGGCTAGCTTAGCTAATTAAACACAATGGTTGGGGCGTGGATCTCCAAACGAGAGTGAGTCAAACACTAAAAGCAAAGAAATAGTCTGGGGCGGAGGAAGATAGGTGGCGCTCCGTGCAGCGAGATAATAATGGATAATACTAGCACACGTGTTAATCTAAGTCAATGGTGAGATTTTTTTTTTTACAGAAAGTTTGCGATAGGTCTACTAGTTCAAATGACCCCATATCAATTTATAAAAATATAACTTTCTCTAATTTAAAAAAAATTATATTTAACTTTTGCATAGAGTACGAAGAAAGTTATTTATCAAAGCAAAAGTCAACGTGTGACTTGGAGTAACAGAGACAACGTATGCAAGACGCCGGATGAATAGCAAAGTAAAACCCACAAGGACGAGGACCGACTCAATAGGATGTGCATAAAATGGCAGGCAAACAAAAAACGAAGGTGTTTGAATTTAGTGGTGAACTTGTTTTTAGAATGAAATTAGCAGACGTATTCCCAAGGTGACCTGAAACAAAGGTCATGGAGTCTCAACCAGTACAAGCCATACGGCTTTCTAATTTTCAAACCAAAAATGTCATTAGTCATTATTTATAACAGGCCTAAACACATTTTTTTACTTGATATTCTATTATAGAGCCTACTTTCCATTAACTCAAGCTGGAGTCACTAAAACTGTTATGTAAGTCTACCTCAAACTAGAAATCTACAACATAAATCTCATTTTTGTTCTCCTCTATGTCTACGAGCTTAACAGTAGTCCGAGATGAGATCTACATATTTTGCCACATCCAATGCACACACTAACACACGTAGGCCTGCGCATAACAGTAGAACATCTAAGCAATGTTACTCTAAAAATGATGCAAAAAGTCAAACCAAATTACGCCAGGAAAACTTAATGATGTTATTGTCAACTAATATTTTTAAACTAATGTCTAACAAAAAAAAAAAGCTTCTTCGAAGTGTAATTATATAAATTAGTCATGTCATAAAATTTGTAACAGATCTAGACCAACAACAATAAATCTGTGCGATTAGAAATATTTTACCAAATGTTTTTATTTAGCGCTTTTTCGTGCTTTTAGCTTTCTCATTACACTATGATCCTAGCACTTGCCTGAACAAGATGGGAAAATGGGAGGGGGGGGGGAAGGGATATCTGAAATTCGAACTCATGGCTCAAGCCGACATACTAACCACTTTACTAGTGAGGTGATTATGAAAAATAGAAGATTGTATAGTTATCTATTGTTTGTTTCAAACTTACTTTAAAGCGGCGACCTACAAAGGGGACCAATTCAGCTTATACCACTACTCCAGTTACAATTTCTTCCCCTTGTTCGAGATACCAAACATAGTAATTAATTACCAATAGATAATTAACTAAGTTGTAATTTTTTTTTATTCTTGTGTTGTCTGGCTAAAGAAATAGTTGTGCAATATTTCAGATCGATCCGAGTTTGGGTGTCGGAAAATAATGTGTACGAGCTATTTACCAGACAGACAGACAGATATATTGTAAAGATTCTTTTGGGGAGAATGTTCAGTGTACTAAAGTCGTAATAATCTTGCCTATTTAATACTATGTGGTAAAAATATACGTATGAGTAAAGGTTAGAAAAGGATGAATATTTATATTAATTTTATATATAAAATCAAATGAACACATATGGCCACGTTGTGCTCAATGTAGGATTGACCAAGATGGCTTGACAACAATTTCTATCAATATGTATTCAATCTATCTGGCGGCGAACATCTTCTGACACCAAGTGAATGTTATTTATACATTACACATTATACATTACTTTGAGTACCTCAGCCAATGATGGCATCTTAATGTTGTTAGGTACATTTGAAGCAGATGACAGGTAACTTGCAGACATAAAATGGTAAGTAAGCTTGATCTGCTCTTGTCTCCAACCTAGCTAGAGGTACATAACTCTGCCAGGAATATCCTTGCCTCAGTTTTGTTCTTTTTACACTTAAGTTTATGTCCAGATATGTTGTTTTCCATTTAGGTTTTTTTTTCTACATAGATGTTCTTTGCCGTACCAGTTCTTTCTACATAGATGTTCTTTACCCGTACCAGTTCTTTCTACATAGATGTTCTTTACCCGTACCAGGTCTTTCTACATATTAGTTTTTCCCTAAACAATTTTTCTCTGACAGTTCTGATGATGTGCTAAACTATTCTGCATCCCCCCTCCCCGACTACAAATATTACAAACAACAATATATGCACAAACATAACCACACCATAACCACAACTCTTATAGGAAGAGTACAAAATAAAATGTACAAACAGTTCCTGTTCTCTTGTATCTGAATGGGTGCAGTGGGAAATTTAAAAGTCTGGCGCCACCCCGAAAAAAAAAAAAGGAGGCGAAACAAAGTCCAGACAATGGAAGTATACAAACTATCACAGACATTTTTCTCCGGGCGACAGACGGGACGGATTACTCACTCAGTAGAAAGTGCACTCACCATTAATAAATCTCATTTTCACTCTTTTATAGCTCTCCCCGCCCCAAACTTTAAAAAAAACAAACTTCACCAATTTCTCACTTTTGTGGGAATTTTGTTTTTCCTCTCGCGAGTACAACATGGCGTCCCCCCCCCCCCCCCCCCCCCCCCATCCATGACATGTATGCGCGTAATAAGTTTCAGTTTCCAGAATTAAAGCACAACAACAAGGTTTGGAGGGGCAGCCACTCTTGATAAAAAAAAAAAAAAACAACTAGACAGACTTTTTGATCTAATTATTATTATTATATTATTATAATCTAAATAAATTTCAAAAATTCTCCTGTAGCAGTGAAACCTTGTGACTTTGGAAATATGAGAAAAGAGTAAGAGGGAGAGCGAGAGAGCAAAGAGTGAGGCTATGGGAGAGCTAGTGCAGAGAGAGAGAGAGAGAGAGAGAGAGAGAGAGCGGGCAGAGAGAAGGAAGAGAGAACAAAAGAGAGCACACAGAAAATGAGTGTAGAACAAAAAAGAGTCAAGATAGAAAGGAGAAACAGAGGGTCAATATCAAAGTCTCTGTAATGCTCTATACTGTATACTACTCTATAATATTACGTACATTTACAGTAACAAAGCTTCTATCAACTCACTCGCTCTGTCCTTCTGGTACAAATCTTGTACATGCTATTTCTCCTATTTTCCATTTCGGATCAAGTTGAAATTTTGTACAAATCCATTGTCGAATGACGATACACATATTAATCAAAAAAATTCACCAACTAGTTAACTAATTAGTGGTAATTAATTAATTTGGTTTTATCTAGAGAAAGTGAGATAATTCTTACACCATTAAGAGATATGGCTATAATTGTGTGGTTCCTTTCCTCGTATAAGGTTTTTTAAAAAGTATTTTTTTTATATTTTGCTTTTATAGTTTATTTATTTAGTAACATTGATTACATTCACATTTTATACACAATACAGAAGACAAAACAATGTGATGAAGTTTAAGAGGGCGACATCATCCTGACTAATGAGTTTTACACTTCTTATATAGTTTATAAGCTATAAGCTTGAAGCATAAAGGCGAAGGCGGTTCCAGGCCCCGCGCCTAATGGGGGCACTGTAATAATGAGAATCTTTGTTCCATTTGTTACCGAAAAGCTCATCGTATTAGTGATTCTGATATTACAATCTCCTAGGGCGCATTGCTAAGGCCGCCTCTGGTAAGGGAATTAAAAAAAGTAAAGTTCCTCTTTCAGACCTTGCGGTCTATAGGCCATCTGCTTCTGTGGCCCTCGGTTTACGAGGGTATCATGTAACCATTACAACGACCAACCGCCTTTACTTTTCCCCAACTAATGTCCGGTGCCCATTAGAGCTGGGTGGACTCAGAGGCGCCCAAAGATCCGAAATTAAAAATCTCAGTCTTCACCCCCGGTTCCGAAGTCAAGCGCTTTACCGCTCCGCCACCGCGCCTCCTGGTACGGGAATAGAGAGAGTTAATTTCTTACACTAGCGGCACGTAACATTTAGTCATTACTTTGTACCTACAGACACAGGCATTCACATGATCTTATTTCGCTTAAAAAGATGTTACTCTTTTTATTATCCCGAAACCTTTGTGATATCCGAACACTAAGCTATTCTGACTAACTTTTTATGGAATATGTGAGAATGAATCATGCATAAGCTCATTGTCAGCGAAATTGCAGTCTCTACTGAGATACCCAGCACTGAACTCATGGATAATTAGTCTGATAGAATGCCGGCTTTAAAAGGTCATCTATTTCCATTGTATCGAGTCAGACCGCCCAGCTGGCACATTGACCAAGATAAAAATCAAGAAGTGTTGCTTATAATAGTCCGTGCGGAATAGTTTACAACTGTAGGAATGCATTATTTAAACAAATAACAACATTACTTGCAACAACAATTTTTATTGCTATGTCTATGAAAGTAAAAAAAAGGTTTAAATTTACCCGTCCACTCATTTCTTCTTAATTAATCGATCTATAAAAATGATAGACAGTTTGATATTGTACATCGAATCACTACACTCTACTTTTTGTGTGGTTTCATTCTGTTCTAAGTGTATTAGACCAAGAGGCAAGTTATTTTAACCACAATGAAAATGTTTAGCACAGATCCACTTCAAACTCTACAGCACACAAATAGTCACTAATTAAAAAAAAAATGAAACATAGATCTCGATAAATTCTCTCTATAAAAAGTCAACAATGAAAAGCCAGGAGGTAAAGTGTAGGCTGGTAAAACAATTATCTCCATTCAACCCCAGATGACAGATTATACCTACTTTTTCTTTTACTATGCTTTAGCAAGTCAGTGAAAGTCCCAGATGTACATCTAGCAGTACTGAGATGTTGGTGATAAGTCATACTACATCTAGCAGTACTGCTGAGGTGTTGGTGATAAGTCATAAAGTAAAAAAAAAAACTCGCTAGAAGGCTAGAATTAAAAAACAATCCACTGACCTATATAGAAGCGTAAGAAACAGAAGCTGATCTAGTCACATAACATCTTTCTGTTGGTGCATGACATTGTAACTAAGTTGGCTATGTTGAGTCAATACATAAGTTGGCCGTGTTGAGTCAATACATAAGTTGGCCATGTCGAGTCAATACAAAAGTTGGCTATGTCGAGTCAATACATAAGTTGGCCGTGTTGAGTCAATACATAAGTTGGCCATGTCGAGTCAATACAAAAGTTGGCTATGTCGAGTCAATACATAAGTTGGCCGTGTTGAGTCAACACATAAGTTGGGCATGTAGAGTCAATACAAAAGTTGGCTATGTTGAGTCAATACAGCATACTTTCAGTAATGTTACATTTATTTTTTTATTTTATTTTGTACATTCGATTTTAGTCTAAGCAGATCGAGTAGATGATTGTGAAGGTCAAAAGCTAGCCAAATCAACATGCCACTATGACAAGGTAAATGCCAGTTGGAATTACCTTTTGGGGATTTTATTTTCTATTTTGACTAATAAAATAATAGAAAGAGAGAGATAAAGAAGGTATGGATGTAAACCATAAATCTTTTGTTACACACTTATTTCTTAACCAGACATTCTATTGTTGCAAAACTATCAAAAACTTATAATAACTTACAAGTTTGTTTTCAGAAAACAACAGAACTAAAATTTTTACTTTAGTTTAAAGTAAGAAATAAAAGTCGTTTTTTTTAAAAATTCACATATGTTTAAAATAGTTCGAAAAAAAAAGTTTTATTTATTTTGAAGTTGCAATGTTTATTGTATATTTAGCACCCTCTTGGTATTAATGTTTGCAAGAAGAAAAAAAAAAGAGAAGATATGCCCAGATTTAGTAACTAGAACTTATTTTTGGCTCACCCTATTAGCCAGTCAGGAGTGAGGTGTGTCGTCACGAGGAGGGAAACTTTTGGTGTTGAGTCCACCTGGCAACTTCTTAAAAGTCTAGACGGATTTCTCCAAATGTCTTTGGCCAGGTAATTATGTCATGTTTCGAATGGTGGATGCGAGAAGGGGAGTCAGGGGAGTGAGAGAGCAAGAGATGAAACTGCATGAAATTGCACATCAGGGAGCCTTGTAGCTCTTTCAATCAAGGTAAATTTTTTTGTACTGCGCAAAATGCATATTCTTTAAAAAAATAAAAAAATTTTTTGAGTCTTTTTATTCTCTCTAGACCAAGTACCATTACTCTGTTCTTTATTTTACATAAATCAGTTGTTTTTTTTTTGCCTCAGAAACATTTTCTTTTAAATTGTATTTATTTATTTGTGTGTGGGTTTATTCATTGAGCTCTTATCAGTCATATTTCAGATTATACGTTTGATATGCAGACATTTTGCTACCAACTATCACACATATTACTTTTATGTAAGTAAAAGAAAAAAAAAATACACAGCAAAATACATGAAACGCCATTCTCTAAATATTAAAAATATATGGATATTATCCATATCCCAATAGCCGACCTCTACATTAAAATTGAGTAATTAAATATCACGTAATGTACGCGTCAAGGTCTCATGGTTTGGATAAATAAGCTTTTTAACAACAATTTAAGCTCGATAAGATACTCTTACTGTAGTCATATACGCGTCAAGGTTTTCGTTGTTTGGGTAAATACGATAAAATAATATTATAGTATTAATTAGCTTCGAGCTAATCTTTAACATGCTGATCTCATATAGTAGACATTATAATTTCCATATTACTAAAAATAGATTTCTAGCTAGTTTGAACAGCGGGAGAAACGAAGATGAGTCTAAATAATTGAAATTTTAATATTTAACCCTATAATACTAACGTATAATTATGTAACAGTACACAAAGTGATTCTCGCGATTCTTTGATTGCCTCGTGGTTGTCTTTTTTTCCAGATCAATCTATTTACGTTTTTTAGACAGCACATCTCTGTGAGAAATCTTTAGCTGTCCCATTTCACTCATCCATTGACAAGAAGCAAGAAAGTTTCCTTTCGTTGATCAACAATTATGTCCCTTAGCTCAAAATAATTCTTTGAATCATTCTAAAAATAAACTTGGACTCAGTAATTCGAAAAAAAAAAACATTAGAAATTTTAAGATACACTTTGCGAATACGCAGATCTCTAGGTATCAAAACTAGCTAAACGAACATTTTAGTTTAAAGAAAGGTGAAGATCTCTTTAAATATAACGACTAACTTATCACATTTTTCGAGTAAAAAAAGACACAGATCTCTAAATACCAAGACTTACTACATTTACTAGATCATTAGTATCATAAATAATGAATGAATACAAGTAACACTGACCATGGCCTATAAGTCCTCCCTTACATTCACACGTGTAATCCTTGCACAAAGTGCATCGAAAGGACTAGCAATACAAGAGACATTATCCTTTTATTTTACAGAGAACTCTAGAGAAAATAAAAGGGCCAAAAATGTATACACTATTCTTATTCCAATTCCTCTAATCTTGCTAATTCTTCATGGGATCAGGAATAAGAAAAATTCTGGACACGGATCTCGGAAATCGTTCGAACGATTTTCCAAGAATTTGACAGTTAAAAAAAAATACTAGCTAATTGGCCACTTAGGGTAAGTGTGGTTTACCATTTTAATTTTCTCAAAATATAATCATCTTAAAATCAAATTTGGTTTGGAGATCTATTTCTTGAACATGTCAGTGGAAATTCATGTTTTTATGCACTATAGAGTTAAATTAAAGAGACGTTTTGAATCATTTTGCGCACCGTCTTTGTGTAGAATTCAGTCGGACTACTGTCTTTTTATGGATCTATAATCTGGATCTATACACCAAACTAGAATTTTATATACTATGAGTCAGTATGAGTAGATTTACATAAGGGCGTAACCAGAATTTTTTTCGGTGGAGGATAGGGGCTGGATAATAATTTTTCCTTCTTTATTATCAATCACTCATTAGTTATTAAGAGCAAAGTAATCAGGAGGATTTTTTTTAAAAAGTGTTCTTATGTTGTTTGTTTAGGATTTAAATCTGACACGGCTCCGAGCAACTTGGTCAGTTGCCTTTGCACAATTCTGCAAAAAAATAAAAATAATAATAATAAAAAAGGCAACTATCCATATAGCCAACCAAAATGTCACTCGAGCCTAATAATCAATTAACATGGTCTAGAGTCGAATGATTCCTAACCCATTTTGGCCTCGGGGGCCAAATAAATTTCGGACACAAATGTCAGGGGCCGCATCGACGTTAAAAGTTGTTGAGTCCAATGTGACGTTATTAGAAAGCTTATGTCAACTCTGTCTGGTACAAATGATTTCTTCCACTTCCCGAATCATGTTGAAACCATGGACGTATATAAATATAGACTGGAAAAAGGAAATAACTTCATGTAACTTGAAAACATGTATATCTATTGTTGTCGGATTTCCGAATTCTGAAAAGTTGCATGATCTTCAGTCTTAGAGTTTAAACAAAACTACATAGCTGTATAATAAAGTACACGAAATTGCAAGTCACAAATTTTCGTTTCATAAAACTCTTTTATCGGCCAATCTATATTTATTTATGTCTATGGTTGAAACTTTGCACAATCTCAAACAAAACATGAACCAATCAAAAAATAAACCAATTAATCAAATAATTGGTAATAATTATACAATTGTGTGTTTTATAGAAAAGGGAAATAAATGTTACAGTATTTTATAGTTATAGTATTGATCTTATATGGTTGCAAATGTGCAGTTTTCCCCCTTACATATAAGCTTCTTTTTTTTTTATACAGTACTTTTTATATTTTGTCTTTCAAGGGGCGGAAATAGCCCGCGGGTCGTAGTTTGGGCCTCACTGGTCAAGTCATTATTTCACCTATTTGAAAGTAACATCCACAAATGAGGTCTTGATGTAGATCTCTATTAATCCTGTCTATTTCATGTCCATGTGGCAGGGAAATTTCGTTCAACAACAACTGACGTTTGCAAGTAGTTCGTTAATGGGTTATTTTCCCTTCTTTTTTTCCCTACGAGTACTTCTACTCATGCGAAGTAACATTTCTTCTCTAAGTGCCAGGATGTCAGAATCTAGGACAAGGTCTCCAGGTGACCTACTTCAAACTGTAAGGATTTTTTTAAAAAAAGAGATTATTGTTTGATATATGAGTCTGGAAAATAGGGTAGACCTCGCCGAAATGAATGCGACCTACTGCAATAGTAATACTTGGGTAGAAATACAATGCGTTTCGGACATAATGTATATGAGAAAGAGAGAGAGAGAGAGAGAGCAAAGATGTCACACAAGATAATCATATATTTATCATATAAAACTAAGCAACGCCTAAGCAAGATGACTTTGAAATCAGATTTGTCACGCACATTATGGTTCCCATAAATAATTTTAACCCAGTTAATCAGGTCTCTTTCTCGGAGGAAATAAAAGGGGGGGGGGGGTGAAAGGGGCGGGGTAAAAAATGTTCCATTGTTTTTAAATCTAAGATTCATTGTTATTAACTCTTTCTCTCCTAACTGACGCTACCAGCGTTGATTCCACCAGAATGTGGTAAATAATTACGGAGAGAAATAGTTAAGAAAAAAATAATCGCTCTATAAGCTGTCTAAAGGTGGTACTGTCTTTTTTTTAAAAAAGTATTTGTCATGTTTTTCTTGTTCTGTCTAAAGTAAAAAAATACTATAAAAATGCGCTCAATTTAATGTTCACTGATTTAATCAGGCACGTAGATCTACACATACTGCCGTGACTAAATCATTGTACTACGATTGTACAAAGTATCATCTGATGGGGAAGGCGATAAGCGTTGATCATCAGCTGTATGTATACTTTGCAGTCAAAATCAGGTTACTATGTAAATACAAAGCTAATCAAAACCCAAGAGTCTACAATTTAGTAGAGAGAATTTCGATGATTTCTTTCATTTTCTGATATCTTAGTTTTTAAATGTAAATTTTAGACTTTATATATAAAAAAAGATAATTACTTCCTACGCGTATACATGCGCCAATATAATTGTGCATTGTTAGTTAATTAGATAGAAAATGGATAAACTTTGTACAGATCTAATAAAATATAGTGTAAGGAAGTTTTACACTCAATGCAGGTCGATCCAAGTGGCTCGTGGAGTAAATTTCTTCTTTGGCATCATCATTGATTTCTCAAAAAGGTACGATGCGCGAAAAAAGATGCGCGACGGCACTTAGACTCTCTTTAGCTTTGTAAAAAACTCGAAGCTGGTGTTCCAAGAGTATAGTTCCATGATTAGATGTTAGTTAGAGAATTAAGCCCTAATAAGTCATTGGCTTCCTGGCTGATCCAGGCAACCTAGCGAATGGAATAAAATACCTTTTATGCAAATGTCGGATGTATTCCTTCAGTCCAAAAGCAAATTTCTTTATTGACACAACTGCTATTGCAAAAATTTCTGAGCGTTTAAAATATTTTTTTGTAATAAAAAAAATAATTAAAAATAATTTGATTGTTTACCCGATGGGGCTTAGTGTTAACTATTTTGAGAAAATAACATCATAACAGCAATCTATTCACTTTCTCTGGGCGCAATGACCGACCGTGAAACAATCAAAATATTTATTATTTCAATGCGAGCGGAATTGACAGAGAAATGTCATGGCGACCGAATGACTTGATTGGTTACAGATAAGTAGGAAACTGGAGCGCTGGTTTGGTTGAGATTTAAGGGCCGACAACTCCAAGAGTAGAGATGTAGACTTATAAGATCTCAATGAGAAATAATAGAGAGGCAATCAGTAGATCTACTTAGGAGATCCTATTACCCTGGAGGAACATCTGGGTTAATTGAAAAGTGCATCTCTAGAGAAGAGACAGGTGCTGCTACAGATTACTTGAATGCAGTTAGGGAAACAGAAACAGTCAAATACTAACAGTAGCATGGACGAGTTCAGTGGCGTCGCTTTTTGGTACAATATGAAAGTATTAAAAGGTGGGTGACACCGTCAGAAAACTAGATCTCCCATCCAACTATTGCATCAATGCATATCATTAGTAGTGTATTTCATTAGTACGTGTAGTCTTTCAAAACTAAGAATATTTTCTTATTTTTAATACTTTAAATTGTTTTAAAATAAACTGATTAAACGACTATGACCTGCTTTACAGAAGGTATGATAGATAATGTGAAAAATTACCACTGCAGTGAAAGGTGTTTAGTTGTTCTAGACATGCGTTAAGTAATAACAGAAAAAAAATCTTGTTTTTTTCGTCAAGTGTGAGAATTAGTGATAAGTCTTGAGACTCAAAGACACTCTCGTAAATTATGTCATGTCTGACGTAGGTGTTAGATCACAAAAAGGTCACGTTAAAACGGAAATTTTTGCCAGATTGGTCTCATTTGCCTAATTGGAGCATTTATACTTCATGTCTACCGTACTGCATCTCTACTTAGCCACCGCCGAGGCACGTCTTGGATATCAATGTCGCAGAGAAAGTTGCACACAATTTTTTTTTGTTCTTCAAAAAGAAGGAGGGGGGTGGGGGGTCGGGCCAGTAAGAAGATCAAAGGGCAGAGTTCACGGAGCTTAAATAATTTCACGGTCATTTTCGGGGGTGTTTACCTCTTTCAGCCTGGCGGGAAAGTTCACTTTAAGCAGACGAGAAGCAAAACATCAAAACACAATTATCGAAAATGTTTTACGCCGGGCCATGACATAAAAGTCGTGCGTGTTAACCTGCCTGATGCATCCGGATGTGACGTCGTATAAACAGTTTAAAATATCATTTCGCTTGTTTACTTTAAAAAAAAATAATTAAATACAGTTCATTTTGTTTATGTTTGACTACTGGCATTTGAGCGTGAAAGTGTGTGTGGGAAAAGCAAAAAATATTTGTCTCGTTTTGAGTTTGCACTTTACCTGGCAATGATAAAAACAAGGATCTGAAAAATAAAATAAAAAACGCCAACCATTTCGTATAATTAATGAATCAAACAAAAAGAAAGTTATGTTTTTAAGCTAATATTTTGTGCCCTAATATAAAAGTTTTACTTTGACGCAGCTAAATTCAGATATCCTTGAAAACTATTAAAATACAATTATTACAATTGGTCAGAATCTTGTGTCAAATATAAGATCCATGATTCTCGATTTTTGAAACTATGCTAGAATAATAAACATTGAGGATTTTCATTTATGGCGGATAACTATAAAAATATAGTAAATTGGTGTATCAGGTGTACAAGAAATACAGGAAATAAGTTTTGATTAGCCATGTAATTGAAAAGGTATACGTACAAACTTTTGCGCCTTTTTTAGCACTTAAAAAACAAAATCATTAGCGCCCTAGCTTGTAGCACAAATGACTGTAATTGTGTGGCTTGCAGCAGTGATCTCTTTATATAGATTCCTTAGCATTATTTAGAATATAGAAAAAAATGTAGTAAAAAACCTCAAAAGCAAGATTTAACAACCGTCTTTTAAAACGGCGCCAATTTCGAAATGAATTAACTCATTCCCACAATTCCCCACAAGCAGACGTCTTTTCCTGGCTGGTCACGTCTGGTATAAAATTAGGACAGGAAACTCCATTAAGAAACTCTGGGAAAAACTCCCGAGGTCTGTGTTTAGCTTTATAAATATCTAATGTTACAATGACATTGCCTTTTGTAAACAACAGACTTGACGCCGTCATTGAATCACACCATGATTTGTTTGTTTTAGTAGGCGGAGTGGTCCTAAGTCTACATCTACAATCAACCCCGTAATCTTACACAGGAGCGTTACGTTTATTTTAGCTACTTTAACATGATTGTCTGGCATGGAATGCGTGTGCGTATTGGCTGAATAGTTTCTGATGTAACCACGTGTGTGAGACCATTGCAGATGAGGTTATAAATAGAGCGGATAAAAAAGGGGGAGAGTACAAGCCGCAGACGACAGACAGAAGGACGTGTATTTATTGTTAGTTTCGGAGTGATTTGTTTTTGTTTGATTAAATGGTTCAACATCTTATTAGTTTACGCCTGCTTCTAAATATATCAACATTGGAATTGAAAGCTGTAGCTTTGTATGTACTGTCAATAAAAGTTCAGTTCATTTTATTTTAAAGTTCTGTATCAAGAAACAAACCAATGGTCCATAACAACACCGTCTACTTAAAAAAAAAAAAAAATGTACTGTATAATTTAACTATAGAAGAGCAAATTATATATTTTTAGATTTAATTCAGTTAGTACTGATTTGATACTAATATATTATACAGGAGTGGAGTGTTTAAGAGTGGGTCTGCGTGAATCTGATGTAATCATGAATAAAGGTGGACAGATGGTTTGGCTTTGTAGGCTGAATAGATTCTGATGAAATCCCTAGAATGTCTGTCGTAGTTGAGCCTATAAATAGGGGTGTGATAGTTGGAGAGGAAAAGAACAAGTGAGCAACGAGTGACACAGAGACGTGTATTTTTTCGAGTTGAAATTATCTCCCCGTGTTTCTACATCAAAGTTGAGAGCTGTGCATATTTATTAAAACGTATTCAGTTCTGTTGATTTAAAAAAAAAGTGTTTCATGCTTTATTCAAGCTCTGCATTAAGAATTGAACACGCCTACAATGTTTAGTTGTACTAGATGTTTAGAGCTACAAACCAACGACCAAGTTTCAACATGGGGGCAGCATTAATAAAATAATTATAAAGTTGTGTCAATGTCTTAAAATGATATAACCACATAATAAGTTTTATGTAAACCAAGTATACAGTATCAAACCTCAAAGTAGTGTCTAAACAATATGAGAGCCTCTGACTAACATCAAGAGATCTGCTGATTAAAAGAAACTAAGAACCTCCAAAAACACCCAGATATATTATTTAACAAACCTGAGAACCTCTGATAAACGACCAGATATTTGTTATTCATCAAACCAGAGAACCTCTGACAAACACACAGATATCTATTATTTCACAAACATGAGAACCTCTGATAAACGACCACATATTTGCTATTCATCAAACCTGAGAACTTCTGACGAACACCCATATATCTTTTATAACATAAGAACCTATGAAAGATACCCAGATATCTGTTATTTAACAAACGTAAGAAATTCTGATAAACGTCCAGATATCTGTTATTTGACAAACACGAGAACCTCTGAAAAACACCCAGACGCCATAAATGCCATTTCTTGAGATGTTGTTGAAGATAACAGTGCAGAGAACCACGTATGAGTTAGGACCACTCAGTTCCGGTGTTCTAATTCTGTGCCCGGTGACTCTGTTTGAGAAAAGCTGACGAGTTATTTCATTCACAGGGCATAAAACTTACTCCGGATGTAGATTAGATGGGCTGTTGTTGCCTATCTCCCTTGTATTGTTTACGATCTGCGCGTGACATGAACGTGACAGTAAAGTAAAATTGCACTCAAATGTAGGCCTAATTTGTATTGTACTCATGTGTACTATTATATTGTACATAGTACACATCTATAATACTTAAGTATACAGATGATTACTCACGTAAATCATTACGCGTTCGTTGTACTCACGGGCTAAATTATTGTGCGTGTAGTACTCACAAAGTATACTATATATACAACTTGTGTGCTTTAAAAAATATATATGCATCAGAGTATACTCCAGGTATGAACACTTTGTTTTAAATTTGAATTTTTTATCATTGACTGTTCAACAGGTGCGGAACCTTGCGATAAGGGGAACATTAGGTGGCAGTGCTAATCTAGCTTTACTGAAATGGAGGCCAGATAGATAGTCAAATTATTCGATATAATCGAAACTTAAATATAGAATTTTTACAGCATTTATTTGTACGTGACTTTATGTATATTCATCTTGTGGCACTATTGAAACTTGTTGTAATCTATATTATAAGCGCAAAATACCACTCACAGACTGACTCGCATGACATTTCGTACACAGGTTCCTTTTACCTCTTAGGTGCTTGCTAAGACGTGTTTTTGGAAGATTCGCTTCCTAAACGCCGAAATTTGCGAAAAACCTTAAATTGTTTATGAAACCTTTGAATGACTCTGATTTAGTTTGTATTTGTTTGTTATGGGTTGGACATTCCGTCAGAAGTGAAGACTTAAAGACTATTACGACCTAGAATCTTCTGCAGGGCGGCTGGGATGGAAGCGATCTGGGTTTGAGCTCTTGACCACCGTGAGGACGATAGGAAGCGCTTACCACACCACCAAGAAGCCACCTCGGATTAAAAGTTCCTTATCGACACCAGGTCGAACTCGAGGACTCTCAAGTTAAGAGATGTATGCCACACCATCCACGTTGTTGTGATCAGGTCAATGCATTCAATAGAGAAGGCCTACATGTACACTTTCTGTGACCAAACTCTTCATTTAAAATACTTCCCCAATCCAATCACTACAGAAATAACGGCGCAGACAACAGACAGACGACAGACACAACTAAAGTCCGTCAGACATTCCCAGCAGTCATCACACAGATAGCGCTGACACACCGCACCGAGCGGCTCTCGTCTCCATCCTCGGCCCACCCCGGATACGGTACTCGCACGACCTGGACAGACCCAGCAACCTGACGTTATAATTAAACCCGCTTGGTGCAGGGCTTGAGGGGTAAGGGGTAGGTACCGTGACAGGCATGATACTGTTGAGAGAATCAAGATGTCGGATGGCATGCGAAGAAATGACATCATTCTTACGTTTGTGTAGGCCTGGTGATGTGCTCATTTAATTACCAGGCCAATCCAAGCCGTTACAGTTGTTTTTATAATTCCTCCAACTAGCTTGTAAACTCTTCTTTGGTGGCCACTGGACGAGTATTTTGCTAACAGATATAAGAATTTTCCGACAAATTTGACAATTTATGTATCTGAGAATATAATTGCCCTGTTACAAGCTTCACATTGATAACTCTGACCGTTATAATTTTTCAATAATCATCTTAAATTTGGGTTGGTGGGCTCAAATGTTTCTTTGAATTTGGTAAAGAGTTGACAGAATAAATAGATGTACATTCACGTTTTGAGCACCGACCTATGTAGAACTTATGAGCTGGACTGGTAATAGAAGAAGTGGATTGTGCAAAGCTCACTGGAAAGACTTCTTGCAATAATGAAGCATGACAAGAAATATACAGAATGAGAAAGTATAGATCACAGTCAGCTTCATACGTCCAAGTCAAGCATAAACTAAAAAAGACAGATGAACCTCACGCTTTACTAGAAACAACACAAAAGAAACAAGATGTAATGGAAAATGTTAAAAATATTGCCCATAGATATAGATGACCTTCAAACTTTAGGTAGATCTAGTAAAGGCATCATTGGACAGAGCGCAAACTTCAAAATAGTCCTTGAAATATTTTTGGAAGATATTTTAATAAATGAAATTTTAAGATGTAGACACAAACACTAACACACATTCCGATTCGGTATTATTGATAATTATTGATTCTAAAGACAAA
This sequence comes from Biomphalaria pfeifferi, assembly GCA_030265305.1. NCBI lineage: Eukaryota > Metazoa > Mollusca > Gastropoda > Planorbidae > Biomphalaria > Biomphalaria pfeifferi. The sequence goes on from JASAOG010000013.1 coordinate 4,537,035, forward strand.
AGAGTATCCGCCCTTGTGTACTTATTTCTTAAAGTCTTCTAGTGATTAAATAAAAACAAAAACTGTAAAGAAGGGAAACAAATCTCGAATGACACAGAAATACACACAAGACAGAAATGACTTGGAATCACTTCTTCCGTTCGTTACTCCAAATGTCCATTAAGAAAGAAAAAAAAAGAAGCTATACATTATTTCATTTTGTCTATTTCAATTCATATACGTTTTTGTACTTACCTGTGAATTTAGTTCTTATCTCCCTTCAAAGAACTCTAAACCAAGAAAAACTGCAATTCTATCCTTAAATCCATTTTTATCATTAGAACAAAGTGAACTCCTACATCAGTAATAATTTGAAAAAAAATGCTTAGGTTCATTATCCATGTATTGGTTCGTTTCTCTCCAGACTCTATAACTGTATTATTTTTTATTTTACTTTGCCATTTTTAAACGTGAAATGAAAGTTTGTGGCGAGAAAGTCATTTTACTTAATACTCCGTCCTGTAATGGAGAATTCTTAGTTGGCATCACAGGGCTGGCCAAGAGAAAACAGGGGGAGATTATAAAGTGGCAACGTCTTCTTAAGGGGAGAGAAGAGATGGAAAAAAAAATGTGCGCAATTTCCTAGAGGTACGAAAGAGAATTTTTCAAACTTAAAAAAAAATTACTATTTAAAAAACAAGTTTGAAGATTGGAATAGTAGCCGGGGGCGTTGAATCAAATGAAGGAGCAGCAGACGAGACTGAACTATGCCAGTAATTGGAGTACAAATCTTGTAGCTGGTCACAGTAAGTAGCTGTAATCCCCACAGCTACAACACCTGGAAATGAGAAGAGCTGACAAACTTCAACGGGTGGATAACTCGTCATCACATCATTCCAGAGATAACAAGGGGGAATAACCGGAAGCAAGATAACAATCTCTGTAGTTTATGTAGCGTGTCTTTATTCTACCTTACCACATTTGTGAAAGTCTACAATATAACTTGGTCTCTCGTTCAACGATATTTCCTTGATATGTATCCAAAGCCAATACAGATTAGAAAATGGGGAATAATCAAGACGCAAAAATCGTTATAAACATGTATTTCTTACGTAATATAAAATACTGTAAAATGATGTGACCTACATTACTCCCATAGAACATTAAATTAACAACTAAATCAATAAAAAAAAAGTCCGTTTTTGAGAAGCTAGGACAATTGTATAAACACTACTCTAGGACAATTGTATAAACACTACTCTAGGACAAGTTTATAAGTGCTAGAAATAACCAGAGTATCCCTTTTCAGATCTTGCAGTCTATAGGGCAGATGGCGTAGAGGTTAACGAGTTGTCGTGTGGCCAGCACAACGACCAACCGCCTTCACTTTCTCCAACTATTGCCTTATTAGAGTTGGAAGGACCCAGAGGCGTCCTAAAAATCTCGGAGTTGAAACTACCAACCACTCAGCCACAATCAACCACTCAGCCACTACCAACCACTCAGCGACTACCAACCACTCAGCGACTACCAACCACTCAGCCACTACCAACCACTCAGCCACTACCAACCACTCAGCCACTACCAACCACTCAGCCACTACCAACCACTCAGCCACTACCAACCACTCAGCGACTACCAACCACTCAGCCACAACCAACCACTCAGCCACAACCAACCACTCAGCCACAACCAACCACTCAGCGACTACCAACCACTCAGCGACTACCAACCACTCAGCCACAATCAACCACTCAGCGACTACCAACCACTCAGCGACTACCAACCACTCAGCGACTACCAACCACTCAGCGACTACCAACCACTCAGCCACTACCAACCACTCAGCCACTACCAACCACTCAGCCACTACCAACCACTCAGCCACTACCAACCACTCAGCCACTACCAACCACTCAGCCACTACCAACCACTCAGCCACTACCAACCACTCAGCCACTACCAACCACTCAGCGACTACCAACCCATTTGGAGATTACTTCTTCTTTTTCTTCATCGTTCTCATTGTTATGTTGGAGATTACTCAAATGTACATAATCTAATGACGCCTTGTACTGCCATTTATATTTGTTAATATTAATAGACCTTTTATTAATATATTATTTTAAAAATAATATTGTATTAATAATGTGCCTACTCATTAAGTAAACTGGCTATCTGCGATATAGTTTGTTATTTAAATGCTGATCTCATTATAATTGTGTCGTCATTGTATTTACACAAGATGTTTAAAGGGATGTGAGTTACATTATCTAAGGTATTTATTTATCATTAGTAAATAAAAGTCTAGTATTTTATCATGTATGTATAGATCTCGCGAGAATCAACAAACCAGTGAGAACTTTTGACCTTTAGATCAAAATCAATACATAATGTCTGTCTGTGACGTTCTAGGTCAGTAAACTTTATATTGCAAATACAAAATTGACTGGCAGGCGATTTGAAGTACCAGCTGGTTAAGTTTGGGTAAATTAAACGAACGAATTATAGTGTCAGTTGTCGGTAGCAATTATTTTGGTCAGCGCTGTATGGCAAGATCTCTACTTGGATTACTCAATTTGTGTAATTAGCAGAGTTGGCAATTAGTGAAAAGAAAGTGTTTCCACAATTTTATAGCTTCCGAAAGTTATAACCCTGACACTGTAATACAGTGGCGCCAAATTTTTTGGATCCAGAGGGCCATAGAATTTTCTTTACATGCGAGTCATTGGCAGCACTACCACAAATAAATACATAAATAAATACATAAAAGAAGTAACATTTCTTTCCTGTTGTAGAGGTAAGATACCATGGAGTGTATGAGTATGAAAAAATTAGTTGTTTTTTCTTTTATGCAATGTATCTTTTGGAAAGTGAATTTAAAAAAAAAGTGTATGATTCTATGATGACGGTGGGAAAAGGTTAGTTATTGGTTGTGAATGATGCAATATAAGTGGAATTGTCGTCATTTGGTCATAGCGAGGACAGACGACTCCAGAACGTGAGACCAAACGGTTGTGTTATTGTAGTGAGCTAGATCTTGTTAAAATAATATTATCACTAAAGCCTGCTACATTTTCACAAGTAGATTTTGTCTATATTATAAATAAAGTTACATTTAGTATTGTTCACAAGGAAGTCATTCAAGTTATTTGAAGTTTTATTAGTTACGATACATTACGCCCACAACGGTTTAGCTGTTTACCAGCAGTTTGGTGCTACAAGTCAACGACCGGTAACAACACCAACCTTAATAAGAGCGAGTATATTTCTTTTCATAACTAATTAATAATAGATTTTTTAAAAAACTGAAATTTAATTTCCACATTATATTCCGATAAAATAGGTTAAACCAGAGCTTTCCTTGTCTGACCAAATTAGCTAGTACTTTTTGTTTCAAATATATAAATAAACTGTCAAATTTCTATGAAAATCGTTAAAGCCCTTTACGAGATCCGAATCTTCCCAAGTTCCAGTTTCCAAGAAGTGCTTGCAAGCTGAATAGAGGAATAGCAATACATTTTGAAAAGTCGTTCCAAAGAACATCGAGTGTGGGCAGAATGTTCAAGGGGACGGAAGCGTCACTAGCCGTTAAAGGAGCTTAGGCTGAGTATCAATGTCTTTAAGTTTCACAATATGACAAAAAACTCGTAAGAGGTCCCTAAGAGTCCGCTGATAAGCAATACAAGTCAAAACGAAGGTTTTGGTATTTTTAGCAGGACAAACATGGTAGTGTATTTTTAGCAGGACAAACATGGTAGTGTATTTTTAGCAGGACAAACATGGTAGTGTATTTTTAGCAGGACAAACATGGTAGTGTATTTTTAATCTTTTAATTAAAGATCACTATTCGTTTTTTTGGACGGATGAATAAGTCAATAGTGACTTTATATTTGGAGAGTTTCACGGTCAACTTAACAATCTCAAGAACGCTCAATTGAACCTGACCGTCATCAACAAAATAAAATAAATCTGAACAATTTCTCAATGCGTGGCAGTTGATTTCGTAACAAATCTTCTTCATTACCGCTAGTTAGTAGCCCAAATGTTTTCAAATAAGTTTAAAGCCATACTGTGACAGTCTTATACTTCCCCATAATAAAATTAAATTGTGCTCCAAAGATTATGCAGTGCACAGGATACACCAGATAGCTATAGATTTTTCCGCTATGTCTTGAGAATCTCCAGTGGTTGTTAGTACGATGAACTAATAATAGCTTTGGGTGCTACAGGAATTCATGTGTTGATATCGGAAACAACAAAGTACAAACAATAACGACAATCTTATCTCTCCTGACAAAATGTAAATTTAAAGCATGACTGCATGTGATCACTAACATCCAATGAGCGAAGTCCTTTTTGTCGTCTGCCTGAATTTGGCTATCGTATACATTCCATGAATTTTTTTTCTTTACATGTAGACAAAGTGAAAAACAAATAGTTGGCAACATTTGGTAATCGCTGTGTATGCACCACTATTAATACATGTTAAACCAAGAAGCACTGCCTATTAAAATTTGTTAAAGAAACATGTCTCACCCTAAATCCCATCCTTTTCCAGAAGCAAGATTTAGTCAAGACGTCCGGTGACGAGTTGATTAGAATTATGTGCATACGAAATGCAACGTGCATGCTTAGTTTTATGTTCATAACAAAAAGATACAAAGACATAGTGCATCACATTTTAATTAGGTGCTTCTATGGGACACACGACGACACGCGACATGGGTGTATCGTTAATTCAATCGGACATAATCTAGATTCTAGATATCTTCTTTAAAATATTTTAATATTAGGTCTGCATTGGGCTTTCCTGGTGTACCAGCTTCAGTGTTTGATTTGAAGAGACTTAAACAGTGTAACACATGATTGTTAAGACATGCCATAGTCTCTAGTCAGGTGAGAGCACAGACCATCTGTTGCTGTCTATATACTTTTTTTTTTTCATTGAAAAGAATGTGACCCTTTTAAAGGTCGGTGTCAATTTGACCCTTAACCTTTTTGGTATTGGCGACGTCTAATGTCATTAATAGTATTCAATTACCAGTACACGTAAAATAATATTTTTGACCTACTTACCATGTGTTGCAGACGACCAGAAAGTTATTACCTTCATAGCACATCTAGTTTTGGCACACACACATGGGCCTACACGGTGCACATGTTATTTCATTGATAGGTGACCTACATATTTTATCTGGCGTGACGGATCAAGAAAAGGACAGACGGTGGGTTTCAAACTAACTTGTTGCTATTTTTAGTCGAAGAAACACTTATCACCCGCACACCCCAATCACTAAAATGTTATTCAAAGAATTTTTTTTGTTTTTATAAGGCAATGTCTTGGTTTTGTATGTTATGTAAACTGATTTCGGCGCTGGGGCTGAGTGGCAAGATACAGTTTGAAACTCGGCAAAGGTTGGGATTTATGAATTTTGGGATATTTAGAACACTTTGAGTTCACGTGAAACATATAGATTGCAAGGTCTGAAACTGGTAGGCCTACTTCTGTGTTAGTGCAATCCTTAATCCAAATCATAAGCTACTGAGATTCTTACATAATTTTAAACGCTTTTTACAAAGGTTATATCAAATCACTCTGTGCTTTCTGTCTATGTGTCTTTCTGTCTGTGTCTGTCCGGCCAAAAGTTTGTACACGTTATTTCTCAGACACCTAATCTCGGATTGAGAAGAAATTTTGCACAATTATTTCTTTTACATGACAACACAAGAATCAATAAAAAATGTAACCAATTAGTTAATTAACTATTGGTAATAAATGACTTTGTTCGGTATCTCAAATGAGGGAAAAAGATAGTACTTGACTGAAGTGGTGGTATAAGCTGAATATTGTCCCTTTTAAATTAGGCTGCCGTCTGAGGTTTAGTGAACACAAACATGTAATAGAAACAGTAGATAACTATACAATCTTCAATGTTCATAGACTTTTCGCTACAGAGTGGTTACCGCGTTGGCTTGAGGAGCATGAGAAGGCTTTAGCCCACAAGTTCGAATTCTGGTCGTTCCTTAAAAAATATATATTAAAAAGCGATCACCCAGATACCCCGTTTTTTCTCTCCTTTTCCAACTGGTCCAGATCATAGCGTATTGAGAACGCTTAAAGCATGAAACTGCGCTAAACAAAAACAATTGGTAAAAAAAATATATTTCTTCTCGCACAGTTCAATTATAGTCAGTCTAGTAGATCTATTACAAATTTAATGATATGACTGATCCAAACTAATTGATATACATTAATAATAAGCTTTGTTTTTTTTAAAAAGTATTTGTATTTGTATTTTGCTTGTTTCTCTTTAATTCAAACTTGTCTAAAAATGAAGATCCAAACAGAGGACTGAATAGAGGGAGGAAACGCAGACAGCATTTGCATTTAAATGTGTAAGAATGTTTCTAGCTACTGTTGTTACCGGTCTTTGACTCGTAGTATGAAACTCCTGGTAGACAGCTAAACCGTTTTAAGCGTACTATATCTTAACTAGTAAAACTTCAAATAACTTGAATAACTTTCTTTTGTGAACAAAACTAAATAAAACTTTATTTATAATATAGACAAAATCAACTTGTGATAAATAAAATAAATGTAGCAGACTTTGATAATAATATGTTTTAACAAATCTAACTCACTACAATAACTGTAGTGGTAGTGGGGGTCTGCCTAAAGTGGATTAGGTCGTAGGAAGGGGCATTCAAAGGGAATATGGTTTCATAAGGGTGGGCGCAGTGTCTACAAAGGGGGAGTTGTGTAGAATTCATTTTGTTAAGATGGTAATTTAACAGAGGTGTGTGCTCAATAAATGTGGGGTTACTTTAGAGCAATTCAAGAAAGACGTGATCAGAGATGCAGAGGTGCTAGTTGATGCTACAAGAACACAAAGTTGAAAACATTCAAAAAAAGTTATCTGTTTGAAGTATTACTGAGGCTACTTCAAAACTAGAATACTGTCTAATGGTTTCAGTTAATGACGATGACACTTTACACTGGTCTCATTTAATATCTAGGTTACTTATCAAAAGGGCTCATAACATTCATTATGAATTGTAGGTCCAATATGTCTATAGTAAGACAGCGATGGGTCTACCCTTTGAACAACACAAGATCTATATGACTAAATAACCAAGAAACTAATTCAATACATTTGTACATGATCTGATATAAACTCCTAGCACTATGGCATGTATGAAATAAGCTCATTGCCCGATCTCATTATTTTTTATTTTGCGCAGTTACTTCCTCTTGCCCTTCTTGGGTCATCAGACGTGTCAGATCAAACAACTTCGAAAACAAAATTTCAAAACAGAAACTTAAGAAAGTATTAAAAGACTAACAAGGGAGAGAACAGCTGCCCTGGTGTATCAGTTTTGGATTACTTTCTTTGTATAAACTATTGGCTACTATATTTCATTTCGAAAGTAATAATATAAGTGCAGGTGCTAGATCGTATTAAATCCTTTTGTGTGTAAACAAAATATCACTTTTACTTTCAGTTCTCTATGAGATTTGTGTCCCCACTATTCCCTGTCAGCATTTAGTTTCAAGCATCGTCAATAGATATCGATTTCAAATAATATGTATAAAGACTTCAATCATATACTAGAACAGAGATAATCGTATTCGTATAACAGACATAATCGAATTCGTAGTTTAATGCTATTTACGGTTCAGCCGCACTGGATCCCCGGCTATTGAAGCATCCATAAGCGAAATAAGTGTGTGGGGTGGGGAACATACTCCAGCAGAAATGAACTCAAGGGGAAGTAAACATTTAAAATAATGTTGAAAACAAAAAGTAAAACGAAATATTGCATCAAGGGACTTAAGTACAAAAAAAGATCATTCCAGCAAATTGTCAGTTTAAAGTTTAAAACAACGAACGGATACGAGAGTTGTCGTGGTATAAAATTAATCCTGGATTCTCTCAGCAGCTGATACACATCTTATCATCTAGAAGTTCAATCCCTAAGTGTCTACTAGGTAAATAGGTGCAAGTGTGACATTGAAAAGACAGAGCGAGTGAGACAAATAGAATCTCGAGTTGTTTTAATAAATTTGAAAAAAATGTATGAAAAAAATTGCTACCCTAAATCTCTAATATTTTTAATTCAGTTCTAGCTTTTAAGTTTTTTCCAGAATAAACAAATGTTCTCTAAACTATTCCAGAGAAAAAATGTTTAAAATGCTACTTGATCTTGTTCAACTCACTTTATAAGCAGAAGGTAGACACATTTTACTTTAAAATTGAATCTCTTACTGAATCTACTACATTTTCTTAGTGAAGTCGGAACAAAAATACCAAATGTTGGCAGTGACCTACTTAAAGAAATCATTCTTCTTCCCGTGACAAGTCTGTCCAAATCCATTAGCCAGGGTAAAATTAAATCTTGACTAAAAACTAACTTGCACAAGTGTTTACTCTTCTGCCTAGCAGAAACCAATAGAGACGAGTTATCTGATCTTTATGTCTTCCCACTGTATGTAGATACAGAGTGTATATGTGCCGAATGGGAATGTGACTTTTAAGAACTACGTGAGACTCCATTAGTTAGTGATTGCTTTCAATGTGTGTCTGCAAGCTAAGTTTGATTTGTTTGTTTTTCTGATTGTGTATGTGTGAGCATTTCTATAGATAATAGAGTATAAATAATAGACCTAATAATAATACAAGAGAAGGTAGTGATAGGTCTGTTGTATGTAGAGATTCTATTTCTCTTGTCAATAAGAGGGGAAAATATAGGGGAAGTAACTGTGCCAAGGGAAGTAATACCTTTATTTCAGTGTCTAAAGATAATATCACACAGTCCGATATCAAAGACAACAAATAACAAGACTTTTCACATTCCAGATACCAGTCAGAAGTAGGATAGTCTCTGGACATTAAGACACACAATAGTTATGTCCTGGTATTTACCACGACATGCACGCTGACAAAGGCGTTATTACGTTAGTGTAGTCGATATATGACCATCGAGGTTAAAGTATTTGGTCGAGGTGTGGCTACCTTTGGTATGTGCATCTAATTTTGAGTTTATTATTTCATTTCCCATTATACATGCAAGGCTGGGATTACTGTGATTTTTGCTTAACCCAATATAAAAACAGTACGATTATTCTAGCATACGAAGTCAGTATATGAATTTTAGTTTTATTTAAAATAAATATTTCTGAAAAAAAAAAAAACAACAACAAACCCCAACGTATGTGAAGTACGTTGTAAAACACTTGATGGACAGAAAACAAACAAACTTGGATGTGTGTATAACATATTGTGTTGGTTTTTTTTTTACTTTTTTTACACAAAGGTTTGGTAACAATGAATAAACCGTCAAAAGATCTAGACTGACACCAGTGCAAAGTAATTCGAATTAGATCGTATACTATTTCACAACTGTGAAGAAATCGGTCAGACTGGATACATAGGGAAGAAATAATGTCACTAGATGGAGATAGTGGATGGCTGTCAGCTAGTGTTGCATGCGCTCTGGACTGTTGTCTTGAGTTCGAGTTGGGCTAGGATGTAGCTCTAACAGATTTTCAACATAATACATTACATAACACTATCGATTTATGTAATATGAAGTGTTTCATGTGAATAAATAACACACCTTACTTCTACAAGGTCCTGAACATTGACAACTACATGAGCTGAAATTAGCTCTGCTCTAGACAAGGCCGGAACCACACTGCAGAGACCTGGGCTAATCACAGTCCAAAGTCTGGTTCAACAATGCCCAAGACCTTAGCACCGTGAAGCACAAATACAGCAAAGATATTAGCGGTGCGCTAAACCAAAGCTTAAGCAACGACGCGCATCAAGGTCGCGCATCAAAACAAATCGAGATTAGTAGAGACTAGTGACGTGAACGTACGTACCCGTTACAGCAGTGGAAACAGTGGCCCTAGCAGCAAACATTAGCACATCTCCCACTTACAGCAGTGGAAACAGTGGCCCTAGCAGCAAACATTAGCACATCTCCCACAGAGGAACTTGCAGAAACTTAGGCATGATGTCTACACACGCACACAAGATTCATGACGGCTAATTGCGCTGCACTAGTTTATGTATACAAAGAAACCAAGTAGGAAGAAAGGCATTGCCACGCACTGGGTAATTTACTGAGTACTTCACTGGGTACTTAGCTGAGCATTTCTCTTAGACCCTAACAATGGTCTTCACTAAGTGCTTCCTTTGGTTCTTTGCTAAATACTTCACTATTACTTCATAGAGTACATCACTTGGGTACTTTTCTTGAAGGTATTGGTACATCACTGAGTACTTTTCTGGAAGGTATTGGTACATCACTGGGTACTTTTCTGCAAGGTATTGGTACATCACTGAGTACTTTTCTGGAAGGTATTGGTATATCACTGGGTACTTTTCTGGAAGCTATTGGTACATCACTGAGTACTTTTCTGGAAGCTACTGGTACATCACTGGGTACATTTCTGGAAGGTATTGGTAGGCCTAATGTCCAAGACATTGTATACACCCAATAGATTAGATACAGAGCACAGATATTTTCACTGGCAGCAATGTTACCGCCATCTTCTGCTACCACGGAAAAAAAAAATTAAATCTCCTCAAGTGGGAGAGCATCACTGAGCTAAATGACCTCGACATTTATAGGAACGTAAAACTCACTGTTGACATTTCAACTCGCACTGGCAACACAGTCCCATGGTGCGTCGACGGAATGAAATGAATAGTTTCTCTGCAGGAAGAAACATTTTGTTTATTAGTCCTAGATTGAGATATCAGTAACATACTGAGTAAACTGATACTTAGAAACAAACATAGAAAAAAAAAGTTGACCCATTAATTGCACCACTGGTTATTTGACTCATCTCCACATTTTAGCCAAAGTTGACCCATTAATTGGACCACTGGTTATTTGACTCATCGCCACATTTTAGCCAAAGTTGTGCCCATTAATCATTGAAGTATTATCTATTCCTCTACCCAGAAAAACCCAAAATGGGATGCTAAATAATTATATAAGTTAAAATTCAATTATTAAAATCATCTCATTTATAATTCAAATATAAAAATTTTTTTATTCTAGATACCAATATAATATTACAAATAAGTAGTAAGTATATGAATGTATACTTTTTTCTTAAATTATTCCATACACTATTTGGCATTCCACCCAGTTTCCTCGATGAAGTCCAACACTTTTCCAGGATCTACACTGTTTTGGGGGAACTGTAAAAGTAAGTAAAGTTTCCCCTTTTAGACCATGCGATCTATGGGGCAGATGATGTAAAGGTCATCTATTTCGATGTCCAATGGTTATTAAGCAGAGTGTCGTGTAGCCAGCACAACGACCAAACGCCTTTACTTTTCCCAACTAAAGTCAGGTACCCATAAGAGTTGGGTGGACTCAGGGGTTTCCTAAAAAACCGAAATTCCAAAATCCAAGTCTTCACCGAGATTCCAACCCATGACCCCAGGTTCGGACGACAAGCGCTTTACAACTCAGCCACCGCGCCCGATTTTGGGTTATCAGCATGAAACTATTTTCCTCTAATATCCTGGTATCTGAGGTAACAATGTGCTGTACAGTTACAGTTACAACCACTACAAGACGGCAATGAAGAAAGACGGCCGACAGATCACGTGTGGTGCAACAACGGTCCAACAGACTAAGGGATAGATGAAGGCGAAGACACACATCAGTGCGAAGCATTAAGAAATTCTAGTGATGATAAGTTATGACTTATGGCATATCGCCCTTAATGATAACTGTCTCGTTAACTAAAGCAACAAAACTGAGAAGATATGTATTTCAAAGTACTTTGAAGATATGTATTTCAAACAAAGTACTTTGAAGATATGTATTTCAAACAAAGTACTTTGAAGATATGTATTTCAAACAAAGTACTTTGAAGATATGTATTTCAAACAAAGTACTTTGAAGATATGTATTTCAAACAAAGTACTTTGAAGATATGTATTAGAACAAAGTACCTTAGTATAACATTTTATTTGTGCGCAAAAAAAAAACAACAAAAAACTATAAGATGTTGAAAATGGGGGGGGGGGGGGACGCTGAAATTTGATGAACACCCCTCCCCACTCCAAAAGATCGGTGACTCGTGGCTGCAGCTCACTCAGTCACCCCCCCTCCCATCTTTTTTTTTTCTTTAAATCCAGCATCTAGTCATAGCCAGGTAAGTAACTGTATGACAGGTGAAACGTGCTAGCACAAGGTGATTGCCAAACTGGAATCAGCTCACCTACTTCCTCACGTGACCTGGCTCTACTGAATCTAGTCTCTACACTTACATCGGTCTTAGCAAAAAAAAAAAAAAAGTAGAGCTTTGAACCAGAGGGACAGCACCTGGGACCTCATCGTGAGCAGAAATGAACAAGTAGACGGCCAGGTAGATAAAAAACAAAATCAATAAAAAAAAAGTACATTTGATATGGAACAAAACTTGTTCCCGGTGAACACCCCTCGGTGTAGCCTCGCAGTTTGTACAGATGTATTCTGTAAATGTACACACATGTATTTTATGTATCTTTACTTCAAGGTAGCCTAAATAGTACAGATATACACATTTGACACTTGCAATACAGCAAAGATTAAAGTAACAACAGAAGACAAACTGTATGTTGTGAAGTACGTATTTCAAACTTCCTATTGGGGACCTCGCGGTCCATGTGTTGGATGATGTACAGGTTTTTGTGGTCCATCACAGCTGGGTTTGCTGAAACAACACACAGAAAAAAAACCCAGCCAAGACCAATTAGTCCCCTCTTCTTCATGAAGATCAGAAATAAAAGAAAAACATTAATAATAACACATTATGTTTTGTTTTGTTTATTTTAAGCCACAGACTTATTTTTTGTTAGTCTTTGTTTTAAACACTTTGTTTTTTCCTTTTGATTTCTTCGTTCCTTTTTTATATTTTGTTTCGTGTGTGAAAGTTTTCTTCTTCTTTTTTTAATTTTCGATGGTTGTTTATTCTAAATCTTTTTTCCGTCTCTTTTTCAATCACACATTTTAACAGTTGAGGGGATCAAAACAGGCAAATCCATTATCTGACTCTCTCTCTCTCTCTCACGCACACTCATACATATATACATACATATACACACCACAGACGCTCACAATTAGTTTAATCTTAGCCAGTGCAGTAGCATAAAGGCAAGGAATTACCGGAGTCTATACACTTATCTTTGGTGACCAGAAGTGTGGATCAATCGGGGAGACAAATAGAAGACCTGTAGAATTACATTACAATATTCACCCCTTTAAAAAAAAAGCTCGGGGGCTGGGAGGAACTGTCGACAAAAAATGACCAAGAATGTTTAACATAACTTATCTGGTATACAGTCCACTCTACAAATGACCACTATGAACTTATCTGGTATACAGTCCACTCTACAAATGACCACTATGAACTAGCTTTTTCTTGCTGTTGCGCACCGTTTTTTTTTTAAATTTCCAATGCTATTGTATTTATTGGTCAGTATTGTTCGCTTGGTCAGTGAGATCTAGTGCTTGCTTGAACAATAGGAAAGGTTAGGGTTAGGGTTTTCTCCTTGTTTTATTTTATGAGCCTAATACAATTATGTAACTGAATTAGCACTTGACTTTGCTATAAAAATACACCAGACCTATAACTTGGAGCTAATGGAAATTCCCTCAAGTGTATAACTACATGACCCAGTCAAATAAGTTATTGCGAGATATGCGTACATGATGAAAGCTGCTGCACTTGACTATATATTTTTTTTTATATTTTCATCAAAGAAAGAGTTTTACTCACAGTGTTTATACACCTGAATCAAAACGAGGCTAAATTACAATGAGGAGAGGGAGGCGTCCCATTCCAAACAATGTCTAAGTTTCATTTTTTTAGAAAACAAAAAGAAATACAAAACAAATCTCTACTTCATTCAGTTTTTGAGAAAAAGAAAATCCCTGGACAATAGAGTGGAATAAATAAACTTAGGTTTATTTGGTGTAGGCTCACACATAGATCTATTTTATATGTCTGCGTGAGCAATATATAGATTCAAGCATTTTTTTTTAAATTCACGTATCTATTTTATCTTTGGAGGCGCGGTGGCTGAGCGGTAAAGCTCTTGGCTTCCGAACCAGGAGTCCCGGGTTCGAATCAAGGTGGCGACTGGTATTTTTAATTTCTGGATCCTTGGGCGCTTCTGAGTCCACCTAGCTCTAATGGGTACCTGACATTAGTTGGGGAAACGTAAAGGCGGTTGGTCGTTGTGCTGGCCACGTGACACAGAAACAGATGACCTTTACACCATCTGCGTATAGATCACAAGGTCTAAAAGGGGAACTTTATTGTTTAAATCTTGTTATCTTATCTTATAAACTATAGACGTCCCTTCAAAAGACAAGACAGTTAGTCGTGAATGTGAATTAGAGACTTAGGCCATTGGTTTTTCTGGCTGATTCAGGCAACCCATTCCATACTCTAATGGCACTAGGGAAGAAGGAGCACTTGTAGGAATATGTACCTAGAAAATGGAATAAGAAATGCGCCTGTATCTTTTTGTCATTCTGAGTATTTTATTTGGATGTGTTTATGTATTTGTAAGTTATGGTTCAGCTACAATTCTTTTGTCCTGAAGTGTCTCTAAATTTAGAGATTTTTCTCAAAGTGTCAAATGTGGATATATGTTATAAATCTATACGTTATATTCATCTCTAATATCCATGCCAGTGAGTTCATGTTTTTTTTTGTGCTGCTGAGGGTTAATTCCTGTTGCACGTTGCTGGGAAGATAACTCCAGATAACAAAAGGCAGATAAGTGTGTTTTACAGGTTGTCGAAATTGTATGTGTGTACATGTTAGAGGTGAGAAAGGATAGAAGATACTAAGATGATATCCTGCTGTCTCAAGGCATTAAATATATTACTGATAGACAGAATAAGTAGCACCCATAATAAGGATAACACAGACCCAAACATGTAAAGATAATATTTTGTGTAAAATATAGTGGAGGATGTTGTGAATAACTTGGGAGCCTTGTGATTATCTTCAATGCTTTCTAAATAGAGAGTAAGCCAGAGATAAAGAATATTTTCAAGTCGTGATATTGCAAGTAAAACTTGAGGGAGTATGTCACATTTGTAACCAATAAAATACTGATAGATGCTTACGTAAATAGATATGCAAGATACTTTTGATTTCAATCATTCGTTTGGTCATTTTAAAACAAAATTCAAGTTCTCAAACTATAAATTGGACATCTTTCATAATTTGCTTTTCAAGACGGATTACCAAAATATTGAGATCATGGAGAAATGTTACAGAACTAAGTCTGAGAAATGTTACAGAACTAAATCTGAGAAATGTTACTGAACTAAGTCTAAGAAATGTTACAGAACTAAGTCTAATAAGTTTACAGAACTATGTCTAAGAATTGTTACAGAACTAAGTCTGAGAAACGTTACAGAACTAAGTCTAAGAAATGTTACAGAGCTAAGTCTAATTAATGTTACAGAAGCAAGTCTAAGAAATGTGACAGAACTAAGTCTAAAAAATGCTACAGAGCTAAGACTAATATATTTTACAGAAGCAAGTCTAAGAAATGTTACAGAACTAAGTCTGGGAAATGTTAAAGAAACAAAGTCTAATAAATGTTACAGAACTAAGTCTGAGAAATGTTACAGAACTAAGTCTAAGAAATTTACAGAACTAAGTCTTGTTTGTATTTAGAAGGGAAAAAAAGCTTTTTTAAACGGCTAGAAATATTTTAAAACTCTTTTAAGTTTTATTTTGGGTTCTCTACCAAGTTAAAGCGGGCTCTAACGTGCGCTGGTTACTTTAAAAAATCACTCACAGCGATCCTAACCTTAATACCTTGTATGCTATAGCAAGATACATGTGGAATAGTTCGTATTCTGCTTTTGTGTCAAAGTCAGTTGAAGATGAAACAAAATACGTTATAAAATAAGTGAATAACATTTGCCATTATCTCTATATTTGTCTTATTAAAACTGTAAAAAAAAAACAGCAATACTCAATACAAATGTTCAATTTGTTTCAATTGTTTAAGATATTATTTCACTTGTGTTTTTACATATATGAATATTAAAGTTGAATCAGTGTATATTTGTTTAACTAAAGTTACGCCCCTTTTTGTTTGAAAAGAAGTTTGTTCAAGTTTGAATCAATTTCTTTTCATAAAGAATTTCTTTTGCCTCCAACGGTTTAGTTGCACTAGCTGTCTGGAGCTAAAACCCAAAGACCGAGAGTTAACTTTGCGTTGTTTTACTGCCTATTTCAGTTAACATTATCAACATTGGTCGTAAAACTCTACATCATGCTTTCTCATATTTGCATCTTTAAAACACATAATTTAAGCTTAACACTTAGCTCGAGATTCTAGATCATTTCTCTTTGCTTTTTCTTTACTAGATTTCCAATAAAGTATCAAGTGTATGTTTGTTGACATTATTAACACCTCTAAACAATGTGGACGTTGTCACATGTGTCAGCAAGTGTTTAGTGTCTCTGGTAAATATTTCTAGTTCTGAGGAGTGAAAGCCAGCTTTTAAAAAATCACATCCACTCTGCCAGATTTAATCACTCTGTAAGACTAGACCTACACCCGGACATGTGGTTCATGTCAAACTTACAAACATGTGTCCAGCTGATGAACTTTGTTTCGGTGTGGACAGATTTCATGACATTACAGACCGGATTGAGAAAACAGAGTTTGCTAACTTTGAATTAAGGAATTTTGTTTGGTTCACTTTGAAAATGGTGGTATTTCAGTAGGTTAAAACATGGCACAAAGGGAAGCAAGAGTGCTCATTGATAGGACGTCGAAAGAAATTTTTAAAAAGGGAGAGAACACACATATGTTAATTCTCATTTCACTAGATAAGATACTTATCTGAGTTTTTCCCCCCTGAAAATGCCCAATGCTGAACGAGATTGCGAAGTGTTTTGTAGGTAATTGGTCTTTTGCCGGGGATTCCCCTAAAAAGAAATCTTCCTTTAACTGTACGTAGAGAAAAGAGATGTGGTCTACTGAAGTATTCAACCTGGGCTTAAATGTAGCTTGCTACGCCATTATGTATATTGATTTTTAAAAATGAAATTGTTTTACGTTGACTACCCCTTTTTATCTCTCCCTCCTTTGGATCTAATGCTAATAATGTGTGGAGGAAATAAGTGATACTCTGTTCTTCTCTTTGTCTATGGTCAGTTACCTTTCTTATCAATGTATGGTCAGTTACCTTTCTTATCAATGTATGGTCAGTTACCTTTCTTATCAATGTATGGTCAGTTATCTTTCTTATCAATGTATGGTCAGTTATCTTTCTTATCAATGTATGGTCAGTTATCTTTCTTATCAATGTATGGTCAGTTATCTTTCTTATCAATGTATGGTCAGTTATCTTTCTTATCAATGTATGGTCAGTTACCTTTCTTATCAATGTATGGTCAGTTACCTTTCTTATCAATGTATGGTCAGTTACCTTTCTTATCAATGTATGGTCAGTTACCTTTCTAATCAATGTATGGTCAGTTACCTTTCTTATCAATGTATGGTCAGTTACCTTTCTTATCAATGTATGGTCAGTTACCTTTCTTATCAATGTATGGTCAGTTACCTTTCTTATCAATGTATGGTCAGTTACCTTTCTTATCAATGTATGGTCAGTTATCACCCTTAGTGTAACGTTGAAAAAATAGAGGTTATCAAGAAATGAAGATGCATTCAAATCAGTTTTATCAACTTCGTAGGTTTGTTAACCTTTGAAAATGAGAGGCCTACGTATAACTCTTTAATTTTCGCCAACAAACAAACAAACAAAACACACACACACACAAAAGATCTAATATAATCCAATTGGAAGTAGATAAATATTCATTGTGTCCCTTTACATTGAAACAAACTTTTATTCTGTGAAACTGTTTCGCTTCTCAGCGCCACTCGAGTTTCTTTAAAACATCTTACATACGACTTAGTGCATTAGTTTAATGTCACGTGATATCGGCAGACGTGAGTAGAACGATGCGCCCACTGTTGAGACTTAGACTAGATTTATATGCCAGCTAAAGAAATCATATCGGAAGTAAGATTGATGAAAACTAAAGTCTACGCCCAGCATACGTCAACACTGGTGGATGTGTTACGATGTACCGGGCAGAGGAGGCGGATGTTTAATTAATTAGAACATGTTGAGACTCATTAAAATGATGGGATTAAAGCACGTACACTGTGATAGAAAGAATACAGAAAAGTGTGAGAAATGTAAACAACTCCACTGCTTCTGATAATCAAGAGGAACAGCCCTATCTTCACGAGATCAAAGGGTGAAAACTCATGTTGATAAAAGTTATTTTTTTCTTAAAGCTCTCTGAGTGAAATAATAACATCGTTATCTAGAAATAATGTCTGCGAGATACATTGGAACAAATAATCTTCGTATCAGGGGAAGGAATTATTCAGCAATGTCTAAACACTTTTGAACAGAAGATGGAAAGATTAAAAAACGAATTAATTAATTAATAAAAATTAATGTATATTTCCCTATAACTCTGGAATGAAGCCTTAACATTTCAAGTCACTGTCACACCAAGGCTAGTTACAACTAGGCGGTTTATCCAATTTCGAAACCAGAATTAGTTTGTATTGAGCTATCCACTCTTGTAAGTATTCAGGCCTACAATCTTTTTCCGAAGTGGATGATATTTGAGAGAATTATCGGAGATTCTACAATTCTATATTCCAGATCTTTTGGACAGAAAAACTAAATACAGATAGTTTCCTTTACCAGTTGCCCAGGTAGTCTACATGTTGTCTGCAGGTTTGGAAAATGTTAAGAACAATGTCCTCAGTTTTTCTCCTCTTCCCAAAAGTTATATATATATATAGGCCTATGCCAGGTACCCAATACAGCTAGGACTCAATGGCACCCAAGGATCCCGAAATTAAAAATCCCAGTCTTCACCAGGATTCGGATCTATATCTCTCCACATCTCTCATGAAGTAGCAGTTATTCCCCTTAATTCGATATCAAACACTATAGTTAATAACCAGCAATTAAATAACTAATTGTTTTGTTTTTTTATTGATTCACGTCTTGCCACGAATTGTGCGAATTTTAACTTGATCCGAGAATAGGAAATGGAAGAAAAAACATATTCAAACATTTTACCAGACAGACAGAATGAGTTTATATAGCATTTGTAGTTGACGAAGTCTCCATTTGATTGTTCAAGAAATAAAGATGAATAATCAAACAAATGTAGATCTGACAATGAGACATACACTGCTACGTTTGAAGATAACGACCAGTCGTAAGAATAATGAAATGAATACATTATACATAGTTAACATAGAAACCGTATTTGAAATACAGTATTGTGTATGCTGCATTGGTACCAAAATTTTAAAAATAGTTTTAAAAAAACATTACCAAAACAATTCTCTTTGAAACTCTCAAAAAATAACAATAAATTTTTTTTTAATATATTGAATTAAAATGTTGTGACCATGCTATCTATGCATATAATGGTTGTAATAGATAATTTGTATACAAGTTTATAGTAAAGTAATCGGTGAAAATGTTTTATATTTAGGATGCTCGAAGTGTAAGTATACAACAATGAACTCCCAGAATACAATAGGAAGTAGAGGAAGATTTCAAGGGAAAAAAAGCGGGCAGGGAGGTAACCCTGTATCTAGTGTCTGGGTGTTGGTAGTTGCTTCCCTTTACTGACATAAATCTATGGTGATATTGGATAAGACAGGATAATTTTTATAACAGTCTGGTGTGCAAGGGAAGGAACTGGGGAAAAAATAAGCAGACCTTTATTTGAGCGAGGGATGGTCCGACGATAGATCTATATCTAGTCTAAAAGCTAGTCTGTGTTACTCTTTCATGTTGATATTTCTCAAATCAGCTGTAAAATGTACCTCTAATCTGCCTAATAAATATATATGTCGTACAAGTTTTAAAATGTATGTATTATTTTTTAAATTAGCGAAAAAAAGGCTAAACTCGCCCTCTTACAAAATACAGACGTTACTTCAAAAAGTTACGTCCCGCGCGTGTCATAAGGTCAACATGCATGTTAATTAATGACTTATACTCATTGGTTTTCCTGGCTATCATAAAAAGTACATATATGCTCTCTCTTTCCTCTCTCTTACACACACATATATATACATACAACAAAATTAGCAGCAAACTAAAACCCCGAATCATGAGTACACTTTTGTAGGGCACGTTGCCTCTGTAAAGTAAAACAAATATTATATCAGCCCCCATGTTGGCTAGTGCCTAGTCATTATAATTCGACATCAAGTGCTACTATATAGAGTTGTATCAGTGACTTTACAAGTACAGCCTGACTCACCTTTGTAACGGAGAAATCTTTGTTTTATCCATGATGATCCAAAGTTCTAATGTTGTTATCCTAATGTTGCTATCCCAATGTTGCTATCCCAATGTTGCTATCCCAATGTTGCTATCCCAATGTTGCTATCCTTTTCTTGAAACTCATGCCTTATTGCTTGATATCCATGCTTAAGTACATTAGTACATGATATCAGCGCCTAGTATCGTAGTACATGATATCAGTGCTTTGTATCCTTGCGAATGATATTAATGTTTAGTAGCCTAGTGAAAGATATCAATGTCTAGTATCTTAGAGCTAGATATCTGTGCTAATTAATTTTCTAGAGCCAGTGGTCCTTGCGCAACAAATGTCAGTTAACCTTGTGATAAATCGCCAGAGCTTATCTGCATAGGCAACTTTTAAAGTAAGGAAAGAATGACACCTTAATGCAACAACATTTCGTTTGCTGTACTTGGATTCACTTACATTAAATTAATTGCTCTGAATAACGACCAACTTCTAAGAATCTGGCAAGGAGTATTCTAGTGATTTGCCATTACTTAGTAGACATATGGTAATTGTAAACTACAAAAACATAAACAGTATTTTTGAATAATTAAGCGACTCGGAAATAAAAGAGTCCTACTGTAGGACACTGAAGTAGAACAACAAATCATGTTATAAAAGGGAAGTAACTTTTATTGTGACACATGAGTACATATAAATACGTAGTAAGTTCAATCTCTTAAAATTTCGAGTTATATTTTAACTGTACACTGTAAATGGTGGGAGCTTTTTCTTAATGTAATTTAACCATCAACGAATCGATTTCCATTTGTACGGCCTACATAGTATCAGAGGCGGCTCAAGGCCTCGCGGTTAACGAGTTTTAAAAGGTTAGGAACACGACAAAACAAAATTAGGTCATAAAATGAAATCAATTTAATTCTTTTCCGCAACCAGGGAGATGGCAGAAACTTACGAACTTGCTAAACGTGACATCTACTCCTAATTACAACAACAAAAATAACTTGAAAGAAATTTTCCGAAATATTTAAATTGACGTTCAATGTTCTCAATAAACAATACCTTAAGTACAGCCTCTGCTGAAAGGAGCTTTTCATAATGATAATTAATGTTTAAATCTTTAAGAAATGCAATGGTTTTGACTTTTAAAGCAGATTTCAAGTTAATTATTTGATAAAATCGATCTTTTTGAGCCACAAGAGGCCTTCTAAAAATTGAACTTCTCCACATAAAATGTTGGTCTTACCCCGCCACTGCAATTAATGGAGCCCTCTCCTTCTCCAAGGGCCACACCCCAAATACTCCGCATGACGCTCGGTGCGAAAATGAAATTAAGTACTAAACCTGTCAACATTAAGTCCAATGATGATGGTGTCAGTATTAGAACTAGTAAGGAACACAGCATGAGTATAAGTTCTATAGGCCTGAACTTTGAACTATGATAGGCCAACTCAGTAGGCCTAATCAACGAACAAACAGCTCCATTAAAAAAAAATTCATTAAGCTTTATTCTAATCTTTACTTTAGAAAGGCCTCACTAAGTATGGAATACATCCGATGTATCCACTATCCGATGTTTCCAGTACAATCAGCTTTAGTGCAAACATAATTCCAAACGAATGATTACGTTGTCTTAATTTCGTATCTTCAAATGTTTCCACTAAGTTGTTTTCATGTTAGAAATATGTGAGAACACACCTGCTGTGTAGTCAGCTGAGCAGCACACGTTTGTCCGATATATCCACAGCACCATATTGTTCACAATAAACTACGTTAGTCGGTAATGAAGGTCACACGCTTAAAGAAGGAGAAAAAAAGCCCAAAATAGAATAGAACGAACTTATGCAAACATTCTTGCGATGTTTTTAATATTTTTTCCCTAGTGTCAGATAATGTCCCGGGACAGAGCGGAATAAAATGTAGAACTAGATCTAATTGTTTAAATCTAATTATAACTGGACTAGTTCTGCTAAATCCACAGGTGAAGCACGGAGATAGTTGAAAACAAAACGAGGTACTTAGTGTTTCAAAGCTTATGTAGTAATTAAAGCTGGTTCACAGAATAGAGAAACTGACCTATATAAACCCATTTCTCCCACCTTTCCCCCACCCCCACTTTTCAACTTTTGATATCATCGCTTCCCTTCCGTCCATCCTCCCTCCCATGTAGTGATATCACTGAACTAGACTTTGGAGGAGGTAGAGGTTAAAGGGTCAACGGACATGGCTATACTTTTGGTGGAGTTCCAATAGAATGTCTTACAAAGTGGTACTTAAATTATAGTTCACAGTTTGATTCTGTTAACCTAATATATGCAAATAAAAAAAGATGGATGAAGCGAAAGCAAGAGAGACTTAGCAACTGATCATCTGCTTTTATATCATCAGAACAGATTATCTGATTAATCAATCACAACAGCTCCTAATTCATTGCGGAAGAATTTTGAAAGTTTAAGAAATACCATTAGTATTGTTCCACTTCCATTATTTTATCTATTGCGGACACAAAGTTAACTCATGACACCCGGAAGAGACATCAGTTTAAAAAGTTCCATTCATAGAAGGAAAATTATTTTTTTTATATTATAATTTAATAATCAGTTATATATTTAAATATATATACTTCAATTTATATACATTTTTATTAGAAATTATTTTGAATATAAATAACATCAAAGCGACGTGTCCGTAACCTACAGTACAGAAGGCAGTGGTTCAGTTTAAAGTTGTTTGGATGGTTCTGGTCATTGCAACAGTTATCAAATTATTAGTGATCTCAGAAACAGTGACTTTAAGAAATACTACTATTGTAGTTCTTTTTACATGAAGAGACTTACAGAAAACAATTGTCGATTTAGGTGAATTGATAGAACATTTGTTAATGTAGTTGAATTGATTACTTTTAGGTTGAGTACTTCTGAGAAAACAATTGTTAGAATAGTTGAACTCACTACTATTTTGAAAACAGTTGTGCCCGGTTGAGAGAGGTATCATCGAGAACCTCCAATTCTCGACATTGTTATTTTATTAATTGGCAAGTTATTCAACCAAACGTTTCTGTCCACAAAGTGAGAGTCACATATAGACAGAATTAAATTTGAGCTTATAGGATTCTCTCTCTTGCATTAAAGGGAGGGTAGGGAGTCGAGTGGGTGGACGCCATAAGCGAGTAAAAAAAAAAGAGATATTGTTGAAGAAAAGTTATTTAGATATTTGGTGAATGAGTCACTCTGGCCACCTCGTGGAAATACATCCTGCTACAATCTTTATAGTTATTAATAATTAGCAGGAGTCAATTAATAAGTTGTCTTTTCTTGTGCTCTTTTAGTCCACTTGAAGACATTTTTGGAGAGCCCCGAATACGAATACAAAAATGACAGCCATGATACGGTCGAAGTGTAGCCAAGTGTGAATATGGAGTGGGGCGCATGCGTATTTTGAACGGAAATAAATCCATCCATCCATCCATCCCAGTGGAGGGCTCTGGCCTACTTTAACACATCCTTCCATTCAGATCTCTCCTGGGCCTTTCGTCTCCACGCCCTAACCCCAAGCTGCTTCAGATCTGCTTCCACATCATCTATCCATCGCATTCGGGGTCTGCCTTTGGGTCGCCTGCCTTTTGGTTTTTGCCTGTATACGATTTTCTCTCCTCTGTTGTCTGACATTCTTTCAAGGTGACCTGCCCAACGTAGTCTGTTCTTTTTTATTTCGTTCACTATTGGTGGGTCTTCATACAATTGATATATCTCATGGTTAGTGCGTGTCCTCCACCCTGTTTCATCCTGTATGGCACCATAGATTTTTCTAATAATTTTTCTTTCCCAAGTGTTAAGTAAATGTTCAGATGTCTTTGTCAGTGTCCAGGTCTCACTTCCATACATTGCTGCTGGTCTTATTATGGTTTTGTATATTATTGTCTTGGTTTTCCTTGAAATCGTTTTGCTCTTAAGTAAATGGTGGGTGCTATAAAATGCCCTGTTGCCTCCTACTATTCTTTCCTTTATTTCTGTTAGTATGTCATTTTTGAAATTAATAGTACTTCCTAGATATTTGAAAGTTTGGACGTTTTCAAATTCGTGGTCTTTGATTTTGATATTTTGTCCCTCTGTTTGATTGTCTCTTGTCATTGTGATGTACTTGGTTTTACTGTCATTGACCTCAAGTCCTGCTGGTCGAGATGCTTCTTCTAGTTGTATGAAGGCTCTAGCGATGTCAGAGGTTTCTTTACCCAATAAGGCAATGTCACCGGCATAAGCAAGGTATTGTAGAGGTTGGCTGTATATCGTCCCTGTTGGTTGTGAACCCGTGTTTTCTCTCCAGAAGTAGTTAGTAATAGTTCCCCTTGTGTTTATATGTATATTTCTTATAACTCTCTCCAGTGTTAAATTGAAAAGCATGCAGGAAAGTGCGTCTCCTTGTCTTAATCCTCGTTTAATCCTAAATTCCCGTGAGTGTTCTCCTTGTATTATGACTTTGCTTTTTAAGTTGTTTAATGTCATATGTATAAGTCTTGTCAGATTGTTGGGTATTCCAAAATAATGTAGAGTGTCATATAGGTATTTCCTTCTGATACTGTCATAAGCCATTTTATAGTCTATAAAGAGTTGGTGAATTGGTAAAATCTGAGAAAAATGTACTGATATGAAAGATACAGTGAATATTTATGCAATGCTTTAAAATGTACTAAAAGTAATTAAAAATACAAGTTAGCAATTGAATATTGATTTAGAGATGAACTAATTTTATGTCTTGACACGATTCCCAGGCTTTATCCTTTTTGCACTTTCTTAATTTAAAAAGCTACCCTCACTATACTCAAAATTATGAGAACCCTTGATGAAACAAGCATAATGGGAAGTCATTGATTCTCTTATCATGTGACACAATAAGTGAAATACGAAACGTTTTGGGATATGACTTTTGGATCTAGATCTAGGTCGTTTCAAGGCATTCTGTGTCATGAAGCCTTGGCACATCTCAAGTTCTCGGTCCCTGTCTCAATGTCTCTGTGTCCCAATGTCGCAATGTCTCAATGTCTCCCTGACTGTGTTGTACCCATATTGTACTACAAGCGAATTAAAAACGTGATCGAGCAATGGAGAATTCTTCTTATAAAATCCCAGTCTCATTGGGCCACCGATAGCCATACAGACGACCAGCCTGTGACCTGTGTATCAAGGATTGGACTCAATGAGAAAGGCAAAGGGTCCTGTCATGTAGCTAAAAATATGCCATCATTTGGGGGCCCGGGGGGCCCTTGACCTCTTCGGGGGCCCCTGCTGTTCGCATAACATTTAATGTAAAAAAAAATTTTGAACATTCATTTGGGGGCCCCCCTCAAGTGGGGGTCCGGGGTATTTTTTTAATTCTCCCTCCCCTAGCTACGCCACTGATTTCATTAGACTTTCAATGCGGTGTGCTATACTAAAGATATCAAAAGCGTTGTCATATAATGAATGAACATTGCAAGGGAGTTTGGTTGACAGGATTGTGTCTAAAAAAGAAAGGCCACGAGAACATTAGCTATTTAAAACCCAGAGAGATTAAAGGTTATTCTGCTTGGTTTTTATTTGTATAAATTTTAAAATAATAGTAATTGATATCCTACAATGCCTCACGTGTATGTGCTAAGTTGTGAGATGTGTATGATTGCGTGAGTTGAAAGCAGGACGGTACAACAGCTCAGGTGCCATCTTGCCTTAACTGGTATGTTTCCCTGACAGCAAATGGCGTCGTAAAAAGACATTTAAATAAAAATGGCTGCAGATACGTATTGGCGACCTAAAGGAAATATATTGCTAAAGACAGTCAGTGGGTTTTGTCTGCGTGAGATATATGACAAAATATATAGGTCGCAGCTAGGTCTGAGTTGCTAAGTGAAATACTGCACTCCTCCCTTATTATCCTACCCGAAGACACGCCTTATTGTTATTCTGAATGTATGCAGTCTACTTTGTTGTGCCTCAATGAATGTGTACATGTCATAGAGCGAGTATAATGGACTAAATGTAAACACGGGCAGGTGTGTATGCACGTGACACAAAATGTCAACGGATATCATCTAAATCAGTGGTTCCCAAACTTTTTTGACTCGTAGACCCCTTGCCATGTTTTCTGATTTTTGGTAGACCCCCCCCCCCCCCCAAATAGAAATTAGTTGTTCTATGAAGTAGTCCATCAAACATTAAATATTAATTAATTAATTAATTTGTCTTAAATATCATTGTAAAAGTTTTCGCAACGGCTGTTTTCATGTATTTCTTGATCTTTCACATATGGCTCAAATATTGGGTCCGCAGAACTGTTTTCACTAACAGAAGGAGGCGAAGGCGAGTAATTGGCGCCTAAACTTAAACCAGTAAGCTTCGATCAGAAATGGCTCATTAGCCCTTGGCTTGCTACCCACATAGCTGAATTCAAAACTTTGCTGCCTTGCAACTATACTCAAACGTAGGAAAGGTTTTGTGATTACACCCTGAAGAAAAATAAGGAGCCTGCAACCCTTAGGCAGTTTGCAGCACACAGCGCTACACCCTGTCAAAACAGAACCTATGACGCTCTTGATCCAAAACTGTAAACTGGATATATGTCCTTTGCAAAGAATTACATAAGAAGCTTTTAATTTTGTAACTCATGCATCTAATGTATTGTTGCTTAAAGAAATTCTTTTAATAATATCAGACGTGGTAAATTCAATGTTTTATCTATAGTGTTTTCTGTATTTTGCTGTTGCTAAAGAGATTTTGCAAGACGCTCACAAACCACCATCTTCTCTATATGATGTCGAACAGAGATTTTTTTTTGGTCTATTATGAACTTCATCTTTGAGTGTTCAAAAGTTTTTCAAATCTGTATCTATTTTGTCAGGGTGGCATTGTCTCAAATGATCCCCCAGCGTACTTGGTTTCATATCATCATTAAGGACAGTTAGGTAACCGTTTGTTTGACAAGGAAGGAACGAATCTCAATTTTAAATAATCTACGCTGTACAGTCTACATTTCTTTTTGTTAAACATCAGTTACATGTAGACAAAATCAAGCTCTTTAAATAAATATTGAAATGAAATACAACAAGTTTCTTTTCGAATTGCAGGATGTTACGATCATCAATATTGCTAGATGTTACGATCAAACTTGATGCCAAGATGTCACATTGATGCACAATCAATGATCGTAATTGCCGAGGATTCAGAAATCGTCAGTTGATAAGATGTTCATCTAGAAGTTGCCAGTTGATAAGAGGATCACCTTGAAGTTGCCAGTTGATAAGAGGATCATCTAGAAGTTACTAGTTGACAAGACGATCTAAGTATATTATTATATATTCAATGAAGAAACTTCTCTTCGTCTAAAACAATTACTTTAATTCAAAACTTGAAAAAGCTATTCACAAATAATAATTACAATGGTTAAATGTACTTGAATAGAATAACTGATCTACACAATAATATAATTGAGTTCTAACACTAGACTCTCGTACATGTTATATCTAACACGTTCCACACAAGACTGCCGCAATCTAGAATCTTTCCCGGGCTCTAGAGCGTTATCACGTGACCAACATCCCTCCGCTGCAAGGCCAACCAATAAATGCAGCTCAAAGTACAATAATTAATACTTTAAACCATTCATATTTATTTCACAAAACATAATCCTGCTGCGTGATAGAAAATCCCGAGGTAGCTAAAATTCTGCCGACAAGCTAAATATAGACTATGGCTAAATATAGATACAGTGTACGTGACACAGGATAAATATTTAAAGGAATAACTGAGATGCAAATTATATATTAGTGTTTGAAAGAGTTACATTTATGGAATATAAAAATTAAGTTACGACTTGCTAGGCTTAAAAAAATATATTATCGTAGATCTCCGTGGGCATCTCATAGACCCCCAATTTATTTTTTACTTTGGTAGACCCCTTGGAAGTCTTCATAGACCACTGGGGGTCTATATAGACCACTTTGGGAATCACTGATCTAAATTGTCTGGAACACTCTGATTGTGTAGGAAGCTTTACCGAAAAATGCTATCATCGGCGACATTCCTTAAAAAGACGGTTTTATAGTGTGTCCTCACAAACATCCAAACAAATCTTTGTCCATAGCTTTGACAATGAATAAATAGAATAAAAGGGTTTGGTTAGGGTCAATAACATTCAGCACTATGCTTTTAAAGTAAAGGAATAAACGAAGTGGTCGTTACAAACGCAATTCAGAATTCTTGAAGATAATAATCTGCGGTTTATCAGGGAAGGGGAAACAACTCTAGGCTCTTCATAGCTTTCAATTTTTATTGTGCTCTATGGAGTAAACACTACTTTCATATTATTGTATTAATTCAAATGTAAATGTAGCGGTGTCCTTAAACACTAATCCAAATCTTGGATGATAGTAAGAAAACTGAATATCTCATCTCAATCACTCTAAAATACTCTAAAACCAAGTTCAATGACTCTAAGGTTTAAAAGATTAGATGAATATTATTTAATATTATGGGTGTTTTAATGGTTTTTTGTATGTGTGTTTTGTTTTGTTAAATTCATGAAACGATGTACAAGTCAGTACGGCTTTATCTGTATAAGTTGTAGAAAACTATATAGCGGGGTCTGTGTTGCCAAGTAAAACACTGCACATTTAATCTCGAGGACTAGCCCTATTACTATTTACCAAATGATTGTTCACTATCTCCTGCGTCACGTACAACCATGACAATCGACATAAGAAGCTTCCGAGTAGAACTAAAGTAGTTTCTTTTAAAACTTTAGTAGAATTTTTTTTTGTCTTATCAATAAATTGAAGTTTTTCTTTTTTTTCCCCTATGTATTTTCTATCAAATGCTTTGTTATTTAATGGTTTTGAGTTTCGACACATAAGCACACGTATAGGTCTCGTGCCTCACGCGGTAACACAACAGTTCCATTAGGCCTGGCGTCTAATGAAATACAAACTTTTAGAAGATAAGTAAAACATTCAAGACTGTCTATCACATTTTGACAGACAAACACGTACGCGAGGCTCGTGCAGAAACTTCCAAGAAAAAACTTTTTTTTTAAAGTTGATTTTAGAAAAAAAAATTCTATATGAAATGAAAAGGTTGCAGGTTTAGAGGACAGTCGATTAATTGTAATCTCAACCTTATTATTTAAATTTTACACAGTGTATTAATTAAATCATTATACTTTAAGAAATTAATATTATTGATTGAAATGTATTTTGAATTCAAGTTCTTGTCTTTATAAGATTGTTATGAATTTTTTTTTTTTTTACAAATTCTGTCTTCGAAGTTTCTAACCCACATCATATTTGAGTCTTTTCAAGTTAAGAAACAGTAAGTCACTCCTGAAACAGTAAGTCACTCCTGAAGCAGTAACTCACTCCTGAAACAGCAAGTCTGCTAATTGCGTT
Organism: Biomphalaria pfeifferi; assembly: GCA_030265305.1. Classification (NCBI taxonomy): domain Eukaryota; kingdom Metazoa; phylum Mollusca; class Gastropoda; family Planorbidae; genus Biomphalaria; species Biomphalaria pfeifferi. Next base: position 4,566,815 of record JASAOG010000013.1, read on the forward strand.
CTCTCCAATTGGTGTGACAGGAAGTAATGTTTATAGTTAGTTATATTGACAATTTATTTCCGTGTTGTATGGCCATCTAATGATCGAGTTAGTTTATTTTCCATGATTGGTGTCAGATAAAATACATATTGTTGTAACTCCGCTCCCGCGCCACACTGATGGTGCGCATCAGAGCGCCATTCAACACAAGCAGTAGAAGACATGTTCAATGTTGATACAGGAAGAAGGACTGTTGTGGATCCGGCTAAAGTTAAGGGAGTCTGAACAGTCTGGCGCTAAGTTCTGTCCTGTGTGATACAAGTAGTTCGGAAGACCTGGAGCGACACTGGGAAGTGTGTCGGTGTTCTGTTCTGTTATTCTGGTATCAATTAGGACTCTTAGAACTTAAGGCATTACTTCCTGTGACTTGATAGCGGAAGTCCAAGTCTAACTATTTGTTGATGCTTATACTAAATTCATCGTTTATTATTACCTCCTACCTTTCGTTGAGTGCTTGCCTTAGAGTTACAATATTAAAGCTACACAGACTCAAGAACTTTTTGAAACAGTCTGTCAACATCATCGAAAGGGAAACTACACCATTCAAAAGAGACAGCGATTTAGATTCATTGCAACAAACAGTAACTTAAAATTTCGGCTATGTGAAGCTTACATAAATCTATGCGGATTTTCATCTATGGCGAAAGAAAAAAATAGCTACCTTTTTGGTGTATCCGGTTTACAGAATAAAGAATTGATAAGATGCTTTTTATGTAATAATATTTAGCACTATATTTGCTGAATGAGGGTCTGGTTGGGAAGACAACATAAAGGAATGGACCTGTCATTGCATGGAATTCTATTTAAGGCAAGAGACAGAAATGAAGAAGGAGGATGTGTGACGTTGGATGTATGACAATGCTATGGTTCAACAAACTAAAGGATAGATGAAGGTGAAGGAAGCATCCTTGACATTGTTCAGTTCATTGTGAATATCTCCCGTACACCTAGTGGATTTACTGGAATATGCTTGGGATTGTTTTATTGCCACATATCTTGCAGGCAACTATTTCATTATTATTCATGTCAATATGCATTTAATCTGCTAGTAACATTGATTTTGTTTCTGTTAAAATAAAGTAAAGGAATAACATTGCCACTGTTGTCTCCCCTGATCTTTGGGTGAATTAAAAAAAAAACAACTTTAAATAGTTGGAATTCCATGCCAACCTAGGCCTATTTTTTTGTTTTAAGTATTTATATCCCCTTTCCAAAATAATCACGAACAGTCAAGTCCTACCTTCCTACCTACTCATTTACACGTAAGTGCAAATCTTGCTAATTCATTGGTGAAACGGAATCCTACTTGGTCTATCAAGTCTAGCATTTGTCAACACACAAATTGTATCTGAACCTTGAGCATTCCTTGAACAACTGTGTTATGATTAGCCATAACGTAAATTTGAGGACAAGACATTTGAAGTGTCATTGAATTCTGAGACATTACTCAGAAGTGTAGACACAATGATCTAATCCAAAGCTTTGTATGCCGCTTCACTGACCGAACTAAGTGTTTCTCTTACTAATTTGACGGTAGCCTATTGACAATGTTACATACTGCGGTTGCTACTCGCTAACTCGGCGGTAACCTCTTGACAAGCTATAGTAATGGCTTGGTTATTTTTTTATCTACATAACATGTATTTAAACAAAACCAAAATAACACTGGAAGTGGGGAGGGGGCAGGTCATGAGGTTATGATTGAAAAAAAAATACTTTGAACTTTGATGTCTCCGAACGACTTGATTTGTCTATAAATTTACGACGGATAAATAAGTTAAGATTGCAGTAAAAAATAATCCAATCATTACTGTGAGTGTTCCAAACGTTGTCTAGTTAGTCTAGTACATGTTGTTATCGCCACGTTTAGGCCGAAGTTATCACGTGAGTCAGCAAGGTTAACAATCTGGGTGTCTTTAAAAAAAACAACAAAGTTTATATTAAGCGTATTTGTATCAGTTTGTTAGGACCAGTCATGTAATTAAATTTGTGATAGATCTAGACTCTAGACTAAAGATAATAAATTTGTGCGATTAAAAACACTTTTACCAATTCTTTTTGTTGAGCACAATTTCATGCTTTTACCTTCCTCCCCACGCTATGGTAATATCACTTGTATAGACCCATGCCTTTAACTCTCTCATCACGCTATGGTAATATCACTTGTCTAGACCCATGCCTTTAACTCTCTCACCACGATATGATCCTATTACTTGTCTAGACCCATGCCTTTAGCTCTCTCACCACGCTATGATCCTATCACTTGTCTAGACCCATGCCTTTAACTTTCTCACCACGCTATGGTAATATCACTTGTCTAGACCCATGCCTTTAGCTCTCTAACCAGGATATGATCCTATCACTTGTCTAGACCCATGCCTTTAGCTCTCTCACCAGGATATGATCCTATCACTTGTCTAGACCCATGCCTTTAACTCTCTCACCATGCTATGATCCTATCACTTGTCTAGACCAGTTGGGAAACAGGAAAGGATGGGGTGGGGGAGAGAGTAGTAGGGGGTATCTGTTTTAATGTATTTTTTTTTAATGTTGAAAGACCTGAATGAATCTCATTCACCAATCGTAAACAAACAACATTTTGCCACGTGGTTCTCTATGTCTTCTATACAAATTACGCAATCCTAAAAGGCTGTCCCGTGATACGTAATTTTCATTGTTTTATCAATATTATCACGTGGTTAAATGTTGTTTGTTTACAATTGGTGAATGTCCTTGTTTGGACGTATAAAAAAATAGGAGTGCACCCACGTTGATTTAGTTATGTAGACATATAGATATGCTTAAAATATCTCGGATTTGGTAGGGTTTACTATTCGTATTTAAATATGACCAATAAGCTGCCAGTTAGAACAGATGACATTTGTATATCTTGTCAAATTAAGTTTTGTAGCTTAGAAGTAGGGCAAGAATTGTATTTTTCGTATTAAAAAATATACAATACTGGGGCCACAAATCTACCTTGTACTTATAAGCCCGAATGTCTGATAACTTTCAAATTACATATTTTGATGGCAGTTCTTTCCTTGCAAGAGTCGTTAAATATTCTTAACAAAAAAAAAAAAAAAAAAAAGCATATGAAAAAAAGTGAAACTGTATTTAAAAACTGGAAAGATACTTCTCAACACTGACAAATGGTCAATTGTAGACCTATTGGTTTTTAAACCTAAGGCTAATTTAAAAAACAAACAAACCAGCGTCTAACATTCACTTTCTATGACTTTGGAAACTTCCGTCATATATAGGCACTACAGTCATAGGCCTATATCATCATTTAAATGCCATGGCAAAACTTCCGCTGATTACAGACGCAGCCAAGGAAAGGAAAAGTTGAGTCTTTAAATAAACTTGTTTTAAACATTGGCTTGATCTACGTCATACGATCATTTATGTAGGTCACTGCTGGGTCAATTAAAACAGTTATCTGTTAAATATTAACTTATTATGAATACGTTTGCTTTACCTTTCATGCTCTTCACTTATCAATGCCTCGGTCAATGTTTTCCAATATCTTATTCCAGTCAAGTGTTATCCAATAACGAATTTCTTAAAGTCCTGATCTAGGCGACTGAAGAAAACTGTCAATAGTTCTACACCCCAAGCACATCGCACAACACGGAAGAAGATTTCTAAACACACACATACACTAGAGTTTACCAGATGAAACGTTGTTTTTTTTTCTTTCCACTGACAAGGTGCAGAACAAGTTTTTAGCAAAAATAACATTCACCTTCTATTGAAATTTGAAATGACAACACGCTCGACTAAAAAGACCAGTTCATGATGCCAAACTAGACATTTTCTACGAAAAAATCACAAAGTTATTGAAGACTCAACATTAGCAATAAAATGTGTAGACCTATCTTTCCTTGGAATGGAAATGCATCACTTATATGAATATAAAGAGCACTAATGATCAAACCAGACTAACAATAATGCGAAATCTAAGATTCAGTTTGAAGTTGATCCCATTCAAATACGGTAGGCAGCACTGTGGACATACCCGTCCCTCACGCTTTTTTTTTTTGTCATTGAACAGATCCGCGACCCAGATACATATTTTTAGTTAATTAAAGAGAAACACGGCGTCACGTTACTTAAAAGTTTAGAGTGAAACTAGTGTACCAGGCTGCTGGATTATCTCCTCTGAACCTGCGTGTCATAATGACATATTCTATTTACACCACAGATCTTCCGTCCATATACGCTAATGGGCCAAGGTACTGGTAGGACCGCAGACTGTAATATGGGCCTAGGGTTAGAGTACTTACAATTGTACATGTACTGTTTTATTATGACCTTAAATATGAATCCATTGTGTTCTCCATTTCACTAGACTTATATAGTCAATACCCATGTACATTACGTAAAGATTTTTATCAAATGAAAGCTTAAAAACATTCTCATAGCTTGTTGAACTAAAGAGCCTTCCCAAGTCAACCTTCATTCAAAGCACACGTTTCAAGTCTAACTGATCAAGCCATTTAACAAAAGTGTAGAAAACTATAACAGCATTGACGATAGACATATAGGAGTGTGTATACCGTCTGGCTCTGACTTAAGTGACCTGTAGTAAGGACCATTCATGACAGTCTGACCTTTTTGATAGAATGATTCGTTGTTTCTATTCGAGTAATGTGTTAGGTACATGTAGACCCAGGATCTATATAGAGGCTTGTAGGGTATGAATAAAATTAGTTGCTTGACAACCAGTCTGGACTTCTGTGTGGGTAAAAAAAACACCATCAAAACATTACCATTAAAAAACAACAGCTTCCCATCTTTCTTTTAACACAATCTGTGCAAAATAACACTTTTGAAACATCACATCATTGAATACTGTTGAAAGTAAGAAGTTAGCACAAAGCTAATAATAAAAACTCATGAGTAATCTAGTTAATAAGTATAGTTTATTTTCAAAACGTATTTAATTCAAGCAAAAGAGGCATAGTTCATAGCCAGTAGAATGAAGGCATAATGGATAACTATTAGAATCTGAAATATTTGTATTGCCATGACAAATATATTAATTTATAGCAAGTAGAATCAGTCATTGAATAATATTTGTATACAGACAAGAAAAGAAATACATTTAGTGACTCAATACATTCAACTTAATACTTTAGTAGTTGGCAACAAATTTGAACTACATATTTGTGTATTATATTTTAGTAAGGTAGATTTGTGTGTATCTAAACACAGCTAGTGAGAAAAATTTCTACAAAAGGATAATATGATTACATTACTTGCTCTAGTATAAAACTATTAACCATTTCAATACCTCTATTGACCAATAGATGTTCATTTACTGGCCAGGGAAATAATTTATAAAACTATCTGAGCAAATTTACAACATAACAATTAACATGATTACATAGGTCAGTGGCTGAAACAATTTTTTTTTTACTTTATACAGAGGATGATGTCATTTTCAGATTATGAAAAATCTGTCCTATTCTGATCATTTTATTGTTATGAAATAAAATTGCTACTGTAGCATGTCCATACTTCCAAAATTGATATCTTACTTTTATTAGTTTTAGAATAGCTTTTGTAATTTTGTTTTCACCTAAAGACAGGCTATGTCAAAAACAATTACTTGATGCTTCACTTAAAAATGTCTAATATATCATAGTTTTACAATCTTCATTTATAATGCATATTACTCTGAAGTTATGATGACTATGATGACCTAAATTAACAATAAACACACAAAAAAAAACATTGTGCAAACATGATTTCTAATACTGCAAAAACCACAACGTTAAGAACAAGTGATTTAGAGTACATCTATCAAAAACCTTTTAACCAGTTTCTGATGTTATACCATCTAAAAACTTTCAATTAGCAGTGTCAAAGCAATTCAAACATTTTTGGGGGCTATAATAAGTAGTTAAATGCTCTTTCTGCAAAGTCAGGTTTGAACATCTAGAGTTTGTCTTCAGCAACTCTTAATATAAAGTGACACATTCAATCTAAATCTTTGACTGGACACTTTCAAACTAATCTGGCATCTGTGCTTTGTTTATAAACAGGATTTTTTATTTATTCTAAATGCTGAAAAAGTGTAGCCAAACAACGTTTTGAAAATGTTTAGTTTATCAATATTTCCATCTTCTGCATACCAGATACACCAAAAAGCTTGTTATATATATATATATATATATATGAATTTGCTTCCTTTTTATGAAAATCTCAAATAAGGGAATGACCTTATCTTATATTGCAGGAAACCCTTCAAAAAATAAAATAATTATATCCTATACATATCTATGTGTAAATCTAGTCATGCCTATCAATCAAATAAATATTTCATTACAAAACTTCTGTCATTTAATGATGCAATACAATGTTTTAACCAGCATTCTCCAACCCTTTTTTCAATTATTATGATACTAAAACTTAATGTCAGAAAGTCAGGTCTTTTTTATGAAAGACATTCTTTAATAAAGCAACTATATTAATTAGGCTTAGGTATAGACAATTTGGCTAATGTCTTCCATCAAACAGATAAAGAGTTACTGTCGTGAATAACAAAAACATCACAGAAAAGTTGGATAACAAGTTCTCAAGCAGAAGATACAATTTCTTCTATAGAATTGTACTTTTGTCTTCTAATACAAAGAGTAGCAGTCAAAAAGACAACAAGATGAAACAAGGAATGAAAATGGTTCATCTCAACAAATTGTAGATTTAACAAAGAATGGTAAACAGCCCTGAGAACATACAGTACCATATAATTAGGACTGGTAGAGTAGAAGTGATGCTTCATCAGCCGTCAAATCTAGCAAAATAAAAAGTTGTATTTCTTCTGCAACATTTTTCCCGTAGAAGCAGAAAAATGACAAGAAAATAAGTAAATTAACAGGAGCAAGTTTAAAAGGAGAAAAGAGAAAACTATTTTAAAAGTTTGACAAACATGCTCTGACCCATTCAACAAGGGACATAATAAATTAACAAAGTAGTGTTATACTTGATCATTACAAACAAACAACAAAAGTTTTGTCTCAACAAATGGAATTAAGAGTTCAAACAGTAAAAATATATTAAATCAATGTTAAAAATTGATAAAAGGCAAGAAATTGCATAGAGATATGATATAGTCAAGAGTAAAAATTGGTCAAATTATTGTAAAAATATGTAGTGTCCAATGACTATGTATGCACAAATAAGAGTAACTATTCTTATTATATTAGCATCATAATTATACAGAAACATAAGAAGTATTTAAAAAAGGAAAAAAAATAACACTAAAAGTGTAATAAAATATCTTTGGTCCTTCAATGAAGATGAATAAGAATTAAAATATTTTAAATATTATCAATGTTAACGCAATTAAGACTTAAATAGTAAAACATCAACACATATTGTATGTTTAAATATCATTATCTGAAATAGATTCTGTAACTCAGAATAGTGACATACAAAAAAGAATAAAAACTCTAGAAATAAACAAAGCAAATTAGCAACAATAATATCTTTATTAGCACTTATAGATCCGCACATGGAGTGGAGAAAGATATACCACACTGAGGATTTATTTGTAACCGCTCACTTATATTCTTTAGTCCATTTTGAATTATTTGCTTACATACAAAATATTTGTTTACTTTAAGTTTTAAACTAAGAATAAACCACTTTTAGTTATTATCATTCCATGCAAAAAAAACAAAAAAAAACCAACTTGGTTTCAAATAATAAATGAGGTTAATAAAATGCAATAAGCAATAACGTGACTTACTCGACCTAATGATAGTAACTTTAAAAGCTGAGCTTTACTTTTACTTATAATATTTATATCATACATCTTGAAAGTATAGTTACGTGTAACTTTGTGTGTGGACATTGGTTTGAGTGAAGTACATACACAAATCGTAACTTTAAAAGCTGGGTTGCTTTAAGAATTTCCTAAATAGCTCATCTCTGATATTTGAACACTAAATTAAAAACTGCCCATCTCTACAAGGGTTCCAATCCAGAAGATTGACTTAAATCAAAGCCTTTGAACTCTACGTCAAAATTTCCCATGCAAATGTCAAAATATACTCGTGTTTAAATATTTTGATCAAGGTTTGCTTTCAATGATTATCAATCAATTCAGAAAGAGTGAAAGGAAAAAAAAAAGTAATCAAAAAGAACCCAGATCTCATAGAAATAACCTATTGTTATTTGAAATTGATATTATAAAATAAAATAAAAATATATATATATTACTTAAGATGACTCTAAAGTTAGACTTTTACTAGAATCCATTTTTAAAAAAAGTTAAGTCCTATTGAAGAAATGAAAGGAACATCACTTTCAATACCTTGAGTTAGTTATAAAATAGATAGTCAATAAACAATTTGAAATAGTTACCCAGAACATTACACAAATTCTCATTCTGGATTTATTGATATGCAGAAAAAAACAACAACAAAAAAAACAAAAAAAACAAAACAATGTTAAAACCTTCAACTATAAAATAAAAAAACACTAAATATCTTTAATTTAAAAAAAAACAAACTTTTTTTTACTCCTTGTTTACAGTTGTAATACATTTTTACATTAATATCATTTACATAGGAAACTATAATGTAGCTTGTTTTGTTGATATTTTATACAAAGAGGTTAGAATAAAATGTCAACAATCAACAAGTTCAAGTCTTATGGCCAAAACATAAGTGTATAAGGAATACTATGTCAAAGAGTATTGCTTGGAGTTTGGTATATTCATCCAATGACATCTACATGCCAAGTATTCACTGGGCAGCTTGCTGCTTGATCTGAAACAAACAACCTTGACCTTTATCTTTCATATTAGGCTTACCTTTTAATATTCATTCTTATAATCTTTATTATAAGCACTAGTGAATGCAATCATAGACTCCGGGCTACTACAAGTTTTTAAACTGACCACAAGGAAGTGATCCCCTAACAGATAATGTGTTGAAGTTATAAGTCAGTGAACATGTATTTATGTGTTTAAATAGATTTGATTGCAGGGTCTGTACTCAATCAAACTTTTACTTTTCATTGTCAACCACATTGTCACAGAGAAAAACATATAAAAAATACTTAAAAAAACAAAGTTTATACAAGTGTAATAATAATAGTGTCATAATTTGGATCAGTCATGTAAAAAAAAAATGTAATAGATATACAGATATATCTGTGTGATTACAAATATTTTAACCATTTTTTTTTGTTTACCCCAATTTCATGCTTTTAGCTTTCTCAATACTCTATGATCCTATCATTTGTCTCTATGACCCTATCATTTGTCTCTATGATCCTATCATTTGTCTCTATGATCCTATCATTTGTCTCTATGATCCTATCATTTGTCTCTATGACCCTATCATTTGTCTCTATGATCCTATCTTTTGTCTCTATGACCCTATCATTTGCCTCTATGATCCTATCATTTGTCTCTATGACCCTATCATTTGTCTCTATGATCCTATCATTTGTCTCTATGACCCTATCATTTGTCTCTATGATCCTATCATTTGTCTCTATGATCCTATCATTTGCCTCTATGATCCTATCATTTGTCTCTATGATCCTATCTTTTGTCTCTATGATCCTATCATTTGTCTCTATGATACTATAATCTGTCTCTATGATACTATCATTTGTCTCTATGATACTATCATTTGTCTCTATGATTCTATCTTTTGTCTGGACAAGTTGGAAAGGGGTAGGAGGAGAAAGAAGGGGGTATCTTTTATATAAAAAAAAGGAGAACGATCTGAATTAAAACTAAAGCCTACGTCTTATTGGCTAATGCCTACGCCTTATTGGCTGCTCAAGCCAATTTACTAACCACTATGCCAGCAAATTGTTTATGAAAACATACAGTCTTATGTCGTTTATGAAAATAGAAGGTTTTATAGTTATCTATTATTAGCTTTAAACTTTAAAGCCGTGACCTACAAAGTATAAAGGGGGCTAATTCAACTTATACCACCACATCATTCAAGTACTATTTATTTCCTTTGTTTGGGATACTAAGCAAAATAATTAATTACCAAAAGTTAATTAACTAACTGGTTAATTTTTTTTGTATTGATTCTTGTATTGTCAGGTAAAAAAAATAATTGTGCAAAATTGCAGCTTGATCTAAAATTGGGTATGGGAGAAATAATGTGTACAAACTATTTACCAGACAGACACAGTGAGTTGATAAAAGATTTTTAAAAAAATATTTTTTATGTTTGAAAGTGATGTATTTCCAAATGTCCAATAGGTTACTCCTTACAATTTCTTAGGACTTTGGTACGGGTGTTAAAAAACAAGAATTCTTTTAGTCTAAATTTTATGCTTGACACTCTAATGACTCCACAGTACCCAGTTAATCTGTAGCTAAAGGCCTTTCACTTTTGCAGCCAATTTCTTCTATCAAGGGTAGAGTCCATTTGAGCTATGATTGTCCTACTTAAGACCTTGTTCTAAAAACCTCAGTAAAGATTTCCTCAGATGGTCTGCCTCTTGTTTTTACTGACCCCTCCACACCATTTTAGATTGGTTTAGCCTCCTAAGAAAATATTTTTAATGATCTTATCGTAAATAAAAAAAAGTTCCAACAATTAATAAAATTTAATATCAAATCCAATATTCAACTTATTAACCAAAGTTTGCAATCATCTCTGCCTGTGGTCCCATCTGGGAAATACGCCACCAACGAGCTTATTCCAGGCATCTCTCCAACTGTCCCCATCTTGACCATCTGCTTCCTAATCTAACAGTTAACTCAATGAGTGCGGGGCGTCTTTCCCAGAGACGGTCTGACTACCCTAAATGCACGGAACATCTCTGGGAAAGACGCTTGTGCCCTACCTTAGTTTCATTGCGTTTTTTAATCTAAATTTTTAACTAACAATGCTAGAACTATTTTCTTTCTATAAAAGAGTTCTTCATTCTATGTTTACATAGCAATAACTTGCTTTTAGCCTTATTTAGACTTTATTTGAAATTTTTTGTTACGATTTTTTATTTGTAAAAAATGTCGCCATGGCTACAGTAGTCCAAGACACACCCACAATGTTTACTACTGAAGAAACTTTATAATTATTCTATAATTTATCACAAATAAATAGGGATTTTGATTGAGATTAGATCCAGTAAGTTTAGATTTAGTGTAGGTAGGATAATTTATTAGAATCTAGATTTGTATTTATTATTTATATATATAATATTTAGATCTAGAACTAGTATTGTCATAATTCATAAGGCTAGGTGTAAAGTGTGGATCGAAATTGACTAGACCTAAGCTATTGTCTCTAGATCTAAGCCTAGAACAAATAAAAAGAACAGAAATATTAGATCTTCATCCAATAATCATCATCCACTTGGGCATTTTTTCCCCATTTTAGATTTTTTTGTATTGTTTATCTGCATAAATAAACGTCATGGCTAGGCTAGTCCATGACACACCCACAATATTTACTAGAGAAGAGAAGAAACTTTATAATATTTCTTAGAATTTCTATAATAGTGATATAAGTGATAATGAAGATTTAGATAGAGAGTAGGTCTAAATTTAGCAACAGACTTGGATATTATTAGTATTTACTATTTAGATCCAGATCTAGTATTGTTCAAGGGTGGCTAAGGCTAAGTCTGGAATGTATATCAAGATTGACTAGATCTAAGCTTTTATCTCTACATCTATGATCTACTAGCTAGATCTCTAGATATATAATATAATATATAATTGAAAACAACAGAAATGGTAGATCTACATCCACTAATTATCCATGCTAGGCATTTTTCGCTTATTATTTTGTTAGTATTTTTTTAGTATTGTTTATTTGTAAAAATCATCTTCGCCAAGGCTTTATTTGTTCATATTGCACTCTGACTTGTAAGTAAAATAAATACTGGTAAATAAAAGTGAAATATAAAATTATTCTACATTCATTATTTATCACAAATGAACAGTAATAATGAAAATCTAGGTCTAGATCTTAGGTAAACTGAATTAGAATTGGTGTTGTCCTTCAGCTATTTCGAGATCTACGCTTGGATCTCTTGCTAGCATATATCTTGCACTGGTTGTGGTATTAGAATCAAAGATGTCTTAGGCAATTAAAAGTAAGAGAAATATAGATCTAAATCCCATTGATTCACATGTACATAATATTTCAGTACATTTGATTGATAGATTTTGTGCTGGTATCTATTGCTTTTGGTAGTCATAAAAAGTGCAATAACTTTCCCTTTTTGGCTGACTAGAAAGCCAGGTAAAAATAATAATATAATCAGTGATTCATCATCTTTTATTGACTGTTTTATGACTATTCTTTTTAATAAAGCTGTAAGTATTCTAATATGCTGTTTCAACAGAAATGCAAAGATGAAAATCTAGATTTAGGTCTCACAAGTAATAAGGCTGGCATCCATTTTTTTGTTATTATGTCATATTATTTAGATTATAATTTGTATCTTATATTTAAATGAAAAGTTGTTTACATTTTCAAACGCTTCATCCATTTACCTTTAATTTGATACCAAAAATGTTACTATAGCATCATTGGTACTTAAATTACAAATTTTTGTTTTAGTCATATTAGGAAGAAAAAAATGTTTTTCTAAAAAAGTAGCATTTTTTTTACAAAATAACACCGCACTCAATGAGTTAACAATAGTTACATAATATCTTCAATGAAACTCACACATTCAAATAGAAAAGAATTACAAGCACCACTGAGTAATTACCTTCTCCATTATGTCACGCTCATTTATGTCAGACAACTCTGAAGCATAAACAGTCACATGAGCTGGACAGAAGATCTCTTCTGCTGTACCTTTGTGTGTAGATATTTTAGCCTTAGCCATTGGCTTGACTTTAGTACCTACCCTAGAATACAATGATTGAATTGACTATAGTACCTACCATAGAATACAAAGATTGAATTGGCTTAAGTACCTACCCTAGAATACAAACATTGAATTGACTTTAAGGTCTAGTTTTGAAAAACTATTTTGAAGCATAGTCAAAAAAGATGAACCAAAAATTTGTGGCCATATCACTAGGACTCACAAAGACCTTCCTTTAGGAACAGTACCAGGAAAAAGAGGACAAGGCAAACAAAAAAAAGCAATGGGAAGACAACATAAAAGAATGGAAGAGATTGAAAGAGATTATTCTCAAGACGAAATAAAGAGGAAAGAAAGAGGGTCTAAAGATCATGTGTGGTGGTGCCCCAATGGTTCAACAGACTAAAGCAGTGTTTCCCAAACTTTTTCCTTAATAAAACACTTTGCACATTCTGAGTATTTAGCGGAACACGTTGCTAATTTTTTTTTAGAGAGTTTCATTCATGTGGTGGTTTACTAGTTGTATCATTCAAGTAGTTTTGTGGAACACCTATTCAGGCCTAGTGTTCAGCGGAACACAGTTTGGGAAACACTGGACTAAAACATAGGTGGCATATGCAAGTATAAAGTTTCATTAAGTGTGTTAAAATGAATATTAAACATGTCTAGTGTCTACATATATTTTTTTCTTATCATTTTATTACATTTGAAAGTTTATTCCAGACCATATTTATTTTTATTTTTTTATATTTCAGTTGGTTTTTCTTTTAATCAAAATTAATGCTAGAATAAAGATAGAAAGAAAGGAAAGAAAGAAAAAAAAGCATTTAAAGACACTTCCTGTAACTATATTCACTAAGATGTAACAACATTTTAAAACATTTACTGAAAGTAACTCAACCAAATACTGAAACAACCAAGAACTTACCAAATAATGTAAATAAACTTTACTGTCGTGATATCATCAGCATCTTTATGGGTCACCCTGTAAAGGCCATACATGGGAAGTGTCTCGTCCAGACAGCTCTTAAGATCTTCAAGGCCACCCTCTCCACAGCCCATACACTGAAGTGGACCTAAGCAAAGAAATAAAAAACTTTTAATGGGCAATTTAAGTTAAATATATATGTCATTTTAAATTACTCATGGCTTACTCAAGGTTTAACAATATTTGCTGTAATTGACAAAAAAAGCCTAGTTTATTCTTGTGCTTAGCTGTCAGGTTGATCTGAGAAAGAGGAGAAAATTACCACAAAAATTACCACACTGCAGAAACAGTACCAAAAGAGACAATAAGCTAACAAATACTGGAAAGATCTCAGTAAAAATAATCACTCTTCTTCTGGATGCTGTAAGAGGGTACAATACAAGTCATTGGATGTCCAACTAGATCAACTGAAGTTAAATGAAGTTATAAAGAAGGAACCAGACTGAGTACAAGGACATAACTTCCACTGAAAAGTAAGCCCATTCATTGTATTCAATTAACTTTGAGATCTTCTTGTCCATTTAAAAATGAATGATACAAGAACAAGAAAAACACTCTGTGAACAATCAATCTGATAATATTTGTCAGATACCTTTTGGATTAGCATCTCTGTATCCAGCAACCATCCATGTTGCTGGATCTCCATCCATTCTCACTTTACTCACAGCTTCCCTGACATCAGATAAAATCTCCACCTCTGCACCTTTAGCGGAAACAGCTGACACACCAAAACTGGATTTCTTATCACGCTGGGGCAGTTGTGTCTGTGTGAAGCCTCGCATCTGTCTATTGGTCACTTGGTCATCATCAAGGACTTTTGACTTGGTGCCTGCTGTTTCCATCAACTGAAAAAAAAATAACATGCAAAATTAGCTTAATTGACTTGAAAAATGCACATTTGCAAATATTAGGTAAACTTTCATAATTTGAATAAAAAGAAAAAAAAAATGATTGAAGAAAAGGCGTCGAGTACTCACTGTCTGTAAAATTTTGTCACTATTTAAGTCCGCGGGTGAACTGGCTTCAACTAGAAGATGGTAAGGAGAAAACCTTGACTCAATACTGCCATGAACAACTCCATATCTCCCTTTCTTGCCTATTGCTATTTTATCCCCAATCCTTAGTGTGGAATGAAGCAGAGATGAAATGCACAATTATTTATTTAAAAAATAATTGTATTATTATAACAAACTTCATAAGTTAGAATATTTGTTTATGAATGCATCACAAAAAAAATAGTTAGATCTTTTCTTCTAAAAATAATAATACTACACTCAATATTATGTCATGTGATCTTAAACTTGAAATCTATTGAATTAATCATTATTACAGAATTAGTGGAAAGACTATACAATGAAAGTAAGTTTATTATAATGTGTGCCTTACAGACTGAGACTATTGAACACATCTTAAAACAATTTTTTTTAAAGAAAGAAAATAGTAAAGCCAGAATGGTTCTATGAGGAACATTAAACAAATATTATTGTGCTACCATTAATAGTGGCATTCTTAGCTACTTCTCAGTTCTATATGTGACCAAACTTAAACGTACCAGTGAATGTAGACGAATTTGACTGTTGTGGACAGGTCAAACTTGGTTTCATATCTTGCTAAGCCATACATAGCCTCAGCTGGATCCATCTTAGAGCCAATCTCTGATGTGTCAGTGCCAGTGTAGAGGACATCAATTTTGTTAGGGTTTCCTTCCACATGGCCGCATAGAACATAATTTACTTCACTAGCATCATTTCTAACATCAGCAATAGCTGAATGGAATGCTGCCTCATCTTGAAAACTTACCTCAGTGCTCATCTGGTGGAAAAAAAAATAGACATGATAGAAAAAAAGACATGACAAGAAAAAAAAAGATTGCAGCTATAGATTGTGGCAGTGTGGTAGCTGAGCAGTAAAAGGCTTGGCCTCTGAACCAAAGTCCTGGGTTCAATCCTATCCTGGCGAAGGCTGGGACTTTAAATTTTGGATCTCTAGGGTACCTCTGAGTCCACCCAGCTCTAACGGTGAAAAAGTTGGTGAAAAGTAAATGTGGTTGGTCGTTGTGCTGGCCACATCATAACCTCGAGAACCGTGGGCCACAGAAACAGATGATGTTTACATCATCCGCCCTATAGATCACATGGTTTAAAAAGGGCACTTTACTTTATTATATAGATTTTAGCCAAAACAATATAAATTTTAACCTACCTGACTATTCCCAGAATCTATATAATCCATTTTAATATGAAATTAAATATTTAGTTACTTTGGAGCACACAAAAAAGACTTTTTTTATATGATATAATTGTACTTTTGTCTAGTCTTGCTTTAAACACAGTATTTATGAGATAAAACTAGTAAACAGATTAGACTATTTTTAGATCTTTGTCAAGTAAATGATTTTTTTTAAATTTATCAGTGAACAAAGGATTCTCAAACTATTTGTCAAAATATCTTTTAGTGGCCTTTTTTAAGAGTAAACATTGAAGGAAAGGCTTCAGCACTGATTTAAGATAGAATGAAGAAGGTAAACCTAATGATACAGAGGAAGGAACACTTAATTACCACAGGAAACAATGAATTTTCAAGTGATAAAAGCAATGTCTTAGTCTCAGTAACATTTCAGTATTAAATACTAATTTATGTTGATGGTTTGGGCTAAATAACAATACTAGTAGTGCACATGCTCTTTTTTTTTAAAATAATTCTGACACATTTTTGTTTCATATGTCTCTAAAAAAAACAACTTTGTTCTACTTAGGTCAAAGTTGACAATTTTTTTACAACCATTTTTGAGGAAAGTAGATCAGGACTTAGAGCTATTTTTAAGTATAATGATGTATCAACTTCATATTAACTTTTGGGGACAGGCATATTACCCTCCCATATAGATAATGCAGATTATATTTTGATCTGTATTTGTATCTAATATTGATAATGCTTTAGATTTGAGCTTTTTTAAATGATGTAGTTAAGTAGATCCAGTGAAATCTAGATTATACTAGATTAAAATACTGGTGGAAATATATATCAAGATTAATTTTTTTTCTGTCTAACCCCTAGAGCAAAGTATACACCATTAAGTTGTCTACATGGCGAGCACCTCTCTATAGTACTGTCAATACTACTTTATTTCAATGGTTATAACTGGGATACTAAATTAGTTTAGTCAATGCTATATATTTTTTACCTCTACACTATTTCCTTTATATTTATTACAAAACATTTGTTAAATTAATAGAAAACTCACTATGACCTCAAAAAATATAATCCTAAAAATGCCGACCTTACCACAAGTTGACCAGAAGTCATATTTTATCATTTATCATAACAAATTGTATTTAAGTCTAGAATAAAATGACATACTAAAGTCTGTAAAGTTGTTTTAATTCCCAGTTGTGTATCAAGTATAATGGATAGCAAGAATCTTTGATTAATACCTAGATTTGTATTGCATTGTATATAATTATTATTATTTTTTAATTGCAATGAAGTTTTGTGAGTCAGTAAAATAGTTCGGTTATCAAATTTCATATAGTGAAGCCAAATAACTGACTGTAAGTGGTTCCTGTACTATATAGATATTAGTACTGAACTACTTCACACTAAACGATTTCAGAATTTATAATATATCAAAATATTTTATTTACATCTGAATTTTAGATTAAAGTATGTGTAGGTATTAGGCATTTTGTTATTATCTTTAACTTTTTAATTAAACCTTTGACATAGCCTTTTAGTAGTTGCCAAAAAGTAATTTAAAAAAAAAAAAAACTTTCATTGAAGTTGCAGTGATTCTTTTGATTTACTCAAATTATCGTTTTTTGCTTGCCATATTTTAGATCCTAAATATCATTTTATGTCGATAAAAAAACCAGCTCCCTCTTCTTTGAAATAAAACACTATCTATGCAATTGCATAATCAAGTAACAAAGTACATTCCTTTATTTGCATTATACCCAAGGTACATAAGCCTGGTAAGGCTTGATCCAATTTCTGTTAATGTTTTCAGTTGACATTGCAAGCTAGATTTTCGGATTTAGTACATTTTTCAACCTTAAAAAATATTTCTACTTCTATTTGTCATTCAAAGGAAAAATTTAGTGCTGTTCAAAATGTTTTATTTTCACTTTCTTTTTAAGATGTACTGTCTACAACAAGATGAAAAATAGTTCTTTAATCTAGATTTATATATATATATACATATGATATTAATTTAATATTAAAATTAATATTTTAATTAATATGACTCTCTAGACTAGATAGAAGATTTCTAAAGTCTTTTAGGACTGGATCAATACTTCTATAGAAACTAAGAAATATATTATATATTAGGTGGTTGACGTAGCAGAGGTACACCATGGAAATGCTTTAAAGACCAGCTTAGGCGCCAACTTGCCTTAGCTGACATAGAAGAGAGCACCTGGTTGCATGCGGCTTCAGAACAAGACAGCTGGAGGTCACTTATCAAGGCCGGAGGATACACATTAGAGACCAAAAGAAAATCTGCTGCCGAGGACAGACGGCAAAAAGAGAATTTTAATCGACCACCAGTGGACAATGGTTATGCTTGCTCTGGATGTGGCAAAATATGTAGATCACAGCTGGGACTGCGTAGCCACAGGAAATACTGTATTCCTCAATCTTTGAACTTGAAGATTTATAAGCCTTATTATAATATAGAATACTAGTCAACCGGCTATTTTTCAAGGCCGGCCTTAAGCCACAGAAAACTATGAGTCTACCATGTGCCCAGCACTTTCTTGGAACCTGCGCTAATTCTAGGTGTATAAATGATTAAATTAAACCATTTTATAACTTATAACAGATTTCCCACAGCCACCTGATTTACCAGGAGCTCCTGGAAATCTACTGACATAGCAAAATATGCGAAGAAGTCCTGGAAATATCCAGAAATTATTAAAATCTTTTGAAAACTCATACATATCTCTTGAAATATATAGACAAAAATTGTCATTTTGGGGTGACATTCAATATGGAAAATGCCAATCTTACGCGCACTAAAAGAAACAGCCTTATGCAATACCCATAATTGTGAAATCTAGTGAAAGAAGCTTCTCGCGCCTCAAACTAATGAAGAATTACTTGAGGTCAACAATTCTCAAAGATAGATTGAAACATTTGGTAATTCTTGCTATTGAGCGTGATTTATGTAGGAAACAGAATTTTTATGATATACTATATGACTTCGCTATACGCTGTGCGTAGTAAAGAATGAATAAAATGCAAAGACGAATATATTTTCTAATACAAACTCTTAATTTTCACGTATTATCTGTATCCCTACCCAAACTGGGCTCCGCAAAATCTGCTTCGCATTGGGCACCACAATGGTTAAGTCCAGCCCTGCTATTTAGTGATGGGTGAATGCAGGGTAGATTACATGTTCTCTTTCCATAACTTCTTGGTCACAATGGTTAAGTCCGCCCCTGCTATTTAGTGACGGGTGAATACTACTTGTTCTTCCCCCATCTCTTTTTTTTTAGCCTCTAAAATTACGTGGGGTAACTCTAGTTCATCCAACTTGCAGAAATAAAAGCGATCTTTCCATTATTTGGTGTCCAAACTCTTGAGACATGAAGAGAATTATATATATATATAGATAGATCTAGAATTTCTAGTAAATTAACTAGATTTATAACTAGTAGATCTAGTAAGTATTAAAGTAAACTCTATGATTCAAAATTAGATTAATCTAAAGTAAAGTCCAAATTTAAGTCATGACCAGATATATTGACAAGGAACACGCATAGGATGTAATCACCTAGTCAGCTTTTTTGAAGTAACGTCAGTATTCTATAACTATAAGTATAAGAGTAACAGTACAAGTTGATATGATAATGAAAATATAATCATAATGTCATTAATGATGATTAGATTTTAAAGATTTGAATTTATTATTCTATTTCTCACATGAGTCATAGTGATTGATAGATCTAGTGAATCTAGTGACAATGACAGACTGATAGACCAGGATGGATAGTAATAGTTGATAGAGTTAGAGACTGTCAATGATGAGTCAATCAAGACTCAATCTTAATCTTATCTCTGTAAAAAATTTAAGTTTAACTAGATCTAGATACATTACAATCTAGTAATTACTAGTAACTACTCTTTAACTAGGTATAGAAACTATACTGTAACTCGTCTATTCTATCTATTTTCTAGTCTATAGATAGTATTATTATTTAGTATAGATTTATTATTTTATAATTATAGTAACTAGACTAGTATTATAGGTCTACTATTTATTACAAATTTATAGTATTATATAAATAATAAATATAGATCTAGTATAAGTCTACTAGATCTAGATCTGTTATAATTAGATCTAGAAAGCTAGCTAGAATCTATTTTACAACACAAAATCATATTGAAAATGTTGAAAAGAAATAGATTCTATGCCTAGTCTTACATTTTAGGTAGATTATACAGTCTGGACTCAGATCTTAAAATATCAAATAAAAAATTGAGTTTATAGATTAATTATGAGAATCGCTTCCTGATTAACGTAATTTCTGATTGGAAAGTTGGGAACAAAATGTTTATTTTGTAGTAGTTTCCCCTTGATTTATTTTTCATTTATCAAAGTAAAAACTTTAACGAAAATATCTATACATTCTAGGAATAAAATGCTGAAATTAAAAAAATATTTTTAAGACATTATAATAGAATATATGACAAAATGTGAAAAATAAATTATAGGTCTGTAATAAAGGTTCAACAAGATCAATGTCTAAAATTTAGATCTAGATTTGATCTGTTTTAAATTTATTTTTCGGATGTTCGTAGTTTTAATTAAATATCTATTTCTAAGTTGTATCAAAATGGATGCGCCCATTAAACATTATAATTTTCAAACTTTAAAAAATTAAATGTAGATCTAGATCTATATAATATGATTAATAATGATTATTTGTAGTCTCATATAGATTCTAAATCTATATGCGAATTTACGTGTTTGTATATAGAAAAATATTAAACAAACTTAGATAAAGCAAAGCCGCCAAAGGTAAGTCACCGTAACTTAAGTCAAGACTCAAGTTAAGTTGAATCTAATTTTAAATTATTATTATATTATTAGATATCTAGATCTAGATAGATCTAATTAAAATATTAATAAAAAGTTATAAGACTTGACTCACTAACTAAGTTGACTAAGACTTAGACTTAAGACTGACTTCATCACTTCTTTTAGTTTTATTAATTTTATAGATCTAAATACTTTTAGATCTAGTACTTTTAGTGACTTTTACTACTTTTTTAGGAGATAAAATTAAAATAGACTTAGACCAGGTCTGACCAGGATTAGGATAGTTCATAGATTGATAGATATACATTACATACCGAATATTATAATTTATATAAAACTGAAAGACTAGATCAGTAAATGATAATTGATAGACATCTAAATTCTATTTATGATCTAATCATCTAAATTCTAAATTAGGTACTCTATAAAAATTTCAAAATGATCACAATGCAATGGAACCTATTTGGTTAGATAGAGCTTGAGAAATGCTTTCCAATGATACCAATTTTATATTGATGAGTTAATTGTGAGGGAAGTTATTAAATTTTTGGTGGCCAAAAATTATCCTTCTTTAGCCTTTGTAAAGCAAAAAAAAATCTGTGACCAAAACAACTGACAGTTGAACTTTAATTAACTGTATTATAAAAAGTCTTAAAGATATGGGGTTGAAACTTCACACTCTTTTTCATTAACCTGTATTCTGTTAAAACCAATTTAAAAAATAAGACCAAGCAATCAAATCTTTGAAAAAAAAGTGAATTAATATATAAAAAAAAGACTTCGACAAAAAATACAAATATATGTGATTTTGTCATCATATGAGCACGAAAATCACAAATAAAACAAATCAGAGATCTGTAGTGTGTTTTATTTTGTTTAATTATAATACTACTGTATTTAAATAGCTATTTATATGCATCAGATAGATAATTTTTATAAATTATAAAAGAAAATAGCACTGCGCAGAAAAATATTTGCTAAAATTTAATGACTACAAGTTTAATAAACTTCAGTTTAAACCTTTTTGTAAAGCACTGGCAATTAATGATTTTAAAATGCCTGAATTTAAATGCTTTAAAAATTAAATTGTAAATGAAAAATTTCTTGCATTGGACAATAAAATAAAAAAAGAAAGCTTGCGATTTATTTAGAAGTTATTAAAAGATTTTTTACTTAAATTTTTGTGCAGTAATAGCTCATCATTTTTAAAATATAATGTACTCATTTATTAACTATTAATTTACATGTATACTAATAGAAAAAAAAAACACACACGGAAAAAAAAAATAAAAGTTCGCAGAGCTAAAAATATGAAGAAAAAAAATTAATATTATTATTTTAAAATATTTATTTTTACTTTAAAATTTGCACATTACAAAGTCATTATAATAAAGACACATTCCCTCACCATAATCTAGCATTTAAACATTATAGAAGTTAATCTAAATGAAAAATTTCTATGTGTGCTTCTAAAAATAGGACATGATAGATAGAAATTGACCATTTCCAGTAAATCACAGTGTTGCTTGTTACTAAAAATAGACCATCAACTTTGAAAATAAATATCTAAAGAGTGTGCCAAGCTACAAAGTTAAAACTTAGCACACAGATATATATTAACATGCTAAATTCAATAGAATTAGTGAGATTGTTGTAACTATAAACACTTTTATTTTATTTAAAAAATAAAATTTTACCCTTCTTTGTCTTTGTTAATTTTAATATCAAATATCTTTAAAGTGCGCCAAGAGAATTTAATGAAATTTGAAATATACACATTTCATAATATGATAAATTTTTGTAGCAAACAGCATTGTTGTAACTTTTATAGGAAAAAAGTTGTATAAATGTCAACTTTCACTTAAACTTTTGTTAAGAAAAATTTAACAGATTGGCTTCAAAAGCAAATAAAAATGAGCTCTGATATCTTTTGTTTACAAAAAGTAATCACAGTTAGTCCTGAAATCAAATACAATGGGCTAAAACTGGAAATGATGGAAATGACCACCCCTAAAAAAAAGGGTAAAATGTGCTGACACACTTTTCAGCCATTTTTTGGGAGAAAAAAAAATGGATCTAGGTCAGTTTATCGAAGTACCTATCTAAATCTAGCTAGTAATACTAATAGTACTGAGTCTGAGTAGTCTTTAGTTGTCTTATTGTCTAGAACTCTAGATCTAGATCATAAATTAATCAATGTTTCATTGTTTGGTTTCATAGTATAGTCAATTATAGTGGTGGTGGTGGGTTAGATAAAAATCATAAAAATAGATGCGGAATTTGAGTAAGCAAAGCAGTTCGATAAAAAGATTAAACACATACAATACAGTGGGGATTATAATACACTAATTAAAAAAGTTTACATTAAAACATAGTTTCTCTAAATCTATCATGATACACATCTCTTTAAAAAAAAAAGATCCCCCCCCCCCCCCCCCCCCCCCATTTTATCCTTGTACCTCTTGTAGATCTAGAAGTGGAATTATTATTTAAACAATTAATTTTGTAAGTACAAACAAATTATTATTGAATAAAGAGAATGTCTGTAAGTAGTGTAAGTTGAGTGAATTTGGTTAGTTCATTAAAAATGTTATGATTTCATACTGCTGATATAAAATGGACACATGAAATTATATAATATCACAGTGTTTCATTTCAAATAATTCAACAGGGGGACAGAATTCTTTACTCAGTTAATGTTGTTTTTTTTCTCCAGCACACTTTTTAGATTCTACATTTTAAAAATTTGGATCTAATATGGTTTAGTAAACATACTGATAATAGGTCAAAAATTTGAATGAATTGAGGTACTCACTGAAATTTCATTTTGAGACATGTTTTTTTGGTTAATCTTAAGTTAAAGTGCCTAACATGGATCTAGACCTAGTAGATGTAGATTGTACTACAACTAGAATCTAGATCATTGTCGTAGATCATGACAAATGGTGATAGATTAATTGTTTATTGAGACAGTTTGATACCATCCTTTTCTTCCAAGACAATCTGTTCTACTTTTACATTTACCTAAACTATCATATATATATATTATATAATATTATATTTTTGACCATTAAATACTAGAAACTACATCTAAAACATATAATGTATGCAAAATAGAGCAGTGATATTTATCACAAAAGAATGTTCACATTTGTCTTCATAGTTTAAACAGTAAAATCTTTGAAACTTAAAAACAAAAGGTGAAAAATGTAGTGGCAGTAATGTATACAACAAAATATCATAAAGTTAATGTCATGTTGTAGTTGGTGTAGCTCTTGTGATTTTATATTCTCACTTAAGCAATGATTCTCCTTATCCAGTTTGACATTGATACATACATCATCATCATCACCACTCCTTTGAGTTCCTCATGGAACATAGAGCCTAGACAAAAACATGCCACTCTCCACGGTCTCTTGCTAGCTTTTTGATGGTTCTCTGCTCTTCCCGGTCTTCTCTGCTTCTTCTAGTACACTGTGTCGCCATGTTCTTTTTTGGTCTTCCTCTGCATCTTGTTCCCTGGGGGTTCCACTCTAAGGCCTGCCTAGCTCTGTTGCTGGTATCTTTTCTAAGCGTGTGACCAATCCATCTCCACTTCCTCTCTAAGATCTGCACTTCTATATTTTTCTGTCCACTCATCTCCCACAGTTTGGTGTTTTCTACTTTGTCATACATTCATACACAAACAAAATACTTAGAAAGACTTTGATGAAAAGGAATGTTTGGATATTGTGTACCGGGTAGCACCAAAAAATCCCCCTTTTTAACCTATCCCATCCACCCTTTGTAACAAATTGTATGTTATTGTATTGTCAAGTCTGGATGGTCATGGGCTGTGTTCACTTCATGCTGTATTGCTGCTATTGTGTTGTCAAGCTTGAAAGTCAGTGATTCGAGGATTAGTAAGGGCTGTCTATAATTTTGACCACATTTATATTCTTCTTTATTCTTCTTATTTTGGGAGTAAAGACTTCCATGAATATGGCTGTGTTTTTTCCCCTGGTTTCAGACAAAACTTTTTTTTTATAACAAGGCAATAACAATTTAAAAAAAAAAAGATTTCACTGTTTATTTCAGATGTCAACCAAGGACACTGGTTTAGAGAAACTAGGTATCGCTACAGGAACACATCTCCATCTCGCTCTGACAACTTCAGCAGACCCACTAAATGCAATTCAAGAGTTTCAGAACTTGAACGGCATTGATGCCGAATCTTTAAAAATTGCTTTACCTTTTTTAGATTTACATGGAGTTAAAAGGCTGACATTAAATTTGTCCATTTTTGAAACGATACGAGAAAAACTACTGCAGGTAGTGTAATTTTATTCTGATGACAATTTACCAATTTTTCATCACTAAAATTTTGCTAAACATATTGCTTTTTTCCCTAAGAATAGGCATTAACTCTTGAAAACAAACACTAAGAACAACTTACCAGTAAATTCTTTTAAAATGATAGCAAAACTCTTCCTCTAACATGGACGTCTCCTATTATTCTCCTCACTAATATATCTGGAGTAAAAATATAAACAGAGGATAGCATTGGGTAAAAACTAGTCTGTAAATCTTAAATATGTGTGTTAGCTAGCAGTATATAATATATAATGAAATGTCCGCTATATAACCTTGCAGAAAATTGCAGAACTTGCTGCTAGCAATGAGCCAGAGTCTATTCAAAAGCTAGAGACATTACTTGATAACAGTTTTCCTGCAATAAAAAACAAAGACATTCGACCAGTTGTAATGGCGACCATGAAACATCTTCCTAAAGTTAAAGAGGAGTATTTGCAATATCTGCTGGAAGACAAGGTAGCTGTGGGAAGGTTTCTCATTAATTTTTTTGTCACATGTAATTTTACTTTGTATCTGTTAGAGCTAAATTTTAAAACTCCATATCCAAATGCAGTACTATTTTAAGGCCACTTTGTCTCTAAACTTTTATATAACTTATTGCTATATTCATTGTTTGTTGCACAATTCTAATTTTCTTTTTGTTGTCCATGTCAGATTTTACTGTAGAAATCATTTCAGTTTTGATTCTCTTCACAGTTAAAAGGTGTATTGTTAATTAACATAATAACTAGACTTGTCTTTTTACTTTTTAAAGTTCAGATAGGATTTAATTTAATGTTGTTTTTTAAAGGTATTCTGAAGAAACCTTTGTCCTATGTAACCTTCTCTTGTTTGTTTTCACAGGAACTTTACACAGAAGCTGCAACTGAAGTCAAAAGACAAATCTGGGAAAACAACCAGTCACTGTTTGGTGATGAAGTACAGCCATTATTGGCTCAGTACCTGAAAGAAAAAGAATGGTCCTTGTATAGGCATGACAGTCCTGGTTTGACATTCTTCTCATCTAACCCCAAACAGAGACGCCAAAAAGAAACCTTGACACAACTCCTGGAAATGATTGGTTCAAACGTTAAACTTTATGACATGGTGCTGCAGTTTTTAAGGACCTTATTTCTCAGGACCAGAAATACACATTATTGTACATTAAGGTCTAGACTTTTTCATTGACAGTAACATATAATTTTTTGATTGACAGTAATATAAACCTTAATAATGGACAGTGACATATAATTTATTTCTATTTCATAAAATTGCAACATTTTGTTTGGCTTAAAGCTCTATGTTAAAACAAAATTAAAAATACACTATATTTAATATGTTCAAAAAACCTCAATCCTAGGACCTTTTACACAACTTAAACATAACTCTTAAGCTAAGCAAACAAAAATTTAAGTTCAATCTTGCAAATAATATGGTCCAATGTAAAGGATTTAAGCAAACCTCTAATGGACTATTTTATTGCCATTCTGAAATATGCAAACATGCTATGTAATGTCAGTATCTGTGAGGTAGCTGAAATTTAGGATGTTATGGTCCTGTGAGGCAGGTAAAATATGATGTCATGTAGTGTCAATATCTATGAGGCAGGTGTAATATAGAATGTTACATAATGTCTGAGAAGCAGGTAAAATATAATGTCATGTAGTGTCAGTATCTCTGAGGCAGGTGAAGTATAGAATGTCAGTTAATGTCTATCTGGGGGCAGAAAATATAGGATACAGTAATCATTAGAACTAATCAAATGAAAACCTCACCGAGATTCAAATTCCAATAGACTACCACATCTCATGTTGCTTTAGCAGTATTATCACATATGTCATTTCAGAAAATTGAATTGCTTTGTAATCATTTTTTTAAAGTTCAAATGAAAAGATTAGAACTAAATATATCGTCGTCAACAGATACAAATTAAAAAAAAAAACACCAACAAAAAAACCTTCCCCAATATATTTTTTTTTCTATTTTGTAGAGTTGAACTGCTTATGGCTATACATGACTTGGAGTTAAACTCAATATGTTCTAAAGACCCTTGCCACAAGTTCACCTGGTGTGTTGATGCTTGTATCAGAGAGAAGACAGTCAATGCAATGAGATCCAGGGAACTTCAAGGTTTTCTAGACTCAGTGAAAAAAGGACAAGAATTTGTTCTCGGGTAAATTATACTTTTGTTTTGAGTAGAAGGGAAACATTGTTATACCGTATAAAAAGTTTGGGAATGTTCTAGAAAGGTTGTTTTAAAAATTCATTAACCAAAATTGTTGTTTTTTTCAAACATTATATTATACCCTTCAAAGTAGTTCCAGAATGACCCTCTTTCTGAGTTTTTCAAAGACCTCTTTATAAAAAACTTGGTAGATAGTTTATCTTGGATGATTCCCCTTCTGTCAAAAAAACATCTGCAATGATTTGATCTTCGATTTGCTCATTCAAACTTTCTTTGGTCGAGAACTGGTGCGAGATGCTCCATCATGGCAACACCCTGTGTCCAGGGGCGGACTGGCTATATGGGCATTTGGGCAAATGCCGGGTGGGCCTGTACCCAAATGGGCCGGTAGGGTCACCTAAAGGGCCTTATGAATGAGACTATAGAAAGTGTTACATTAAATTGTTAAATGTTTTATACTATTCTTTTGTAAAAGGGACCCTCTGAGCTTCGTGTTAAAAGAAAAATCTTTTACAGACTCTATAGTGTGATTAATGCTAATTTAATCTAACACATTTTTCCGAAATAATGTAATAGCCTATATCCGTTGGCAGGGCTGCTAGTAGGCTTCATCCTTTTAGGGCCTATACACTTGGTGATTAAAAAGCAACATAAGGCCCATATATTTCTTACTTATGAAGATTCATTGTATGCATGCATTCATTTATCGATACATTAGGTACACCTAGAATTGGATGCCCCTTGTATGATATAAGCCTACAATTTGTGGGCCGGATTGTATAGTCCGCCCCTGCCTGTGTCAGAGAATTTTTTACTTCAAAAGGCATTCCTGTGACTTTTTCCTAAGCTGACAAATGTCCTCAAAGACCTCATTTAGAGATTTCAGGAAGCACACAAAAGAGTGTAATGTATATGCTGAAGACCATAACAGTTGAAGACTTCAAGTGGGAACAATGTCTCCTTCGATGTGTAACTGCCTAATGGAGACTATTTTAAAGGGGATAACATTCATGTTTGAAAAATTAAAAAATCCATTTCATTACTTTTCTGCCACACCCCATATGAACCTTCATTATGTTTGTACAAATAATATCTTTATGTTTTTTGTTTTTTTTTAATAATTTCAACTTGTCTGTATCCTATAAAAATATAAATATATTTTGACTATGACTATTAATGTTTCAAACTTTTATTTTTCCACATCTAACCATGTCTAAATAAAGTTTTTGGAAGAATCATAATAAGCTTATTCTTAGTTGTTTACACTAAAGTGCTTCTTAAATTTATCTATTGCCACTTATCGTATGATTGAGTATTTGTATATTTATTGCAACATTTATAAACACAAGAATGTTTTAACTATGCTTTCATTGTTTGTTTTTAGAGATTTGTCCATGGTACTCTCTGATCCTTATGCTTTGAACATAATTCTCCAATCATTAATGAAAATGCTACAGAACTGTGTCAACACTGACACATTGCCAAGGGTGAGTACTCAGTTCTAACTTTATTTATTTTTTTTTATGTATTGATTTCTTTTTTGTTGTTGTTGATGGTTGTTGATTTTATTTCTTTTTGTTTACTGTTTTATTCATGTTAAATGTTGCAAGTGTTGAATGACATGAATGTATTTTCTACTTCCTTAGGACAGTGCTGATTTACAGTTGTTATGTAGAATGACAGCACTGGGGTTAAATGCTTGGGAAATGATTGACAGTGGACATTTTCGAGAGCCAAAATTGGTAAGATCAATAGACGTTTCCATTATCACTTTAAATATTTTTTCCGCAATGTTTTTTTTTTCCAGATAGAATATATGGACCTTCATCTATATGAAACTAATAACTTTGATGCTTTATAAATCTCTTTTTTTGTTTGTTTACTTGGTATATCTTTTCAGTACTATAAAGCAGTTTTTAGAGATAATTTTACTTTTGAACTCAAAATGTTTTTTTTAAATACCCCGATACTCAAATTAAGATAATTCTTAAAAGACCTACATGGATGACATTAGGAATTTATATTTTATGAATGACATTTGGAATTTACAATTGGGCATTATACATTTTTGCATTATGATTATCTTTAAAAAAAAACTATTTATAAAAGTAATTTTTTCTGGATCATATTAAATATTTCTCTTACAAAACATCATGAATATGCCTAGGTTGTCTGAGTTTTAACACAATTACAAATACTGGTACAGTATTATTTCTTTTTCTAATAAATCTAAATTTATGTACAATGACTTAAAATGTCACAATAAGTTACTACAGACAAAATCAATATGACCACCTTCAAGTGCAATAAATTTAGTAAAATATTGTTTATGAAATCCATCATTTTTATCTAATTTCTTTATTTTGGGGGACCAGACTATTACTTCTAATCTAACATCAATCAGTAGATTTCATATTTGTTTGCTTTTAGTATAGCTTAGCTTTGTTGAAACTTATGTTTTGTAATATGTGGCTAGGTGTTGTAAATGATTCAAAACAGTGCTGAAGACTCATGAAGACATGACCTATATATGGGAGATTTTAACTTTAAGAGACTTAATTTTGAAAAGTTTTAATTGTAATGATTTATGAATTTAGAAATAGCAAAACTAATATCGAGACCAGACTGTTGTATGAAAGGTATTTTGTGTAGTCTTCCTTAAAATTAAAGTAGTTGACTGACAGATCTTTCATTTCTACTTTCATACAGGACCCAACATTTTTCACCAAGTTTCTGGCATACATAGTTTCTCTAATGGCTGAAGATCAAATACGACATTTCTCTGGGAAAGTCCCTGGGGAGAAAATTGTTCCTCCACCACTGCCCCCTGACATGTATGCTAATTGGATCAGCCAAAGTTCACTTGCCAGTATGGTGGCCATGTATTACTGTTTACAGGTCAGCGCAACCATTCCATTTATTTTGTAATTTTAAACCACTGAATTAGATTTAAACAGCTGATACTGACATTTTAGTATGTATCAATACAGTGTGCAAGAATGCGGGACCGTCTGGCCTTGGTTCAGATCCTGCCTACTATGATCCACTGTGAGAATGACAGAGCCTACAATGACACATTCTTACACTGTTTGACATCTTATCTCATACACATGAAAGATGACTTTCAACATAAGGATCTGTGTGTAGCTGTACTGGATGATTTTTTCATAGTAAGAGTAATTTTTAGTTTTATTTTTTTATGCCATATGAAATGAGAGATTTTAGAACTTCATGTTAGTGCTTAGATCTTATAATAAATCATGTTACCTGAATACTACCTCTGTTGAATTAAAAAAATTTAAATATCAGTCCACCAACTTTACATTATCAATAACATCTATATGGAAGTCAATGGTGAATTTGAATTTTTAAATTTACAAGACTGGTGCTACTTGATGACCTGATCATGTCAACTCCTGAATATTTAACCTATTAACATTTTGCCATTCAAGGCATTTTGGTGATACATCTTGGTCAAAAAGCAATAAAATTATTATTATAGTAACTGATCTTGGAAAAAATGTATGATCCATATTGAAAATATTTTTTTTATCATAATTATCCATATTGTCACAAAACTTTAAATAGAAAACACATCTAAAACATTAATTATCCATGTCACTACTATTGGAAAAATGAAAATTGACCACTTTGGACAAGTCAACAGCTCTGGGTCTATATTAGTCTAATTAGATCTAGGAAGTATATTATTATTCAAAGTACACAATTTTTTTTATTATTTATGATATTTATTCATATTTCCACATAACTTAATATGAAAATCATTTTGAAACATATAAAATAATTATTCTGAGCTCATTATCCCGTATTACTATCTTGCAGAACATAAATCTAAAGAAAATAGAGCCTTTAATATGTTGTTATTCTTACACTATGTATAATGTATATGGAACCCTTTTAGGGTTAATATTAATCTTTTACTCGCTTTCAGCCAGCATCCTCTAGAGAAAATGTCTTGAGACATTTGTTGAGATTGTTAATGTACATCCATCACAAACTACCAAAGAGCAAACTTGAGACAATGATGGAAGAAATCTCTTCAGATAAGGATGTGAGTTCATACACTTACCTATATAGGTGTAATGCCTGTTTTTTAAGAAAGCTACTATGACATATTTTTAGCATAGTATTTTCATCTGCCATGCCTAGAGATAGTTGAGCTTTTGATAGTTGAAATGGTTAGGCATGTTCATTTTGCATCACTTTGATCAGCTGCAGCTTTACCTTTCAACTGCAATCAATATTGAACTCCCTCAGAGATGATCTGAAGTTGTGCACAGTTTTTTTTATATTATGATCAGGAGAGACACCCACAGTGTTTACTTCATTGATTTGTTAGTCTTTTAAATGTGGGTGGAACAACAACATTGCACATAATAACCTAATTAATAGACACTGGTAAAAATATAATTTGTACAATACTTGATAAGTGGAATACTGAATGTATTAGTATTGCACATAATGTTATTTGTTAATTAGTTTTCAATATATTCCACTTATCAAATGTGGGCTTGGCTGCCAGGCTTATCAGACTATCATCATGATAAACTGAAGATCTAACCCTGTCTTCTATCATTCCTTGCTGTTTTGTCAGAAGCCTCGTCTCAGATGTAATAATCTTTTCTAAAGGAACATCTGAAACTTATGTTGAAGATCATACATTTGTTTAATAACACTTTTAATGAGGGATTAGTTACATCAAGAGTTGTTGTTGTTTTTTTCCTGTACATATCAAGTATTAATACACACAAAAACTGATTGTATGAGATAAAAAATGTTTACTTTTTTTTCTCTCATCTAATGTCCCACTAGATGTCTGATTCTGTGAGGTCAGCTGTAGAGGTATTACGAGACAAAATTGACCACTTTGAACCAAGTCCTGTAGCAAGTCCAGACAAAATAGATTCACCGTTAATGAGTGTTCCTGCCCCAACTCCAGCGCCACATCGGTGATGAGTGAAACACAGTTGTATATATTGTCTATAGCAGCTACACATGATTTACTTACATGTGTTTAAATATGTGTGTTCTAGAAATAAAGAGACATTGAAAGTTGTTACAGTTATTGTCTCTTAACATATTTTATTATATTATCACTAGCTTATGAAATTCAGTGTAGTAGTAATCCAATCACACAAATAGTTACATAATATGCAAGAAAAAGCTCAGTTCCATTGCAAATAACCAGATCAGGATTTATCCTCTAGTGCTTAGAAATGTGTCTTGATGAATCAAATTTAAATAAGGCTAGATTAGAGTACCCTCTTTTAAAAGCAACAAAAAATAATTAAAAATAGTAATACACATTTATAGAAAATAATTTTGCTTAGTTTTTTCTAAATAAATTACACTGAGAAATTAATAGATACAGAAATATTTTGACTCCTTAGCTGGTGAAACTGTCTATCAAGATTGAAAATCTATTAGATGTAACATGTCAGTAAATCACAAAATGTATGCATGGAACTACATTCCCAATATTAGTCTATTCCTTCATGCAAACAAAAAATGTATTCATGGAACTACATTGTCACCATCTCCTTTCAATAGAACTAAGTTTTGAAAACAAAATTCCACTCGCTTGTATCTTTTATGTATATAGATTGGGACTTAAAAGTGGATTACTTCAACCTGACTGCAAGAATTTAAATCCTATAAAAATATTTTTGTTAAATACTGGTAGCAGTTGTTTCTTGTAGCTTAGTTCAGACAGTAATAAAGTTCAATGTCATATAAATCTTGTAATTAGTTACAAGCTCTTTCAACATTTTGGTAAATTGTATCAGATATTTTACAAATAAAAAAAAATTAAATAACTAACTCTTTGTTTCCTTGCAATCCTCACATGGTAAGCTTATAGACCAAGATCCTTCTTAGTAATTATATAAACCTTGATCTCATATAATAACACAATAAAAAATATAATGCAGTTGTTAGTCCCCCTGGGTAACTTCTGTAGATGATCACTGGGATCTAATGGTAAATACACAATTTTAATTCAATAATTAATGAAGTAATCTTTCTCGAATTTTAATAAAATGTGTTCAAGCTGCTTGAGTTGATGTGCACAATTTAAGCTTGATAACATTTAATTATCAAAATAAAAGATTCAAATTTCTGATTACGACAAAAGTGTGAGTTAGTAGTATGAGTGGAAACAAAGATAAATGGCTATTTGTGATACACTAGTCTTGCTGAGGCAGAGAAAAATAGATACTAATGTATTAAAAAAAGGCTTTTATTGTTTCTATGAATTTCAGCTGCTGACTGGTACAAAGTGGTCTCAAGCAGACAGAGACATGTATGTCTGCCTCTTCTTTTTCCTGGTACTGTTCCCTGAAGGAAGGTTTTAGCAAGCCTTGAGGAATTTGGGATATGGCCATAGAGATTTAGTTTGCATTTTTTGACAGTAGCTGATCATTGAGTGGGTCCGGAAACTAACTGTATTCAAACTCTTCATTCATGATGCAGTCTTTGTATGTGGCATCTATGATTTTTGTGTAGCATCTCCCTTCTATTGCTAGGATCCTAATTTTAGTTCTGCAGTCAATGTCCAAGATTCGCAAACATATAAGAATGTGACCATAACCAGGGAGTGCATCAGTCTGATTTTAATGTTGAGGGCTGACCATCAAAACAATGATGCTTACAAAAAAAAATAAAAAATTATAAAAACCAGATTTCACAAAGCAGATTATTCAAGACAGTGACTCTTTAATTATCTTTTTTTTTTAATTTGACATTTGAGGTTTATATGTTGCTTTGATGAAAAAAGTTGACTATATCTACTACATTTGTGTAACTAAACATTTGTGACAAACCTTATTTTTCTAAGGGATCTTATGTTACAACTATGTACTTGTTTTCCTAAAATGGTATGTAGCTTTATATTTATTACTAGGAAGGTATGCATGTTTTTTTTAGTATCAAAGTATAATCTGTGTCTGTGACATGTTTCATTGGCTTAGTACTAAAGTAGTTAGTTAATGGCTTTTAACTTAGGCCTACATAATGTCTGGCAATTATGACATTTTAATAACTTTTTCTTTTCTGAATTAGTTATCTAATGGCATTTTAAAGTTCAAACATATGTTTGTTTTTTCAATCGTAAAATACATTCTAACTTTTACTAAGGCTATTCTCCATTTTTTCAATGTTGAGAATGTAAAGAATTCTTTTTTGTCATGAGACTTAAATAGATTTAACATTTTTTTTCAGAATAAATCAATTCACAGTATTTAAAAAAAAAAGGTTGCATTTTTTATTAAACTCATATGTCATTTAACACATAGCATCGTCTTATGGTGTTAGAGGTCTATACTCTTTAACACAATTTTAACTTGATTCTCAAGTGATACTTCTTTAAGATTGAAGAAAACAAATTCTTCTGACATTTAAATATGTTGCAGTCTATCAAACTTAACATAGTGGCCTCGTAACAGCACATCAGCAGTCACATTATAATGACATAATCAATCATATGGAAGCACAGGCCTCACGGATAAAGTTAACAATGTGTACAATGTGTAATTCGAGTCGGGGTGGCTGAGCGGTAAAGCGCTTGGCTTCCAAACTGGTGAAGACTGGGATTTTTAATTTCGGGATCTTTGGCCGCCTTTGAGTCCACCCAGCTCTAATGGGTACTTGACATTAGTTGGGGAAAAGTAAAGGCGGATTTGGATGGGAAAACGTTTAGTGATAGCCTAAAGTTTGAACCAGTGAACAGTGTATAGTTATTTCTATATGAAAGAGTCATAGGACATTTATAGTGTTGTAACATATATACAACTTTTGAAAAATTGATTTTTTTAACGAAAATTATTTTTTTTTAAATATAGTTATCTGTATAATGGCCTCGACACTGACCCGTTACGCCGCAACGAGCTATTGGTCTACACCTGAGATGAACTCCTATTGAAAAAACAGAGCAGGAAGGACTAGTCCTATCGTTGTGCTCTGGCAAGAAACTTAGCCGTTCGGCGTAGTGCCTCGTAGCTACCATACAAGTCGAGTGACTGCACAGACAGGTCCCCCTTAGCTCGCGGAGCTGGGGACACTCGTACAAGACATGCGACACTGTTTCGACGCTCTCTCCTCAGTGACTCCACCGGGAGTCAAAGTTCGTGCGGAACCGGGCAAAGTATGCCCCAGTAGGAAAGTGTTCCGTTCTGCACTGCGCAATAATTGTCTGCTCTGACCTGTCAGTCGCCACCATGGATCGTCGCGATCTGGTTCTGTCCGGTCTGGGTAGACTATAAGGGCCCCATACCCTGATCTATCTATTTATTTTGAAAACCCGTGGTATAGTCCTTCCGCGAAAGTCGGATCTGCGAAATCCAAGGGACAATTGGAGCTCCAATCGCACACCTTGTTCTTAAAGAACACCAATTTGGCTTCGGCATTTTGGCCGCGCATCAGGAGAGAAGATATATAATATTATTATTAGTTCAAAGCGACAAGCCAGGAAAGTCCCATGACTGAATCCGTCTGTGACGGACTAAGCAACTATTTGGTTATTTGCAAGTGTTCTGGCTCAGCTGTTAGTAGTTGTTTTCCAACTCCAGCGTGATTAGCAGAAATTATTTTCTAGTTTGTTGATTTTCATGCAAAATGTTTCTGAATCATTAGTCACGTTTATTAACCTTAAAAGGCGAAATCTTTCATGCAGAACAATTACATTACAGTATGTAATTATTTAATGGCCATTTGTACAGTACCTACGTAAGGTACAATGTCTAATAGCAAAAATAAGGCCTACAGCATTAGAGGCAGCGGACGAGATCTTTGGTGTGATGTGGTACGGTATATATATATATATATATATATATAGTCTTAGGGCATCGCATTTGACACTCGCCCAGGGCGTGACCTCCGTGACCCCTATGTCGAAGATGCCGTCCAGGGCCCCGCGCTATATAAAAGCTATTTTTAAAAATGTTGATTGTTAGTGTCATTTATGAATGTGGAAATTTTAATTTAAAAAATTACTATGCAAGCAGTTTTTTCATAAAATGACACCATTTACACAACTATTTAATAGTAATAGTAAAAACAAGGGAGGCAATTATTTTTCAGATATGTAACACATTTGTAAAAACAGATATTTTTTTTCTTTCTTTTTTTTAATTTTTAAATTAAGTAGGCTTGTTTTCTTTAATACTAGCTACTTTTAATTTAAACAAAATGTTTGTTTTTTATTTAAAAGTGGAAGAATCTATTTAGTATGCATATTACACAATCAACCTTTTTGTTTAAAATTTTAAAACCTACAATTGGGACTATATAATTATACAAAGATATATCCGATACATGTGCTACAATAGAATGGAATAATTAAGGAATACCTGTCCTTAAGCTAAATTTGCGGTACTGTTTAGCTGATTAAAAATTACTATCATTACGCATTATTTTCATTGTCCCGATGCTTAACATCTTTTCTAGCAAGCTTATTAATGTCAGGTTGAAGTTTGCCACTGACACTTTCATCACTGATGACAAATTTTGATCAGATTATCTCGAGCGGTGATGTGTTTTTGAAACTTTCATTATAGAAAAGAACTGCTCACAAAGATAAGTGCTTGCAAACATAGCAAGTATTCTGGCTGCAAATCTCCGCAATTCCAAGTACCGTTTAGGTGAATAACTCTAAAATGTTAGCACAGCCACTTCTATATACTTCGCTTTCAACAAAGAATTTGACAGCAATTCTATCAGCTCTAGTTGCACACTATCAGCAGCATTTTCTGGAGCAAATGAAAATGGAGATACAAGCAACAAAAATTCTTGCTCCGATGAAACGAAGTCATGAAAATGGTCATCGAAAGCATCTAATAAGATTCCAGGTGTAGGAATTATTTACCAAATGTTGCAGTCATATTTGATCTTTTTTAGTTCCTGACACGTTGAGAAGTGAACAAGGTTTTCTCTTCATATTTGGTTTATCCACAGTCGTAACTTTGCTTGAAAGCACTTCACATCATCACACGCAGTTGTGACAATTTTGTCTTTACCTTGAAGTTTTAAACTCAAGTCTTGCCGGTGACCAGTGAGATTAACTGCAAACGCCAAATCCTGAACCCATTCCTCAGTTTGGAAATGTTCAACTTTTCATGTTCAGAAACTATACAATTTCCTCACGGAATTCAAAAAATGACTTCAATACTTTATGACAGGAGATCCAGCGGACTTGTGTAGTAAGGAACACAATCAAATTTGTGACTTATTTATGATGTGATTCTTAACAATTAATAATAATGATAAAGTAAACAAATCAACACTAAACTTAAAAGATAACTTGAAAGACAATTTGAAGTTAATAAATAAAAGAAATGACTAGCATACACCTAATTCAATTTAAAATAAATTTTCGAAAAATTATGTTTTAAAAGATCTGATCCTTAAAGAATATTTCATAAGTTCAACCAAGTTGATTGTTACGTTTTATTTACGTCACATTTTATTTCTTTGTTTACAGTAAATATTTTAGCTGACAATTAGTTGGTAACTGCTAAATCATTCAACATTATTTTGATAATTCTTGAGGTGGCCAAGCAGGCCGCATGCAAAGTGTCGGCGGGACGCATGCGGCCCGCGAACGTAATGTTTGACATGCCTGGTATACAGCAAAGACCTTTTCTTTTTTTTTAAACTAGATATATACAAATAGATAATCCTTTCAAATTTTGTTTATTTTTTTCCGAAGACTTCGTGGCCATTGAAGTTTTGGAGAAGGAAAATTCTCGTTTCTTCTTTCGACCGTATTAACCCGGACGTCACGTTGAACCGTGTCCGGGCTTCTTCTGGGCCTGTCTTTGGCAAGGGATTTTCTTTGGGTCTCAAATTTTATTTTATTCCAATTGGAGCTAATTGGCACTAGGTTTGTTCTTTATACCAATTACGAGGGTCACCTCTGTTATGCAGTCCTCCTTTATGCTCACAAAAAAAAAAAAAAAAAATATCGCTTTTGGCATGCGGTCATTACTCATGTTGGATAGGTTTCCAGCCCAGCGAATCTTCTATTAGATATTTTCATCATAAGATAAACAATGTCAACGACTTTAAATTGAACTTGACTATTGCCAACTAAATTAAATAGAAGCGAGCAATAATTTTAACAACAACTAAATGCGTAGCAGTTGATCTTTGTTTTAAATCTTCTTTATTAACGCAAATTAGTTGCCCATTTGTTTTTAAATAAGTTTTGGGGTCAATAGCCGAAACCGTTTTAATACATAATACATGTTTCCTCCATTTGAAATGAATGTGAATGAGAGCTTAGTAAATGTGATTTTGCGGTGCTAACAAAAGTTTCATAGATCTTCAACCAAAAAAAAACAACAAAGTTATCAACAATTCCTTGATTTTGTACACCGTATACACCCAAAAGATAGCTATTTATTGTTTTTCCGCCTTGTATGAAAATTCCCAAAAGAGCACCTAAAGTTTCAGAAGCAGACAAGGCGTCAGTGGCGTAGCTATGGTGGAAGGAGGACAATTTGAAGATCCCCCCTGGGCCCACACTTGAGGGGGGCCCCCAGATGAGTGTCCGAAATTTGTTTCTAAATAAATTGAATATTACGTCACTGTCATGTAATCTTGCTTTTCACGTTGTCTTATAGCCTAAGTTAGTGACCCTGTTGCATGTATTCCACACAGATTATTAACTCTTTCCGTGCGGGGTTATTCTCAATTTCAAGGAGTAACTTCCATAGCGCTGACTAGTGCTGTGTTACTTTCAGAAAGTAACTTGGTACATAGGCTAGTTTATTTCATCATCCATATCAAAGTGCAGAAGCAGACAAGGCGTGGTAAGTAACGCATAGGCAATAACCAACAGCAATGGTCATGAGGACATGGACATTCAAACATAGATCTAGTCAATTACAAAACAAACACATCCAATGTTGCAAATTCAGAATGACTTTTCCAATCATCTGATTAATTAATTTTATTGGACGAAAATAACTCATTAAAATAGTAGGAGGCGCCTAACTGAAAACCTTTTTGATGTTTGTACAGAACTTTTAATATTAAGATAAATATTAATAATATGAATAAGTCAATAAACATAAACCAGTACCGTCACAGAATACAGCAAAAAGTGGAACCATGACATATCTTAAATGTGTGTACAATATTATAACAAAAATATTTACATAGCATGTCATCAAAATGTAAACCACTCACTCAAAAGAGTAAAATTTATAGCACAATACGCAATGACTTTTAATTGGCATAGATAGATGCCTTCTATTGGATATTTTCACTATAAGATAGTAAATTATATTATAGCACAATACATAATGACATTTAAATGCCTTTTTAATTTGTCACAATAAATGAACTCTTTTCAAAAAGGAGACTACAATTTTATAAGGCTTTTAAACACAGTAAATTTATTTCCTACCATAGTAAATTAGTGTATTACATATTATTATTATTTTTTTTTAAATCTCTAACTTAAAAAAATGCTTTGCATAATGTATAAAGGTGAATTCTCTGTTATTTTTTAAAAGTATTGAAAGAGCTCTTTCTGATATGACATTCAAAGAGATTTACTTTACAATTAACAGCCATATGTTTTAAATATTATTTTAAAAAATAAAAAAGATTTTTAAACAACCACACCTAAATTTGCTATTTTGAGTTTAATATTTGAATGAATTTCATTTCTAACTATTGGATCAGGCATATTCTCCACATTTCATCATCTTATGCCATTTGAGGTCTTCAGAAGTTAAAAACATTTCTAATAAATAAGACTTGATTCACTGTGGTGTTATGGTTGTAGAGAAACTATAATCTTTCCGACATTTAAGCAGTTTTATTTCTTTTATTCCAAAAGGTATTCCAAAATGAGCTTTCATATACAGTATCTTAAACATTACAGATGTTCCTTTAAAAAGAAAGATAATTATGTCTTATGCATATTTTAATTACTAATCATGTTGTTGACACATAGTACACTTTTTTTTTCCTAGAATGAAAAATCAGTAATAGTTACATTCTTTTTGATAAATTTGATACTGGTATTAAATTGGCTCTATGTCAGAATGACGTTCTCAGTTTTAATTTAAAAATAAAAGCATTTGAAGAAAAGGGCATTTTCCAGGCATGAATCACATCATGGGGTTTTAAGTTAAGCTTGAAGATACAATTACCGGTACTCTTTTAAGTAAATATAGCATTTATTTTTTTTTATTTTCACAATGACTTCTTAGATAAATGTTCAAGATGTATAAACTAAGCATTTAGTGACAAATTTCACACTTGCTCGCAGAATGCAATAAAATCATGGTATGAATTCTTTTTTATTTTTAAAGCATTTCTTTCCAGAATGAGACCCCTAATGGCATTTCAAGTTTGAAGATTGAACAAATTCTTTTTGGCAAATTTGACATTCCAATACTTTTTTTCAAGACCCTGAATCATATGGCTTTAAAGTTGGCAGAAACAAAAAATCTTTTTTGACAAATGTTACATTTAAAAGAAATGAATTCTTGCATGGGTTTTAAAGCTCAAGGAATGTTTGAATGCATTTAGACAAAAATTTAAATGTTTTTTTTTTCCAGAAGGATATATCTCATAGGTTTTTATAACCTTGAGGACGGTGTGAATCACTTTTAACACATTTTTTTTTATTTTAATGGCTTTTTCTATCATGAATAATTTCATGTCTTTTTAATTTGGAGGACTGGGTAAATTCTTTTTGACAAATGTTACATTTAAATGGCTTTATTCCAGAATGAGTTATCTTATGTCTTTTTAAGTTGGAAGACTGAGTAAATTCTTTTTGACAAATATTACATTTAAATGGCTTTTTTTCCGAATGAGTTATCTCATGTCTTTTTAATTTGGAGGAGGTTGCAAATTCTTTTTGACAAATGTTACATGATTTATATGATTTAATTCCAGAATGAATTTTTTCATGGCTTTTTAAAGATTTAGAGTGTGTAAATTCTTTTTGACAAATATTACATTTAAATGGCTTTTTTCCTGAATGAATTATTTCATGACTCTTCAAACTGTTGGAGTATGTAAATTCTTTTTGACAAATGTTACATTGAAATGGATTTTTTCCAGAATGAATTATCTCATGGAATTTTAAGCTACTGGATTTTTTAAATTCCTTTTTACAAATGTTACATCTAAATGGCTTTTTGTCAGAATGAATGATCTGATGTCTTTTTAAGTCAGAGGACTGGATAAATTCTTTTTGACAAAAGTTACATTTAAATGGCTTTATCCCAGTATGAATAATTTCATGTCGTTTCACAGTTTTCATATTAATGAACACTTTCTGACAAATGTGACATTCAAAGAGTTTTATTGCACAATGAATTGCTAGATGGTTTTTTAAACGTGATAAACTAAACATTTGTTTTTGACATATGTCACACTTTAATAATGGCCTTTTCCCAAAATGAATCAACTCATGGTGTTCTATCTCTGTCAAATTACAAAATTCTTTTTGGCAAAATTGACATCTAAAGGGTATTTCCACAGAACGAACGATCTCATGTTTTCTTAAGTTTGCAAAATAACTGAATTTTGTTTTACAAATGTTACATTTAAATAACTTTATTCCAATATGAACTGCAAGGTGAACTTTTAAGTATGACTTAGAAAACAATTGTTTTTGACACAAGTCACACTGAAAGTTTTGTTTACCTGAATGAATTGATCCTGTTCTTTTGCGGTTTGTAGATAGAGTCATTTCTTTTTGAAGCATTTCACATTTTATTGTTTTTCTAGAAGAATGAATAAATTCATGGCTGTTTAAAATTGAT
Source organism: Biomphalaria pfeifferi (assembly GCA_030265305.1). NCBI lineage: Eukaryota > Metazoa > Mollusca > Gastropoda > Planorbidae > Biomphalaria > Biomphalaria pfeifferi. The sequence continues at coordinate 4,609,039 of JASAOG010000013.1, forward strand.
GACGCAGAGAATGTGTCTGTATATATTTGAATTTGTTTGGATTGCCTCTCTGCATAAACCAGCTGATGAGTTATATGCTCATTAGAATGAATTTGTCCTTGAATTTTAAAATTCCCAGGGTACACATCATCTTTAGCAGACATCTTGATTTACAAATATTTCCTAATATGATTTTTCCTGAAATCAATAAAAAAAATATATAGCTAACTAAATCAAAAACTTTGTAATCCAATTCGGGGGATGATATAGGGTTTGCTTCAGCTGCAGATGCATGTTTTAATGTTGAAATACATTCAGGAAATAGGCTATTACAAATTTTTATGTAATACACATGGATAAATTATTGTAATCAGTATATTCTGTAGTATGTGAATGTAGGTAGACTGAGTTTACCCCTCCCCCTCCCAGTTGTTTTTTTACATTAAAACCAAATAGAATCTCATATTTTATGAGTTTTGAGTTAAAGCTTTAAGTTACCGCCCCCCCCCCCCCCCAAGAGGTTTTAGAAGTAAAAAAAACCCACCTCTCCATTGGGTTTTAAGGTAAAAAAATACCCTCTTCAATTTAAAACTAAAGCAAACTACAGTCACGAAATTATATTGAGCGTAGCCTTGGGGGGGTATCATTTTAAACACCACTCCTGAGGGCTTTAAATTTAAACACTTCTCCAGAGGGTTATAAGCAAAAACTCTCCCTACAGAGAGTTTTGAGGTTAAAACCCCTATCTTCATTATTAAATTAAAGCAATTAATGCCCCCCCCCCCCCCCCCCCCCCCCAAAAAAAAAAAATCCTGGCTACGCCCATGTAGTACCGGTATATAGATCTATGTTTATATAACCAAGGCAATAATTGGTTATAAAATTGACATATAATATCATAATCATACCAAAGGACTTTGACTACTGATAGAATGGTTATCTTTGATTTAAGATTATAATAAAACAAAATGTACAGGAACTAAATCTAGGTCTAGATCTATATTATAGGCTATATATATTCTAAAAAAATATTAATACTAATGTGGCAGCAACAGACAGGGATGTAATTTAATACTTCTACAGATTCTGCCACTATCATTGAGGGCAAGTAAAAAAAAGTTCATATTGGAAAATTATTTTCGACCTTGTGACTTATTACATAGATCTACTTACTGTCGCCACAGTTCTATAACCAAAAAAAGTTTTGTGTTAACTTCAATCTCAGGTTTCAAAATAATGAAAAGAACAACACAATTAAATTCATGCATTTGTACTGAAAATTTTATTCATATATCTCTGAAAGTTAAAAAATTACAGCCTTTTTAACAGAAAAAAAAGTACTTTTTCTGTCTTTTTTTTGACATGTGTTGCCTCGTCATGAAGTGTAAAATATTTTCTTGGACTTCTATGTATAATTTAAAGGTAAAATAAGTAGTAACAGATAATCAAGCATCTCTGTTTAAAATTGTATTCAATTATCTCTTACGGTTCAAAAGTTACAGTCTTTGAAATGTGAAAAAGTACTTCTTCGTCAATCATTTCTTTTTACAAGTAACATTACTTTAAAAATTAATAAGAAAATTTCGTCAAAGTCTATCCCTTGTTTGAAAGTAAAATAAATATCAGGACATAATCATGCATTTCTGGTGAAATTTTCATGCAAATAACTCAAATAGTTTATAAGTTACAGCATTTTTATTGCAAAATTTCCCCTTTTCGATAACAAAATATTAAAAAAAATATAGGCAAAATTTTCGCCACTAAAATAATTGCCATAACTTCTGTTCTAATTAACTTATAAACATAAATTAGGTATCAAAAAACTCAGTTTAAAGAGCTCTATCTAACTATATTAGTTTCATTACAATATATTGAGTTTGAAATTTTTATCAAAGTACCTAATATAGGTCTAGAGGATATAGGAGATTATAGGTTATGGATCTTCTCTAGAGATCTAATAGTTTTGTCAAAGGCAGGGGCAAAACCATCAATAAAAAAAAACAAAACAACTTGACTTAAGATTTTATAAAGTCTTACCCCACTCCACAGTGACCATAACGATACTAACCAGAGTGTCACCAGAGTAACCATGCATAATGAATGACAGTATGATGCTCATAAACTCATACTGACCTGACTCAGTGACTGGTATGTAGGTTATGGATCTAACTACTAACTGAAACACCGATCAATATGACCGTCATTGCTTAAATAATAATAAAGTAGGTTATTAATACTATTATTAAAGGTTATATAAATTGTTAAATTTAAAAAGTTAACCTGCATAGCATTAAATTCAATGAATGTAACACTACTAAATGTAAACTGTTACTGTACCATCAAAAAAAAGAATAATTAGTTTAATTACTATTAAATAACTGATTCAGGCGATTCTTTTGACTTTGTAGTCCACGTTTTTTACTTGACCCTATTATGGTTTATAGTATAGTCGATTACCTAATTAATATAATATATAAATATGTATAAACACTAAGAGATCAATAGATATAGAATCTATAATATACATCTTATTTTATTCTTATATTGTTGACATGGGGACGCTGTAATTTCGAAACTTCCTGGGATAACTCTACCTACCTTTTGACCCCACTCCCCCATTGGCCCAGTTTATTGATTCCCATGTCTAATAAATAGGCTATAGGGCCTGTACGCTCTGTTCAATAATTTTTTTTGGAAAGTTACTATTTACCCGAATTCATTTTGAAAACATTTTTTTAATGACGAAAACTAGCTTCCAATCCTAAAAATTGCATACATGTTCTGTTAATTCTAAATGCCATTGTACAATGTAAGTGGAATAGCAAATCTCTTTTGCGCCCTTATAAGCCGTTGCTCACGTCGAGTCGGTTTCCATTGCAGCCTTATATATGGGCTTGGAAGAAGGACTCCTGTGTAACAGTAGTGCATACAATTAGGAGCATTTAAAAAAAACTTTTACTATGCTCCATATTCAATTAGGCTTTTTTGTGAAAGCTTCATTTTAAAGTTATTATTCAACATCAAATGTTGCTAAATCTTCAGGTTAAAGCTAATAGTGAAAAGCCTGGATTTTTGTAACAAACTAAAATGCCGCACTTTTTCCTGAAAGACTTGTGTTTTAAAGAAGGTTTCATCAAATCCATTTTTGGACTTCAAAGTTGGAGCAGTAAAGTTTACGTATAAATGTAAAATTTAAGTTTGGATTTATAGCGTACTGTAATAAGTTAGCATCAAAACAAAATATTTCACTACTAAATTTAGGAATACATCTGGACTAAAGCTATGTCAATTTTCTATTGAAGTTCAGTTAAATCATTCATTAACAGGTTGTTTCACTGGAATATTTATATAAAAAAATAAATAAGTTTTAAGAGAAACATAGGAATATCATTTAAAATATTTTTTTTAGGAAAAAGGATGGGGGTAGGCCTTTAAGATCATCATGTAGCTAAAATCTCAAACATTGACCAAAAAAAAATTGTACTAATACAAGCTCTTTGAGTAGGCCTACTTCAACTCTTGTATTAAAAGCTTCATCAGTAAATAATGAGTAAATAGAAGATTAATAAGAAGTGCAGTATTTCATGTGGCTACGCAGTTGAATTCAAGCTGCGACATACATTAGACTATTTTGCCTCATTTAGCGTATATATAGCCTATTCCTAACCGCTGTGCGCTTCTGGTAGATTTAGATTATTTTTTTCACCGTCGAAGTCTGTCTTCGGCAGTGGATTTTATTTTGCTCTCAAAAGTGTCTCACGCGGACTTTGTATGTAATCTTCACCTGTCTCGTTCCGAGGCCGCCTGCAACCAGGTGCCTTCTTCTGTCAGGTAAAAGCAAGTTGGCTCCTAAGCTGGTCTAGAACGAGTTTCTTGGTACCTCTATTACGCCGACCACCTTTAGTTCACCAAAAAAGACTGCCTTTGGCATACGTTAGTCTCCCATACAGGATATGCGCCCTGAAAAGCGAAACTGTTATTAAGTTAAACTATATACAGTCTCACTATATTGTCCATACCAGCATTCGCAAACATCTTTCCATTACAGACAGACCACAAAACAACTATTAGCGGCTTTCCCTCCAACAAAATATTCACAATTAAAGTATTACAGCGCAATTCATAAATATTCGTCGCTTTTAATTAGTACTTAACAATATCTTTAAAAAAAACAACTAGCAGGCCATTCGTTTATCATTCTCTACCTTCATTTTATTTTCACTCTTGCAAATAAATACAAGCATTGTAGTTTTGATTCTATCGAACGAGAAACACTATTACAGACACTTATGTAGATTTATTTATTATTGAAAAAGACAAAAATGAAATAAAATGTGTAGAGATCTGTTTAGTTACTGTTTATTGTTTTATGCGTGCTTTTTTCCCCTTCCTTTTCTACAAATTGTTTATAGGTTAATTGCGCTGAGCCGTGTAGGTGAATTTTACTTGCGTTAGAAAGGCCTGTACTACTGTAGAACTTATACATAATACCAGTGCACAAATGTTTAATTAGTCCTATTGGCTCATTAAAACCCTCTCACAGGGCCGGATTTAAGTGTGTGGAGGCCCCGAAGCAGGATTTTTCGAAATCTTTCATAGTACAATAGGTTTTTAGAATATTTACTAAGCTACAATTTGGTAACAATAGATTTACGTAAGATGTTGTAATGTTAGTGTTGTAACCTTTTAATTCTATCTTCATTAATTGATTTTAATTATATCTCTTTTTTATGTTTTGATTAAAAAGCAATTTTGAAGACTTTTATAAATTTAAATGTAGGCTAACATAGAACTATTGTTGTTGTTTGTTTTTTACAAGGTCAATCTCTTTAGGCAGTTTTCTATATGTATCGTTACATGTTTTATGTTTTAAATATGCTTAATTAGGTATTGATATTAAAATAATTGCTATATCTTCGATTCCCAAGATTAAGTATGAATGCTGTGTTTTACATGACTTTGCAAACCCAGCTGCGACCTGCATATTTTCCCGCATCTCTTTGTCCGCCGTCGGTCTATAGGCCTATAAGTGGTTTTAGTTTACGTAACCCACATTCTATTATAGGCTAAAAATACTTGGCGCAGACTGAATGCTTACAGTGTTTCAAAAATCCAGGTACCGTAAATTATATTTAGCAACGATAATACTAATTTGCATTTTATTAAATAAAATATGTGAGATACAAGGCAAAAATTTTTCTACTTTGATTAGTAATTATGTTTAAGCGTGTACGCCATTTAAACAACTAAGTGATTTGGTATAAATCGGAAATTAATTTTCCATATTTAGAGAATTCGGAATCTTAGAAAACTGGAGAAGGCTGGCACATATATGGGGTGAAAATTAAATGAATCTAGATCAGTGTTTCCCAAACTTTTCCTTAACGGAACACAGTACATATTCTGAGTACTTAGCGGAACCCCCCCCCCCCCTTTAAAACAAAAAAAAAGATTAATCCATGTGGTGGCCTACTAGTTAATTATTACAGTAGTTCGCGTAACACCTATTCAGGCCTCGCGGAACACAGTTTGGGAAACACTGCTTTAGATGTGTAGTTGTTGTTCCAGCTTTTCATCTTCGAGGTCTTGTGTGGCATAAAAAATTCACTCTGTTACTTGTTGGGCATAATTATCTTATACTTATAAGGAACGTCTGTAATATTTTAATACGAATTTGAGCCCACTAGAATTAATGATTATTAATAATAATAATCATTATTATCCATATGGAAATTTGTCTTACAATTTGCACCAGACTCACTCATAATTTACATGTGAACTTTTGGTAAAGAAAAGATTTAATTGGTCGCCACATTGTCAAATGTGTAAATAAACTTTGACCTTCTAGTATATCTTCTCAACAAAAAGAAATAAAGCAAAGACGGTAAAATAAAAAAAATCTTTCAATAGATCTCAAGCTGTTCCTCTAGTGGCTATAATTTAAGAACGAAAATATTCTTTCACTTGTAAAAAAAAAAAAAAAAAAATAGGCAAGAAGCATTTTCTTAAAAACTCCACCTTGTGACGGTTCCAAGCTAGCTACCCTACCCTGTAGAAAAACCACTAGCTATAGAAACACTAAACAGCAAATCAACAGAAGTCACGGACCTGGGAGAGGATGGACCACCATCTGGAAAGTTTATGACACATGTCGGTGAAAAGCCAGAGTCATCTGGAAGCTGACAGGCCGAAGACCATCATCTCTACCAGGACCACCACCACCATCGGTACCATGCATGAGACTGAGAAGACAGAGGAAGTGGCAGCTGAGATGAAAAGGTACAACCTTACCATCTTAGGAATCAGTGAGCCAAGATGGTCTGGTTCCGGGCAGAAAAGACTGACTTCGGTTGAGCTACTTTTATACTCAGAACATGAGCAAGAGGCCAAACACTCAGGAAGTAGCCCTGATGCTGTCTAAGCAGGCCCAGAGAGCCCTTATTGGATGGGAAGTGCATGGACCACGGATAATAATAGCCTTATTCCAACAGTGTAGAAAAGGATTAACCAAGACATCGTCCAATGCTAGGCCCCAACAAACGACAGTGAAGAAGAGGACAAGGACACTTTTTACTACAGGCTGACTACTATACTACATGAAAGACCCCAAAAAGCATCATCATCATAAGGGGTGACTTTAATGCTAAGGTTGGCAATGACAACAGAGGATATTGTTACGATTTTCTCAATCAGGCCTTCTGCAAACACTGCTAAACACAACAGCACATCTAACACAAGAACTTGACAACAAGAGCTTCTATAAACAATTTTGGAGTTTAGTGAGAAATACATCAACAACAGCCAATAAACACAATTGGCTATTGTAACGATACGAAACTTGCATGCAAAAGTTCATTTTAGTTTTTCCCAGCAAGCCGTAAAAAACTTAAATTTTTAACTCAATTATGTTTTTGTCCATCCATAACTAATTTCTTTTGGGATTAATCTCCCCTTTCTCATGGGACGTAGCGCGATTTAAAACATAAACTACCTTCACTAGGGCTAAGCTTTAATTATTGGCCCTGGAAGGGTGACCAACAAGACAACAGACTCTGCACCTGCGCTACCCACAGCAACTTAATAACTTCACGCCTTCCCATCTATATATAAAGAGAGACCAAAGCATTCTAGGTTCAGCCCTACATCATCCATTCAGTCTCTTCTGTTAGGGAGTTTATTTGTGTGAGATTTCTTCAGGGATAAACGGGTGAGTGTAAATACCTTTTTCTATACTTATTCTATCTTATAGGAATGTGTGTGTACACAATCACGTTCCCCGTCATTGCGTCATGACTTTATTATGTATATTATTTTATATAGATGCTACGGCTTCATGTGGTATCATTAATGCTACTACGGGTGACTGTATTTGTAACCTCAGTTATCCGCCCCTTATTATATTTGAGTTATTCTATTTTTGTCCCTATCTGAATATTACTAATTATTGTGAACGGTGGCCTTCATGAATCTAAGTACTGACTAAGAACTTAGATCACTTGCTCTAAACTTACAGAGCGCATGTGCATAAATTATTTTACTTTCTTATTAAATCCCTCATAAACATTATTATGTCTCACGCCCTTGTGTACTTAATAGTTCCTTGGATGAATACGATATCGATTAATCATATCAAACCCTAATTATTGTAGCTCTATCCCTAGTATTATATTTTCGTCTTAGCCTTTAGGATATTAGGCACCTCCCACTTTGTATGGAAGCACATTTATTGTAGTTATCTTCCTTGTATTTTGTTTATCATTAGCTATGTGTACTTTATGATTTCATGCTAATTGTTTTAAATGCCTTATTGGGATTGATACCAATGCCTACATCTGATTGATTGCAAGCCATATGGGAATCCCTGCTCAATGCCTTTAGGAGGTTCCTAATAATATGTAATGTCTCCAACATGGTTGCTGTACCCGATTGCTGTACCTGGTTGCTGTATCCAATTGCTGTACTGATTGCTCTACTTATAACTGGTTGCTGTACCCGATTGCTGTACCCAATTGCTATACCTAGTTGCTGTACCCGAGTGCCATACCCGGTTGCTATACCTGGTTGCTTTACCTGACTACTGTATCTGAAACATATTGCTGTAACTGGTACCTACTTCTGTAAGATCTCCACTCAAAGCTGGAAACCACAGCTGAGAGGTCCACCCCACTACAACTTAGTCTGCAGCACCAACCCCTCTCTACTGCTAGAGCTCTACTCACCCTAGAGCCAGCTTGCCTACAGCATAGAGAACATCCCGAGCCGACGTCCTAAGACAGAGCCGGATGACTCATCCTTTGAGTGCCAGTCCTACGACCGCCAGAAGACGACCCACCCAACTAAGAATATAAGTAGTCAGACATAGGAACACTCTTCCATTCACGCCTAAAGTAGCAATCCATGATGAGCAATTCTTTTAGATCTTAATACACTCATTTCACTTATCGATTATATTTTTTTAAAATCATTTATCTATTGTAAACTTTAGATCATCAAATCATTTTATTTTATACATTTAATTCACTGGTCTGTTTTTACTGTTAGTTGCGGTGTGCTGTTCAAAATCTTGTATATGTGAGCGAGATAAATTAATAAAATTTACCCTAGACATAAATAAACAAGCCAAAAAAATAACTATTTAAACATCTCGTCACAGCTACACTAACTTCCAATGCTTTGCTAAACAACAGAACTGCCTAACTAATCACTACAAGTCTCTCTAGCTCGTACAGCTCCATTTTTTCCCATGACCTCTTCATATTGTTATGACCCTAGTGGCGGACTGAAAGGGTTGATGTGTGTGTGACCTACTGACACACGAGCTAAGGCGAATCACACAGGTCAACGGCTGTTGAACAAGGGACAGTACTGCTATACAAGCAAAGATGGCCAGTACTGTGGTCATGTCACGAGAGCCTTCACGGACCAGAGACACAGCCTGTTAGAAAGGACAGGAGAGCGTCAGAGAAGCCGAGCAGCTTTGCGGACTCGCATACGATTGCTAATTTTTTTTTGTTGGAACATAAAAATGTTTACTTAAAACAGTAGTTTGCATTGGACTATTCCTTGAGGTAGGCCTACACCTGAGTTTACTGTTATCGGTATTGATTTGGAGCCACTTATGTGTTCGCTACATATAAGGAAATCCCGAATCCATTGGTGTAATGGATCAATGAAATCCAAATAATGTCAATTTTGTTTTAGCAATCAATGGTGGTAAGCTTTGCCAAATGCCTTAGAAAGGTCTAAGAATAAGGCATAAAATTTATATGATTTTTTTTCCTAGGCCCTTTGAATAGCAATCTATTCGGGATGAGACAGCTGGAGATCACTCACATAGGCAGCGGGATACACATTTAAGGAAAGAAGAAAAGTCTCTGCAGAGGACAGACATAGACGCGAAACGAAAATCTAAATCGACCACCTGCAGAAAAAAAGTTATTTCTGCGCTGCATGTGGCAATTTATGTAGGACGCAGCTGGGGCTGCATAGACAAACGATGTACAGCATTTGTCGTGGATCTTTGAAATTGAAGACACGCCTTATTATTATTATTATTATAGTAGGTATACAATAAAGCAACACAGCATTAGTTATGTACACCATATGTTTAATGATCTTAAATTCAACTCAATAAATAAATCATTCAAAGTAACTGTTACTTGGTCAATGGTTGTTTGAATAGAATAGTAGAGTTGAAATAAAACACAGTAAAGATACAGATGATTAAAATTCCATCACAAAAGAATAATAATGAACCAATGACCAACAACTAATCAATCAATAGCGAACAATGGCTTTAAACCACAATAGTTATAAGTATGCTTCTAGAATATTACAGTACAAAGAATTTCTGGATCCTTTTTGTCTCTTATAATAAATTATACAAGCTTATACATTAACAATAATCTTGTTTAAGATTATGTAGAAGAGTTTGATTTCCCACGCACACTCAATGTGACCTAATAATAATGGCTATTGAAATACTACTGGTCAGACATTATGTATAAGGATGTGAAAAGACCAAATATTTATTTGGTGGCCTATGCCCCAGACGGGACCAAGGCAGAAATGAGATGAGACAAGCATTCTATTTCTTCACTGAACTCTAGAGAGATGGAGGCTAAGAATGCTTGATATTCTGTAAGGTGTGAACTTGTAACAATAAGATATGTCAGAGCAGAGGCGTAGCTAGGGTGGGGGAAAATTTGAAAATTCCCCCAGGCCCCCACATGAAGGGGCCGTGGGAAAATTTGAAAATCCACCCAGTCCCCCCCCCCCCCCCCACGAGGGGGCCCCCAAATGAGTGATTTTTACATTGAATATTACACGAAATGCAGAGGCGTCCAAAGAAGTCAAGTCGGGCCCCCAAATGATGAATTTCTAAATACGTCACTGTGTCAGAGTCATATTTTTAACATTAAACATCAGTAGCTTGAAAAGTAAGGAAATGTGGGTGTCCAAACCAGGAGTAGAAGCTAAACAGAATTATCAATTAATGTGAGCTGGCGCTCCTAGATCTAATTTTTTACCTAATTTTATCTAATTTGTAATTTATATAGGGCTATGATGTTTACAATTTAGTGTCTTGTTAGTTTATATAGTTCAGTGCTGAGTATTTTGTAGTTTCCGCTATTTATAACTTTCTGTTAGTTTTAGTCTTTTTCTGTTATTTGTGTTTTACGCGTAGAGGAAAAGTTGTTTTTAAAATAGATTAACTAGCCTTAGAGCTGGGGATGCTATTTCCTATTTTTTGTCCCTGGTTAGCTCTGCTTATTTTTGTCTTTGGCATTAGCGTTGGATAGGTTGTTTTTTTTAATATCAGTTTATGTGCAGGTCTGTAAACGGTATAGAGCCCCCATATGAGTTTAGAATAGAAATAACTTTTTATCTTCCTTTTTTTTATTTGTGTAGGATTTAAATGTTAAGATTCTCTTTTTAATGCTGTTTAATTTGGTATATAATGTTGTGTAGTCCGTGTCTTTAGTAATTTGCTAGATTTTATTGTTGTGTACGGTTAGGTACAAATTAGGGAAATAGGTAGTCCAGTTTAGTTTTAGATAATTAGCGTGACGTCATGCTCTCCGATATGCTCGCGCTGACCAGTTATAGCTAGCTCCGGAACCACGGTAAGCCCTCTTTTGTCTTGACCAGTGGTCAGTGCTGACAGTGGTGTCTGTATAAAGTTAATTTTGTGTAGTGTAATTTCAGCTGGGACCGCCTGTAAGTTGGAAAATGTTTTTATTTTTACTTTCTTTAGTTTGTATTTGTATTAATTGTTTCTACATCTATTGCTATAGTCTAGATGCAGACTGATTAGTGTAGTGGCATCACTGGCTAGTTAATTAGCCATGATTACCTCTGATGGAACCGGAAGTTCCGTAGAGTTGGGTAGCGTCACCCCTTTAGCCATCCTTAATGATCCCCTTTTGTTTTTCTAATGTTTGTCTATTTGTAAATATTTTATTATTTTATGTTTTCTAAAAGTATTTTTATTAATATTATAATACTGTTAGGATAACGGTTCTAGCAAGTTGGCATGTTGCCGATTTTAATTTTTAATGTAGAAGATGGCTGCGTCCTACTCAACGCTCCAAGATGGCGGCTTTGTTAAGCCAAATCGAGATTTATGTTTATTAATGTCTGGCCCAACATGTGTTGTGGCGTAAGCTTTTAAGTAGATATCATAATGATAATAATGTATGGCTTTTTATTAGCTAAATGAAGGTATTAGTATTTACCTCATGCATTTAGGTACAAATACTCCTTCTTCCCTAGTGCTATTAGAGCATGGAATGGGTTGCCTGAGCTAGCCAGAAAAACCAGTGACTTGGCAGAATTTAAGTCATTGGTTAATATGCATGACGCGTAGGACGTAATCATCTTCTTTTTTGAAGTAACGTCTGTATTATATAAGATAAGATAGGTATGTGTATGTCCTAGACTAAGTCTAGTTCATTATTTTTTTGACTGTTACTGTTATAACTTATATTATGAATAATTATGGTTTATGTATTTGTAATTGCAGGCTATAATTCCTGCCTAACTGTCTGCCGCAGTTATTACTGTTGCCCCAGTTATTACTGTTGCCCCATAGCTGCCGTAGTAATTATTGCTGCTGCAAGTAGCTTACTGTTGTAGTTTTGCCAAATAGCTGCTTTATTTGTTAGGTTCAGTTAAGTAGGGTTGATCAATCGTTTAGTAGTGTGTATATTTAGTTTTATTACTGTTGTTTTGGTTTCATGTAAATAAAGTATATATAAGTTCCTTTTATAATTTCAGTTTGTTATTTTATTTTTAGTTAGCTAGTTTAGTTTGTGCTGTCTGGTTGCTTAGGCGACTCCAGCCCCTTGGTCGCAGACCGAGGTGCACAGATTGGGCCCACCCAGTAGAGCTACCACCTGTCTACTGTTATAAATGAATAAATGTTGAGCAGCAGATAACAAAAAGGCCTCATTCAGTAGCCCCACCCTGACCTGTTCACATTAATAACAGATATTGTAGAATCAGATATTTTAAGACATTTTAAGCTTACAGTTTCATATGATTATTTTACAAAATTTTGACATTTTTAGGTTTTCCCCAGAATGAAATATCTCAAGGCATATGAATGGATTCTTTTCCCTCTTTTTACAATTTAATTGATGTTTTTAAGAATGATGCAATATAAAATGTCGTTTTAAGCTAGATGACTGTATGTATCCTTTGAAACAAATGTGACAGCTGAATGGCCTATGACCAGAATGAGTCATCTCATGGCGCTTTAAGTTTGTGAATTCAATGAATGCCTTTGGACAAGTCTGGCATTTAAATGGTTTTATGCCAGAATGTGTCATCTCATGGCGTTTAAATGTTGTCAAATGGATAAAATCTTTTTGACAAATGTGACATTTATATGATCTATAACCAGAATGAATCATCTCTTGGGATTTTAAGGACTGTTTTGATTCTATTCGACAAAAGTTACATATTAAAGTAATTTTATCAGAATGAATCATCTTTTTTAATTCAATCAGAGAAGAAACCATTGAATACCATTTTAGGTTTGAAGAACTAAAAAATTTTTTTTCACAAATTTGACATTTAAGTTGCTTTTTACTACAATGAATCAACATATGGCAACTAGCATCTGAAAGATGATAAAAGCCTTTTAGACAGAATGGACATTTAAATGGTTTTTTCACACAATGTTTTTTTTCATGCTCTCTTAAGCTTTTTGGATAGCTAAATTTTTGCTGACAAATATGACATTTGAAAAGTTTTATTCCACAATGAACTGCAAGGTGATATCTTAAATTTGCTTTATCATAAATTTTTTTTTGACATATGTCACATTTTAATGCATGAACTCTTAAAGCTTTTTTTTCAGCTTTTATTTCATCTTCTTTTTTAAAATGAACTAATTCATGGATTCTTCTGCATGTAATACGGGTAAATTTTTTCTTGCAAAAGTTACATTTAAATATTTTATTCTCAGAATGAGTTTTCTCATGGCGTTTCAAAGCTGTGGATGAATTGGATTTAGCCCCACAAATACTACATTTAAATAATATTATTCCAATATGAGTTGCGAGGTGACCTTTTAAGACCTCAGACACCATTTGTTTTTGACACAAGTCACACTTAAATCTTTTATTACCTAAAATATGAGCTGCAAGATGTTTTTTTAGGGATGACTTTTTTGTTATTGGTTTTTGACACAAGTCACACTTGAATTTTTTTTTACCTGAATGAACTAATTTTTTTAATGATTTTATTCCAATATGAGCTGCAAGGTGAGATCTTAGGGATGCCTTAGACATCAAGTGTTTTTGACATAATTCACACTGAAATCTTTTTTTACCTGAATGAATAGATCCCTTTTTATTAAGGCTTGTAGAATGAGTCATTTCTTTCTGAAGTATTTCATGTTTTAGTGTTCTTCTAGTAGAATAAATAAATTCATGACTCCTTAAGGTTGATGAAGTAGAGACTTTTTCTCTACATATTTCGAATTGGTTAGATTGTTTCTCTGCATCAACCAGTTGGTAGGTTTTATGTTCATAAGAGTGATAGAAGTTTCTGTAATTGCTTGGAGTGTTTCTATCACACAAATCTTGGTTTAAAGACATTTCTTGAATCAGATTGACCTTTTTTCCTGCCAAATGAAAACAATTTATAGTTAACTAAAACAAAAGGGTACAATAATAAGTCAGTCATATAGACTTGATCACTAAAATGTTAGTTCAGGGTGTTGTTTATTTGAAGACATCCTAGAGTTCAGGAGGAATCAAAGCAAATTTTCCAGAATAGCTTCAAAAAGTCCATAAGCGCCCCCCCCCCCCCCCCGCCCCCCATTTTGAGGATTATTGAAGGCCATCAGAACCAGATGCTTTGTATTGTGCAAGTTTTCTTTATTGGAATTTCAACTTTAAGTTTTGGAAAGCTCCACTTTTACAATTTTCTATAAAATATCTGTCAGGGATTCTACATTTACAGACCTTTGTCACTAAATATCAGGCTATAATTCTTTGCCCAGGTATTTTGTATATCCACCTCAATGGTTATAAAATGGACAATTGTTGTGGCTGTGCCACGACTTCATTCAATTGTTGATACAGAAGATGTTTCATACTGTTTTGTAAGAAAGATAGAAGAAGAGAATGCTATGTGAAAAAAAAATGAATACTAAGAACAATCCATGTGACTATTATATAGTGTTACGTCGTGTTGAAAGGGGAGAACTAAAACGGAGGAATATAAACTAGATAGTGTTTGGAGTGTTAACAAAGATTAAAGTATTTATAAACTATGATTGTGTCGTTTTGATGTTGGTGTATCGCTAAAGAGTCTCAGTACATGATAAGTCGTAACATACATTCTGATCTCTATAACAAAAAAATTAAAAATTTTCTCCCAAGTAGTTCTGGAAAATATGCAGTGCATATAATGATAGTTTTAATAAATACATAGTTTCTCATGGAGGAGTTTTGTGAGCTCCAATATCTTTGGTATCAAGCCGCAGATATTGAGCTGTAGTATCTTAATCTGGCTTAGTTTGTCGCCCCCTAGGGATTTGGACTGGTTGCGACAAACCGTTGTAATGGTTGGTGATTTGGAGGATGGCCCTCGCTACGTTGGTTGTTATGATAGGTTGGGCCTGGTGCGGGACATGATCACCAGGTGGGTGTGGTTGGTTAGCCACACCTTGGCTGCCGTTCTTCCGTGGGAAGAACAAATGCAGTGTAGCCTGGGACGAGGGCTTTGTCCTGGTGTGAAGAACATTTACTGATTTTTCGTGGTTCGACAGGTACCTCCGGATCGGAACCACTGGGCGAGTAGTAGAGGATTTTGTGTAGTCGGGCCTGCCGCCTACTACCCGTGCAACGGAGCCTGATTGGGTCTGCTTGAACCCGCTTTTATTGACTTTTGTTGTACTGGTCATAAGGTAATGTATGGAAGGCGAAGACCGTTGGTGGCCTTAATTATTTTCATTTTGGCGGCAGTGTGTTACGGCCTGCAAGAGGGTCCGAAATTCTCGGGTGCAGGAAGTCCGCACCACTGGTCACAACCTCCGTATGGCAAGAGTTTGTAAGGATTGTTTGATATCCCCAGAATCGAGCTACTATTGGGTAGCGCGTTCCTCTACTACCTCACAGGGGACGGGCTAGTTAGAGCCTAGCTCGTGGGCGCCAACCAGTCCGCCCGACACAGCCCGCGAAGGCCGCGCCAGTCAGTCCAGTCTTTGCCCAAGGAGAGACCCGCGAACCAGCCAGGCTCCAGGAGAACCCGACCAACAAGTTGGTATCCAGCGCTATCCGCTTTTCGGAGATCCCGTTAGGTCTCTTACTCACCGTTGCCCCGGGGCCCCACAGGTGAGGAGGGGGCTGGACATAACCCCTTTGTTTGCACTTTTACACTTGCCGGCTGCTCATTCATCAGTGGCAAGCAACCGGTACCCTTGGTCACCCCTCTAAAGAGCGGGGTGTCAACTCGGCAACCACGATGAGGTGATATGGAACGCCGAGACTCTTGCTATCAGTCCGCTGTGCCATCAGTAGCCACTCTAATTTATTCCAAGGAAGAGCATGGTCCTCTAAGATGGCTGACACTTCTTTAGAAAGGTCTTCTCCAATTGTAGTCCTACGCATGCTCCTCATAGCTAACTCCTCCGTTATATTGAAATTGCTGTTTGTACCGCGAATAAATACCAAGAAATGCGCAGTATCCGCTATGTTGTCAGTGGACTCGTCAGCAGCAATAGAAAACATTTCGATTTCTGCTGCTCTGTTTTTTTAATTGTAAATGGGAGATTTTCACCCATATCTTCCACTCGCCTTGTAATTGTCATGCGAGAAAGGCTGACAGCTTCTACTGCTTTCTTCTTTTTCTTTTTTTTCTTCCATCACTGCTAGCAAGCACTTTTTTTTACACATTTGCCATCGGAAAAAGGCTTATCGCTCTACTTAAGATGTGAGCAACTCTGTAGCTGGCCCTTATCGCAGACTCATTTTCTTGTCTCTTTTTGTTAAATATTCTTGTCAATCCCCTCATCTTTAGCCATAACTTGGTAATCTTGTCTTCGCGGCTAATACCAAGAATGCCACCATATGTGTTTATGTGTTTGTCTTCATAATGCCTTTTAATGTTATGTTCTTTAAAAACAGCCACACTTTCTTTACAAATCAAACATGTTGGCTTACTATCATATTTCCCCCCAAAAAAGTAAAGATCTGTCCAACTTTTCGTTTCTCTCCCATTTCATTCAATCACAAACATTAAACACTGACGGTACAAATCGCTTTAAAAGAAAAAGAACACGACCCAAATGATGCATCCATGATGTTCTGTGTTGCACACACAAGGTGTTAAGGACACGGCTAGCTCAAGACAGTAGCGGAATTTTCCAAGAGTTAAAAATAGCTGAAAAGTTTTATCGTCATTGAAAAAAAACACTTGTATTCTTACAATAAAAAAAAATATTTACTATGAATATTACAATAATAAACAAACAAAAAAGTGGAATTCAGCTAAGAATGAGTGAGAATCCTAACTTAAAGAGAATATTTTTTCAACATTCTAATTTTTCAACTTTTTGTTTTTACATTTGTTCCAATGTTTTAGCGGGCCGAATCTGGCCCGCGGGCCGTAGTTTGGGCATCGCTGTGCTACACCAAAGTAAAAATAAAGGATGTTTGGGCTATAAGGTCTTCTACAGCTAAAAATAGACATGCAAGGCAAATCGTAACACTAAAAACAAACAAGAAATGCAAACACATAACATGATTACAGTTCTCTCTCCAATGTTGTTGTTGGCTATGGGGAAAGAAATGAGCAAAACTCTGGTGCAAAAGGTGCAGGAAAACTGGAAGAGGCTAATATGTCATCTTGATTTTTCCCAAACACAATTTTCTCATTTAGATTAAAAAAACAAAACAACATTAATCAAAACTTTCAAAAATAATTTAATTTAGTCTGAATCAATGTATAAAAATGTATTACCTCTATTTTTTCTGCTAAAGTTGGTCCCATGCAGATGTTTTCTGGTGTTGTTGAATAAATAGAACATCCTATCTTCTCAATTTCCATAAACTTTTTTTTAGATCATTAGTAAAATCTTGTTTCATGTCATCCTCCATGACTGATATTGAGTGAACTATTTCTTCAATGTCTATTTCAATAAAATCTGAGTTCTATATATAATGTCATTCAACATAAATATTTAAATATTGAGGAACAATAATTTCAAGTGTCTAAATAATAAAAACCATAATCATTAATTTAGGTCATATAATAACCAGTTAGCATCCTAGTGCAGTTTTGTAATGGCATCATTATCATTGTATGGCTATGCAACTAAAACTCCTGCAGAAAAAAAGAAAATTACATGAAATAGTAAATGTCTAAAAAAAAATATTTTTGAGACCAAATTTAAATGAACTATAGTTGAGTATAGATTTCCGATATTTTTCCTATTTTAAAGAAGGCTTCATTTAATTATTTAATTATTCTGTTTCACAGTTCAAGACTATGACAAGCTGAATGTATTTGTCATACTTATACTTATAGAAGCTGGCCGACAATATAGGATTAAACCAGGGGAAGTTTTTGTCATACGTAACAAACTATAGAAACTGGCCAACAATATAGGATCCAACCAAGAGAGTTTTGAACAGGGCATCGTTTATGTTACGTCACATTTTATTCCTAGCCTCATCCGACTTAAACCTTAGTTGAACTGTGCGTCGGTGATCTAACAACGAAAGTGAACGATGACATCAGTAATGACCAAGGTAACTCACAGTACCTTGCCCTTCCCCTTTACGAGCATACCGGTGATCCTATAAGTAAATGATGTAATAGGGCCATGGCACCAGTGAAGCTTCGAACAGGGAGAGGTGATTGCATCACACCTAGTTCTGATTGACGACTACCATCGTGTCGGCGCATGTTGAAAGGTACGGAAGAAAAAAGGGAGAAAATAGCAACCAGTACGATACGGTAGGAGAGAAAAACTGCCTTGGGACTCCTTAACAGAATATAATTCTAGAGGATTTATAAAAAGGGAGGCGGTAGGTGGAATCGCGCTACACAACCACACATTGTTAAACAAATTTAGTGGAAAAGAGGAGCAGTTTTTTTTTCTTGATCAAGTTACACTCGACCTATACCCTTCCCACACAGAGAAGTGGGGCCAGAGGCAGTGGTACGATTTATAACCAGGACATTAGTCCTATGTGACCATAAAATGCTCGTCAAACAATCTTGCAGCTGAACCCTCCTTAGTCATAGGCAAACTAGGCAACCGCCTTGGCCTCTAATTGGTGGGGATCTCGCTAAGGACTCAATGAATATTTTTTTTTATTTCCAGAAAATTAGCAAAATATGAATTAAATCTCAAGCCGAACTCTGTGGCTCTATGTCTCTCACCTAGCTCTAATTTTAAGTCTCTACTATGATTCAAGGTTCATTCACAAATATTTAGATCTACTTGTTAGATTACATATGCTAGAAGACCAATGTTTCTTCCTTGAAATGTTATTTTCTAGCCTGCTGATTATGTTTCGTCCATGAAGCACATTAGTGCAATCGGCGCTATGTGAATTTAACTAACTTGTTGATTTTTATAAAGATATAGGTGATACAGGACAGTTTAGAATTCATTGAATATTTTAGGTCTTGATGTTTTGCTTTTCTATTACATTTGAGGCCTCACTATTCACTTCGCATTGGGTCTCCCTTTTTATTTTACCTCCAATTACGTAAGGCAGGCCCTGCCTGTAGACAGTAGACTATACTGAGGACTGCCAGCTAGCGAGAATGGGGATTATGTCATTACTAGATCTGTGTCAGCTTAATAAAATCAATTTTTCTCTTTGTGATTTTATGAAAATGAAGGGCACTTGAAATTCATTTGAAATGTTTAGATCTAACTGTAGTCGTAATCATCAACAGATCAAAATAAAAGTATATAGATGCTGTTACCCTTCTAAATTTTTGTTTCCTAGAGTAATACGAGTCAGTGGCATCGCTAGGGGGGGGGGTGCGGTCTGCACCGGGTGACACCCGTTAGGGGGTGACACCCGAGTGGAATGAATGCACTTTTCAAAATAAATACATAAATACCAACTTAAAAATGTGTCAGAAGCAAGATCCTAAAGCATAGGAATGGTTGAATAAACTTTTTCTTAATGGGTAAAACATCAATAGCAAGATTTTCTTGTTTGGTAAACAGTGGGCATGTCTACAAACAGAAACTCGCGAGAAGAGTGAAGAACATTTATCAGGTTTTCAAATTTGGAACAATTAGGCTACAAAAACATTTGACAGGGAAGTCATTGCTATGATTGACATATAGATGAGAAAACAGAGGAACATCTTGCATATTTATAGATTGCTTACTATCGCATTGTTTCTACCAAAGTAAAAGTTGGTAGGACAATATGGTGGCGAATTGAAGAAGACTTGAAATAAATAATGGATTTTTTTTTTCTTGGGACTATGGAAATGTTATCCAAATATGACTCAGTGCTGAAAAAATAACTTATAAAATTGCAAGGGAGTGATGCAAAAAAAAAGTTACTTTCCAAGCTTGGAACAAAACTAGAGAGTTTATAAATGTTTTAGCAAACCAATTAAAGGAAATACTTTTCTGAGACATAAATGTTGCAAGGCACTCTTGGATCTTGTATTACCATAGATCTCTGAAGTTGTAAGATATATTAACAGTAGCAATGGTCATGTTTAAATGACTGAAATATTGTAGGATATTCCTCTTTAAGTGGACCAAAAGTTGTTGATAGCAGTTCTGGTAATTTAGAACACCTGGAAAGAGATAGGCTTAAAGTGTTGGCATGATGAGCTCAAGGACATGGTAATGCAGCTACAATGTCAAGAATTCACGAAGAAGTGCAGGCAGTATTAATGAAGAACAGAAAAGAAACTTGAATGAATGTGTACACCATTTATTATAGCTATTTGGTCAAAATTCTTAATCAGAAAATGTTTCTAACGTACATTTTTCACGGTTTTCTAGAAAAAGTTTTCTTTCCTTGCCGCTTTTACCATATGAGGGTATATTTTAATGAATGCTAGAGTGTCATAGAAACAACTCTCTAGTGAGCTCATCGTGTTGCTGTTAGACCCATGAAAGAAAGATTGTATGAAAATGTGACGGTGAAAATCTTTGCCATCGCTCTGAAAATACAAACACTAGAGGCGCAGCGCAAAGACAGATGCATGTGAATACATACTTTTCATTGCTGGACTTTCTTGTTGGCAGATGTACTGAGGAAAAAGTCAACACAACACAAGAGTACCTTCAAATTAAAGTGTTAATTGTTGGTAAAGTGGTGGCTAAGCTAGAGCACTATATTTACTCTACGAAATGTTTGACAAGTTAGCTCAAAATGTTATTGCTATAACTTTTGTCAAATCAAACTAGCATGTTATTGCAACAGAAAAATAAGTTTTAACAATATGAAAATATCAGGAAAGTAATCTTAAGATTCCGGATTCACTAATCAAATAGAGAACAAGAGGTTAATGCTGAGTGCATCAATCTCTTTTATACTGAGTCAGACGACAAGATATGAAACTTGTCATAGTGGGATTTCAGCTCGTTGACTTCGGGGTAGACATAAGTTCCTCGAGTTCCCAGGTTCCCCACCTCGACAGTTTAAACCCAAGCAAGACTGGCTAACACTGAATACAGGTTTTCAGTTGAACATTTAGTGAATACAACAATTGTTCAACGTTAACGATCAGTTAACTTGTATTAGTTAACAACAAAATCGTAAGTTTATAAATTTAATAAGCAAATGAAATGTTATGATATAATGATGAACGAATAATAAGATCTAGTAGCATTTACAATGCAAATATAATTTAAACATATTACTCAAGTAACATAGCACACTTTAATTCTCAATGCCGCTATTGATCAGGGCCCGGAGAAGCCCACAACCTAAGGCTAAGCCAGACCATACAATCACTCCAACAGAGTCCCAAGCCTGCGTCCCTAAATAATAAAAAATAAACATTCCTTGAGATCGCCATTCCCAAGATCATAGGACCAACGAATTTCGAGCTACGACATTCAGAAAGCAGTAAAATAAACTAACTTACCCAATAATGGGGAAGAAAACACTAAAGAACGCAACTCAGCAAAGTCAGCACAACCCCAACAAAGGCAAAGACGTAATGACAACAAGGCGCACCCTTAGGAACAGAAACTCACGAAACCTTATGGTGCTCAAAAGAAAATACCAAACAAGACGCGCACGGCAAAACTAACACTATAATGTTCAAAAGTATATGTTAGGAGCTATTTAAAGTTTACTAAGGAAAGCATGTTCAGCTGATGTTATTATTATTATTATTAAATTTGTTTCTAATTTAAAAATCTTAGATGTTAATCTATGTAATAATTAACGATAAAATGTCGGCAACAAAAAAAGAAAAAAAAAAACAACAGAATCGACATTCATTTTAACGCTGTGTAACAGCAATAAACGAACAGTATTATTGCGAAAAAACAAGAAAAAACAGACGATAGTTTTTATTGGGAAGAAAAAGTGGAACGCTGGGGGGGGGGGGGGGGGGGGGGGGGGTAACACCCTGATCTTACTGCACCGGGTGACACCCACCCTAGTGACACCACTGATATGAGTCCTGTACTATGCTGCTGCTCTATATTCTATATAGAATAATATAGATCTCTAACTCTTTGTCATAAAGCATAATTTTGTTCAAAAGAAAAATAATTAAACGTGTAGATTATGAATGCATTTTTTTTTATTTTATCTTATTTCGCTTTGATTGGCAACATAATAGATCATTATAAATCCACTCCTAACTCCTTCCTTGAATTCATCCTTTGACTGTTTGAGACGGTAGAAGACAGACAGACAGACATGTAGGTAGAAGACAGACAGACAGGTAGAAGACACAGACAGACTGGTAGAAGACAGATAGGTAGAAGACACAGACAGACTGGTAGAAGACAGACAGACTGGTAGAAGACAGACAGACAGGTAAAAGACAAACAGACAGACAGGCAGAAGACAGATAGTTGAAGACACAGACAGACAGATAGGTAGAAGACACAGACAGACTGGTAGAAGACAGACAGACTGGTAGAAGACAGACAGACAGGTAAAAGACAAACAGACAGACAGGCAGAAGACAGACAGTAGAAGACACAGACAGACAGGCATTAGAAGACACAGACAGACGGACAGGTAGAAGACAGACAGAAAGAAAGACAGGTAGAAGACAGACAGAAAAACAGATAGAAGACAGACAGACAGGTGGAAAACAGGCAGACAGGTAAAAGAAAGACGGACAGATAGAAAACAGAAAGACCTAACATTAGGCTCATAATCACTAGGTCCCCACTACTGAACAATTCTAGCACGCACTCCAGGACACGAGAATACGGACGTAAGTAGCTTCTCTTTTGAAGGACGTCTGTGATTCATAAGATTTAGAAGACAGAAGACAAATTATTTAATTAAAAAAAGACAAATCTTGATCTAAATCATTTTTTTTTTACTATTATAATTAATGGCAAACTTATGCTTAGTATGAAGTCATTAATGATGGAAATTCTTATAATAATTATAATAATGTATAGGCTTATAGCGCTGTCACATCCGATATTTAATGAAAGGAGATTTATACTTTCAATAATGGGTCATGATATATTCATATACAATTCGCGTTTTTGAGAATGTACTTGCAAGTGCCTCTCTAACCGTTCTGCATTCTCTTCTTTTAATAGAATGGGTTGCCTAAGTCAGCCTGGAAAACCAATGACTTGGCATATTTTAAGTCACAATCAACATGCATGACTAGATTGACACATGAAATGCGTAGGACGTAACTATCTTATTTTTTTGAAGAAACGCCTGTAATCTATAAGTAATACCAAAAATGTTTCAAACTCATTAAGGCTGCTATTGTATTGTTTATAGTTTTCAGACTACATACATATAAAATACATTATTTAATCCTACGCAAGCATATAACCAGTTTTCGTTGCGTTATCAAACTGTATATATTTTGTAGAGAATTAGGCTTACACCTATAATATGACACATGGACGTAGCCGGGAGGAGGGGGGGGGGGATTCAAATCATCACTTGCCTCAGACCTCATAGTCTGAAAAGGAAACTTTACTTAATGCCCCAGTGCAGCCAACTTAAGTAAACTAGTCACAGAATTTCCTACGCGTAGCCAAAAGAGGTTTTGTGGTTATCCCTCTCCCCCTCCAATACAAAATTAACGCAAAACTATAGTTACTATTTTCTACCAGTCGCTGGACTCCATTAATTAAGTGCAGTTAATAGCAGATTTGGTTTATGAATTTTTTGCGGAAGAGTTAATTGCACTGTAGATAGGCTACCTCAGAACATGCATTTTTTTAAAGCTTAAAATAACGGAAATAATGCTTGGATCTGGGGCGAAGCCTCGGATCCAGCTGGTGGAGCTCACAGCGCTCCCCCAGACTCCCAAGCTGTTCTAGGTGGCACTGTCTTTCCACTAATTAAAAGAAGAACCTACTCTAGGCTAAACAAAAACGCCCGAAAGAATGAAAAGTCAGAATGTAATGACGATTAATTACTTACATATACATTCCAGAGGGGGGTAGAAAAAAATCCCCCACAAACGCCCATGATATGACGCCATTTATTTGTGGGCCGGTTTATATGGTAATGCCCGGGCCGATTTTGATACCCAGTCCTCCCCTGTCTCCCATACAGGACACTACTCTGTCCAGCGTAACTGTCAGACTTATAGAATTCCCTCTATGCAAAGGCCGCGGATACACATTTGAGACCAAAAGAACATTTGCTTTCAAGGACAGACGCATTAATCGACCACCGGCGGACAATAGTTATGTTTGTCCTGGATGTGGCAAAATATGTAGGTCACAGCTGGGGCTGCGTATCCACGGGAAATACTGCAATCCTATTAATCTTCGGATTCGAAGACAAGCCTTATTATTATTATTATTTTGCTGGTGAATTATTACCATGTGTTCATGCTTCGGTGTCCACTGTACCGTACCAAAACAAAGGAAATGTTCATAACAGCTTCTCTACGCCTTACTTGCTCACACTGAAGATGATATCTAGCTAGCGGTCAATGAGATTGCGTACGCCGCTGCCTCTTTTGATTTGACTATAAACCTCAGTAAAAAGCTTGTGGTTAGGGCGTAGTGATGAAAGGCCCAGGAGAGTTCTGAATGGAGGGATGTGTAAAAGCAGGCCATATCCCTCCACGGGCTGTACAACCACTGGGATGGATGGATGGCAAAAGCCGGTATGAACTTCTTTTAGTCCGACAGTCAGACTGGGCAGGGCACGTATCCCGTAAGGGGGACGAACATATTGTTCGGCGTAACGGAGGTGCCCCACGGAAACGTTTTTTAGAAAACTAATGCAATGATTTAATTTTATTAAGAAAATAGGCGCCATTTTAATTTGTCACAAAGTGCCTGTTTTACCATAAAACGTAGAGATTTGCGTCACTTGATGTTTCGTACTAAAGCCATAATAAATATACTAATTCCATAATTAAATGTCTGAACGTAACCATCTGAGAAGTTACACTGCAAAGACTTTCTTGACTATAAGACGGACGTCTGCTGTGGTTTGTTTAGACTGTAGGTGGACTTAAGAGACTTTATATTTAATCGCCATGTACAATTACATTTAGAACTAACAGAACACTAAAGCAAGTCTTCAGATTAGTAGTCTTTATCAGATCGTTCATTTTCATAATTTCAAAAATATTCCCAAAATTACTTCGGGCATATAACCTTTCTTAGGAAATTATTTAAGCGAGCGAGGCTCGGCCACCTGATATTAACCACTAACAGCCTAATATCCGACTACTGGAAATTGTTGACAATTATTGCTATGTGAACTCCATCATATCCAACGATGTTCTGCTGAAAAAAGACATCAATAACAGGATAGACAAGGCAATGGGCACCATGTCACGGCTTCAGAAAAGAGTGTGTGGAAATGCCTTGCTGACTAACAATACCAAAGCCTTAGTCTACTGGACCTGTGCAATACGGAAGTGAAACATGGTCAACCTACTTATGACAGAAATAAAAAGCTAAACATCTTCCACCTTCGATGCCTAAAGCGGATCTTTGAAATAAGGTGGAAAGATAAAATAACCGACGAGGGAGTGCTGTGAAGAGCAAGGAGCCAGGACATACGCGCTGTTTTCAGCAGCAGACGCCTTGACTGGCTTGGTCACGTACATAAGATGCCCCATGGTCAATCTCCACAAGACATTCTGTATGGCAATCTAACAGTAGGCAGGAGAGCCGCTGGTCGTCCACTTTTAAGGTATATTATGTATGCAAATGCGACAAGAAGCTCTTCAAAATTGACATTAACAGTTGAGGAAAAGTGGAAGTGGATAGACCCAGATGGAGAGCGAGCATAAAGGAAGGGTCTCGGATCGCAGATGCCTTACACAGCAGCAGTAGAAGAAAGAAGGATGACAGTGCGACAGCCCCTGATAATTACACATGCCCATCCTGTGACCGCAGCTGTGTATCAATGATTTGTCTCTTTAGTCACTCAAGAAGTTTCAAAGGAAAAGTACTATCTCCCGAAACGTTAAAAATGCCACAGTTCTAGACAGCCAGCTATTTTCTAGTTTTTTGTGCGTGTATGTTTTTTTTAAAACACATTTTTTAATTTTCATTAGGTAATACCATGATTGGTACGCCTATACAACGCTTTTCAGCATACGCCTGTTATAGTCGCTGAAGGGCCGACAATAGGCCACTGCAACCTCTGCGACCGCAGTGGGCCCCGCTATAGTTATCCCAATGTTCGCAAACAAAGTTTACAGCCACCTTGCGAAGTTTGAGAGCAACAGTTTCGTCGATGACATTTTTCCAGAAATATGCGACTGATAAAAATAAACAGTTACCTGATGCAGGAATTTCGACTACATTGAAAGACCTGTCGACTCAACGAAATAAATGTAAAGCAGTTGCAATGGTTAGGAAGTAAAAGGCAATACAACGGAGCCAAATAGAAACAAAGCATCAGAAAAAAAAAATCAACTATTTTAGTGACACCAGATATTGACGTGTGTAAAAAAATACAACAGATATTATCATTATTGAAAATCCGAAATCGTCATATTTTAGATTTTTGAAAGTTCTGTTAAATCGGTTATTTTTTTTGTTTGTTTGTTTTCTGAAAGCGAACCGTTAGATTTTTAAAATTAAACACTCAAGCATTTTTTTATAACACTATTTTTACAGCTATTCATTATTGATATTTAAAAATAATAATTAATAATAAAAAATGCAATGCTATAAACATTACCAAGAGGCGTCTCTTGACCCTTTGTTAGGTTTATTTATTTAAATTTAGGTTGGCTAGAAGGGTATTTTCTCACGCACACTTAATATTAATGTGAGCTTGCGCTCCCTGAGCTAGTTTTATAAGTATTTTTGTTGTATAGGTTAGATCTATTTTTATATTTGTATAGGTTAGTGTCAGATTTTATAATTGTACTTCCGCATATTTATATAGAGTAGTGCGGGATAGTATAAAAGTGATGTACTACATGCTGTCTTAAAAACAGTTGAGTGTACATTTGACCAGTGGTCAGTACCATATCTGTCTGTGTGACAGCTGAAGATCTTTGTGGTCTGTCGTCTAATTATTTTATTATTCTGTACCTGGGACGGCCTGCAAGCTATTATTGCTGCTTTTAGCTGCTGCAATTACACTGCTGATTATAACTGCTATTACTCTGCTGTAACTCTTGCTGTAGATCTAGAATCTAGTGTTATTTTGTTTTTGTAGTGTTGCCTTAGTGGCTTAGATTAGTAAACTTAGTTATAAGTTATAGTCTGTTTCTGTTCTTAGGGAATGCTAATAATAGGGTACTAAGGCTAAGGTATTCTTGTTTTAGTTGTAGTTATGGGTTGGTTATAGTATAAGTAGTAGAATATTGTAGATCTAGACTAGCTTATTGTAGTGTGTTTGTGTAGATCTAGGTCTAGTATAGTAGTTGTCTTGAAGTGATTTAGTTCTTTTTAGTTAGATAGTTGTTTTGATCAGTTTGTGTTAGATAGTTGGTTTGCTTAGTTTTTAGTGGCGTAGATTCAGAGGGTTTTAGTTAGTATTAAATGTTTTCATCGTAGTGTATATATTTTATTATTGATTTATATTTTTGTATGTTAATAAAGTTCCGTTTTGTTTATTTATCCTATACTAAAGTTTGTTATCTTGTTTTCATTTAGTTTAGGTTAGTATAGCTAGTATGTCTGGTTATTTAGGCGACTCTAGCCCATTGGTCGTAGACTGAGGTGTCACAGTAGCGCTAACATCTGCCTACTGTTGGAAAATTTTAATGTTGAGCAGCAGAGAATAGGTATCTCCCAGAGCGCCTCCTGACCTGCTCACATTAAGGACAGTTAATTTCCTATTGATCTGCCATGTGTGTGCTTTCAAGCGTGACATTACATACAAACATGTGACAAATATAAACTAATCTTTATTTCTGAAGGAAAGAAGGAATGTGTGAATGAAGCAAGATAAGCGGCACTGTTCTAAGCTGTCTCGGGAGGCTATGGGAATGATGCAAGATAAGCGGCACTGTTGTAAGCTGTCTCGGGAGGCTATGCCAGACGAGTCCAGGATGCCAAAGTGTAAAGATGATTTTTTGTAGTGAGTTAGGTGAGTTATAGTTAGACTATACCACTATGTCAGTCCCTCACTACCTGGGCGTCTGACGCCTAAAGGATATGGGAAGGACCTTTAGATTTAGCTTAAGTGTTAGTAATGAATACCAGATAGATGAGGTGAAGTATTTCAGTGGTTAGGATATTCAATGAATATATAATCAACGGAAACGATTGTAAAAAAGCGACTATAGGACACTTTCATTCTGAACAATGGCAGATGAAGCTCAATAGCTAGGGGTGGTAGCCTAATTCATCTAGGAGAGACTATTCCGAAACTAAAGAACAGCTGCCTTGCAGATGATCCTGGATGATCAACGGCTATTGAAGTACACCCAGGTAGAATAGCAGCATGTAGTCGGGGTCATTAGGCCTCCTGGTAAACAACCTCTTCTATGTCGGAGTTCAATAAAGATTTAATAAATGTGGTGTCCTGCCTGTGGAATCCCGACGCGCACTTAAGGAAGTTGATTTCCAACCCAAAGAAGCCCACACAAACGAGCTGGTGGTTCTATCTCCTGTGGCGTCAGGAGCAGATACCAGAAAGTACAAACTTCTGACCAACACTCAAAATTAAAGGCATACAATTCTCTTATTGGAATTTAAGAGAAAAATAGATGTAGTTTGGGTCCATCTCTGAGATACTAACCTGAATAGTAGGCTAACCTACGTTTTACCATCAAAAGCTGCCATGCGCGACTGCAAAATTTAGCACCGCCTATTGCTTTCGCAATGATTTTTATGCTATTCAATCTACCGCCTTGTAGTTGAAAGCAGTTCGTTAATTCGTTGTGAGCCTTTTTGGGGCGGTACCGCATCTTGTTACCGTTCTAGTGTAAGTTATATATCTGCATTGAGGCTCGAGAAAAACTGGTCGCCCCCACCTTCGTTACGTGGATGTAATAAAACGGGACCTAAAAACAGTAAACATTGATACCGATCATTGGAAAGACATAACCTTAGAACGCACTAGTTGGAGAGAGATGGTGATCATGAAAACTATGGACAGTGAAAAAAAAACATGTTTCTTAGCTCTGGAAGAAAAGCGTGCCAAACGAAAAATGGCCGGATCCTCTACCACCAAATTAAAAGCCATATATATATATATATATGGACGGTAGTATCTCCCCAAATTAAGGTCACATGAAAAAGTGTTCGAGATGAACCACAGTCGTTCTACTGAAGGAGGCCAACTAAAGCTAACTAATATCTGCATATCTCTGTTCAGTAGGGTGAACACAAGGGGATTGGTCTTTTTTTTTTTTTTAGGAAACTAGCCTGTGGCCGACTTTTTGGTGTCAGCTGGGAGCCTGTTGGGCTGTGATAATATCGACCAGTAGGCCCTACTATCCAAGGGATGATGTGCTTAGTGGTTAAAGAGTATGTTTAAGAGATCAATAGCCTCCCGTAATGCTTTAGCCGTCTTGTAGCAGCACCCGAGTTTCCTCATCGCGGCGCACTCCTGGGCCTTAAAGAGATCATTGGTAACCAACTCGTCAAGGTCCATCTATCAAAACCTTGCTTTCACAACCTCTTAGACAGCCAGTCAAGTGTTTTTATACATTCTGAGCATCCGAAATGTCTTCATATAACGTTTCTTCCTCAGCAAGAAGTGTTCAATTGTATTGTGTCTGGTAAGGCCAGGATTGATTAAATAAAAATCTGCATTTATAACCAAATGCAAACAAACGGAAAAGACGGCCTTTGCGACTCATACCCCGGGCATACGTACCGGTATCTCCCACAGTTTGAGGATAAAATTGTTTTGAAGGTATGGAAAGTTTAGAAACCTATTTCAATATAACTATTTGGCGTCATATTTGTCTCTAGCTTATCATAAGGATTTTACAAAGGCAAAGACAAAAATCATAGATATCACATGAATTGAACTTGATTAAAAATGCATGTCCACTCTTGGCCATCCTGAATATGACTCTGCCATGATGTCTATTGTGGTCTCATATAATAAGGTCATGTGTTAAAAGCCCCTTTTGCAATTGTCATGGTCGATGACTTAGACGGTAAAAAAAATTTTTTTTCGTCAGATGGAGAGGGGTTGGGTTGTTAGGATACATAGTAGCCTCATTCGAGTACTTATCTCGAGAACAAGACGGGAAATACGACTTGTTTAGAGATGCTAGAAGAAGACACACACACAAACACAAAAACGCTTACTATGACTCCATAACAATTTCTCGGTCTAAGTCAGCGTCCATTGTTTGTTTTGAAATAACATTAGTACGAAAGAAATTTTGCACACAGTTGATTACAGCGTTATTAACGTCATTTGGAGAGAGATGCCGAGCAGCTTTGCGGACTCGCATATGATTTCTATTTTTTTTTTTTGTTGAAGCATAAAATTGTATACTTAAAAAAACTAGTTTGCAGCAGACCAGGGGTGGGCAACCTTTTTCTTTCGATGGCCGCATTAAAAAAACTTTGGAGAATGTGGGGCGCTTGTACATACAAATTAGAAAAAAATCACTAACTGTGTATGATTTCTTTTAATTACCATTTATACTGTATTATACATATTCATATTTTTTTACAGTGCCAATAGAGGAATTGCAACAAGAGTTAGCGATATTTGAAACTCATTTTGCGAATATTTTTATCTTATTTTTCATTTTTACATCAAACCATTTCACCACAAATCTCCAGTTGGTTGTTGTCAAGAACTTAATATCAGCTCGATAGTTATACGTCTAGGATGATTCTTACTGAAGTAATTTAACTAATAAAGCACACATCAAAGATGACGATGAATTAAAACCCACAATATTCAATAATGATGTGAGCTGGCGCTCCTAGATCTAATTTTTGACCTAATTTTATTTAATTTATATTATTTACATAGGCCAGGGCTATGATGTTTGTAATTTAGTGTCCTTTTTTAATTTTTATAGTTCAGTGCTGAGTATTTTGTAGTTTCCGCTATTTATAACTTTCTGCTAGTTTTAGTCTTTTTCTGTTATTTGTGTTTTACTCGTAGAGGAAAAGTAGTTTTTAAAATAGTTAATTAGCCTTAGAGCTGTGGATGTTATTTTCTATTTTTTGTCCCTGGTTAGTTCTGCT
This sequence comes from Biomphalaria pfeifferi, assembly GCA_030265305.1. Classification (NCBI taxonomy): domain Eukaryota; kingdom Metazoa; phylum Mollusca; class Gastropoda; family Planorbidae; genus Biomphalaria; species Biomphalaria pfeifferi. The sequence continues at coordinate 4,640,306 of JASAOG010000013.1, forward strand.
TATTTTTGTATTTGGCATTAGCGTTGCATTGGTTGTTATTTTTTTTATATCAGTTTATGTGCAGGTCTGTAAACGGTATAAAGCCCCCATATGAGTTTAGAATAGAAATAACTTTTTATCTTCCTTTTTGTATTTTTGTAGGATTTAAATTTTAAGATTCTCTTTTTAATGCTGTTTAATTTGGTATATAATGTTGTGTAGTCCGTGTCTTTAGTAATTTGCTAGATTTTATTGTTGTGTACGGCTAGATACAAATTAGGGAAATAGGTAGTCCAGTTTAGTTTTAGATAATTAGCGTGACGTCATGCTCTCCGATACGTTCGCGCTGACCAGTTATAGCTAGCTCCGGGACCACGTTGAGCTCTCTTTTGTCTAGACCAGTGGTCAGTGCTTACAGTGGTGCCTGTATAAAGTTGATTTTGTGTAGTGTAATTTCAGCTGGGACCGCCTGTAAGTTGGAAAATGTTTTTATTTTTGCTTTCTTTCGTTTGTATTTGTATTGATTGTTTCTGCATCTATTGCTATAGTCTAGATGCAGATTGATTAGTGTAGTGGCATCTCTGGCTAGTTAATTAGCCATGATTACCTCTGATGGAACCGGAAGTTCTGTAGACTTGGGTAGCGTCACCCCCCTTGCGCCAGCCTTAATGCCTTTTGCTTTTCTATACTATGTCTATGTGTAAATATTTTATTATTTTATGTTTCCTATGTATTTTTATGAATATTTTATCGTTAGGATAACCACTCTATTTAAGTTAGCATTTTGTCCTACTTTTTAATGTAAAAGATGGCTGCGGCCTAAGCATCGCTGTCATGGCGGCTTGTTTAGTCTTATCTACTATTATTTAGATCCAGCTTATGTTTATTGTAGTCTAGCCTGACCTGTGTTGGTTGTGGCTGGGACTTTAATAACTCAGGTATTGCTTTTATTAGCTACATGTAGGTAATTGAAATTACCTCATGCTTGTATGTGTATGTGCTAACTAGGTCTAGACCAGTCCAGTCTAATATATGTGTTATAGTCCATTATTATTTTATTTTTTTTGAATATTGTCTTATGTTTGTTTATTTTGTAATTGCAGGCTAAAATTCCCGCCCTAAGGCCTATCTGCATTACGGCCTACTGCCTTATTTCGGCTGTAGTTCTGCTTTACTGCTGCTAGTAGTTTACTGTTTAGTGTTGGGGTAATTTAGGTTATTTGAGGGTTGATTAATTATTTAGTAGTGCGTATATATAGTATTTGTTTATTTCTAAGTTTATTTTCATTTTCGTATTCACCTATATTTTTATTGCTTTGTAAGTTGGTTGTAAATAAAGTGTATATAAGTTTCTTTTAAAATTTCAGTTTGTTTTTTTATCTTTAGTTAGCTAGTTTAGTTTAGCTTAGTTTAATTGTGCTGTCTGGTTGCTTAGGCGACTCTAGCCCCTTGGTCGCAGACCGAGGTGCACAGATTGAGCCCACCCAGTAGAGCCACCACCTGCCTACTGTTTTAAACGAATGAACAAATGTTGAGCAGCAGCGAGTATCAAAAAGGGCCTCACTTAGTTGCGCCACCCTGACCTGCTCACATATATTTCCTATGTATTTTTATGAATATTTTATCGTTAGGATAACCACTCTATTTAAGTTGGCATTTTGTCCTACTTTTTAATGTAAAAGATGGCTGCTGCCTAAGCATCGCTGTCATGGCGGCTTGTTTAGTCTTATCTACTATTATCTAGATCTAGCTTATGTTTATTGTAGTCTAGCCTGACCTGTGTTGTTTGTGGCTGGGACTTTAATAACTCAGGTATTGCTTTTATTAGCTACATGTAGGTAATTGAAATTACCTCATGCTTGTATTATGTGTATGCACTAACTAGGTCTAGACCAGTCCAGTCTAATATATCTGTTATAGTCCATAATTATTTTATTTTTTGAATATTGTCTTATGTTTGTTTATTTTGTAATTGCAGGCTAAAATTCCTGCCTTACGGCCTAACTGTCTGCCGCAGTTATGCTTTACTGCTGCTAGTAGCTTACTGTTTAGTGTTGGGGTAATTTAGGTTATTTGATGATCGGTTTAGTTAGTAATAGTTGTAGATTTAGCAACATAGATCCAGAGGCGGCAGAGGGTTTTGGTTAGTGGAGTTGTTAAGTTCAGTAGGGTTGATTAATTATTTAGTAGTGCGTATATGTAGTTTTTGTTTATTTCTAAGTTTATTTTCATTTTTGTATTCACCTATATTTTTATTGCTTTGTAAGTTGGTTGTAAATAAAGTGTATATAAGTTTGTTTTATAATTGTAGTTGGTTATTTTATCTTTAGTTAGCTAGTTTAGTTTAGTTTAATTGTGCTGTCTGGTTGCTTAGGCTACTATAGCCCCTTGGTCGCAGACCTAGGTGCCCAGATTGGGCCCACCCAGTAGAGCTACCACCTGCCTACTGTTTTTAAATGAACAAATGTTGAGCAGCAGCAAGTAACAAAAAGGGCCTCACTCAGTAGCGCCACCCTGACCTGCTTACAATGATATAAATAATAATCTCTGGACACAAATTTGCATTCGAAAAATAAATATTTAATTAACAGCTAGAGTTACATATAATAAGACAGTATAATACGTAAAAAAAAAGTTATTATTAAAATACTATTATAAAGTTTAACTCATGTGATTATAGAATTAAAATTTAATAATCACATAGACATAGTTACTTGGCTGTAGGTAACGATGAACTATCTCTCTCTCTTTTGTCTGTCTCTCTCTGTAGTCTCTGCACGAATCCTGGAGCCCAACGTCACAGTGCGCTCAATACTAGAGTGATATTTACTTGCGTAGCAGGCAAGGTCATGCCAAATATAGATCTACCTTCTCTGACCGTCACCTAAATTATAATTAAACATAACACTATTAGCCAAGTATTTAAGCTTCATTAAAACAAATAGATGAATAATAAATCGTTTCGTCTTACCCCGTGCTCTTACAGAATGTGCACCTATAATGTTGTCTCTAATCAGTCACACAACAACTGGCACTTGACTTCATCTAACATCGGTTTGGTCCAACACCAAGCCGTGGTTATGTCGTCTGCCCTTTTGTCACTCTGTTACTGTCTTTATAGACCCTAAACTTATGTCTTATTAATTATCTAATGATCATGTTATCACCCAGACTACTATCACAACATTTTCCCCTAGATCAACGTAAGGCTCTGCTACATGTCCCACCGGTATCCCTGTCCCCAATTGTCTGCTAAATGACAGCTTGATCCTTTAGAGACCGTTGTATCATGCGTACATACATAAAGTAACTATTCTGCCACACACCTGTGACAGTTGTACTGAATGTAAAGTACCGGGTATTTCACTGTTTCTACTCTGCATGTTTCGGAACTGTGGAATTATCTTACTAGTTGTTATCTTTGTGACTGCTGTCAAATTACAGTCAGTCAGCATCGACCTGTTCTTACACGTATTCATGTTTAAACAAACAAAAAAATGCTGATTCACAGATGTATGTGCAATCTAATAATGTGAAAGCTTAGCAGCAAAATTTCTGGCACCCATAAAGCCCCTTAGGAAGAACTGACTGACCCGAACTTCTCTTACAGGTCATAATTTGCTTTGAGGCATGTCTTCTGGAGCTGAATCAACTTCTGCATTAAATGGTGAGCTGATGGTATTGAACAACAGGTCCCTAGCTTTTGACGTCTTCAAATTTGCTTTCACATTCGAAAATCAAGAAACCCAAATTTGTCTTGTACATTTAAGCCAATAAATGACATGTCAGTTAGACTTCGTTCCGTACGAACAAGAATTTTCGTTGTTTGTATCTCCATTCTCATTTGATTCTGAAATTGCTGCTGGTAACGTGCCACTAGATCTGATAGAATAGCAGTCAGATTCTTTGTTGAAATCGAAGTAGATATAGAATTGGCTGCGCCAAAATTTTACAGTTATTTACCCTGAACTTTACATTGAATTGCGGAAATTTGCAGCCAAAATTCTTGCTGCTTGCAAGCACTTATCTCTGTGAGCAGTTCTTTTCCATAATGAAAGCAACAAAAGCACCTCACCGTTCGAGATTATCTCATCAATATTTGTCATCAGTGATGAAAGTGTCAGTGGAAAACAAACTTCAACATGACATTAATAAGCTTGTATCCAATAAAAGATGTCAAGCATCAGAACAAAGAAAATAATGCGTAATCATATTAATTTTTTATTACCAAATATTACTACTAATTTAGCTAACTAAGGGACAGATATGCCATTAATTATTGTATTCTATTGTATTGTTTCTAAGTTACACCAAAATAGGCTGTTTTGCAACTGATTTTTGGCTGCTGCCCCTCAGGTCATATTAAGTTTTTATGCGGCCCAAACACCTCAATGAGTTTGACATGTACTGCATTTCTCATTGATCTTCGGAATTGAAGACATGCCTTATTATTATTAATATTATAGTAAGTATACAATAAAGCAACACAGCACTGATTATAATTGTCAGAAGTTTAATGTTTTCAAATTCAACTCAATAAATAATTAAAAGTAAATGTTACTTGGGTAATGATTGTTAAATTAGAATATTTGAGTTGAAATAAAAATAATTGAAGATACAGATGATTAAAATTCAATCACAATATATATATATATATATATAGACAAAGGATGACTTTAATATATAGATCTATACATTTCAAGTAGATCTACATCTTTATTCTTTCTTATTTAAACGAATGGAAGCGCACTTTCCTCCTTGCCACCGTTTTATAAAGTTAAAGAAAAAAAAAAGAATAATTGAATAATTACTAATTGTCGATGTTTTATACCTACATTATTTTGATCAAAATCTATTAAATACCGTATAAATAACTTTTTTCGAAACAAATAAAAAAAGAAGTCCAAATATTATACATTGTTTGTAAACACAATAGCACAAAATATGTACATATATTTAGGAAATTAGCAATGATTATGAACTTGATTATGAAATTAGAAACTTTTGCTAAACATCGTCTCCATGTGACAACTAATATCACATTTTCTCACTGGGATAGTGAAAATCAATTATCATAAGCGATTGATCCACAAAAGGCACGGGCCACCATATGAATGTATCAGCTAATGTGTTATGCTATTATTGCTAAATCGTGTACATTTCTGTCTGAAAAGTTGGTCTTATCATTGTTTTATTGTTATTTAAAACGTATGTAATTTTTACGACTGTTGTGCCTTTCTATTTGGTAAAAAAGTAAAAGGGTATTGAGAATACTGTTTGTGTCAACAAGCTTTGCAATAAAACTTCACTTATTTAACTTTTTTTTTGTTTAATTTTTTTAGGTTCATTGTGCTACCAAAGAAAGAAGGTGCATTGGGAAAACTGCATCTGTTAGGCCAACAACAAAAAAAAAAAGGCTCTACAACGCAGCACTGAAAATGAAGATAGAAGAGAGCAAAGACTTTGACATAACAGGGAGAGAAATTTCGCTTCAAGACTACAAGAATCAGAAGAATAAAGGTCATCTAGGCTTGAGTTAAGGCACTTTAACAAGCTAGCTGAAACGCCTGAACATCAGCAAATCAGGCTTTCTGGAATTAGAAAATGCTACAAGCGTGTCATGGGCACGTGAACAACTGAGCGATTTAAAAGGACTTGCCTTTAATTACAACCCCCTATACGATTACTCCTAGCATCCCAAAGTACAGTTAGGGAAAATGAATATTCAATGCAGACATTGTCATGCATTAAAATGGAAGGAAGAAACCCCCGGCATGTGCTGTTCCAATGGCAAAGTTAAACTGTCATCTATCCAGTCACCACCAGAGCCTTTAAAATCTCTAATGTCTGAAAAAACACCCAAAACAAGGTACTTTCGTCAACAGATACAAAAAAAAATTCATGGTTTCAAATGACATCATTTGGTGCTTAAAAAAATTCAAGAACCTGGGTTTATGCCAACTTTTAAGGTGCAAGGTCAAGTGTATCATTCTATTGGATCATTGTTGCCATTGCCCAATGAGCGAGCCCAATTCCTACAAATATATTTTATGGGAAACAGCAACGAAGAAGCTTCGCATAGAAACACCCTGATACCTAACACGCAACTAGACATAATAGTTGACCTGCAGCAGCTTCTACACCAACATAACCCTTATGTTCAATTCTTTAAAACAAGTTTAGACAAAATGCCAACTGATGACTATAAGGTAATTATTAGAGCTGATAGAGTACCCAGTACACAACATCCTAGACGCTTTAATGCTCCGATTACTGATGAGGTGGCCATTGTGATGGTAGGAAATGAATTTGAAAAACGAGATATATTACTTGAGAGGAGGAACAACACCTTGCACAGAGTTGCAGAGACTCACATGTCGTACGATGCTTTGCAGTACACAATCATCTTTTGGCAAGGCGAAGATGGATACCACTTTGGAATTCCGCATGTTGATCCATTAACCGGAGTCCCTGTTCCAAAGAAGAAAGTGTCCTTAATGGATCACTATGCATTTAGGATGATGCAGCGGGAAGGCGAAGTCAATCACATCTTAATGTGTCAACATCTTTTCCATCAATACATCGTAGATATGTATGCTAAGATTGAAAGCGAGAGGTTATTCTTCATTCGATTAAACCTAAAGAAACTTCGAACAGACGAATATATTCACTTGAAAGATGACATTGAAAATAATGCCGATCCAAATGAATTAGGTAAAATGGTACTTCTACCTTCTTGTTAATGGTAGTCCCCGACACATGCATGAATACACCCTGGATGCAATGACATTTGTGCGTAACTATGGTCGACCTGATTTGTTCATTACATTTACGTGCAATCCGGCTTGGTCAGAAATAAAGGAGACACTATTAGATGAACAGAAATCAACTGACCGTCATGACACACTGGCACGTATTTTTAAGAGAAAACTGGCAAAAATGATGGACACAATCGCAAATCTTTGGTGAAACTAGATGCTGGATGTACAACATTGAATGGCAAAAGCGGGGCCTTCCACACTCCCACATTCTCATTTTGCTCAAAAAATTAAATAAAACCCACTGACGTCGATAGCATCATCAGTGCTGAGATTCCGAATCCTCAAGAAGATCTATGTTTTTTATATCGTAACAAAGAATATGATCCATTGCTCCTGTGGAGGTTTTTAACAGTATCTCACCCTGCATATAGAAGGAAAATGTTCCAAAAATTTCCAAGAAGCTTAATTCAAGAAACACAGTCAAGTGAAGATGGATATCCATTGTACAGGAGAAGGAAGTCAGGAGATGGAGGATACACCGCGAAAATAAAGAAACTAAATGGAAATATTTGGTGGAAATAACAATTGACATCAGATGGGTTGTTCCTTATAATCCTCTGCTACTTAAAAAATGTTTTGTGCTCACATTAATGTAGAATTTTGTCACTCAGTGAAATCTATCAAATATATTTTTAAGTATGTCAACAAAGGTAGTGACCAAGCAATGTTTGGATTCAACAAAAGTGGACCAAATTTGGATGAAATTGAATCTTTTCAATCTGGGAGGTACATCAGCTCCAATGAAGCTGTTTGGTGGATATTGGGATTCTCAATACACGAACGTCACCTAACTGTGGTGCATCTCAGTGTGCACTTAGAAAATGGTCAAAGAATGTATTTTGATGCAGAAAACTTAAAAGAAAAATTACAGTCGCCACCAAAATCTACCCTTCTTGCATTTTTTGAGCTGTGTTAAGAGTGATCCTTTTGCGCAAAAATTGCTTTACTGTGACGTACCAAAATAGTACACATGGAACACATCCCAATGAAAACTGGTGGGCCTGATGGACTAAAAGGGCGAATCTTAAAAGAATGTGCTGAACAACTAGCTGAACCTTTCCAAGATCTTGTGATTTTGCATCACACAAAAGATACAAGATACCGATAACAAAGACAAACAAACACAAACACTTGTGTTCCCCTGGCAATCAAATCATTAAATAGAAACAATCTGATATAAATTTTGTCACATGTAAATTATGAGTGAGTCTGGTGAGAATGTATATTTTGGTTTCTTATAGTTATGTTTTTTGTTTGGTGTAATGCACAAACTGTAAGACAAATTTCCATAGGGACAATAAAGATTATTATAATTAATGAGGAACGTTTTGCCTGTTCCCCCTGGTGCCTCCAGAAAAACTATTCCTCCTTTTTGATCATTTATTAAATTTAGGATATACATTTATTTGGTGGCCTATGCCCCAGACGGGACCAAGGCAGAAATGAGATGAGACATTCTATTTCTTCACTGAACTCTAGAGAGATGGAGGCTAAAAATGCTTGATATTCTGTAAGGTGTGAACCTGGAACAATAAGATATGTCAGAGCAGGAGCGTACCTATGGTGGGGGGAGAATATGAAAATTTTCCCTGGCCCCCACATGAGAGTTAAATATTAAATATAATGCACCCAAATGGTGGCAAATTTCTAGCTTCGCCCTGTGTAAGAGTCATATTTGTAACATTAAACATCAGTAACTTGACAAGTAAGGTAGATCTTTCTGGAAATGTGGATGTCCAAAACAGGAGTAGAAGTTAAATGGAGTCTTAAGTATGAATATGCTCAGTTCTTTCAATAAACACATTTGGAAAAAAAACAAGGCTACAAAAGACAGTTTGTGTTGAAACACAAACTCAAAATCGGCCCCCGAAGTGGTCCACCCAGGCAGGCTTCAATATTTTCAGAAAGAACACCCGAATGAAATTATATCAAAGACAAATGAGAGATAAGAATGGAGAAAGAAGATTAATAGATCTTGTGTAGTGCCCCAACGGTCCAGCAGATCAAAGTATAGGTGAAAGTGAATGTAAAGTTAGATGTGAACCTGGCCTAACTAGTTCCCCTTTCAGACCTTGTGGTCTATAGAGCAGATAATGTAAAGTTCATCTGTTTTTGTGGCCTACGGTTAACGAGGGTGTCATGTAGCCAGCACAACAACCAACCTCCTTTACTTTTCCCCAAGTAATGTCAGGTACCCATTAGAGCTAAGTGGACTCAGAGGCGCCAAAGATTCCAAAGTTAAAAATCCCAGTCTTCACCAGGATTCAAACCCGGGACCCCCGGTTCGGAAGTCAAGCGCTTTATCGCTCAGCCACCGCGCCTACCCTGACCTAACTGATATCTTATCATTGATTAATTTTTTGAATAGGCTCAATCTCTTATTCCAATCCTCAATAAAAAAATTTAAAAAAAATAATGATTAACTGGCAACAACAATAAAAGTTTAGGAAAATGAAGTTTATAAGATTAACTATTCGTTTTAAATTAGGTCTAACTTATAATGCATACTAATTAGCTTTTTCTCTTTAAAAAAAATACTTGCATAACTGATTTTAAAAATTAGATTTTTTGCTTTCAGATAAAAAAAGTAGCCGTTGCATCAGAACTTAGAATGGTCTAAAATATTGTGATGTCCAATTTTCAATATCTTTTCTAGTTTACGAGATCTAAACGGGAAGGACGGACAGTTGGACAGACATTTCACACAAAACTAATAGCGTCTTTTTCCCTTTCGGGGGCCGCTAAAAATCAGAATTATCAATTAATAACATTGTAGAGTCAGATATTTTATGACATTTTAAGCTTACAGTTTTACATAATTATTTTACATCAATTTGGCATTTATAAGTTTTTCCTCTGCATAGAATATCACAAGACATATGAGGTAGTACAATGGAATGGATTCTTTTCATAATCTTTACAATTCAATTGACGTTTCTAAGAATGATGCAAAATAAAATGTCGTTTTAAGCTTGATGACTGTATGTATCCTTTGTAACATATGTGACAACTAAATGGCCTATGGCCAGAATGAGTCATCTCATGGCGCTTTAAGTTTGTGGATTGAATGAATGCCTTTGGACAAGTCTGGCATTTAAATGGTTTTTTGCCAGAATGTGTCATCTCATGGCGTTTAAATGTTGTCAAATGGATGAATTCTTTTTGACAAATGTGACATTTATATGATCTATAACCAGAATGAATCATCTCTTGGGATTTTAAGGACTGTTTTGATTCTTTTTGACAAAATTTACATATTAAAGTAATTTTATCAGACTGAATCAACTTTTTTAATTCAATCAGAGAAGGAACCCTTGAATACAATTTTAAGTTTGAGGAACTGAAAAATTTTTTTTCACAAATTTGACATTTAAGTTGCTTTTTATTACAATGAATCAATATATGGCGACTAACGTCTGAAAGATGACAAAAGCCTTTTAGACAGAATGGACATTTAAATGGTTTTTCCACAAAATGAATTGATTCATGCCGCCTTAAACTTTTTGGATAGCTAAATTTTTGATGACAAATGCGACATTTGAAAATTTTTATTCCACAATGAACTGCAAGGTGATATCTTAAATTTGCTTTATCATAAAATTGTTTTTGACACATGTCACATTTTAATGCAAGAACACTTAAAGATTTTTTTTCAGCTTCTTTTTTAAAATGAATTAATTCATGCATTCTTCTGTGTGCATTATTGCTAAATGTTTTCTGGCAAACATTACAAGTAAATATTTTATTTATTTTATACCCAGAATGAGCATTCTCATGGCGTTTCAAAGCTGTGGGTGAATTGGATTCAGCCCCACAAAAACTACATTTGAATAATGTTATTCCAATATGAGTTGCGAGGTGACCTCTTAAGAAGACCTCAGACACCATTTGTTTTTGACACAAGTCACACTTAAATCTTTTATTTCCAGTACTTGAAATATGAACTGCAAGATGTTTTTTTAGGGATGACTTTTTTGTTATTGGTTTTTGACACAAGTCACACTTGAATTTTTTTTTACCTGAATGAACTAATTTATTGAATTTTATTCCAATATGAGCTGCAAGGTGAGATCTTAGGGATGCCTTAGACATCAAGTGTTTTTGACATAATTCACACTGAAATCTTTTTTTACCTGAATGAATAGATCCCTTTTTATTAAGGCTTGTAGAATGAGTCATTTCTTTCTGAAGTATTTCATGTTTTAGTGTTCTTCTAGTAGAATAAATAAATTCATGACTCCTTAAGGTTGATGAAGTAGAGACTTTTTCTCTACATATTTCGAATTGGTTAGATTGTTTCTCTGCATCAACCAGTTGGTAGGTTTTATGTTCATAAGAGTGATAGAAGTTTCTGTAATTGCTTGGAGTGTTTCTATCATACATATCTTGATTTGAAGACATTTCTTGAATCAGATTGACCTTTTTTTCCTGCTAAATTAAAACAATTTATAGTTAACTAAAATAAAATGGTACAATAATAAATCAGTCATATAGACTTCATCACTAAAATGTTAGTTCAGTGTGTTGTTTACTCTGACGACATCATAGAGTTCAGGAGGAATGAAAGCAAATTTTTCAGAATAGCTTCAAAATGTCTGTAAGCCCCCCCCCCCCCCCCCCCCCCCCCTCATATTGAGAACTTTTGAAGACCATAAGAGCCAGATGCTTTGTATTGTGCAAGTTTTCTTTATTAGAATTTGAACTTTAGGTTTTGAAAAGCTCCACTTTTACAATTTTTTATAAAATATCTGTCAGGGATTCTACATTTACAGACCTTTGTCACTAAATTCTCTGCCCAGGTATTTTGTATATCCACCTCAATGGTTATAAAATGGACTATTGTTGTGGCTGTGCCACGACTTCATTAAATTTTTGATACATAATGTTTCATACTGTTTAGTAAGAAAGACAAAAGAAAAGAATGCTATGTGAAAAAAAATCAATACGGGACATACTAAGAACAATCCATGTGAATATTATATAGATTCTGATTTCTATTAAAAAAAAGTTTCTTTATGATGAAGGCATGTGAAAAGTTGCTTCTCCCGAGTAGTTCTGGAAAATATGCATTGCATATAATGTGATAGCTTTAATAAATACATTGCAAGTTTTGAAAAGTTTAATTTGACTTTTTTTTTTTTCCCTCCTTTGTAAGGATTCATTCTCTTTTTGTCCTCTGATGTGTGTAATGATATCTGTTAACCTTAAGCGGGTCTCACAGAGTTTTCTCTACCCACAAGATATTTTATGTGACTGTTTCGCACTTTGAAGATAACATATATATAAATATATATTTATATATACAGAATAACCTGTTTGACCAAAGAAAAAATAAACACGCAAAGCAAACATATAACACAAAATACTAAAAAAAACCAAGAAATCCAAACACAAAACAGGCTTACAGTTCTCTCTCCAATGTTGTTGTTGGCTATCTAGAAAGAAATGAGCAAAACTCTGGTGCAAAAAATGCAGGAAAACTGGAAGAGGCTAATGTGTCATCTTGATTTTTTTTAAGCATAATTTTCTTATTTAGATTTAAAAAAAAAAAAAATTAATTAAAACTTTCAAAATAATTTAATTTATTCTGAATCAATGTATAAAAATGTATTACCTCTATTTCTTCTGCTAAAGTTGGTCCAATGCAGATGTTTTCTGGTGTTGTTGAATGAAGAGAACATCCTATTTTCTCAATTTCCATGAGCTTTTTTAGATCATTAGTAAAATCATGTTTCATGTCATCCTCCATGACTGATATTGATTGAACTATTTCTTCAATGTCTATTTCAACACAATTTGAGCTCTATATTGTGGAACAATAATTTCAAGTGTCTAAATAATAAAAACTGAAATCATTAATTCAGGTCATATAATTAGTTATAACTAGTTAGCAGTCTTGTTATATGGCATAATTACCATTGCAAAAAAAGAAAAATTACATGAAATAGTAAATGTCTAAAAAATATATTTTTAGACCAAATTTAAATGCACTATTGTTGAATATAGACTTTAGATATTTTTCTTATTTTTAAGTAGCCTTCATTAAAGCTAAATTATTCTGTTGCACAGTTCAACACTATGACAAGCTGAGTGTATTTGTCATACATAACTACTTATAGAAGCTGAACGACAATATAGGATCCAACCTTGGGGAGTTTTTGTCATACGTAACTATCTATAGAAGCTAACTAACAATATATGATATAACCAAGAGAGTTTTGATAAGGGCATTGTTTATGTTATGTCACATTTTAGTCCTTTTCTCATCCGACTTAAACCATAGTTGAACTGTATGTCGGTAATCTAAAAAAGAAAGTGAGCGATGAGATCAATATTAAACAAGGTAATTCACCATACCTTGCACTTCCCCTTTACGAGCATACCTGTGATCCTATAAGTAAATGATGCAATAGGGCCATGGCGCCGATGAAGCTTCAAACAGGGAGAGGTGATTGCATCACACCTAGTTCTGCTGTGAAGACTACCATTGTGTGTGTTGGAGCATGTTGAAAGGTACGGAAGAAAAAACAGAGAAAATAGCAACTGGTATTATACGGTAGGAGAGAAAAACTGGCTCGGGACTCCTTAACAGAATATAATACTAGAGGATTTATGATAAGAGAGGGGGAGGCGGTAGGTGAAATCGCTACCCAACCACACATTGTTAAATAAATTTAGTATAAAAGAGGAGCAGTTTTTTTTTTCTTGATCAAGTTACACTTGACCTATACCCCTCCCTCCAGAGAGGCGGGCCAGAGGCAGTGGTATGTTTTATAACCACAGACATTAGTCCTATGTGACCATAAAATACTTGTCAAACAATCTTGTAGCTGAACCGTCCTTAGTCATAGTCATAGGCAACTTAGGCAGCCACCTTGGCCTCTGATTGGTGGGGGTCTCGAAATGGACTCAATGAATTACTTTTTGTTACCAGAAAAAATTGCGAAATATGAATTAAATCTCAAGCAGAACTCTGTGGCTCTATGTCTGTCACCTAGCTGTAATTGTTAAGTCTCTACTATGATTCAAGGTTAGTTCACAGATATTTAGATCTCTTGTTAGATTACATATGTTAGAAGACCATTGTTTCTTCTTTGTGTTGACATGTGGAAATGTTATTTCTAGCCTGCTGATTATGTATCGTCCATGAAGCACATTAGTGCAATTGGCGCTATGTGAATTTAACTAACTTGTTGATTTTATATAGATACAGAACAGTTTATATGTTATTCATTGCATACTTTAGGTCTTAATTTTTTGCTTTTCTATTACATTTGAGGCCTCACTATTCACTTCGCATTGGGCCTCCCTATTTGTTTTACCTCCAATTACGTAAGGCAGGCCCTGCTTGTAGTCAGTACACTATACTGAGGACAGCCAGCTAGCGAGAAAGGGGATTATGTCATCACTAGATCTGTGTCAGCTTAATAAAATCAATTTTTCTCTTTGTGATTTTATGACAATGAAGGGCACTTAAAATTCATTACAAATATATAGATCTAACTGTAGTCGTAATCATCAACAGATAAAATTATAATCATGAACGGATAAAAATAAAAGTATTAAGATACTGTTACCCTTCTAAAATATTTTTTTTTAATTTCCTATAGTAATACAAGTCCTGTACTATGCTGTTGCTCTATAATACTCTATATAGAGATCTCTAACTCTTAGTCATAAAGCATAATTTTGTTCAAAAGAAAAATAATTAAACGTGTAGATATATTTGCATACATATTTTATTTTACTTTATCAATATTTCGCTTTGCTTGGTGACATAATAGATCATTATAGATCTAATTGTAAACCAGATATTTTTTGTAAATTAATAATTTAAATAATTTGTTAAGAAGAAGAAAAAAAAAAAGAAGAAATAAGTTCAAATTATTACAACATTTTATGGCATGGAATCTAAAGTATTACCCAAATTATAGTTTGGCTCTAACGAATTTATATAAATTAAAATCACTAAATATTGATTTAAAAGTCTTCAGATTCCAACAATAAAATAACTGAGATGTACTAATTGTAAACACTAGGCCGTCTTGGCAAGCACAAGGCACCATGTATCTCAAAAGAAATTTAAATTATGATTGATTATCGGAACATCATGATCTAGAATCTAGAATAATCTAGATTATAGATGTACTAAATATACTAATTCTTGAAGTTGATAGATTCTAGATCATAGATCTAGTATCATAGAGGTCTACTATCTTATCTAAGTAGACTACACAGTGACACACACTTACACTAAAACAGGCATTACGTCACGAGGTAACTACTAACCAGTGGCAGTACTGTTATACAGTTATAATATATATGGTAGATTCTTATAACTGAACACCGACTTTCGGGAACTAGGTCAATTTTTTATTTTATTTTTTTATTTGGTGAAGGTTTAACTTACAAAAAAACTGAAAGCAGATTCTTATTCTGCAACTAAAGGACTATAAAAATAGATGTGTTCCTTTGTATTACCACCCATAGTCAAGATTTTATTTTAAAATAAATTGGGTCACTTCATGCTCCTATTTTGAGCACAGTTTTTGGGCTTTCTCCTTTAGTTGAACAGTGAGCACCGGTGTTAAACACCAGTATGTAATTGCTAATAAATTATATCTGTGTTACTTAAAAATTATTTAGATTGTAGTAAAAGAAGTAGATTCAATTTTGCAATATGTATTTATAGTCTATTCCCTCATATACTCTCTCTCTCTTTATATATATATCGTATATAGTTTATTTATTTAAATACCTATATAATCTATGTGTAGAAACAGACAGAAATAAATTTATATAGATTATAGAGCTATAAATTAATTATTTTAATTTAATAAACATGATATTTTCTACTAGGCTACTTGTATTTTCTCTCTGTCTTTCTTTTAACTCCCATCCATGGACCCTCTTCTTGTTTTCATAATTTGGATGTCCGTTTTGTGAAACCTTAACATCCCCTCCCTCCCATAGATGCATATAATTCTTTTCATGACTCTCTCCCCCTTCCCTCCACTGCCTGTTGGATAGTTTGTGACACTACACGCTGAGTGTATACCTCTCCTCACCGCCAGCTTATCTTGCGTGATCACATGCAGTGGGCATGGTCTCTGGCTTCAAATTAGCAGCCCACGCTTTTTCTTTCATTCATAAGTTATAGATTCTAGATATCTCGATCTAGGTCATGTTTATTCATTGAAAAATTCATAGATTTTTTAATCCCAATAATATTTCTTAATATGATTTTGCTGTGTTCAAAAAAGAGAATGAGCTGAATTCATTATTATTTGTTTGGACACCCCCTTTTTAAATTTTATTTAACACTAACAGTATAAATGTGATTGGAATGTCTTTCTAAAGATGTTTGGAAGCTAATTTTGATATGCCCATCAGCCTACGATCAAACAGGCTCATAATATAGCCTTCATCCCTTATATGGGTATGAATTGCGGGGGAGGATAAAACAACAGCTTTACAATTACATACATGGTTACCGAGAATCTAAATAACTGCCATCTGCTCTGGAAAAACGGAACAAAATTACCGGAACTTATCTAAAATTGGACATGCGCAGTCTCGAAACGTTTTTAGCTCCAAACATAAAAACAAATGAATTACAAACAAAAAAAGCGACCCTTTCAGAAAGGAGAATTCGATGCCGTGTTCAAAATATAAGAACCTCTACGCCTCTCTCTAGGTCTAGATCTATTTTATTATTTAGAATTAGATCTATATTACACTACACTCTACAGTGCTCTACTTGACTCATTTTTTTAAAAATACCTTTATATATAACACCTAATTCATGACACGGATAATCCGATGGATTATTCTAGATCTATACCTATAAGTTTAAGACTTAAGATAAGTTTCTTCTTTCTAGCCGATCTTCTTAAGCTATGACTTCACTATGTTGACGACAATAATGTTAAAATAAATCAGAGTGGTCTCCCTTTCTTTTAGTCGCATTTTACAGACCTATATATTGTTGGCAAAGGATCCCCAATCTATGACCCGTTGATTCGTGACCTCCGAAGGCGTCGGTCGCGATCCTTTTGACCACAGTAGGCTTACAGTAAATCTGTATCGTTTACAGCTGTAGATCTAAAGTTTTATTCTCTGATTTTCAAAGAGGCCTATTCATCCAATAGTTTTTAAAGTTTTCTATTTTCTAGATAACGGTATAAGAAGAAAGGAGATCGGAGTGACTGCAGGGATTGCTCTCTCCTCAGCACTGTTGGCAAAATATTTGCTAGAGTGGCACTATCTAGGCTGACCCATTTACATCGATTCTGTTTTTGTTGATCTGACTATAGTCTTTCACATGTTCAGCAGATGTGGCCTTTTCAAACTCTTCAGGAAAATAGGATGCCCTCCCAAACCGGGGTGTAGCTAGAGATTTGGGGGCCCGGGGGAGTTGACCTTTTCGGGGGCCCCTTGCATTTTGACATTCAACATATGTCATGAGATATATAAAAAATATATAAGCCCTAAATCATATTGGTTCAGTAGGCCTATATCAGAAAACTTAACAAAAAATAATCATTGACTCTTTTAATGAATAATACCGTTGTTTATTAGCTAAATAATGCACAAGTGACAAATCTCAATTCATATCGCTTCACGTCGTGCATTCTGTGCAGCAAAGACATCAATAACATCATCTACATCGATACTTTCTAGTATTTGTGACTTCACTGACATTAAAGCCATGATAAGCCTTTCTTGCGTCATTGTGCTCCTGAGATGTTTATTTGCAAGATCAGGAGGGACCTAGTGTTTATGGACTTAGTCCCTGGGGTGGGTTGGATCCCATTAGTGTCAGTTTGGGTTGTTTGGGTGCCGGAGGCTCCCGTCACTATTTCGCTTCCAGTCATTTTTGCCTGCCATGTATCTGAGTCGGCAGGAGGTTGTGGCAGACTTCCATCAACCTTGTTCGAATCGGACCTCCGAAGGAGGTACGAATGCAGTGTTCGTTGAGAAGAGGGTTTTGGTGGAGGAATTTTAGCTAATTTTTCACGACCTGACAAATTCCCCCTAATCGAGGTCGCGGGGGACTAGTAGTGGACTTTTCGTGCCCAGGCCTGACGCCCACTACCCGGCGCACGGAGCCTGTTCGGGTTTGCTAGTGCCCGCTTTTTTCCGTGTCTGTGTCTATCATTGTTGTATGGTTAAGGCCGTTGGCGGCCTTAGTTACTGCTCTAATGCAGCAGCGTGCATGGCCTATACTTGTGTCGCCCCTAAGGGCAAGGCAGAAACCTGCCCAAGTATTCACCACCACAGTTTGGCATATAAGTTTCCTGCAAGGCAGGAGTGGGGCGGCGCGCGTTTCTCGACATTCCCAGTATCGGAATTACCAGTTGTCGCGGCGAATTCCTCCACTAGCGCTCCAGGGTACGGGCTAGTTAGAGCCTAGCTCGTGGACGCCGACCAGTCCGCCCGACGCAGCCCGCTAAGGCCGCGCCAGTCAGTCCAGTCTTTGCCCAAAGAGAGACCCGCGAATCAGCCGAGTTCCAGGAGAACCCGACCAACCCTCGAGTTGGTGTCCAGCGCTATCCGCTTTTAGGTCTCTTACTCCCCGTTGCCCCGGGGACCCACAGGGGGGGGGGGTGGACATAACCCCTTTGATTGCCCTTTATACTTGCCGGCTGCTCATTCATCAGCAGCAAGCAACCAGTACCCTTGACCACCCCAAGAGAGCGGAGTGTTCACCCGGCGACCACGATGAGGTGGTACTGGAAC
The DNA here is from genome assembly GCA_030265305.1 of Biomphalaria pfeifferi. Lineage (NCBI taxonomy): Eukaryota > Metazoa > Mollusca > Gastropoda > Planorbidae > Biomphalaria > Biomphalaria pfeifferi. Next base: position 4,658,848 of record JASAOG010000013.1, read on the forward strand.
GCCGAATTGTTAAAGTTCCTAGTAGATATAAGTCTTAAGAGCTTTAAAAGGAAGGATGTGATAATATTATATGATATTACGTCATTGTTTGCTGTTTATGTTTTGTGCAAAAGCAAAAGGATTTGACGGAAATAAAAAAGAGAGTCTACTATGTCTACTTTGATAATCACAGTCTCCGTTATAATTATCATTATTATTAATTAATGTCTACAGTATGTTAATGTTAATATCTATCTGTGACAACAGAACAGATTCTGTGCACTGCTTCTAGTGTCCATTCTTTTAGTTGTTGATTTAAAAAGTTCTCCAACAGTTTGATGATTTTGTCGAGGTGCAAGGAAACTGCCGAAGTAGCTTCTTCTCTTGTATTACTCTTTTTTTTAAACTCCCGGCTTCATCTTCTTTCAGTTTGGCCCATCTCTGGGGTGAGTTTGGAAAAAAAAAAGGTGAACAATTCATGTACAGTTCCAAAAAAGGGGACAATTGTTGGATCTATCTTAACAGAATGAAAAGCTACCAGGTTGAGAGAGTTATTATCACAGTTCAGAAATGTTGCTTTTGGATTTATGCCTAACAGACGTATCCACAGGCCAGACAGACGGCCACTCATTGTTGCTGCGTTATCATAGGTTTCAACTTTGCGTCACGCTGTTTTGTAGCCCCACTCTGGTCAACTCGGCATGGGGGAAGTTTCCATAGAAAGAATAACATTTTTTTTATTTCACAAATAAAAGTATGCCATGATTGTGAAAAGACGAAAAGACATACATTTAGGTTTTTTGATTCATTTTCCCACCTTTGCTATTCACTCTTTTATCGCTCTATAAGAGCGGTTTGTTTGTTTGTTTTTTTAATTTAGAAAAGCATGTTTCCATTGGATTGAGGAAAGATGAATATAGGGGTAATAACTCGAGTGTGAAGTTTAATTCTGAAATTATAGAAGCCTAACCCGAATAATGGACAATTCTAGCATTATTAAGAATAACAATTGGATCTGTTATACCCAATTCTGTAAATTTTGCTTCAAGGTTAATTAGAATAGCCGTAAAATACTCGCCATTTAAATCTATTATTAGCAAAGGTAACAAGATACCTGGAATTCGCTGTATATCATACAGTTTTATTCGTGGCAACAAAGAGAGGAATATTCTTAGTTTTTGCTGTTTGATCTCTTTTGAAAGGAAAATAAATCGGTAACAAATCTATTAAAGATTTGCATTTTAAAATGTAAAACTAACTTTTAAAAAAACTTTGATCTCTGTGGGAAAAAATATTTTTAAAATGTCAACAAAGTCAACGTACTGATAGACCTAGATCTAGGTTTAGTCTTTGTGATAAATTTAATCCAGAAATGTTGAAAAAAAAGACACCCGTTGATACTAATTGTCAATTACATATATTAGTTTATTTATTTACAAACAAATTTCGGACACCCATTTGGGGGCCCGGGGGATCTTCAAATTCTCCCCCCATTCCCCCTTAGCTATGCCACTGCTACCAAATTACTGAAATTACTCGGCTTCGAACCCTATTTGAATAACTATCTGCTGCTTGCCAGAAGTTTGGCTTTAATATTAGTCAAAGCAAGACTAAAATATTAGTTCAGAACATAAATATTGCACCTCACATAACCATTAAGAGCCTAATGTCCAATGTATGGAAATTATTGACAATTATTGTTATGTTGGATCCATCATATCCAACGATATTCTGCTGGATAAAGACATCTACAACAGGATAGACAATGCAATGAGCACCATGTTACGGCTTCAGAAAGAGTGTGGGGAAATGTCTTGCTGACTAACAATACCAAAGCCTTGGTCTACCGGATCTGTACAATACGGAAGTGAAACATGGTCAATATCTTCCACCTTCGATGCCTAATGCGGATCTTTGGAATAGGGCAGAAAGATAAAATAACCGACGAGGAAGTGCTGCGAAGAGCAGGGTGCCAGGACATACGCGCTGTTTTCAGCAGCAGACGCCTTGACTGGCTTGGTCACGGTCATAAAATGCCATAAGGTCTTCCACAAGACATTCTGTATGGTAATCTAACAGAAGGCAGGAGAGCCGCTGGTCGTCCACTTTTAAGGTATATTATGTATGCAAACGCGACATCAAGCTCTTTAAAATTGGCATTAACAAGTTGGGAAAAAGTGGCACTGGATAGACCCAGATAGAGAGCGAGCATAATGGAAGGGTCCCGGATTGCAGATGCCTTACACAGCAGCAGTAAAAAGAAGGATGACAGTGCAACAGCCCCTGATAATTACACATGCCCATCCTGTGACCGCAGCTGTGTATCAATGATTTGCCTCTTTAGTCACTCAAGAAGTTGCAAAAGGAAATATATTTTCTCTCGAGACGTGAAAATGCCACAGTTCGGGTTAGGACAGCCAGCTATTTTATATGGGTTTTTTTGTGTGCGTTTTTAAAAAATACATTTTCTAGTCTTCATTGGGTAATACCATGATTGGTACGCCTATAACGCTTTTCAGCATAGGCCTGTTATAGTCGATGACATGGTGAAAGTGGAGATAACGAAATGTTTGCTCGGATTGTAGAAACTTCCATGAAAAGTGGACAAATATATACTTTCTGCAGCATTAAAAATCAAGTCACTATGTTTGATACACTAAGAAATTATGGCTGTTATTAAGGAAAAATACCATTAAATGAGTGTTATTGGCGGACGTTGACTTGTAGCACCAAAACCTGTTAGACAACTGAACCACCGTTGTAGGTATATTATAGCTTGTAAAACTTGAAAAATTCGTCTATGCATTTTATTCATTCTTTACTACGTACAGAATTACTTTACGAGCCTTGCGTGTAGCAAAGTCATACAGTATATCATAATAATTCTGTTTCCTAAATAGATCACGCTCAATAGCAAGAATTACCAAATGTTCAATCTATCTTTGAGAATTTTTGACCTCAAGTAATTCTTCATTAGTTTGAGACGCGAGAAGCTTCTTTCACCAGATTACAAAATTATGACTGATGCATAATGCGCGCGTCAGATTGGCGTTTTCCATATTGAATGACACCCCAAAATGACAATTTTTGTGAATATATTCCCAAATGTTCAATCTATCTTTGAGAATTTTTGACCTCAAGTAATTCTTCATTAGTTTGAGACGCGAGAAGCTTCTTTCACCAGATTACAAAATTATGACTGATGCATAATGCGCGCGTCAGATTGGCGTTTTCCATATTGAATGACACCCCAAAATGACAATTTTTGTGAATATATTCCCGTATATTTTAAGGACTTTTTTGTATATTTTTCGATTTCGGGAGATTTCCAGGAGCTCCTGGTAAATCAACAGTAAGGTGCGGGAAATCTTGTTTTAAGTTATAAAATAGTTTAATTTAATAATTTATACACCTTGAATCAACGCGAGTCCTATGAAAGTGCGGGGCCCACTGCGCCAGCATAGGTTGCAGTGGCCTAAGGCGGCTACCGCTAGTTACTTATAATTTCTCATCACATTCACATGTTTGACTACAGCATTAGATGTCAGCCTTGAGAGTCTTTGGCACATCCAGTCTATGTTAGCTGACCTGATCAATGTATTACAATGGCAAGTTAATGTAAAGGTGAATACTCTTCAAAATGAATCATCTCATACCATTTTAGGCTTCGAGGACTCGAATATATTTTTAAAAAAAATTGACACTTAAATTGCATTTTATAATAATGAATCAATCATTTTTAATGGTTCTTTCATTTATGAACTGATAGAAATCTTTAGACAGTTTGAGCTTTTACATGTTTTTTTTTTCCTAAAAAAATTCATTCATTATCTAATGTAATTTTAAGGAACATAGAAATTGAATTTGACAAATTTTTTCATCAAAAAGGCTTTTTTTTTAAATGGCATTTTAAGTTAAAGTTTTTTTTTAAAATTATTTTTTAAAAAAATTTGACATTTAAAGACTCCCCCCCCCCCCCCCCCCCAGAATGAACTATTTCTTTATACCAGTACATGTATTCTTTTTCAAAACTTGACATTAAAATAGTTATTCTCCAGAATGAGTTAACATGATACCGGTATTTAAATTTTTAGGACTGGGTGTTTTCTTTTTGACAACTGTTACTTTGTAATTTCCTATAATCTGAATGAATCAGCGTATGTCGTTTTAAATGTGAGGACTGATTAAATTGTTTTGGACACATGAGACATTTAAATGGCTTTTCACCAGAATGGATCAACTCATGACGTTTGTAAGTAGTGGCATAACTAAATCCTTTGTGACAAATGTTACATTGAAATAATTTAGTACCAGAATGAGTATTTTGATGGTATTTCAAATTTGACGCATGTGTAAACTCTTTTTGACAGACATTACATTTAAATTGTTTGATAGCAGAATGAAGCATCTTATGCTTCCGAAAGCTTGACGCACAAGAGAGTTCTTTCTGACAAATGTGACATTTAAATGGCTTTTTTCCAGTATGAATTATGTTATGGTCTTTTAAACTTCTGGCATGACTAAATTCTTTCTGACAAATGTGACACAGGAACAGTTTTATTCCGCAATGATTGGCTAGGTGAACTTTTAGGCACCATTTATTAACAAAATGTTTTTGACATAAATCACATTTCATTTTTCCCTGATCTCTATGAGTATTCAAAACGGTTGTGAAGACTGCAGACTGCAGAAATGTTGTAGGATATATGTGACATTTCAATGTCTTTTTAGTAGAATGAATGACCTCATGGGGACCTGAGTGTATGATCTCTTTCTGACAATCTTCACATTTAAAATTAATTTTATTAGTATGAATCATCTCATGGTGTTTCAAGCTTGTGATAGTACTGAATCCTTTCTGACAATGTTGACAATGAAATGGTTTGAAACCAGAATGAATCATCTCATGGCATTTTAAGCTATTGGAATGCCCAAATTCTTTCCGACAAATGTGACATTTGAATTGTTTTATTCCACAATGATTCAGCAGATGAATTTGTAAGCTCCATTTAATCAAAAATTGTTTTTGACACAAGTCACATTTAAATATTTTTGAATTTTGTTTTCTTGAGAATTCATCAAAATGAATCATCTCGTGGCATTTTAAGTTTGAGGATTGACTGAATACTTTATCACAAATTTTACATTGATATGGCTTTTTACCAGAATGAATCATCTCATGGCGTTTCAAATGTGATTGCTGACTGAAGAATTTATTGCAAATTTCACATTTATATGGCTTAACACCAGAATGAGTCATCTTATGGCGTTTCAAAAGTGAGGACTCATTGAATATTTTATCACAAATTTCACATTGATAGGGCTTATCAGAATGAATCATCTGATGTATTTTTAGTTTTGATGATGATATGAATTCCTTCTGGCAGATGTGACATTTAAATAGTTTTATTCCACAGTGACTTGACAGGTGATCTTTTAAGTATGTGATATTAAACATTTGTTTTTGACACAAGTCACACTTCAATTTTTTTCTACCTGAATGTTTTTTCAATTGTGTAGATTGATACAATTCTTTCAGAGGCATTTCACATTTGATTGTTCTAGTAGAATGAATCAATTCATTGGAATGAATCAATTCATGGCTTTTCAAGATGGATGAAGTAGAGAATGTTTCTCTACATATTTGAAATTGTTTTTCTGCATAAACCCTCTGATGGTTTCTATGTTCATTGGAAGGATCTTTCTCTTGATCTATAAAGCCTCCACCATTTACATCTTTGTTTTGAGTGTTTCTGTCACATATATCTTGGTTTAAAGTCATTCCTTGATTCTGACTCACCATTTTTTCCTGCAAAATGAAACAAATATTTCTGCTGAGTTTTACTAGCCTATCAGATAAAACAAAATACTAATAAAATAACACTAACACTTTTGCCTGGAATAACAAGTATTCTTTATCTAAATCAGAGTTTCCTAAACATTTTTTTTTACCCATGGATCTATTTTTAAAGTCAAAACATTTTGTTTAAGAAGTTTTTGTTGAAATTATAACTTTTGTTTAAAATATAAAAAAAAACATTTATGAATGTAGCGAGATTTTATGAGTGTCTGGCTCAAAGTTTGTCAGTAGTAACCTCCAACCCTAGAAGTTTCCTATTTAGCGGCACTTAAAAGAGAAAAGCTGCTATTCATTTAGAGTGGTCTGTGTGTCATATTTATATGGCAAAAACTTGAAAAAAATATTGAATATCTAAAATAATGTAATTTTAGATCCTCCAAAATTCTGGTGCAATGTTTACTTTTTAGTTTTCTGAAAGCGAACCCCTTAATTTTTTAAATTAAATATGCAAGACTTCCGAGGAGGTCATTCTTTACAATAGGCTACTTATCAAAGGGGCTAGAGTTGGAATCCCTAGTTGAGCAGAATTTTTTTTTTCTTTTATAAAGGAAGCACAAAAACGTCACTCCCTCCCCCTCATTAGTTCACAAGAAAAAAAAAGAGATTGGACCAATGCACAATTTGAAAGTTGCACTATACAAAAGCAATTGAAAAAATATCTCCAAACACACAAAATGTATGAAAGCAGTGCACTAAATGAATTATACAAGACTAGATCTAGTAGAAGTGAAGAAGAGTTTCAAATTTATTACACAAGGGTTTGTGTAGTGTTAGTCCCCAAATAGTCTCAATCTTTATTTTTGTGTGTGTTTATTAAGATGAAAAGCCACTATTAGTTTTTTTTCATCTATCTGTCATGTTTATATAGAAAAAGCTAGAAAAGCTATTGAAAAATTGATTTCTCCTTTTGTGCAAAAGTTATCGATAATAGGTTGTTAGTGAAAAACAAACCTAAATAAATGATTCTTTGTACTTTTATTACCTACTTTAGATAATCAAAACAAGTTAATGGTGGGGCCGCCTTTGAGTTTGCATGATAACACAAACTTTCTTTGTAATCTTGTTTTTTTTTTTCATTTTGTGATGAGTTTCATAACAGCACTGAATCCATGTTCTATCAAATAGGAAGATGGAAAAACAGTCAAAATTTCTGTACAGTAATCCATAATAAGATAAGAGATGAGATAATTTTTATTGGTCCAATCAAATGGAAATTCAGTTTGACTTCAATAGACAATCTCAGCGTAACTACTGTACAATAACAATATAGATGCAAATACGAACAACATTCACACAAGAAACACATACACTTTATGAATAAGACTTCTATATACTTCTCGATGATGATAAATGAACTTGTAACACTCTGACCAAAAGTGGGATGAAGAGTTTTTAAATCTTTCAGTTTTAGTCCTAATGGAAAGAGACGACCTCTTTGTTCAGGTCTGATGTAACAGTGGTTTAATGGGTGCATGTTATCTTTAAGAATTGTGAGTGTTTTGGAAAGGCATCTTTCATGAAAAAACTCTTCAAGAGATAGTAGCTGTGTTTGAGTGATATAACCAGAATTTGTGGTACCCTTGTTCATGCATGTTTTAAGTCCCTCATTTGTGGTTATTTCAAGAATCTGCTCCAGAATTAGTATCTATTCATCCATGTTTAGGATCTAAGTTTGACCTTACGCAAAAGGGTTCAAGTGCTGGGCATTGCTTAAGAATCACAATAAGAAAAACCCTAGAGTGTGATGTTTTATACTGAAAACAGGTATGTAGTAAAAATAAAATTGTTCTCAGTGTTATTAAGTGTGTCTGTGTGTTTCTATGGTGACGGTAATTAGTTGAAAGCTATGCAGTTGTCAGTGCACTAGTGATAGGCTTGGTTGTCATTGTACTAATAATATGCTTGGTTGCCAGTGTACTAGTGATAGGCTTGGTTGTCAGTGTACCAATGATAAGTTTGGTTGTCAGTGTACTAGTGATAGACTTGGCTGTCAGTGTACTAGTGATAGGCTTAGTTGTCAGTGTACTAATAATAGGCTTGCTTGTCAGTGTACTACTAATACACTTACTTGTCAGTGTACTACTAATACACTTAGTTGTCAGTGTACTAGTGGTAGACTTAGTTGTCAGTGTACTAATAATAGAATTGGTTGTCAGTGTACTAATGATAGACTTGGTTGTCAGTATATTAGATCAATATGATATAAGGAATAATAGTTGCACTTTTTAATTAGATTGACTTTATTAAAAACTGCTATAGACATTTTGTTTAGCAATCAAAAAGCCCCTTACCACCCCAAAAAGAACAATATTTAATGTTTGTCAATGTTAGCAAAGTAGAGGGAATAATGGCTTCAGCAACAATGGGTCTGGAGTTTGAATCTTCAGGAAGACAGGGATTTTGAATTTTGAGATTTTTAGGCTACCCATCTCTAATGGTTACCTGACATTAGTTGGGGAAAGTAAAGGTGGTTGGTTGTTGTACTGGCCACAGGACACCCTCATCAACTGTCAGCCATGGAAACAGATGACTTTTACGTCAACTGCCCTATAGATCACAAGGTCTGAACTTTACTTTAAAGTTAGAAAAGTACATCAAAGAAAAAGGTCCTTAAAATAGAATGCACATATTTATAAACAAAAGATTAATGCTTGTACTAAAATGGTAACAAGATCTTTGTATCAAACTGGTGAGGAAATTATTACATATAGTACAACTTCATTCATCAACATGTGGGCTATCCAAAAATTGGCAATTACAATAATAATAATTATCATAATTAAGGTACATGATTTTTATAAAAAAAAAATAATAATTCAATATAAATAAATATTACCAATTATAAAACTCTTTATGACATGGTAAATTGTTCTAGATCTGATTCTTCTAATCATCAAAAGAAGTCTCAAAATGTAAAATTATATTAGCTAGTTATTATGTTCAAGCTTTCAAGTAAAAAATATTATGTTTAGATGTAGCTTGTATTTTCTGAGATAGTTTATATTAAAATGAAAAAAAAAATGTCTATTCCAATAAATGTAATTTTCTTAGCACTTTAGTCACAAATGACAATCCCAACTAGAAAAGAAACAGTTCTGAACACAATTATGCTCAATCTCATAAAAACATAAAGTTTTGTTCTCTTCATTCATTTTCAAAGTGTAAACATGGAAAACATGCTTTTTAATAAGTTGATTCTCACGCATTACAATGATAACCCTTTTTATTACCTATTAAAATTACATCATGAAGAAGCTTACTAATACATGATGATATTACCAGTACCAAAACATCATGAAGACACTAATATGAGATGATAATACCGGTATCAAAACATCATAAAGAAGCTTACTAATATAAGATGATAATACTGGTACCAAAACATCATGAAAAAGCTTACTAATACATGATGATATTTTCACAAGCTGAATCTCATCGCATTTTAAACTTGAGGAGAGAATTGTTTCCGACACATTCAAAAGTTTTTGTTTTAATTTGTAGGTCAGAGATAAGTCTGCATATCTACATGAATTATTACTCTTTTCCTTAATCTTGAAGAATGAATCAGTTGGTGACATTCAAATTTAAAAACCTTGTATGTTCTTTTTGACAAATGTAAAATTTCCATAGCTTTTTTTTTTTTTCTTTGGAATATTTTCATGGTGTTTAAATATAAAAACAAGAAAAACAAACAAAAAATAACTTTTGTTAAAAACAGAGCTTATATTAAGTGTAATTGTATCAGTAAGTTTGGATTAGTCATGTAATTAAGTACATACATCTAGACTATCTGTATGATTAGAAATATTTGTACCTATTGTTTTTGTTTAGCGCAATTACATGCTTTTAGCTTTCTCAAAGCGCTATCAACCTATCACTTGTCTGAACTAATTGATAAGGGGATGGGGGAAGAAATACGAGGTATCTGTATAAATGTTACAATGATCACTTTTTTAATACACTAAAAAAAAAGTTATATGATTTATTTCAAACTTAGGGCTAAAGCCTCCTCAAGGGAACTAATTCAACTTAAACCACCACATCTGTCAAGTATTATTTCTTTCCCTTGTTCAAGACCAAACAAAGTCAATATAAGTTAATTAACAAATTAATTAATGTTTTAAATTGATTCTTGTTTTGTCAGGGAAAAAATTTATTTTGCAAAATTTCAACCTGATCCGAGATTGGGTGTGGGAGAAATAACATGACCAAACATTTGACCAGACAGACCGAGTGAGTTGATATAAGTTTTGCAAAAAGAGCAAATTCTTTTAGACAAATGTTACTTTTAATCAGAAAGAGTTATCTTTTGACTTTACAAACTGACTTCTTTTTATTAAGTACAATTAATAAGCTTTGTAAAACACATATATTAAGTAAGAAGACCATGCAGATTCTTCAAGACCAATTTCAGGTTTAAATAGCTTTTCCACGAATGACTTTTTCAAAAATGAGGAATTCATTAAATCTCTCTGAAAATTGCAAATTAAATTTTTTTAAAAAATTTTATGCTGATGTAAATTTTTGAATTCTTTCTAATGAATTTCACATTAAAAGGGTTTATTATCAGAATGAATCATTTCATGGCGTTTTAAGAGTGAAGATCGTCTGAATTCTTTTAGGCAAATGCTACATTTATATTCTTTTATCCCAGAATGAATCATCTCATGGCGTTTTAGGTTTGAAGAACGATTAAATTCTTTTAGGCAAATATTACATTTAAAAGGCTTTTCACCAGAATGAATATATATTTTATGTTCTTTTAAGTATTTAAACTGTTTGAATTCTTTCTGACAAATGTCACAGTTTAAAGTTTCTTTAACAGAATGAAGATTTAATTTATGGTGTTCTAGGCCTGCAGGCTGTTTGAATTCTTTCTGACAAATGTCACATTTAAATGGCTTACTATCAGAATGAATCATCTCGTGGTATTTTAAGGTTGAAGTGCGTTTGAATTCTTTTAGGCATGTGTTACATTTAAATGGCTTTTGACCAGAATGAGTTATTTCATGACTTTTCAAGCATCTGGACTCTTTAAACTGTTTTTGACAAATCCTACATTGAAATGGCATTACTTCAGAATGAATCATCTTATGGCGTTTTAATAATGAGGAATTGATGAATTCTTTTCTACAAACTTCACATTTGAATGGCTTTTTAGCAGAATGAATCATCATTTTATGGTTCTTTAAACTTGAAGAATAATAGTATTCTTTGTGACAAACGCGACATTTCAATAATTTTATTCCACAATGAAAGGCTAGGTGAGTAATTAAGTTTCCTTTACTCGCAATTTTTTTTTGACACAAGTCACACTTGAGTATTGTTAATTTTTTCCTTTTAGAACGCATACATTTGTGGCTCTTAAAGTTTGATAAAGTAGAGAATGATTCTGTACATATTTGAAATTGGTTGGATAGATTCTCTGCATAAACCGTCTGATGTTCATTGAAATTTTGTCCTTGAACTTTAAAGTTTCCAGCATATACCTCTTTGTTAGGTGTGATTCTAGTATACACATCTTGGCTGAAAGTAATTTCTTGATTCAATATTTTTTTCTGTAAGAAGAATAAATATCATTCTAAAACTAGTTTTATAAATAATTTGATACTTAACATAGTAAATTTGATATGAAAAGTTGAATTGTGCAAGTCTACAATTGCACTATTAACATTGTTACTTAAACAACTGGACACAACAATGGAGACAGATGTCAATAAATGTATCTGAGTTGATCATTATTACTACAAAAAATCTGGAATGAAAATAAAAAATTAAATGTGGAAGGCTACATGTGTTTCCAGTTCAAGAGCTCTCAAATTAGCTTAGGAATGTCTAGATTTATTTGACAAAAAAAAGGTGTGTATGAATTTACATTTATTCACATTTGATTAGAGTAATACTTTTAGTAAAATCATTAAATTTAATGCATGGCAAGCATATCAACATTGACCTAGGTCAATAATAGTAATTCTTTTTATAATTAATGTAAAAGATTTATAGCAAAAATTTAAACTGTTTAAAATTAGTAAAGTTAAGTAAAGTTCCTCTTTCAGACTTTGCAATCTATAGGGCAGATGATGTGAAGGTCATCTGTTTCTGTGGCCAATGGTTAACGAGGGTGCCATATGGCCAGCACAATGACTGACCACCTTTACTTTCCCCAACTTAAGTCAGGTACTCATTAGAGTTGGGTCGACTTAAAAATCCCACTCTTCACAGAGATTTGAACCCAGAACCCCAGGTTCAGAAGTTTAGCATATAACCACTGTCTCCAGTTTAAAACTACCTAATTTAATAATAGTAAAATCCTATTCAACATTTAAAATTGTTCCACATATTGTTGTCATGAAATTCAGTTTAACATGTAACATATTAACTAGTTGAACAGTGATAGCTTCATATATTTGAACTAGTTAAATAGTGTTATCTTCAAACAATAGCCAATACAATTTCAGAAATTACAAAAAAACAATGTCTATGTCAGTAAATTAAATTTCACTTAATTGATAAATTACAATCCTAACTAGAATTGAAACAGTTCTTTAAGAAATTATGCACATAAAGAAATTACATTGAAAGTTTTGTCATTTCTTTTTAGTTCACTTTTCAAAGTATAAAAATCTAAAACAAAAAGTAAATTATTACACAGTACTAATGTCCTGCTTTTTTTTTAAACCTGAAACATCATGGAATATCATGTTATATTAAGATTATGGAATACAAACTTCTGTATGTATTTTAAATTAGATAAGATTCTTATGTAACTGTAGCTGTATACCTCTAAAGTTACTAGCATACTTAAGTGTAAAATGTCATTACATGCTAAGAGTCATTATTTATGTGGCATCTTTCAGTCATTTAAGTATTACCCTAAGTGTGTACAGTAGCATAATTCCTTGCCACTGTTGCAGTAGGTAAGGTCACCTTTCTTGGGTAACCCAGCTTCCACTTTGCAGAGACTTGTTCCTGTTCCCCAGTCTTGCAAAGTAGCAGATTAGCATTTAAGCAGATGCCTCTGCCAGTACTCCATCTGGGCCTGCCATCTTAAACCTCAATGCACTTTAGACACCCTTGATAATTTCCACTGCTGAAATTATGTCTGGAATAAATTTTGGAGGTTGTTGGTTTAAAATTTCCTGAAAATATGGAAGTTTTCTTTCTCTCTGTCCAACATCACACTGGTGATGACCTTTCTTTGTCTTACACTGGCTTGTTAGTGTTGGTTTTTCTTCGTCCCTACATTGGCTTTCATTTCATGGAAGACTGTTTGTCCCCTCTTGTATTCCTCTTACTGACTTGTTAGCTAACCACTACTAGCAAATGGGGTGGAATGGATGATATCAGATAATATATGAAACATCTTAAATAAAACCAGGTTTGCCTGTACCACTATTCAACACATCTCATCCTCCAAAGCAGTGTGTTTACAGTATAAGATCTAGATCTTAAATGCAATTGTTAAGTTGGTCATTCTATAGGGTTCCAAGACATGGAGAAATACACAAATAAATATGAAAAAAAATTAACAGACTTTCTACAACAGTAGCCTGTGCTGAATAATGGGAACTAGGTGACCAAAAAGACATCAAATGTGAACTTGTGGAAAAGAACAAAGCAGAACACCATAGCCCAAAACATTAAATATCAATAAATGGAGCTGGATAGAACACATCTTGTGGGAAGCGTGGTCGAGAGGCTAAGTGCGCTTGAACTTGGCTTGTCTTGGCTACATAGAAGGGGGCTCGAGGTTCAACACCCGACTCTGCCAGAGTTGGGTTTACTGAACGCCTAAAGGCAGCACGGAAAACCAACTCCTAGATACCCTCTCCCCCCACCGGTCCACAAATGAGATTGGACCAAAGCGCTCTGAGCATGCTATAAGCATGAAAGTAGCGCTATATAAAAGCTATAATAATATTAAAAAAAACTGAAATTGTTGCAAAGTAAACACCTGTCTAGAATCTGCAGGGAAAAAGGAAAAGGTCAGGCCCCAAAAAACATGGTAGAGGTAATCCATCAGCAAAGGAGAGGATACTGGAATGGCTAGGTAGCAGATGAAGAAAGCTGCTAAGAGTTGAGCTTGGTAAAGACGTGTGGTTGCAGCTGGTTGTATTCAGGATTAAGTAAGTATTATAAACAAATTGCCTTACCTGTGTCTCTCCTGCCAAAAATAATTTTGAACTTTGACTAACAGAGCTGTTTTCAGGTGTCTCTGACTGTATAGGCCAGTCCATCTTCTCAATTTTTAAGTTATTTTTTAGATCACTCATTAAGTCTTGTTTCATGCCATCCATCACTGAGATTGACTGGTCGTGTTCTTCAGTTGTCTTTGTAAATAAAATTTGAGATCTACATTAAAATCTCAAATGTAATTAAACATAGATTTTAATGGACTGAATCTTTAGCTGTCTGACTTTTTAAAACTGGCTCCTTAATCTTAATTTTTATCAGCCATGAATATGAAAAAATATTGTTTTCGCTAGTCTGCTAGTTTGCCACGTTTAGATCTCAAAATACATTATTAAAATGTGATTTAACCATATTTGAAGCATTCTAAATTACTTGATTTTGTAAAAGTGAACCTTTTATTTTTTAAAATTATTTATGTAATAGTAATCATAAAGATGTAATGGAAAAGAAGGGAAATAATAATATCATTTTTGAAATATCATTTATATATAGATAACTCAAAGGTCCCTTTAGTTCTTTGAAATGTCCAGAATCTAATCTTTTTAATAAGTTCTAAGAAAATGCATATGTTTACTACCATTACAAATAATAATAATATATATATAATATATATTAATTTAACAATTCAAATCAACAAGACATGGTTATCTAGTAAATCTAAAAACACTACTAAATACTCTTCATCAGCCACAAGTTCTCAAGTTTTTACCGTAAGATAACCAAACATAACACATTTTTTTTCTATCTAGACAAGTATTGTTAAATTGAAGAATCTAATGAAAGCTTGAAATAACAATTTAGTATTAGCCATTAATAAAAAATGGCCTCACCTGTGTCCCTTCTGCCTTACATAATTCAGAACTTTGACTAACCGAGCTCTCTTCTGATGGCTCTGAATGTATAGACATTGCCATCTCAATTTTTATATTTTTAAGATCATTATTAAAGTCTTGTTTGATGTCATCCATCATGGATGTTGAGTGAATATGTCTTCAAATATCTTAGTCAATAAAACTTGAGTACTATATTTGGTTCTTAAATGTCTTTTACTACGATTTTGAGGGACACTTTTATGCTATCATGATAAAAAGTATATTCTACTTAATATCTTCCATAAATCCAATTGAGGACATTTTTGTTTCCAGGAGACAAAATGGCTTTTATTACTAGTACTTCTGTGCTGTTTAATAATTTAATCATATTGGCCAGCTTAATAAAGAAGTCTTGATAATCATTATAATTCATGTCCTTGCAATCAAAATAATTGCTCCTGTAAAAAAAAAAATGAAAATAGTAAATACCTGGATAAAATGTTAAGAAAAAAGATTTATACAGACATTTCACCTAACACATACACAGAGGTTTTTAGGTTGTATCATACTCTGGAGAAGCAGTGCATTTCTTGTTTGTGTGAGATTTATGAAATGTGTGTTCATCCTTATCTGATCTTTAATATTACAGATGTTACTTCAAAAAAGAAGATAATTACATGCTATGTATTTCATGTTTCAATCTATTTATATGCATGCTAATCAATGACTTAGACTTGTCGTTGGTTTTCCTGTCTGATTAAGGCAACCCATTCTCTAATGGCACTAGGGAACATGGAGCACGAATGTGTTCTATCTTATGGAATAAGAAATATGCCTTTATCTTTGTGTCTTTTTGAGTAATTCATTAGGTTTTGTTTTTCTATTTGTAAATTACAGTTTAATGTTTTATTTATTATAACTAATTACTTTTTATTCTTTTGTCCTGAAGTGTCTCTATTTTAGTGGTTTTACTAATGGTGTTACTGTAATCAAATTTGAATATTCTTTTCTTATAAATCTCACTGCTCTATTTAGTATTTGTTACCATTTCTATATGTTTTCTTGAGTTGAGGAATCCCAAACAGAGGATGCATATTCTAATATTGGCCTAAGTTAAATAACATTAAATTTTATGTTCTAATTTGATATGTACACATTTCTTTTAATAAACCCTAATGTTTAGTTTGATTTTTTCATTTATTATTACAACTCCTATAAATCTGAGTTTTTAATGTGTATGACTGTTTTACCATGAATAAAGTAAGTATATTTTAGTTGTTTAAATAGTTTTTTGTTACTCTCAATAACTGTCATTTTTCATTTGTGTGTTGTTTTTATTGTTCTTAATATTATTTATGCAGTCTTCTGAATATAATCTGACTTAAGTTCCTGAACTAATGCAATTTGGTAGATCATTTATTATGTTAATTAAAAACTGTAGGGAGTAGGATAATACTAATTATACTATAATTTATATTATTATAAGTATAGCTTTTAGGATTCCCTGAGTTTTAGAAATGTTTTGTATTTATTTAAAAGTATTTCTGTTTGTTCATAAATACTAAAATCTTATAGATCTACTACTGATCTAGATATAGACGTTATTTAAAAAAGAAGGTAATTATGTCCTACACATTTCATCTAGATTTGTGGTTCTCAACCTTTTATGCTCGGCGACACCTTTTTACAATCCCCCACACATACAGTTACAGCAAAAGAAGAATAGAGTAATAATAATAATAACAATCCATATTTTCGATGGTCTTAATACTCTTTAGTTATGACTTAGACGACTTAGGTGACCATGGGGTCGCCTGGGCCCTAGCAAATCGTCAATCGACACCCCCAAAGGAGGTAGAGATCCACAGGTTGAGAACCCCTGATCTAGATAGTAGATGGTATATGTATACCGGAATGTAGTGACTAGATCTAGTCTAGATCTTGATTAATCTAGAATCTAGAGATCTTAACCATCACTTGATGAGTAGACTAGATATCTAGATCTATTACTAGACTATAAAATAAGGGAAGAGACTCTCAAGGGATATCACTAAGTCACAGACCTATATAAATTTAAGATCGGACAGAAAACAAAACAATTTCACTGAACCATATAATCGCTGAGCCTAATTCTTCGGTTGAAAGGGTGGTTTAATTTCTATGCAGAAATTATAGTTCGTGAACAAGATTAATCAAATATTTATAGGTCTATTTGTTGACATTTAACTCATTTGCATATTATGTCGCACTCACTTAAATTCAATCATTTCAAAAATATAAAATGAAAGGTTTGTCAGAACCTGGCTGGCTCATGGAAACGGCTCAGACATTTTCTTTTAGTAGGGAAACTACATTGACTCTAATTTGTATTAACAAAAAAAAAATGTCACTAGCCTAGGCAATATATTACCTTCTTATTGTCATGCGCATCTTCTTTTGGTGTTTTCCTTTGTGTACCATGAGAGATTGTGAGTTTTGGTTTCTAGGAACGCACTTTTGTTGATGTCATTTTGCTTACTTGTTTTGCTTCTGTTGTGTGATGAGGCTAGATCTCCTGTGAGTTTCTCTTATGGGTTTTCTTGCCCAGTATTGGGTAAGTTATTTATGTACTGTATTAGTCTTCGTGGTGTAGCTCGAAATTCGTTGTTCCTACGATCCTGTCGACGGCGATCTCAAGGAATATGTATTTTCTGTAATAGGGACGCAGACTTGGGACTCTGTTGGAGTCAAGCGTGATTCACAGTGTTGTTTGATATGGCCGGTTATCTAAGGCCTTGAGTGTAGGATGCGTCTTGAGTGAAGTATGATCTCGAGTGAAGGTGTGATATATTTCGTTGCCTAATATGTATACTTTGTGTTTCCCTTGAACATACTATTGACTTTAATTTATCACTCATGTCATCATATTTCATACATTCATTAAATTAAACTTACAACCTTGTTGTTAATTAATGGCCATTAACTTACGTTGGCATTAATATCATTCACGTTGAACAACTGTTGTATTGACTAAAGGTTCAGTTGAATAATTTTTACTCAATGTGGGTATTTTACATGCTGTTACCTTTATGTTCTTGCGTTACGCTGTTCAGGTTAGGGTACGGGACCCCAATATCATACCCTGGCTAATCTGAAATCCCACCCTGACACTTATATCAAGCCCCTTCCATCGTTATTGTCAAATACATCGTTAATACTAAACTTAAACTGGAGAGAGGATCCATAGCAGATTAATCGTTTATTCTACCGCCACTCCACAAAAAAAAAAGACATTTAAAACAGGATATTCAAATATAATGACTATTTTCCCACAGGTTCTAAAATTTTAATTCTCTGGCATGAATTTGTTACATTTATATGAAGAAGGAATTTGTTTTTTGAAAATTTAGAATTCATAAAAAAGTGGAGGTAGAAGTGGAAGTGAGTTTTGTTTCCCAAATTTTGTTCGCACTGGTCACCTTGA
This sequence comes from Biomphalaria pfeifferi, assembly GCA_030265305.1. NCBI lineage: Eukaryota > Metazoa > Mollusca > Gastropoda > Planorbidae > Biomphalaria > Biomphalaria pfeifferi. The sequence continues at coordinate 4,677,155 of JASAOG010000013.1, forward strand.
ATCCACCCATCTCTGTCAGACAAATAAAAACTAATTTCTATAATAACAAACTGACGCATATGGATGTTTCTATGTAGGTACATAACATAATTTGTTTATTTACTTGAAATAACATATTACAATTATTACTACTATTACAAAACTATAAAGTCTGATTCAATTAAACACAATCTTCAAATAATGCCATCAAACAAAAAGTACACACATGACAATTTCCCCACTACCAGTGAACAGTTACCCAACTGACTTAGAATAGCAACCTCGCCAGGTCCCGTGCCTTAGAGGAGCCCCAAGGTAAAGAATAATATTTCGTCCTTTTGTCAACCTCAGCACATCGTGCACATTTTCTTGACCCTGATTTGACACTTACCCACTGGTAAAGCCGGCCTCTAATACATGGACCACGTAAGAAGCAACTGTTACATGTAAAAAAAAAATAATTAAAAACTAAACCTTTTTTTTTTTCTTGTATGGTTCATTTCAAATTTTGTTTGTGAATGCCTTGAACAAATTGATTACATATAACCTACCAGCTTTCAGAAATAACGTTACGTAAACCAAATCACACATATGCTCAGCTTTCGATGCATTATCTCACTTTACTCTTATAACGGTGTAAATATCGTACCATATGACGCGCTAATATTGGGCCAGCTCGTATGGTAATGTAGAGGCCAATTTTATCCCCAGCTTCTAGTAATAATGAAACATTGCATGAAGTAAATTTAACAGAGTCCATCAGCTTCATAAAGGAGAATTGCTTTTAAAAAATAACTTTTGTATGTTACTTGTTATGTTAATAAAAAAGGATATCTACGGTGTTGAAAGAGTGTAATAGTTCGTATAAATATACCGGTATCAAATATCTCCATTTTGTCAATGTTTGTATCAGGAGATAAATCACAAGACACCGCCGGTCCCACTGCAATTTAATCCAGAGCTTAAACTTCCACGGTGGACAAGTTCAAACCACATCCACCTACTGTACCCAACACAGTGGACACTGGCTCCACTGCTTCCTGGGCACGTAGAGGTTGTGTAGCTAAACTTGATGTCGCCATCTTCTCCCAAGACTATTTTGTCTTTCCAATGACCAACACTGACCTTTTTGGAACGCCCATGAGGATGTGATACTATAATGGTTAACTTATGCATATCTCTAAGTACACTGTATTTGCCCAAGACTTGCTTCCACGAATCTAAATAAGTTTCCCTCATTCCTATTAGTTTATCTCCTACATTAATATCACATGTCACACACTTCAACATACACTTGTCATGCTTAATATTGACATAAACAACACTGATCTTATCAACAATGACCACAGGACTATCATCTCTGTCATAAAACAATCTTAAAAACGTGTGGCTTGCCTCATATTCATCAAAAACCACATGTGTGGCCGTGTACACATTAAACTCCCACCACACATTGCTAGGTGAGTCTGAAGGTTGACATTTTGTACACCAACACTTGGTGGAGTGGCTAGCTCCTAGATATCCATCTTGTATAAGTCCATCTTTATACTTGTTTACAGATCTCACTATTCCACTTCCTGTTCTAAAGTTTGTGGTGCTGCTATTGTAAAATGGATATGGTTTAGTGGTTTCTGGCCAAAATTTTGGTCTGGATGAACTGGTCATTTTGGTGGTCACTCTAACTGTCAGGTCGGCGATACAGTTGATGTAATCGTATAAAATATCGTCATGATATCCTTCAGGTAAATGATTAACCGTGAATGTATCGAGAGTTATAAATTTTGCATGCCCTGAATTCTTCGTACAGTCAGTATATTTTGAATGTAGGCCAGCTTCTCCATATTCTGACACCTCTGTTTCATGATCAACTGTAGATTATTTTTTTTTTAAATCTATAAATAAAATACAAACAAACAAGTAAAACACAAAGATTGTATTGAGTTATGGGAGGGGGGGGGGTACTACAAACCGTTGTTAACAAATTTTTTCACTTTAGAATTTTTAAGGAATTCTGGCAAAAGATGTGTGTAGGCCTAAGTCAATGTATTTTTGTGTGGAAAGGAAATCTAATTGTGAAAATAAAATAATAATTGAGACAATAATAATCAACTTTCACCAATTCTTTGCAATATCTTCCTTGAAAGGATAATGGAAGATGCTCTCGAGGGTTATGAAGGTTCTGTAAGCATTGGAGGAAGAACAATTACTAACTTGCGCTTTGCGGATGACATAGATGGTCTGGCAGGAACAGAAGAGTTAGTTGTCTTGGTGATGCGCATCTATAAGAAGACTTCTGCAGCATGTGGTAGGCTTATGCTAATCTATGCCGAAAAAGCAGATATTATGACCAATGGCCAACAGGGCTTTAAATGGGACATCAGTAATGCAGGCAAAAAAGTGGACAAGTATTAGTAGCTTTAAATACCTCAGAGCAATCGTCTCATATGAGGGAACCAAACATTAACTACTAACCAGAATTGCACAGCCCACATCAGCACTAGCCAAACTGAAAACAATATGGAAAGACAAAGGCACAGATCTCTGCACTAAAATCAGACTGATGCGCTCCTTCGTCACGGCCAAATTCTTATACGCTTGCGAATCTTGGACGTTTACTGCAGATCTAGAGCAATTATTGTGTTTATCAGACGAAGGGACTTCTTTGAACTGTTAACATTCGCACAAAACAACAAAAAAAGTTGGCAACTCCTTGTCCAACTTTTTTTTTCCAATAGTTTTTAGTGGGGAAACAAAACTTTTCATTGGGTAGGCCTAATGTTATTCTATATTCTTTATTTTTTAATCTGGACAGGACGTAAAGTTAATTTAAAAAAACAACAACTGATTGTAAGAATTTAATGTAAACGGAAAGCGCGGTGGCTGAGTGGGAAAGCACTTGGCTTCCGAACCAAGGGGCTAGGGCTCGATCCCTGGTGAAGACTGCGAAGTTCGGAATTTTTTTCGCCACCCGAGACCACACAACTCTAATGGGTACCTGACATTAATTGTGGAAATGTAGATGGCAGTTGGACGTTGTGCTGGCCGCATGGCAATAGAATGCCGAGTTTCGCACCTAGCCGGTATATAGTGGCTTTATATGTGGAGTTCTTCCCCTTAGATAAGCTTTTTAAAATTTTGCTTGTTTTCATTTTCGAAAAGGAACGGCCTGCATTGAACGTCCCTCTTCCAACTCCGGCAGTATTTGAAGTTGTTCTTCATAATAATACACGAATGAAGTTTGTACTAGGCATAGAACTGAGTACAACTGCGAAAAAACCGATTGTGGGAAAATTGTCCCTTAATACTTAACATATATATTATATATCATTCCTTTGAATTGGGCAAGAAAACATATTTTAGGGAGCGTGAGTAGATATTTTATAACTACACCGATAGTATATAATATCTCGTAGATCTAGTAGTTAACAGTTTTGTTAGCCTAAGTGATAAAATAAATTTTAAAAAATAAGCTCTTCTATTAGTTTTGTTAAATAACAAGATTTAGTCAAAATATGAGATGAAAATTTAAAAAAATAAGGTTCACCAAGCATCGGATCTTCATTCATGAGTTTTTGCTCACAACCATCTGTCTGATAAGAATAGAGAATTGAATTGAACATTACTTAGCAGTAGACGCATCTTTATATATTTTATTAAATGATATTAATAGCTATAATAAGAATACCAAACAATAGAAATTATACAAAAAAAAATTAGTTTCACATCACCTGGTGCGGTCATAACCCCCCCCCCCCCCAATCAATTTCTTCAAATGTGTTTCAATAAACAACATTGTTAGTTAGTTCTTGTTGTTAAACCAATACAGTGAGCTGATTACCTACTTTTATTGATTGTTACTAAAATGTAAAATGATTGTCAATTCTATAATAAAATTCCACTAATTAAGACATCTTTTTTCTAATTATATTGCAAATTTTACAATGAAATTTAATTAAAATTAGAAACAGACTTCACATCACCTGAACAGGTTTCCTTTGTTATACTTTAAGACAGAAGTGGTTTAACGTTAGGCTGTGTCATTTACACTTAAATTACCATCTAGACGTCTCAGGGCATATTTGGGCCTATATTTAGAGATTGTATGTCTGCTTTAGCCAATATATCATTTTTTTCCGACTTGGGTGTCACCCCCAAAAGGGTGTCAATCGGTGCGGACCGCACCCCTCGTGACGCCACTGCTTTGTATAACATCTAATTAGGCTAAACATGTATACGGGCCTACATAACCTACGAAATTAATTTATGGTATACACACTTATACAGTTGGGTGTATTTATGATTTACAGGAGAACGAATTTTATTTTTAGCACCTTATGTTTTTTAGTAGGCCTATTTAGTCGAAAATTTTTATTCCTCGATTCAAAATTACAGGCCTAATTAACAGCTTGACCTTGTTTTAATGCGCTGTGGTAATGACAATCCCAAGCATATTCGCAGTTATATCCCTTTGCTATCTTGATGGACCTATAAGCTTAGGGCTTACATACATATAATCAGAGTCAATAGCAAATAGACCATGTTTAACTGCCGTATATCAGTGTTTACAACACGGTGCGATAGACTAAGGCGTAAATATTAATAGTCAGCCCAACACTCTTATCGGCGGTAGAACTTCTTATCAAAGGCCCAAAGTTTTTCAGGGCAATTATTTGGCATGCCTTAGCTATTCTGTTTTGATTAAGTCTAAACTTTATATTTAGCTTTAATATATTTAGCTTTTTATATAATAAATAATTTTCTAACACTATTTTCTGCTGTTTGAAACTATTAAGAATATTCGCATCAAAACATTATTAAAACTCACATTTTTTACTAATTATATTTGTAGGCCTAATATATTTGCGTTCTCTATCCTACCTCTGTATGATCTATCTTTGGTCTATCTGGCATTGAAATTATTAAGCCCATGGTGACAGCTGGACTGCAAAGCAAATTTATTTTGTTAACAAATTGACAACACGCTATATTTACATTTTTAAAAAGTGCTATTCTGAAGAAAAAATAATTGTCATTTAATAAACTTTTTAAAGACGCCAAAATCTGGCATGTTGGGCCGTAGGCATGGGGCGTGTCTCCAATGTCATCATATTTTGTATCTTTTATGAAAGTTTCAGTCACCATAGACAATAGTCTGGCTAAGGCCAAAAGTGGATTATGTTTTTTTGAAGCAGTGGTTCTAACCTCACTTATGTATTAGCTCAGAGACCTGACTGTTCTATATGATGTCTCTAAGCTTCCATCAAAGGTAACCTTTACTCCGAAATGGGCGTACGCTGACAATACTGCCATACAAAGTACCATGTTATGCTGAAGGCCGGCGTAGAGTTGCTCTGAGACCAAAGGCATTTTTTTTTATAGAGAAAAGCAGTTAGCAGCAAATGGATCTGAAAAGAGACATCTGAAAAACTCACAGAAAGGTCGAGAGACACGCATTTGAGACCAAAAGAAAAACTCTTGCAGAAGACAAGTGCAGACGACAAAAATAAAACTTTATACTCCTGGGAAACAACAAATAGAACAGTCGAATAATTTTGAATCATAGACTACATTGGTATAGCTACCTGGTCGTGTCGCATGTGATGCGTACTAGTTGTCTCTATGGTTCCGTGTTCAGGCTATCCTCTGCCGTCCTGCGGGAAGTGTGGGCTAGGAAGTATTAATGGCCTTTATTTTTATAGACATGCCCAAAACTCATAAACAAAACAAAACAAAATATATTCAAATTAAAAACTAAAAATGTAGAACTATATTCATACTATAGACATGCATCATACACTCATATTGAAACGGACGAAGAAAAATAAAAATTAATTGTCAACAGGTGAAATGATTGAACTTACACATGCAACAAAATTTACTGTGGCGTTTTACGTCTCGATAGACGATTGTTTCCCTTAGCGGCTTCTTTTGTGACAAAAGATGTACATCCAAGGTCAGAAGTTAGGTAATAATCCTCTACTCTTCCTTTAAACCGTCGGCCATAGAAACAGATGGCCTTTTCATCCTCTGCCCTATAAATCGCAAGGTCTGAAAGGGCACTTTACTTTCATACCCCTACTCTACTGTATGCTTACTCTCCATGTGGACCTTCCTTACCCCAAAAGCTGGTGACGATCTTTAAGAGCTTCATACCGCGCTTACTAACACGTCATTTTATCTTAGAAGTGGATGACCTGGAGCTCTCCTGCCCTAAATTAGATCACCATAAATATATCTTATGGAAGTCCATCTTGTAGCAGTCCACCTTGTGTCTTTCAGTGTACATCTGCAAGCCAGTCGAGTCGTATATTGCGGACTTTCTAGTTTGGGGATTTTACTTTGTCCCTTTATTTCAAGAATCTTCAGCAAATAAGATGGATGATATTGAGATTCTTTTCACTGCCATGTAGCAGAGTGCTCAGCACGTAGGTCTGATAGACTAAGGCTTTAGTGTTAATAGCAAAGTATTGAACCACACTCTTTTCTGCAGCACTGACGTGGTGACCATTAAATTAGTGATCTTCTTATCTTATCTTATATAATACAGACGTTACTTCAAAAAAGAAGATGATTACGTCCTACGAGTCATGCATATTAACCAATGACTTAAATTCTGCCAAGTCACTGGTTTTTCTGGCTAGCTCAGGCAACCCATTCCATGCTCTAATAGCACTAGGGAAGAAGGAGTATTTGTACAAATTTGTCCTAGCATATGGGACGAGGAATGTGTCTTTATTTTTGTGTCTCTCAGAGTATTTTATTAAATGTTGTCTTTGTATTTGAAGATTATGGTTCAGTGTTTTATGTATAATTGCTACTTTACTTTTGAGTCTTCTGTCCTGAAGGCTTTCTAAATTTAGTGATTTTACTAATGGTGTTACCCTAGTCAAATGTGAATATTCGTTTGTTATGAATCTCACTGCTCTATTTTGTGTTTGTTCCAGTTTCTTTATGTTTTCTTGAGTTGAGGGGTCCCAAACGGTGGATGCATATTCTATTATTGGCCTAACCAAGGTTAAATAACATTTTAGTTTTATGTTCTTATTTGATTTATAGAAATTTCTTTTAATAAACCCTAATGCTTTGTTGGATTTTTTTTATAGTTTCATCAATATGTGGATTCCATGACCGTTTTTCATTTATTATAACACCTAGGTATTTTGCGTTTTTAGTCTGTGTTACTGGTTTGCCATGGATAAGATAAGTGGAATTAATTTGTTTTAGTTTTTTTGTTACTCTTAACAACTGACATTTTTCTGGGTGGAAAGACATGCTCCAATTTGATTCCCATTTCTGTAATTCATCTAATTCTCTTTGTAAAATATCTGTGTCTTGTGTTGTTTTTATTGTTCTATATATTATGCAATCGTCTGCAAATAATCTGACTTTTGTTCCTTAACTAATGCAATTTGGTAAATCCTTTATGTAAATTAAAAATAGTAGTGGACCCAAGACTGTTCCTTGAGGTACACCTGAGTTTACTGTTATTGATGTTGATTTAGAGCCATTCATTATTACAGTTTGTTCTCTCACTATCAGAAAATCTTTAATCCAATGATGCAGTGGACCATTAATGCCGAAATATTTTAATTTTTTAAGCAAACTATGGTGGTGAACTTTGTCAAAAGCCTTGGAAAAATCTAGTAAGATAGCATCTATTTGTTCACTATTATCTAAACCTTTTGAAAAATCATCAATTAGTCCTATTAGTTGTGTTTCACATGATCTATATTTCATAAAGCCATGTTGGTATGGGGTGATAACATTATGTTTGTCTAAGTGGTTTATGATGTTCTAGGATTTTACATGTGATGCTGGTAAGTGATACTGGTCTGTAGTTTCCTGGATCAGATTTTTCTCCTTTTCTAAATAGGGGGGTGACATTAGCTTCTTTCCAGTCCTTTGGTACTCTGCCCTGGTTAAGCGATGCCTGAAAGAGTATTTTGAACACTGGGGCTAGCTCATTGCTTAGTTCTTTGAGTAATCTAGCTGGAATACCATCAGGTCCAGACGCTTTATTTGGTTTGGTGTTGGCTAATAGTTTTTGAATTCCATTTTCTTGTACTACTATATCTTCTATGTTGTCTACTTGGTTCAAATTAAGAAATATGTCTTTGTCTCCTGGGGCTGAGAATGCTGATGCAAAGTATTTGTTTAGGATGTTTGCTTTAGTTTCATTATCATTATGTATTATGTTATGTTCATCTTTTAATGGCGCTATGCCTGTTGTTTCCATTTTCTTAGACTTAATGTATGACCATAGGTTTTTGTTGTTATCTTGTTATCGGTGTAGGCTACTTTTGTATTAGCACATCGTTGAGTTTATGGAGCCAAGATAACAGAAATTAGCATTTAATCATGTGCAAGAAATCAAGCATCAGACTTTTTAGTTTCATACTGAGTCCAACATTAATAAAAGTGTCCCGTCTTAGCCTTCAATCAAATACAAGACAGAAAATAACGAATAATATAAAAAAAAAGATGTGTAAGTAAAACGTCAGGCTTAGAACCACTGAGTTCACATAAGGATCCTTACATTTACAGTATAACGGGCCTGGTCATTTCGTAGCCACCAACAAACCATCCAGAGCAGTGAATAAATATTTCTCGACTACAGGATATGTAAAGAATCAATAAGAGAACAATGTTTCTAAAAAAATAAAAATAAAAACAAGTGACTTAATCATAACATTCAATAAAATGTCTTCTACCTCTCTTGATCAAGAATCAAAAAGGACCAAGATGGTTGTGTGTAGTTGCTGAATGAACTCTCTATGCTGTGTCTGTTTTATTTATGTGAATGTTTCTGTTGTGTTGTTTTAATGTGAGAAAACAGTCCTTGTAATCACAACAAATTTCCATAAGGATCAATAAAGCAGTCTTAAGTGATATAGTGACATCATTAAATGTTCTCTTATATTTTCTGTACTGAACAATTTTATAGATGAATTGTGAAGATTGATTTGATACAGATAGTTAAAAATACGGTGGATATCAAACCGTGAGGTGAGATTTAAAACAAATTAAACTAAATGACTAGTAGAACTTATTCTTCAGTGATAAAATATAATCCTATAACAATGTAGACTCCTATAGATCGTTCCAACCATAGCTAATGCCAAGGTTTTCATCGCATTTCTAAGAGATGAACCAAATTATCTTTGCGACTGAACGCCCTAGATAAAACATTATCTAAAGATATTGGAATAAATAAGAAAATTAGCTTACTTTCTAATTAGGACACTTTTTCATAGATATAGGCTAGAAAAATCAACAGTTATTGAAACTTGATTAAAACTTGCCTGACCAGTAGAAGTAAGCTCCTTGCTTGTTATCTTGTATTTTAAAAATAGTAACAGCTGTTTATTGAACAAGAATCCTGTGAATTAATTGTGCTTCTAACCTTAAGTATGGATCGTTTTCTAAGACCTGAAAGATTGGTGGTGGATCCAAATGGTCCGGACGCTCAAAGGATCTGGAAGCACTGGCTTCACACATTTGAAAAATTCGCATTAAAACTAGCTGTATCAGAAGGTGAGAAGTTCGATCTACTATGTAACTTCATCTCACATTCTGTGTACGAATTGATATCTGACTGTACTGACTTCAAAACAGCTGTAAACACATTAAACGGACTCTATGTCAAACAAACCAATGAGGTTTATGCTCGCTATCTCCTATCCAATTGTAAACAGGAAACAGGACAGAGTGTTGACAGGTATATTCAAAGATTGAGATTGCTGGCTAAAGACTGCCATTTCAGAGCAGTCACGAATTGATATCTGACTGTACTGACTTCAAAACAGCTGTAAACACATTAAACGGACTCTATGTCAAACAAACCAATGAGGTTTATGCTCGCTATCTCCTATCCAATTGTAAACAGGAAACAGGACAGAGTGTTGACAGGTATATTCAAAGATTGAGATTGCTGGCTAAAGACTGCCATTTCAGAGCAGTCACGAATTGATATCTGACTGTACTGACTTCAAAACAGCTGTAAACACATTAAACGGACTCTATGTCAAACAAACCAATGAGGTTTATGCTCGCTATCTCCTATCCAATTGTAAACAGGAAACAGGACAGAGTGTTGACAGGTATATTCAAAGATTGAGATTGCTGGCTAAAGACTGCCATTTCAGAGCAGTCACGAATTGATATCTGACTGTACTGACTTCAAAACAGCTGTAAACACATTAAACGGACTCTATGTCAAACAAACCAATGAGGTTTATGCTCGCTATCTCCTATCCAATTGTAAACAGGAAACAGGACAGAGTGTTGACAGGTATATTCAAAGATTGAGATTGCTGGCTAAAGACTGCCATTTCAGAGCAGTCACGAATTGATATCTGACTGTACTGACTTCAAAACAGCTGTAAACACATTAAACGGACTCTATGTCAAACAAACCAATGAGGTTTATGCTCGCTATCTCCTATCCAATTGTAAACAGGAAACAGGACAGAGTGTTGACAGGTATATTCAAAGATTGAGATTGCTGGCTAAAGACTGCCATTTCAGAGCAGTCACGAATTGATATCTGACTGTACTGACTTCAAAACAGCTGTAAACACATTAAACGGACTCTATGTCAAACAAACCAATGAGGTTTATGCTCGCTATCTCCTATCCAATTGTAAACAGGAAACAGGACAGAGTGTTGACAGGTATATTCAAAGATTGAGATTGCTGGCTAAAGACTGCCATTTCAGAGCAGTCACGAATTGATATCTGACTGTACTGACTTCAAAACAGCTGTAAACACATTAAACGGACTCTATGTCAAACAAACCAATGAGGTTTATGCTCGCTATCTCCTATCCAATTGTAAACAGGAAACAGGACAGAGTGTTGACAGGTATATTCAAAGATTGAGATTGCTGGCTAAAGACTGCCATTTCAGAGCAGTCACGAATTGATATCTGACTGTACTGACTTCAAAACAGCTGTAAACACATTAAACGGACTCTATGTCAAACAAACCAATGAGGTTTATGCTCGCTATCTCCTATCCAATTGTAAACAGGAAACAGGACAGAGTGTTGACAGGTATATTCAAAGATTGAGATTGCTGGCTAAAGACTGCCATTTCAGAGCAGTCACGAATTGATATCTGACTGTACTGACTTCAAAACAGCTGTAAACACATTAAACGGACTCTATGTCAAACAAACCAATGAGGTTTATGCTCGCTATCTCCTATCCAATTGTAAACAGGAAACAGGACAGAGTGTTGACAGGTATATTCAAAGATTGAGATTGCTGGCTAAAGACTGCCATTTCAGAGCAGTCACTGCCCTCGAAAACCAGAACGGGGCCATCAGAGACGCATTCATTAGTGGCATGTAATCACCAGAGATTAGGCAGAGACTTTTATAGTACTCATCTCTGGACCTCGCAAAGTCATTGGAGGTAGCTAGATCTCTTGAGATGGCACAGAAACATTCTGTGACATATAACTCCCAACACGCCACTACTTTTCAAACACCACAAGCACAACAATCCACTGGTAGATGAAGTGGAGCTTATTTGCTTTGCCTTGCATGTCTTCTCATCAGGACAGGCCCTGGAACAGATAGCCAGGTCGGCAGAGAGACACCACAGGCAGACCTTCTTTTATAGGAAAATAGTCATTTAGGGCTAGCTCCCATTCTATTAGATCTCTACTATGCACTGCTACAAACATGACGCCTCACGAAAGACTATTTTCCTATAAAACTTCATCTTCCCGCTGGTAGATGAAGTGGAGCTTATTGAAGCTAATCAGAACTATGCGCACATACGTCTTCCAAATGGACGGGAAGAAACTGTCTCACTACACCATTTGGCTCCGAGAGGCGACTCATCTTCAGAGGCCGTAGTACATGATTTCGCTCCAAGAGACATCTTCTGAAGTCTTTCAACATCAACTGGCTCCTGGTAACACTGAGATTTCTCCGGGTGTCTCCCAACACTCAGTGGCTTCTAGGGGTGACATAGAGACATGTGTAGAGAACATGGTTCCACCTGCTTTAAGAGCAGAAGAAAACATTATTGAAAATGGACAAAATTCACCTGCCAGAGATACGCCCTTACAGCACTCGTATAATCTCAGAAGTAGAGCGAAAAGAAACTAAACGGGGGGTGAATGTTGTGTATTTATGTTTCCTGTTGTGTATTGTGAACTGATCTGTTCTAGTGTGTCAAAATGTCATGGTGTCCAGGTCAGCTTGTGTGTGTGTGTGTACTGTGTTATTGTGAACTGTTTTGTCATTCTTGTTCAATAAAGCCTAGCTTCAAGACATGTCTTCCTGTAGTGTTTTATTAGGTCACTACATGTTATTATTGAGAGGTTGTTCATTGTTCATTACCTTTTTTTTCATTTGATAACAAAACATTTGTATGTGTATAGAATTCGTACTATCAATAAAAACTTGATTACTCCCAAAATAGATTAAATCATAGAAATTCATCTGGTTAAGTAGCATACAAATGAAATGCTATTTCAACTTAGTCTAGTTTAATCATTTGTAATACTAAAGGTGTCAAATTATAAGATGTTGATCTACAATACAGACTACATTATAGATTTCACCAGGAATTATTGTCTTCAAACCTAAAGATGAAATCTTCTGGACAGCTCAATGGTGTATCCAAAAGCATTGGAACTAGATCTTCTGAACAAGTAAAACAAAAACCGGCTCGGTGTCCCATCTAACTCTAAATGATATTTGTATAGTTTGTATTTTATTTCTCATAAAACCTAGGAAGTGAGATTTTAACTGATAACAACTTATGAGATTCTCAACTTAAAAAAAAACTTTGTTATATTATCTTATTAAAATTGATTTTAAAATGTGTTTTAAAAAAATCAAAACAATTAAGAAAATTCAAGTCTTTATTCTCTTTTCATGCTATCAAAATTTACTGATGGAAAATCAGAATATAGTTTTTTACAAAAGTATTGCTTCATTTAGTTAAAATCTTTTATTTTTTTAAATAACATTTCAAAACTTTTAAGTCTTCATAAAAATGACTAATGATTTATAGGAGCTATCTGAAACATGATGACTTTTGAACTATAGAAATAATACACTAAGCATGATAAATATTGGCAACAAATTGTATGAGTCACTTTGTGACAGTAAATTAAAGTTAACAAAAAACATTAACTCAAAATCTCCAATACAACAAAACAAAGTAATAAAGTGTCTAGCAAGAAATAAAAAAGTTTTGACAGAAAATAAAAGGCACAGAACAAAATGATCATATGATGAACTGATTTCTTTTACGAATGTCTCTTTCTATTAAAACATAATTATTAATTAGATTATTATTTAATTTTATATATAGCTAGAAGGTTTAAAACAAAATGGTGCTCAAACTAGACTTCATAATTTTAAGAAGAGAAAACACATGTTCTAGAAGCTAAAAATAGGAACTAGTGAGATCTCATCTATTGAAATATCAGCAGAGAATGCCAAGCATGTCCTTCAAAGCTGCATGCTCTATCAAGAGGACGAAAAAATCACTGGCCCCAAAATTCCCCTATAAAACAAAAATTATAAGGAGAGCTGCCAGATCTAGAAACCCTGTGTAGTTCATCACAGATATAGGACTGCTTGTCTGAACCCTCTGACATATACATGAGAATGAAAAAGAAGTAGATAACTTCAAGAAAAATACTGACTCAAACAACTTAATGTGAAATGAAAAATTTCTTTTTTCTAGATTTATTTTCCACTTTTCTTCAGTTTTAATCTTGGTATTAGCTTATTATTTTAAACTTGTGCATTAAGTTCTGTTTTATTTGTTAAGCTTTTAAAAATGCCTTGAGGTTATAAAAGATTTAGCATGTTGTTTTTTTTTATATGTTCTTTTAAGACTCTACATTTTTAAATTTACAATTTATTTGCTCTAAAAGTAAAACTTTCTAGCCAGATTTTATATTGCACTGATCTCATTCTTAATTTTATCCAACAAGGCAAGTTTCCATAATCTCATAACCCTTCCTCTCTTACAGTCCTAGCTCTAGCTAATACCCAGGACATTATCTTCAATTATGTAAAGGCATTTTAATTAAAAAAAAAATAAATGAAAATATCTTAATTATAAATATACTCTATAACAAAGGGAGCCTAACTGATTGATACAAAATGTCATTAATAATTATTTGAATTTTTTTTTTAGATCATTCTATTTGTTGTCCAAATCTGTAACAAGGAAGATGAATAAACTATAAAAAAAAATCAAATCTAATTTAATTATGAAATGTATCTAGATCTATAAAGAACACATTTGTTTTTACAATTCACAAGTACTAAGGCTAATTCATCATCATATGTTGCTGTTTTATTTTTGCATTTAAGCTTCAGTATTAGCTTTTATTGTAAAACACTAATAAAACATAATGCATAAACATTTGGTTTGAACTGATCTGAAAGAAGGCTCAATGACTATTCATTAAATATGAAAATTAGTATTGAAATTGTATCAAATGATCTGAAAAATATTGCTAGCCAATATGATAGTATACACAAAAAGAAGTTTGTTCAATTCATTTAAAAATGGAACAAAAATTACAAATATTGCTAAATATTTATTATTATGAAAAAATTTTGTATCCAAAAAAAAAAAATATTAAAAATATGAGTTTTTCTTTTCTTTATACAAATGATAGTTAATAATGCCAAATATGATGATTTCTGGTGTTAAAGACTAAAAACTGGTTTCTTTTTACTTTTCATTTACGAAAGTAAAAATATGTTTTTACAAAAAGCAGTAAATGTGTTGTTTAAAAAAAAAGATTTTTTTGTGAATGGAACTGAAACAAAAAAAAAATAAACTGAGAAACTGATCTTTAGATTTCAATAAATGTATAACCTGTGAATATAATTTTTATAAATATTATAGAGTCATACCAAATTTTTCAATATTACATATCGATTCTGAAAAATGTAAAAAAGGTAAACAATTAATTATAAAGATATTAACCAAAATGATCACAACGAAAATATCACATGACTATTTGTCCTCACACATACACCCAAATAGTGCCTCCCAGTACAAATAAATTCACAAAAATGTTAGTTCTTACAAAAAAAAAAGACATATTCTTTTGACATAAAAAGTACACATTTACAAGTCACAATCTACAAACTGCCATTCATTATGTACTCACACAAATATAAATAAAATATTCAATGTCTGTACATTCACTTGTTCCATATTCTTAAATATCACTTTTTATTTAGTGGTATGATACTACTATGTATTGATATAATTTTTTCAATTGATAAAGTTGAATTGTAGATTGGTATCTAGCAACTCATTACTATTATTTTTTTAATACTTAATTGTCCCTAAAATATGATAGTAAGATATTATCAGCAGAGATTCAGCTGTAAATGTGATCATAGCAAAGTTTAGAACAGTAGGATCTATAGACACAATACTGCAAGAATTTCAATAGCTTATTAATTTTATGAAAAAAAAAAAATCTAGTTTCACCATTTTTTTAATTTGAAATTATGGAAGCAATGCCATAGTGTTTAAACAGTTCTGTGAGATGTAAATACAAGGGAAGTAGCTCTGTCATTGTTCCTGACAGTTTAAATTAAAACAAGGAAAAAACAAGATCTTCTAATGAACTAAATTCAAATCAGGGTACAATTATTAGTGGTATATATATCCTGTATACACCGGTATATAATATTTTCTGTTTTTTAAGGATACTATACCTAGGTATTTTAGAATTAGGACTAAGTATGATGCAGGGTATTTTTTCATTTTTTAAACTAATTATTGATTTATCTTGTTTGTTGATCTGTCATCCCAAATGTGAAAACCATTTTTAATTTTTTTGAAGGCAATTTAAAGACAGACATATTCTTGTTCCAAAGTAGTTTCACAAAATTCATAATATAGGTTTAATAAGTAATGACTGGGATTAATTGTAAGATGACATCACCTTAGATAGAGTGCTGTGAGAACCAATGATATCTCAGAATTATTGTGACATTGCTAATATAAATGATTTTTTAAAAAGTAACCAAAATAATACACCAACTATAATGATTTGTTTAACATTCTAACAGTTTCATAATCATAAACATGATCTTAAACTCTCTTAAGCTTTTAACTAACTGCCTAGCTGTTGTATGCACTAACCTATTACCCAAATTTATGAAATATTGTAACTACTTTCAAAAGAGAACAGCAGTTGTTGTTTGTTTGTTTATTCTACTGTGCAATAATATCATAAATTGAATTGGGAAAAAATGTAAAACAATAAATTACTATAATAATCTTAATTTCAAATGTACTTTCTTAGAAATACAGAAATTAATTAATTCAAAAATTTATTCTGAAAATTAAAACTTTCAAATACAAATAACAACATCCTTTTATTTGTACTAAATTACGTCAGAACTAATTAAACTGAAAAATTCAATTATCAAATTTAACAGACATTCAGATTCATGTATCTCCTAAATATGTGGTGCTTGGTTATTTTAAGTTTCTAATTCAAGTTACAAAAATATATATACAATATTTAAGTCACTTATTATGTAGAACGTCTATTTCTGTATTGATGATGTTCTTGAATATTCAAAAGTTTCTTTTAGTGGTACAATCAAACATTATCAAAGTTTCCTTTGTCTATTTTTATAATCAATCTATTCTAGTTTGTAAAACAATTATTAACCATAAAAAAAAATGCTTTGCTTGAAACAGAAAATGTTAATTCTAGTGATAAAAATCCACTTAGTATACATCCATTTATCCATTGCAAGAAATGTCTTCACTTATTCATTGACTCTTAGTGACACACTTTAAAAGTAGGAAACAAGGTGACCTGTATATCTTGGTAGATCTTGGTCTGTTAATCTATGTTTGAAAAAAGAAACAACAACTGAAGAATTCACCTCCATGTCATTTATACCAATTAGAAAGTAGAAAACTTGAAATTATACAAAAATGTTCATTGACAAGTAATTTGAACTGAATGTAATTAATGATTCATTCTGTGTTGAGTGATTCAGCCTCTATTTAGTGAGTCAATTCATTAGTGTAAATGTTCACTACATTGTAGTTTCAGTCACTGAACTATATTCTCAGTAACATTAAAAGTCATCTCCATGAAGTAACAGAAGAAACACATCTTTACAAGTTGAGTTCTAGTCTGCGCTCTAGCCAATGATTAATGCTTGTAGACTTCATCAATAGAAGAAACTTCTGAGCAGTCTGTAGATGTCAGATTTTCTCCACCCTAAACAAAGAAACAAAAAGAGATAAAATTTAATTAGTTTAGAATATACATTATATCATAAGAAGGTGTCAAACAGAATGTAGATTTATCAAATAAAAAAAATGACTATTGAATGTAATATGTCACTTAAAAATAGTGAAGGTTTCAAAGTTAGAAATAGCTTATTATATGAATTAGTGGTGCCATATAAACACTAGTGTCATGTGTGGAACTGTTACATTGAACAGGGAAAAATGTGATGCGGACAGATGAAAGATGTAATAAAAATCAAACTGTTTTGAGTGTGACTAAACAGAACATTTCTGTAAGATCAAAAGTCTCCAAATGGATAAAATTGTAGGATGTGATGATGTCAACTTAGATAACATTGCAGGATGTGAAGTTGTCAACATAGTCAAACTTGTAAGATGTGAAGTTGTCAACTTAGATAACATTGTAGGATGTGAAGTTGTCAACTAAGATAACATTGTAGGATGTGAAGTTGTCAACTAAGATAACATTGTAGGATGTGAAGATGTCAACTTAGATAACATTGTAGGATGTTAAGTTGTCAACTTTGACATTTTAGGATATAAGCTTCTGTAGTACCAAGGGTATTGCATGTGGTGTAAAAAAGAAAAACTCATCATTCCATATTTACTCCTTGCTGTGTATTCCCTAGGGTTAGTTTAGCCTCAAACTAACTTCAGTTATGGCTCTTCGAGAAGCTTAAGGAGACAGTATCCTGATCTAGTTGAGATTAAATGAACTTTTAACTGATAGGGCTTTTCCAAAATAGAAGTTCCAGAAAAACAAATCTCTCAAGCCTGGCCATTGGGAGTTTATTATTTCATTGGTGGGCCAAAATGAACTTTGTTCTGACCCGTTTTAGACACTACAAAGAATGTGAGTAGAAAATAAGTTACACATTGTAGGCTGTACAGCTGTCACTGTGGACAGGAATGTAATACATTTTATATAAAGCTGAACACATATAATTATTTACCTTCTCAATCTTCTCATCCAACATTTTAAAGAACTCTATCTGACTACTTGTTACACTGAAAAAAAAAAAAGAATACATATATGTAACGTATTTAGTCTTTAATTTAACCAGGAGTTTATCATTATGTACCAGTAAAAGAACATCATTTTAATGTTTGTAATAATCACTTTTATCAGCTAGGAATTTTTGTAACATTTTAAAGATTATATAAGATTTTTAAAAAAATGTTTAATCTAAAATCAAATGAAGAGAAATGTTTAGCGAAGGCATTAATACATTTTAGATTGATTATACAATCAATAAAATCAATGCATCAAAAAAATAATATCTGATCTGCTCAATCAGATCACATGAACTGTATATGGGGCTATATGTTATAATTAAAAGTGTAAACTTACTGAATTATTTTAGATGCAGTTAAAGACTTGAAATCTCTCATGGTTCCCTTTGTTGTCGGCTCCTGGAAAATACATACATTTATGTAGACCTTTTCTAAGCTTGCATTCACAAATAATTCAAACTATATAGGTCAAGTTCATAAAACAATATGGGGACAAGACTTGATGCATTTAGTAGGTTAAGAAAAAGGATTTCAAAAGGTATGCAATGACTAGCCAGCTATTTCTGGCACATGACCTTTATGGGATAAATAAGAAAAAGTAGTGATGGCCTCATATGCTCCAGTAAACTATCAGCCATGAGGAGTGAAGGTACCTAATTGTTTATATAGTTATGCTATCTAGAAGGTTTTTAATTGAATTAGTTATAACAGAGCTTGAGCTTTAAGTTGTTGTTTCTATTATTTCCATTATTAATAAATAATATAATTAAAATATTTAATTCTATTAGACACTTTTTTATGAATATGTGTCAAGTTAAAAGAAAATCCTTTTTATAAAAAAAATCTAAGAAAAAAATACCAAATAAAGGAACAATAATTATATGATCTACATTTATTTCCTAATCTATAAAAAAAAGATATTCTTTTTATAATCTATAATTATTTTAGATATAAGAAAACACAAATTTGGAAATCTAAAAAGGAAATTATTTTTACCCTGAAAATGTGAAGAAAAAAAACTTTTAACAACCCAACATTGTATAAGCTGGTTTTTTGTTTTTTTTACTACAATTTTTTTGTTTAATTACCGGTTTAGCCATTTCATTGGGTACTTCCAGTAAGAAGGTTTTGTTTTGTAGCTTTGTAGCACCATTGGTTTTGTCCCCACTTCCAGTAGAGGCAGAGCCTGCAGCAGTTTTTGGTGAAGAACTTAATGGCACACCAATGTCCTCATTTCTTTCTTTCAACTTTGAAGACTTGCCATTATAGATTTTCTTGAAAGAGTTGGATCTCTCTGGGGACAATTGGTTTTTTAAATAAATTCATTATATAAAAGAAAACGTGAATTAATTAGTAATGTAAAACTCATACATATTGAACATAAATGAAAAGCAGCACCAAGTTTTTTCTTTAAATGAGAGAAAGTAGAGAATTAAATGTGATGAAAATAAGGGGCCATGTCGACCATGGCCCGCAGTGTTACTGGTTCAGGCGCCGGTTGGCACCCACCCAATGTTGGATCAAGTTGAAATTTTGCACAATTATTTCTTGTACCTGACCAAAAAAAATCAATAAAAATTAAATAACCAATTAGTTGATTGGTAACTAATTATTATGTTTGGTATCAAACAAGGGAAAAAATAAAACTTCACATGTGGTGTTTAGTCCCTTTGAGGAGGCTTGAGCCCTAGGTGAACAAGTTTTTTTTATGCATTTACAAAGCGATCGCGGTAAAATTCACGCAGATAATACCTTCTTTCCTCCCTAGCCAGCAAAGTGTTCAGTTAAATATTCAGAATGTGTGGCGAAGTGTTCCAATAAGGAAAAAGTTTGGGAAACACGAGGATTCAAACTAATTGATACAATTACACAATAAGCTTTGTTTTGTTTTATTTTGGTATTTTTCGTTTTTCTATTGTTTTTGTTTTTGTTTTTGTTTTAATTAAGAAAGGAAATTTTTGAGCAATCTAATTTTATTAAATCTATATCATCCCCAAAAATACCCAAGTATTATATTAAGTATAGAACATTTTAAGGGCTCTTATAGTTTTAGGGACTTTAATGCACATAAACTAGAACACTAATAAGACACTGATAGTTGTATGGACTGTATTTTTTTGTCAAACCGAAATAGATTTCTGAACATTCCAGTTTTTGATTTGACATTTCAAGTATTATCCAGATTTAGAAGCTAACAGACCAAGAACAAGGCAGATGAAGATTTTGATCTAGAGACTGCTACTTAGAATAGACAACAACCACTTAGATCTGCAGCAACCACTTAGCTTACACTATTCATCGACTGAAGAAGTAAGGAGCTTATCAAAATGTCAGGCCCTACTGTCCAATAGTTGTAGATAGTCTCCCGATTTTCCTCCATTACTTTCAATTCTTAATGTCTACATATGTTAATGTCTGTATATATCAAACGCCACAACAACAAAGTTTGTATGGAAACATTACAAGTTAAAAAAAAGCTTTCGGAATAAAGAATTTTGAATAAATGAACCAATACTTTGTTAAGCATCACGATAAATGTCTATCTTATATGATACAGACGTTACTTCAAAAAAGAAGATGATTACGTCCTACGCGTCATGCATTTAGTCAAGCATATGACTTAAATTCTGCCAAGTCACTGGTTTTCCTGGATAGATCAGGCAACCCATTCCATGCTCTAATAGCACTAGGGAAGAAGGAGTATTTGTACAAATTTTTCCTAGCATATGGCACGAGAAATGTGCCTTTATCTTTGTGTCTTTCTGACTATTTTATTAAATTTTGTTTTTGTATTTGAAGATTATGGTTCAGTGTTTTATGTATAATTGCTACTTTATTTTTGAGTCTTCTGTCCTGAAGGCTTAGTGATTTTACTAAAGGTGTTACTTAAGTCAAATGTGAATATTCGTATGTTATGAATCTCACTGCTCTATTTTGTGTATGTTCCAGTTTCTTAATGTTTTCTTGAGTTGAGGGGTGCCAAACGGAGGATGCATATTCTATTATTGGCCTAACCAAGGTTAAATAACATATACAAAGACTTAGAAGTCTAGTGTCTGCATCACGATAAATATTCAAAGACTTAAGTCTAGTGTCTATGTTGCTATCTCATGTAAAGTATAATCTAGCTGATATCTATCCGAAGTAATGAAGTGTTGAAGAAGTATCTGTTTTCTACGTAATACTTTGAAGTTTGTTAAAAGGTTGGTTTGTTCCATGTTGGTACTGTTCAATAAGTAATGAAGTGTTGAAGAAGTATCTGTTTTCTACGTAATACTTTGAAGTTTGTTAAAAGGTTGGTTTGTTCCATGTTGGTACTGTTCAATAATCGACGACAGACGGAGAAAACACAGACGTATTATAAGGTCAATCTTTGACTAATTGGCCGGCTTAGTCGGACTGACCACGACCTAGTCCCGTCCATCACGCATGCACGAAATTGACTTGGTCCACACACAACCACGCCAACGTGAGATGCCTCCAATTTGAAATTCATCTCACCGACACACACACACACACACACTCACACACTTTATCTTGTACGTATTGATACTGCAGAGTTGCTCTATGCCTTAGACTTTTATTCTCTCTACCGCTCTCTGACTCTGCTTTCTTCCTTCTGACCTTATCTAACTCATGCTTTGAGGGGAGAGGTTGATAAAATACCAGGAATTTTTCTAATATCAGTTGTTGTTGTTTTTTTAATGTCTTCACTTCTTCCAATTCCAATGCTAATAAAACAGAAAGAAAAGATTTTTATTCTTTCTTTTAACGTTTAGCTTCTTTAAAAAAAAAAGTGGATCCAGGAAAGATGCCAGATGATCTAAGTGCCAAGTAATCTTAGAGTGGATGGAAGATAGCAGGTTGAAATCAAAGAGAGAGAGAGAGAGAGGGGGGGGAGGGATAAAGCAGGGAGAAACCTATTATTTTAAGACAAGACGACCCACGACTATATATGTATATTTAAGAGAGAGAGAAGGCCGGTCCTAGCAATTGCGGGGACCTATGCGAAACGGATTACGCGGGGCCTAGTCCTGGTAGGGATAAGAATAAAGTCAACATTAAGATTTTGTATTAGAAAATACATTCGTCTTTACAATAAATTTTTATTAAATGAAAGCTGACAATGCAGTTTTATTTTATCGCGCGTAGGATTGGCACCCCAAAATGACAAGTTTGTCTATTTTTCAAGAGATTTTTATGAGTTTTCAGAAGATTTTTAATTTCAGAAGATTTCCAGAACTTTTTGGTATATTTAGGAATTACAATAGATTTCCACTAGCCCCTGGATAATCAGGAAGCCGCGCAAAACCTGTTATTATATATAAGTTATAATGTTTTAAATGTAATAATTTACCCCTAGAATTAGCGCGGGGCCTATGAAAGTGCGGGTCCCACTGCGACTGCATATGTTGCAGTGGCCTAAGTCCGGCCCTGTATATATATAACTTCCGGGATGCATCCCCGCTCAAGATACTTGCATCTCATAGACTACGTTATCACCAGATAATCTGACCGTCAGGACATTCGTGTCACCAAATCTTGCTGTGGTGCAGAATGTGAAACAGAAAACCGCCTCATCATCACAAAACTAAACTTTCGAATTCAACCAAAGAGACGTCCGCAAAAATCTAAACCCCTAAAAAGGTTAAACACGGCCAGCTTAGCAGATGACAAAACTGAAAAGTCGCTTACAGATGCGATAGAGAACTGCCTCAAGTCTACCCCTCTAGCTGAATCAAATGTAGATAAAAGCTGGGAATGCTCCAAAGAAGCTATATATAGCACAGCATTAAGCATACTCGGACCTATGGAGAGAAAGCATCAGGACTGGTTCGATGAAAACAGTACTGAGATTAAAAAAAAACAAAAAACTACTAGATGAAAAGCACAAGCTCCACAAATTGTATCTGAACAAGCCAAACTCCCAGTTCACTAAAGATGCGTTCACAAACACCCGCAAAGATGTGCAAAAACAGTAACGCCAAATGCAAGATACCTGGCTTAGCAAGAAAGTGGAAACAATACCGGAATTTGCTGACAAGCACGACATGAAGAACTTCTTCCATACCATAAACGAGGTCTATGGACCCACAAAGTCAGGCTCATCCCCTCTACTAAATGCTGATGGGACAATCCTATTGACAGTTAAGGAAGAAATCCTACAACGCTGGGCCGAGCACTTTGAAAAGGTTCTCAATACACCCTCCATTATAAATGAAGCGGCCATAGACAGGCTACAGAATGTACCAATAAATGAAAAAATGGATGACCTCCCCCCCCCCCTAAGCTAAAGGAAACCGATCTTGCCATTCAACAGCTCGCAAGCGGAAAAGCCCCAAGAGGTCTACAAAAAAGGTGGATTAGCCCTGATTAAAAGACTTCATGATCTGTTCATAATTATGTGGGGAAAAGAGTCAATACCACAAGCCTTTTAAGATGCCACAATTGTACATCTATGCAAGAGAAACGGAAACCGCCAAATCTGCGACAACCACAGAGGATTATCTCTTCTCTCTATTGCTGAGAAAACCCACACACGTATCCTACTAAATCGGCTCATGCAACACCGAGAACATGGTCTACTACCAAAAAGCTAGTGCAGCCTCAAAAAAGAGCGTGGAACCATTGACATGATCTTTGCGGCAAGACAGCTCCAGGAAAAATGCCAAGAACAAAATGCTGACCTCTTCTCAATATATGTCAACTTAACAAAAGCATTCAACACTGTTAGCAGAGAAAGACTCTGGAAGATTATGTCAAAGTATGAATGTCCACAAAAATTCATAACCATGGTGAGACTATTTCATGATGGCATGAAGGCTATGTTCAGGAAAGTGGAGAACCATCAAAGCTCTTCGAAGTATCAAACGGGGTAAAACAAGACTGTGTCCTAGCACCTACACTGTTCAGTATCATGTTCTCTGCTATGCTGACAGATGCATTCACAAATAGAGAAAACATCGGGATAAATAAAACATACAGATTTAATGGTAGCCTATTCAACCCGAGGAGGCTCAAAGCAAAATCATAAATAAAATCATCAGTAATCAGGGACTTGCTATTTGCTGACGACTGTGCCCTAAACGCCTGCTCTGAAAATGATCTGCAGAGCATCGTCAGTGACTTCTCAAGAGCATGCTCAGACTTTGGCCTTACCATTAACACAAAAAAGACTGAAGTCTTATATTTGCCTGCTCCTGGGAAAGCCTACTGGGATCCAAGAATCAAGATAAATGGACATGATATAAACGCAGTGGACAGATTCACATATCTTGGCAGCACACTCTCCAGAAACGGAAAGATCGATTATGAAATGGACCTGCGTATCGCCAAGGCCAGTGCATCCTATGTCAGACTGTCTAAAAACGTCTGAAACAGACGAGGTATCACCACAAATACAAAGCTAGGGATCTATCGAGCTGTCATCCTTCCTACATTGCTCTATGCCTCAGAAACGTGGACAGTGTACAGAAAACATGCACAGAAACTGAACCACTTCCACATGACATGTCTAAGAAAAATGCTAAATGTCAAATGGCAAGACAAAATAAACAGATACTGAAGTCCTTCGAAGAGCGGGTCTGCAAAGCATCCACATAATCCTGATGCAGTCCCAGCTGCGATGGGCAGGACACGTCTGCAGAATGGAAGACTGCAACATCCCAAAACGACTCTTGTATGGCCAAATAAGCGAAGGAAAACGCTCGCAAGGTGGTCAAAGAAAATGCTTCAGGGACACCCTCAAAGCTTCTCTGAAGGCGTTCAACATAAACCCAGCCAACCGGGAGACAGAGGCCCATGACAGAGCATCATGGCTTCTTTCACTAGATTCCACAATTACGGATATTGCATAATGCCGTTTTTTTTATCGCTCGTAGGATTGGCATTTCCATATTGAATGACACCCCAATTTTTGTCTCTTTATTTCAGGATATTTGTATGAGTTTTCTAAAGATTTTAATAATTTCCAGGACTTTTTCGTATATTTTGCAATTTCAGTAGATTTCCAGGAGCTACTGGTAAATCGAGAGGGGGCCGCGGGAAATCTGTTATAAGTTATAAAATGGTTTAATTAAATAATTTCTACACTTAGCGTGGATCCTATGAAAGTGTGGGGCCCACTGCGGCCCACATAGGTTGCAATGGCCTAAGGCCGTCCCTGCAAAATAGCGGCGTATGCTACGCCGCCAGTCGACTAGTATATATATATATATATATATATATATATATATATATATATATATATATATATATATATATAAATATATATATATATATATAACAGGTAACATCAGCCACCAAGGCTATATATAATTTTGCTATGGACTCCTCCCATTTTTCTAACTTATAACAATATAAATCTATATGACAAGGGAAACAATCCTTTATCTATGCAACTTCTGCATTATTGTTAATTTTAATTATTTCGAGATCACCCATGCTTACAATTATGTTGATCTAGTGCTGAATCACATAGGCTTCCGTATAAAAAAAATGTATTTAAAAAAATGTATACAGTAATAGACCTGAGCCAATCTTTTTTTTTTTAAATGAACACTACATTTCTAAGATGTCCTCTTAATCAACCCCCCCCCCCCCCCCCCAATCTCTACATTATTTATATCGATTTTTAATGACTTTCTTCCTGCATTCTATTTTGACAAGTCTCTTAAACCGAAGCTAACGAAGGAAATGGCCCATTACTCCGAATAACGTAATTTTCAATACCCTTATAGGCTTATTGAGGATTTTCATGCTTGGCGAAAAATCTATAAATAGCAAGCTTTTTGGCGTATCCGGTGTACGGAATAAAAAGAAAGTGTTGATTATCGTTGGTGTTTTTTTTTTAAAGGTAAATGATGCCGAAACTATCAATTTTTTTATTTTTTTGAGGGGAATACAATGAACAATTAAGCATGTCTTAAGAATGAATGAATGAACCTGAGATCCACTCACATGTAATGTGTTCAAGTAACAGAAAGAAAACAAACAGCTGAATGGCTGACTTCGTATATCTATAGCAATATATTCAAAAGCAGGCGGATCACGTGAATATTAAATGAATTCTATGACTTCGCGGATATTCAGGTCACTGATAATGTCTTCAGAAAAATCAGGCAGACAACGTCGTACTTCCGGTGTTTCCCATGGCAGTGACGTAACGGCTCGGCCGACAGGAAATGATGACAATGATAAGGTATGATATCTCGATTGGCGTGTGCCTCCTTCTGTGAACCCTGGGAATGCATGATATATTTAGCGAATTCTTCAAGAATTGATGGCATCTGGTTGCCGTGTAGCTACGAGAGATAATAGAGCAAGGAATAACTAATTAGTATAGTAACAAGAAAGGGTTGTGTTTTTTATACAACTAATTTAAAATATGTAGGTTGTAAGTTGTTGTTGCTTTTTTAAATAAAAAGAAAAGAAAAATCAAATATATGTATATCGAGATAGATTTGTTTTAACTCACGAGTACGTTGACAAATTTATTTTTAGAAAATTTTGATCGATTTGGTTGTCTATGATTTTTCATTTTATTTAATTCTTCATAATTGCAAAGAGTCTTAAATGAATAGAAAGAAACATTTGAGCCGAGAGCGAGAATTTCCGCTGAAATCTTGTGACATAATAAGGAAAAAAACAGCAAAAGATTTATTGATGAAAAAACATAATTTAATTTGAAGAGGATTAGGGGCCTATATTGAGAAAAATTATATCTTTCTAGAATTTTCACTGTGTAACCAATTAGCTAGTAATTCCCCCTCCCCCAAAACAAAAAGTATAGGCCTACATAAAATGAAAAATTTCTTTAAAAAATCGTTGGAGCCGTGTTCGAAATCCGAGTATTTTGTCCATCCATCTTTTTCCGACCATGAAGAGAGTGCAAGCAAATACTTGGAATTGAAGGAATAAAATATGGCAAAAACATAATGTACAGACAAATAGAATGTTGATCGTAGGCAAACATTCATGTCATAGAAATTAGAGATGTCACATTAGAAAGGAAAACGCAATGAGCGATTTATTGTCCTCGCGTTATCATGTGATACTGGTTCGAGAATACGCAGAAATGAATTATATTTGTATGTAACTTTTATATAGCGCTACTTCCATGCTTATAGCATGCTCAGAGCGCTTCGGTCCTATCTCGTGGGGGGGGAGGGGGGATCTGGAAGAAGGTAAACCTAACTCTGCTCTAGCTGGGTGTCTAGCCTCGAGCCCCCTTCATAGGTAGCCAAGCCAAGTTTTAACGTAATTACCATTTCGACCACACTACCCACTATATGTGTGTGTTTGTGTGTGTGAACTTTAATTAGTATAAACACCTATATTAAGTTATAAATCTTATCACTAGGCACATATAAAATTATTGCAATCGAAAAACATACACCCACCTAACATCAAACCGAAGCAACATCAACCCAATTGACCCGACAGAACACTAAACCCAACAATGTCTTCAACTGTAAGACAATCCCTTGCATTGGTTCAAAGGAAACGTTTCTTATCAGACCAATACTAATAGACATTGTTCTTGGAGCCAGACTTTTGCTCTACTGAGGTGTTTTGCTGTTGTTGCTGTCTGTGCCAAAAACAATGCGCTAAGATTTTCAGCTTCACAAAATGTGGGGAAAAAAATATCTACCAGATACCGCACTCACCCCACAGTCCTTTAATCAAACGACAACTACTCTCTGACATAAATTAAGCACTAACACGTCTGAAGCCCATCAGTTGTAGATTTATCATCTGCCTGCATTATAACGACCCCTTTTTAACAAAGCTTATATCAACTCACTGTCTGTCTGGTAAAAAAATTAAAATGTTTTTTCTCTCATTTACCATTCTAGGATCAAGTTAAAACTTTGTAAAATTATTTATTGAACCTGACATGAATCAATGAAAAAAAAAAACAACAATTAGTTGATTAATTGTTGGTGATTAATTATTTTGTTTGATTTCGAAATAAGGGGAATAAATGCTACTTTTTTATATTTATATAGAGTCCCCTTATTGCGTATTGACACGTTTTTTTCTCCCACTTCCAATTCTCATATCAAGCTGAAATTTCTCATAATCATTCATAGTCGATGACAATATATAATTCATAATACAAAAGCCCTATTAAGTCAAGGTCACAGAGACTGGTTTATGACACAATGCTTACTTGATATCGGTTGTCTATGAATCATCGATCATTCATAATTTGTAGATGTGCACATCCTGACCTAATGCATTATTGATTTCATTCGACACCATTGAAACGTAGGTAGCGCTACCAGGAGGTGAGTCTAATAAATACATCACGTGATACACAACAGATAGAGCGTGGGGCTTTACGATAAGTTCAATATAATCACGTGGAATACGACTGTGTTCAATATAGACATGGTCAATTGAGCAGTTCTGAAGGAGGACTTCATTGTAGCGTGAGGAAGTGTTCAATATATCCGTGGTCAATAGAACAAGGTTCAATTGAAGCAGTTATGCATAAATAATGTTACTGATACCAAAGCATCTCTTTTATTCATCAATTCATAATTATAAATCGTACTTTATACAGTGAGATAGTTTAAAGCTTTAGCAGCGATTAAAAAAAAACAAATACAATGTAACACTTGATCATAAAGTAGCTGATCACGACATTGTGTTGCACTGAACTGTAGACCTACAGAAGCATGTAACATTGTCAAAAAGAAGTAGATCTGATGTGGACTTTCTTTTTATCCTCCAAAAAAACAACTAACGACTTTGCTGAGTTTTAGTCACTTTATTAACTTGCATGCTTAGATTAACACATGAATACGCGTAGGACGTAATCTTTTTTTTTTTTAAGAAACGTCTGTAATTTTTTATAATTTATAACGTATGGTAAGTATTTTTTAAAAATAAAAATGTTAATTAAAGAAACTAAATAATTTCCTGATAAGAGTCTCAGAAATGTCTTTATAAATGATGGACTGGTGGTACTATACATCTACGTCTGAGACGTAGAGGTACGTACTGAAAAGTGGATGGGGGGTCATTTTATACTTGTTTCTTTGATTCCTACATATATTAAACATAAATGAATAACAGCACCAGGGTTTTTAAGAGAGAAAGTAGTGAATTAAAATGCAACGAAAATAAGGGCATGCGCCGACCGAGGCTCGAACCTGTGACCCAGCTAGCCCCTCCTCCACCATTGCAGCATCCGTTCAGCCTAACGGCTGTCTGTGTCGGCTCTATCGAAGTTATTATTGCTCGTACCCACTGAAGCTTCTATATGTAATGTGTTTATGTTGTCCACTTGTCTTTGTGAGAGATATACAATTAGATAGTGCCATCGTTTGTCTAATACATGCCTAACGGCTGTCTGTGTCGGCTCTATTGAAGTTGTTAGTGAACGGATGCTGCGAGAGTGGGGGAGGGGCTAGCTGGGGCTTGTGACCTTTGACCACTGGGGTGGTAATTTGCATACGGGCGAAATGACTCTGGATCAAAAGAATGTTTTTTTGGACATTCCGATGGTCTAGAGGTTAGTTTCGCTTGGTGCGTTATCGCTAGGCGGTGGTGTCGGATCCAGAGTCACAGGTTCGAGCCTCGGTCTATATGCCCTTATTTTCGTTGCATTTTAATTCACTACTTTCTCTGGTGCTGTTATTCATTTATGTTTAATATATGTATGTATCATTTGTTTCAGCACCTAGCTTCAACTCTATGTTTACGTTTCCAGCATTCTTTGATTCCCCATGAATTAGGTGAACTGTGGGTTTCTGGATATGTTCTCGTTATATGAGTAGACTTCTAGGTATTTGAGTAGACTATCGGAATTTTAATAGACTTTTAGGTATTTGAGTACCGTGTATTATTAGAAGATTCATGGACTAAAATCATTAATATGAAATTGCTTATTTAATTTCTTTCGTGTCTTAAACAGGATTCAAAACCAAACGCTCCCGTTCGTAAGCCACGTAATATCTTCTCGTTTGCTAATCCAAAACCAGAACACATTTCGAAAGAAACATTGTAAGCATTTGAATATCGACTATTTTATTGCACACTAAAAGAAACACTTGTTTAAAAATATTTGGTGCAATTTCTTTTTTTTAATTTATTTTATTTTTAAAAGGTGTAGAACATAGACATGGTGTAGAACACAAGACATGGATGGTGTAGAACACAAGACATGGATGGTGTAGAACACAAGACATGGATGGTGTAGAACACAAGACATGGATGGTGTAGAACACAAGACATGGATGGTGTAGAACACAAGACATGGATGGTGTAGAACACAAGACATGGATGGTGTAGAACACAAGACATGGATGGTGTAGAACACAAGACATGGATGGTGTAGAACACAAGACATGGATGGTGTAGAACACATGACATGGATGGTGTAGAACACAAGACATGGATGGTGTAGAACACAAGACATGGATGGTGTAGAACACAAGACATGGATGGTGTAGAACACAAGACATGGATGGTGTAGAACACAAGACATGGATGGTGTAGAACACAAGACATGGATGGTGTAGAACACAAGACATGGATGGTGTAGAACACAAGACATGGATGGTGTAGAACACAAGACATGGATGGTGTAGAACACAAGACATGGATGGTGTAGAACACAAGACATGGATGGTGTAGAACACAAGACATGGATGGTGTAGAACACAAGACATGGATGGTGTAGAACGCAGACATGGTGTAGAACACAGACATGGTGTAGAACACAGACATGGTGTAGAACACAGACATGGTGTAGAACACAGACATGGTGTAGAACACAGACATGGTATAGAACACAAGACATGATCTAGAACATAGACATGGTGTAGAGTGTCGAACATAGACATGGTGTAGAGTGTCGAACACAAGACATGATCTAGAACATAGACATGATGTAGAACATAGACGTGAAAAAGAACACAGACATTGGTGTATGATCTAACAAAACAAATACGTACAATCTAAAACCAATAAGATGACAAGATGATCCACTTACCAGTAACTTCCTTCTCGCCCTCCAATGACTTCTTCTCCTCCAACTTTCTTTTTTTGGCATTTTGAGAACCGCCATGTTTGCTGTTTTTCAGATCAGTTTCCGAGTCATCCGGTGAGCGGTGTCGGCTTTTCCCGCATCCCATACTCCGTACGTCCACCGTTACGCACATGGATGCGGTGCGCGTGCGCAGAACACGCAACACGCGCCTCCCAACGAGCTACGACAAGGAGGACCAAAGGGTTTTCATACTATGACGTGTCCCCTCTATGACGTCAGAGGATCCAGACTTGAACATTTAGTGTGTACGTTCTATTAGAGACCTGTGGACATTGAATGTAAATAAACAGAAGGACAAATATAGGTAATATTTCATGTTGTTACAATAGGGCCCCGCAATGTATATTTAGCATATCACTATCAGTCATGGATCTTGTCACAGGCTTTTAAAGACGTGGGACTTATAGGGTTAACATATTTAGTGTATCCTACGATTGACGTAACTTTAATTAACCCACTGGTGCCTGTTGCTGGCTTCCTATGCATAGTGTACAAGACATGTTGATATAGTGATATATTGATGGAATGTTGATATAGTGATATATTGATGGAATGTTGATATAGTGATATACTGATGGAATGTTGATATAGTGATATATTGATGGAATGTTGATATATGTTATTGAAAACAAGATTTAGAAGTGGGGCCTTACAAGCATTCATTGCATTGGGCCCCGCAATCTGTAAGCCCGGCCCTGTCTACAAGAGTAGCTTTCCCGCACTGAGTTTTCGGCTCTGCAAATATTTTATGCTTTGTTCTCTGATAGTTTCACGATGTCTTTTACATTATTAGCGTGCTGACGTTATTCCCCTGGGACACCAGAGATAATGGCTATCCAAAACTGTCGGATAAGAAACATGATCACATGACCTTTAGTCTATTGACACGGCAGTTTGAGCTACACCCTGCATCCATTCTGTGTTCTGTACTCTGCATCTCATGTCAAGTTTTTTTTACATGCTCTATAAATAAAGTCTACACTAATCGAACAAACGGCGTGAAACCTTACCTTACCCCGCCACGTGTCATGATTCCATCTTTCCGAGTGCCCTAGTTATATTAAGAATTCTAATTTCATTCAACCGATTCATTCTAATTACTGTACACTTGTGAGATAGTATCCGATATGAGTTTCTCGTTTATCCGACAAGAGTTTCTCGTTTATCCGACAAGAGTTTCTCGTTTTGTTAGAAATAACGTGAAAAGGGACATAAATCTATATTTAGTCACAGCTTAGAAAACGCGCCAGAAATTAATCATTCCTAAGTTACTTTTCAATCCACTAATCTACTTAAACCTAGATCTCTCTGGGTCAGATTTCAGTGGATAGTCCTCTGAGCAATATGTCGTTTTTCTAACCTAAGATCTGGCAGCCACCTGATGAGCGGGAGAAAAATAAACAGCTGGGTATCTAGAACAAAAAAAAGATGGCCAAACTTTTGTTTTCAATTGTCTACAAATTAAATTTTGCATGTGGATTGTCATAGACGGAGGCGAATAGCAAGATTTGTTTTGCATGTATCCGTCGTACAGATTACAGAAGTATAGCCAAGCACACTGACCTATATATATATATTAGAGGGGCCTACCTAGACTGGAAAACAAAAGACAAATTCCTATACGATCGTTTTGTACGTAACTCTTTTTTTTTTTTTTTTTTAGAGCTGTAAGGAATTCGCCCTGAACTGTGGAAAATCGCTCTTTTGTCTTAGAAAAGTAATGATCTTTAGTTTTCAAAGTTTAGACATAAAAGCAATCCCATTTTACGGATTTTAAACAGAATGGGCTATATTCACGTAAATCTATGATATAAAGCCATTTCCTTTTTGTTTTCATTGAGATAATGTCTCGACAATGCTAGATCTAAATAATTCAAGCCTTACTGATTTTAATCACCTTATGATTTTAGGTTGTACGTTTAAACAGATTGATTACCTAGATCTTTATAGATCTAGATTCTGAATCTAAAAATAGCATTCTAATTTGTATCGTGTATATTATATATTACTTAGGTTATATTAAAAAAACATCAACTTTACTTCTTATAATTACTTTACAAAACAACACCTTGTTTCAGCTTTTTAAAGTTTGTCACATTTTTGTGTAGTGTTAAGAGATCGGCGCGTCCAGTCTAAGTATAATATTTATATAGGTCTGTGGCTGAGCATTTCAATAAACCATGAAACTACATTTTATGCACTTTTCAGCAATTAATGTATTTTTAAAAACAACTTAATCTTTCTCCTTTCAGTTTGTAACTTTTTACTTTAAATCGCTACATTACTTCAGATTGTTTGGACTTGAAGATTTCCAATTTTATCGGATGTTCCTTTAGAACGGAACATTAGACCTACATCCTAGTCCAAACCTCCCCCCAGCACGGCGGGTTTGGCAGGGCTCGACCCCGGTATCATTGAGATGGACATTTCAATCGTTCTGTTAGGTCGTTTATATAGACTAAGACAAGCGCGCATGATAATGACGAGCCCTGCGGTAAACCTTGCCCAAGTGTTCTTTTGAGAGACATGCTAGTAGTTAGTAGGGCAGAAGTTACTGAACTTAACAATACATACAAAAATTGATGGTAGATGCATATTTTCACAAATAAAGAGCCTCCCGCGTTTGTTACTATTAATGGTGAATAGTTGTAAAAGTGGTGTATTTTTATGAAAAAACTGCTTGCATAAACGATTTAAAAAATTAGATTTTTCGCTTTCAGAAAATAAAAAAGCAGCCGTTGCATCAGAACTTTGAATGGTCTAAAATATTATGATGTCGGATTTTCTAGTTTACGAGATCTAAACAGGACGGACGGACGGACAGACTTTCCACACAAAACTAATAGTGTCTTTACTTCATTCCGGAGCCGCTAAAAAACAAATTAGTGTGTTAGTGTGAAGAATATCCAATTTAAAACAGGCCCCTACCATTTCAGTTAGTTTAACAAATCTAGTTGAAAAGAATAATTGTTTATTGATCACGTGACTGAAGATACACTATTTATAAAAGTATCCCCCTGTCTTTATACCGAAACAAATCAATAGAGAGTGACGTCAGATCAATACCCGGAAATAAGTCTTAATGAGATTATCACAAACCGTCTGGGATAGTCTTATCTTGTCTGTACAGAGGTAGCTCTGTGTCGGACGGAGAAGATTGGTCTTTACTATAATGTGATTTGTGTGTACACCAGTACACGACGGTATAGAAAAAAAATAGTCATGTTGAGATTATATTGACATTCACGTGACCGAATGGTTGCTG
Source organism: Biomphalaria pfeifferi (assembly GCA_030265305.1). NCBI lineage: Eukaryota > Metazoa > Mollusca > Gastropoda > Planorbidae > Biomphalaria > Biomphalaria pfeifferi. Next base: position 4,711,765 of record JASAOG010000013.1, read on the forward strand.
AACTTTGTCCTGAGTTACTGGCCTTATAGACAAGGTTTTTGTGCCATGTTTTGATTGCAGGACCGAGTTACGTCTGTCCAAGTGTGAGCGTATTTCGAAATAGAAATGTTTCTGTCTTGACAAGACTTTTACACGGTCCACCACCAGACAGGCCAAAAAGGAAACAATGACAGGTCAACATTAATTAATAAAAATAATATTCGGAGAGGCAGAAACATCAATGAATGAAAAGGACTTAGGAAAGGCAGAAACATCAATGAATGAAAAGGACTTAGGAAAGACAGAAACATCAATGAATGAAAAAGACTTACGAAAGACAGAAACATCAATGAATGAAAAAGACTTAATATTTGCCATTAAACCAAAAGCTTTTTTTAAAGAGAAAACGTCATATCGGGGGTATTTCAAACGTTTAAATAAAGTTGTCGTCATATTTTCATATTTCAAAAGTTTAAATGAAGTTGACGTCATATTTCAAAAGTTTTAGATTAAAAGGGCTGTGTGGTAAAACTCTTAACTTACAAAACAAAGGGAGTTTTTTTTTTCTTCTTCGATTCTTCGACAAGGCTTTGTGTGCGTTCAATAGGACAAAATATCTAGGTCACATCTGGGTCTGCGTATCCACATAAAATGCAGCATTCTTTCTTTATCTTTATACAGAAAGATTTAATGAAAACATTTTATCGACACAAGATACGTTTTTTTAGAGAGTGCAGAGGAAATCCAAACATTTTTAGTTCAAATCCTCCTTGACAAAGACATTAAAAGCCTGGTTTTACTTTACAAGTTTGGAAAAAGCAAAATCATGAAATATATAGCCTTTTAGAGTCACTCAATTTGCAGAGCTTCTATTGATTAGTGAAGATTAAAAGGCGTATAACTGACATCGACTGTTTCTTGGATTCTCTCATCACAAAGGTTATTTGGTATGCAGCTGTCAGGACAAGTCTGGATTTGATGAGACGCACATGGCATTGAAATAAGAACGTGCCAGATAATCAAACAGAACCAAAAAAGTTGTTTCTATTTATTTGCGTTTTAATTAAAATCCTTTTTATTAACGATTCAGATAGAGAGTGTCTGTATAGAATAAATAGCAAAGGGCTTTGAAAAATGTCAATCATTTAATTACAGTAACAATTTCTTTTTTCAAATTATTTATTTCAATGAAGAAATGTTTTTAAGTTCAAAAGTACGAGAAGAACTTGGTGTAACTGGCAAAGCCATCTTTTTATTGTAATTGTGCCAGGTGTTTTATGAATTTTGAGCCCTTTTAGTTTGTTAGAGTGGCCGATGTCTCTGGGAGTGGTCGAATTGGAATTTCATTGGAAAGGCAACACACTTTCTCTTCTGTAGGACACGTTTGTGAGAAAGTCATTTAGAGAGATGGACATATTTGAGAGAAAGTCATTTAGAGAGATGGACATATTTGAGAGAAAGTCATTTAGAGAGATGGACATATTTGAGAGAAAGTCATTTAGAGAGATGGACATATTTGAGAGAAAGTCATTTAGAGAGATGGACATATTTGAGAGAAAGTCATTTAGAGAGATGGACATATTTGAGAAAAAGTCATTTAGAGAGATGGGCATGTTTGAGAGAAAGTCATTTAGAGAGATGGACATATTTGAGAGAGTCATTTAGAAAGATGTTTTCTATTACTTTTTCAGTTGAACTAAATATTGTTTCAACCATTATTGTTGAAACTATTTTTTTTGCCTATGTATTAGCTCTAAATACAGCCAGATCAAAGATTTTGATCTTCAGATGTTACTTACCCGGTGCATCATAAGAAAGTTAACCCTCAGATTATTATCAATCTGTAAACCTCAAGCAGGCTAACCTTCAGCCCATTATCAACATATAAGCCTCGTTTAGTCAAACCTCCATCCCGTTATATTCATACAAGTCTCTTCTAGGCTTACAGTCAGCACATTATCAACATATAAGCCTTGAGTAGGAAAGTTCAGCTCATAATGTATCAACATATACGGGCTCTGGTAGGCTCATTCAGTCAAGGTGTCAGCTTGCCAACGATCACTTGCTTCATTGAGAGATAGTCAAAGAACTCTGAGACCACGTGAAGAGAGCTTAAAGCAGCCCCTTCAGACCATAGCTTTGTCTGTGATGAATTTACGAAACTAGGTTGATCTGCGCGGCCACATGAAAAGCTAACCCTCGGCCTAGTATCAACATATAAGCCTAAGTTATTATAAATGTCTGAACAGCGCGAGACTAAAAGGTAATTAGGTTCACACAATATAGAAGAGTATATCACGTGGTCAGTTAACTGGACATTCAAGTGGTCAGTTAGCCCAGACCCTTGGTCAAAACCCCCAAAATAATCGATACAGTAGCCTTACATCTCAGCCACTGATAGGAGAGCATTGAAGTGAAAGTTTTGCCCACTGGAGCTAAGCTCTTTTTTTTTAACTCTCAGGAAATGAGAGACCTCCACTGACCACTGGGTTATTATTCATTTACAGTGAGACAGAAATTGCCTAACCCCCTTCCCTCACCGTTCAACAAGAAAAGTTGTTTTTTTTTACCTAAACATCATTTTTAGACATTTTCAATTTTCTTCTGTATTAAAAGGATAAATGCAAATATTCAAGAACGCATTATTTATGTAGCTTTCAATTATTGCGGCTGAGAGTTGTATTTGTTTGTTGTGTTTAAAGAGAATGCATTTCTTTATTTATAAATTCTTCGATAAAGAGTACCAGTTTCTTTTTACCAATGAAAAAAAAAAATTTAAAATCCATCCTTTTCTATTAACATAAAAGGGCATATATCCATTTTTGTCTATCATATCAAATGAGGCCCAAATGGAAAGCCCTTGTAGAAGACAGGCGCAGAATATGTAAAGAAAAATTAAATAGACCCTCGACGGACAACGGCTTTGTCTGTATCAGTTGTGAAAAAATATGCAGGTCGCAAATCCATGTGAAATACTGCACTCATCCTTAATCTTTAGAATGAAAGGCATTGCTATTAATACATGTTCTCATCTAAATCATGAGAATACAACCTCTACCTTATGGAGTACTACACAGTGTGTGTATAGGTGTTCGGATAGGCTGAAAAGATGCAGCCAGATGTAAGACTATGCTGGGAAAAGTAGTGAAAGTTAAGTCAGGATCAACGTTGGGGTACGGTGACACAGAAGGACATATGTGTAATGTGTAGTTTTAAAGTTAGATGGACTGTGTTTCAATTGTTCAAGATATATCAGTCGAAAGCTGTTTTTACACAGTCACTATTGGTTTATTTCTGGTTAAAAAGAAGTTCGTTCGCGTTTTATGGAAGTTCAATATTAACAAGCAAAAGAAAAAAAAGCACTTTAAAAAAAAAATCAAAGCTTAGCTAGTTGTCTAGCGTTACAAACCAACAACCGTGTAACGACATGGATTTAATTGTTGAAGTACATATAACACCTGTAATTTAAACACATTTTTTTTTCTTTTAACAAAAGAAAACAAATACATACGAATAAACAACAACTGTAAAATAGAATCTAACCCTAACCTATATAAAACACAATACCAGACGTAGTTAACAAACACCATGTCAAAAATCAATATATTCCTAGTTAATTAACGACTAAGTTAATAAAACACAAAGACACCACCAGCAAACTTTTTTGTTGATTTCATTAGCTGGACGTTTTCATCAGTGACACTAAATCTCATTAGTTTGGTCATAAAGAACGAGACAGAAATATTTGTGTTGGTTATGGAAAACTTAGTTTGGTCAAATAACGTAAAATGGGTTAGACGTCCTTGTTATATATGTCAGGGTTACAGAGCTTTGTTTCGTTTCTTTACAGGCTGTTTTTAGTTATCAATGGCTTAGGAAAGGTTAGGATTCAAACAGGCATTACCACCTGTTCTCCTTTTAAGCGCCAAAATTTCTATACTATAAAAAAATGAATTGGTGTAAGCAGCCTGTAAGCACCAACGTGATGATGCAATCAAGTAACATTCTTGCAAACAGGAACTCAGCTCCATCTACAAAATATATTTAATGGTGGAAGCAAGGGAGGTTAGTGACTTGACTTTTGGACGTTGAAACTTATGGCGGGAAAAAAATTTACAGATAAAACGGGACAATGGAAAACGAAGTAGGTGATGTATTTAATATGTATGTGGGGGGGGGGGGAGTTTAATTCTCATATTAAAAACTTTATTCTCTCCTTGCCCTCAAACAAACCATTAAGTCTTCCAGTCAAGAGTTTCCAAGTGTTTTACATGCTATCATCATGACACCCTCCATATTCTTTAGCAACAGAAACGGAAGAACTTCACAGCAACTGCCACAATAACAATGCAGAAACTAAATTTTACATGGATTCGTTAATGCTCTTAGAATTATGAACAAGTTATCGCGCACTAACCTAATAATAAGCGACCAATCAAATCATTAACCACGTATCTGTTACACGGACATTTAAAAAAAAAATCTGGATAATAAACCAACCAATGGAAATGTGTGTTTCTAAATCGAGACCTCACCACCGCGATGTAACCGAGGGACTGATTGGTGGATTTTCCCCTTTCATACTGGGCTACGGTAGTGCTTAAGTCAACACTTTTAGACAGAGACCAAGAATCTAAAGCCCGGGCTTTGAAAAAAGGTTAATAGTCTGGTCTTAGAAACAATGCCATATTTGGACTCCAGGGGAAACGGAGATTTCGGACAAGTGTTTGTGTGGTTGTTCTCGTGGATTACTGCGATAATTGGACGAGATAACGCGAGATAGAAATAGACTTTATGGGGTGAACGAGGGGTGTCGTGGCCATAAACGTGGGTGTGATTGGTATATCACAGTGTTCCTCAAATGTTTTGTTAGCCTACCCCTGGCAGTTGTCAGCGTACTCCTGCGAGTTGTCAGACTCGAAGACAAACCTTATCTATCTATCTATCTATCTATCAATCTATATATCTATATATATTATAAATAATCGATAAGCATTCATCACCAGCTTGTCCATCGCAACGAAAAGCAAAAAAGTTATAGACAGTTTCGGCAGCCACAGTCAACGTTTACAGTTTTTGTTTCATTGAACGTAAGGGAAGCCCAGTCCTCACGGATAAAGTTGACAATGTGTACAGTGAATACTTTGTTCATGTGTTTACTTTCTTTTTTTTTATTTCATGAACAAAGTATTTACAATGCATTTAATATCGATTAGGTATGAGGGCCCAAATAGGGGCAGTTCTTTTCTTTAACATTATAACAAGAAAGTTGAGGCTACGACTTTGAGCCATGGTAGGCAGCTTGCACCCTCCTGCAAACAATCCTGCTGGCGCCCATGCTTCTGTGTGTTCTGAATATTTGGAATAAATTTCACTGCCTTTGAAAACATTTGCTCCAAACTCTAAATTTTCCCATCTCTCTCTCTCTCTCATTCACTCTCTCTCTCTCTCTCTCTGCATGCTAGCCCGCATTACCAACCCACTCTTTCTTTTTTGCTCATCCATTCTTAATATCGTTTTTTTCCCGCATGCTTAGTTCATCACGCTAACACACACACACACACTTTCTCACGTGCGTATACATATACGAACCCATTCTCTCTCTCTCCTAAATAACGTTGATAAACTCCAGGCAGTTCCTATCACTCTTGGTATTCGAAGCACAGGTAGGAAGTACTCAAACGGCGAACATAGCTTTGTGTGTGTGTGTCAATGGGTTCGAAAAGTTGGGCAGAGGGCAGCAATGTGGAGCCCAGTCACGTGATACTGATACGCGCGAGAATTACAATTGAGGAAAAAAAAATTGCGATGTGGTGTAGCTGTTCAAACCTTCAGAACGATTATCTATAGCCACAAACATTGTAATTGTTACTTAGTTTACATACAAGACGGATGGCTACACTTCAAAACTTCATTCCTTTAGCCATACCAAGCTATTACAAAGAATAATGCGAACCACGAAAATTACGTTCGACAGCATACAACTGAAACTACACATAAACTCTTCCCTGGCATTGTTTATGTGTCGGTTGCAAGCTTGTCGTTTTTTTTTCCTTCTGCCAAACGAAAGTCATTAAAAAAAAAAGAAATTCTTGGGAACAAATATGAAACAATATTGATAGCTATGATTGCCAGAAGAGTATAAAATGCAAACAAAACCGTGCACGCTAACAACACAATTATCTTTCAATGTAAACTCTGCGCTGTTTCCACAAATTTTGTTGAAGCATTCAGTGTCCATAAAAATAAATACGAAACCAATTTATTACAACTAATCTAATAAATAGGCCTATACACACAACTATTTCCTAACAAACACAAAGTGAAAGTACATCTTGAACCACTATCGTGATGTGTTGGAAAGGGGGGTGAACGATATCAATGTTTAGAGATTTTCAAACATGAAGGCAAATCTATAATTAGCAAGCTTTTTGGTGTACCCGGTGTGAAGAATCCAGAATTATTTGTACGGGAATTAATTTAATGTTATGCACTTTTCAGTACAGTGTTTTAAAATAATTTATTTATGGTAACAATAAAAAGGTAAACAAAAAACTAGATTACTATGACTGGAAGATTGGACGACTCTTGAATTAAAAAGTTATGCTTGCGAATGTTGGAGGCTCCAGAACAAGAGAGGAGGATTCTAGCAATAAAGTTGAGAAAGATACCAGGTCTCATCACAAAAAAGACATTACACCTGGGTCACAACTGGGATTGGGCGCCACGATGAGTTGCTGACCACTGTCAAAAAAACTCAAACTGAAACTTTTTGGCATATAACAAGGTCCTCAGAACTCGCAAAAGCTTTTTTTTATAGGGCAGTGGTTCTCAAACTATGGTCCGTTTCAGAACCTTTGATTAAGGGAACAGTGCCAGGTGAAAGAATAAGAGGTAGACAGAGAAACCGATTGGAAGACAACAGAATGGTTTGAAATAGCTCCTATTCAATACCAAGGCAAAGACAGAGAAGAACGGAGGAAGACGGTTGACAGATCATATGTGGTGCCTCAACGTTTCACCAGACTAAGGATAGGTGAATGTGAAGATGAAAAAGGTGATTGTTTTGTTGCAAGGTGCTCGGCATGTTGGTATTACTTTGTAGTCATAGCTAGCTCACGTTTATTATCCTAACAAATGATTGCAAGTAAGTGCTGTGGGATCATGTTTTACTATTAAATTTATTTTGTATTATGCATCAATTCCTTGTATAGACTCAACACATTGTAAGAGTACAATTAATGACCAATCTGTAACAAAAATTTAACCACCCCCCCAAAAAAAAATCCTGATCTACAAATAACATTGCCAACGCTCAGTAATTACATTAACTTTGGTAATCATAGAACGAGCGCGTGATAAAAAAAAGATCTACATAGTTTAGTGTTCTTTGAGCCAGGTAAGAGGGGAGAGAATCGGGGATTACCATTACCTTGTTAATTAATCTCCCTTAGACTTCAAGACCACGTAATTAATTGGTAGGTGTGTTTCATTGAAAGATATAATCAAGCGGCATCTTGAACATCACAACTATGCTCTGAGCCAAGCCAGCAAGGGGAGGGAAATGTGTTTTTAGTGGTTGATTGCAAATGAATTTATTCTGTAATGATTCTTAGAATGTAGTGCATTCTGGGACAACGGCAAGTTCCATACGCACGTGCAATGCTTACCGTTTAAAAAGCACATATAATTAGACCTCAAGTAATAAGATGGAATCACTTTATACGAATGGATTAAAATGCAAGAATAGTGTGTGCATTGTTTTTTAACGAATCAATTCGATTCCTACCTAACTTACTGAGACTTAAAATAAACAAAATGTTAAAATTGACATTTTCCCTAATTTAGTTGTTATCCGAGATGGGTGTTTGTAACTTATTAATGTATGCACTGGGTGAATCAAACAAAAAACTTCTCTAATAATTGTGTATGTACTGAACACTTATACGAATATCATTAAAATGAATTTCAAGGAAATATTTAATTACACAGGAAGGGGGTAGGTCTGAGTGGTAAATCGTGTAGCTTTGAATCTTGGTGAAAACCAGGATTTTAAATTTCTTGGAATTTAAGTATATATTCAGTCCACCTAATTCTAATGACATTATTAGAGGCGGCTGGTCGATGTGCTGGCCAGATGACAACCTCGAAAACCATCGGCTACAGAAAAAGATGACCTTCACATCTGCCCAATCGCAAATTCTGAAAGGGGTTCTTTACTTTTTTTAAAAATAACTTTACATCAACTCCCTCTGTCTGTCTGTCTGGTACACATTTTGTTCACGTTATGTTTCTTACTTACCATTGTAGGATCAAGTTGAAACTTTGTACAGTTATTCATTGTCCCTTACAAAACATGAATCAATTTAAATAACTAACCAATTAATTCATTAATTAGTGGTAATTAATTTTGTTTTATATAGAAAAAGAGTAATAAATATTACAATATTGAGATATATGGCTATAAATATGTATTTTTTTTTTTACATTTCGATTGTACTATTGACTTAAAATCTTGTCTTGGATTATGTCTACACTGTAATGCACACACACAACAGTGGCGTCAGGTCAAAGTTGAACTAATACAGTTCAATGTGGTCAATACACACACCAATTCTTGACTTCACTGTAATGACGTAAGTATACGAGTTGAACAGCCGGTCAATAAGCGTGACAAGTGCAGCACGCCAGGTATGGAGGCAGATCAGGAGTCAGGTCCAAAGGTAATCCTCCACTTCCCGCCCTTCAACCGTCCTGGAGACAGTTGAGATCACATTTCAGAATGTTCCAGAGCACTCACCAGATGGCATCACGGCTTTAGAATACGTCACTTCCGACCTACTTAGTTGACAGCAAGAGTCTACAACCGCACAGGTTAGAGGCATGGAGGTAGAGTCATGCAGGGTAGAGGCATGAAGCTAGAGTCATGTAAAGCAGCGGTTCTCAATCTTTTATGCTCGGCGACCCTTTTTACAATCCCCCACTCTTCCGCGACCCCCGCACGCACACACACACACTTACAGCAATAGAAGAATAGACAATAACAATCCTTATTTTCCATGGTCTTAGGCGACCCCTGGCAAATCGTCAATCGACCCCCAAGGGGGTCGCGACCCACAGGTTGAGAACCCCTGATGTAAAGTATAGTCATAGAGGTAGAGTCATGCAGGGTAGAGTCATGTAAAGTATAGTCATGGAGGTAGAGTCATGCAGGGTGTATCATGAGGAAAGAGTCAGGCAGGGTAGAGTCATGCAGGGTAATGTGGAGTAGTCATGTGGGTTAAACAGATGTGGGGTATAAGCATGCAAAGAGTCATTGAGAAGGGTCACGTGGGGTAAAGTAGTTTAGGATAGAGTTACGTGAGGTACTCCTTTCGAGGGGTAGAATCATGTGGGGTGTTATATAGTTTGTCACAGAAGATACTGACTTAATTTTGGTAACTCAAATATCCATATGATGATAAAACACTTGCCTTGCTACAGTTAAACATTGCTACATTGAGACCAAGTTACACAATTAATTGATTCAACTAGATGATTTTGGCCTTAAATTGGTTGTCTAGGATACCATATAGTGTACTCAACTCTGAAGTAGATAACAACTGATTAGTCTGTGACATGATGCGAATGTTTAAAGTGAAGTCTCAAGAACCAATGTTAGATGCAGACACAGAACTTGAATCAAGTTTTACTTCGTAGATTCTAAGCAGGGAGAACGTCAAGGCTGCTTTGATGTTGATGTTGTTTCTATTGTTAGTTTGTTGCTGTTTTTTTCTATTTACATGAGCTAGTTCTTATAACCTTTTTCTTTAAAGCTTCGGCTTTTGATAATTTTTTTATTTGTTCATTGTCTATGAGCTTAAGCCTCTTCCACTAACTCAATAAGAAGCAGCAATAAAATGATTGTTCCTGTGCAGACCCAAACATTTTTGTCAAACGAAATAATGTGGATTCTAAACAGAAAAGAGTGCAGCAAGAGTGGTTCTTTTCAAAAGCTCACTTGACTCGCGTTCTTTGAGGAGATCTATGACAGCACGCGCAGCAAGACAGCACGGCCAAGAAATTAGTGTTAACCTGGCGCAAGGATACTCACAGTGTGTATCTCCTCATTTTATGATAATGAGCTGCACTTTTCCGGTCAGGTCATATGACCTGATCGAATTTTTTTTTTAAATGTGTATAAGGCATTCCAGCACATTCTAGAATGGAAATTAGCTTATGGAGAGTGTCGAAGAATTGACTGCCGGGTCTGGGGTCCAACAAACTGTAACGAGTGCGCAGTTCTGACACTTAACACCCTAGTTAACCATCCGACAGAGAAATAGATGGACTTAAAAATAAACGGTGGTAAGAACATATATTTTGTGAGAACTCGTATACATTGTTTTCTGTTTTATTCTGTGTAATGCACAAAAGTTAAACACATTTCCTCACTGATAGGAAAGATTATTAATAGTATTTTTTTTAAAGTATGGGCGTATTTAAATATATTTTAGAAGAATTACTATTAAGAATTATTATTATTATTATTATTATAGCTTTTATATAGCGCTACTTTCATACTTATAGCATGGTCAGAGCGCTTTTGGTCCAATCTCATTTGTGGACCGGTGGGGAGGAGGGGGTATCTAGGAGTTAGTTTTCCGTGCTGCCTTTAGGCGCTCAGTAAACACAACTCTGCCCGAGTCGGGTGTCGAACCTCGAGCCCCCTTCTAGGTAGCCAAGCCAAGCACACTTAGCCTCTCGACCACGCTTCCCAATAAAAAAAAACTACATCGGAAGATTCTCACTCTAACATAAACATACACATTTATATAGACCCACACTCTAACATAGACATACATATTTATATAGACCCACACTCTAACATAAACATACATATTTTTATAGACCCACACTCTTGCATAGACATACATATTAGCATAGGCACACAACACTCTAGCATAGACATACATATTTATATAGACCCATACTCTAGCACAGACATACATATTAGTATAGGCACACAACACTCTAGCATAAACATACATATTTATATAGACCCACACTCTAGCATAGACATACATATTAGCATAGGCCATAGGCACACACTCTAGCATAAACATACATATTAGCATAGACACACAAAACACTCTAGCATAAACATACATATTAGCATAGACACAAAACACTCTAGCATAAACATACATTATTTTACATATTAACATAGACCCACACTCTAGCATAAACATACATATTAACATAGACCCACACTCTAGCATAAACATACATATTAACATAGATCCACACTCTTCATAACATTACATATTAACATAGAAGTACATTCTAGCATAAACGTACATATCAAAAGACTAACAAACATAGGCGCTTAAGTAGACACGAGCCTAATCCAATCAGACAAATATTTCATATGGACACAGCGACTTGAAAAGTTAGGCCAACACCACCCTGATTTCAAGACATACAGAATGCCATTTAGGTTAAAGTTAAAAATAATATATCCAGGATATATGTAAAGACCAGTCTATGCGCTCTGGGTGACTTAAAAATTACCTGGCTAGAGTACATTGAAACAAAAAAATGGTCTGATAGGGACTAACTGTCACTAACTGTACACTGTATAGACATGAAGTACGACCATAGTCTACTCTTTTTTCTTACAATTCCTAATGAGTTTTCTAACAAAAAAATATATACTGTCTTAGTAGTTACATGACTACAAAACAGACACAATACAAGACATTTATACACAAATAACACAGACATTTGAACACAAACGCACAACACTGACCTAATAGAAAACATTTAAAGACATAAACATAACACGCATAATAGATAATGTGAAGACATTTAAACACATACACAGAAGACAATTAGAAAACATTTAAACACATTGACACACAACACAGACAAAATGGATACGCCTACAAAATACATATAAGTGTGTGCCACAATGACAGAGAACACTTGGCCATGTGCTGTTTTGAACTAAAGGCGTTTGTTACTTCACGATTAGTACCAATCTCAAAGTTGCGAATACCTTAGCACGCCAAATAACACACACACACACACGCGAGTATTATAGCAAACAACAATATCTTGTTTACTTCAATATATAAAGAAGTTCCGTTCAAGATTACTCCGCATGAAGTTCTATATACACCGCTATAAATAGATATATACGCATTGCGAATCGACTGCCTTGAGACGCTCGCTACAAAAAAAAATAGTTTTTTTTTAATGTGCTGTGTATTTCGTTCAACACATTCACATTGTCTTCATCACCTTATCTTATCTCTGATAGAAGAGCAAGGGCCTTGAAGTAGCAGAGGTGCTGGGGAAGGGACAGGGACAAGGAAGGTTTCAGTAAATGACTCCCCACATCATAAAGGAGAGCTACGTCCTCATGTAATAAAGGGAAGCTACTCCCTCGTGTCATCTTTCTAGAGATGGCTGTGAAGACAAATGTATTTTCGTTTCCCAATTAATGTTTTCTACACAAACTTTCAATTTATACCAAAAGGTGTGGCCAAAGTTTCGTATTATAGACAAGAAGCGAGAATAATTAGTATTTTTGAAAAAAAAAAAAAAATTTTTTAAATTTTACTTATTAATGTTTTAAAAGTGTTTTTTTTAAGCAGAGAAGATTTAAAAGAAAACATTATGTGCTATTAGCATACATAGTAAATTTTAAAAAAGCGCACTTCAAGACCTAACTACCCCTCTTACATGTAATGTTGCCTGTAAGTGGTAATGTCTGTCTGTAGCAGATAATGTTGTCTGAAGCAGATAATGTTGTCTGTAGCAGATAATGTTGTCTGAAGCAGATAATGTTGTCTGAAGCAGATAATGTTGTCTGAAGCAGATAATGTCTTTTTGTATTTAAACTGACGATGTGACAGAATACAGTGAACTGTATGCAAACGTAACAAACTGAAAATGTGACGGAATACAACGAACTGTAGGCCAACGTAACAAACTGGAAAAATGTGTCGGAATACAACGAACTGTAGGCCAACGTAACAAACTGAAAATGTGACGGAATACAGTGAACTGTATGCCAACGTAACAAACTGAAAAATGTGTCGGAATACAACGAACTGTAGGCCAACGTAACAAACAGAAAAATGTGACGGAATACAATGAACTGTAGGCCAACGTAACAAACTGAAAATGTGACGGAATACAACGAACTGTAGGCCAACGTAACAAACTGAAAAATGTGTCGGAATACAACGAACTGTAGGCCAACGTAACAAACTGAAAATGTGACGGAATACAGTGAACTGTATGCCAACGTAACAAACTGAAAAATGTTACGGAATACAACGAACTGTAGGCCAATGTAACAAACTGAAAATGTTACGGAATACAACGAACTGTAGGCCAACAAAACAAGCTGACGATGTTACGGAATGAGCTCGCAGAAACGTGTTGTGCAATAGAATGCTAAAAAAATGTTGTTGTTTTTTAGGGGGCTGCGTGGGCAGAATGAAAAGAGAATAAAAATAAACTAAAACATCCTTCTGTGGCTACAGACTTTGAAACAATGTCCAGGACTTGTCCGTTGTTTTTTTTTTCGTTTGTCATTATCAACACTTGGAACAAGTTGAAACAGGATTCTATGACTTTCACAAATGACTTTACAGATGTGACGAACAATTATGAAATTACATTTTTATGACTTTAAAAATATAACTTAAACAGTAGTACTTGCACTAATATGACTTTCCAAAAAAGACTTTTAATATTTTTGGCTCACCACTCGAGCAAAACAACTTCTTCTTGTCTTCAAATCAAGCTTTACATTTTACATTGAACTAAGTTAGACGTATGGGCGTCATTTCATTGTTTTACTGTTTGAGTATTTCATTTTGGAAAAAGAGGAGGGAGAAGTGCGGTGGCTGAGTGGTTTAGCACTTGGCTTCCGCAACAGTTCGAATCTCAGTGAAGACTGGGATTTTCAGAGCACCCATGAGTTCACTAAACTCTAATGGATACCTGGATTTAGTTTGGGAAAGTGAAGGCGGTTGATCGTTGTGCTGGTCACATGACACCCTGCTCGTTAACCGTTGGCCTAAGAAACAGATGACCATAAAATCATTTGCCCTATAGTTCGCAAGGTCTGAATGAAGGAGGAGGGGTTCTGCGAGTTCAGGCTTCAAACTATTTGTCTTTTTAAGCCCCTCGGACATAATCTGAAAGAGTTCCTTTTAATCAAATGGCTTTTAATCTTTAAGTAAGAGAATCGAATCTATTGGGAAGAAAATAAAATACCAGATGGTATTTATGAGGAGTAACATTTTGAAACTATGTAAAACTAAGGTTATTTTAACAACAACGAAACAAATTTTACCTTGCACATACATGTTACATGCAAATTATGTAACACACATTTACATTGATCGAACTTAATGCATAATTCACACAGACGCAGATCTACAACATAATGCATGATCTCAACACACACATACATACATATATACATAGGTCTACAACATAGTGGGTGATCTCCACACACAGACACACACTTATATACATAGGTCTTCAATTTGATACATGATCTCCACACACAGACACACATATCTATACGTTTGTATGGGTGTATGTCCCGCATAGAAATCACAACCGTTTGACCAATCTTGATAAAACTTGGCATAAATGTTCTTTGGGTACTAACTCTAACCGTAATGTATGTATACAGTATAGTAGCCCTAACACAAACATAAGACCCTCAAAAAAGTTGCCCATGGATCTAGGCCATATTTACATGAGACAAGATCGAAATGATCTATATTTATATCTTGATCTAATTTTAAGAACTACAATTTGCACAGATAGTTTTTTACTTTGACACACGAAAATACAAAATATAGTCTATTGATTTCATTATTTAATAAATAAACCTTCAAATGTGTGGTTCAAAAGCATTCATTTCTACACAAATTCGTTCCTTATATCTGCGAATTTAGACGTCCCGACGTACTTCTTAATCCCATTCATTTAATAAATCGGTTAAACCCATTTTAATTGTACCCTATATCCCATTCGCACTTCTTTCATTTTAATAGCTAAATTTATCTCTATTAAAGAAGCTTTTAAAAAAATTGAATGAACCCGTTTCCATAGCATTTTATATTTGATATGAAGGTATCGGCTTTTAGCAAAATATAGGTCAACAGCTTGTTGCATGATCTCCACACACATGCACACAATGTAATGTAAGTGCATCCAGGCTTTTTTCTATTTCCTCAAAACCTTACAGCTCTAGCTGGTGCGAGAACGATCAACCAGTCTGGCAATATGCAGCATGTTTTATTGTACATTTCTTAAAGCCTCTCCAAGTTCTAGATCTGGTGAGATGTTGAGTTTACTACGCAATGCCAGCAAGGTAAACGCGTCAGTGATAAAAAGAACATCAAAGTCCGACAACTCTTCTCATTTACTTAGATTCTTTCAAAACATTTTCTTTTACTACCAGCGCATTATATCCCCTTGTTTACTTCATGTCTTGATAATATAGATTCTTCCTAGTGATCAAAGTAATTGAACTAATTTCCTGCTAGATAGATTGTATTCCCTTGACTAGATATGTGCGTATTTATTTAGAGGGGGGGGGGAGTTTAATGAACAACACAACTGCAAAGATATGTAAGCAAAGACTCAATAGATGCATGTTGGTTACATTGTCGGTTACATTGTCATTTACATAGTAATGAAAACCAGTTGTTTAAATATCCGTAATTGACTATTATTATCATACGTAATACCATATAACTGCATTTACTACCCGGTCAATGTACAACGTTTGAAATGACTGTAGTCTAAAAAAACAACATTGATAGCCTAAATTGTCGGCATGATCAAGTGATGATTCATTAGACTTTATTTTTTAGATTTACTCTCGGATTAGATCTGGCCAAGATAGTGTGGTGTCTGGTGTGCTGGTTTGAATGACAAGGGAGAGTGACCTGTGTTGTTTATGTCAGAATAAGTGACCAAACTTGTTTTGAAGTACAGAGAGGATTTATAGGCAAGTGAGAATGTTTGAGTTTGAAAGATTATAGGTTTTTAAGTATTTCTGAATAGAGTGTAGATAACTCATCATAAGCATTGCTTTGTCCTACAGAAGAAAAAGTCTAATAATAGGCCTATACCCATGTGTAGCTACATTTCTTGATCACAAGTTTAAACTGCTGTTGTAAATCAAAGTCGGCAACTCACAATTAGCTAGTGCTACTCACTGTTAGCTAGTGCTACTCACAATTAGCTAGTGCTACTCACTGTTAGCTAATGCTACTCACTGCTAGCTAATGCTACTCACTGCTAGCTAATGCTACTCACTGCTAGCTAGTGCTACTCACTGTTAGCTAGTGCTACTCACAGCTAGCAAGAGCTAACAACGTGAAAAAAGTATCATGACGTGGGTTAAGCCTTGGTATCGATCATGATGGTGTGTTAGAATCGAATGAACAACCGATTTTATTCGATTCTTTTCAGCGGTGCAGTGAGGAATAGAAAAAAAAAAAGTGTATGGGTGGGGTGGGTCTAGATCTTTGTGACAAGGCATCCTAGTTTTAGATTCTACTAAGACTTAGCGGAGCTAGTGATCTAACGTTCCTTGTTTCTAATGTCAAAGAAGTCATCGACACAATGGCTAAATAACTTAACCTTAACACTAACCATTAACTTAACAAGCTATGTCACGTGACCAATGCATTGACCTTACAAAATCTAGAATTCAAGGACCCAGGAAGCCTCCTTACGCCGAGGCACACACGTTAACTCCGCGCCCCTGTTTTAATCATTTTTTATTTTTAAAAAAATAAAATTATTTGGCATAGAATAAAATGGGAATCCATGCTCTTAAGCGTAGGCCAGGAAACAGATGACCTTTACATCATCTGTCCTATAGACCAAAAGTTCTGAAAGGGGAAATTTACTTTTTTTACTTTACAAATAAAATATTTTTGATAACAAAGTTCTAGAAGTTTAATCCTAACAGGGAAGTGAACTACAAATGAGCAAATGAATAATTCCGTCGGATCATGAATAATAATTACTGAGAGATAAGAGTTAAAACTCCCATAAGATTTAATAACTTATAGTACATGTATTTTAGAAGTACAAAAATATAAAAATATGTATAAATAGAAATACGTCTATTTTTTTTTAACTAAATCTTCGTAACAGATTTTTCAGACAAATTTCATTTCCACTATGCCCTATGAAATCAGACAATCCAGTTTCCCAAATACAATTCAGTATTCTCCAGGGACTATGTAGTTTAACAGTGGTCCCATGCTACTTAGATATTTACTGATATCCTGATTTTTCTTATGATTTATAATTGATGAACTGGAATAACTGGCCTATGATAGAAATGCTATGACCTGATCAAATAAATGTCAACTTTCACATAAATTGTGTTCATGAAATAAAGGTCTACTTTCACATGAATTGAATTCATGATATAAAGGTCTACTTTCACATAAATTATGACTACACGTTATATTTATTTAATTTTACCTGTTATTTTATCCAGCAATGTGCAACTTATACTGTTATATACAATGCAAGAATTCCGTATATTTCTATATGTATGTTTGCGGCTACATGAAACTTGCAAATAGAGACGTTAGGAATGAACAGAAAGGTCCAGTGGATAATCCATCAGGCACACAGTGGATGACGTCCTTCAGGAATATATAAAGTCGTCCCCGCTACTCGAAGACAACACTCTGGTATCCCAATGGAACTCATGCACAACTCACACGATGACCCACGGCCTTGTTCAAATAGTAGAAAAAATGTTTTTGATCTTGTAAACACTCTGGGCTACACACGAGCACTGGCGTAGTCTGCAACGAATGAGAGGATATCTGTGTGCGGGTGGGGGGGGGGGGGCGAGGTGGGAGGAGGGGGGAGATGATCTGAGCGTAGACCGAGAGGCAAACCAGCCACAGTTCCTCCACCCAACACAGCGCTGTGTGCACTCACGTTTACAAGAGAGAAAGGAGGGACGAAAGGCTGACGTGTAGACTCTGGGGATGGGGAAAGTGAGGGTAAAAACTGAGGTGGGAGAGGTTTTTTTTTGTTTTTTTTTTACAAAAGTGGAGAGTGTGTGCGAGTTTTGATGAGAGAAGGAGATATAACATACACGCGCGACTTCACATTTGAAAAGACTTCATTGCACAATAAACGCAAACACACAATCAGCTATACAGAAATGCGTTGTGCCAAGCTACACACACCCACACCTAGTTCTGCTTCGTTTACTTGGAAAGGGCGCACAAACATTACGAAGAAAAGATAGCAGACGTGTTCAACGGGTCAAGGTCAACATCTAACTTCGCCATTGATAACTGTACAGGGAAAAAATCGTTGCATAACAACCCCCCTCCCTCTAAAAGTGACCCATTAGTAGCAGACGGCCGAATACAAATAATACGTAATACATAAATGTGATAAATATTCTTTACTGTCATTGAAAGAAACAACAACGAAGCAATCGAACATGCTAGAAAATCTTTTAAAAAAATGTTTGATAAAAATAGGTTTGTACACAATTACACACGGGAATTTTTTAAAAGAAATGCTACAAGGTACGTGGGTACTCTCAGCTTATATAAGTGTCAATTGCGATGTGTTTACTTAGGAATACATTATAATGTCACCACGATGGAAGATCTCTCAAGTTTTGTTTATGAATTTCTATCACGTAAAATCATATATAGGACAATTACTTTTGGTGAATTTTTAAAAACCTTTCTATAGGAGATTTTCATTTTAAAAGTTAATCAAAGTAATCTGCGCTTTGTTTACATAGTGATTTTTTTAAAGATTCGATTACATTCTTTAAACAAAATCTATCTATATAATTCTCTTCTTCCCTCAAGAGTTTTGTCGAGTAGTAAGAAGTAAAGGAAAGATCACTCTACGGATAGACCACAAGAAAACAAGAGGGGGGGGGGGGGGGAGAACACCCAGTCACAAAATAGCAGGGCAGGACCGTTGCAATATCATTCTTTTTTTTTTATTTCAACCTCCCGTTAAAAAAAAGGGGGGGGGGGGGGGGGGAAAGTAATCTATTCTGTAGTAACAATCGAAGCGACAGAGCACGCTCAAGAGTTTGTCAGAATGGGAAGATTACTCTTTTATTTTTGAAACTCAGACAGAGGAATTTATCCTAGGTAATTTTAGGAGTGAAAAAAAAAAAGACAATTTTCGTCTGTATATTTCAGGAGATTGGTATATTTTCAAAAGACTAATAATTTCCGGATATTTCCAGAACTTTTTCGTATATTTTGCAATTTCAGGAGATTTCCAGGACCTCCTGACAGGAGGCCGCGGTAAATCTGTTATAAGTTATAAAATGGTTTAATTTAATAATTTATAAATTAGCGCGGATCCTATAAAAGTGCTGGGCCCACTGAGGTCGCATAGGTTGCAGAGGCCTAAGGTTGGCCCTGCAAAATAGCGGCGTATGCTACGCCGCCGGTTGACTAGTTTTAAATAATTCAGAAAAAGAAAAAAAGCACAACAACGAGAAAACGAAATGAGGAAATGTAGAGGCGATATAATGGAACTTAGAGAAAGATGTAAGAAAATGAAAATTTGGGAGAGACTTTGAAATAAACAAAACAGACAAAATAAACAAAACAGACAAAATAAACAAAACAGACAAAATAAACAAAACAGACAAAATAAACAATGTCGAGTGAAGTGAAAAGATCACCGTTACCAAGTAAATAACAAAAGTTACAAAAATAGTTTGTGTGAAACTGCAGACTCAAAATCAGCCCCCAAAATGGTCCACGCAGGTACTTTGTAGCTGAGAACTAAACTATCAACAAGCACAAGTTAGACCACATTCCTATCTCCATCCATATAAAAAGAATACTCTATTATTGTATTGTTAGTTCGACTAACGACATGATACCACAGGATATGAAAATTATTTAAAGTTATTAAAATACAAAACTGATGTTATTGAATGATTATCTAATTAATGGTTTTATAAATGGCCAATCTCTCATTCATGCGTCAAGAAAGAACTTTTTTCCTTGAGCCATACGCAGGGAAGGCACATTGCGCTCCACTTATAGCGCATGAGAATACTCCTTATGAATTGCTGTTTTAAAGTATATACATAATAAAACTCCGTATTAATTATTGTTTTAAATTATATACATACTAAATGCATTCTTTCTATTTTTATAGAAAAGTTACACTTTATTTATAATGTAAGTAGCTTGTATTACAGAAAACACTTAATTTAGGAAAACAAATATTTTTATAACATTATTTTAGAAATAACAAAACCAAAGCATTAGCTTAAATGCTTATAACATAAAGAAAATCCCCTCTCTTATTATTATTAGTCTCCTTGGTTTTATTAATATTAATAGTGAATAGTTTTAAAACTAATGTATTTTTAAATATTTCGCTTAAAAAAACAACCTTGCACCAGAACTTTGAAAGATCTAAAAAAAAATCTAAAATATCATGATGTCGAATTTTCATCCTCTTGTCTAGTTTTCGAGATTAAAACGGGATAAAAGGACAGACAGACCGCACAAAACTAATAGCAGCTATTCCCCAGTAGGGAACCGCTAATAAAAATTAATCTACGCTATAAGTGACAGAGCCTAGACATTTGTTTCTGCGGTACTGTAAACTGCAGAAAAAGAAAAATATGGTTTACTAAAAATTATTAGCTTATCAATGTTTCCGCATTACGTACACCGGATACACCAAAAAAAGCTTGCTATTCATGGACATACAAACAGATGATCTTAACATCATTTGCCCCATAGGTCACAAAGGTACTTTGCTTTCCTACTTAGGTAGACCAGATGTCCAAGCAATGACATGTTTTGATGCAACAGATTCCAAGTGCAGAAAAGGTTTCGTAACTGTACCTCGTTCAAACCGTACACCGGATACACGACAAAAGCTTGTTAGTAATGGATTTGCCGCCATGTACGATAATCTCCAAAACAATAGTACGTGGCAAAACGTATGTCTCCCAAACATACACATTGCGGGGCCCTATGCGAAGGTAGAGATAAGGATAATAAATGAAAATTAAGATTTTTTGTTAGAAAATAAATTCGTCTTAGCATTTTATTCAAACTTTACTAAGTACACAATCACGATCAATTCACTTTACGAGCCATCTACAATAGAAGGTAGATCCCCAACATAAAGCCGATAAACATTCAGATCTGCCGTTTAGATTTACTATCGACTAGCAAAATATTGCTTTTGATTTTTTTAACTGATCGAGATAGATTTAGATCTATATTTAAATCCCAGTGACTATTTCAGTAAATTAACTATTAGAACTTACTGTTTTGGTTCAAAATCGCCCTATTATTTTTATTAGATGAAAACTGACTATGCCGTCTTTTTTAATCGCGAGTAGGACTGGCGTTTTCTATATTAAATGACACACCAAAATTAAAATTTTGCCTATGTTTCAGAACATGTTTTGAGTTTTCAGGATATTTAAATAATTTCAAGAGATTTTCAATGCTTTTTTCGTATACTTTGCAATTTCATGAGATTTCCAGGAGCTCCTGGAAAATCTGAAGATCGCGAAACCCTGTTATAAGTTAAAATGCTTTAATTTAATAATTTACAACTAGTGCCCTAAGGCCGGCCCTGCTCCCAAAGTAAAAGAAATACATACATATACTTGTGTCCTGTTTTCTGTTATTATAGTGATTATAGATCTAGTCTAGTTGTCTTTCCCAGAACTAGCTTTTCAAATAAATGTACTGTAAGCAATCTGTTGTGAATTTTTAATACTTTTATGAGAACGACAATAAATCAAAATGACACCACAAATCCTATCAAAACCCAAAAAAATCCCAACTTCAACAAACGCTTTATAATATTCGCCTTAAGTCCAGCCTCACACGACAAAACAACTTCCTGGTTCCACTCAGTTTTGAAGAGCCACGACAAAAGGGAAATCGACCAAAAAGAATTCGAGGCACATTAAAACTAGAAAGACCGCCTCCTTCAAGTGGCTAAGTGTTTAAGTGGACCAATTAGAACAAGAAATAATGATCATTTCTAATTAAATAGCGCTCGAGGCGGAAAGCTGGTAGATAGCGGTGACTGTCCATTTACTGGTTACCAAGTCAGTTTTCTTGTGGATGATGTAATAACAGATGCTTCGTGAACTAAACTGCTCAGTTAGTAAAGGCCGAATTGTGTGTGAATGTAGTAGTTAATATAACAGAACTTACTTAATAACTTAGCAATACAAATGTAAAATAAAATTAATTTTTTGACATAAAATTTAGAACCGTTTGCATAAATGTGTTTAAAGTATGGTATGCATTTCTATCCATTGCTAATAGATCTAGACTCTAGTCTAGAACATCAACAATGCGATTGATAATATTTTTACCAATTGTTTTTGTTTAACGCTATTTCATGCTTTTAGCTTTCTCACTACGCTATGATCTTATCACTTGTCTCTCTACGCTATGATCTTATCACTTGTCTCACTACGCTATGATCTTATCACTTGTCTCTCTACGCTATGATCTTATCACTTGTCTCACTACGCTATGATCTTATCACTTGTCTCACTACGCTATGATCTTATCACTTGTCTCACTACGCTATGATCTTATCACTTGTCTCTCTACGCTATGATCTTATCACTTGTCTCTCTACGCTATGATCTTATCACTTGTCTCACTACGCTATGATCTTATCACTTGTCTCTCTACGCTATGATCTTATCACTTGTCTCTCTACGCTATGATCTTATCACTTGTCTCTCTACGCTATGATCTTATCACTTGTCTCACTACGCTATGATCTTATCACTTGTCTCTCTACGCTATGATCTTATCACTTGTCTCACTACGCTATGATCTTATCACTTGTCTCTCTACGCTATGATCTTATCACTTGTCTCTCTACGCTATGATCTTATCACTTGTCTCACTACGCTATGATCTTATCACTTGTCTCTCTACGCTATGATCTTATCACTTGTCTCTCTACGCTATGATCTTATCACTTGTCTCTCTACGCTATGATCTTATCACTTGTCTCTCTACGCTATGATCTTATCACTTGTCTCTCTACGCTATGATCTTATCACTTGTCTCTCTACGCTATGATCTTATCACTTGTCTGGACCTGTTGGGAAAAATGAGGGAGGGGAAAGAAAGGGAGATCTGGGTGGATTTGACCGTAATAGGTTTTTAAAAGCTTTACAAAAAAAAAATATAAAAAAATGGGGGAAGGTGCTAACCACTCAGCTAGTGAGGTACTTATGACTAGAGACGATTGTATAGTGATATATTGTTTCTTTCCATCTAGAGCAGCGACCTATAAAGGAGATTAATTCAGCTTATATCGCCACTTCAGTGATGTAATATTTCTTTCCCATGTTCGAGATACCAAACAAAATAATGATTTAGCAATAGCTAATAAATGAATCGGTTAATTTTTTAAAATTGATTCTTGTGTTGTCAGGTAAAAGAAAAAAAAGTAAAGTAAAGTTTCAGACTTTGTGATGATGTAAAGGTCATCTGTCTCTGTATTCCGCAACTTAGGTGGACTCGAAGGCGCCCAAAGGTAAAAGAAATAATTGTGCAAAATTTCAGCTTGATCCGAGATTGGGTGTCGGAGAGACAGACAGACAAAATGAATCGTTATAAGGTTTGTAAAAAAAAATTTTAAAAATCTATAAAGACACTAGAGACAGGACAATGTTTTGCTGTTACTTGACATAGCCGCTTAAAAACAAATATCCTTTAAGTCTAAACTGTGAACAAGAAAATACTCGAAGGACGTATTACAATGTAATTTCCAGAGCTTTGATTTCATTATTTGTTTGATTATTCTTTTTTTTTTTTTTTTGTACGATTTAGAATAAGATCTACCTGTCACACCGAACACGTCCATAAATTTGAGGACAGGTAATACTAGACTTAACCGCACCGGATGACACAAATTCGATCGATGCCTGTTTTTAATCTTAGCATTTGATAAGATAATCAGCCCATTTCCGGTTTGTTTGTTTTTAAAGGATCTGCACCTTGAGATTTCTTGTTCCCTCAAAAAAAAAAAAAACTGATTCACTATGTCCAGTTCACGTCTGCTGAGCTGATTATGAGCGATCAGAGTCCAATCAAACATACACACAGGTCCGAGTTCCGGGAAACAGATGGAACAATCTAACGGCTCACGTAACCAGCCTGACCGACAGATAATATTGATTTTTGATTTACAGCTTGATTATAGGAGCATAAATATGCCGCACACATACTGTAACACACACACAGAAACTCCATGAGCATATGCATTTCTCCACAACACACATACACAATCATCATACAGAGAGAAACACACAAAGTTTTAAGAGAAGAGAAGGAAAGAGAAGGAGAAAGAAGTTAAAAGAAAAAGTGAGAGGGAAAGAGAAGAAGAGAGAAGAAGAGAGAAGAAGAGAAGGAAAGAGAAGGAGAAAGAATATAAAAGAAAAAGTGAGAGGGAAAGAGAAGAAGAGAGAAGAAGAGAGAAGAAGAGAAGGAAAGAGAAGAAGAGAAGGAAAGAGAAGAAGAGAAGGAAAGAGAAGAAGAGAAGGAAAGAGAAGAAGAGAAGGAAAGAGAAGAAGAGAAGGAAAGAGAAGGAGAAAGAAGTTAAAAGAAAAAGTGAGAGGGAAAGAGAAGAAGAGAGAAGAAGAGAAGGAAAGAGAAGAAGAGAAAGAAATGATTGAAGATATGTTCTCACAGACGGTAATTTTGAAGACACAAATATATAAATCGACACTTGTATGTAATCGCAACAATCTTGCTATGTTGGCATGTTATGTACAGTTTTGAAATGTTTATTCCTGCAGCTATAGTGTAAACATTTCACGTCCAGGAAGATTTCAACACGACTGTCTTCTCTACCTTGGTCAAGTTCTGAGACAAACTGTCAGCAGAGTCGCATCACGACATTAGAATCGTTTTCTTTACGACTTTAATTGGACGCCGCACACCAAAATGTTCTATACTCCAAGGACAAACGCAATATGAAGAGTCAAGGTAAAACGAAAAAAAAAACAACAACAACGAGGGCAGAAGAATATTGTGGTCTAGTCAATGTCACAAATAAAACATCCTATCATTACAGAAAGAATAGCCAAGGCTTAAAATACAGCAAGGGATGGCGTAGTGTAGTCATTGCCACTTTGATATCACTCGAATAAAGACTGTGTTTTTAAAAAAGGCAAGGCTCACACTGTATCAAGGGACGTGGTGGTCCGGTGGTTAAAGCTGGTCCTCTAACAAGTCACGGATTCGATCCCGAACCTAGCGATGTAATGTCCGGACCGAATGTCTCAGTTCACTCTAATACTGGATACTTGAACTACAAAAGTAAATGTATTCAGTCATTGCCCAGACCACATAGCATCCTAGTAAACCACTGGCTGCAAAAAAAAAATACAAGCATTGGTAATTTTACACGCCCTTATTCACCTAGATAAAATTGTACATTATAAACAGTAACTAGAAAATATTTGAAATTGTCTTACTTACAGTACACAAATTGTATTAGAACATCCCTACACAAAGTTTTGTAGCTACACATTAAACTTCTACAAACATAGCACTAGTTTTGATCCACTTCTCCAAACACAACAATCTAGGGTTGATCACTACAAACACAACAATCTAGGGTTGATCACTACAAACACAACAATCTAGGGTTGATCACTACATGTTCAACTATTTGAATTGAGGAATCAATTATTTAACGACATAACATCATGGCTAATGCTGGTATGAAAGGACATTTATTGATTTGTAAAAGTTACTAAAGTAAATCGATATTCGCGAAAGAAGGAGAAGGGTGCGGTAAGGGGAGAGAGAGAGAGAGAGAGAGAGGGAGAGGGACAAGAGTTTTAAACGAAGATTGGGAAGAGACCATCAAAAAAAAAGATGTAACACATACACAGTTTCTTTATTTCACTTCTTTCATTACACAGACACACGAATTTACAAATGGACCTCATTTACCACTCGTAAACAAACAACATTTAGTCACATGATAATATTGATAAAACAACTTAAAAAATTGTCACGTGATAACCACTGTGTATTAAAATTAGATCGTAATTTGTATAGAGGAGATAAGAGAATCACGTGGCTAAATGTTGTTTGTTTACGACTGGTGAATGAGGTGCATTCCATTTCTTAAATGTCCGTAAGCCTATCAAAATCATTCCTTGACAAAATATGCATTTCTTTGAAAGAAAGAAAAAAGCCTTATGTCGATACATTTAACGTAGAATCATTTAAAGTGTACCATTCAGTGGCAAAATTTAAAAAATGGTAGATCTACCATCGTGTTATTAATGAAATTTGATTGACTTTTTATTTAAACAAACTAGGACAGACTCGACCTACATTAAAGATCAACATACTAAACAAAACTTTGACCTCATTCAAGTCTCCACTTTAACCTACTTTCTGCCAGGGTAATGATATGGTACACTGCTTGAAAAGGCCCTAACTAGCCACTTTGTATGGCACATATAATGATGGTAGATGGGAGAATTTATCAAATAAATCTTTTATAAGAGAATGAATGCCTTGGGATGTAGGGAATGTTTAAACTAGGGAGAATTCAATGTGACGTAGAGCTAAGCCTAGCATTACAGGTGATTGATGCGGTCCGGGGATTCAAAGATTATTTGGTCACCGTCATCCCATCCTACAGTTATACCAGACCTGTGACATACATTTTAATGTATAATAGACTGAAATATGTTTTTTTACAACTCACTCCATCTGTCCGTCTGTCTGTCTGGTCAAAAGTTTCTACACGTTATTTCTCCCACACCCAAACTCGGATCAAGCTGAAATTGTGCACAATTATTTCTTTTACCTGACAATGCGAGAATCAATAAAAAAAAATTAGTTAATTAATTATTGTGTTTGGTATTTCGAAAAAGGGAAAGAAAGTTTACTTGACTATAAAGTGGTATAAGCTGCTTGTAACAAGCAAAGTATAAAAAAAATCTTTTTAAACAAACGTATCTAAAGGGGTAAAAAATCTCTTCAAATCAATATCAATAATGTACAGGCTATTTCCATTATTCGATGTCAAACAAAATAATTAATTACAAATAATTAATTGACTAACTGAATAATTTTTTATCTATTGATGCATGATTGTTAGGTACAATAAATAAATGTTTAAAGTATCAATTGGATTCAAAAATGCTTGAGTAAAAAACAGCGTTATAAATTATTTAAAGGGACTAAACCCAACAAATTTAGCCCTATCTGTGAATACTGAAGGATTAGTTTCCTTTGTTCGTATCAAACAAAATAATTAAAAACCAATAATTAATTATCCCATTGGTTACCTTTTTAGCGGCCCCCGAAAGGGGAAAAGACGCTATCAGCTTTGTGCGAAATGTCTGTCCGTCCGTCCCGTTTAGATCTCGTAAACTAGAAAAGATATTGAAAATCCGACATCACAATATTTTAGACCATTCAAAGTTCTGATGCAACGGCTACTTTTTTTTTCTGAAAGCGAAAAATCTAATTTTTAAAATCAGTTATGCAAGCAGTTTTTTAAAGAGAAAAAGCTAATTAGTATGCATTATAAGTTAGACCTAATTTAAAACGAATAGTAATATTGTAAATAAGAGATTGAGCCTTTTCAAAACAGTACGGAACAGGACTAGACATAAGTTCGGCCAGGGGAGGTGCGGTGGCTGAGCGGTAACGCGCTTGGCTTACGAACCGGGGGTCCCGGGTTCGAATCCTGGTGAAGACTGAGATTTTCAACTTTGAAATCTCTGGGCGCCTCTGAGCTCTAATGGGTACCTGACATTAGTTAAAGGCGGTTGGTCGTTGTGCTGGCTACATGACACCCTCGTTAACCGTAGGCCACAAAAACAGATGAACTTTACATCATCTGCCCTATATATACACCACAAGGTCTGAAAAGGGAATTAGTTAGATCAGGTTCACATCTAACTTTACATTCACTTATACCTATCCTTTGATCTGCGGGACCGTTGGGGCACTACACAAGATCTGTTAACCTTCTTTCTCAATTCTTATATCTCATTCGTCTTTGATATAATTTTATTCGGATGTTCTTTCTGAAAATATTGAAGCCTGCCTGGGTGGACCACCTCGGGGGCCGATTTTGAGTTTGTGTTTCCACACAAACTGTCTTTTGTAACCTTGTTTTTTATTGATTCGTGATTTGTCTATGCCAATGAATGATTGTGCGAAGCTTCAACTAAATCGAGAATGGGTGTGGAAGAAATATCATCATCATGTACACACTTTTTAGCAGACAGACAGAGTGAGTTGATATGAGCTTTTTTTAAAAAAAAAAGCAAAGTTACCTTTTCAGACCATGCCTATAGGCTTATAGGGCGGATGATGTGAAGGTAATTTGTTTCTTCTGTGGCCCACGGTTAACTAGGGTGTCATGTGACCAACTCCCTAATTAATGTCAAGTATACAGAAGAGCTGGGTGCCTAAAGATCCTGACATTGAAAATACAAATCTTCACCAGGATTCGAACCGGGGACTCCCAGGTTCGGAAGCCAAGCGCTTTACCGCTCAGGCAAGGCGCATCCAAGATGGTAAATGATTATCTTTCGACTTTCGAATCTACTTACAGTTGCTACAGGTGTCTCCTAATTGATCAGAAATCACTTCCTGTGCCAACACTGCACGTGCTGTTTAAAAATAGCATCTTAGTTAATGGTACCACGTCTATGTACCCACCAACTACAACCCATTGCATATTGTTTATTGGACCATATTACATTAATTTTACAAGTATTTTAAAATGATAACATTTCTCAATTCCTCTTGACTCATGTATGTTCATTATTTTTTTTTATCTGAAATGTCCATATCTAAATGTTTCTATCTAAATGTTATTTGTTATTATCTCTAAATGTTTTTTATCTAGGTTTTACTATCTAAATGTTTCTATCTGGGTTTTACTATCAAAATGTCTCCATCTAGGTTTTACTATCTAAATGTCTCTATTGAGGTTTTACTATCTAAATGTCTCTATCTAGGTTTTACTTTCTAAATGTCTCTATCTAGGTCTTACTGTCTAAATGTCTCTATCTAGGTTTTACTATCTAAATGTCTCTATCTAGGTTTTACTATCTAAATGTCTCTATCTAGGTCTTACTATCTAAATGTCTCTATCTAGGTTTTAGTATCTAAATGTCTCTATCTAGGTTTTACTTTCTTAATGTCTCTATCTAGGTTTTACTATCTAAATGTCTCTATCCAGGTTTTACTATCTTAATGTCTCTATCTAAGTCTTACTATTTAAATGTCTCTATCTAGGTTTTAGTATCTAAATGTCTCTATCTAGGTTTTACTTTCTTAATGTCTCTATCTAGGTTTTACTATCTAAATGTCTCTATCCAGGTTTTACTATCTTAATGTCTCTATCTAAGTCTTACTATTTAAATGTCTCTATCTAGGTTTTACTATCTAAATGTCTCTATCTAGGTTTTACTATCTAAATGTCTCTATCTAGGTTTTACTATCTAAATGTCTCTATCTAGGTCTTACTATTTAAATGTCTCTTTCTAGGTTTTACTATCTAAATGTCTCTATCTAGGTTTACTATCTAAATGTCTCTATCTAGGTTATACTATCTAAATGTCTCTATCTAGGTTTTATTATCTAATTTTCTCTATCTAGGTTTTACTATCTAAATGTCTCTATCTAGGTCTTACTATCTAAATGTCTCTATCTAGGTTTTACTATCTATATGTCTCTATCTAGGTTTTACTATCTAAATGTCCCTATCTAGGTTTTACTATCTAAATGTCTCTATCTAGGTTTTACTATCTAAATGTTTCTTATGTTGTGACAGTACGACACGCTTGTCTTGCAAATTCTTAAGATTAAATGTTTTTTTTTTTAATTATATTTTACTAACTAAAAAAATGTCTAGTGCAGAAGTAAATGTGAACTCTTGACACTGTTCCCCCCCCCCCCCCCTCCGCTGGCCAGTCGAGCTTCAGTCATCTAGCAGTGATCCAATCTAAGAAATCAATTTACTAAATGGAATGTTGCCTGTTGCGATCAAATATCTTTCCAGGCAGACCAGCTCTGCCCAGTCGAGGAACAGTCCACACTCTTTATATAAGAAGATTAGAAAAGTAGAGGAACGCTCTATTGCCTTAATTGCCATTGGCACACATAGACCTATATAAGCCAGTCTCAAATAACCATATGCATCAATAAATATACATATGCATCAATAAATATACATATGCATCAATAAATATACATATGCATCAATAAATGCACGTATGTAGTTTGTGCCAGTCATACGTATGCAGCCTGTCTCAATGTATTTGAATAAAGTCTATGTTAAATAATTCTTGGGCAATTTAATATGGATTTTTCACCTTATTGTCTATAATTTTCGTGCTATCAATATCTACCCTCGCGTATAACCACACATTCACACACCCATAAGAAGACGAATGGTTTTAAAACAAAGCAATGTCCATAACGAATCTTTATTACAGGCAATTCCTCAGCATAAAGCTAAAGGAAGATGTCTAAAGGTATAAACAAGACCATAAAGAATGGAAGCACACAGTGCAGTGGCACTTCTAACGTGGAAATACATCAACTGGACTGAAATGTTATCATTACATTAGGAAGAAGAAATTTTGAGGTGGAGGGGGGGGGGGGTTGGAATCGGAGACTCCCAGCTTTTTCTGAAATGCACTTTTCGATAGTGGATTTTGAAAGCAAGTTTATTAACAGCAATCTGCTCCTTATTTACTTTTTGATTCTTAAGATCCTATTTACGTATCTACATGCCTTAAAATAGAGTAGATGAGATAGATATGTCATACATAATGTAGGGGCATAAAGGAAGGGTTTCGGATTGTAGATGCCATACACAACAGAAGCAGAAAGAAGGGGGAAAATGCAAGGGTGCCTGGCGATTACAGATGCCCAACCTGCGACCGCAGCTGTGTATCAAGAATTGGCCTCTTTAGTCACACAGAAGTTGCGAAGGGAAAAGATCGTCTCTCGAGACGCAAAATGCCACAGAATGTAGGGGCGATATAGTGAGTCTTAAGGACAACCCAACAAACTTGCAAGGAGAATATTGGGGAAAATATTAAAATAAATAAACAAAAAAATATGTCAAGGACGCTATCTTAAAAGATACTTGTTATCTACTATATAAAAAAAATTTACTAAATATTTTGTACAGCTAAATAAAGCATTTAATATAAAATATAAACATAAATATATAAATAAAATAAATTAATTAAACTAATTAAATATAGCATGTCGGTGAGCCCAGGTTTGAACCATGCCCGGTGGTTTGGGCTAGGGCGTAACCATTTTTAATTCTGAAGGGACATCCATAATATGTAATACAAACAAAAACAACAACAAATAAACAACAAACACTATCAAAACTCCGCACAACAGACATTGTTGTGAATGTTTAAATTAATGATAATTAAAGAAAGTATTAGTAAGATTGAACAAAAAAACATCGATCTAGTTAAATCAATTTCAATCTTCTAGCAAGTGAATTATACACATTGAGCTAGATTCTAGAGACATGTTAATTCTCAGACTCACCTATTTTAAAAGTTATCCACACGAAATTCCGGTCACTGGGTTCCTGTCCCAAATGTCACAAAATCTATGAACTGTGTGGAAGTGTAGCAACCTTCACCCCCAAAAGTCAGCAGACGGATACAGCATTAAAAAAAAAGTTTTTGTTTTCTTTTTTTTTTCGGCCAAGCGTGTCACGTCCTTCCCAAATAAACAACTAAACGAGCCAGGATGTCACAGCCGTCTGCTGAAACAAGTTTCTATAAGCCAAGTATGCATCAGTTAAGTTTGTAATATTCCGTAAGACCAAAGTCCACGTCTGACTGGGTGAGGCTGAAATTACTTCTGGGACACCTGAAGACATAAACACAATTTACAAATAAATTTGCATATTAATGAAGTATGGTGTATAGTGTAGATAGTATATGTAAGTTCAGGGCAATAGAAGATACGTCTTTATTACTCTGTATGTTTGGTTAAATAGACGCTCGGAAATAGTTGTACCAATAGTTGTCTCACATAGACGCTCGGAAATAGTTGTACTAATAGTTGTCTCGCAGTCGAGAAGCAGAAATAGAAATGTTACTTAGAGAAACAATGATGAAAATAAAGATGAAGTTAATATGACAAAATCCTACGCGTTTTTATAAAGAAATATAATACAGATAAGAGTTTCAGACGAAGAAAATAATGTCATTTAAATATTCTCAATAAATCTTTTTGTTTCTTTCCTGCCTTCTCTCTTTCTTGTATCTCCCCCTACTCTCAGCCTCACTCCCAAAGTCCATATCCTCACTCTCTCTCTTTTTCTCTCTATTTCGCTTGTGTCTCCTCACTCTCTCTATCTCTGACCATCTCTTACCCCCTCTCCTTCTCCCTATTCTCTCTCTTTCTCTCCCGTTCTCTATCACAAACTCCCCCTCTCTTTCTCTAAATAACAACCTAGACTGCTTAAAACGTTTAAGTGGTATTAGAACAGTCTAATTCAATAAGAACAAATTACTAAAGAGTAGTGAAACTCGTTTTAAACATTAATTCTTTCTCTATTTCTGATCATCCTAATTCTATCCTGGCATCCATTGTTGTTCAAATAACCTGGCTAGCCCGATTACACGCATATGCAAGACCGGACGGATTGCACTCAACGAACAATATTGTAAAGTCACACACAGAGACACACGGCCAACATACGAAACAAACATTTCAATTGCTTACCCACTTTTCTCACGAATCAATTCAAACTTAGCTTCAGTGTGATGTTTAGCCAGTGTGATCTGACGTGATGTTTAGCCAGTATGATCTGACATGTGGTTTAGCCAGTGTGAACTGACATGATGTTTAGCCAGTGTGATCTGACATGATATTTAGCCCGTGTGATCTGACATGATGTTTAGTGAAGACTTATGAAGAGAAACTAAAGAGAAGTCTTGTAGACTTGTGTAGACAGACTAAAGAGGGTAAACTTGTGTAGACAGACTAAAGAGAGTAGACTTGTGTAGACGGACTAAACAGGGTAGACAGACTAAAGAGAGTATACTTGTCTAGACAGACTAAAGAAAGTAGACTTGTGTAGCGTAGACAGACTAAAGAGGGTAAACTTGTGTAGACAAACTAAAGAGGGTAAACTTGTGTAGACAGACTAAAGAGAGTAGACTTGTGTAGACAGACTAAAGAAGGTAAACTAGCGTAGACAGACTAAAGAGGGTAAACTTGTGTAGACAGACTAAAGAGGGTAAACTTGTGTAGACAAACTAAAGAGAGTAGACTTGTGTAGACAGACTAAAGAGGGTAGACTTGTGTAGACAGACTAAAGAGAGTAGACTTGTGTAGACAGACTAAACAGGGTAAACTTGTGTAGACAGACTAAAGAAGGTAGACTTGTATAGACAGACTAGAGAGAGCAGACTTGTGTAGACAGACTAGAGAAAGTAGACTTGTGTAGACAGACTAAAGAGAGCAGACTTGTGTAGACAGACTAGAGAGAGTAGACTTGTGTATACAGACTAAAGAGAGTAGACTTGTGTAGACAGACTAAAGAGGGTAAACTTGTGTAGACAAACTAAAGAGAGTAGACTTGTGTAGACAGACTAAAGAGAGTAGACTTGTCTAGACAGACTAAAGAGAGTAGACTTGTGTAGACAGACTAAAGAGGGTAAACTTGTGTAGACAGACTAAAGAGAGTAGACTTGTGTAGACAGACTAAAGAGGGTAGACTTGTCTAGACAGACTAAAGAGAGTAGACTTGTGTAGACAGACTAAAGAGGGTAAACTTGTGTAGACAGACTAAAGAGAGTAGACTTGTGTAGACAGACTAAAGAGGGTAGACTTGTGTAGACAGACTAAAGAGAGTAGACTTGTGAAGACAGACTAAAGAGGGTAGACCTGTGTAGACAGACTAGAGAGAGCAGACTAGTGTAGACAGACTAAAGAGAGTAGACTAGTGTAGACAGACTAGAGAGAGCAGACTTGTGTAGACAGACTAGAGAGAGTAGACTTGTGTAGACAGACTAAAGAGAGTAGACTTGTGTAGACAGACTAAAGAGGGTAAACTTGTCTAGACAGACTAAAGAGAGTAGACTTGTGTAGACAGACTAAAGAGGGTAAACTTGTGTAGACAGACTAAAGAGAGTAAACTTGTGTAGACAGACTAAAGAGGGTAGACTTGTGTAGACAGACTAAAGAGAGTAGACTTGTGAAGACAGACTAAAGAGGGTAGACCTGTGTAGACAGACTAGAGAGAGCAGACTAGTGTAGACAGACTAAAGAGAGTAGACTAGTGTAGACAGACTAGAGAGAGCAGACTTGTGTAGACAGACTAGAGAGAGTAGACTTGTGTAGACAGACTAAAGAGAGTAGACTTGTGTAGACAGATTAAAGAGAGTAGACTTGTCTAGACAGACTAAAGAGAGTAGACTTGTGTAGACAGACTAAAGAGAGTAAACTTGTGTAGACAGACTAAAGAGGGTAGACTTGTGTAGACAGACTAGAGAGAGCAGACTTGTGTAGACAGACTAGGGAGAGTAGATTTGTGTAGACAGACTAGAGAGAGTAGACTTGTTTAGACAGATTAAAGACTTGTTTAGACAGACTAGAGAGAGCAGACTTGTGTAGACAGACAAGAGAGAGTAGACTTGTGTAGACAGACTAAAGAGAGCAGACTTGTGTAGACAGACTAGAGAGAGCAGACTTGTGTAGACAGACTAGACAGAGTAGACTTGTGTAGACAGACTAAAGAGAGTAGACTTGTGTAGACAGACTTAAGAGAACTCGTGAAGATCATAAGAAGGTCACACTATAGTATGCTCATGTTACTTGTATTGCCATGAAAATTACTATGCACAGTCACGTGCGAACGTAATGCTAATTAGGTGTGAGAGATTACAATAATCAATTTAATTCTCCGACA
Source organism: Biomphalaria pfeifferi (assembly GCA_030265305.1). Lineage (NCBI taxonomy): Eukaryota > Metazoa > Mollusca > Gastropoda > Planorbidae > Biomphalaria > Biomphalaria pfeifferi. The sequence continues at coordinate 4,746,778 of JASAOG010000013.1, forward strand.
CGGGTTTGGAGTCTTTGATGAAATGTCCCTAAATTATACGGTGACTAATAATGTTAATCCCATTTTGTTATTTAGGGAAAACGAAGTTTTAATTCTGAAGCATTTTAAAGTTGGAAACTATAACATGACTGTTATATAGGTAAGACACCTTGGGAACCATGGCGATATAACGCAAATCAGAGAATCAGAAAAACACAAATTGAAGACAACATACGAAATGCTAAAACCCATGTTGCTTTGGAGCAACAAGACAAAGAGAACATACATTAGCGAAGAAAGAAAATCTCTCTCTCTCTCTCTCTCTCTGTGTGGCATTTTACGTCTCATGATATGAATTTTCCCTTGGCAACTTCTTATATGACTAAAGAGGCCAATCCTTGATACACAGCTGCGGTCGCAGGTTGGGCATCTGTAAATATCAGGCGCTGTTGCACTTTCACCCTTCGTTCTACTTCTGTTGTGTATGCCATCTGCAATCCAGGACCCATCCTTTATGCTTTCTCTCCATGTGGATCTATCCTCTTTTTCTCAACTGTTAGAGACGATTTTTTGTCTGTCCAAAGGTTGTGTGAAGCGTCTAGTGTGGCAGCATTACCTTTTTGTCACCGCTGGCTAGCATCTGTGAAAAGGGAGCAATTAGTAAGTCTCTCTTGCCAGTACAGAGTCTTCCCACAGCAAGTCCTATGCAGTACCTACTGGTGGTGACAGGCGGAAACTGAGACAGCCACGCCTCAGGCTAATCTGCAAGGGTATCGGAGGAGGTTTGGCCACAGTATGTGAGGAAGTCGTGTCCCGTCGGCGTGCGGGCACGCCCTGCTGCCCACAAAACAAAACCCTAACTATAGGTAAATAGCTGCACTGCCTTTAAGGTCAAAGGCGAAGGGAGTAAATCCTAACAGAAAATCCGTTTTGGGAGCCCCTTGGGCTGTGGGACAGTGGGAAAAAGGAAGATCAACCCACAAATTGTATATCAAAAGCAAGAGATCCAACCTGCACAAGTCTTGAGAGTAGCCAGTTTTTTTTTAATGTGACGACTTGACAACATTCATAGGAAATGATATTGTGTTACTCTTCCAACACTTTATTTTTTAACACTATAAGAACATTGAAGTGTAAACAAAGGTGCATAAAGAGTCAAATGTCTGTCTTGATACCTACACAAAACTGAAGACTGGATAGTGGGCATTTCTTAGAGAAGATACTGCACATGTTCTTCTCATCACTGCATGTTGTCTTGTCCGAGGCTTAGTCTAACAACCAGCTGCCTCCAGGCTTCTCGGTTCTGTCCCCACGTCTTGCCCATCTGCTTGGCCACTGCATCCATAACCTCGGCGAAATGTATTTCTGTGCCGTCCAGTCTTTCCTTGGGGGGGGGGGGGGGGGGGGGGGTTTCAGGTTAGGGCTTGCCTTGTGATGTTTTATGGAGGCTTTTATGGAGGCTTGCCTTGTGACGTTTTATGGAGGCTTTTATGGAGGCTTGCCTTGTGATGTTTTATGGAGGCTTGCCTTGTGATGTTTTATGGAGGCTTTTATGGAGGCTTGCCTTGTGACGTTTTATGGAGGCTTTTATGGAGGCTTGCCTTGTGATGTTTTATGGAGGCTTGCCTTGTGATATTTATAGGAGGAAATGAATGTCCTGCAATACTGAACATCAGCTATGGAATCCTTTTGCTATATATATATATTTTTTGTTGCTTTATACGCTTTAGACTCTCCTTTAGACATGACAACCTGATCGTTCTAGCACAAAACTCCTACAGGACGGCGGGGAATAAACAGTTGGCAAAGTTTGAACTCAGAAACATCATGATGACAGTCCGGAGCGCAGTATCTCCAAATCATCGCCGGGTCAAGTAGCATTATCTTGTAATTAATGAACATAAATGATTGTAAGATCACGAGGTAACGTTTTCATTCACCTCCTCCTCTCCTACGTCGTTTTTCGAAACCAATATTTACCTCTTAGGACACGCCCTACGACAATATTATGGCATTGACATCTAATTATTTTGTCAATATACAATGGCAATGACAGCAACGTCCAAGCCAATCGATACACCATCCGACGTCATGGCAGGGAGATTAGTTACGCACACAGCCATTTAGGATAGAAACATCTACATCATCAAGACCTCAGAGGAACGAGTCAATAACTTAAGAAGCAGGAGACATAGATCTAGACATCTACAGTGCTGATATTACGTACATATAGATCTAGATATCTACAGTGCTGATGTTACGTACACATAGATCTAGACATCTACAGTGCTGATGTTACGTAAGCATAGATCTAGGCATCTACAGTGCTGATGTTACGTACACATAGATCTAGACATCTACAGTGCTGATGTTTCGTACACATAGATCTAGGCATCTACAGTGCTGATGTTACGTACACATAGATCTAGACATCTACAGTGCTGATGTTACGTAGGCATAGATCTAGACATCTACAGTGCTGATGTTACGTACACATAGATCTAGACATCTACAGTGATGATGTTAAGTACGCGCAGATCTAGACATCTACAGTGCTGATGTTACGTAGAATGCCAGTAGGTCGACTTTCACAAGACATTATGTCTGGCGATTTAATAAAAGGCAGGAGAGCCGCTGGTCGTCTACTTTTACAGTATACGGATGTATGCAAACGCGACATGAAGCTCTTCAAAATCGACACTAGCAGCTTGGAAAACGTAGCACTAGATAGATCCACATGGCGAGAGAGCATAAAGGAAGGGTCTATGATTGCAGATGTCATACACAACAGAAGCAGAAAGAAGGGTGAAAATGCAACGGCGCCAGGTGATTACATATGCACAACCTGCAATCGCAGCTGTGTATCAAGGATTGGTCTCTTTAGTCACACAAGAAGTTGCTAAGGGAAAAGATCGTCTCTCGAGACGTAAAATGCCAAAAAAAATTCTAATAAAGAGAGGAAGACAGACATTATTTTTTGTCATTGCCGTTATTCCAATGCTATGAGTGCACATGTATGTGCATCTTTTCAAACAAAGCTTTCTCATTTCTTCAAGCAAGCAAGCAAAAACAGGCTCGTCATTTTCCTATGCTGAAAGGTGAAGTGATTTTAAGTAAATTGGTTGAAAAGTACAAGACTTATTTGGATTCATTGATTGTGGAATTTGAAAGCAAATTTTAAGACGTCAAGAACCTTGAACCAGTTGTTAATACCCGTCAGTTCACCATTTTGAATCGTTTCACAAGAAGTTTTGCCTTAAGTTTTTAGTACTCTAATCAAAATGCATTTTTTTTTCCTTTTTCAAAAAACCTTTGTAAGTGAATACATGCCAATTTTAAAGCATTTAACTCATAAATACTAAATTTTGATTCAACATAATGCTCAAATAATAAGTACATATATTAGTTTTCATCATTTTGTCACAATTCTAATTAATATAACTATATGTTAATTGCCACAAGACATGTCCTACATGTACATGAGGTGACCATATGCATTTTGTTTTAAATTGAAAAAGGAAGCTTCTTCCTGCAGTATCGAGATATATGGCAATGATCCTTCGAGTGCACCCCCTTAAATAAGCTTGTTTTTATCATGTAGATATAAGTCCTATAAACTAGTTAGGCTCTGACAACTTTGAATAAATTGTCTTCAACAAACAAATATTTAAAAATATCTTTAAAAAAAAAAAAAAAAAAAAAAAAACTTATCTAATGGGAAGAACCGCAACATTAATGCCAAATCTCTCTCAATACTGTAGGAATAAGCTCATTTTTTCTTTATCAAACAAAATTACTTAATTACCACTAATTGATTAACTATTTGGTTTATTGTTTTATTGATTCATGTATTGTCATCGACTATGAATAACTGTGAAAAAATTAAAATTTCATCCCAGAATGGGGAGCGGAAGAATTAACGTGTCCAAAAATGTAATAAGCTGAATATATGCACATATACAGTCACAGCTCTTAAAAAAGGCGTTTTTTTTTCTTTTTTTCTTTACCAAACAAAATAATTAATTACCAATAATTAATTAACTATTTTTTTTATAGATTCATTTTTTGTTAGGTATAATTACTGATTGTGTTAAATTTCAACTTGATTCGAGATTGGGCGTGGGAGAAATAGCGTATTTAAAAATTGTACCGGACAGACAGAGTTGATAAAATCTTTGTAAAAAGTACTTTCGGTGTTGCTCGACATCGTCTGGACAGTTGTCTAAAAGGAAGCATACATCAAACGCTGTGTCTTGCTCCAGGAACCTCGCTCTCGTGTAATGAACACGACAACAACTGAGCTCCGCTCAGAGGGCTTAAAAAGTTCAGTTGGCTGGAAATCAATGCTATCAACATGGCGTCAGAGTCCATTGAAGAACAAGTCACATGACAAGGTTTCAGTGTGGCAAGGAATAGAAGATCCCTTGTGGGTCTGAGTCGAATGTGTGAAGGAATGTCTAAATATAGCAATAAAGAGAGACTTGAGAAAACGGGTCAACGTGCATGTCTTCAAAGAAAACAAAAAATGTAAGACAAAGTCGTGGAATTCCATTAGATACTCTAGAAAGAAACTTTAACATACGAATAGACAAACAAAATGTCCGATATGGCCCGAAATCCGCCATTGACTTCTTACATTATTTGTTATTCCAATGGTGTCAAAGGTCAAACTTCTTCTAGTTAAGGAAATGAAACAGATTGTATGTCACTTCCGTTCTATAATTATTAAAAGGAAACAAAGGTGAATGGACTTTGGTTCTGGCATTCAATTTAATTAGGTTTTGTTGAACAAGGGCTTAGATCTCACAGACAATACGACCTATATCTAGCACACAGTCAAACGTGAAGCATGTGTGAAGAGGCAGAATTTTGAAACAGGAACACTTATGTACATTGTTCTATACGTTTTTGTATTAAAAAAAAAAACAACATATTTTTATATGCAAAGAATTATTATTTTTTAAAGTCACCGACTCGGGGGGGGGGGGGGGGGGGGGGGGCAGATGACTTAAGGAAGGAAGGAAGGTGAAGGTCGCGCCCTACATTTTTCGACACCATGTATAATTTCTGGAAATGATTCCTCCCTAATCTCGGAGTCGATTCAAAGTGGTGAGATATTTGATGTTCTGTGATGCCTCGTGATGTTTCGTGGTCTTAGATGATGTTCTATGGTGGTATTTGATAGTCTTTGTTGTTTCATGGTATTATTTCATGTTTCGTGTGTGAAGTTTTATGATGTTCTGTGATTCATATGATGTTATGAGAAGTTTGTTGCTAAGTGAGGTTTTGATGTTTGTTGCTATGTGAGGTTTTGATGTTTGTTGCTATGTGAGGTTTTGTTCGAGATCTTAATAAATGATATTCATACACGTTATATACAATGCTCAGAGGCGTAGCTAGGGTAGAGAGAGGGAGGGGGAGATTTTGAAAACCACCGGCCCCCCTCCACCTGAGAGGGGCCCCAAATAAGTGTTTTATACATTAAATATTACGCAAATTGCAGGGGCCCCCAAAGACGTCAAATCCCCCCCTCCATGGCCCTTAATGATGTCAAATTCCTATCTACGCCACTGACAATACTATTTCGATCAATCTTATGTTGTAATTTACAAACAGTCAAATAATAGATAACATGTTGGTCTATCCTACTAGATACGATGTTTACCGTATGGTCCAGATGTTATGGTCCAGAAGTTACTGGAAGTCTTTTAGTTGTTTATTTTCTCCAGAATTCATTACAGTTGTTTTACAATTTTTTTCAACCACGGATAGTTTCCCTTTATTAAACATTTCTGATTGGTCACAAACATTATGTGCCTCTATGGAGAGAAAAAGAAATTAAAAATTCCTTTTTAAAAAAACAAAAAGCTTATATTAAGTGTAATCGTATTCAATAGTTCCCATCATGTATTTATATGTACGATTGACCTATATATATATATATACATCTTTTTACCAATTGTTTTGTTTAGCTCTTAGCTCTCTCAATGCGCTATGAACCTAACACTTGTGTGGACCAGTTGGGAAAGTGGGAGGGTATAAAGGGGTATCTTGTGAATGTTTACGTGATCGTTTTATTTTAAATGCATTTTAAAAAATGTTCACTCAGGGCTTAAAAAAATACTTGAGGGACTAATTCAACTTATACCACCACATATGCCAAGTACGATTTGTTTCCCTTGTTCAAGATACCAAACAAAATACTTAATTACCAATACTTAATTAACCAATTGGTTAATTTTTTTTATTTTAGTTGTCAGGTAAAGAAATAATTGTGCAAAATTTCAGCTTAATCCTAGATTAGGTGTGGGATAAATAACGTGTACAAACTTTTGACCAGACAGACCGACAGAGTGAGTTGATAGAAGCTTTGTTTAAAAAAAAAACACGTTTCTTTCTCTATCCCTTGGCGTCACTTTCCTTGACATAAATGAGCTTTTCATAGATACAATAACACAACCTAAGTTTAGATCAAATCATTAAGAAACCAACTAGATTAAACAACACATTAAATCTCTTCTTAACCAACAGACCTGGATTAGTAGTAGATTATGATATTATCCCTGGTCTATCAGACCATGAGATCATTAACATACACAGTCAGATAAAAGAAGTAGCCAATACAAAACCCAAAAGAGAAATCCTACTCTGGAATAAATGTAACCTAACACAACTACACCAAGCTGCATGTAACAAACATTCTTATCAGAAAAAGACATTAACCAACCAGTCGATGACCAATGGTATTTCATTAAAAACTATCTTAAAAACATTATAGAAAATCATATACCAACAATATACTACAAGGACATAATAAATAAATGCAGTTTAATAGTAGATTAAAGAAGTACAAGAAAGGGAATCAAAAAACTATTAGCCAACATCAAACCGAATAAAGTATCTGGACCTGATGGTATTCCAGCTAGATTACTCAAAGAACTAAGCAATGAGCTAGCACCAGTGTTCAAAATACTTTTTAGGCATCTCTTAATCAGGGCAGAGTACCAAGGGACTGGAAAGAAACTAATGTCACCCTCCTATTTAAAAAAGGACAAAAATCTGACCCAGGAAACTACCGACAAGTATCACTTACCAGCATCACAAGTAAAATCCTAGAAAAGATAATATGTAGGAACATTATAATCCACTTAGATAAACATAATGTCCTTACCCCATACCAACATGGCTATAGGAAATATATATCATGTGAAACACAACTAATAGGACTAATTGATGACTTTTCAAAACGTTCACCACCATAGTTTGCTTAAAAAAAAAATATTTTGGCATTAATGGTCCATTGCATCAGTGAATTAAAGATTTCCTGATAGGGAGAGAACAAACTGTAATAATAAATGGCTCTAAATCAACACCAATAACAGTAAACTCAGGTGTACCTCAAGGAACAGTCTTAGATCCACTTCTATTTTTAATTTACATAAATGATTTACCAAATTGCATTAGTTCTGGAACAAAAGTCAGATTATTTGCAGACGATTGCATAATATATAGAACAATAAAAACAACACAAGATACAGACATTTTACAAAGAGAATTAGATAAACTACAGAAATGGTAATCAAATTGGAGCATGTCTTTCCACCCAGAAAAATGTCAGATGTTAAGAGTAACAAAAAAACTAAAACAAATTAATTCCACTTATCTTATTCATGGCAAACCAGTAACACAGACTAAAAACGCAAAATACCTAGGTGTTATAATCAAGGAAAAAAACTGTCATGGAATCCCCATATTAACGAAACTATCATAAAATCAAACAAAGTATTAGGGTTTATTAAAAGAAATTTCTATAAATCAAATAAGAACATAAAACTAAAATGTTATTTAACCTTGGTTAGGCCAATCATAGAATATGCATCCTCCTTTTGGGACCCCTCAACTCAAGAAAACATTTAAGAAACTGGAACAGACACAAAATAGAGCAATGAGATTCATAACAAATGAATATTCACATTTGACTAGAGGAACACCTTTAGTAAAATCACTAAATTTAGAAAGCCTTCAGGACCGAAGACTCAAAAGTAAAGTAGCAATTAAACATAAAACACTGAACCATAATCTTGAAATAAAAAACAAAATTTAATAAAATACTCTGAAAGACACAAAGATAAAGGCACATTCCTCATCCCATATGCTAGGACAAATTTGTACAAATGCTCTTTCTTCCCTGGCAGAATTTAGGTTACATGCATGACTAAATGCATGATGCGTAGGACGTAATCATCTTCTTTTTTGAAGTAACGTCTGTATTATATAAGATAAGAAGATTGACCAATGACCAACAGTTCCGAGAAAGTATTTTGAACAAATACATATGTTCAGTCATAACATTTCATTTCGTGGATGTTTTTTTTTAGATCTTAATTTAAATAAACGTTTATTACCAACAATTTACTTTTTGATTGGCCTCGGGGCATATAAATGTTCCAGCACATAACAAGCTTATTTTTTTTAAAGCCAAAGTTTGTTCACTCATACCCCATTTAACAACTCGATAAATCTGACCATTTAGAACTCAGCTGCATTCCAGTGTATGCCACTCTCTGTAACCATATATTCCATGAATCCCAACACAATGGGAAAACTTTTTTACGTAATGTGTGTCAGAAAACTGTGGGCAATGCGTTTTTTCACTTGATATATTATTGAAGTTTGGTCGTCAGGATACAGGATTTTAAAATCAATACATCGTCACTGGATGAGATGAAAAAAAAAAGGTCTGGATTGAATTGCCTTTTTTTTTTTTTGTGGAAGCTATAAATTAGACTTTTTTTTCTGTGACCATATCTTTGTGTACTCAAATAGCAAACAAGAGAGAGAAAAAACTCAACAGGGCCTGTAAAGGACTGCACTAGTAGAACTCGGGATTTCGGGAGTACGTTGGGAGGGAGGGGTCGTCGTCTGAAATTTGAAGTCAATTTAGTCTACACCGTCCTAAAGAGCGGAACCAGACCCCACCCCGACAGGAGTCATGATTTTTTTTAGTTTTTCACGTAATTTTCTAGAGGTCTTTTGGTTCTTTTCGTAAAGTCAAGTAAGACTTTTTGTAATTCAATGACGTCAGACTTCTTGTAGAAAAAAATATTAATTATGAAAGCAATTTTTTTCCATGGAATAACAAAAAGGTTGATTAATGTTTTTGCGTCATTTAAAAACCACGCCAATAACGTTAATATGAAAATAAATGAGCTGGTATCTAGTGACTATTGACTAATCCGTCGCCTCTGGCTGAGTTTGATCAGCTGACATTTAGCGTTTTAATCATAGTCTACGGAGCAGGGAAGGGAAAGACTGAGTTCAGAAGAAAGGGGGAGGTGGGAGCTTGGAGGATTGAGCTACCCCAACTAGTGTAAGCCCATTTCCCGGGTGAGCTACCCCAAGTATTTATGTATTGCTAGTGTAAGCCCATTTCCCGGGTGAGCTACCCCAAGTATTTATGTATTGCTAGTGCAAGCCTATTTTCCGGTTAATCTTCGCTTGCAGTTTATTTTATTAGGTCTATAAATAATTTGAAAGAAAGAAAGAGTACATCTTTTTAGTTTATTTTTACATGAGTCAGATACTTTAACTAATAGACGTATGCGCGTCGAGTTTCACCACTATGTTGGAGAGATCAAATACCGTCACTATTTAAAAGACTTTTAAGCGAAGTGAAAAGTTTTTGAAAATGGAAGGTGGACAGCAGAAGACATTGTTGCAATCAGTGAATAATGAACTATGTGAAGAAAGTGCTCAAGTTAAGGGTTTCTGGGTTTTTAATTAGTTTGAAATATTGTGTAGCGAGAAGGGCCTATGCTGGGTGCATGTTCTGAACAATTAGATACAAGTTGCCATGACATTAGGACCTTTGATAAGAGATAGAGATGATTTAACTCTTTGTAGCTCGCGATGAGGCTTTCTTCTACACGACCACAAACACAAACATACTTACAAAAGCTCAAGCACAGAAACACTAAATCAATAAACCACCAAGTCAGCGCCAACGAAAAAAAAAAAAGTAAGTGACATTAATTTTTTTTTTTTTTTTTTTTCATTTCTAGGAAATTGATGTCTATACTTTTCGTGTAAATTTATAACACATGTTTACGGATATATAGGATAACATGTTTGGGCTCTGAAAATGTATTATTGTAAAGCATGTAACATGGTGTAGAGTCGGATGGCGCTGTGAAGATGGAGGCAGGTTATAGAGTGATGTATAACATTTACGTAACCAAAGACAATGAACTGTTGTAAAAAATATTATTACTTAGTTAGATTGGTCTCTTGTTCGGGGTATTTTTATGATTATTTTCGGTTGTAATAAAATGACTGCTAATCATTTGTTGCTGATTATAAACTTTTAAAAAAAACACGTCTGATCACGAATATTTAGCAGTTGTATTTGAAATAAAATGTGTTTTATTTGTAATAGCAATATTTTTATGCCATTCACATGATTAATATTCAAATTTGATAAGGGTAACACCATTAGTAAAATCACTTAACTTAAAAATACTTCTGAACAGAAGAATAAATAGTTAAGTAGTTATAATACAGAAAAGACTAAACCATAATTTACAAGAGACAAACATAACATTATTACATTCACGCATTCGCTTTACTTATAGCATTACTATGTTGTTTAAATGTTTCTAGTTTCACTATACCAGTGATAGGCTTGATTAGGGTCCTTGTAGAAGGATGGATAGTGTATAGACTGCTAATTAAACGACGTATAGATTATAGATAGACAAGACAATATTCCTCATCTGTAAGTAAACATCAGTTGAAGTATTCACAAGTTTATTTAAGTATATTTAATTGTTGTGTCCCTTGGATGTGTTCAAAAATACAACACACAAAATCCATGCCAGGACAATAGATATAGAACGTGAGAGTAGAATTACGCCTGTATATAAACATAAACACTTGTGACTTGATGCACATGTAACAGGCAAATCCAAAGTATTCATTAATCTAGAAAGTTAAAGTTCTTGTAAAGTCGCTCCACCCCTGCCCCAGCAGCTCTTCACAATCGATAAATCTAGATCATAACTTACATTTCATTAGGGGGAAGAAAAAAAGAAGAAACAAAAATGCCGAGGTCTTGATTCGACGATGTGAAGGCTGAGGTCCACTGTGATCACGTGACCAGAAACTGAAACTAACGGCTCCTTGTTGCGCCACAACCCACACGCGAAAAACCACACACACACACACACACACACACAATGATCCAGAAGGAGGGAAATAGACCTGCAACTATAAAAAAAAAAAAAATGATGTGTGTGTGTGTGTTTAAATTGATCTACCTCAATGCCTGACACAAGAGATGGCTGCTAGACAACACGGGCCTGCACAAAGCATAGAGGAGTCGTTCTCTCTCTCACTCTCTCTCTCTCTCTCTCCCCACCAGCCCCCCTATTCTCCCATTACATTTTCATCTCATCTACCCCACCCCCTTTTTTTCTCCTTTCCTCCTCGCCCCACCACACGCCCCATGTATTCAACTATTTTTGTTTAGATTTCCTCGGTCTTTGGGTACCACAGATTGGGAAATACCGACTGCTAAAAATAGATTGATTCTAATAGAAGGAAACGGTGCCCAGTTTCAAAGTAGGTCAAAATGATTCCAATTTGTTCTGACAGGCCAACTCTCCCCCAAGGAAAATTGGTTCAGATATATACATACATAAAAAAGGACAACTGACGGAGGGAAATGGAGAGAAAGAGGAAGGAATCGACTACATGGCATATGAAAGTCCAGATGTTCAATCTGTGTGGCCGTAAGCTTACGTTAGAAAGACAGCTTTACATTGAGCGATTCTATACGAGCTTTTATGGTCTTCTAGGACTTTTTAGGATTTTGTATGTTCTTCTGTGATTTTTTATGATTTTTTATGTTCTTCTGTGACTTTTTATGATTTCGTATGTTCTTCTGTCACTTTTTATGATTTTGTATGTTCTTTTAGGACTTTTTATGATTTTGTATGTTCTTCTAGGACTTTTATGATGTTGTATGTTCTTCTGTGATTTTTTATGATTTTTTATGTTCTTCTGTGACTTTTTATGATTTTTTAATGTTCTTCTAGGACTTTTTATGATTTTGTATGTTCTTCTTTCACTTTTTATGATTTCGTATGTTCTTTTCGGACTTTTTATGATTTCGTATGTTCTTTTAGGACTTTTTATGATTTTGTATGTTCTTTAGGACTTTTTATGATTTTGTGTGTTCTTTTAGGACTTTTTATGATTTTGTATGTTCTTCTAGGACTTTTTATGTTTTTGTATGTTCTTCTAGGACTCTTTATGATTTCGTATGTTCTTCTGTCACTTTTAATGATTTTGTATGTTCTTTTAGGACTTTTTATGATTTTGTATGTTTTTTTAAGACTTTTTATGATTTTGTATGTTCTTCTGTGACTTTTTATGATCTTTTATTACCTTTTGTTTAATGAAATCGTTCCTAGTTCCTATCGGTATATTTCTTCGTCTACTTTTATACAAGATATAATATTATCTGATTCAACTAAAGTCGGATTCAAAATATTATCTAATACAACTATAGTCGGATTCAAAATATTATCTGATTCAACTATAGTCGGATTCAAAATATTATCTGATTCAACTATAGTCGGATTTAAAATATTATCTGATTCAAAATATTGTATGATTCAAATATAATCTGATTGAATTATAATATAGCGAGGATTCAATGAAAAGTGAATGTAAGATTGCTGATAACAAATATCAAATCGGTAACTTTATATAAGATGATAAGATACTAGAATACATGGATGTACGATATTTGAATACACGGATATAGCATGTCTGATAAATTATCATCCCAGTCTAAGCAGACTCTAAGGAAGCGTCAAACTATAAATGCAAAACTAACATTTTTAAAAAGTAAATAAATATCTAGAGAATTATAACATACAAGCAATTATTAGTTCAAATATTAAGTCATAATTACCTGGCCTAAGTCTCCAAGACAGACGTCTGCTAAGCTTTTCAATATTCAGAACGCGTGCTTTTCACGCACTTCTTAGGCTATTACTCAATGTCTAAGTGAAGAGAGGTCAAGCCTGTATTAACTTTATATTTCTAGTACAGGCCATTCATGGAGTCGATCCCAAGAAAACGTTAACCAGTTTATTTCCTAATACAATAGCTTCGAGCTGTTCTATTTACTGAACCAATCCAGCGGTAGACTTCAAATGTCTTTTTGTCGCGAGAAAACCAGGCATTAGAACACCGGGCAACGCTTGAATGATCCACTCTTCGATCTGTAGAAGACTTTTTTCTAATCGATGCGGCAAGGGTTCTCACAATGATATCTTAGACTTGGGGGGGGGGGGGGTAATTTTAACGTCGTTTGGAAATCTGTGTTTGAGTCCTTCTTTCAACGCAGAGCGAGTCCTGTGGAGTCATCACAACGAGTCATGTTTAGTCAAAAACTAATGCTGTAGTCATAGAACAAGTCCTGTGAAGTCATAGAACAAGTGCTGTAGAGTCATAGATCAAGTCCTGTGAAGTCATAGAACAAGTCCTGAGGAGTCAAAAGGCAAGTCCTGAGGAGTCAAACAACAAGTCCTGTGAAGTCATAGAACAAGTCCTGAGGAGTCATAGAACAAGTCCTGTGGAGTCATAGAACAAGTCCTGTGAAGTCATAGAACAAGTCCTGAGGAGTCAAAGGGCAAGTCCTGAGGAGTCAAGAGCAAGTCCTGTGAAGTCATAGAACAAGTCCTGAGGAGTCAAAGAGCAAGTCCTGAGGAGTCATAGAACAAGTCCTGAGGAGTCATAGAACAAGTCCTGTGGAGTCATAGAACAAGTCCTGTGAAGTCATAGAACAAGTCCTGAGGAGTCAAAGAGCAAGTCCAGTGGAGTCAAAGGGCAAGTCCTGAGGAGTCATAGAACAAGTCCTGAGGAGTCAAAAGGCAAGTCCTGAGGAGTCAAACAACAAGTCCTGTGAAGTCATAGAACAAGTCCTGTGGAGTCATAGAACAAGTCCTGTGAAGTCATAGAACAAGTCCTGAGGAGTCAAAGAGCAAGTCCTGTGAAGTCATAGAACAAGTCCTGTGGAGTCAAAGAACAAGTCCTGTGGAGTCAAAGAGCAAGTCCTGTGGAGTTATAAAACGAATGCTGTAGTCATAGGACGACTTTTCTAAAGTCATAGAACTTGTGTAGATCTATATAGAACTTGAGTAGATCTTTATAGAACTTGTGTAGATCTATATAGAACTTGCGTAGATCTGGGGTGAATTGCTCTGAAGTTTTATTCTCATCCAGTTTTGCGTCGAATATCCATTCTATGTTGGCTACCTGAGAATTAGATAGACTGTCACAGTGTGGCCCTAGTGGGCTGGTAGAAATGACTGGCTTATCACTTCTCACTTAAACGCGAGACTGACTAGAGAAAAGAAAACGCTGGAACGTTTTTAAAAAAACGAACTTTATTTAGTTCAAAGTGTATTCACTACAAGTACAAGTTAGTTCAAGTTCGGTGATAGCGAAAAAACTAATATGTTTAGGTTAGATTTGATAATACCACTTCGAACGCCTTCTTTTGGCGCTTAATTAATACAGAATTAGCTACTTGACAACATTACGCTTCCGAAAAGACGTATGGTCTTCGCAAATATATTTTAATCATTGGAAATAAACCCTTTTTTTTGTACTTACTTTGTATGTCATTCGTATTACATGACATAAGTACTACCACATCTAAATGAGATCAATATGTCTAAAGAAGGGCACCAGATTTAGATCGAATATTTCAATGATAACATGTAGGTACATTTTATATCTCTGATCCGGAGTTGTTTTATTCTGTAAGAGACTTTGAGAACCATTCTGGTTTCTTGTAAAAAGTGTAATATTAAAACCACTAATCGAGGGGAAAGTCTCAAAAGAAGACCTTGGTTCGTGAGTCGGTGTTGTGGGGACAACATGGGAGATAATACAAACATTTCTTTTCAATTCCAAACATGTTTAGTCCGTGGACTTGACGACGACCTCGGTAACCAGAGAAGCTTTCTCCCAGACTCCACTCTGTGACGTCATCTCCAGTCACGTCATGGGCTGCTTCCTTTGTCATGCAAGATCTTGCAGAATGTTGGGAAGGATGGGAAAAGTAAGACACACGTGATGGGAGTCACGTGACGAGACGGAAGTACATAGCAAAATTGAAAGAAAAGTAAAAGAGTAACGGTTCTTTATAGAATAAGGTAAATAAAAGAAAAATCGAATGTGAGACATAGATAAAAGGATGAATGGATAAATTAATCAGTAAATGACTTGTAATAATAATTTAATTACTTTAGTGTAAGCTCACAGTGCCTTCAGAACAAAACAGACCAGGGCCGGAATTAAGGGAGGTAGTCGGGGTCATTACCTAGGGGCTTTGATAACCCCCCCCCCCCCCCAATAAATAAATAGATCCATATTAAGGCGAGTTTTTTTTTTAATCATTGTTTTTTTTTTTCATTTTTATCAACAATACTTTAAAATCTTACTATCTTGCAGTCGTGATTAAGAAGTGTCCGCTTGCAGCGTACTCCAAATTAACAAAAGCAAAATTATTTTTTAGACCAAATATGCATATTACATTTTTAAAAAAAAGATAAAATATAAGATTAAATTTACACGTAGTCCATGCGGATTGCTAGAAACAATATGAATGAAGGTTAAAAAGAGAAACACAAGAATTCATGAATGAAAGAAAACATAATAAACAGAAAGAAATAGAAGTGGTAAGAAAGAAAGAAATAACCAGATCATCACAGCGCCTTAAGCCTACATTGTTTGTTAACAGCGCTATAGAAGTTATATTAGTCATTAATCCATAATATAACATTTTTATGCATAAATAAAAAAAAAGAAAGAAAGAATGATAGAAAGAAAGAACAAAATATTGAACAGAGGAAAAACGGAAATAAAGGAAGGAAGAAAGAAAAAAAATGTATAAAAGAAAGAAAATAGAAAGATTAAGAGACAAATCTGCTTTGATTCTTCCGGGGATTACATCCTTCTGTTACTGACTTCATTTCTTCTTCTGGCTTCCTCTGTCTTCCCGTCTTCCTTTTTCTTCCCGTCTTTCCGTCTTCCTGGCTTCCTCTGTCTTTCTGTCGGCAAAAGACTGAACTGGATCTTGAAGTAGCTAACCAGCGATCATACCCCTAGACAACGAGCCTGCACAACCAGTCAAGGCAACTCCTAGACAACCAGCCTGCGCAACTGCTCAAGGCAACCCATAGACAACGAGCCTGCTCAACCACTCAAGGCAACCTCTAGACAAAGAGTATGCACAACTACTCAGGGCAACTCCTAGACAACGAGCCTGCACAAACACTCAAGGCAACACCTATATAGAGGCGATTCGTGGTAGTTTACATCATTTAAAGATTGTTGTCAACATGAAATTAAATTGGCTGACATCATAAATAGCTGACATCATAAATAGCTGACATCATAAATGTAAAAGGTTGATAATAGGAATGTAAAACAAATGTCAATAATCTCTCCCCCCCCCCTTCCAGAGAATCACTTTCGAGAAAAAGAAAACAAGTCCCTGGATTAACCAACCAAGTCTGCCAGAAGACACCCAAAATAATGTAACAGTAGATCTCTCTAACATTAATACGCTGATAGCTCCGTACATCTCAGTGGCCAGAATCAATAAAGTGGATCTTTCTTTAATGTGTAGGAGGACAATTGAACGATCATCCTGGCTACACAACTAGAATCAACATCTTTCGGACAAACAACATTTTTCTATATAAAAAATTAATTTATTACCACTAATTGATAAATTAATTAATTCATTTTTTTTCTTGATTCGTGTATTGTCATTGAATATGAATATTATAAATATTTCAACTTAATCAGAAAAAGGCAAGTGGGAAGAAAACGTGTACAAAATGTAAAGGGGAATAACTCTACATATTCCACCACATCTTTCAAAAAGTAGCATTTATTGCCCTTGTTTGATATCAAACAAAATAATCAATTAACAATAATTAATTTACTAATTGGTATTTTTTAAATTCGTGTTTTGGTAGGTACAACAAATAATCGAGTAATGTTTCAACTTGATCCTAGAATGGGTGTGAGAGAAATAATATGCTCAAAAATTGTTACAGTCAGACAGACAGAGAGACAGACAGAGTGAGTTCATACAAGCTCTCTAAAAGAAAATAATAACAATGTTAATATATCATTGGTTGTAAAATCAACCAATCAGCAATAGTTATTCTGATGTTCAACTTTTTTTCTAATGCTGCAAGCCATGGAGGTAGAGGATGTAGAACTCATCTGTATCCATGAAAGCTGCGTACACGCTGGGGTGGGGGGGGGGTGAGAGGCAATAAGCTATTAGCCTATACAAATCCAAAAACCTTATGTTCAGCAACCACATTTATTGGCGTTTAGCTTAACTTAATTTTAAGTGTTGGATTTACCTATAGGCAATATACACTATAGCTTAGGGCTCCCCACTTGCTTGAGGAAAGGGAGGGGGCGCAAAAAATGGTTTTGAGGAAAAGGCGAAGGAATAAATTGCTTTATTTTTATTACAAGGGGCCCTATATCTCAAATACCTTAAAGCCTTATGACGCCCTCGTTAACCGTGGGCCACAGAAACAAATGATCTTTACATCAACTGCACTGTAGACCGCAAAGTCTGAAATGGGAACTTTTTTACACATTTAGAATAAAGCTAAACATCAATTTTTAGGATAAACTTTCATTAAATAACTAAACTTCATATTAAACACCATAAACACCTCTAGAAAAACAAAATGATAAATTCTCTTTCATTGTCTATAATTACATATACATGCAGACATGCCTGTGCTGTAGGGTTTACCCAGAGACATGGGGATGACAGCCATTACACGCAATCAATACATTATTTATTGCAGATTTGCAGCTGTGTGATCAAAGTTAGCCTGCACCAGTGATGCCCAAAGCACGGCTCGCGGGTCATGTCCGGTCCGTTAAGCGGTGCTATCCGGCTTTCGCAACTGCTGCGGACCAGAGCCGGAACTTATTTTATAAATTACAGGCATGTGAATTTGTTCTAGAGTGTGGATTAAAAAATGTGTCTTTATCTCTGTGTCTGTCGGAGTATCTTATTAGGTTGTGTTGTTGTACTTGTACTAATGATATGCTACGATGTCTTAATTTTGATATTTAACGATGTCTTGCTATTGATGTTTTACGATGTCTTATCTTTATATCTATAGTGTGTCTTACTTTTATATTTACAATGTCTTATTTTAATATCTATGGTGTCTTACTTTTATATATACGATGTCTTATTTTGTATATGCTACGATGTCTTACTTTTGATATGCTATAATGTTTTACTTTTGATATGCTATAATGTCTTACTTTTGATATGCTATAATGTCTTACTTTTGATATGCAACGATTAGTGAAACAAAGCGATAAACTACGTATTCGTGTATCGTCTGAGCAAACTATGCTTGGTGAAGGCCCATGAATTGGAAAGATAAATATCTGCTTTAAGAAACATCTTCTCATGGCACAAACTTATTTCCAAAACTTTCAAACTTCTTAGTGGACATATTCATACATGGAAAAAAAAATATGATATAAGTTGTTTTTTTTATCTTGGAGGACAAATCCTTGCCGGCCATCTTTCGATTTGATATCTGGGAAAGTTTCTTGGAACAAGATTGAGAAGTGCAGTCAATGTATTTACGTCTTGTGGAGTTTCGATCAATGTTAGCACTTAATAAAATAGAGCAGGTTAAACGCGTCCTTCAGTATATGATCGAAGGGATATAAGAAAGTTCTTCCCGTGCCATCTGAGTCAAAAAGTAGATTTGTATCGACGGAGCACTGGCAACAGCATGATTTAACTGCGTTTTCTTTATATCTCGGTAATGAAACTGCAGATATCTCTGGCACTGAATTGATGAACGTTGGATTTGTTGATGGCGATTGTATTCGATAAGAATTCATTGGTGTTGTCCCTGTTGTTAAGAGAGACGCATTGCCTTTGTCTAGCTTCATTGTCAGCGAATACATTAAGTACAGTATAGACATGGACAAACTACTCGGCCAAGGCTACGATATTTAAAATCAGACCTTGTCCGTAGCGCGTCCCACAGACTTAAACTTGTTATCATTGGCCTGAATGACGTTTCAGATATACGTAATGCTGTTGGTGTCATCAAGAAGTTTATCTATTTCTTCCATAACAGTCCCAAGCGAGAGCGTTGATGCTAACTTTACCTCTTTTGTGTGAGACACGATGAACAGAGAAACACGAATTAATTCGCGCTTTAATTCTTTGAGAAAATCTTTGACTGTTTGGAGTATTTAAAAAAAAAACGGTTGTAATTGAAACCAAACAAACTGCAAATGTGTAATCACTGCCTGCTCCTCGTGTGTTTCTGATTTGTCTTTTAATTGTCGTCAATTCTTCACCCGTTCTTAAACCAGTTTCCGTGATGTTGCATCTTAGCACAAGCGGCCGCTCAACAGCACATCAGCAGTCACATTAATGACATAAGCAAAAACCAACTTGACCATTCTGAGGAACACTTCAGGGATGGCATCCTGAGTAAGGTGACACTACTGGCAGACAAACTTGGTAATGAGTTGGTGCTGCCGAGACCTTGCAGTCGACAGATACACCGAGCAAAAACCACGTTTGCATTTTGGGATTATTACAGAATACGAATTTTTACATTCTGTATCTTGATTCGTTAGTTTCTTCATTAATGTCTCGTTTTTCAAGCAATAATAATGCTCAGTTGAACCTGTTTTGTCTACATCCTAAAACGATCCAAAAATTGCAACTTACAGAACAATATCGGGACTGCCGGATACGCATTCATCGCCGGCTTGTCCATCGCGACGAGAAGCAACTCAGTAGTAAATGTATTGCCCATTTGGCAGCGTTGCATTTTTTGTTTGATCGACCGTTGGGATGCACGGGCCGCAGGGAGAAACAGGAAATAGTTTGTTCACGTTAGTTTGTTGTTTTTATTTCCTGAAACAAATATTTACAGTGAACTTAATATCACTTAGGTATTGGGGGAAGGGCCTGGGGTGCACCAATTCTTTTCTTTAATATTCTCTGTTATAAAAAAGTTGAAGCTACGAGTCTGAGCCATAGGTAGCAACTTGCACCCCCTGCAAAAAAAACCTGCGGGCGCCCATGAATATGGCATACCTGGCCTCTTCTTTGTCTATTTCACAGACCTATATATATATATATATTTATACTATATGTATAGGTCTGTGATCTATTTATTTTAAAATTTCTCTAAATCATTTACTTACGTATTTCTATATGTTCTATTATAGCGCCTTCTTTTCTTTTTTTCTATTTTATTCCTTAAAGAACGTAAAAGGGACCTTAAAGATCAAAGTGTTAACAAAGATCAGATTACTGTGGTTAACTTTGAGTGTGAAAACATATCACAGAATTACAGTTACTTGAGTCAGAGCTTATCGATTTGTATTTTTCTCCAAGTCTCCTGTAAGATTACTACGATCTCGGATTGATACAATTCTAAGTGCGGGGCTCAGCAGACATGCCAGGTTAAGTAGCTGATGTCGAGGGACGTCCCTTACCACGGATGTAATGGATTGGTTTGTAAGGACTCCATGATGAACATCACACTACTCTCGATACCGCCATTCCGTAGTGTCGACCATAAATGACGTCATCGATCTTCAGTTACTCCTAGACTACAATCAGATGGAGCATAGTGTGAAGTCAAGAGTCCAAATAGTTGAAAAAAATAGTTTTTGTTTGCAGGCTTTTTCAGTTCATGGACCAAAGGTTCAGCGTGTGCTTCGCCAGCGTCATGAAGATCATTAAGACCTCATTACAACTTTTTTCTATTAGTTTCCTATTTTAACTCTCGTGTGTTTGTTATCACAGCGCCTTGAGCTTACATTCTGTTTGTTAACAGCGCTATAAATATTAAATTATTAAATTATTATAATTATATTATTATTATTATGTCAGAAACGAACGAGTAGTCATTCTCTGGCGTTGCCAGGTTCGAGTTTCGCTAAAGAGAAACAAAATTCATCGTAGTCCCTTGAACAGTTTCCACTGAGGAATTGTATTATTATTATTATTATTCATTATAATACTTTTAGACAAACAAACAAAACATGTGAACATTCCTTTCAAAATATGATCAATGACAAGATCTACAAATACTAATATTTATTACTGAGAGGAAAACATGGCAGAAAAGAAAAGATTCAACTCTGGTGACTATTAAAAGAAATGTGTCATTATATAGCCACCACAATCATGTACACTGCAGTTCGGACAAATTGTAAAGATAGCTTTGATCTCTTTGTGAGTGCTTGTCAAATATGTGTGCACTGATGTGAGTGCCTGCTACATAAATATGATTTAACCTTTACCAGCCTAATCAAAGATCAATCACATCAATTGGTGGGAAGGGGTTTCAACCAACCGTGACGCTCAAACAAAGTGTTACGACGACCTGGAACTGAAAGGTTCCAATGGATTGCTGTATCGCATGAGGTGACAGTGACTCATGTCTCGTGACATACAGAGAGTAAAGGTCACGAGGTGAGAAGTAAGTACTTGGTCTCCACGAAGTTGAGCAATGAAGACTGACAGAGACAAAGAGGGAGAGATAGAGACTGAGAGGAAGAGAGAGGGAGAGAGATAAAGCTAGGTTGAGGGAGAGTGTGAGTGAAAGAGTGCGACAGAGAGCGATTTAGAGAGAGAGTGAGAAAGTGCGAGTGGGGGAGAGTGTGTGTAGAGAGAGTATAGATGGAAGGCTTCCTTGCATGAACAGTTCATGTATACATTGATATCAACTGATTGGTATGCCTTGCTTGAGTAGAACGAGTACAAAATGTGAGCATGTTCTGATAGTTGAAAAAAAACAACAACAAACTACCATAGCCTCTGTTCTAGTTGTATATTATCAACAATATACCCAAGCCTCTGTTCTGTCTGTTCTAGTTGTATATGAACAAGATGTGCTCACGGTCAACATTGAAATCAGGAACTGAATGCAGAGCTACTGCCAGGAAGATTTTCAAAAGGGTAAAAAAACAACAACACGAGAATGCGAAAAAAAAAAAGAAGTCCGGAACAATCCAGAGACTGAGTCACTTTGAACTAAGAAATAAAGAGACAACCTACTGACGTGGAACTTGTTGCTCAACAGTTTACAAGTTTTTCCCAGCACCTTGACACCAGAAAGTTTTCCCAGCACCTTGACACCAGAAGTTGTTCCCAGCACCTTGACACCAGAAGTTTTTCCCAGCACCTTGACACCAGAAGTTTTTCCCAGCACCTTGACACCAGAGTCCAGTGTGCACACCAAAAGCCCAGGGCGCTAATCACATTTTGTTTCAAATCAATACATAGTAATAATTACGCTTTCAGATGTAGTTTTACATCTTATCTTATAAAATACAGACGTTACTTCCAACAACGAACATGATTACGCCCTACGCGTGTTCCTATTCAAATTAGTCATGCATGTTATCCAATGACCTAAATTCTTCCAAGTCCTTGGTTTTCTTGGCTGGCTCAGGCAATCCATTCCATGCTCTAATAGCACAAGGGAAGAAGGAGTATTTGTACAAATTTGTCCTAGCATATGGAACAAGGAATGTGCCTTTATCTTTGTGTCTTTCTGAGTATTTTATTAGATTTTGTTTTTGACTAGTACATCAGCAAACAAAGAGGACAGCAATGTCATGTCTCCTAAAAGGCTCATCTCAACTCTATTTTTAATCGAGAGAGATAGAAATCATCTTGCTCTTGAGTGGATTAGTGCTATAAGTAAGTGTCATTTATGTTTCAAGAAAATTGCGTCCGAAATACAAATAGATTGGAAATTCAAGGAACGAAGAGTCAAAGACGCGGGGAAATAATTGGATTATGAGAATAATGACAAATCTTTAGACTTATCAACAACTATCAACTGATCGTTAGACTTATCAACAACTATCAACTGATCGTTAAACTTATCAACAACTGTCAATTGATTGTTAAACAGACTTATCAACAACTATTAACTGATCGTTAGACTTATCAACAACTGTCAACTGATTGTTAAACAGACTTATCAACAACTATTAACTGATCGTTAAACAGACTTATCAACAACTGTCAACTGATTGTTAAACAGACTTATCAACAACTATTAACTGATCGTTAAACAGACTTATCAACAACTGTCAACTGATTGTTAAACAGACTTATCAACAACTATTAACTGATCGTTAAACAGACTTATCAACAACTGTCAACTGATTGTTAAACAGACTTATCAACAACTATCAACTGATCGTTAAACAGACGTATGGGTGCGGTGGCTGAGTGGTTAAGCACTTGGCTTCCAAACCTGGAGTCCCTGGTTCGAATCTTGGTGAAGATTGAGATTTTGAATTTCGGCACCTTCGGGTTCACAGAGGTCACTCCACCTAACTCTAATGGGTACCTGACTTTAGTTGGGGAAAGTAAAGGCGGTTGGTCGTTGTGCTGGCCCAGTTACACACTGCTTGTTATCCGTTGGCCAAAGAAACATATGACCTTAACATCGTCTGCCCTTTAGAACGCATGGAAACTTTACGTTTTTAAACAGACCGTGCTGTTTAGCTTCTTTTTAGTCAATTAACAAGAAACAACCTTGAACATTGGACTTCGGGGATCTTGTCGTTCATTTTAAACTGTGAAAACCGAGTGGAATATTTACTGTGATTGTTAAAACCACTGCTTGGTGGATATTTCGTTGTTTTTAAAGTGTTCTGGGTTTTCTTCTTCATGTATAACTTGTTTTTTTCTAGTTTGTTTGTTTTTCTGTAAAAAAAAATGTTTCTGGATAAAGGCTAATTCTGACTTAATCGAGCGAATTGCTTTACTAATCTGGGACACAAAATGTATCTATCAATCGGATCTTAACTATTTCATTTGATTATATATATATATTACGTTATATCACATTTAACAGACAAGCATAAACATATATACATGTATAACACATATTGTACACACACTTTAGACAAACATTTACATATATACAACACATACAACACCAACATAAGCTACAGATTAAAATTCATTTGCTGCGGTCTTAATTCATCCTTGTTTCTTTTACAGCTCGTAATGAATTCCAACCGGCTTGTTTTCAAATGTTTTTAACTATCTATTTATAGTATCATTATTCTGCTTCCGTGTTGATATCCCCTCCCTCTCTCTCTTTCTTTCCCTATCAAACATCTTCCTTCTTTCTTTCTATCACATATATATTACTAGTCACCCGCAAGCTCTCTCTCTCTCTCTCTTTCTCTCTCTCTCTCTCTTTCTATAACCTATTATTTCCCCTCCTTAAATCTATCTCTATAAGCCTATCCACTATGCACATACATACGTTTATAAGCACACGCCCTGAGCTCTCACAGGTAATGCTGCCACGGCAAGCTCACTCGCAGATAATGATGCCTCGCATCGCACACCAACAGGTAAATAATGCCCTGGTATGTTCAACCTGTGCCTACAAAGTTCCAGGTGTCAGCATAATTAATCTTCGAGATTGTTGTAGCCGTGACAAGAGAAAAGGTAACAGAAGGCAGAGAGCAGAGAGGGGTGGGGGGGGGGGGGGGGTAGAGCTGAGTGTATACTACAGGGGAGATGTTAAGTAATAGGGGAACAAATGATTTATTAATTAGCTCGAAGTGACATGACAATTTAGATTTCTATCTATTAGGGCTAATTTTGTATTGTTATTTGATACAGATCTACCTTGGGGTTTTAATTTAAATCAAAGAAACCACACACTCCTTTTAAAAGCATTATTTCGACTCATTTAGGTCTTTGTTTCAAGCTTAAGGACTGCGCATGTGTAAAGAAAAGGTTACTTTGATGTCGTCAAATCGAGATGGCTGCATGGTCGAGTGGTATTCGCTGCGGGCTGTCGTCATGATAGCCCTAAATTCGAACACTGCCCTTTGACATCCCTTGCAGGGCTACAGTTAGTCTGGGCAAGGACGAAATACTCTTTCTGACGTAACATCTGAAAGGTATAAAACTAACGGAAAAACATTTGGACTGTTGTATTCTTTCGGAGCTGGTGGAGCTAGACATTTTTTTAATTCACTCCCTTAGACCCTAGTGTTCTTTTTCCATAGAAAGAATTTTTTTGTAATTTTGAGATCGGAGAGAGACGAAATGGGAAATTCCCCACCACACTATTTCTAGTTATTCCCCACCACACTATTTCTAGTAATTCCCCACCACACTATTTCTAGTAATTCCCCACCACACTATTTCTAGTAATTCCCCACCACACTATTTCTAGTAATTCCCCACCACACTATTTCTAGTCATCTATATATGACATCATTCACCAATTGTAAACAAACAAAATTTGGCCACGTGGTTCTCTATATCTTCTATACTATACAAATTACGCAATCTATAAAGGCTGTCATCTGATACGTAATTTTCATTGTCTTATCAATATTAATACGTGGCTAAATTTTGTTTCTTTACGATTGGTGAATGAGGTCCATTCTCTCACTAACTGAGGACGAAAAATACGACAATTTCACCTGTTCTCACTTACCTTGGATCAAGTACAACTAAGACATTTTCATGATCGAAACCCCAGCGGTTCAATTTACCAGAGTGATTTTTTATTCGCAGTTTCGAACCAATGTGTCTTTTTTTTAAAGCCGACCTATCGAAAAGTATTGTTCCAAGATTAAACTTCCATTTTAAGCCCTGTATAAACTCTTTTTGTGCGTAAATCTCAATAGTGCTCCATGGTGTGAAACTTCCTTTTTTTTAAAAGACACAAAGTCAAAAGAAATCTCGTGTACCTAACGGAAAAGAGGACTTCAAATGGGCCTTTGGAAAATGCTGTTTTTTTTTCTACTAGGCCTGATATTGATAGTCCAAAGAAAATGTTTGCGATATCTAGTACCTCACATTGCTTGGTTTAACAAAGCAATAGGTAAAACTAACCAAAGGAGCTATATCTAGAATTCAAAAGCTGAAAAGTGTGTGGTGATGCTTACAAAATTTAGGGCTTGTCATTGTAATAAAAAAAAAAGGTGAAGTCGAGAAGCAACATACAATATTTAAATATTAGAGTCTAGTAAGTATTTCGATATTGAATTGATAAGTCTAGTAACCGTCAAAAATTTGACGTAGGACTAGCTTTGTTTGTTGAGGGCGAGAAAGCGGTTAAGTAATACTAGAATTTACAGGCCAAAAGCATGTGTGTGTGTGTCAAAGGGGGGGGGGGGGGCGGTGTTATAAAGCGGGTCGTTTCTAATCAATTCAAATGTTTATGTCATAAAAATTACGATGCGCTGGTTAAAAAAACAATGGGTGCTCTAGAAAGAGAGTGTGGGCCGGTTCATTTCATTAAAGATAATCTTTATTCACAGGGCAATAGTATGTTAGTGGATACGTTCACATGTGGCCCGTTTATTGAATTTAAAAAAAAAAAAAGGATGTTCCTGCCTTAATTAGCAGTCCAAAGCCGGTGTGAAATGCTAGTATTTAAACTTGTTACTTAGGTAAATACAAACATGTTCGAATCCCGGATTATTGAGTCGACAATCAAATCACAGACTACTCCCCAAGCCTGTCAGCAAGAGTCATTAAAATTGTCTTTTAATTTTGTGAAACTTGTCCTGAAGGAATTTTTATTTGTCTCTATTTATATAATGAAATGTAATGGTACACATCAGGTAATACTGATAGAACAAACATAATACCTAAGTGGTCATTGATCCATGATAGTCCTAAACCCTAGCTCTAAATCTAGATCACCACCTGCACCCTGATACACTCTCTCTCTCTCTCTGTCACAGAAACATATTCACACATACACCTATCGTTTAACACAGCCACTTGCTGCCATCATTGAGCGACCATAATGAAATCAATGTTCCGTCACATGGTACTGTCACCTAATATAAGTCAGTTCCATTGAGGTGCTATTAATTTCCCGATGATGTAATTGGTTAATTTCACCTGCAGACTTCTAGAATGCTCCCCAAATGTGTATCTTTGTAAGAGGGAAAGGGGTAATCAAATATGATCTTAAATGGCTTTAGTGTCAAGATTTTCAACGGTTTGGGTTCAAAAGCACTTCCTCTCTTCTCTCTCTTTCTCTTTATCTCTCTGTTGCTTTGTCTCTGTGTTTCCCTCTCTCTCTCTCTTTCTCTCTCTGTCTTTGTCTCTGTGCTTCCCTCTCTCTTTCTCTATCTCTCCCTGTCCTTTTCATGTCTTTCTCTGATGCTAATGGGCGGTTGTTGTTTTGTCGCCCAATGTCATGGCAACCAGTTAACCGGGGTATCAAGTGGCCAGCACAACGATCAACGACTTTTTCTTGAAACTATCAATGCTTGACTAAATC
The DNA here is from genome assembly GCA_030265305.1 of Biomphalaria pfeifferi. Taxonomy (NCBI): domain Eukaryota; kingdom Metazoa; phylum Mollusca; class Gastropoda; family Planorbidae; genus Biomphalaria; species Biomphalaria pfeifferi. The sequence continues at coordinate 4,774,185 of JASAOG010000013.1, forward strand.
ATTGAACCCAAGAACTTTAAACAAGTGGACACAACTCCACTGGGATACAAGCGCGTTTTTAATGCTCATGCTTTTTTATTATGTGTTAGCGGTCTTGCAAAATAGAGCTGCCATTGTTTTTATGTTTTCTGTCTGCCACTTCCAAAAGCAATATTTCAAATGATTCACTGTGTCAACATCGCACTCCAAAAAAAAAAATAGTTCAGACTCCTTAAGTGTTTGTTTGGAATAGATATGCATAGACATATAAACCATTTTTTAAATAATAGCAATGGAAATAATAATACCGGAGGCTAAGGTATATCAACAATTCTACCGTATTTGTGTATAGCATTTAGTTGTCTATAAACTAATAAATTAGTTAAGTAAAAACATTCAGTAGCCTTACATACTTAAGGTGAGGGGAGTTGTAGTGGCTGACTAGCAAAGCGCTTGGCTTCCGAACCGAAGAGTCCTGGGCTCGAATCCCATTGTATTTCGGGATTTTTAGAACCCCCCCCCCCCCCTCAGTCCAGCCAACTCTAAATAATGTAACAAGACAGGGAAAGTAAAAGCGATTAGTCGTTGGGCTAGCCACATGGCAACCCATTAACCGTTACCATTGAAAACAAAGTTGACCCTTACATCCTCTGCCCTATACTTAACAAGGTCTGAAAAGGGAACTTTACAACATACATAAGCATAAGCTATTTTAAATATGAATTGAGCCTATAGACATAAATATTGTCTTAAAAAACCGAATGTTGCGCGTCTACCCATCTGTTGCGAGAGAACTGTTACATTTGATCTTCTGTCACTCGCAGGACTCCAGCTACGGGACGGATACATGGTTTGGAGAGGGGGAGATGGCTCGATACATGTATGAGACTTAGGCCCATGACATCACATAGACATCAATATGCATAGCTGACATATTTGTAATTCATGGATAAAGGATCGATACACAGCTGACATATTGTCTGTGCACATCTTGACGCAGCTTATGGCTGTTCCCCAATGTCTGTTGTATATGTGAATGTTACGCAATGGTGATTGGTGCGTTGACGTTGTAGTATAAGCAAAGTAAGACGTGCTTTATAATATGTATGTTGTGTTGGTAATGTTGGAACGTAGTTTAAATGTCATAGCAATAGCAAGTGCAGTGGTCATAGCGATAGTAAATGTAGTGGTCATAGCAATAGCAAGTGTAGTAGTCATAGTAATAGTAAATGTAGTGGTCATACCAATAGTAAATGTAGTGGTCATACCATTAGTAAATGTAGTGGTCGTAGCAATAGCAAATGTAGTGGTCAAACCAATAGTAAATGTAGTGGTCATAGTAATAGTAAATATAGTGGTCATAGTAATAGTAAATGTAGTGGTCGTAGTAATAGTAAATGTAGTGGTCATAGCAATAGTAAATGTAGTGGTCATAGCAATAGTAAATGTAGTGGTCAATATAATGGTTTGATAGTTATAAAAGAGAAATGGAGGCTGGGAACAAACCCAACCCCTTGTCTGTAATCGATTGATGCCAATACTTACCCTTGTTAGAGCCTCATCATTTCGAAATGTTTTAATTAAATTCTCAGCTGATATTTGAATGTCGCTAAGTTTTATGTTATGTTCGAAAACGTAAGACCTACAGAGGATTGCGGGACACAAACACACCCAGAGAAGGACAGAAAGGAGGACAAAGACTTACAAAAGAGAACACTAAAAAAACGAGACAAAGTGAATTCTAAAAACTAGATTTAGGAATTTAGGATGACACTGTGTTTAAAGAAACATTTCAGCCAATCAAATGATGTGCAACTTGACTATATTTAGAATCGAAAATTCTCAGACACATCTTTCCCCAGTAGTACATGATTAGCACAAACTTGTGGCTTTTCAAATTCTCCCCCCTCTTCCCTCCCCTCCCTAGCTATGCCACTGCTTGTGGCACTCCTAGCATGACATTTATTTTTCAGTTTGTACATTGTGAGAAATGTGTCTCTCACTGGAGGATGTATTTCCCTCTTTTTGCTCACTGCATGTCGATTAAAGAAAACGTCTTTTCAACTTTATTACTAAGCCTCAGAGTGCACTGGCTTAAGTTAATCCATCATACATATTTACCCACGTCAAACCATCATACAAATTTACCCAAGTCAAACCATCATACATATTTATCCAAGTCAAACCATCATACATATTTACCCAAGTCATACATGATACACAGACCAAAATCAAAGCGTTACTGGCTTACGTTAAACCAAGATACAATGACCCAAGTGAAACTATGATTTATTATAATACACTGATCAAAGTCAGACCTTATACTAGCCATAGCCAAAAAATATCGTATATGACCCAAGTCAAACCAAAATACATTGACCCAAGTCATATCCCAATACATTGACCCAAGTCATATCCCCAAAACATTGACCCAAGTCAAGCGAATACAGTTTTCCTCTTGCCATTTGAAGACTAGGAGCTGATAATTAGTGGTCTATTAAATCAATGAACGTGGGAGGGTGGGGCATTGGAGGGGCGGAGAATCGATGAAAAGAAAAGGGAGAAAAACAACAGGACAACGAGTATCGCAGAGACCACTCATTAGAGCGTAGTCGATACTGGTTAAAACCACCGTTTATCCGATTACGCCGTATTGATTAGCGTCTAGCAACTGTGACAGTAAACCACCCGGGACTTAAGATAGTGATGGCGTTGGGGGATTGCAGGGGGGTGGAGTATTTGGAAGTCACAGAAATGGGTCAGCAGAATTAGGCAATTAAACGTCACTATGTAGAACAGAAGGGAAAGAAAGTGGAGGGGAAGGGAGGTAAACAAAAACCTTAGATTTAAAGACAAAATGAATATTACCTAGTATCGAGACATGAACGTGTAGATGACTGTGTTTATTTATATGTGTTTATGTCTGTGTATATAGGCCTAGGCCTAACTTTATTCTAACTGATTGTCCCTGTGTGTTTATACAACATGACTGTGTGCGCATGAATGTGGTTGTTCTTACTTGGTCACACGAGTAGAGCTATGTAAAATAAGTCGAGAATGTAAATCTTGTAGTAGATTTTGTTTCTTATTTTATAATTAAGTAAACGAAAAGTCATGATTAACTTTAAAACTTATCGTGCGTTATGTTCATTCTAGCTAGTGTGTTGCAAGGGACGCGGTGAGAGCGCGGAACCCTAACCACTAGACCACTTGGGAGATAAGAAGTACATTATTTGTTTTTAACACATCCTTGTTTAAAATATCGATTCATCGACCTTTTAAATTATGCCTCTATTCTTTTTTTCCCCCCAGTAATCCCCCCAGTTTTTTTTTTCTTTTGTTGGAACCATGGTTGGAACTTTTAGTTTTCTGAAAAGAACCAAAGGGTAATAATATGTTTGTACCTTTTTTTTATATTTATATTTTGTATATATTTCTCATTACCGCATAAGGTCATGTTAGGCAAATATTTCAATAACTAGTTTCTAGATCTATAACTTATGGTTGATTAATTACTCAAGAGCAAAGACCTTTTAGTTCTACATTGCATTTATATATTTATATCCGCAATGGCATGGCAATAGTATCATAATAATCAATATAGATTATAGATCTATTTGACATAATTTGTGGCTAATAAAAAAAATTCTAGATGTAATGTAGGCCTACAAATAAATACAAAATATTAAATATGCGCGTATTGAATATGTAAAAAAAAATAACGTTCGATTACTGGGGGGGAAAAAAGAAAAGAGGCAGAATTTAAAAGGTCGATGAATCGATATTTTAAACAAGGATGTGTTAAAAACAAATCTTGTATTTCTTATCTCCCAAGTGGTCTAGTGGTTAGGATTCCGCGCTCTCACCGCGGCGGCCGGGGTTCGATTCCCCGCTTGGGAAGATATTTTTTTTTTTTTAAATTCTTTTTCAACTCAACTCTTTAAAAAGAACAGCTGGTCGAACAAGAGTCTTGGCCAAAATATGAAACAATCTTGACAGCATGCACGCGTTTAAGCGGACTGGTTGTTCTGAGATCCAACAACATGTGTGTCATTGTGTGTAAGCCAAATTAAGGACGTAGACATTGAAAACTAGAATTTCAAGTCATGAAGAAAGCATCCGAAGATATTTTTTTTATTTTGGTAAGAAGTGAGGATGTAGATGTCAATTAGCCTGTTAGCGTTAAATAATAGGCTGAGAAGCGTCATGGCAACAGAAACTTATACATTTGATTCTTTTAACTTCAATAAAAAAAAATCAATGTACGTCAACATGAGTATGTGTACTAGTGGTACTCATTGAATAGAACCAAAACTACAATGTTCGTGTTTACTTCCAAGAACGAATTACAAAATTAAGGTAGGAAAAAATGTAAGACTGTATTTTTGAAAATCTATTTGAATCTTTTTTTTTTTTTTGTTAGACATTGATAAAAACAAATTACATAATAAATATAATATTATATTATAGGATATCGTATAAATATAAATTGCACTTCAATACTATAACAGTGAATATGTATCTGGAAGAAGATTTCGGGGACACTTTATTAAAAGTCTCAAGATTTCCTATTGATAGAGCTGTTGATTAAAGACGTTATGTAGACACAATTATAAAAAATCTGGTGCTGAGTAATCTCTTAATGAGAGATTGTCTTGTGCTTTGAATGTAGACCTAAATCTCTAGATATCACATTTATATAACACCTCTCACGATAAGAAGGCCTAACTTTGTTCAAGTACTATGTTAGACTCTTTTAGTAATATCTAATAGTTTCAAAATCGTGACTAAATTCTTCAGAATCTGGTGACAGAGCCTCACTCAGTTGAATGCTTTGTTAAGGATGCATGAGAGATGATATTTGCCCAACTCACTTTCGATACGTTTTTGTAATGACGAAAAAGAGCTCTAGGGAAAAGACAACCAATCCGAAGAGTTGCTTCTACATTCTTTTAGTTCTTAAGTGCCCCAACAGTCTAGAAAAACTGTTGCTTATTTCGAGTCGTTTTCCATTGCAGCTTTTGCGTAAAACTATTGGCCTAGTATTGGCTTGGGAAAAGTGTTTGAAGTGTAATTTCTCAAATAGTTATGCTTAGACTTGAACACTGCAGTTAATGCATGAAATGTAGGCACAATTAAGTAGAACTTTTGTTATGCTCCGTACTCACTACAGCTTTATTGCAAAACTTCTTAGCATCATCTGACATAAGCATCATCTGACATTAGCATCATCTAACATTAGCATCATCTAACATTAACATCATCTGACATTAGCATCATCTAACATTAGCATCATCTAACATTAGCATCATCTGACATTAGCTTCATCTAACATTAGCATCATCTAACATTAGCATCATCTAACATTAGCATCATCTAACATTAGCATCATCTAACATTTGCATCATCTAACATTAGCATCATCTGACATTAGCACCATCTGACATTAGCATCATCTGACATTAGCATCATCTAACATTAGCATCATCTGAAATTAGCATCATCTGAAATTAGCATCATCTAACATTAGCATCATCTAACATTTGCATCATCTAACATTTGCATCATCTAACATTAGCATCATCTGACATTAGCATCATCTGACATTAGCATCATCTAACATTAGCATCATCTGAAATTAGCATCATCTGACATTAGCATCATCTAACATTAGCATCATCTAACATTAGCATCATCTGACATTAGCATCATCTGACATTGGCATCATCTGACATTAGCATCATCTGACATTAGCATCATCTAACATTAGCATCATCTAACATTAGCATCATCTGATATTAGCATCATCTAACATTACCATCAACTGACATTAGCCTCATCTAACATTAATTGATGCTAAATCTCTAGGTTACAGGGTAAAGCATGGACTTTGTAACAAAGTAAAATGCCGCATTTTTCCCTCATGGATTTTAAGACATTGCCTTAGTACCCCTATTCAAGAGAAAAAAAAAGATCTCATCAAATCCAATTTTTTTTTTATATAAAAGTCGGAGCAATACAGTCTAAATATAAATGTGAAATTGATTTTAAACTTTGTATTTGTATTTTAATAATTTACTAACAAAATAAAATATTACACTTTATTAATGGAATTAGATGTCTTAACTGGGAATCGTTAGTCAGTTGCTGAGAAAAGAATACTTGACCAATCAGATTTCAAGATGAAGTACTGGAGAATAGTTGTAGACATAATTTGTCCTCAACATGTTCACGTTTAGTAGGCTAATTGTACTGCGCCTTTTTCTGACTCTCCTTGTGTCTATGGCTAGCAGGTAAAAGTAAAAAAAAAAAAAAAAAAAATTAGCATGTCACGAGAAAGATTATCAGCACTGAGAGTAAAGAAGAACATTTTGAAATTCTTCGTTTAATTTAAAAGTAATAAATAATAAGTTAATTTTGTGTTTGGTAAGACTTTTATACTATGAGAACTTATATTTAGACTATTTAAAGTGTCATAGATGCACCATATTGCATGCAGCATCTATTTACAATAAGAAGGAACTTCGATTTTATCTATAAATTAAGAATTATTTTTCTAGAAACAAAAAAATGAAAGGGGCGTCATTTTTTTGTTCTCGCACTCAGGCGACCACAAGCCTCGCGGCGGCTCTTGGCCTACATTATCAAACTTACAGTGACATAATAATTGGAAGAGAGGTAGGCTAAGAAAGGATGTCCATTAGATGACACAAATGTGTGGACTGGATTGTATGGTAGTAATGCTAGGTGGATTTTGACACCCATTCCTGCAATAATTTATCGTGGTCCAGAGTTAAGTTGCATTAAATAATAAAATATACTTAGATATCTCACAGATGTAATTTAAATCGTATATCTACTTAGATATCTCACAGATCTAATTTAAATTGTATCTCTATAGTGACTGATTGCCATCTGACATCTAACAGATGCGAGCGAGTGAATTTTTCATGCTCTATTACTGGTGGAGTTCTCTAAGCGAATTAAAGATCGAAAGAAAAAGTAGAAAGAAAGAAAATTCACTCAGGCGCAGCCGGCGTTGTCTGTTGCCAAGTAACCAGACTGCGAGTCACCATACTGGCTGATACAAAGGACGACGACTCGGACAGAATTGATGCAGTTAAAATTCACGTCTTTTTAATCATTACTTTGTGCTAGCTAGGACGTCAATCATATTACTGTAAAAAAAATAAAATCTTTTGTTGTTTTTTTTTAGCATTATAGCTGCATTTTGACGAAAATAGCCTAACCAGTTCTATAGGAGTCATCTTGGCTATTAGATGCAAGGGGTTTAGACATTAAAGAACGCAATTTATAATCGCAAGGTGATTCAAAACTGAAACAAATATTAAATGGATCACCTCGTTTAATGCGGCCATGTTAAAATGTCTAAATCTTGATGATTTAACACCCCAGTTAGTTTATATTTAAGCTCACTATTTGTTTTAAACATAAACGGCACTTTTATCCTTATTTTGAGGTTGCAAACAAAGGACGCACATTCTTATATTGGTCTAACAATTCAGTTTTATCTTCTGGTTTGATTTGTTAAAATGTCTTATGATAAACCCTAAAGTTTTATTTATATTTCTTGAAATACTAAGCCTTTAAATGTATCAACATATTTTGATGAAATTTGAAATATGACTCTTACATAATAATTTCAGATCTGGGTAAATGACATTGTTCAAAATTCTCTTAATACCTTTAATGAGAAATAGGGAAAAAAAATGTTGTTCATTTTTCGTTCATGTCTCTAGGGTCTCTGTGATGAGCTGAAAACCATTTCATTTTCCCTTGCAATGGCTGACTACAGAAAAAACAACAATGAAGTGTAACTTGTATTGTTGCGTCTTCTGGTCAATGACACGCGTATGTGACGTCCTTTTGGGGGGGGGGGGGGGGGCACGGTCTGAGTGATAAAACAGGATATATATATTAAAAGGTTAAAATCAGTTTGAGTTTTTGAGTTTAGGCACATCGGCACAATTTAGGGTAAAATAAAATACAAGCTTTGCCCTTAAAGACAGATGTCTCACGGATATTAGAATATAATTGGAAGAAGTCAATTCACCATTAAAAAAAAAGCAAGTACTTGATTAGCTAACTGCTAGCTTATCTTCTCTTATGAAATACAGACGTTAGATGATTATGCCCTACGCGTGTTCCTAGGTCAATCTAGTCATGCATGTTAATCAATGACTTATATTCTGCCAAGTCATTGGTTTTCCTGGCTGACTCAGGCAACCCATTCCACGCTCTAATAGCACTAGGGAAGACGGAGCACTTGTACACATTTTTCCTAGCATATGGAACAAGGAATGTGCCTTTATCTTTGTGTCTTTCTGAGTAGGCCTATTTTTTTTTAGGTTTTGTTTTTGTATTTGAAGATTATGGTTTAATGTTTTATGTATAATTGCTACTTTACTTTTATGTCTTCTATCGTGGAGGGTTTCTACATTTAGTGATTTTACTAAAGGTGTTACTGTAATCAAATATGAATATTCGTTTGTTATGAATCTCACTGCTCTATTTGTGTCTGTTCTAGTTTCTTAATGTTTTCTTGAGTTGAGAGTTCCAAACAGAGGATGCATATTGGCCCAACCAAGGTTAAATAACATTTTAGTTTTATGTTCGTATTTTATTAAACCCTAATGCTTTGTTTGATTTTATGATAGTTTCATTAATATGGGGATTCCATGACAGTTTATCATTTAGGTAGGTATATCTAGGTATTTAGCGTTTTTAGTCTGTGTTACTGGTTTACTATGAATAAGATAAGTGGAATTAAATTGTTTTAGTTGTTTGTTTTTTTTTTGTTACTCTTACTAACTGACATTTTTTTGGGTGGAAAGACATGCTCCAATTTGATTCCCATTTCTGTAATTCATCTAATTCTCTTGGTAAAATATCTGTGTCTTGTGTTGTTTTTATTGTTCTATATATTCTGCAATCGTCTGCAAATAATTTGACTTTTGTTCCAGAACTAATGCAATTTGGTAAATCCTTCATGTAAATTAAAAATAGCAGTGGGCCTAAGACTGTTCCATGAGGTACACCTGAGTTTACTGTTATTGGTGTTGATTTAGAGCCATTTATTACAAAGCTTATATTATGTCTGGCTGGTCAATAGTTATTAATAGCACTAGCAGTGTGGTTATTATGTCGGCTAGTGAAGGTGTCAGCCATAATTCGAATTCAGGTCGTAGTCCCCCCCCCCTTTTTTTTTTATGCTTTTCAAAACCGAATACGGAAAAATTCACCCAACCGGTCCAGGTAAGTGATAGGATATATAGCGTATCGAGAAAGCTAAAAGCGTGAAATAGCGCTAAACAAAAACACTAGGTAAAAATATTTTTAATCGCACAGATTTATTGTTGTTAGTCTAGATCCATTAGAAACCTAATTACATAACTGATCCAAACTATTAGATACATTTACGCTTCATTTAAGCTTGTTTTTTTTTTAAAGTATTTTTTTGTTTTTCTTTTAGTCTGTTAATTTTTCGTCCGCCAATGTGAAGTAGATTATTAAACAAATGTATATCTCGTGGAACGAATAATAAGTTTACTGGTACTAAAATTGTACCTACCGTATTCAGAGTACACCAACCGACTATTGGTTTTTCTATATTAAGTTCAACTCTAGCTATCTTCTACCTGGTTGAAAGCACTCTTTTAAAAAATTGAGCTTCATTTGGAAATGTTCTCAAAATTGTAAATCTAGCATTCTAGCTGAACCAACAAAACTGGATGAAACATTCTGGAAAAATATAATCAATAGACAACGAATGTCTTGATTGTGTGAAAGTTAAATCCCTTTGCCAGGAAAAAAATTATTATAGATCAAGAAAGATAACCTTTGCATGAAAATTGCAAAAAAAAATGTTGGTTAATGCACCACTATGCTAGTAAACATGGCAAGTAGGAACAAAAACATTAGAACGTGTAATTAATTAGAATAAAGAAAAACAGAGAGAGGTGACTTCACTGCCGAATAGGGCCTACACATCTAGGTGATTATGACATATATCACTGATCCTTTGACGTTTTTTTTATTTCTGAGACAGGACGAAGTTTATATGCAAATGATACAGATAATGAATTGACGTAGTCACACTGACCCATAAAATGCAAGAATACAAGGTAGCTAAATGACAATAACTTTGATGTTGTTAAGTGCAGGATTGTGTGCACCCGGGACGTGTAGGCTATTTTTGTTTGTCTGTTTTTGTTGGCGTGGGGGGCGCTTGCACGTCAATACCCTGCTTGATTCTTCAAACGACTAGAGCTAGTAGCATATCTTGCATGGTGCGTAGTGGGATGAAAGCTTAACTAGTAGCATGCTAGGTCTATATCTTGAGTTGAAGGAACGCGCTACATATTAGGTCTGTTGTGGAATATCAAAAACTGGGCCAGCCTCAATGTATAGACTTACACTCTCTAATATTATCTTTTATCCAGTGTACTTTTTATTTTTTTGTATCACTCAATATAAACAAATATTCAGAGACATCAAAATAATAATAATAACAAAAATATTTAAAAAATAACGAATGTCTAAAGATTATGCAAATATGGAGGCAAATTATAGGTACAATACACCCTATTGTTATATCAATCGATAATATAATGACAACTGACCTAGCAGTCACATATCGAAGCCCTGTGGATTCCTGTCAGAGGGCAGTAGGCTACTGCTACAGACCTACCACACCATATGGAAATTTCAAAGTGGACACTGTTAAAAGGTCACAATAAATTTTGTTTTCTAGTACTGTACAAAAATTCGGACAGTGCCAGAAAATAAAAATTAATGCATTTCCTTAATAATAATATTATCTTTAAAAACGAACTTAATAAAAAAAAAAGGTAATAAAAATAATCAACAATTAAGATCACATTCATATTGTCTCCCTTGATCTTACTTTCTTAAACCAACAAAGACAGAATACAGAATGAACATTATGTTTACGCTCGTACGTTTATATGCCTATCATTATATATAATTAAAAGTTTATACTTTAAAAAAAAAATGCTTAAATTAAAATATAGTTTAATTATTATTTTTTAATTAAACAAATAGAAAAAAAAAGCAGTGTTCCGCTAAATACTCCGAATGTGGAAAAAGTTTGAAAAACACTGGGTTTATCAAATTAGTTTTTAAAGTCGGTTTGAGTGGCATCTTTGAAAATTATTAGCCTGTGATAATAATAATAAGACCTTTCTTTGAGTTGGAATATTTATGAGTACCTGTACATTATTTCACATGGATACGAAGTCCCTGATGTGACCTACATATTTTGCTACGTTCACATGATCCAGCTGAGACATAATCGTTTTCCGGCGGTGGTGGATTGAGGCTCTCTTTTCGATATCTACGGCAGTGGATTTTCTTTTGGTTTTAAATGTGTACCGGTATCCTATATATAAAATAAACAGCGCATGTACGAGTGACAAAAGTTGGAACTAACCTGTACATGTGTCTGCAAGCAAGAAAATATCCCGAATAAAAGCATCAGAAATAATCGATTACAGACGTCGTAATGTAGCGTCTCCTCTAACATCGCTTCTCTACTGCCATTATTTCACTAGGAATCGTCTTAACCAGGGTTGGGCAACCTTTTCCTATCGAGGGCCGCATATGATGGTGTGCATGAGAGTACCATTTAACACAAGCAGTAGAAGACATGTTGATACTAGGAAGAAGGTCTGTTGCAGATCCGGCTGAAGTGATCTGCTAGCTACTAGAGTCTGAGCTGTCTTGATTCAAGAGAACGTCCTTTGTGCTATCTGTGAACTGTGTTGTGGACCTGGGGCGGCACTGGGAAGTGTGTCGGTGGTCTGTACTGGATAGGACACGAGACTTGATAGCTGAAGTCCATGTCTGTTTCAACAGTGTTTGTTTATACTAGCTGTAAATAAATACCTCGGCTATTATTACCTACTGCCTTTCGTTTAGTGCTTGCCTTAGATTTACAACAATATATATTTACAACTTAGAAAATACGCTAGATGTCTTTTAATTTACATGTATGCTGTTTTTAACATTTACTCTTTTTAACACTACCAATAGAGGAATTACAATAAGAGCAGTTTCAGAAACTAATTTTACGAATATTTTACAATTTTTGCTCTTGTCTTTTTACATCATAAGAACCGTTACCGAAGGTGCCGCAAGAACTCAGTTGTACAGTTGTGCTTAATGTGAAGTATTGAACTGCTTACATCCGTGCATGTTCCGGACCTGTGGAACTAGCTTACCGGTATTAGTTTGTATCTGTAACCGCTGTTACATTGCAGACAGGCGGCAATAGGGTGTGTTCTTGTTTATTTTTAAACTCAAACATTCCTGTTTAGAGATAATTGGGTCAATAATAACGTTTGATATGAAATACATCCTTGCACAATGTTGCCCGTATAGAGATTATGTTTGGGATATTGTTCTTATATTTATTTTTTTTTAAAAGTTTTTCTCAGTCAAATCACGGGCTCAATCAGTTGTTACATTTGTCATCTTGTTCCAACCCAACCTAACACAGTTCTTCATAGCATTCAATAAATACTGGCTGAGTCTGTGAATGAAAGTTTGGAAATATTGCCAATAATAATAATTCTTTTAAGGTTCTTTAACCTTTTTAGAATGACATGTAGAGACAATGTTTCTTTAGCCTCTTCATTATAATTGATAAGAAATTTAAAATTAATTTAATATATTTCCACTTTGTATGTTTAATCTGTGGACAAAACTGATTTCTGTAGGTGTTTTCTGGCCGCGAGCCGTAATTTGCCCACAACTGGTCTTTTGTTTTAAGAATAAATAATTCTGGATCCAGTTAACCTTTCTGGTTTCTAGTCATCATCGACGTATTCACCTCAAGCAGTCTAATAGCAGGCCTAATTATGGAGTGCGGTGGCTTCAATAGGATGCAGTTGTACAATTTTGAGTAGCGCTATCATGAAACCAGTATCTCGACCTGGGCCAGACTTTCTCTGGTGCCAATCTTCAACAATGGAATGCGAGGCTAGAGTATACCGGTACCAGACGTGTTTATTTTTATTCAATACAAAAACACTTTCCTTTAGATCAGCGGTTCTCAACCTTTAAAGTTCGGCGACCCCTTTTTACAACCCCCATCCCTCACATACAACAATAGAAGAATAGACAAAAAACAATCCATGTTTTCGATGGTCTTAGGCGACCCCTGGCAAATTCTCAATCGACCCCAAGGGGGTCGCGACCCACAGGTTGAGAATCCCTGCTTTAGATAATGAGCCATCTCAAATTGTTTTTGTCTGGAGGGCATTATTAGCAAATTGGACAAATATTAAGTTAAATAGAACAATGGCAGTTTGAGAGATTGTCAAGAGGCTTTTGAGTTTTGAAGCGTTTCATCGAGAACAATCGTCATAGACCTACTAAACACTGACCTGTGGAGACCCAATAGTTTATTGCCACGTTGTAAGACCTGTGACGTGACAAGCTATTGGTCTCACTGCCCACTGGTTGTGGATTCGACTTCTTAGGCAGACAGAGCCGCCAGAGAAGTTGTTGGGGTAAGGTTTTCTCAACTACAAATATAGCACTTCTATTTGAAAAGAAAAACAAAGAGGGGGAAGGGGGGGTTATCTTTACTGTCATTGTAGTCCATAAAATACCACCCACTTTTTTAAATTTTCACAGCTGAACCATGTCTCCCTTGGTCAGTCTTTTTAAGCATCATATTATAAGAGTTGCTCAGCTATTAATAAAAGATGAAAAATGGCAACAGTACCAGATTACATTAATGACATGTATGAAGGAATTTCAGGCCAAAAAAAAAAACACCCTAAGAATCAAAGGTAGCTGACTAGTACAAAATGTCAACACAATTTTCATTTGGACAAGTTTCAACATTTATTTTTGATAGGCATGAGCTTACAAAATGAAGATTTGATGAAGGAACATGACCTGGACCTTTCAATAAGGACAAGACAATGTGTTTTAAGGTTGATCAGTTTGTCCTTTATGGCAGCTACAATAAAATGACAACAAATATGCCAAACAGTCAAGAATTGTCTCAATCAGTAACAAAATAAAAGTGAACAATAGATAAAATACTCCAATGTAAAAACCAAGTCTCACAAAGTGAGCCTTACGTCATACCACCTTGACAAATTGAGTTCTTTTAGTGAGGATTATACATTCCCATTGTTATATATATATTATATATTTACACCCCTCAAACGCAAAATGGAAACAAAAACATTAAATTAAAAAGTACAAAGTAAAAAATAAATAGATGTGGCTCTACTCTTTTCTGATGGACGCTATGCTGCAATACTTTTATTTTCTTACAGATATGTCATCTTAATACACAACAAACAAAACAAAACGGAATTGAATGATACTAGAGTTGCAATTACATATGAATGTAATGAGACTTGGCTTTAAAAATTGTGGGAGGAAAACTTTCAAAACTATTTACAAAGAAAAGAAAAATTTGCTAAAATGGAAATAGAAGATTGAAATTAAAAACTCAAATTGTGACAGACAAGGCTTACATTGGTTTGTATGCTTTATTTTATTTGTAAAGAAGACAAAACACAAGACATTCTTTCCATAAACAATGCTGGAGATGGAATCAAGAACATGTTTCTCCAAATGTTGACATGGTCACTTGATGATGATGGTATGACAATGATAGCAAAATTATAACAAAACATTCAGGAAAAAAAAAAGTAAAAATATTAAAATGGTCCGTTAGGTTTAACCTTCTTCTTCCTCATCTTCTTCACCTTCACCTTCTTCCTCTCCTTCCTGAAACAAACACAAATTGAAGTTCATTGGTTGCAAGATAATAGTAAACAAGGTTACAAAGACAGTTGGTGTGGAAACAAACTCAAAATTGGCCCCCCGTAGTGGTCCACCCAGGCAGGTTTCAATAATTTCAGAATGAAATTCTATCAAAGACAAACGACTAAATAATGGAGAAAAAAGGCTAACATCTTGTTTGGTGCCCCACCAGACCAAAGGATAGGTGAAAGTGGATGTGAAGTTAGATGTGAACCTGACCTAACTGATGTCTTAGAATGAATACCGGTATCTAATTGTTTTGTAAAGGGCCAATCTCTTATTCCTCAAGAATAAAACATTTCCGTTTAAAAAAAAAAAAAAAAAAAAAAAAATGTTCTTTTTCGGTTAGGTGTTTAGTGTTTTATACAGCAGTTCATGCTATAATATAAAAACCTACTTAATAATTGTTGTTTAGAATTATGTCTGATTTATATGCATACTAAATAGCTTTTTACTCTTTAAAAAAATAATAAACATTTTTGTGTGTGTAAATATAGCACTTAGTATATAACAGAAATTATGTAACTCAATAATACAAATTTTAAAAAAAGAAATGACAAAAATCTACAACCATTTGCATAAATGTGTTAAAAATATGGTAAATAGTCGTCTCCCCTAAAAAAGCGCCTCAAGTGTTTGTTACTATTAATAGTGACTAGTTGTAAAAGTGGTGTATTTTCATGAAAAAACTGCTTGCATAAGTGATTTAAAAAATTAGATTTTTCGCTTTCAGAAAAAAAAAAAGTAGCCGTTGCATCAGAACTTTGAATAGTCTAAAATATTGTGATGTTGGATTTTCACAAAGATAGTATACAAGATCTAAACGGGACAAACAGGCCACACAAAACTAATAGCGCATTTTTCCCTTTCGGGGAAAATTAGTCACTGGTACAGGTCATAGCACAAATTAGATCCTGAGAATATTGTAATATTTACATTTCCAGTTTTATTTATTAATTACACAAAAATTAGGGATGCACCGAATAGTAGCTCGGCCGAATATCACTGCAGGATAGTTGGCCAGATAGTAAAAAGTATACAGTAGTACCTACATTTCTATTAATATGTAAAAAGTAGATGTGGTTTGGTTAATATTTTAAACAAAATAATGTGCTTAAAAAAATATGAATATGCACCTAACATCTATTATTACAAAGACAAGCCATAATAATACAAATAGAAATGAAACTTTACATTATAAATGCGCATTACCGGTATATACATAGAAGCAAAGGATGGGTTATGTCGTGCTGACCAGCCGTCTGCCTAAAGGTAGAGATGAACAACTTCCACCCCTTTTTTTTGTTTAGTTCATCACATTGAGTTCATAGATTGACAGGTGACCAGTTAGTATGGACATAATGTCAGCATGATGACACAGTCTAGATGCCACACCTTAAGAGAGAACTGTGTTTACATGGTAGTAAATCTTAATTGGGGGCCTGGACTTCAAACCACACCTCTATATGGTAACCAGCCCTGCCTGTCATAGCGATTGCGGGGCCCTATGCGAAACTGATTGCGCTAACCTAGTTTGTGTGGGAATAAGGATAATAAGCGAAAATTAAGATTTTGTATAACAAAAAAAACTCCACTTTGAATTTTATTCATTCTTTACTAAGTTAAAAATTGCGATCTGTACATACGAACCTTGTAACCAATGACATATTTAAATGCTAGTGACTATAAAAGTAAATAAAGTATTGGAACTTCCGATTTAGGTAAAATTTGCCAGATTATTACATTTTATTACATGAAAGCTGACAATGCTTTTTTTTTTCTTTTATCGCGCGTAGGATTGGCGTTTTCCGCAATGAATGACACCCACAAAAGGACAATTTTGTCTATTTTTCTGGAGATTTTTAAGAGTTTTTAGGAGATTTTAATAAATTCAGATTTACATGAGTTTTTCGTATATTGTTTTGCAATTTAATAATTACACCTTGAATTAGTGTGGGGCCTATGAAAGAGCGGGCCCACTGCGACCGAAGAGCGGCCCTGTAACCAGGTAATGAGTTTGCTAGAAAAATCTCAATTACAGGGCTGGACTACAAGCCACACCTCTACACGGTTGCAGAGTTTGAAAAAAAAAAAGGGGGTGATGGTCCTCCCCATCTTTGTCTACACACATTACACCAGGTCTACATGTGTACATCTATCTGAACAGGTTGTTAAAATCAGACATACAATCTATTTACATTTTGGGAGGGTGTGGATAAGAGTTGGATTCCCTAATGCTCTTAGTTCTAAATAACCGTAGATTTAGACTTATATCTCAATAATAAGTATAGACCACAATTGAATAAACGCTTCAGCACCATTTAAGGTTGAAGCTATTAAGAGGCGTTCTTAATGTTCCTACTGTTAATAAAATATCATTTGCCATTAATCAATTAATCTAAACCACTAAATATTGACCTACAATGCTTCAGATTCCAGTTATAAACTAAAAGCCACTAGCAGTATC
Source organism: Biomphalaria pfeifferi (assembly GCA_030265305.1). Classification (NCBI taxonomy): domain Eukaryota; kingdom Metazoa; phylum Mollusca; class Gastropoda; family Planorbidae; genus Biomphalaria; species Biomphalaria pfeifferi. The sequence continues at coordinate 4,791,466 of JASAOG010000013.1, forward strand.
AACCCCTAGATGCCAGGAGCAGAAGTGGTCTGTGCCTTAAAAATAAAAGCATGATGACCAGTTAATGGTCTGAGACACATACATGTACCCACTATATCACCCAGATTGCACTTTATCTTTGAGAGATTTAGATCAGTTAGGGTTTACTGGAGTGTGCAAAGTCAATTTCTAGTAAAAAAAAAATATTAAAAAATCGATTTTTTCAATTTGTTGTAATTAAATAGTAGGACATGTATTTTAAACTGGCACCAAAAATTTGGCTAAAAATATCATTCTTTATTGGAAAAAAAAAAGTATTTTAATGATACATGATAAACACGATTTTACATTTTTAAATACACTGTTTTGGCGAGAACAAAAAGCTTAGTTACCATTTACCTACATAGTGAAATTGGATATCAAATTAAAGCTTATTTCCTCCGGAATACAATTAATTGTGAATTCCCTATTCTAAAAATAACTGCTAAAAGTATCATGTGAATTAGGTGATAGTTTTCACTTCTGTTTTATAACTTTAGTCACGGATGCTAGGTTTTTCTTCTCTGCGCAGACCATGAAATAAGACGGCAACTAGCATTGTTGTCATTTTTATTAGAGATGGCTCTAGAAACGATTTTCAACATGCCTAAAGAATTTGTAATTGGATAAAAAAAGAAGAGATATAGAGATCTACCGAAAATAAAAGAAATTTAAGGCAATGTATTTTTTTAAATTTATCTAAAATCTTAAATCTAACATAAACTAGACGTAATCTAGATCTAGGCATCACTATCAATAATCATCAGAGATTGACAGATAACATGACTAACACTGTACTCAGTACTTTTTATTTTGTAAAAGTAAAGACGTGCTAATGATGCTTGATTATAATAAAGGTCTAGATCTAATTTTGTCAAGTAGTCTCTAGATCTATAGATGGACTGTTTATTTATTGATAACTTTTATTTTTATAGATGTTTGCCATTATTGAAATTGGTATTTAGTAAGTTTTTGGATAGTTTACATTGGATGATAAGGATATTGTATTTCTAGTCTTTTTCATTTTAGATACAGAAGAATGATCTTACTAGATCTAGATTCTAGTATAAATATTAGATCCCAAGTGCTTTTTTAAATTACTGTATGTAGATATATAAAATGTAGATTGTAACCATTTTGTGTGATCGTGTAGTTAGAAAAATTTTTTTTTCAGTGTCAGATGAGACTATGTTTCGATTGATGTTACAATATGTCTACTTGTTGCTAGGATAAGATTTTGTTGATCAAACAATGTGTTTCGATGTTCAATTTTGTATAGTTCTTTTCTTTTAAACAATTACTAACCACTCAAATATCATGATGCAGAAGATACAAATGTTAACTATAGATTCAAAACTGAGATCCTGCAACAATGAATACAAATCATTTGTTCTGGAACTAGGAATTACTTTAATACTATACACACTACCTAAATGTACAATACAATTCAATTTGAATTTTACTCTAGTCGCAGCCCTCTCCAAAACTCAATAGCCTAGTCTTTTAAATACTATCTCTTGCCCCCTTCTAATATTTTTAAGAGCGTACAAAAAAGACTGTCATCATTTTAAATAAGCTTGTCATTACTTGTCAACAACATGCAAACATACCCTGTGTTGCATTCTAAACATAAACTTAATGCAATAGCTTTACATTACATGGCAGTACACCATTTTAAATTTTGCGCTATGTTCAGTAACACAAGTTTATTACAAGACGTAGGTATTCAACTCCAGCTGGATATCATATTTTATTACCCAACTTCGGCCCCGAATATAAAAAAATTAATATCTGGTGCAACCCTAATAAAAATCAACTGTTTTTACCTCATCAGGTTCCTCCTCATCTTCATAGTTTCCTTCATCATCCAAATCATCAGCTGAAGAAAAAAAAGTATGTACTTAGTCTAAGCTTGTATAAGATGTACCTATGTTGATAAATCTTGAAATACGAAGGAACAATACAATGACTTGGGAATATAAACTTTATCAAGGTATTCGGTACAAAAAAAAAAAAGTTTAATTAAAGGTTTAGCATCACATCATAAATAAAGACAAAATACATACAAAGAGAATATCTATTTGAATGCATGCTAAGCAATAAAAGAGAATTTAGTTTACTCATTAATGTATTCTGATTGGCATATTCCTAGAGGTTTGAACCTGTATTTTAGAGATCCATTACAATTCACTTTACTTAGCCACCCCACCACCCGCAACAAAAAGATAGTCCTATGTAAAATGACTTTTTTCCGGCTTATCAATTCAATATTTAATATACCCTAAATTGCTTTTAAACCGTAATACTTTCACACTTTTTGGCTCTTATTAGAATGACAACCATTAACTGTTTTTTGTTGGGGTTTTTTGCAGCTGTCGATTAATTAACCCTCACCACACACTTTTTAGATTTTCCCCTGGGTTAGTTTTCCCTTATTTTTTAACCATTTTTATCATAAGGCAAACAATGTTTGGTATTAAACGCAGCAAACCTTTCTTTAGACCATCAGTTTCAGGCCTAGAGATAAATGTGTTTCAAAGGCCCAATAAATTGATTCCTTAAAAAGTATCATTTCTTGCTCTCTAAAACTTTCTTTTTGATGCTATTATTTTAGATTGTTTTGTTTTTTTGTAATTTTATTCGAAGCGTGTCTAAAAGGAAGTAGAAATGGCGTAAGGCATATTTAAAATAGAATTAGGAAAAAAAGTGCTTTTATTTTAAAAACAGACTGCACCATTTTGGGGAGATACAAAACAAAAAAAAAAAAGGTCTGGTGGGAAACTCATGTTTTTTTTGGCGAATAGAGGTAGTTAGGTTGTGGATCTGTAAAAAAAAAAGGTTTTAGTAGGTAAAAGTATGACAGTGCATAAGGTCTCTTCATCAACTGACCAGTGAGTGATATTTTGCACTTGTATAAATATCATCCAAAAAAAAAATTTTTTTGTCAATCTGGGTTATAAAATAAATCCTAGATCTAGATAACTCATCCACAATGGTGAGTTTACACTGTTAGTTTTGGTGATGGTAACTGTTTTATAAATGAACACATATTTCCAAAATAGAAAATTTCTGATAATAAACAAAAAAAAGTTATCGAAATTTAATCATAATTTAGTAGTGCATGACAAATGGGCCAAGTAACTAATTGTCAGAACATGGAAATAAATTCCATTGAGGAATACTTAATTTTAAAGTGCTTTTATCATCATAGTCTTAGAAGATAGGATTACAAGTGTTTAAGAATAAGACACAAACATCGTAGGTAAAAAAAAAAAAATATAATTGAAAAATAAAAATTTGTATATTAAGTTGCATACATACCTTCACCACCATCACCCCCTGTTTCCTCATCTATTTCAGATGCCTGTGAAAAGAATTGCAAAGTCTTAACATTATAACTACCAATCTTTGATTAGGCTACAACAATGAATATGTTGTAACAATGTTTCATAGAAAATTAGTAAATTCAGGTTGCTTTATTTCAAGTCAATTCTAGTTTTTAAGAGAATGCATGATTCATAACAATTGGACACAAAGGATAATAATGATGTCAAGCAAGAAAATTGTATCTCATTATTTGCTAGTTAAAATATTCTTTGTATCTTATAAATAAAGCGTAGTTGTATCAGTCATGTAATTGAATATATAATAGATCTAGACTAACAATAATAAATCTGTACGATGAGAAATTTTTTTAACAATCGTTTTTGTTTAGCACAATTGAAGGTTACCCTGATATCTACACAAATTATAAAGTACTGACAAGTACTATTTCTCTTCTTGTTCAATACCAAACAAAACAATTAATGAAATATTTTTTTATATTGATTCTTGTTTTTACAGGTACAATAAATAATTGTGCAAAATTTCAAATTGATCTGAGATTGGACCATGGGTGTTAGAGAGATAACATGTACAAAAAATGAACCAGACAGACTGACTGAGTGGTAAAAACTCAGGATGAGTTAATGATACAGAAATCATCATTGATCTAACAATATGGAACTAAATGTATTTTTTTATTGCAAAAAGAATAATTACAAGTAGCAATAATTTCCTGTTAACTCCTAAAAATGAGGAATAACTGACAGCTTACGGAATAGTTTGCACTACTTTTAAATTCATTGTATGTCATTTTTTTTTTACTTTTATGATAAATCACGGAGAACATAAATCTAGATCTACCTACACAGACATAAAAATTGGAATTTAAATGTGCCCACATCTTTCAAAACTTTATCCATTTCTTAGAAATAAATGTTTTGAAAAGGGCATGTGGATAAATGAAAATGATTTGTACATGACTATGACTAGTCAAGGAACCAGTTGAAATCTAACAACACAGCCATGGAAAACAAATGAATTATTAACATATTTTATTTCTGCATATACCCATGCACAAATCACAAAATAAAGTAAAATCAAAATTCTACAACCTGCACCCTTATATACCCAGCATATGCAAAGCATGACTTGCTGTAGACTAACAGCACATAAAGTTGTTGCTCTTAGAGTTGTTCCAACAAGTGCAACACCCTTGTGAAATACAAGCCTATGGTCATATTTCTAGTATGTTGTTTTAGCAACCTAGTTTAGTATCTTACTAATAATTATGTACAGATACTTTAAAGACTCCGCTGCATCTGTAATAACTTTCTTGAGGTTCATAATGAGACAATCCTCAAGCTTTCCAATACACATTTTGCAACCACGCAGTGAAATATAGGAAGTATAAAGACCCACCAGTATGTCCATGGTTTTTGTTTTGTTAACCCCACAGGTTAAATAGGTGAATATACGTTACTACCTTTGTAATTTCAAAAAAAAGGCTGACAAAATTACATTTCTTTTTTGTCAGACGTATGAAAAATAAGTATTTAAGTATATTTACTAAAGGTTTGTTGGTTGTTATAAAATTTTTTTTTTTTTTTAAAGTAACAAAAATGCTATTTAAAGGGCTTACCAAGTAGTACTGTAAAGGATTAGGCCAGATATCATCTTTGATAACTTCTCCCAACTCATCAGCACCAGCATCTCCATGGTCACTAAACCAACTGAAAAATGATTCTTGGTCTTCGTGAGTTCTCTTTTTTCCTTTGGTTGCACTTCCTTTTTTTGTCAAATCCTAAAGAGAGAAAAAACTTGTATTGAGCTTCTGAAACATTACTATTTAGATACAATTTTGTAAATTTTAAAAAGTGATTTGTTTTTGTTAGAAATTGTTAAAACTATTTTTAAAACACGACATAATAATATAAATCGACAGCTTTTTTTATCTCAAAATTATGCCTATCAATTTACTTTTCCTTCCTTCCATTTTATAGGTGTAGACTGTGATGAAGGGTCACCAGTATCATTCAAATGAAACTCCTTTGTCAACATTTCATTGGAAAAGTAAGGATTTGTATCAAAGTACTGAAAGAAAATAAAAAAAATATACTTAAAACAAAGAAAAACCTGCCAAATAAAATGTTTACAATGACACTAACACACAAATAACTTACAAAATTAATTCTGTAGCCGGATTTAATGTCTTCAAATTCTTGAACTTCAACTTTGGTAAGATATTGAAGAGCCTCCTCATCATCTTCATTGAGTAAGGCTGATACTTGAGGGTGATTAACAAACTTTAAGTTAGTTAAGGCAATATAAGCAATATTACAATTGTGCAGCTTAAAACTGTTTCAAGCAAGTGAATAGTCTGATAAGCAAATGACTTAGCTACACATACAAACTACTTAATGGCTACTTGCAAAATCAGGCCATGGTTAATTACTAAATTTACATGACAATGCTAATGTGGAACATCAACATTATCATGAAGCAACCCTTAACCAATTTAATATATGCTCGAGATTGTAGTCTAAAATTGATTGTGCTACCCAATGAACTGTAACTTTGGCAATGATGGGAACAGACTTGTGAAAGTTTTTGAAGGAATTTTTGCACACCCCTGTTATTGAACTGGCTTGTCGCTTCGACTTAAAGATGTTGCTAAATGTTTAAAATTATGCAGAATCATTTTATTTAATATTTTCTTTAAAAATAATGTAGTATTACATAATCAGTGATGGGAACAGACTTAAAAAAAATTATAGGAAATTTTGTGGACCCCCCCACCTTTCTTAACTGGCCTGTCGAGGCGACTTAAAAAAAGATGCTGAATTTTTTAAAATTATGTAGAATCATTTTATTTAGCATTAATGTTGTGTTACATAATAATTACACTGCATAAGCTTTACTGCACACAAAATGCATGCAAGGCAATATTGTTTGCACATTTGATGGGAGAAGAAAGCTTTATATCTGGGTCCAGGCAGTGAGAGCATTCTAATAGATAACTGCTTTATTGGTATTGAAACAAATCTCTCAAGCAACTTTAAAGAATAAATGTGTTTGAGAATCAAATAGTGACTCTAGATCCAAATATTATTATTAGATCTATATTCTATCAGACTTATACTCAGTAACTCACTATACTATAGTATAGTCATGTAAAGTAGGCATACATCTATAAAATCTTAACTATATAGATGGCCGGTAGATCTAGAAGATTTAGATCTTATAATAATAGATCTAGATGTCTAGATCTAATCCCATTTGAACTCATATAGGTCGGCAGGCAGGGTTCAAATTAGAAAAATCTAGGGACCATTGTATCAACAGAGTAGGATTTAATAGACATAGCGCATAGCGGTTGGGCATCATGATTATAAATTATGATACTCTGATACTTTTCTGAACTTGTTCAAAAGCTGGCAAGCAGCCATTGAAGTCTAAACGATCTAGATAATCAAATTCAAATTAAAGAAACTAGATTTCTTATCTAGACTATATCTACCTAGACTCATTCAAACCACTCTAGTATAGACCGAGATCTAGACTTAGTTATTAGACAATACGGTAACACAAGATTAAAAAAAAATAGAACTTTAACTGTGTCAAAAGACTGGATGTGCGCATGTTCAAAACAAATAAAAAATCTTCTTTCGCATTTTTCCGAAAATGGAAAAATAATAAAATCGGATTTTTTTTTGCATTAAAAAATGAACATAATTCGATAATTAAAAAAAAAAATTGGGAAAATTTTGGATTTTTTTGCTAGAAAAATCTGATCAGAAGAAGAAATTTACCGAAAATTCCCATCACTGCTTTGCATTCCCTTTCTTTTTATATGCCCAATAACAATTACTTACATTTATATATTCATTTAAAATTAAATGATCTGAAATTGCAAAATAAAACTTGTGCCCCACAAATAAAGAAAAAAATCTGTATGTTTAAGAGGAAAAAGGATACAGCAGTAACCCAAAAGTTTGGAATTTTGGCTATAAGGTCTGATCTCTTCTTGAAATAAGGCTGCCTTAGTGTGTTGTATTTCTGTTCCACCTTCAAGATCTCTTCACTAGCATTTTCATTTAGTTTGTCTATCTCATTTTGAACTTCATCTATTTGTTCAATAGCTTCTTGTTGCTCTTTATCTAGGGAAAAAATAGCAAAGAAATTTGAAGAAGTGCTACTGGTGTAGAAAATGTTCATTATAAACATTTCCTGTAAAAAATGTAGCATTTATACTATTTATGTAGGTACTTCGATAAACTGACCTAGATCCATTTTTTTTTCTCCCAAAAAATGTCTGAAAAGTTTGTCAGCGCATTTTACCCTTTTTTTAGGGGTGGTCATTTCCATCAAAGTTTTAGCACATTGTATTTGATTTCAGGACTAATTGTGATTACTTTTTATAAACATAAGATACCAGAGATCATTTTTATTTGCTTTTGAAGGCAATCTGTTAAATTTTTCTTAACAAGTTTTACAACTTTTTTCCTATAAAGGTTACAACAATGCTGTTTGCTACAATAATTTATCATATTATGAAATGTGTATATTTCAAATTTCATTAAATTCTCTTGGCGCACTTTAAAGATATTTGATATTAAAATTAACAAAGACAAAGAAGGGTCAAATTTTATTTTTTAAAATTAAAGTGTTTATAGTAACAACAATCTCACTAATTCTATTGAATTTAGCATATTAATATATATATGTGTGCTAAGTTTGAACTTTGTAGCTTGGCGCACTCTTTAGATATTAATTTTCAAAGTTGATGGTTGAAATCTATTTTTAGTAACAAGCAACACTGTGATTTACTGGAAATGGTCAATTTCTATCTATCACGTCCTATTTTTAGAAGCACACATAGGAATTTTTCATTTAGATTAACTTTTATAATGTTTAAATGCTAGATTATGGAGAGGGAATGTGTCTTTATTATAATGACTTTGTAATGTGCAAATTTTAAAGTAAAAATAAATATTTTAAAATAATAATATTAATTTTTTTTTCACACTTTTAGCTCTGCGAACTATTAATTAATTATTTTTTTCCGTGTGTTGTTTTTTTCTATTGGTATACATGTTAATTAATAGTTAATAAATGAGTACATTATATTTTTTAAATGATGAACTTTTACTGCACAAAAATTTCAGTAAAACATCTTTTAATAACTTCTAAATAATTCGCAAGGTTTCTTTTTTATTTTATTGTCCGATGCAAGAAATTTTTCATTTACAATCTAATTTTTAAAGCATTTAAATTCAGGCATTTTAAAGTGATTAATTGCCAGTGCTCTACAAAAAGGTTTAAACTGTTCTTATGAAATTTATAAAAGAGTGATTAAATTTTATCAAATATTTTTCTGCGCAGTGCTATTTTCATTTATAATTTATAAAAATTTTCTATCTGATGCATATAAATAGCTATTTAAATACAGTAGAATTATAATTAAACAAAATAAAACACAGTACAGATCTCTGATTTTGTTTTATTTGTGATTTTTGGGCTCATGTGATGACAAAACCACATACATTTTTATTTTTTGTCGAAGACTTTTTTTTTTATATATGTTAATTCACTTTTTTTCAAAGATTTTATTGCTTGGTCTTATTTTTTACAGAATACAGGTTAATGAAAAAGAGTGTGAAGTTTCAACCCCATATCTTTAAGACTTTTTATAATACAGTTAATTAAAGTTCAACAGTCAGTTGTTTCAGTCACAGATTTTTTTTTTCTGCTTTACAAAGGCTAAAGAAGGCTAATTTTTGGCCACTAACAATTTAATAACTTCCCTCATAATTAGCTCAGCAATATAAAACTGGTAGTATTGGAAAGCATTTCTCAAGCTCTATCTAAACAAATAGGTTCCATTGCATTGTGATCATTTTGAAATATTTATCGAAGTACCTAATTTATATAATAGTTAGTTGTACATTTAGTGGCAATTAGTCACATGGCTAAAAAAAAATCATATTGTGACTTAAATATTATTCACTGTGAAGATGATGATAGGACACTATTTTATCCACATCTACAAAACTAACTCTAAATCTATGTAAAATTTGTTAAATCTCAAATCATCTCAAAATGAACAAGTAGATGTTTAATCTATGATATGCTAATTTACTTGATCTGGATAAGATTTCAATTATTTATTAAACAATTCTTATCCTAGTCGTCCTAGATTTAGATAGTCTATATCTATAAATTATAATCTAGATATAGATCTAGAACAAATATAAAAATGTTTAAATCATTGAAACTGGATCTAGATAGCTTCTACATAACAGAATTGCATTAATAAATAAATTACAATCTATATTGGATTTTTAAAAAGGTCTTCTCTCTCTCTCTATATATATATAGATAGATTTATATAGCGCTAATAAGGTACTGAAATGCACTGGCAGCCGGAGGAACAGGGGAATAACTCTTACGACAAAAATCATCGAAAATTGGCGCCTGATGTCTAAATGTATAGAATAAAACAAAAATAAAAGTAGATCTTAAGACATAAGTAAAGGCTATTTAAATTTAGTATATTTACTAAATGAACATATCTCAAATTAAAATTAAATCTTAATTCTTCACTTGTAGGGCTGAAAGAAGATTAGCTATCATGTGGAACACATGGTCGTTGTTTAGTAGGTCAACATGAACATGCCTTGTCTGTCAGAGACAAGACATTTTAGATCAAGAATTTTGATTTCTTTTACAAGTTAAAATCACGTTCAAAATACTAAACCTAATTTAACGATTAATCAAGAATCAATTGTAAAATAAATATTTATTTACCAGCCTGTTCATCTGCAGCATCGTGATTATTTTTCCCTTCAGGTTTAGTGACTTTCGCTGGCGTCGCCATTTTCAACGTGAAGCGGGGAAAAAAAGAACGGGAGGATGCGCAGACGCAAAGAGAATGCTTCCGGTCACTAGGTACGCGGAGGAACTTACAAAATTTAAAATATGGCTTATCTAAATGATGTATTATTTATGCTAGATACTAATATTTCAATAAGGCATAGCTTAAACATATAATTAGGCCATTTAAAGGCTAGGAAAATATTTTTGTCATTACATTTTGAGGTATAATTTGTCTCGGGGACTTATTTCGACTAAACGCGGCCAATTCCTTTGTATAACAGCAAAAATATGAAATGAGGTTATCCGGAATTAAATTTAAGAAACGAATCAAGAAAAAAAAAGTCGAAATTAGTAGGCCTAAATATTTATATTTTATAAATTTATCTACTTTAAGAATTGTGAAGAGTTATACAACTCGCCACTATGTTTTCATTATTAAGACATGTTGATCTAGATGATGACTAGATCTAGCTTTTTTTTTTTTTTTTAACAATAAAGGGTTTTCTCTGTAAACCACCCTCACCGTGCCCCCATTACTTTAGTTACCCTATTTACATAATAATGTTATTGAGACCTAAACTGACTTTATATCACATAGTCATAGTGTTGGTTACATAAATGATATGGCTTAGCTAGATTTATACATATTGATTAAATAGAAAAGAAATTATTGTGAAGACCTCAAGGCGTCTTATAAACAATAAATAATAAACTCTCTAAACATAAAGCTCAAACAAGCTCAGTTTGATTATAATTGTGAAACCAGGACGTTAGAAAACTACTGAGAAAAGTTAGAAATAAAAGAATGGAACTGTAAAGTGTTAGTAAATAACACTCAATGTGAAGAGAATTGGAGTATTTGACCGACATGTAAATGGTGGGCCTATATTATAGGTCTATTTTCATTCATAATTGCCCGTTAAGAGTTTAGACGGTTTAGTCTGTAATGTTCGAAGAAGTGTTTCGTAGAAAAGGTAGGCCTACATTTTAAGATGCACCAATAGATCGCAGGCTAGGAGCGAACATTTCAAGTATTCAATATTTCATATATTAACGTGTTTTCTACCAGTCTCAGGGCTCCAACAATAGGACCTTATCTTATCTATTACAGACGTTACTTCAAAAACGAATTATTATTTAATTACGTCCTACGGATTTCATATGTCAATCTAGTCATGCATGTTAATCAATGACTTGTCCGAAGTAAATTAGTTAAATCATCAATGAAATCTGTAGGTCTATAAGTAACTAACTTGACAGTGCAATTATAGATCTGTGATGCTCCCCTTACGTTATTTGTATCAGATAATGAGATACATCAAAAAGAATTAGGCCTACCTAAGTTATAACATCCATTGCACATTTCAAGTAATTGAAGCCTAGTAGAGAGGTTGCCTCTGTCTTAAGACACCAGGTCGGAACAATCCATTATTGCGCAGTGTAGAACGGGGCACTGCCCTGTTGGTGCTTATTTTGCCCGGTTCAGGCTAAATTTTGATGCCCGTTGCCGACACTGTGGAGAGTCGGTGGAAACAGTGGCGCATATCTTGCAGAAGTATCCGTGCGAGATATTTTGTCGTTAGAGTCACTTGTCCTGTGTGGGAGCTTAAAGGCACAACGCCTAACAGCAGCGTTTCTTGCCAAGGCTCTACGGGAGGACTAATCCTTCCAGCTTTTGCAACCAAATGGAGTTCATCTCAGGTCTCAAGACACCTGACTGATTTTTTTTTAAGCAATAAGTTAGCTGAATTACGTATAATTTTAAATTTAAAACTTAAAAATAGCGTCCATACTGTCGTATGTAGCAGAATGAAGCTCCATAGGGGGTAGAAAAGTTGAAGACATGCGACAAGGGCACGATCGAGGAGGATGAAAAGGTTGAACTCTATTGAAGGGTTGTGTCCCTTAGATCCACCATAGATAGGTCGCGTGATCTACCAAACAGGGCAGTGAAATAAACTGAAAAAGCTAAATATAAAATCGCTTCTAAGGAAAAAAGGAAGGGGGGAAGAACTCCACACTTACAACTACATTTCTTAATAATGAATTGTCTACAGTGTCTAAACCTATGAATAATTGTGCAAAGTTTCAACTTGATCCGAGGATGGCTGTGAGAAGCACTTAAAGCTCCCACAGTAGAGTCCGAGACGGAGCCCCGGGAACCAAGCGTTTTGGCATTTCTGAGCTTCGGAAACTCATTCTTCTTAAGTCTAATTTGTACTATTTCTCCCTGTAAGAAGATTGCAGGTCAAATAAAATTAAATTAAGAAAGGGTGAGACTGGCCGTAGCTGAAATGTGAGAGTTATCTGCCTTCATCCGAGGCATATTAGCAGTGTTTCTCAAAATTTTCCGTTGGAGCAAACGTTGAATCTTTTTCTTTTCAGAAATAGTGCTTTGTAAATCATTTAAAAGGGTTTTGTATACGTTCTTTTTAAAGATAGTATTAGAGGGGCATCAGGTTCCCTCTCCATCCAGCAAGGTAGTCTGTGGAAGCGCCGTTAGTTTCGATTAGCGTTTTTCTTTTTCTGTAATCTGAGCTTCAGAACGTATTCAATAAATTCATTCTCTATCGTCTGCAACGCATTTTTATGTCCATATTAAGAAGAGCCCATGTCAATCTTAAAGGCGCTCAAAACAAGTCTAATAAAGAAGGAGGCAGCATTGGCCAATACTATTATGCGAGCGATGTTCCACGTAGCCTACATATAGCGCATGAATTTCTTAAGACAAGTTAAGGTAATCTTCGTGTTGCGGCGAACGTTTTTAGTTTTTGTCACACAAAGGTCGTCAACGATGTTAAACACTTGAGAGAAGTTTGACCATTCTGATCATTCGAGAAGAATCGCTTAAGCGAAGAAGATTTGAAATGTCTTCTTCAAGAAGTTTTAAATCAATATTATTGCTAACGCCTCTCGCAAAAACAGTAGACATTTTAAAAGGCTCTTAATAAAAGATGATACGAAGTCTTTAGCTTACAATATTCTTTTTTAACATTGATAATAATGCCGTTTTGTTGGGTTAATATTCGAACGTTGATTGACAACTACAATGAAATAAAGCTTTTTAATTTTTACCTTGTAAAAATTGAATGGCTTCACCCCATAGGCATACATATAGGCATATATGTCTATGCTTCGCCCCCTCCCCAATGGTCAGGAAGTAGCACCCCCTCTTATAAAGTACTGACGTTACTTAAAAAAGAAGATGATTACGTCTTACGCGTCATGCATCTAGTCATGCATGTTAACCAATTACTTAAATTCTGCCAAGCCATTGGTTTTCCTGTCTGCCTCAGGCAACCCATTCCATGCTCTAATAGCGCCAGGGAAGAAGGAGCATTTGTAGAAATTAGTTCTAGCATATGGAACGAGGAATGTGCCTTTATTTTTTTGTCTTTCATAGTAATTTATTAAATTTTGTTTTTGCATTTGAAGTTTATGGTTCAGTGTTTTATGTATAATTGCTATTTACTTTTGAGTCTTCTATCCTGAAGGGTTTCTAAATTTAGTGATTTTACTAAATGTGCTACTTTAATCAAATGTGAATTATCGTTTGTTATGAATCTCGCTGCTCTATTTTATATCTGTTCTAATTTCTTAAGTTTTCTTGAGTTTAAGGGTCCCAAAACAGAGAATGCATATTCTGTTATTGGCCTAACCAAGGTTAAATAACATTTTAGTTTTATGTTCTTATTAGATTTTTAGAAATTTCTTTTAATAAACCCTAATGCTTTGTTTTTTAATAGTTTCATCAATATGGGGATTCCATGACAGTTTCTCATTTATTACAACACCTAGGTATTTTGCGTTTTTAGTCTGTTACTGGTTTACCAAGAATAAGATAAATGGAATTTATTTTTAGTTGTTTTTTTGTTTTGACTCATAATATTAAAGATTAATCTTAGGTGGAAAGACATGCTCCAATTCGATTACCATTTCTGTAATTCATCTATTCTCTTAGTAAAATGTCAGTATCTTGTGTTGTTTTTATTGTTCTATATATCATGCAATCATCTGCAAATAATTTGACTTTTGTTCCTGAAGTAATACAATTTGGTAAATCATTTATGTAAATTAAAAATAGTAGTTGACCTAAGACTGTTCTTTGAGGTACACCTGAGTTTACTGTAATTGGTGTTGCTTTAGAGCGATTTATTACTACAGTTTGTTCTCTCCCTATCAGAAAATCCTTAATCCACTGATGCAATGGAGCATCAATGCCAAAATATTTTATTTTTTATGCAAACTATGGAACTATACTATGGTGGTGAACTTTGTCAAAACCCTTAGAAAAATCAAATAAGATAGCATCTATTTTCTCGCTACTATCTAAACGTTTTTAAAATCATCAATTAGTTCCATGAATGTCCCCCACAGCTCGAGAAAAGCTGCAGTAGATCATGCACAGTTGTACTGGGCTTGTCCTAAGATCATCCTCGTGTTTAGTGACCATTACTGGGTTGGGTCGTACTATATATGGCGCACAGCAACTCGGTGCGCTCGTTATTTAACAGTCGATGGCAGCGCTAACCATCGTGAATTTCCGTATTTTTCTCCACAATTTCGTGTAAGGGCCGCCACTACAGCTCTCGGGACACTGATGTAGTCCCCTTCTCGAACTTGCTGATTGAACCATTCAACCCTTTGGTTTGATTATTGGAGGCATAAAGCAATGACGTTTCAGTTATTTACCTGTGATTGATTGTTATTTGGAAAGTATTAAAACAAGAGTGAAATCCATTTATTTCTGGAATGAGATTTATTTCACAAAATAAAATCGACAGTGAATGAACACAATGATCAAAGTGACACAAAAAAATACAACAACATGATATGGAACAAAGACAACAAAATGGTATTATGACAAGTTACATCTGAACAGTGACATGTTTTGCGTGCTTTCTTGTTTTTAACTCATAATAAGATGGGTTTGCTAAATGGTTGTGGTGAGTTCAGAATTCAAGTCATTATCAAAGGGAAAGTTGTGTAATACTACGAAGCACTAATAAGTAACCCTATCTTTAAGGAAGGATACATTTCATTGGTTTGGCTGCCTAACATTTGACCCTAGCAACAGGTTAACTCAACCGCTGCTCTACAGAGCATTAAGTCTGATATGTTGTACAATGCAGATGTTAATTTTGTAAATAATATATAACCACTTGAAATATCTTGGCTCATTACCATTAAATATAATTGAACATGAGAACCAGCATAAAAAAAAAATTCTCAAGGGCACACCACATGAAATAGAATTTCTGCTTACAAAAAAAAAGGAACAACAAATCTATATCCAAAGATGATTTAAACAATCCTAAATACAACTCTGACTATTGTTTTACATGGCTGTAATAGAATATAGTCATAGATAGAAGATAAAAATGTAAGCAATATGGCATGAAATAAATGTGAAAACAGTAGTCATTAATTGATATCAAAAATAATATGTTATGATGTGAATGAAATGTACTGACTCTGCCTATTATTGTTTCACTATTTGTGAGTAATGTGTTGGAATTTCTAAACTTGGACGCATCAAAATATATCATAACAAGCTAAATGAAAAATGCTTAAAACTGAAAGCAGAGCAAAGCATACATCTAAGCACTATATAGTATATACATCCATGTAGATCAAAAGACTGTACAAGCAAAACACATTTATATATATATAAGTACAGAAACAAAACGTAGTTTCAGAATTATAAATAGAATGAATCAACCAGATGAACAGCAAATAAAACAGAAACGTTACCATGAACACATCAATAGAACCACGACAAGTGCGAAATGGGCAGGGCTGTGGACATTTACAAATATAATAAAATAGAAAACTATTTATACAGGCACAAAGTGACTGACAAAGAAAAAAAAATCACACAGAAATAAGTTCCAAAACAAATCAAGAATCTAATAAGTATCACCCAACATCTGTCAGAAAATGGCTAGAATAGAATATCCAAGAGATTAAAAAAGAAAAAAAAACAGTAAGACTTCTGTTGTATCACTCATTTCACCATGGCATCTTTCACTTGACAAACATTGGAAACATTGAGGACTTCAACAAAATAATGCAAGGTGCATAACATAATACAAAATGTACACAAAAAAAAAAAGAAGGTCTCTATAATAAAAGACTGTGATCTAAAGATAGCATTTAACACAGCAAACTCAATTTGATCGTTGTAAAGCAAAAATGATCAAAAGTTGACAGACAAAACAAGAAAAAAATCAAACATTTCGTAGAATCTGAATGTATGTGTACACAAAGTAATACAAATTGTAGAAGAACTATATCTAATTTTATTTGCAAAATAAAAATTACAAACATATCATAAATGATTATGAGTAATGTAAGAAACAAAAAAAGGATAATTGTAAATTGTGTGTTATTTTATGAGATGACGAGGCCATCTGTTGTGAACTAATGATTCAAATATTTGAGTAAACAGATGAATGCTGGTATGTTTCTTATCAATGGAATGTTTACAAAATGCTAAATATCAACAGTTAGACAAGCAACTGATAAAGTAAATAACTTTAAAAAAAAAAATTGAATTACTTGCTTTTCAATTTCACAAAGTTGTAGAAATATTTTTTTTTTATCATAAAAAAGAAAAGTCTGGAAGAAAATAGAATGTAGATAAAAAAACATTTCGGTAAGAGATCTTAAAAGTTGAATACAATATTTTTTTTAACAAATGAACAGACAAAGATTTTTTCAGCAATAATTATAACAAAATTATTCTGATACCACTACATAAAAAGCTAAAAAAAAAAGAATTACAACAAATAGTAAGAAGTCTTATGTAAAATTTTTGGAGAGTCTTAATAAAGATTCATTGGAATGCTTTGGAGACTATCTTTTTGTGTACTTAAAAAATCTAGATTAACTTTAAATATCTTGGCACATACATTAAATATAAACAGAACATGAGGAATGTTGCATAAAGACTACTTTGGCTGCAAAACAATTATGAATATTGTGTATTTAAACAAATAATTATAAACAGAAACAAATAATGATAAAAAAAAATAATTTTTTTTTTTCAAGATAAGTTAATAAACATTTTCATACCACAGTTTTGAAAAAACAACAACATACAACTTAAAAAAAAAGACATGTCAATAGGGTTAAACAGCAACACTGCACTGAACCTATCTCTATCAAATCTAATGTAATCACTGCTGATGATAGCAGCAAATGATAGTTGTTGAAATTTCATTTAATTTTCTGTTTTATTTACAATGAAAACTTTAGATGTAATTTTAACATCAGCAAATTTAATTTTCAGAACCGGAATTCAATAGTTATACTAGCAGATGAACTGAATTTGAAAAACCAAGAAACAATGAAATAATTATCCATATTTTTAAATTGACTTCTGGAATTCAAAATATGAAACATAAACTGAACATTTAGTACCTTTAATGTAAAGAAAAATAATTTATATTCACCAGCACTAAAGTAGAAAGATTTATAAATAGAAATTCACTTAAATGCACTAGTATATATGTCACTATTTCGAAAAAAAATGAATGCCAAAGAAAATTTTAAAAAAATGTTTAAAAATAAAGCAACAACAGTTATATCAACTCAGAAAACAAATTCCTAAGGAAAAAAAATAAAAATTTAAGGTTATCTTTCTCCTTTTTTTTATTTCAAAAATATTTTATCCCTCTTCAATTACACCCCCAAAAATAATGAATTTTAAGGATTACAAATGTCATAGATGTCATATCTAATCAATGTAATTATTTAAATGGTTACAATATTAGCATTTTCTAAACTTAGTCAAAAAACAATTTTCTCTGCTCATTGTAAATTAAATAGCTGCCAGCAGCATGGTCCGATATAAATACAAGATTGTAATGTACAGGGTAAATTAAGATTTCAATTTTCTTTTCTTATATACTATACACAAGAATCAAGTTTTTCTTCACCAATAAATAACTCACAAAAATATGAGTGTGTCAAAACCTTATATAAAAGTGAGAGTCCTTTGTACATGAAAGATTTCTGTATCAAGTCTTTGAAACAAAATGACAGAACAACACTCAGTAAGCAATAAATGTGGATTGGCTTGTCAAACATTAACAGTCCAATACAATTTACATATCCAAAGACCTGTCCTTAAAATTACTTTGGAAGACCCTACATAATGATACACTATGTAAACCCTGTAGATTGATTCATAAAAAGTAGACAAAAAGACAACTCCAGGACCTACTAGTTAATTAACTTTAAGGTGTGCCCTAACCATGAGGTGTCATCATATTGTTCAGAAGTATAATATTGTCACAGATGATAATAAATAACACATATAAAGAACAGAGACAGTAGCTGACACAGACTGAGATGTTTTCATCTAATAGATGTGCAAGTATAAGTTAGGTAGAAAATATATACGATAAATAAAAGTATATGATACTTGTAGAACACTATTCAAACACTAGTCTAGAACTAAATTATTTACTAAGGCAACTATTGCATGAGTTCTACTTCCCATAATGCTGCTATTATATTAATAGTTGTCACTGCAATCATATTTAGTCAACCTTTTTCAACCATAAAAATACAGCTTGCCACATCCAACATCACAGCTAGCATTGACCACATTCATAAGTGTTGCACACAATAGTCAGTTTTCAATAGTCTGCATATTCCTTTTTCTTTGAAGATAGAAAAATAAACAAAGACAAAGTAATAGTTCTATTCAATAAATACGATTGCAAAGTGCTATACTCTCTTGCAGTCATGTTTGTCAGAGACTGCTAAGATCAATGTGCGGATATTTTTGTTTTAAAAGGCATCACAGATAAGTTGTACTTCATTACATTCAACTGTATGTTTTTCAGTATGGACCATGATAAGAATCCGATGTTGCTATCCATCAATGAAATATTCACCTCCTCAAGTTTTAAGTAACCCATTTTGTAAAGTGACATTAAACTTTAGTCGACTTAAGGCATATTCAGGTGTTTCAGCAGACGATGATATTACCATTCTCTTTTTAGTTTATGTCCAGGGGGAGGCAAGTGCTTGGAATGATGAAGAGAAAAATCAAGGAGTGTAATTTTGTATACTGAATATAGGTATAAATGTGTAGGGTGCTCAAGTTCAATGATTACTTCTTGTTGATGGGTAGGTCATTCTGTGAAAACAAAACTACTAAATATATTGGAGTTAAAAAAGAAGGTCTGAAGAATTATTGGTTGACCAGGTGCTGGTGTCAACCTCCTCAGCTGGACGGAGCATGAGAGCGTCAGGGTCAACAGGGGGCTCCTCTGGTTTAATCACAGGTTCTGGCTCTTTTTCTTTGATGGCAGAGCCAAATTGAAAGTCTTCTTGAAAACGTCCTTTATAGGACTGGAGATTTCCTGAGCAAACAAAAACATGTATGTTAATATTGTCAACATTTTTCTTAAGACGAAAAAGAGGTTTTAGTTTGGGAAATGAAAAAAAAACAAAAACAAATACTCATTAAATATATGAATATAAGCTTAAACAAAACTGAAATATTTTTGCTTGTACTGGTACAAATATTTTGAAAAAGGAAGGTTATTGTTACATATGCACAAATTGATTTTCATAACGTCAAAAGTTGAAAACTAATGAAATCATATTAAAATTAAATTATTATAAAATATATTTTTTTGGCTAATGGACTTTTCACTAGTTTTCACTTGTTCAAATAGATATGTTATAATATTTTATTATAGAACTAATGAATGCGTGGTTAAAGCTATTTTATAAAGACTCATAAAAACTAAGCCATTTATTTAAAATAGCTCAGATCCTACTCATTGTAAATTACTAAAAAGTGAGGGTAATTTACATTTTAAAAACCTAACACATTATTTTGGCCTCACAGCATAATGCATACGGAACACACACATCTTTGCAGGGCTGTACTAATACCTGAACTAGACAGGGATGTATTGGACTTGAGACCATCATCATTACCAAAACCCCGTGGTGTTTCTGGACCATCATCAGATGACTCAGCACTCTCGCCATTCATGTCCTCCAGGAATATCACATCTGCAGACTCATTGGGATGTTCTTCTAAATATTTCTCAAGAGCCCATTCCTCGCTAGGGTATTCGAAAGTTTCAATCTTTGAGTCATTAAACTGGATATTAATCTGGAAGTGAAGAAAGAAAGAAAAAAAAATGTTGATTTAATTTAAACACTTGAAAAGTTACATTAAAATATATTGCAGGAAATGTAATGTAAAAAAAAAAAAAAAAAAAAAAAAAGGAATTAGAAATACCAAAAGCAGTATTAGAGAGGTTAATTGTCAAAATAATATTACTTCCTCTAGAGCCTGTTTTTCTGTTTCAACACTGTGTTTAGAGAAACCAGACAGACAATAGAGCCTAAGTGAGACTAATTCAGTACACAAAACATAGACAGTGCTGAATCAAAAGAACATTAATAATGGCACATGTGAGTGAGAGAACTTTGTTGCTGTCTTAAATACCAGGAACTATAATGACAGAGAAATGGGAATAATTGGGCTTATGAATTTTCAATCAATACAATACCCAAGCTTAGTGATGTGAACAGTGATCAATATTAATGATAACAAAAACTTTGCAACCTGAGAAGAGTGAAACTCTTAGTTCTATTTGAAACTCTTATTAGTTCTATTTGAAACTCTTATTAGTTCTATTTGAGACTGTTATTTAGTTCTATTTCAAAGCTTTTAAACTGAATCTTAAGAAATGGAATGATAAAAATGAAAACAAATTAAGATTGAAGCTAATAATGATGGGATGCATAAAAAAAAAATTATATACAGTTGTATTGTTCTTAAATATTGAGCCCTACTATATAATGAGTATTTTGCTTGCAATGATGTATATACAAATTAAACAAAATAAAACAAAAAAAACAAAAAAAAACATATACTTAATTATTGAAAGATACTTTCACTCCACAATGAAAAGATTAGCATGACCCTTATTAGCTTCAAAAGAAGAAAAACACAGAGCACATAATAAGGATAAGTATATCAGACTTTGATTGGCATGAGTTACAGTTCTTTACTTATGATATCCTATACTCAAGGAACATGTAATGCATTTCTTAGCCAATGTCATCATTATCTAAACAAGATAGAGCGAGAATACAGATAAATCTATGACTCAATGTAGCAGGTCCATTTGTCACTTTCGGTAATCTACATGTTGTACCGGCACTCTAATAGTTCATGCTCAAAGAGGACAAACTAAAAAACAAAACAAAAAAAAGGCTTTCTATTTTGTAAATTAAATAGCCACAAAAAATCCGATTGTTTTAATGGTCCAAATAAAATTGTCTGGACCGATGAACTATTGACCTTTAGTCCAAACTTAGCACTTGTCAAATATTACAGTGTCACACACTGGCTCTATTGAACAGTTCACCCCTGTCTCAGGCAATCGCTGTGGGCCACTTGGTTAAAGCTCTACACCAGTAAGAGGTCATCTTGACTTAGTGTAGTGCAGTGTTAGCAGCCTCACGCTAGATGTTCACTGAGCTATATACTCTGCCTCTCGCTTCCATTTAATATCTGCACTTAATGGCAATGCCTCTCGCTTCCATTTAATATCTGCACTTAATGGCAATGCCTCTCGCTTCCATTTAATATCTGCACTTAATGGCAACTCTTATAATGCATGCACAAACTGTACAACACCCACCTCCCCCTCCCCCCCCCCCGATAATGTCTTCATCTCCGTATCAGCAAAAATGTGAATAATAATTTAGTTGTATAGGAAACTAAACAAAAAAAAAAAAAAAAAGACCTCAAGGAAGATAGAAAAAAAAAATATGCTTGGTGTGAATATATTTGAATCCTTGTAAAGTAGATTGGTCAAAATCAAATTCTGAGGCAGAGGTCGCAAAGTGCAATTAGAGATCGATAAAGGTCGCAAAGTGCAAAGAACAATTAGAGATGTACAAGTCCCTCATTCTTGCACAAATCATATTTAAGTTTGAGTTTTTGGCACATCGGCACAATTTATTCCATGTCGTGCCCGTAATGAAGGATTACTCTTCCTTTATATCACCAGAGCTAGATTTCATACAGTTAAATCATTAAACAAATCATATTTGAAATAACAGCGAGAATGAACCATGCACATATAAGCTACTTAGCACTCAATGTTTATTTACTGTAGACATGTACATGGAAGTCAGACTTACTGCCCTTACAAACTGTACAATTCATTAGTAACTGCGATGGGGTGGAGAGGGGAGTTGAGAAGAAAGTTTTGAATTATTTCTCTCTTGATTCGCTTTTACTTTGTCATTGTAAGTTGTTTTTTGTTTTTGTTTTGTTTAAACAACACTAAGCTTCTTAATCTGCCATGTCAACTACACGATTAGAATTGAATGCGATTATTTTTTTCTAGCACACACCTATCTGACGTAACAGTATCAATAACATGACTTGTAACAACTGCATACACTGTCTGGCCAGCTCTCCCACACAAAGCGCGCAGCATGAAGTGAATGAACGGGACAAGAACAGGTTTTTAGCATCCCACTGTTTGTGTCTGACAGTGTGACATTTGACGGTAGAAGTGGGCGTGTCTGCAGGAATGTTCTACTTGTCATATACATACATGTACTCATGGCAACAGGATCAAGTGGAGGACAGGACATCTAGTAGGAGGACATGACATGTAGATAAGAGAACAGGACATCTAGAAAAGAGAACAGATCTACATAGAACGAAAAAACATCTAGATAATAGGACAGGACATCTAGATAAGAGAACAGGACATCTAGATAGGAGGACATGACATGTAGATAAGAGAACAGGACTTTTACATAGGAGGACAAGGCATGTAGATAAGAGAACAGGACATCTACATAGACTTATAATGAGAACCAATAGAGGACAACGATAAAATTCTTAAAAGAGATTTGCAAGTCTCCACAGACACAGTGTGGTAAGCGCTTTGGACTATCTTCCCAATCATCATCTCCTGCTGTTTCATATCTTATAAATTAAAGACGTATTGATCAAGTCGTGCACATTAATCAGAGACTCGGGCAAAGACGTCACAGACTTCTGTTTGGAGTGAAACTTCCGAGACTTGTAAGTAAACAACCCAAACATGTCCCGATTTGAGGAATTCGAATAAGAGTAATGCAGAGCTCAGACAAGCCGAGGACGCTTACATTGAAGATTATACTGGAATCGACACAACGTTCAATGAGCTCCAACTGAAAATAGAATCACAACCAGCCCCATGCCATCGAAAAGCTTCAAAGTCAGATGCCAGTCACACGTGAGGGACACTGAAGTACACGATCACTTCTGTTTTCTGGTATGTTTAATGGGTAGGTTATGATAATGAAAAATTAAATTGATGAAACAATGATAACAGACTTATCACCACATGAAAAGTTGCAATATTATATAATATATAGTGTCAGAACAAGAAAAAAAAGTTCTAACATTAGTTAGAATCGAACTCTGGACTGTACATTGCCTACACTACACTTTCAAGTCCCATCACCCCCACGACGTGATACCGCCTACATAGAGTGTCATGTACACGGCCGTGATGAAGCCCAAGCTGAGAGAGAATGACGAATCTGACATAAAGCGTACTTTATGTAAATGAGCTACTGCATCAGTGACGTGTGCAAAACCCATACGTCATACCGGATGGTCTCACTGACAGACATGAGATTGTTTAGAAGATCCTAGCTCAGCAAACAATACTTCATCTTGTCCAATCTGTCAATCTTGTCCCATAATGTGACTAGAAACACGCTTGAAATTAAACCCATCTTGTGTGTCTATATACAACCTAGATCCTTTGACAGTATTTACAATTAGCTAAAAGAGTAGTTTATTTGTTTAGAGTAGCTTATATAGGCGAGTACCTCTGTTAACGTAAAACACCAAGAGGTCGACTGCTGTGACAAAAATAAATGTTGTAACAAGCCCTGTAGATCTAAGATAGAGTGGTAGCAGAGTGGTACAGCGCTTGGTCTTCGAATCGAGGGGTGTTGAGGTCGCATCTCAGTGATGACTCGGATTTTGAGCTTCGGCATTATTAGGACGCTCATGGGTCCACCCAACTTTAATGGGTAACTGATAAACGCTGGGTAAGAAAAGGCGACTTATCGTTGTGCTAGCCACATGACACTCTCGTTAATCACCGGCCACAGAAACTGATGAGCTGTACATCATGAAAGGGGTTACCTTTAGATGTTTGTAAGATTGATAACGTTTTATTCTCCATGTTATTTCTCCCACACCTATTCTCGAATCAAGTTGAAACGTTGCACAGCCCTTGATTGTACCTGAAAAATCAACCAGTTAGTCTAGTAATTACTGGTTATTCAATATTTTGTTTGATACCAGCAAGGGAAATCAATCCTTCAGTATACACAGATATGGTTAAATATGTCGGGCTTCGTCCCCTTAAATAATTGTACTCATTATTTCTCCCACACCCATAAAGTTGAAGCTTTAAACAAATATTTATCATGCCTAACAAAACATGAATCAATTAAACAATTAACCAATTAATTATTGGTAATTACTTTGTTTGGTATCGAAAAAGAAAAATAGCTTCTGCATTTTTAGTGATATAGTTGTAAGTATGGAGTTATTACACTATGATAAGCTTTTTTTTTTTTAAAGAATTTTTTTCCCTCTTAAATTTCTTTTTTTTTTTTTTTTTGCTAATTTAATTTTTTTATTTGAGCGGACACTGAGCAGAAGTTGTCCACTTGTTCTAAGTCAGTCTCAATATCATCCCCTTGTGTTCCTCCCTCTTCATATCTACAAGGATTTCATCATGTACACACTTCAAACTCGAATCAGATTAGTAGGTCACAGATACTGTTTGAGTAGGTCACAGATACTGTTTGAGTAGGTCACAGATACAGTCTGAGTAGGTCACAGATACAGTCTGAGTAGGTCACAGATACTGTCTGAGTAGGTCACGGATACAGTCTGAGTAGGTCACATTACAATAACGCTGTTTTGTAGTGGGATAATAAAAAGTTCTTTTACCCTCATGGAGTCAATAAATGTTGGTTCTCATTACAAGGCGATAGTCAAGGGACAGCAGCGAGTGTTTTTTCCACTCCAAGAGATAATGATATCTACAAGTTATAGACATTTTTTGTTGCTCCCAAGAGTTGAGGCAGTCTCTGATGTTAGCGATGGAAACCAGTGGAAAGAATTGAACTCGTAGTGTTATTTCAGTAATATTCTTTTCAAAAGGGACACATAGAATCCAACAAAAGCAAGACATTAGTAAACGAATAAGTATTTTAGTAGACTGACATAGAGTAGCCTATATTTATTTTACAAGAAAAACATAAAAAAAAATACTTGTTTCAAATACAATACCTCTATTTCTACGACTTATAGAGCGATTGTTTTCCTCCAAATAACTAATGAATGTTAGATTAAAAAAAAAACAACAACAATGAAACATTTCTACCCCCCGCGACCCATTCTCCACACACCATTCTTCCCCTGAGAAAGACTCCTGGTTAAGCGAATGTTTAGACCTACTCAACGTTCTAATAATCCAATGATAGACCTTTACATCTAGATCTAAGCCAAACTAGTCCTGAGCATTAACGTATTAAACTCTTTAACCGATAACGCCTTACATTCGGCGCGTATGATTTCTAAATAAATAACACTTGATATAGTTTATTATGCACAAAGAAACAATGTCATTTAGTTTATTATGCACAAAGAAACAATATCATTTAGTTTATTATGCACAAAGAAACAATGTCATTTAGTTTATTATGCACAAAGAAAAGAAACAATGCCATTTCAAATAAAATAGCGCATTCCAATGTCAAAGAGTACATTGTATAACCCTTTTTGTCAATTTCATGTCACAAAACAGTGTAGGACTATTTCAAGGTTTATAACTAGGTCTAGCGGATCGAGTTCAAAGTGTTACTTTTCCATGACTTGTAACCCGAACCCTAAATACACAGTTCAGATAAGTTACTACATAGGTTAAGTCAGCACTATAATATCCAAATATCTGTTTACAGCAATAGCATCCAAAAATAGCTGTGGTCATTTTATGATTCAAGTGAAAAGGGGAGTGTGTGTGTGCGTGTTGCTACATGTTATCGCGTTAGTATAACAGATTTTATACAAGTGGAACATGGAATAGTGTAAAATAAAGAAAAAGACAATGTTAAGAATGGACAGTATAATGTAAGGTAACTAAAGCAAATATTTAGCATCTTTTCTTTCTTTTAGACAGCTGGTGAAGTAATAGAGAGATCTTAAGGACAAGATCTGTAACACTCAGTTCATACGCTCTTGACTCGAGGGGTAACTTGGTGAACAGTTCATACACTCTAGACTCGAGGGGTAACTTGGTAAACAGTTCATAGGCTCTAGACTCGAGGGGTAACTTGGTGGACAGTTCTCAGGCTCTAGACTCGAGGGGTAACTCGGTGGACAGACTGGAGTTGTGCAAAGGAAATTTCGGTTAGGCAAATGTAGGTAAAAAGCTTTGATTGTCTATAAATGAGAAGGTGATAGATGGTGCAGTAGACCAAGAAGTGACGATAGATGGTGCAGTAGACCAAGAAGTGACGATAGATGGTGCAGTAGACCAAGAATTGACGATAAATGGTGCAGTAGACCAAGAAGTGACGATAGATGGTGCAGTAGACCAAGAAGTGACGATAGATGGTAGACCAAGAAGTGATATGTAGTGCAGTAGACAAAGAAGTGGTTCTTTGTTCTCATTTTTATGTTCGAGCGTTCAGATGACTAGACCAACATATGAGATGAACTGTGCAGTGGTTTCCAAAATCGGGGAGCTCTCCATATAGTTTTCGTTCTATTGGGGTATTTTGGGGCCAGTGTCTTATATGGGCCTCTTAGTAAAGAGAGCAGTTTTGTTGAAGGACATGGTCAGCATTCTCGGGTGACACTCCACATCGGCAGATTTCACTGGTTCCGGTACATATGTTGTCTCATTCTGTTGTGTCCGGTCCTGAGTCGAAAGATTAGACGTTGATCTTGTCGGGATAGCTTATAATAGACATAATCTTTCTTGTGATTCGGATGAGAGCTTGTCCATTTCTCATTTATTTCATTTACTATTAGTTTCTTCATTTCTTCTGGATAGAGTGCAATGTCTAATTGTGATAGTTCTCCCACACTTTTGGCGAATCTGTCATCCTTCTCGTGTCCTTCTGGTTCTACTTGTGCTGGTATACATTGAATAACTTTTTTTTTTTTTTTTGCTTTGTTTTGTTTTGCTGTTGAGCTTTATAAGTGCTGTCCTGAGTCATTTTGTATAGGAGGAATCAGAGTTTTTCAAACTTTGGAGGC
This sequence comes from Biomphalaria pfeifferi, assembly GCA_030265305.1. Lineage (NCBI taxonomy): Eukaryota > Metazoa > Mollusca > Gastropoda > Planorbidae > Biomphalaria > Biomphalaria pfeifferi. The sequence continues at coordinate 4,819,034 of JASAOG010000013.1, forward strand.
TTGTTTTCGCATCGGTTGGAAAGATAATCTGACTGTGTGGGGTACTCGGATGATTTGCTAGCATGGTAGCAGCTAGTTCTAGTGCTTCCCTTTCTGCTCTGTGGCTGTCAGAGAGCTCTCCAGTTGCAATGGATTTTTCTAGTTTTTCTCCATCAAGCCATTCGATGAGTATTCCAGCTCCTCCATTTGTGGTGGCTTTATGAGATGAGCCATCCGTGTAAACTCTGATCCACTGATTGCTAGGATAATGAGTTTGTAGAAAACAGTTCACTATTTCCTTGAGCTCTGTTGGAATGTAGTCAGATTTTGTAGTTATATTTTTAGTATGGTCACTTATAGTAGGAAAAAGAGAGCTTTCGTCACAGGCGGGAGATTCATTATGATGTATTGTGGATTCCAGAGTTATTTTTTCAAGCTGGTGTTTCTTTTTTAGGTTTAGCGATTCCTGTATGAAATTAGTCCTTTTGAGACGGTTTTTAAAGAAGTGATGATAAATGGTTCAGTATACAAAGAAATGAAGATAGATGGTGCAGTAGACCAACAAAACTCTACACAAAGAATCACTAAAGAGATACAGCCATTAACTCGTGCACACATATAGATATAAACTGAACTCGGCAAATTGCATATATTCTAATGACTATAATGAATATACTAATGTTTCAATAATTTTTCAGATTTGATTCCCTTGTAGAAATTATTGAACAAAATCAAAACAATTTTTTCTCTTTTAAAAAGCAGTGGTGTTAAATGATTAGCGAGGTGTGCTATCTGGTCCGCGGATCTTCAAGTTGAAGACATTCCTGAAAGTCAACTATTGGTTCCAACGCTGTATCTGTGTGCAAGTAGGAGCTGTGAATTTCTCGTGTTTCACGTTGAACAAAAACGGAAATTCCCTTTTGTTTTTTTTTTTCCCCTTCTTCCAACCCTTCATTTCCCCGTCCAGCTATAACCTGACGCCCTTATCAAACTATGCTATGGACCAACACACTGATCAGGAAGAAGCTATTGTATTGTAATATAGAGCGAGAATGTTACGCCCCGATAACAGTGATAAACCAAACTATAAAGAGTGATTCCTGTAGTAGTGTACAAGTGTAAGAGATACCGGTATACCAGTAAGCTAAGCAAACATGTGTATGTGTATCATGTGTAAATAACATTTTTTGTATTGTATCTTTGTAGTGATAGTAAATGTAGTGATAGTCAACAACAAATGCTGGACGTCATCGGTCGATGAACTGGTATATAGAAGTAAGAGTCGCTTGCCAAGAGATAAACATGTATTTGGTTAAATGCAATGAAAGTGCGGCGGCGGCACAGGGACGAGAACATACGAAATAAAGAAAATATTTGATAAGAAGTCAATAATATAATGAGGCGCGGTGGCTGAGTGGTAAAGCGCTTGGCTTCCGAACCGAGGGTCCCGGATTCGAATCCTTAGAATATTAATTTCGGGGTCGTTAGGGCATCTCTGAGTCCAACAGATGTAATGGATAACTAACATTAGTTGGGGAAAAGTAAATGCAGTAGGGCGTTGTGCTGGCCACGTGACACTCTCTTTAACCATTGGCCACATAAACAGATGACCTTTACATCATCATCTGCCCGATTTGACCATGGCACCACGTTTAGTGACTTAATGGAGAGGTTGCTGTATCATTGCATATTTCAAACTAAATGGAAGGACTTTCTGTTTGTGCTCCTATTACACTCTGTAATGTTTCTTCACTTATGTAATGGATTCGTTGAATAATGTTGTTGACTGCTAATCGAACGTCAATACTAGTTTCTGATTGTTGACACCAAGTTGACATGATTGTGTATAAGAAGCACATTGGTCCAGTCTAGTGTCTGCCCAGGCAGTTGTTAAGCTCATTAAACCTCTAGGTCACCTCGTGAATGTTTTGTCTTCACCTGTTGCAGAGTCAGGAATAGAGACCAGATTTCTCTCTCCACATAAGCTTGCTTACATAATAAATAATATACGTGCGTGAGAAATAAGAAGGGAGTAGCGTGTTTCTGTGTTATATATATATATATATATATATATATATATATATATATATATATATATATATAGAGAGAGAGAGAGAGAGAGAGAGAGAGAGAGAGAGAGAGAGAGGGGTGCAATACCTGGTTAAACATTGAAAACTAAACTGAGAACGGCAAATGAAAAGTCATTGAAATAAGTATAAGACAGTCGAAGTAGAGTCTGACAACTGGCCATGCAAGACAATCAAAGTAGACTGGCCAAGAACCGTTGCCAAAGACAGGCGCAGACGACGAAAAGACAACTTAAGTAGACCCCCCAGCGGACAGATTCACAAAAAGTGCAGGTCACAACTGGGTTAGCGTGGTCATGTAAAATGCTGCACTCGCCAGAATCTTTGGAATCTAAGACATTGCCGTATTATAATCTCTAGGTCTGTATAGTTTGAAAAAAAAAACTCTAATTAAATACTTAGTTTTACCTATTCGCCTACCAACTGATCTCGACATGAAGTACAATTATTCTTTTTTCTTTTTTGAATCACAGCCGCCAAAAACGATGAAATAAAACGATTCCATACGATGTTGGATAAAACCAACTACAACTTTATATGAAAAATATGTTTTTTTTTAATGTCTACTTCTTCAAACTGATTAACCAATTCCTCTCCAAACTGATTAACCAATTCCTCTCCAAACTGATTAACCAATTCCTCTTCAAACTGATTAACCAATTCCTCTCCAAACTGATTAACCAATTCCTCTTGAAACTGATTAACCGATTCCTCTTCAAACTGATTAACCAATTCCTCTTCACACTGATTAACCGATTCCTCTCCAAACTGATTAACCAATTCCTCTTCAAACTGATTAACCAATTCCTCTCCAAACTGATTAACCAATTCCTCTTCAAACTGATTAACCAATTCCTCTCCAAACTGATTAACCAATTCCTCTTGAAACTGATTAACCGATTCCTCTTCAAACTGATTAACCAATTCCTCTTCACACTGATTAACCGATTCCTCTCCAAACTGATTAACCAATTCCTCTTCAAACTGATTCACCAATTCCTCTTCAAACTGATTAACCAATTCCTCTTCAAACTGATTAACCAATTCCTCTTCAAACTGATTAACCAATTCCAAATGTCTTTTGCGTCAATATAGTTGACCATCAGTATATAAAACACTGTACACTCCCAGTTCATCGCTGTTCTTTCCACTTGTTTCGATGCTTTTTTAATTGAACTATACTTGTATAACGTACATAAAATGCGATTATATCTTACAGAAACAAAGACACTATTCATGTGAAACTATCCTTGTCATTACTAGACTTTAAAACAAGATGGTAGCATCTGATAAACAGAGTTCATGACCTATGCTGACATTGTTTGACGGACACCCGATGTTCAATCTCGACCTGACTTAATTATTGACATTTGGTCACGTGGTGTGTCAATCTCCCAGTGCCAGAATGAAGAGGCCACTACTTAACACTAGTTAAACAAACAGTAGATGGCTTAGTTCAAAACTTATGTACACAGCGGAAACGTCCACAGTTAGGGTGACAATAAATCAAGCCATAAATAATAATATATATTTGAAAATGCGTTAACCCTCTCCTTCCCAGACATGCAGCCCATTTCAACATGACGTGCCATAAACACATACATCACATAGATGTTAAGGGGACGGGGGGAGGCCACAACAACATTCCAGTGATAAGGCCTGGGGGTAATTTTGTCTCTGGCTGTTACTGTTGGTAGGACGACTCAATCTTACTGGTTGATCAAGTGGCGAAGTCAACGCACAGAATAAACCAAGGGAATACTGAGATCAGGAGAGGAAATTATGAAGTAAGAGGAAATATACGTGTCAGTGTTGTTAAAACAAAAATGTTTAATCTATCCTTACATTTAATAAAGATTTGGCGAACGTCTTTTTAGTTTGGGGGGGGGGGGGGGGGGGACAGGAAAGTTAATTGATGTGTTCAGTACATTAAACTCTACAGCCTGTGTTTTCTAAAGCTGTTCGAGAACTAAGTGAACACAAGCTGTCATCCAAATAGTAAATTAAAAGAAAATTACAAGACATCATCTCACTATGTTGTTATCTAACATAAACACAAAAAGTTGATCTTAAATGTCGAACAGCAAGAATTCACACCAAAAAGGGGAAGGGAATTAATTAGTATACAAAAATAGTTAGTATTCATACACGAATTATCAATCGTCAAATGATTAGTTCTCAAATGTTTGTTTTCATTATTACTTAATTGTAAAAAAAACAAAGTATTCTTAAATCTCAACACTCTGCAGCATGGTGTGTACGAGTTTCGTACTTCCTGTTTGAACTGCTGCTGGAGGTTTCAGAAATTCAACACAGAACGTCAAAGGACAAACTCAGAATTCCAGCGAACTGTTTGCACTATAAATTCCTTAAGGAACAAAGTTCCGTTTCCATTCAGATAGTAATCGTTTGACTTTTTGCTCCGATCAGTCAGTATTAAATAGTAGTATGAAACATAAAGAAAAATAATTGGTTTGAAGAGATGCATCAATTTATTGAAAAGTTCAGCTTTCCGACAATCCTCCACCCCAAAAGACTCGAACAGCCTCCTGCGCTGAACACAAACTTAGGTGTAGAAAACGTGAGCACCTCTGCTTTATTCCAATCTAATCTATTGCTTCTGAGTGTCAACAAAATTCAATGTGGCACCGCAGAGCTCAATTCCAACCTAAATCCCCTGACAGGCTCATTCATTGCTCAGGGAGAAGAAGATGGCCAGCGCGGGCTAACTGAACTCCCCGTAAGACATGGCACAGGTGTAAACCAATAATATTGGATCAATACTGGGATCAATGACAGCAAGCGAGAGAGCCGTGGACGTCACACTGAGACAAAGTAGATTGGAATCTAGCAATACAAGACACAAACACGGCTTGTATTCGGAGCTTTGACTTTCGATCTTTAAACGATTGTTAATAACTGGCGACGTACTCAGACATAGGAGAAAAATGTTAGCCCCCCCCCCCCCCCCTTTCCATCACTGCCACATCACCATTAATATGTATTACATATTGTGGATGTATTTAGCACTAAGCCAAAAATATGGATATAGTTTATTTTTTTATTGAATGTATAGTCAGATTACATCTATTGCTACTGTTTAGAAAAGAGAAAACAACTTATTTGATACATATAATAAAACTAAATGTCAGTCTTTATTTTGAATCCAAAAAATAATCAGTATCTCCAATATCTGAGTCCTATACTTCAAAAAAAACGAATGTAAAGTTAAACCTTGCTGATGCATTGTTCTAGCTGTATACTAATTACTTTTATGTGTTTTAATAGGATACCGAATTCTCCAGTTCTCTTATGATACTCACTTCAGAACCATGCGCCCCCCTCCCCCCCAAAAAACAACACAAAATCTAGACGGCGTTTTGTGACCTTTTTATTCTCTCTCTCTCTAAGCACAACCCCTCACCTTGAGCGTGTTTTGATTAAAGATGACTAAAGATGATGTTAGAACAACAGGAGGAGTACGCCTGCGCCCCAGCCCTTTGGAGTGAGCTAAGAACGTGGCCACAGGGTTCACATAAACACACAGAGAGCGTCTCACAGATCCGTGGCCAGACACTGCGATCAACACACGGGGCATTGCTCGGTAATACATTTCACTATTACAATACTCTCATTCGCACAAATACAGCCACCATATCGGGGATACGCCATTAAAGACAATAGAGAGAGAGAGAGAGCAAAAAGTGGCCAGTGACTAGCCTCTATATTTGATCAAAATGTTTGGCCTTGCTCACCGAATGTACGGCCTCCCCTCAAAAAGAGGACAGCGGACGTAGTTTGTGGACCAATGACACAAATTAGTGTAAATAGTACATGACATCTAGGTGACGCTGATTGGGATAGTCTTATATTGAATAACCCGCCCCTCACTCAACAATCACAGGATCAAACAGATTAAACATGTAGCGTAATCTACAACTCTTTTGGAAATACATAGTACAAACAAATATTATACTTATAATTATATTCTAATACTTATTACAACAAAAAAAAGGGGGGGGGGGGATTCCGATTTTTTTTTTTTCGTTTTCAATGGACCCGAGTGACAGCATTGATGCCGTGCAGCGGGGCAGGTAGGAACGTCCATCTTCTTCCCCACACTTAACACTGAGACAACAATGATTGTGTTGTTATCACCGATTCCAAAATTGTTACATTTATTTGTACATTTCGTTAAAACTCTAAGAAAGACTTAATTTTGAATTTAAAAGGAAAATTCGAAGCATGAAAGTAAGTGTTTCTGAAAGAGGTTTTTTTTTTTAATTACAAAAAGCGGTTTCCAAGTATTTTTCATAACTCTGAAACATTTTCTGAAATGTTCTATTTAAGAGCTGCATTTTTGTTGTCAATATTCTAGCAGAATGACCTCCTGGGAAAGTTAAGCATAATCTCTCAGAATTTCAAGATATTTATATGCAAGTCTATCAATGCGCGAGGTTTTGGATTCTCCCAAGATATATATATATATATTATTCACAAACTTCATAAAACCTCACACCTATTTCGCATTATTAACAGTTAAGAATATTAAAAGTTCTCATGTGACGTCTAATTGTAACGATTATTGAAAAGAATATAAGATTAGAAATGTATAAAATCTTCAAACTCGTTACATCTCAAAGTAAGAGAACAAAAAAAAATCCTTAAAAAAACCAACAACAACAACAACAACACCTCTTTCAAACGAGTCCCATTGGTTTGTATTTATACGACATCAAAGAATGTCGCATCAATGGTTGAAACAACTATAGAGGCTAAACACGATTCAATATCACGTCAGATAGATTGGGGAAGATTGAGAAAACTGGGGATAACGAAAGATATCCCTAAATATATTAATCTAAAGTGCTGAACGCAATCTTAACAATAATTAGAACTCTACCCTAATCTACCCTTCATGTTGGGAATTGTACTTATGTCCAAATAGTTCAGTAGCACTACCCCCCCCCTTCCCAATGAGAACTAAACCCAGCCCAGCAACACCAAGCCCTCCATGTAACGTCCCGTCCCGGACAGCGTTCATCCTCTTAAAGTCTTAAAGGCTAAACATGGCAACGGGAATCTCCCCATTCGCGGTTATCTGTCAACAGGTGTGTGAACAAAGTCGGTCACTCATGCCAGATCACGGACAGACCCCATCCATGATTGAGACACGCTGGACTGCATCATCGTGACCCAATTAGTCAGTAGCCGTGTACTAGACACGGGATCGTGAGTAAACGCTGAGGGAATCCCACTGTGCAAGAGATCGATACGGAATTAGTCACACTGAGGCAAGACACCATAGATGCAAGGCAGCAGAGGTTTCAATTCAGTCTTTTCCTTCTCCTAGGTGGGTAGCAAGCCAAGGCTAACAAGCCCCGCAGGCCTCATGCCCCCCAAAGCTTATGGGTTTAAACACCAGTTACTCGAATTTGCTCCTTCTCCTGTTAATGGTAACAGGTCCGCCGGACCCACTATCTGAGCCACACGTGAAGGCCAGGAGTTTGCCTGGTGGTCAGACGCTATAGATTTAAAGTTCACATAAACTCATTTGAAACCCTAATTGTTCCGCAGTTTAGTAGGCGATACAGATCACATTGCGTAATCCAATACAGTATGCAATAACAGTTTTTAAAATCCTAAAAAAAAAAAAAAAAAAAAGTTAAGTCCCGTGATGTCTGCCCTTTGGAGGGGCCAAACAGACCGAAGCTATAGTTAAGTGCAGAAAGGGACACTGCAAATTTTGCCCAGGTTCGGCCAATCTATGATTCCCATTGTCGCCATTGCGGGAAGTCATAGGATACAGTGGCTCATACGAATATCTCAGCTCCAAGCTAAGAGGAAATGTCTGTAGTGTCACTTGACCTGTATGGAAACTATGAGGCTCTATGTCGAACAGCAAAATGTGAGTTCATCTCAAATCAAAATAACAGGTAGTTATCGCGAATAAGAAAATGGTGATATTGGAGTGGCGCTTTGTTTCTGCAAGATCAATAGAAGTCATTGTTAAAATAAAGAACTTTTGAGTTAACAAAAAGTCAGAAGCTATAGTTAAGTGCAGAAAGGGACACAGCAAATAAAATGAAATCGGGATTTCAATAGAGATCTAAATGTGACAGATCACACAAAACAAGTAGATGCATGTCCCCCTTTAGGGGGCTGCTAAAAATCGTCATGGAAATAAAGTACGGAACAATCTTCGACGTCATTTCGTGTGTTGTCATTAGGCCAGTAATTGGCATCATTTGGCAGAGTCTTGGCATGGGGAAAAAAAACCTAAAGGAAACTAAAAGTCAAACCTCCCTTTTAATGAATTCACTTTTAAAAGAAAAACAAAACCCGTGATGCTAATCAGTGACCACTATTTGCTCAGTCTCATACAATGTAACAGAAGATAACAAGCGAATGCAATGCATGAGGTGTGCCAGTAGTAGCCAGACAGTACATATTCCATAAGCTGTGGTCTGATCTTTACATCAAACACACACATTACCCCGCCCTCAAGTGATTGATTTTGTTGAGAAGCAGATCCATAGACATTGAGCGATGTGTCAATATCACAAGCTACGCATCTTTAGGCAAAGTACTGGGAGTAGAGGAAAGTCTTTATTGTTTTGCATTTTTAAAAATAAAGTTTCTGTGCCCATGTGCCATGTATTTAGACATGGTTTGAATCATCATATGTGTCGCCCAGAAGGCTGGCCCTTTAACACTTTGTCTTAAAACATTATCATGTGACAGATTACAAGTTCCATTTAAAACAACAATAGAAAGAACGGATTGCTTCTCTCATACAGACGTGGCACACTGTTCCAGAGAACTTTTTTTTTTAACAGGCTAATTTAATGTTTGGTCAATTTTGTTCTATCAAATATCTCTTGACTTAACTTTTTCTACCAATGCTCCTAAGATAACATTTCATTTCTAAATACATACCCCCCCCCCCCCCAAGCACACACACAAATTCATTTTTTGTTCTTGAAACTGAAATTTTCTTCTTTCTATTTTGAAAAGTCCCAAAGAAGTAGGCAAACCTTAGGCTGAGTTAGGCAAACCTTAGGCTGAGTTAGGCAAACCTTAGGCTAAATGAGAACACTGGGTTTCAATGAAACTTAACAGAAAGACAGATCTAAAATGTTGTTTTTTTAAATACAATAATTAACAATAATTGATTCATAATTCTTGACTAGTGCAAATGCTGTGCACATTCAAAGTAAATTGAGTTGATATATATATATATATAAATATATATATATATATGTCTGCAGAGGTCTTTTTATTTATAATAGAGTTTTTTGAGAAGCCCTGATACTTTTTTAATAAAAGCATAATCCAGATGTAGGGGCTTACACAACAGCTTAAAACAAAGTTAATTTGACACATCAGGGGGATGGGTAGGTACTTTGTTAGTGGGATTGGTTGATACTTGAACTAATAGTGGAAAGATAAAGAAATACTCTGTATTGCTGGGACAGGTCACTTAAAGTATAAGCTAACATCTACCTACATTAGCCTTTTATATTTACTTACAAGACAAGCCTAACTTGGTGGATTACTGTCCAAGTTCAAAATATATACTCAAACCAAGTAGATCAATATATCACATAAAAAGTCATTATGTGACCAGACTAGGCTTAAAAGGTAAAACTGCTGGGTAAAAAAGTCAGAACAGTTTAACTACAGAATACTAATTAAGCCTTTAAATGTTAGATAACTGATGCAGAAATAAACAGACAATTTGTATACAAACACTTTGAACAGATACCTTCTGCATTTGGATTTCCAAATGTATTAGCATGAGTAGGAATAAAAAGAAGCCCAGATTAAATAATGAATTAATGACCAAAAAAACTGCTATTATGAATATGCATTTATACTACTACAAAAAAGGAAAACATGTTTGATGGAGCAAGAAAATGTCATAATGTATTCTAAAAATAGATTAACATCTCATCTATAAAAACAGATCACAATGTACAGTCAATACCTCCATTACCAGACTACAAAGATCTGCCACAATGTACAGTGGTCTTGAATCTGAACACATGTTTATACTTTGGGCCTGTTTAAAGTTGAGCCCAGTCAGGTGTATCATGAGTAATTGAATTAGGTGTGTAGGTGGGTGGGGCTGACAGTAAAAGGAAGTAGAAGCACACCTAATGACATGTTCACAGAACTTCAGCACTGTTCTGTACACCTTATGACATGTTCACAGAACTTCAGCACTGATCTGTACACCTAATGACATGTTCACAGAACTTCAGCACAGATCTGTACACTTAATGACATGTTCACAGAACTTTAGCACTGATCTGTACACCTAATGAAGTTCACAGAAATTCAGCACTGATATGTACACCTTATGACATGTTCACAGAACTTCAGCACAGATCTGTACACCTTATGACATGTTCACAGAACTTCAGCACAGATCTGTACACCTTATGACATGTTCACAGAACTTCAGCACAGATCTGTACACCTTATGACATGTTCACAGAATTTCAGCACTGATATTTTGAATTAATATTAACTATTGGACTACCAAATACAATTCATAGATTTCTAGATACAGTATCCAAACTACCAAAGACAGTCTGCTACAGTAAAAGCAGAAGTATTTAAAGCAAAGCAACCAAATAAAAAGGGTTACATTTGTGGTATTGATTGAAAATTAAAAAACCAAAGTGTTATTACCTTAATTGTACGTCTTTTAACCAGCAGTGATCTTTCTGTTCTGGTGTTTTCTCCTATGAACCTTATATTGCAAGGTTTAATTTCCATGTGTAAAGGCTGATAATTAGGTTCAGCATCAATGCCAGATAAATCCAGTCTTGGTACCAAACCCTGAGAAGCTTTTTGTCTTTGATTCTCTTTCCTCTTCTTAGACAATTGGCTGCTATCAAATATTTGAGAGACATTACTGGACTTTGAACGCCCGCCCTCCATCTTTTTACGAACAGCGGCAATTTCATTCTCTATTTCAGAGCTAATTTTGTCTTTATTGGTACTCTCAACAGAGATTAATACTACACTAGTAGGAGGGACACGTTTTCTAGGTGATGGGGAGTCATTATCTATCCCAGAGTCATCAAAAGCAAGCTTTGTTTTTCTATTCCCATCAATGGCATCAAGAGAACTGATAACATCAGCAGCCACTTGACTTGGGTCAGAGTTCTGTTTCTTTAATCTCTGAGCAATAATGCTAGGAATACCTTTCACAGGTTGGGACACCGGACTTGTTGGTTTTTCATGAGATGAGCTGACTATTTCCTTTGCTGTGGCTGCATGGGCTGACGAATGGGATACATTGTGTGTCACATGACTTTTATTTGATTCTCGTTCTTCAGTTTTATTAATGTTTATTGAAATAGAACCATGAACTTTCTGACTGTCAGGTGGCTTGGGTGCTGCACGCTGTTTTGTTGACTGGATGAGTTTGACTGAAGTCTGGGAAACAGGGTCTTCTTTTTCTAATATAGTTTTAGACAAATTATGATCTTCAGGTGTTTTAAAAATCTTACTCTGTGAAAATACTTTATTGTTTATTACTTTCTCATCGTTTTGGATGATTGTTTTTGTATCGTCAAAATTGACTTTTTCATTCTTCTCTTTAACTAAATCAGTTTGTCCTTCACCAACGGGCTCATATGTTTTCACACGCTGTGGCTTTTCACGTCGTGGACTTAATTTGGACTTATTGAATATCATGACAGGCTGACCATCATCTTTGATATCATCCTGCTTATCTTTATATGGGGCCACCGGTACAACTGGGCTGGACTTTTTATAACTTGTAGCTGCTGATGCTGGTGCAGAGAGAGGAATAGGCTTAACAGGGGCACTTGGCTTTTGAACTATAGTGGGCTTGACACTAGCAGTGTTGCGAGGAGTAGGAGTAGGGCGGTTGGTTTTGGATGGTCCGAAATAATTGCTTTTCTCTATAATTGATGGCTTGACCTCATTTTCTGCTTCATGATTATTAAAACTTGAAGATGAATTGTTAAAAGAAATTTGCCCAGTACTGGACGCAGGTGACTCCACAGAATGCTTGGAGTGATCCAAGGAGCTTGTGACTACGGAATGAGGTAGTAAAACAGGTTTCGCATAAGTCTCTGTGTGAAGCACTCTTGGGGAGGTCACAGGAGATAGGCTTGGTATAGTCCCCTTTTCAGCATGACTGTGAGTTGGAGAAAACTGACCTAGATCACTGTTGGAATTGGTATTGGGGGAAGTAGTTGACAAAGGAGAAATAATTCCAAAGTCTGTCTTACGTCTCCTGGAGAGTAGTTCATTTGTGTTTGAAGCGGAAACGGATTCAAAAATTGTTCGTACAGTTAGAACTGTATTAGGCTTAGGAAGCTCATTAGCTGGTAAGTCTTCATGGTGGTGCAGGTGTTGCGATGATCCTTCTTCACCATCAAAACCAACCGACTCTTTGTGTGTTGGTATAGGGGGCGTTTTCTCAATGATGATAATATCTTCTCTGGCCAACTCTACATCCGGGGCCTCACATTTGAGGGATGTGCTATTTCTATCTTTACCCCACTTGCTCCCGGACAGACGACGAGATGATGAAACATTCTGCCCATAGGGAGGTTGTTGCTTGTGATGAGCTTCATGTAGACCATCTACACTCCTGGCTTTATGAGCTTTGGATAGCCTGGACATTGACAAATTGGAAGGCTTCTCCACAAATACTGGACCACCATTAATAGATGGTTCTTTAAAAGAAACTGACTTACTAGTACTGCTGACATCATTTTCAGCAGCCAGCTCATCCAAGCTAGAGGCTCTTTTTAACTGTCTTGCAGTATCGCCCTTAGAAGTGAGTGACTTGTATTTGTCAAGAAGTCTGTGGACAAAGCCGGATCCAGGGCGATATGTTATTTCATTTTCATCCTCTTCATCTAATTTTTTTTCATGCTCATTAACTGATGATTCTGACTTGACTGAGCTACGATTATGGGCTGGTGTGCTGTGCTTTATTCCCAGCTGAATAAAAAATGGGTTTTCGTGGACTGATTTAATTTTTTCTAAAGTTGCCCTGTTTTTGTTTACAGTTGGTGGATCATCCCCATTTTGTTGGTTATAAGACTCAGGTCCTTCTACTGAGAAAACATCATTCACTGCACTCATGTTTGTGGTGGTATATCAATCTAGCATTTGATATATTTAATTTATAAATTAGCCTGACATCTGAATTGAATAATAATTCATTAAGAACTAAAAGGCAAATATTGTGTAAACTCAACAAATATTTGCACACTAAGTCCCCTTACATCCATTCTTTCTACTTTGTCTAACATTTTCCAGAGTGAAGTTCCATTTTTGTTTTAATTGTTCTCTTCTTTAAATCCATTCAGAATATATATCTTTATACTTTATATATGATCTGATGATGGTTACAGATACAGAATAGGTTGAATCATTACTAATCTGGCTAAAAAGTTAGATGAAATGTTGAATGAATTTATATAAATTACTAAAACAAAACTATTGATCTATTATTCAGGTAGAATTAAAGCCCAGACTACTAACTAATCATAAAGTAATGGGCTTGATGAAAATGATCTAATCATTCTCATTCATTATGATTAATAGTATGGACTTATCTAAAAATCTAGATTTAGAATTTTAATTCTAAATCTAATTTCTAAAATAATTTGAGAACAAGAGAGTCTAGATAAATAAGTCTAGATCTACCTAGATGAGAATATAGTCAATATAGACTAGCACGCTAGATATATAAATATATTAAATTTAATCAATTTTAATCATTTAATAAGTAAATGTAAAAACTTAGAAATAGAGATAATTCTAGACTATAATTTTATAATACTAGATAGATAGGACTATTATATAATCTAGATATTTATAATTTCAGTTTACATTATGATTATATCATTAAATCATTATAGATCTATCATAAGACTTTATTATATTTTATATTCTAACAAGTTCAAGCCATTTACTTTTTATTATTAAAATTAAGCTAGGTTTGGTTTTGAAAAAAAATTTATTACATCAAGAGTCAACATCTCTAGAATAACTTCGAAATTGCCTAAAGTAGAATAAGCAAATTAAATTAATTTGTTTTTTCAATCAATTCAATGAGTAACTGAATTCATTTTTTTTCTAATAAATTTAAATCTTTCACTTTCTGCAATCGTCGATCCGAACTTTCAGATCTATCATAATCTTAAACTACATTTAACATTACTTAAAATCTATGTTCACCATTTGTTGAATAATAAGTATTTGAAAAGATGTTTACAAAATCACAACTGACTGAACAAATCACAAGAAAAGATAGCCATCCTTCAACAAGTTATTCATGGAATAAATTTAGATCCTAATCTGGATGACTCCCACAGAAAGTCCACCCTCTAAACTAATCCATCGATGTATTGTAAGGTTGACAGTCAAACTATGGGACTACGTCACACAGGCCGGAATACGAAATCCTAAAAGGTTCATTGGTTATTTTTCCTTTACCTAAATTTAGAATTCAAAGCATAATCCGTAGAGCAAGATCTATGCCTATGGCTTTTCCCTAGATTCTAATTTTAAAAATAAAAAGATGATACTACAGAAATATTTTTAATAACAAAAATCTAAAAATGTAATTTAAAAAGTTTGGATTGGTGAATTTTATTAATTTATTGGCTCTTACATTTTCAGATTAGCTTACTTTGCTAACACTAGGTAACAATATCAATAACATTAACAGCCCTCTCCTCTCTAAGCCGACTACGAATAATAGTAGGTCTGTCTATGTAGAATCTAGATCTATAGATCTAAATGTAGATTTAATATTGAAGTACAATCTAGATGTACTGTCAATTTTATTAATATTGTTTCAATGTTATGATGACGAAATAAACAGACATTATTTTAAATTAGACGAAGGCTCGTTTTTTTTTTTTCATATTTATTTTTTTAAAGTGCGAAACTAAAGGGAAAAAGCGGAAACACTCCTTCAAGGAGTATCCTTGGCAACACTGGATGGCGTTCAACATTTAATCACTTTCTTCGAAGGCAGATGATGTGTTGTAAACCAGAATCTAAATAAAATTGTTACTAATGATTTAAATAATTGCACACCCTGTACAATTAATTAGATCGAAACGCAAAATGTCGACCGCCGCGAAAGCGCCTGTTACTATAGGGCCAGAATCATGGAAAAACAGATCACTCAGAGGAATGAAACTAGGGCTAACTGTTATTTCAAATAGTGATCGTAATTGTGATATCGGTCGATCAACAGATGCTCTACCACTCATCAGAGATATGCTAGCAACACTAAGCAATGATGAAATTCGTAAATATATGAGAGAAGTTAGAGTCATCGTTGCAAAGCTTCGAGAAAGTCTTATTGAAACGAATGAAGAAATAAAAGCACTCACCCGAGGCAAAGAGGCTTTAGAAAGAGCATTGGAACATACCCGTAAAGACATTCAACTAAATAAAGATTCAAAATTTGTCCGACTAACACGTCCACCTATTGAAAAGGTAACATTTAAGAATTCAATATATTATAGGTTACATCAAAAGTTACAATACAAATAGCTGAAATATACAATTACATAAGCTAATCTAATGCCAAAAACAAAATTGATATAGTTTATTTCATAATTTATACTCATTTCTTCTTGACCTTCTAATTTGCAAACATTGTAGATAAAGAATTATTCTTTTAGATGTTTTAACTTACATGTAAAAACAGTTAAACATAATTGTATATTTAAAGTAAAGTTCCCCTTTCAGACCTTGCAGTCTATAGAGCAGATGATGTAAAGGTAATCTTTTTCTGTGGCCCACAGTTAAGGAGGGTGTCATGTGGCCAGCACAATGACCAAACGCCTTTACTTGAGGTATTCTAACAAATATTTTTTTTAGGAAAATATTAAAATTTGAGATAGCAAGAAAATAAATAAATAAAAGGATGTTAAGTTGAGTTAAGACTGAGATTTTTAACTTTGGGATCTTTGAGTACCTCTGAGCTTACTCAGCTCTTATGGGTACCTGACAATGTACACTTAACATCATTTTATTTTATTTTTTTTTTGCTACCCCATACCAGTATTTTAATATTTTCCTAATAAAAATTATTTGTTAAAGTACCTTAAGAATGTTTTTAAAAATGCACTTAGCATTTGTTACTTTATTTTGGTCTTTGATAGGGCTAAATTACGAAAAAAAACCTGAAAGTTTTAAGGTGTGAATGGAGAGGTCACCTAAAATCTGTGACTTACTGTCAAATATAATAGCCTATAGAATAAAAAGATTATTAGAAAACTGGAATCTTACTGACACTAAACTGTTTTTCCATTTATTTCCAGTGACTGCCCATGAGTAACTTGAGTATACATACCAAAAAGTAATCTATCAGTTATGAATTTCGGTAGCTGAATTATTATGTACCATAGGCCATTCATTTAAAAAAACAAAAAATACTTTTAAAACATTTAAAGAATTATTCAAATAAAAAATTACCCTTTATTGTGCTCATTGTTTTTCTTTTCATTTTTTTTCTAAAGGACCATGATGGTGCTGATGATCTGTTGAATGCTGAGTATTCTCATTTAGTTAATTGCAAAAAGACTCTAGAGATACAACTAAAATCTGTTCAGCAACATCTTCAAGTAATATTCAATATATGTGTATAAAGCGTAAGGTTTTTTAATTTAATATTTTTAGCTGACTGATGCAGCTTTTGTTTTCTTCTTGCAGTGCCTTGAAAGTGTAAGAAAACAGACATTCGCAAACTTACAAGAGAGGTCTCGTGTTTTAGACATACTCTGTCAATCATTGTCAGCAGTCTTGCGACCTGAAAGAGACAATCTAATCCTAAAACCGAATCGCAGTCAAGTGGAAGGAAGGTTGTCAATGGTTGATCCTAGCAAGTAAGTTTTTTTTTTTTTTATATTTACTTCACCTTCATATGTATACTTTACATAATTTATTATATACTTTTTAATATTCATTAATGATGAATATATTGTAAATTTTTTCATAATAAGCACTAGACCTCCAATCTAACAATTTAATACATGCCCAAGATAGACATTGTGGAGAAGAAAAGTTAAGCTTAAAAGGGAAGAAATTCAATGTTAAAAAACATTTGTGCATCAATTTAAATATATTTATGTTGAAGCTATGTTTTTATAATGGAAAATACCTTTTCTCATATTTTCTTAAAGTTTATTTAATAAAAAAATTTTGGGCTAAAAAATAGATGTCAAGATGATAGATAATGTTAAAAAGTGCTATTGTGCTGAATTGTAGAAATGATCATACTTTTTATTTGAGGTTCTTTTTCAATGTTTTTTTTTTTTTTACTTTTAATTTATATAGAGGAAGAGAATTTAATTAAAATATATGAACACCAAATTTAAAAAATTCATTTTGTCCACTGTTTAGGATGGGATCTGACAAAATTGATCCTTTTGGCCCATACACACCACAAGTAGATACTGTGCTGGGAGATGCAACAGATGCTAGAAACCAGTCTGCATATTTGCGTCAAGAACTAAGAAACACAATTGATCGTGTTGATAAATTAAAGCAAGCAGCTCACAAATCTGTCAATGATGGGCTGACTAGGAAAGTTGCTGAGACAGTCACACTAAAAGTAAATATTTGTTCAACTTAATTAGGATAAAGTAAGACCCTGCTTTTTATGGTGTTTCTAAGTTTGATAATTTTGTTCGTAATTATCAGTGAGAAGAGAATATCCAGAGTTCATGGTCCTGTTGGCTATAAAAAACAATATTTAAAATAAACAATTTGCTGAAAAACACAACACACAACTTTACATATAATTTATACAGCAGTACTTTTTTATTGATTAAATCCTTTGATGATAGCTGTGATATGTGTCTCATGTTAATCAATTTTACTTGATTGTGTCAATAGTCTTTGGATAAAAGTCTGACTTAATATAAGACAGTGTTGAAACATTATTTTCCAAGGGCTATCTGGCTTGTCCTAAACCCTGAATACAATTTTCAGCCCTCAATGGGATTTGGGCTCAAGACGTGCTTTCTGTCCTTCAACTTAATATTGAATTAAAATATACATGTAATTTAACTCTTTCTCTCCTAATTGACGGTATCATCGTTGATTTGACCCCATTAAATTTAAATAATGTTTAATTTTGTAAACTTTATTTTGTTTCATATAAAAAGAGCATGCATTTCTATACTTCAATTCTATACTAAATAAAACATTTTCTGATAACAAACGACAAAGCTATTGAAGCTTAATCATAACAGGGGAGTGAAATAGTATTGAGCAAAATGAAAAGTCCGTCAAAACATGGAAAAATAATTATGGAGAGAAAGAGTTAAAGAAAGCATTAATCTAGTCAGTAAGTAGATAAAATTTGCTACATAATAATGTTAACCTTCAAATTATGATTAAAAAAACAACAGCAGGGCAATAAAAAAAAAGTATATGAAAGGAATATGTTTACTGTCATGAATTATAGTTTTTGTAACAAACCACAGAAACAAAAATTATTCTTCATGCAAATTAGATTCTCTCAAGTCATTATTGTTACCACATGATATGTAGAATAGGCAACAAAGTTAAGGTTATATGATGCATCTAGTGTGACCTGGGCTGATCTCAATCTCGGCCATTAAGTCCACGAAGTCATTGGAGTGCCTTTTTGTGTAGTGTCCGATGGTACTTGAATTGCAACAAAATAGTATATATTTTAATTGATTATTTTCCTCTAGCAACATCTTAATCTTGGCCTTGGAGAGAACAGACATGCTGTACACAGAGCACAGCGTTGGTATGACTCAACCGAGAAAGCATTTGGATATACATTGGTTAGTTGATTATTTTGGCTTGCAATTTTATTTAAAGGTCTTGTTATTAACATTCAACTGACTGTGAATTGCTTTTCTACACTTTAAGTTTATAGCATTAAATTTTGATAGTACATGTAATATTTATCAATTCATATTCTTCAGGTTTGGTTACAATTAGTTCAAGAAAACTTTTGTTTTGTATACTTTCAGTAATTTCAGTTATTTCTGTTAGCAGAACATTTCATGAAAAGACCTGAACAAACTATTGCTGTAATTTCAGGGTCCAGTTAAATATTCAGATCTGAAAACGAGTGAACATTTTGACAGACCATTAGTTCGTTTATACCAAAGACATCCAGGGACACAGCTACCAGAGGCCCAGGAAATCATCAAGGTAAGCTATATTCATATTTTATATTTACTAGTTTCCCTTTCAGACCTTGTGATTAGATTATGTTAAGGTCATCTGTTTCTTTGGCCAATGGTTAATGAGCAGGGTGTCATGGGGCCAGCACAACGACCAACTGCCTATTTACTGTCACCAACTAAAGTCAGGTACCCACTAGAGTTGGTTGGGCCCTAAAAAATCTGAAATTCAAAATCTCAGTCTACACCAAAATTCAAACCCAGGACCCCAGGTTTGGAAGCCAAGCGCTTACCGCTTAGCCACAGTGCCCCCCTTTCTTATTTACTATTTGGGTTTATTTTTATAATTATTAAATATGGTTACCTATTTAGGGAGCTATCTATAAATGGAGCTAATTTATAGCATATAGTTAGCATTACTTAAAAAACAAGGTAACTTTAAATTTCAAATTGATCATAAAATATCTGGATAACAAACCTTAGGAATTCAGATTCACTACATAAACATTATACACACAATAATTTTGGATAAAAATCATTTCAATTTAAAGTTTTTTAAATTTAGTGCATTCAAAAATTAAAATAAAGATATTTCCAAAAAAAAATAAAAAAATGATAAAGTTTATTGTTTGATCCTAGTCAGGAGATGGACTGCTACAGTCTCTGACAGCAACTAGCAGAAACATTGGCATGTTGAAAGTTGTTGAAAAGAGACTCCAAGATGATAAACGAAGCAAGAGTGCTGCTGCAGACATTGACAGCAGTGTGATTCGCATGCGGCGCAGCAAGCATGACCACAGATGGTGCCTGGGAACTGCTTTTTAATCATTTGCTATCAATTACCTAATAATGGAATCAAGATGGATTTAGTCAAGGGTATTATGATAACTCTTGCATTCTACAAAATGTGATTTTTTTTTATTGCACTGATTTTTTTGGACTTTTATAGCTTTCAAAATATGGCTTTTACATTGGTCTTAGATCATCTATTTTGTTTAATTCTATGCTAACAAAGTAAATAATCATCTTTGCAATTTCAAAATAATAATATTTTCCATAAACAATTTTCAATTTCAAAATGACAGCCCAGGAGTTATCCTTTTTCCACAATTGGTAAAAGCTTTTAAATATTATCACTATTTGTTTTGCTGCTCTTTAAAATTGTAATTATATCCTTTTTTTAAAGCTTTATTTCACCTATTATTTAACAAGTGTAAGATTTTAACAAATGTAGTTCTAAATATTTTCCATCAGTATTGCGGTTAACAGCTGAATAAATGTTATTGCTTAAGGACTTTTTTCCTTGGTTTGCTGTATTAATATTTTTATGCAATCTGTCTCTAATGAAAACTTACCAGTATTTTCTACAGCACAGCATTACACTTCTATTGTATGAAGGTAATAACTTTGTCATCATTTCAAATACTCACAATTAAGTCTTGAATAAGTTTGTTCTGTTTCAAACAGACTTGCAACAAGAAACAATATTTTAAATCTACTTAAGATCAACAATTGGCCAGATAACACAACACACAACTTTACACATAATTTATATAGCAGTACTTTTTCATTGACCAAACCCTATGATGATGGCTGTGGTATATGTCTCACGTTTTTTTGTCTTCTAACACTTTCATAACAATAATTGTCAAATGTTATTTATAACATAGCTTGTATTGTTCAATGGAGGAACAGCATTGTTGTTTTGTAAACTAAGCCCTCTGAAAACAAAACAGAGCTAATAGATAATTGACCAAATATAGTTGGGGGACACTCAAGACACAATGGTCTCACTATTAGAACAAAATTCTTACTTTTAAACCTTGCTTTAAGATTTCCTTAAACTCTTTTTATTGCACTTAACCAGACATCTTAAAATTCATTTTATTTGATTAAAAACTCATTCCATTTACTATCTCTATAAAAACAAAATATTGACAAGGTCTGTAATTGATAATGTGCACACAGTCTTCTTTTTTTAAGATAAACCTAGATCTATATTTTTGTTTCGAAAAAGATGTTTTTCTATAAATTCATTTTACTTGACAGAAAATAAAAGTATGGAATTAAGACCATTACCTTATATGTTAAAGTAAACATTAACTGGAATATACATAGGATTTGTATGTTATTATATTTTTTTTTTTGGAAGGAACATATGTAATTTTATTTATTCATTTCTATGCTTTAGAGTATAAGACTTCAACATTTTAATTAAGTTACATACCAGTAAGTCGCGGAACTAATCTTTCAAGGAAGTTATTAAAAAAGTTGTTTTTTTTCAGAATGTTTTGTTTATGTGTAAGATAGAGCTCAATATATGCATTAGATGTAATGTACAATCTAAAGTAAGCAAGTTATGTCTCTTTAAAAAAAAATTGTCTTTCAACTCAAGAATATTATCAGAGCTCTAGGTTTTTAGTGTCTAAATATGAGTTCTCTGCACTTTTCCTTGAATTGCTGAAACTTAGAGCTATTTAAACTTCAGTATTACTCAATGTTTTGTCTGTGTTCATTAATTGTTTTTTCCTATTTTCAAAACAAAGATTTTTACTTTATTGAGATATTTTGATAGAATGTATAATACATACAGTCAATTAAGGAAGGTAAAGTGTTTCACTACTTGGTTTAATATATACTGTAATGTTTTTAAATGATAAGTACAGATTCTTTTTTTTTAATTATGTTGATTTTTTTAAACATACATTTTAAGGATAATACTGAAGTTAATTGAATTACATACATGTCCACAATATTGATAAGTAGACTAGAAAATTAATGTATCATCATGTTTTGAAAAATGTTCCTGTTTTATATAATTATATATATATACACACACACTTGGAAGTAGCCTTTTTAACTCAGCCTTTAGTAAAACTATTTCCACTTTATCAGATTAATGACTTTGTTGATATTTTTTAAATAACATTTTGAAATATAATCACAGTGTTTCAATTCCTTAATGGAACACTTCGCACGTTCTGAGTATTTAGAGGAACACTTTGCTTATTTTTTTTTTAGAGATTAAATCATGTGGTGACCTACTATTTAATTATTCCAGTAGTTTGTGGAACACCTATTCAAGACTCGCAGAACACTAGGATTCCACGGAACACAGTCTAGGAAACACTATTAATGAATTAGTTTTAAATAGATTTAAAACACTAGTTCAAGAACAAATATTACTGTTTCCACAACTTGTGTATTACTGGCATTAACAAAAAAGGTTTTTAAAGCAAGTATATTTCTTTATATCAATACGCAATACCTCAAGTTAATCCCAAGATACATTTTCTTCCATTTCTCATATCAAGATAGTTCATTTAAGATTGGGACAATATTCTATTCTATACTAGTTTTACAATTATAAGGAAGGCAAAAATCCTGCTTTCTAGGAAGAATCAATCATATACATTTGTATATTTCATTACATCAATCAATACCATGTATATTTATCAGATGCCTCTTTAGTACAGTCCAAGATTATCTGGTGTGTCTTGCTGAAAGAAAGGATATCATTGTTTTTGATGATTTATATCTTTTCTATTTCCTCTACTGCTACATTAAACAAGGATAAACGATAGCAGCCCTAGCTATATGACCAGGGGAAGATGAAACCTTTGTGTTGCAGTTCAAACATATAGGGAGGTCTCTTTGATTGGCTATGATGTAAAATCAAAAGTTGTAAGCTAAGATGTTGAAGAAAATGAGTAAAGGCAACTCAACAGAAATGAAAAACTTTATTGAATGCCTGGAACCATTTTTTCATCACACCTCCCGCTGCTATGAAATGTGCAACTGACATGACACAGAAATGAGGAGCTTCAAATGACACTAAATCATAACATTCCAAAAGACCAGACCCAAATAACACATTTGATATTTGCATGAATGGAAATAAAATCAACAAAACGTCTTAAGTGTGTAACATATTACAAATAATAAGCTTTCAATGATTAATTTCTTGTAAGCATTTCCACAAGTGACCATGTACAGTTTTTGTCATTTGATCAATCATTTACTTTTAGCTGTATGGATATTTGGTTTACAAAAATAAAACATTATGTCAGCCTACATGTTAACAAGACGTCCACATGTAATTCAATGTAAACAGAGAGTGATATAGCCAGGCGACATCAAAGTGTGGAACATGTATACACAAGATCACTACTAGAGAGTTTGTGGTCTAAACATCAGCGTCTACTAGTGTAGTGCCACCACCCAGTGGGATCACTCAGCAATAATAAAACAAGGGGCATTTACATTGGTCCCTAAGTTGTCAAAGAATCAGTGAGCACACAGCACACACTGTCTCTAGTCTAGTGACAGTTTCATAGTACACAGAGCACTTACTAGTCTACTGACCCTAGTCCTGTGACAAAATTTTACACAAAGACTACACATTTCATGATTTATCACCTACAAAAAAAATTGCTTGGGCTTTAAAAAATGATCGAGTCAAGGGAAAACAAAACATACAAAAAATAGACTGCGTAGTTATAGCTTTAGCTTCTTTTTGGTATAAATATACATAAGAGGGAGATAAAAAAAAACAAAGCTCTCTAAAGAATGAATGTACATGTTTACCAAAAACACAATATTTCAACAAGTTGTGAATGAAGACACAAAACACAATATTCATAACAAAGCAATTTGTCAGTAGAAATAATTAGTTCAAAAAAGAAACGCACATAAAGAGCTTCTTCTGTAAAGAAAAAAAAAAAGAAATCCATTAAGGTATATGATTAAGCTTTAGTAGACTTGCTTAGCTAAACAATGATAGTAGTATGAAATTAACTAGGACACTGTATTGCTTTATTGACAGTAAGGATGATGAAGTTAAAGGTGTGCTGGAATTGAGATACACATCAGGTGCTATTAACAAGTGGAGTAACTACTCAAAGAATGTCTTGATTACCAGCATCTAAGAGAAACAAAAAATCCTTGAAAAATTATTTTAAAGTTGAAGTAAGAAGACATTATTAATGGTGTCAGAAAACAATTTGAATTTGTATTGACTGACTTCATTTGCCCCTCTTCCCTTATTTTAGTTTTTTATAAGATGGAATGCTTGCAATACAAAAGCTCATTCACTCTTTCACTACACACTCTGCACCAACAAATGTAATATGAAAGCAAATGTAGAGGTCATTTGATTACAAAACCATAACAAACCAAAAAAATAAAAAAATTTATGTGTTCTCACTAAACAATGCATTTTTTAAAATTATAATTTAAAAATAAAAAAAAAATTGTCAAGGAGAGTTTGAATTTAGACTGAAATGTCGGGGGGGGGGGGGGGGGGGGGGAGAACGTCTAAACTTGATGCTAGAGAAGTGCATCTCTATTAATGAGAACTTCCCTCTTGACAAATCTTTGTTTGGAAATTGCACTTTATTGATAATTTGTAACAAATGTCAAAGCAGAATGAAACAAACATTTGATATAAATATAGTTCTCTGAATTCACTATGTACACTTACTACTGAAACACATAGAAAGCCAATCACAATTCAGAGGCAGTTTGACATAAAAGCTTATACATTTGTTTTTTTTGTTTGTTTAAGTAGTATCAATCCTAAGCTGATTCCTACCGCATTCTTCCTTAATTTGTGTTGAAATAAACAAATATGCTGACATTTTAGCTGTTATGGTATGCTGTCAACCATTGGTACATGTTATTGATGTTACAAAATGGCTCAGTTCAAATAAGATCAATAAAATGTTTTATGAGAAGTGGACAAAAAATGGGAAATTGGGGCTTGTAGAACAATCCTAATATGCCCGTTTCAAAATCACTAAACATTGATTGACTTAGTTATTAATTCTTCTTCCTTGTGAATTGCTTTGCACTGCAGCCCCATGTTGTTACATGTAAAGCACACACACAGATTTTTAAAAATCGTAGGCTGTGACAATTGGCTAACAGAATGTTACTTACACCAACAAAACTGTTAATAAACGTGGGTGTTGACAGATATTTTTAAAACTTTACATTGAACTTTTGCAAATAAAAAGGGAAACATTTTGAGTAGAATTGCAGCAGGCTATCTCAAGACTTGTTCTTTTAAGGAAAAAAACTATACTGCATGATTTTGATTAGGGAAAAAAATCTACCAAGATTTCAAATTTTAACATTTCTTTGAACAACAGTCAACCAGTTCCATCTTCTTGGTTAAAAACTTGAGACTTTAAAACATTTTTTTTGTTTTTACTTGCACCTAGACATTAGCCTTGCTGACATCTCTGCCATTTTTTGAGTCCTCCTCACAACTAGTTTAATGCTAGTCTAGTTATTTATGTATATCTTCACTATCATGACAGCATACTATCTGACATTAAAACTTGCCATTCAGACTGAATATTAATTATATATTTTAAATTGTATTAGTACTGATTTTCAACCAAATCACAAACTTAAAAGTTAAATAAAATCTTTATTTGTGAAAATTCCTAAATGTTTTATAAGATGATTTTTCATCTCTTAGATGAGATATCCTAGAGTTGTATGTAAAAAACAACTTTTATTTCTTATTATGTAATATCTATGAACAATTTAACAGTGAAATAAATAAAAAAATATGCTGATTAAAATGACTAAAAAAGTAATATAGTAATCCTCACCATTCATGGTTCTTAAACTTAGAAATATATCTATACAAAATGAGCAACTGATATTTCTTTAGTCTCATCAAACAAATTCAAAAACAAAATGTATCAATAAATAAAAATGTATAAACTGAATCCATCAATTAATCTTAGTGTAAGCACAGCCACAAAGAACCAAAATTAACACAAGAAAAATAAACAAACAAAAAAAAAAACAAAACAAAACACAGAATCTCAGACTTTTTTTTTTCCATTCTTGTATAAAATATTCATTTTTGCACAAGAACAAGAGATGGTGTTCATACAATCAAATATACAAGTAGATAGGGACAAGGGGGTGGGGACAGGGAGTACACAATGCACAAATGATACAGCATGTTCACATTGAGACAACACAAGGAACCATGTTCTAACAATCACAGCCTGAAACCAAACAAAATAATAACCTGGTCACATTAAGACAATCACATGGGAACCTGTCTAAGAAATCATCAAACCAAATCAAACAAGACACAACCCACATTCTAAGAGTCATGAAAACAAAGACAAAAAAAAAAAGACTAACACAAACTAACTGGATAAAGAGAAAAGACAACCTTACGGGTGATATGAGATGAGATACACACAATGGAAGATGTAAACAACAAAAAAAAACAAACAAACAAGAAATGAAGATGCAGTTATTCTAACAAGCACATCCCTCTTTGTTCGGGGGTTGATCAGTGTTTATAGGATTGCGAGGTGTTGCTGGCTTGTGCTGAACACCCGATTCTGCAGCATTCAGGTCCAAACTATGGGGAGAAAAAAAAAAAAATGTTCAGAAATTCAATAACTCTTATGTAAATTATTTTTCTAAGGCTGACAACAATGTTGTCTAATCAATTACAAAATCATCACACCTAATTATAATGAAACTTAAAACTTACCTGCCATCTTGGATATTTTGGTAAATTTTCTTGGCAGTATCCAAAAAGGCATCTTCTACATTTTCTCCTCTGAAAGTCAAAGAAGTGATTGATTCTTTACTTAGCAAATACATAGACCAATTGAGCAAATACAATATTAGGATAACACAAAAGCATTAAGCTACATTTGTTTGTTTGTAATTCAACCAAGTCATTAGCATAAGTCCACTTACGTTTTCGCACTGCATTCCAAAAACATCAAACCTGTTAGAAGAAATTGTACAAAAAAATGTTTAATACATATGAGCAAATTTTAGCTATGCTAAATTTCATATTAACACATTAAAAAAAAAAAATAATATACAGACCATTTTCTTCAGCAAACTGTTTAGCTTCTTCATAAGTTACATCTCTTTGGGCATCCAGATCACATTTGTTGCCAATTAGAAATATCACCTAAACAAAAAGTTGTGTTTTATTTAATTAAAATATTTTCAATACAGAATCTACTTTAATAAAAAGGTTTTCTATTTTTAATCAACAAAAATGTTATCAAAATATGGCACTAGTTAGGGGCTCACTGTGTTAGGGTTTGTTAGATTTCGGGCATCAGTCAGCCAGCTGCTTAAATGATTATATGTGCTGCGCCTAGACAAAAAAAAAGAGAAAATACAAAAGTTAAATCATATGTTATGAGTGCACTCTGGGTTTTTATTTTGTTAAATATACTGATAACTAAAATGTGCAAGCGTAAAGTAAAAAAAACAACAACAAACCTTGTGATGTCATAGACCATGAGAGCTCCAGCTGCTCCTCTGTAGTAACTCCTTGTGACAGCTCTGAACCGTTCTTGACCTGCTGTATCCCATATCTGCAGTTTAATCTTTTGAGAAGCTACTTCGATTATCCTGTAAGCATAGAAACAAATTATAACAAACTCAAACCTGAACTTTGCTTATAAATATAACTATTATTTACTATATGTATTAGAGCTCTTAACCAGAAAGTGAAAATACAAAGAGATAACATAAAAACTGTTCTTTTTTTTTTAACAAACTGATATCACTATTTTAATATTTTGATGAAGAAGTGGTTCGATAGTAAAAAATATTTATAAATGAAACGAAGTCATCTTACTATTGATTTTAAACATAGAAAACAAGTGAAACAGCAACACAATCAGAGCTTCATTAACAGAGGTTTGAGAAATAGCAGTGGTAGGACAAATTAGAAAAGACTTAACTCTAGGAGATGTGTGGGCAGAGAAATATAAAGGAGCAGATCTTAGAAATCAAGTGCAGATGGAATGGTCACACCCTAAGAAAAAATGCCAACAGCTAAGTTAGACCAGCCCTACATTGGAAGCCCAAGAGTGTTATAAAATGCTGTGTACATATACCAGTTTGTGTGTGTGTGTATGTGTGGTAGTGGCTATTTTAGAATGTTTTTATTACAATATTATTTTTGACTCTAATCTAGTTTAAACATTTATGTTTCTAATATATTTTACTAAATTAGATTTATTTTATTGCTGCGGAAAGGAAAGATTACCTCTATATTTTTTTTTCTTTTTCTCTTATTGACACGTGATCAGGTCTTGAACTGGAAAGGTTGACCTGGGTAATTTGGGGAAAATGAGCCAGTCGGTGTGGATTTTTTTTTTACAGCAGATGGTTGCAATACCCGCTAGTTTTTCTTTGGTACTTGTATTTTTGCCATGCACTTAAGAACATCTGGTTCTCAATAAATTGAAGGGAAAGTTTTATGACTACCCATTTATTTGTTTATTGTCATCTGGATTTATTATTTTTTATTCATGTTTATTGTTTTCTAGATGATTCGATAGGTATAAGGAAGTTCTACACTACATATTTTTACATTTTTACTCTAGTGTCATGTGATATTTGTGAACATGATTAATTTCTAATATACAAAATACACCAAGGCTACAATTAGGGCTGTAAAATTGTGACAGAGTTAAATGACTATAGTTTTAGCATTAACAGTAGGGCCTTTTATCATTTAACCTAGACAACAACCTGTTGAGATAGGTGCCAGCACACTGCCTGCGTCTTGTGACACAGAACACAAGATACAGAGTAAGACACAAAAAGAACAATGACGATGCAGTATAATAGGAGAAGCAGAAGGGACAGGAAAGAGCTCGGAGAACATTCAAAGACTAGAAGGAGACTGTGGAGAGTGACATATTTTAACCAAGGCTGTATGTTCCATGACGAACACAAAGAACTGATGATGATGAATATGACAATTTATCACTTATAAAAATTATTTGAACACAGAAGTGAAAAGTTTTATCCACTTTCCTGCAGTTGCAATAGTGCCTGTACTTTCCTGCCATCTTTTTACTTATATGGCTTTGTCATAATTACAGGTCCATTATAGAAACATACAGCACTATCTTAACCTACAAATGTCTCAGTATTGGCTTACAATGCCCATATTAATACATTCAATGTGCTATTTTTTTTTTATTCATAATGAAAAATGCCATTGTTAACAATTCATTTTCACTTTTTTTTTCTATAAAAGATAAAAAAGTGTATCTATATATCACATACCGTGTTCCAAATTCAACTCCTATTGTGTGTGGACAATCTGCCATAACTATAGAAAAAAATTTAATTCAATAAGTTAAAAATCTAAATTAAACTGTTTACTTATAAAATGTAAACATAAAGGATTGTCAAAAATTGTTGGATCTAAGGAGAGTGTTAAGGTAACCAGAAGTATCAATGCAAGTATTCCAGTCTGGAAAAACAATGCCACAAACTGAGGTAGACAATGAATAATTATTCACTACAATTGTTTATAACTTTTAAGAACTCATTTTAATTTGTTTGTCCAACAGACATCAGTATTTAATATATTCATCTTAAGACAGAAGGAGTCATATACATTAATTTGATAAATTTTATGAAATGAGACTTTGACAAAAGCTTGCAAAGATGGTTCATACATAAAATAATTACATTTGATTCCTAATCTAATCTAATATAGTACTTCAGAATCTTCTGCAAACTAAACCTTGCCCATTACTAGTGAAAGTAATTTCTTATTTGTTTATTAATATAAGAACTTAGTCACCAACACTAAAATCTAGTTGCAGTTGTTGAATGGGTGGTTGACTACTCTGTACTCTGCACAATGTAATGTCTAATGCACAGCTTCTAAATACATTTGAACATCAAAGAATGCACTGCACAAAATAAAAGATATATTGATTGACACATAAACATTAGAAGTTAAACATTGATTCAATGGATTGTTAATTTTCTTTTTAAGTTGGATCTAGAGAAGAATACTCAGTAGTGCTATAAATATTTCTGGGGAAAATAAACATCTAACTATATACCTAGCACAGTGTTTCCCAAACTGTGTTCTGCAGAACATTCGGAGGCATGAATAAGCGTTCCACTAACTACTGGAATATGGGTAATTAACTAGTAGGCCACCAAGTGAATTAATCTCTCTAAAAAATAAGCAAAGCGCTCCGTTAATTATAAAATACTCAGAATGTGCAAAGTGTTCCGCTAAGGAATAAGTTTGGGAAACACTGACCTAGCAAAACATACATGAATACATATTGAGAAATTTACCTGAATTTATTAGAATGAAACAATAAGGCTTAATATAATTGTATACTCACACTTTTTCTCAGTGAACTGATGTAATAAGCAAGATTTGCCTACACCCATATCACCAATTATAATGTATTTGAAAATATAGCTGTAATTGTATGGGCCGGCTGCCATGGTGACCTGAGGGTGGAATGTGAAGGAAAAAAATAAAAAGATATGTGGTGAAAAAAGAAAGTCAAATAGTTGATTATCAATAATTATAAGTCAGTGTGGTCAATTTTGGATATTTATTAAAGTATTTTTATTACAAGGGAAATCATTATTTACATTTGTTGAGTTATGTACACTATTTTACATTAGTACTTGGTTTTGATACTTGCTAGAGTGAAATCCATAAGGAAAATTGTTATATAAATGTAAAATTCGTTCATTAATTTGTGACACTATAAACTTTTTCATAACCCATACTTTTTATAATTAGCCCAAGCAGCACTGTCAGGACTATATAATTTTAGCATGATTATTATTGACAAAAAGAATGAAAGCAGAATTCAATAAGGCTAATCTATGAAATGGTACTCCACAGAATTCCCAAAGTATTTCTTAAGTGACAAAAGATTGAAGAGAAGACTAGATCTTTTAATTTAGACCAATGCAGCAGTTAGGGTTACTAGACACCTAGATACCTATAGGATGACATCATATTTCTAAGAAGGAAGAACTTTTCGTAAACTCATTCACAGCAGGACATTTTTTTCAAGCTGACTTTGTGATAAGAATGCCTCTCACTGAGTGAAGGCAAAGATTATTTTTCTTTTTATCAGCTAAAACACTCTCAATGTTTGCATTATGCCCGGGAATACATACGAAAAATTCACACAAATTTTGAGGAGTTATGAATAACATGTTTCATTAGGACAGCTTCATGTATTTATGCATATATATGTAAACCACTGTTTCCTAAATGAAATTAAGAAAAGACTTTTATGTTTCTGTCCTGCAAATGATTTCAGCTTGCAGTACTGGTCAAACAACTGAACATCAATGACACCAATACCTCTTTCCTAGAACTAGTACTGCATGCATGACTATAAATCATTGAATGCAGTGTCATTTCATGTATTTAGAAACATCCAGTGAAAGCACTGGAATTCCTTTTTTGCCACATATTCAAAGCATTTTTGTAAGTCGACAGAGTGTGTGTCCCATATGAGAATAATTACTAGCGCTAAAATGAGTCCACGTCTGGAATACAAATTCATGTAATTCAACATAAACATGACAACAGCAAGCACACAACCTTGATTAGTTGATGCTATTTATTATGGGTCACTTTCACACATGCATTTATCATGTCACTCATTACAGAGAATTTTTACAAGTCAACACAGTGAACATGAGTCTTGTGGTGAAATTTTAGGGGATTACATCATTTGATCTTTCTGTGTTAAGGGAGTGTTTATATTTAAATGAAAAGATATGATTTATGATTAATATGTAGTATTATCTCTGATTGATAGATTATAATGATTATATATATATGATATATGCCTTGCAATTTGCAGTACAAACAACAGTGAAAAAACCAGACATTTTCACAGATTAGGCTAATGCCTGATGGACGGAGGACATGACCCCAAAAGTAAAGATAGATAGAGCTACATTATTTTGTACAGTATTGGAGTGAACTAGAATAGAGTCTATATTAGTATATATCTAATCTAAATTCTAGTCTACAATCTAAATTTAGTCTTCCATATATCTATAGATTATGTCTACCATCAACAGGTCTAGTAGAGTAGATCAAGTGGTAGATATACCAAAGAAGATATTAATATAAGGCTACACGTGGACCACAATAAGAATCGTATCAGTGGTGAACAACATTATATATATTTATTAGTATTACCCTAGAGGCCCTATGCCTAGACTCTATAGTGAGTCTATGGTAGGTACTTCGATAAACTGACCTAGATCCATTTTTTTTTTGTCTCCAAAAAATGGCTGAAAAGTATGTCAGCACATTTTACCTTTTTTTTAGGGGTGGTCATTTCCATCAAAATTTTAGCACATTGTATTTGATTTGAGGACTAATTACGATTACCTTTTGTAAACATTAGATATCAGAGATCATTTTTATTTGCTTATGAAGCCAATCTGTTAAATTTTTGTTAACAAAAGTTTATGTGAAAGTTGACATTTTTACAACTTTTTTCCTATAAAGGTTACAACAATGCTGTTTGCTACAATAATTTATCATATTGTGAAATGTGTATATTTCAAATTTCATTAAATTCTCTTGGCGCACTTTAAAGATATTTGATATTAAAATTAACAAAGACAAAGAAGGGTCAAAATTTATTTTTTAAATAAAATAAAAGTGTTTATAGTTACAACAATCTCACTAATTCTATTGAATTTGACATGTTAATATATATCTGTGTGCTAAGTTTGAACTTTGCAGCTTGGCGCACTCTTTAGATATTAATTTTCAAAGTTGATGGTTAAAATCTATTTTTAGTAACAACCAACACTATGATTTACTGGAAATGGTCAATTTCTGTCTATCCCGAGCTATTTTTAGAAGCATACATAGGAATTTTTCATTTAGATTAACTTTTATAGTGTTTGAATGCTAGATTATGGAGAGGGAATGTGTCTTTATTATAATGACTTTGTAATCTGCAAATTTTAAATTAAAAATAAATATTTTAAAATAATAATATGAAATATTAAAAATTTTTTTTTCATATTTTTAGCTCAGTGAACTATTAATTTTTTTTTTCAGAGTGTTGTTTTTTTCTATTAGCATAGATGTAAATTAATAGTTAATAAATGAGTACTTATATTTTTAAAATGATGAGCTATTACTGCACAAAAATTCAAGTAAAAGATCTTTTAATAACTTCTAAAAAAAATCGCAAGGTTTCTTTTTTATTTTATTGTCTGATGCAAGAAATTTTTCATTTACAATCTAATTTTTAAAGCATTTAATTTAAATTCAGGCATTTTAAAATGATTAATTCCCAGTGCAAAAAGGTTAAAACTCTTTTTTTATGAAGTTTATGAAACTTGTAGTCATTAAATTTTAGGAAATATTTTTCTGCGCAGTGCTATTTTCATTTATAATTTATAAGAATTATCTATCTGATGCATACAAATAGCTATTTATATACAGTAGAATTATAATTAAACAAAATAAAACACACTACAGATCTCTGATTTGTTTTATTTGTGATTTATGGCTCATATGATGACAAAATCACATATATTTTTACTTTTTGTCAAAGGCTTTTTTATATATTAATTCACTTTTTTTCAAAGATTTTATTGCTTGGTCTTATTTTTTTAATTTGTTTTAACAGAATACAGGTTAATGAAAATGTGTGTGAAGTTTCAACCCCCTATCTTTAAGACTTTTTATAATACGGTTAATTAAAGTTCAACTGTCAGTTGTTTCGGTCACAGATTTTTTTTAGCTTTACAAAGGCTAATTTTTGGCCACTAAAAATTTAATAACTTCCCTCACAATTAACTCAGCAATATAAAATTGGTATCATTGGAAAGCATTTCTCAAGCTCTATCTAACCAAATAGGTTTCATTGCATTGTGATCATTTTGAAATTTTTATCGAAGTACCTACCTAGACTTCTAGAATCTAGTTAGACAATAAATCATAATTATATATATTTTGGTAATTCTGAATGAAAGCATGGATCAGCCATCTTTGTTACTATTTTGTTAAAATAATGTGTTATAAATTATTTATGTTCCAAGTCCAAAGAAAACCTAAGATTAGTTTGGACAGTTTAGTATAGACCCTACCTATACTATACTATCTAGCCTATAGTAGGCTATAGTATAGATAGATCTGTACTACATTTAGGTTAGCTTTAACTTTAGTCTGTTTAGTACTAGATCTAGTAGAGTCTAGCTAGATTATCTTATCTTATTTAGAATAGAATCTAGAAAATCTAATCATATTTACATTATATGAATATTTACATTAATTAAATTTAGAATAATTTAGATCTGTTGTCTATTCACATTATTATAATTGCCACTATTCATCTATTGGGAGTATTCCAAATCTGAAATACTCTAGAATATTCTATAACTAGATTAGATCTATATCAAGTATATCTATAATTATATAGATCTATCTAGATATCTACATCTAAATTAGATCTCACGTGAGTCTATTTCTTCTAAAGATATATTATATATTTTTTTCTTTAGGCAGGCTTTGGGCCTTAGCCCTTTGCCTTGGCAAGAGAAGGAAAATTGTAAAGTTAGAAGTAAATTAAATAGATTCTAGATCTCTAGACCCTACGTTTTAATACCTGAATAATAAGACGTGTAAATTAATTAGTTATTAGCACACTTAGAGCTGTAGATCTAGATGGTACAAAATATAGATCGATTTTGTAAAAAAAAAAATAAACTGGTAACTAGACAAGTCTGCTCTAAGTTTGTTTATTGACAATGTAACTAAAAATGGCGGATGTTCATCATCGCCATCTACTGTAGGGGCGTAAACGACGTAGGGGGGCATAACCGTAAAAGACCTACGCGTTGTAACTAATGAATATTATTAAGATTGAGCCTCAGTTAGACCTATGAGTATATAGATCTATGTCATCAGTTCGTAATTTGGGTTTATAACTAATGTTTCCAATGAAATCCCCTAATACTGTCCAGCTTTTTATTTTAAATAATAAGTACACAAAAAATGTATAAAAAATATATTACCCAAGAGAAGGATATAAGGAGGACGAATAGCCTTACCTAGCAGAACAACAGCAAAAACAACTTTATTTAAAGTACATCTAGGCCTAGGATTACTATTTCATTGATGAAACATATTAGTAAATCAAAGTCATAGGCTGCAAAACTATCATAGGTTATTTCTTAGACAAAGGGACTTTTGTTCATATTCTATTTGTAGGCCCCTATTTTTTGTTTAAAAAAAAAAAAAGACACTAATTGAGTCAATAGAGTAAGAATCATTGGTAGTAGGGGTGATCCCCCCTCCCGGGCCAGTATGACAATTTGTTTTAGAGAAATCGCACAATTTGAGTAGCGCACAAAAACATTTTAATCTTAATAATATTAATTAACTATTTATAATATTTTTACCTCATTTTTTAACCAATTTAATATATTATTATTTCCCCCCCATTGCACCCGTTTTCTAATAAGTTAATTGTGAGATATGGGGATGAGGGGCGGGCGATAGCATTTACAGCTCCTTCTGCCGACCATATGGGTGGGGGGAAGGTTTAATTTTTGTGCTGTAATCGCAGTTTGTGAACGAATTTAGTCCAATACCTATATAATATACTACTTATTGATACCATCACCAATTTGTATAGCCTATTATGTCTCACCTCAATCTAATCTCAATTTTAACCATTTGTAAAAAATAAGGTACCGGCTGCTTAGTATGTGACTGGATATGTCATCTCTAGAGCTTGATCTCTATAAGAAATAAAGGCCTTAATTAATTAAACTGTTAAAACTATTTATTCTACGACAATAAACATGTTAAATATCATTCTGTTTCATTTTTCTGCAACATCTATTTCAAACAACAACAAAAAATAGTTACTACCAATGGAAAAACTTAGACAATTTCAATTTAAAAAAAATCCATATTTCTGTTGGTCTTGGGCAACCCCCGCAAAATTGTCTTTCGACCCCCAAGGGGGGAGGGTTGAGAACCCCCGATCTATGTTGTAAAAAATGTTCGTAAAATGTTTTCCAAGTTTCCGATGTTCCTTCAAAGTTGAAGATAATATACTTCCTAGTCCAAACCTCCAGCAGGACGACGGGCCAGGGGATGGGAGCAGGCAGAGTTTGCACCATCGATAAGTCCGAACGACAGTCCAGCGCGCAAACCGCAAGACCATCCATCTATCTATCTATCTATCTATCTATCTATCTATCTATCTATCTATCTATCTATCTATCTATCTATCTATCTATCTATCTATCATCGGAATGGAAGACATTACCATTTAAATTATAAAATTTATTATTACACTTTTTGTTCTGTCATTTGCAAGTGATATTTTTTTATTTGGCATTATAACACAAATAATTTTTACGAATAGTATTTTAAAAGTTTTTTTTAGACTAATGATCAATATAGATCTAGTCAATTTTAAATAATGTAGAATAATCTAGATCTAGTATGTTTTTTTAAAAAGGGGGGGGGATTTCTTTTTTTACTTTTCTGGTCAAAGACGTTTTTTTTTCTCTTCCTGAACACAAATTTGGCAGCACCTTTGTATTCGGCCACGTAGCTGTACGTAAGTTACTGCAATACGGAACAGCAGCAATGGCGGCCTCCACAAAGATTCTTTGTAAAAGCTGCCCTGGACTTTTTCTCTTGTGTATTTTAGGCGTGTTTATAATAAATTCTGTTAGCAGCCACGGACATGGTCATGCCCACGACCACGAACCAGAGCAACCGCCATCATTCAAATACAGTCGTGAGGCAAATACAAAGCCACCCAAAGCTCCAGAAAAGCCAAGCCATCACGGGCATACCCATGACCACCATGGCCATTCACATGAGCCTCATGGTCATGCCCACGAACATCCCTCTCAAAGACATGGCCATTCTCATGGTGACCATGGTCATGCCCACAGCGATCATGGTCATGCTCATGACCACCACCATGGTCATTCACATGGCAGTCATCAAGATGACAATAGCCACTCTCATGACACAAATATTCATTTAAAAAAGGAGAAAAAATCTGCTGACAACTTAAATTCTGCAGGAAAAGAACATGTTAATGTTCCACCTAGTGGCATTTGGCTTAAAGCAATAGGAGCTACCTTGTTGATAAGTGCAGCACCTGTTTTGATATTATTGGTTATTCCTTTACAGAATGCTAATGAACACCAGCAATTACTGAAGGTCCTTCTTAGTTTTGCCTCAGGTGGTCTCCTTGGTGATGCTTTTCTGCATTTGATTCCACACGCTATTTCCCCACATTCACATGGACCTGATGAACATGGTCACTCACACGGTGGACATTCACATTCAGAAAAGGGGCATGGTCACGAAATGGTTGTTGGACTCTGGGTCCTAACCGGTATTGTAGCTTTTCTTATGGTTGAAAAGTTTGTTCGTTTTGTAAAAGGAGATGATGGTCATCATGGTCATTCTCATGGGCCACCAGCTAGTCAACAGAAAAAAGCAGTTGATAAGCCCGCATCAACAAAAGGTAAAGGCAAAGAGAAAGCTAGCGATGACGAAGATAACAAAAGTGACAGCCGTTCCAAAAAAGGTTAGACATTTTTTTATGTACTGATAGTCTTAGAACAGTGTTTTCATCACAATCGCATGATATATAAGACTGATAGAGTGGATTGAGTTTGTCTAATTTGTATTGTAAAGTTACATGTCATTGAAAATTTTGACTTGAAAATAATTTAAAGTTTGAGAATCTTTCTTGTCGCTACTAGTTAAAATGAGTCCATATCCAAAGAAAACATTTTCATTTAGTAACATCAGGAATAATACCTGGGTACATTTTTGTATGTTACTTTTTTTTTTTAAAATTGTAAAATTTATTACTATTTTTATCACATGAACAATTGGCAGTCAAGATTTCAAATGATGAACTGGCAAACAACAAACTAGAAGCCCATTAAAGTAGATATCCTTCACAGACACTGGAGATGGATAGGTCACACCCTTTGCAAGCTGCATCCAACATAAGGCAAGCCCTCACCTGTAACCCCCAATGAAAGAGGAACAGGGGACGGCCCAGGAATGCATGGCGCCGCAATTTGGAAGCAGATGGGCAAGACGTGGGGGCAGTTAGAGAGACTTGCCCATAACCAAGATTGCTGGAGGAAGCTGGTTGGTGGCGTATGCCCCAGACAGGACATGAGTAGACATGAGATGATGACTGATTGATTAACGTAGGAGAAAATAAGGAGAAAGACCTAAAAAAAAAAAGAACTTATAAAATCTTTTTTTGCAAATTTTTATATATTTAAATAGATGGTTTAAAGCTGGCTTCCTTGACTAATGTTCAGTGCAGAGCTAAGCACACATAAAGATACGGCTAAAGGTTTCCATCAAAGAATCTGGAATTACATCTCTTAACTGGAAAAAAAAATTAATATTCTTGGAATGAGCTTTGAGATTCTAACTCTCTATATAGCTTACTATCTAATAGGTAATAGCATGCAAAGAACTTAAGCCAACCAAAAAGAATCTGTTGTTCAAGTTTCCTCGCTTTATGTGCATAAAAAAATAAATATACATTTATAATATTATAAAATATTGTAATATCCTTTAAAGGAAGCAACTCAACACCAAGGGAACAATGACAAACAAGTTTGATAACATAGATAGATCCCAAAACAAGACGAATATCTACAGCCATCAATCATTGCACTTCCTCTTCCTCTCTGTTCATTTAATCTCTTTATAGTACGCTGGTGCGCAGCCATAAAGCCACTTCAGAACATGGTTATTACAATATGCTATTTAAAATTAGGCTCATAATTTATATGTTCTTAGAAGGCAGTTGAGAAGCAGAATTGAGTTTGTTTTCTTTTTATTCATGTTGTTTAGTTTTAAATTTTGTCCTATTTTTTTTTTCAGGAGCCTCTGTGCCAGTTAAAAAAGGATCAGATATTAAAGTTGCAGGATACTTAAATTTGGCTGCTGACTTTGCTCACAACTTTACAGATGGCCTGGCCATAGGTGCATCATTTTTAGCAGGACAAAACATTGGCATTATAACCACAGCAACTATTTTCCTTCATGAGATTCCTCATGAAATTGGTGACTTTGCTATTCTTGTCCAGTCTGGATGTAGCAAAAGAAAGGTAAATGTTTTGACTGTTTTTAACCTGTTATGCGCATATATATATATATACTAGCCTGACATTACCCACGACCTGCGGGTCTAAGTTTGTGTTTACTAATGTAGTGGATTGGATTTAGATGTATGTTAAACGTAGCTAATGATCCTTTCAAGTTTTTTCTCTTTCGCTACGAAAATAAAATTAGTTTTGCGAAAATGGGTTTACCTGAAGCCAATAAATACATATCTAATAAAAACAAAAAGAGCGATAGCTTTGTTAAATGAATGGGATTTTAAAGTAAACAATTAAACGAAATAATTTTTAGTACGCGATTCATGAATGAATATAGGCCTATCGCAACCCGGCTTCACAGCTTTCGTAAACGAATGTAGTTTATTAAAAATGCTTTAGAAAACCAAATTTGAATATTTATTTTATCAAAATATGAAATGAATGGAATGAAATAGTATGTTCATGTGTTAAAGTATAAAACTATGTGTGCGAAGAGAAGTTTTATCACCTTAGAGTTGAATTAGAGTTTTAGATCTAGGGATGGGATTATTAAGTAAACTATTAAACGAATTAATTTTTAGTAAGCGATTCATTACGGTATTGTCTAATGAAAGCATGCTCATCAGGAAATCTGTAGTCACAGATATAACGAACTAGTTAATGCAAAAAATGCTTTTGAAACACAAAATTGAAGGTTCATTTTATTATATAATGAAATCAATGGATCTTCTTTTGTATTTTCATGTGTCAAAGTAAAAAACTATCTGCGCAAAGTGTATTTCTTAAAATTAGATCTAGGTCTAATTTCGATCTTTTCTCATGTCAACATTGTAGGCATGGCCTAGATCCATAAAATACTATAGCTGTAATAGAGTCGGACAACTTTTTGTTTTAGGGTCTTAAGTTTGTTTTAGGGCTACAATACATACACTAAGGTCTAAGTTGGTACCCAAGAAACATTCCTGCCGAGTTTTATCAAGATTGGTCAAGCGGTTTTGATGTCTAAAAGTAACATACATACACCTCACATTCTACTTTATAGTATAGATATATAGAGAAGAATAATTTCTTGTTGGTTATTTCTTATTATCAGTAAATGTAATAATTGTAAAATTCTACATTGTCCCAGAGAAATAAAAGTTATTTTTTATCGGCCTTTGCTTAGTTTCTGTCTATCCTTCTATTTGTCATATATTATATGCTATTGAAAATGCCATACCTCTGTAATATTAAAGATATGTGCAATAGTTACTTTTTTTTTATTATTTGTAAATCAGTTAAAACAATTTTAACTGAAAAAAAAAAAGGTAAAAATTACTACTACTAAACTAATTGAATCTATATCAAATAATAATTTGATTTAAAAAAAAACAACAAATTTGAAATATATATATATACCTTTGAGAGTATCTATCTGCTACTTATGGTTTACCAAAAACTTGCATTTTTATTTAAAAAAAAACTATGTTCCTCTTAATGTGCTTATTTATTACACATTAAAAAAAATACGAAAATAAACAGGGGGGTTTATGTTATTTGATAGTTCTGTGTTAACTACCTATCAAAATAGCAGGCAGTACCTATTCAATATATACAACAATCCTGCTTGTGCTGGTGGTATTAGGGTAGGCTTCAAACAGTACCATTGGATTAGGTATAGAGGAAGATAGGATTGTGGTAATTGATAAGTTTGTAGTGATAGTTTCTAATATCCTCACATGAATGTTACTCAAATGTACGTTTAGTTCTTTATATTAGGAATTACTGATGTAATATAATGTTACCTGGGACATATTCACATGTCAAAAATAAAAAGCTCGACTATAATCTTATTACACCCTCATATTTGTCATAATTAAGAGTATAAAACCTGTTCTTAGACTTGCAGAATTTATGAAACAACTTATCCACAGTTCCCCCTAGGAGTTTGTGTGTAAAAAAAACAAATTGAAATTCCTTTTGTTACCATGTTTTAAAATGTTTGCTTTTTAAAAAATTCCTGGTACTTTTTAAAAATCAAATTATTACTTAAAAAGATTTGTGCTATTTTAAGTAATAAATAATTGTTATTTTTATCTTGTCCTCTTGACTAGGCCATGCTTCTACAACTGACAACTGCAGTGGGAGCCATGCTAGGCACACTTTGCAGCTTATCAATGGAGGGTATTGGTGAAGCTGCCACTGCTTGGATTCTTCCATTCACCGCTGGAGGGTTTATATACATAGCAACTGTTTCAGTAATTCCTGAACTTTTGGAAGACACCAAGATTGTCCAGAGTATAACAGAGATCATAGCCTTGCTTGTAGGAGTCTACATGATGGTTATTATAGCAGATTATGAATAGTTTCTTTTCTCTGCCATCAGTTTGTTTTCTTGTTAGAAACAGTACAATCATACCAACACTTTATTAGTTGATGAAAATAAGAGATTCGAGCTTTAAGTTGATATTCCGCTCATTTTGTATTGAGAGTTCTTTTCATTCCACCACCCGTTTTAATCAGCATCTCAATTAAGTTAATGACTTTGCCTGATGTAACTTTGCCTCCCTTTGTAGGCACACTGAAGTAGTATCTGTTACTAGGTGCAGTGTCAGTATACATTGGAGTCATTTAAATGTATACTCTCTTAATTCACCAACACAGTAGAACAAAGTGGCTGCAATGTACGTTGAACATCACTTGAACATTGTGATATGTTATACTACTGTTTGGATACAGTTTTGTTACAGTTAAGCATTATCAGGTGCACAGTGTGATTGAAATTTTAAAATGTTTGGTGAATTGTATGCTGTGTTTACAACGCTATTACAATGGAATTAATTTCAGTTTCTGTAACAAAGTGATACATGATATAATTGAGATGTTTTAAAAAGTGCACATTCTTTTTTTTTTGTCTATTGTGTTCACTATTTTGTCATAAATGCATACATTTAAGTTCTATCTATTACTACAATTGTATAACATGCTTTTGATTCTATTTGTAACTAAAGTCTTACAGATTCTATCACTACTATTTTATTATTAATTGTTAATTATTTGAAAGAACTTAGATAAATCTTTAAAATCTTCAGTTATCCACTACAAATGGTTAAGTCTAATAAGAATAGAGAAAAATAAAAGTCAAATGGCAATTAAGGAGTTTGGTATTTATTGAAGTAGTTCATTACAATTGCTTGTTATTTATAACAGTTTTAATTACTTTTTTTTTTTCCCTGTGATTTCTGTGTACTAATTGTTGTTAATTTTAAAAAATTCTTTGTTGTTTCCTGTGGGTACAGTCTGTGGTGGAGGTTTTTATGACGTTTACTTTCTTCTCTCATTCATATCAATTTATAATATTAAAGGAAAAATTTGCAAATTTTGTTTGCTTTTATGTACCAGCAATGTGATGACATGATGAGATTGCTGATGCTGACCTTGAGTCTTGATTTAATTGTGTGTAACTTAAAAGTAAAGATTCAAGTTGAGTGTATTTTTAAATGGTCCATTAACTTCAATGTTATATAAGTAAACTGGTCAGCATTATTGACTAGTTTTATATATATTATAATACAGTCAAGAACAAAATTTTTTAGAAACTAAAGTTGGAACAAGTAGATAAGTCATTTTATTTTTAATACCTACTTTGTGTGACAAACTTGTCTGCATTTAACCAATGTAAGAAAATTAACAAAAGATATTTAGATTTACCTGTCTGCAGGTCAGAAAAGTCCCAGTAATAAAGTATAACTATCAAATTTATCTTTTTTAATACTTTTTTGTGTGTGTTTTGCTTTATGTGTATTTTATATTTATATTAGCTGTTTATTTGTTGTTTTTTCTAAAATAACTTTAAGTATGAACAAAACTAATTAAAACTTGAGCTGTCACTGTCAATATCGTGTTGAACTTTTTGTGTACCATTACCCATTTGTTAGTCTACCTCCATATAATAATGTTATTAGCAAATAATAAGCAAAGTAGTGGTAATCGAACCTTCTGTACAAAAATAATATTTAACATTTTGTAGCTTGGTGCATAATTTTAAATCCCATCACTAAATTAATGCTTACGAATATAGAAAAAAATTCCTTGATGTTCCTTCAAAATTGGACATTAAAAGATACACATTCACAATTCTTTTTCCCAATGATGAAGATATGTGTAAACCTACGTAATATAATAACTCAAATATCTTAACAAATGGCAGAAAAAGTACTTGACGGGAAAAACACTGAAAATTAATTATAAACACAAGGGATATTTGAATGAAAATGGTTTTCGTGTTGTAGTAATTCTAATTTGAGTGATACAAACTGCACATTGCCAGTCCCTGTTTGGAGAAAATGCAGAATGACAGTTCCATTAGAGAAAATGGAATTATTTAACTGCACAAACTTGAAGCAGCCGCAATGATGTCTTGAAATAACTTCTTTAATAAAAATCTTCAATTGTTAACCATGAGCAAACATGTCTTAGTTTTTACTAGTATCTAGTAAAAACATAAGTAGGTACTGGATTTATTTATTTTGCTTTGCACA
The DNA here is from genome assembly GCA_030265305.1 of Biomphalaria pfeifferi. Taxonomy (NCBI): domain Eukaryota; kingdom Metazoa; phylum Mollusca; class Gastropoda; family Planorbidae; genus Biomphalaria; species Biomphalaria pfeifferi. The sequence goes on from JASAOG010000013.1 coordinate 4,862,783, forward strand.
CCAGTACAGGTAGTAAAAGCAGTAAAAAAATGTTTTCTTGAAAAAAGTATCTTCAGAGAGAATTTAGTTGGTAAAGCATATGAAAGATGTTGAGGTTAAAAGCTTAGTAATGCAAAAAACAAACAAACGAGGTTTATGCTAATAAAAAAACCCTGTCTATTCCATCCAATACTAATGCCAGTATATCAAACTGGGTTAATCTTATGAAACAAAAGTTATTGTGCCAAATTCGGATCTTAAGTAAAATTTGAAGAACATGTTACACAGTAAATCAGTGGATCTCAACCATTTGAGAACTATACTGTTTTTTACTCTGTCAAATATCACAAAAAAATGCCTCAACTACAGACTGCTGACCATAAGCCTGTGATGCATTGTTACCTGGCCCCTAGAGACTTCTGCCTACATCAAGTAATGAAGCTGTCAATGGTTGGTCTCACTAGACTCGACATTTAAATTTTTTTTGTGTGTGTGGTGATGCTCCTAGTGAGAAAGGTCCCCAAGGGAAAAAAAAAAAGTTCATCTCCACTGCACTGTCAGATCAACAAAGAGATAGACAATAAGGCCATTGATTACTATTGCATTACAATCATTTGCATTTTTTTTTTTACATTTATACCATTTATGCTAGCTTGAAAGTTTTATAAGATCTACTGATAAGCAAAATTAAGTTATCTGTTCCTGTGGCCCAATTTTATTTTTTTGGTTTTGTTGAAAGCAAGATCAACTGCTTTTACTAGAGCATCCAACTGAGGCCTCATATCCCAAATAAGAATCCTATTGTTTTTAACAAGGAGGGACAGGTGTGTGTGCACACTGAGATCAAACACTTCGTGCCTTTTCCCTCCACAATTGAAATAACCTAACTAAAGCAACAGATATGTGCTTAAGTTGAAGTATAGGGACAATTAACATTAGGTTTCCCTTGCAAATGCTAGAAAAATGAATCAAGACACAAAAAGAACACAGGTTTCATTCTTGTTCACCAAAGTTTTAATACATTGCATCAATGAGCAAGCCACAAACTTTATGATGAACTTTTATTAATTGATAATTAAAAACCAAAAAATACCCCATCATTAAAAGTAAGGAAAAGATTTTATTATTGTTTTTTTTAACCTAATTCTATAAGAATATTATAAGAGAATTATCAAGTAAAACAAAAAAAGTGTTGTTTTTTTTAGTATTATACATAATAAAAAATTATATAATTTACAACTATTACTGATTTTAAATAAATAGTGGTGTGTTTTTTTTTTTTTATATATAAAGTAAGTTAGTCCAAACTAACATAGCCTCTAAAAAATGTAGGTATTTGACCATTTTTGTTTTTTTACAACAAATGTAGAAGTAAAATTAATGTTCCACCCTTCACTTCAAATTATATAAATACAGAATCAACAAACAGTACGTCAAGGAGTCACTATTGCTGAGTAGAAGGCCTGAGGAAGGGAAAAAAAAAAGGAAATTTAAAAATAACATTTAAGTTAATCACAGACAATAATTATACAGTTAAACATGACATGAAATATTTCTACATCAGCAACTTTCTTTGATTCAACCCAACTTCACGAAATTTAATAACTTCAAGCTTACAGTTTTATTTTTAAACTGTCTCAAATCTAATTTCTTTTGTTTTTATATGGTCATAAACGGGCACAATTTAGCTATGATTAAAAAATAAATAGATACACATGTATTTTAGAGTTTTTATGTTGAGTTGGAGGTTTACCATGAATAAGAGATGTAGGAGTTAATGTGTCATAAGGTTTAGTAACTCCTAAAATTAGGCACCTCATGCATGGAAAGATTATTTTTGTTGCTAATATAGATCTTTTCAATAGTTTTGTTTTTGTTCTGCTATCATGTCATAGTTTATTTTCATGACTTATGCAATCAGGCGGTTTATTAAATTAAGAACATAATTGGAACAAAGATTGATCTATCATCAGAGTTATTGTTACATGATTACAGACTGGATATATGGAAGAACAAAAAAAATACTAAAATTTCTGTTTTTCAATGCAAAAGAATTCAGCTTTTCCAAACGCTTGAAAAGAGACAAATCTATTTATTACATTTCTTCAAAAATAGATTGAACCTATTAGCTCAAAAATAACCTGTTAACATGGGGAGAGAACTTTAATAGGTGTTCAGTAATTTATATCTACAAGAGAATGGATCTATAATTTCCTTCAACTGATCTTTTCCTCTAAAAAACATGAATATGCAAAGCATTTAGTAAATTGACCAATGTTTCTAAAATACTATTCTTTTCTTTAAAATTATAAAAGTTATTAATTACTTTTTTTCTCCCATCAGTTCAATGTTCCCTTATGTTTTAATGTTTTGGCAAGGTGAACCATTTTTTAAGTGAAATAAGCCTAAGCTCTTTACCCCCTTTTTTTTTATTTGAAGAGAAATGAAGGTCCTATTGTATACAGAGGTGTACTAGTTCCACTTACTTAGCCCATTCTACGTTGAGGATAAGATGATCATAGCCAAAACCAGAAACACCTTGAATAGCTCTGGATGCATCTTCTCGCCGATGGAAATTGATAAATGCGAAACCCTGTAATAAATAATTGTAAAATATTTTTTGTAAAAAAAATAAATAGGTGCTGGTACTCAGTGATTAGGTGCTGGTACTCAGTAGTTGATTGCCTAACATTTAAGAACTAAAAATTAATAATATACATTAAAATACAAGAAAAGTAATATTTTCTTTCAAAAAGGTGCAGGTACAGAGTACTGGTGCATACAGTCACAAAAAAAAAGCCCTGTATATATGATATACAGATATACATAGTGGTTAAGAAACATAAGTTAATAAAATGTTATTGCAAGCTTTTTAGGCAACAATCATCCTCTAGCCTTATTGTGTATCGTATAAACTAACAAAATGCAATGCAAACCAGATTTAATCTATTCTAGAAAGCCTTGTAATTTTTGGGAAACATGCTGTAACAAACTGTCAACTGAATGGTGTAGTCAATCAGGGTAAGCATATGTGGTGTGTTCAGTCAGTAGAAGGCCACATTTGTGATCTATATTATTTTTTTTTTACCCTAAATAGCAAGTTTTTCATGTTAAGTTTGTAGTAATTAGTAGTAACTATAAAATTAAACATATAATTATAAGACAAATTCATAGTAGATGATGGATACCCCCCCTTAGACATTTTAATATAAACATATACAAATAAGTTTAAAAAGGTAATGAACAAAGTAACTATACCTTTGATTGACCAGTATTCTTATCCTTTGCCAGATATATCCTAGATATAGGACCAAAAGGCCTAAAGAGTTCCTGTAAATCTGACTCTCTTGTATCTTCTGATAAATTTGTAACTCTGATGGTTGCAGCTTCATCTGAATACAACATGATTATACATTTCATTACTAAAATATCACTACAAAGCTTGCCCCTTTAACCATTATAACTAACCAATAGGTAACTTGAACAGACAGTGAATTCAGGTAGTTTTATAATAGCAACTTTTAATTATTGACTTTTAGAATTAGAAAAAATAAACATCTTAGAGATGTAATTAATTTGAATATGGAAGCATAAAAAAAAAAAAAGATGAGTCATGGTCTATTGAAATAAATTAATTTCTTGCCCTAACGATGGCAGTGTGTTTGGTTTCAGAGCATTATTTAATCTTCCTATTTAATGGCATGTCACATGTCAATTCAATGACAATGGGATGATAATTTCTAATAATATGAAATCCTAAAGAAGAATGTTTTGAATAACCTAACTGCATCCATGATATAGGATCTAGCCTGTTTCCCTGAGCAACAGCAAAGTATCCTGCCAACCCAGTGGTTGGTCTGACTTCAAATATTTTATGAATTAAACTATGCATTTATAATAATTTTTTTGGGAAATGTTTCTGAACTACTACAAGGTATAGTAATAATATGTGATTGCAAGCTGACTGCATATGACATAATCTTTTTTTTGAGTCTGTTGATTATAGCACAGCTATTATAGTTGTCTTTTATATAGGCACCTACCGGTACACACCTTCTAAAATATTTACAAATACTTTTCAATATGTAGTTAATATTTTGTAAAACAAGTTTAGAGACTAGCTAAACCAAAAATGATAATGAAACTATTTGGGTACTACTTGAGGGGTCCTGTATGGTCAACAAGTACTCCAGTTAATATAATTGTTCAGTGCATACAAATGTAAAAGATATTAATGTGGTGTCAAGCATACCTCCTTTTCTCTGATTGGACATAGTCTCTCCCCTGCCCTTGTTGGCACCCTCTCTTAAAGTAGGAGGAATATATTTTCCACCAGCAGGTTTGTTGGGTGCAGGAGATGATGAAACTGGAGCAATATCTGGCTTTTTGGCACCTTCTTCCAGTTTTTCCTAAACAGAGCAAAATAGAATTCAAAAAAGAATTATACAATTTGAATTTGTTTCAAAACAGTTTTAATATTCAAGTAGCCAAAACTACATTTACCTGTAAGGGTTGTAATGTGTCTTTGTATGGACATTTGGTAGTCCAATGGTCCCCTTTACAAATACGACACTGTACAATCTTTTGTTTTGTCAGTTTACTCAAAGGATCTTCTTCTTCTGGTACAGGGGTCTGGTAAAAAAAGTGAATGACAATTAATTTAAAAAAAAAAAAGATTTATGGTGGAGCAAATATAATAACTTTGTGATACATTTGTATACTTAAACTGCAAGACCAACTATTGTTAAGACAGAGGATTCCCAAGAAGCAAGTAAATTATGATAATTAAAACCCGGGCATGGTTAGTCACTAGGCTGTAGCTCTTGACAGGCTAATCTAACTAAAGGATTGGAGGTCTATTAAATTTTACATAACTTAAAATAAAAATTGAACAAGCTTCTTTTTAAACCAAGAATAAACTTGTCCTTTCTTTCACTTTAAAACTACAATAACAAACATCATTTTGTCTCTCATAATATTAAACTCAAGATGACTGTTCACCCCTTATTATAACCTAAATGGTCTTACTCATGGCTAAACCAGAATCTATTCAGCCAATATGAACAAGAATACACCTTCCAAAAACACCAGGTGCTTTTATTGGTATTAAAAAGGCTTGAAGGATAACTGGTATGATCACTTTAGAAAACTCAAAATTGCACAAGAGTAGTGATGTACTAGCTCAGTAGCTACTGATTACACACAAGTAAAGTTATACTACCAGGAAGTGTACATTTCTCTAGGCTCAACTCACTTAAGAGAACTAATTCAATAATACAAAGCTGCATGTTAAAATTGTTAAGTCCTTTAAAAAAAAATATGTGAGTGATTTAAAATTTAAAGAAGAAAATTGAGCACAAGAAATAAATACCTCTTTGTTCTGAACAAACTGCATAAAAACTTCTTCTGTCATAATTGTGTTAGAGGGATTAGGCCCTGGTGGGTCATTAGCTGCAGCACCATACTTTTTCCACATCTAGAAGTAAATATTGAGATCAAGGGATAAATAAACAATGTGTTGTGTTCAATTCTGTCATAGAACTTATTTTTTTTTTACAGAAGTGTCAAGTAAAACATATAAATATATATATATATTGACTAAGAAACAACAACAACTGATGAACTTACTTTTCTCTGAGCTATAGATTTAGAAAGTTTAACTGTTTCAATCTTGTACGTTTTGATGGTCTGTTAAACAAAAACAGCATCATTTTAACAACATAAGAATCTCTTATTACAATAACAATACTGTCTACACCATTAATTCAACTGAACAAGTCAAAGCACAACATTGTTAACCTTAATAACTTTCCCATCTTCATTTCTATACTCTGTAATTGTTTTGATTCCCCTCTTTTCATCAAATTCTTCTGTTGGAGGAGGAAGACCTGAAAAACAAAAATGTATACATTCTAGTTGGAAAAAGAATAGTAACTAGAAAAAAAACAAACAATGAAAATACACACACACACAAAAGTGTACCATTCAACATAATTGATTGTTCATAATGATAATACAATATTCTTGTGATTATATCTATTGAATAGATCTAGATTCAAATAAGATACTATAGTTAACTATAGATTCTACTTTATAGATCTTAGTATAATTATTACTTTTTTAATAATCTATATTTTCTAGAACTATATTATAATATAAACTCAATAAAGAGAGGTATAGCTATCTTTTTTAGAATATATAAATCTAGAATCTCAATTTGTAATCTAATCAAGTCTAAATTATTAATGAATCTTACCTCTAAACTCTAATGAGACTATTGTAACTAAATAATAGTAAATAAAGACAAAATTGATTGAACTGAAGTCTTTAGTTATTAATCTAAGTACTAAAAGTCTAACTAGATGGTTACTATATAATCTAGAATCATATCAGTAACAGTCTAATCTAGTCTAGATGTCATTGTCACAGTGAGTAGTAGACTCAAGGCTCAGTACATCTAGATTCTACTAGATCTAGTTTTAGACTGCCTAGATCTAAAATGACTAGAATGTACATCTAAATCATAGTAAATCTAATCTAGTCTAGATATCAGCTTTAAGTCTTTATTTTATATAGAAAATAAATTTATATTGACTTTATCCAGCTTTAAAGTTTAAGATTCTCTAGTAGTACTAGATCTAGTAGTGAGTGTAGTCTCTATAACTATATATAATATAGATATTATAGATATGCGATGACTATGACTAGATCTAACTAGACCTATTTCACACAGTTACAGTATGATGATATATATCATAGTTATAGAGAGAATCTATACTATGGAACTGTATGTCTAAGTCTATGTGACAAAGTGAGAGTCAGACACTTCAGACAGAGGTGAATTCATAATTCTAGATTAATCTAGAATCTAGATCTAGTTATATTCTAGACTAGTTTCAATTTGGTAATTTAACTTTTTTGTTGGCTTGTCCCAAACTGTTCAGATTCAATCATTCATGATTCAGACTGTTGGAAATATTCCTTATATTGGAATGCATGATGATTATGTAATATGTTAATGTAAATCAAGTAGATCTAATATCTAAATGTTGGGAGACTGGAGTCACTGAGTCTGACTGAGTTACTGAGTCATGGCCAGGACTGAGAATTATAGAATACTCACCCTCGTCACCTTGGTCGACCTGTTCGGCCCAACTTTTTCCGCTAGTCCTATGAGCAAATTACAAAATATCAGACATATTTTATTTTCAAAACAATTGAAATGATATCAGAGTCTATTTAAAACATTGCCATAAAAAATATTGCACTTACATCGTGTCCAACATGGATAATCTGTAGATAGCTAGATTATTAGAAAATAGTCTAGTGTTGTACTTCCGGTTTAATACTTTTAATGCATCACAGATCAAATTGTAAATTTGTAGATCTATTATGTTCATAATGTTGCCTAAAACAAAAAAAAAAAGTTTGCAAATAAAATCAGTGACCCCAAGATCATTTTTAATATGTTAATCATTTTTAGCAATATTTCTCTTAAGACCTAGACTTCTATTATATATATTTTAATTGTATTGCATTAACATAGTTAAACTTATTAAATGTTATTTTATTTAAGTAGGTAAGTATAGTTTTTTTAATGAATAATTAACCAACAATTTGATCTATCAATTTGCTTTTAAAGTCTGACTTTTTACGATCTATCCTATTTTATTGTTTACTTTATATTTCATTTTGCGAGAAAAACAACTGATAACACTCTTACCAATCTGAAAGTCGGTCAGATAATATTATTTACACTTGGCCTATATATAGACAAAATCTGGTCTAAATCAAGATCATTCAAAATATGAATCATAGTCATAACAATAACAATCTTTACTCAAGATTCGAGACCAGAGTGGATCTAGATCTACATCTTCGAAAAGTAAGTAAAGTAGAGTCTTGACTCTATATATTGTTTTTCTAGATCGTTGAAACTTTACACTAAAATTTTTCTAGCTCTATTTAGATCTATATATATATTATAATATATTTATATACACAGATCATTTATAATTATAGATTTGTTTTGTAGATCTAGTATAGATTTAGAAAACTCAATCAAGATTCAAGTCAAAATTGATTTGACTCATTTTGCTTTAAAATTTCATCACCTTCTCTGACTAGCTAGACAATCACAAGACAATGGTTTGAATGAATATAAAATACTAGTAAAGAGTACTTATACTTAATACTATACTGACTATACTATAGTCTATAGTTAAGTTGTAGCAGTATACTATAACTCTAGTACTAGTCTATAGATAATAGACTAGTCACTATAGAGTATACTGTATAGTATTATACTTTATAGGTAGGTACCTTGACAAAAAAATCAAAATAAATAATATATTATAAATAAATAATATTATAGTATTTATAGGATAGTCATTATATGATTATAGACTAATACACTGACTTCAGTACTTTCTAGATCTAGAATCTAGCATTCTAGCTAGTCATTCTAGACTAATCTAGAGTATTCTAGAGACATAAATTATAATATATTTTATATACTTATATAGTCTATATTCTAGACATATTCACATATATGTAGACTTATTAATGTAGACTCACTGTAGACTGTAGGTTAGGGGTTCTCAACCTGTGGGTCGCGACCCCTTTGGGGATCGATGGACGATTTGCCATGGGTCACCTAAGACCATCGATAAATGAATTGTTTTTGTCCATGCTGCTATTGCTATGTGTGTATGCGGAGGGTGGGGGGTTGTAAAAAGGGTTGCCGAGCCTAAAAGGTTGAGAACCGCTGCTGTAGGTAGACAGTGTAGATGGCTAGATGATAGTTATTAGTTACGATAGTAGATCTAGAATCTTTATCTTTATTTAGATCTAATTACTATAACTAATTATAGCACTATTTATTTATAGATCTAGAATTGAATATGTTTCCAACTCTTGTCTTAACCAACAATAATAGAGCATTTGAACAAAAAAGTTTATCTGGTTTTGTTTTTAAATTCTTTTTTTTTTTCCAAAGTAATGAGCTTAAATTATTTATATTTTTTTGTTATCAGTTAAGTTGAATATAAAATATCTCACTTACAACTACAAGTTAAAGAATGTCCGAGGGAAAGAAAGTGGTGCTGGCTTACAGTGGGGGCTTAGACACTTCAACTATACTGGTGTGGCTGATTGAACAAGGTTATCAAGTGATTGCTTACCTGGTAAAAACTTCTAATAATTAAATATGTTTTTACATTGATGACAGCTAAGTAGCCTTTAAAACACATAAAATGAGACCCAAAGAAAAGCCCTTGCCAAAGCCATGCATAGACGACAAAAGAAAACTATAATAGGCCCATGACGGACACAGGGTTTGTTTGCAAAATATACTGGTCAAAACTGGGTTTACAGGTCACGTAAAATAATACCTAATAAAATTAATCTTCAGTATCAAAGATAGTGCCTAATTATTATTATTATTAATCATTATTATTAAGCTTAATTTTATTATTGTTTGACTAAATCAAATTTTGTTTTATTTTGTAGTTTCCCTATTTCCATTTTTAAAACTACATGGGAATCGCTTATCAAGAGGGATGTAACTCTTAATTATAAAAAAAATACTAAAAAAAAATAATAATTTTTGATTTAAAAAATAACAACCAAACAATTATATAATACAGAACAAAAGTCAATAAACGACTTCAAAATATTGAAAAATATATTTAACGCCTTTAAGATAAGAGCGAGGTTCTTCTTCTTCTTCTAGCCAGCTTTATTACTGCTGAGCTGTGAGCTCTTTTGCAGACTGTGCCAAGGAAAAAAAGTGTGCTGTTTTCTTCAGTTGTTCAGCACTGCCGTACAGGGTGTTGGTTATGTTGGGCTGTAGTGGAAGTAGGGTCTGCCTAAGGTGGATTAGGGAGGGGCATTCAAAGAGGATATGGTTTACGGTTACAAAGTGGTGGGTGCAGTGTCTGTAAAGGGGGAGTTGTGTGGAGTTTATTTTGTTCAGGTGGTAATTTAATAGTGGTGTGTGTCCTGTTCTTAGTTGGAAGATTGTAGATTGTTCTTTGCGGGGGAGGAAGTTAATACTGTCCGGTTTGTTAGGAAGAGCGAGGTTAAAATACTTAGTATCCCTGGTGGGGTCTTATACACTGAGACTACAGTCCTATTCAATTCAAAATAATAACTCGCTCTTTGTTCTGAATGTGACATGATGAGCTCTTTTTAAAGGAAAGTTTTTAAATGATAATATTACTAGCATCCCAACTCTATTGCAATAGGCACCAGTGGGTTAAAAAGGATTTCTAGACTAAGCTAACTGAAAAAAAAATGGAATTTTAATATGTTGTTTTGCTTGTATATTTATCTAGTTGTTTTTTCCATGAGTAAAATATTATTTACTTTGTGATTATTTTATAATATGATATGTGGATTTCAATAGTTTTTACAAATAACTACTAACAAACATACATTATATAAAATATATATTGTAGGCTAACATTGGTCAAGAAGAAGACTTTGATGCAGTCAGAACCAAAGCTTTAAAGTTCGGAGCATTGAAAGTAGGTCACATGTTTATTTAATTAATGTTCAGAGCATTGGAAGACGGTCATATTTATTTATTTAATTAATGTGCGGAGCATTGAAAGTAGATCACCTTTATTTAATTAATAAATGTGCTGAGTTTTGAAAGTAGGTCACATGTTTATTTATTTAATTAATGTGCTTTCACTTGTCTCCTTGCTGAAAATGAGAACAATGTTCCAGTCATAATGACCACCTCAAAGCTCCAGCAGAATGTGAATATAGTAGCTCATGTAAAATAAAGGCCTACAAAACTGGAAAGCGGAGGGAATTAAATGCTATTTTACCCACCCAGTATGCTTATCATTTTAAGAAAAGATCTTGAGACACTTTGAATTGTTATAATTAATTCTATTCTATTAATTCAAAACACATTGAATTACATTGTAGATATCTAATCTAGATCTGGATTCTAGATCTAGAATCTAGATAATTTTTATACAGGAATAGATCTAGCTAGAGTCTAGCTAGTCATTACGTTAATTTAAATGTTATGAATCTCATGATTCTCTACATTACTCTACAATCTGGATCCAATTTAGTTGTAGTATGATTTAGATTGACTAGATCTAGATCAATAACATCAATTACCATCTAGACTAGATTCTTAGTCTTGGTATAGAATAGATCAAGGATGAAGGTAGGCCTACAAAAGTTTGAAGTAGACCTACATTTGTAGCGGATCCACGGCATCGGTTACACTCTTGAGCCCAGATCTAGAGTAGGTTATATTCATTATTATATAGACATAGCATAGATCCAGATCTAGTCTAGATATCATCTCTATTGATCTAGATTTAGATTGTAAATCTAATCATGACATCTAGATCTAATATTATATATATAATATATATATATATGACAAAATAGTGGATCGCGTAAGTGTTATGCAATTTGGTGCCAAAATACGCATTTTGACCATCAGCGTTATGCATTTGGACTTTTTTTGGTAGGCAGGTCTGCTATCATAGGGTTAAGATGTATTACTTTTGAGTTAGAATCTAGTAGTTAATTTGAATATTTTATATTAAATACAGTTTACTTTTGTAAATACAGTACAATACATTTTGTGTTTCCTAGTTAATATTTAAAGTTCTATATTTGAATTAAAGGATCTTCACTTATTCAATCTGCTAGATAATATTAAATCTAGAGATATAGAATCCCCGGCATGTCACATTAATTCATCTTATCAGCTGACATCTTCAAGTAAAGTTTATTTCATCTTATCAGCTGACAACTTCAAGTAAGGTCTACTATTTTAGCACCTCTCAGCACCATCAACGAATAAGCACTTCTTCAGCACAAGAAGAGAATTCGCAACATATTTAAATATATTGAAAGCAAGATAAACGTGTGACAGTTGTCCTTTAGTGCTTTATGACCCAATACCTCTTTAGCATGCTTCAGACATTTTAGCAAAGATTTATGACACCAGCTGTTTTGAAAGAATGTACTTCTGTTGCAGCACTGCTTATTGTAGATAAAAAAAATCTTATAAATTAAAACTAAAGCCAGTTCTAGGGATGTTTTCAATTTCTAAATGGAAAGCAGAAAGTTTCAGCTGACAACATTATCAAACTTGTTGAAAAATCTCCATTACATTATCAGATCATGTGAATTAATAAATAGATCTAGTGACCTAGATCTGTGTCCTAATTCTAGATCTAAAGCTTTTTGTTGTTATAAAAAAAAATTATCATTTCAAACATGGGTGAAGCAGCACTTAAATTGCATCTCAAATCCAATTAGCACAGGCGAGTGTCTGGTAAATTAGATGGCTGGCTGCCTGATGATTGCACTCTTATTTGTCAAAAAGGCTGCAACAGTGATTGTCACTTGTCCTACACCCATAGCTATGCCAGTAACCCGACAAAATCTAAGTCTTTAATAATGCAATCAATGATAAGTCTTTTGAGCACCTCATAGGCTGTTTGCTAGAATTGAAAGCTTCATCTCAATCGCAAAGATTTTGCAACCTTTTCTAAAAAAAAATATTAGATGTGTCATTGTTGCCCTTTATAGCCCATGTCCTCTTTAGCATGCTTCAGTCATTGTAGCAAAGATTTCAAAGATTGCACATCTGTTCCAGACACAAAATATCTTCTACCTCCAGAAGTTGAGATAGGCTTTAAAGCCTAATCTGCTGTCAAAGAAGTTAACAAAAGCCAGCGCCAGCTAGCAAAAAGTTTCTGTTGACAACAGTTCTCAAACTTGTTGAAAAAACTCCATTGAAGAATGCTATTGTCCAGAATTTAAAATACCCATTGCAAGATTTTGATGGCTCCTTAGAGCAGCTTGGTTCTGCTTGGCCGTATCAGTGCATAATTTTATGTCCTGGAATTGTATAATTTCTCCTGGAAAACTCCTGGAATTTCATGTTGACTTTGATGCAGAAACCCTTTTTAGGATTGAAGACACAATTTTATTTGTTCCCATTCAACTCAGTTGGTGCAAAAAAAACAAAAAAACACCTAATTATTAGGAATTTATATTGTCACATTTTTTTAATTGTAAAAGACAACAACACCAGAATCATAGCATAATAAGGCAATAGCTACTCTGTGCATTTAAAAGATGCCATTAAAAACCCCCATTAATATCTAAATCTTTTGGATTTAAATTATTTGACAGAGAGAGAGAGGATCATGTATGCTAATAAGTATGTAGGCAAAGTAAAAAAAAAAGACAATATGCTATGTAAGAAAAATAGGTCAGAATCTGCATACAATGAAACATGTTCTAGGTCAAAGTTTATTGTACTGTTTAGTGTTAGCACCAGTCACTGTCATTGCACTTTTATTTATCTGGATATCAAACTGATTATTCAGCATTTTTTTCACACTATGCATTGACTTACATGAAAATTAGATGAAGATTCTACCAATGTTGTCAATTTATTTTAAAATTAAGAATAAAATATGCTTGATCTTCTTTCAAGTTCCACCATCTTAACTTTGTCAATACCTTTCAACTGCTTTAAGTATTATTTATCTTTTTCATTAGCAGTAGCACATTAGAACTATTCCTGCAATGAATCTGCTTTTAGGTGCAAAAATAATGTTTTCAATAAATACCCCAAAATATAAACTATAAAGTCCTCTGTTGTAAAGTAAAATTCCACTTTGAGACCTTGTGATCTGTAGGGCAGAAAATGGAAAACTTATCTGTTTCTATGGCTGACAAGGGTGTCACGTGACCAGCACAATGACCATCCACCTTTACTTTCCCAACTATAATGACTTTTTTTTTTATTGCATAAATAATTTCTGAATATAAAAAAAAATTATTTCCTTTCGGCTAACAAGAGATTTTATCTTAGTCATGAGTTGGCCATTGACATGATTTACATTTTTCCAGTTATTATATTAAAGCATCGACCATTCCAGAACTGATTACTTCTGTTTTAGATGGTGATACTTGACTTGAGGAAAGAGTTTGTAGAAGAATTTATCTGGCCAGCTGTGCAGGCGAATGCTACTTATGAAGATAGGTATCTGTTGGGAACATCTTTGGCCAGGCCACTTATTGCTAGGTTGGTTTATTGTCATATATTTAGAAAAAAAATACGTGATCATAAAACATCTAATAGACACATCACATTGTTAGGTCACAAATGCAGTTAACATATAGGTTTTTGAGCAGTTTAATGATATAAGAACGTTACATTTAATATCTCAGAGCCATGGTGAAAGTTGCAGTGGATGAAGGAGCTCATTATGTTGCCCATGGTGCCACTGGCAAAGGAAATGATCAAATTAGATTTGAACTAGGAGCTTATGCTCTTCATCCTACAATTGAGGTATTAAAGTCCAGAGACATTTTCTTATCTTCTAAAACAAACCATGCAAACAGAATGTAAGAGGATTTGTGTATAAAGTTGTAATAAAGACTATTAGACTGTTACATTCCTATTTAATTTTCAGATAGTCCTATGGCTTACTGGGTTTATATGCCTTGGAGCATCTGACATAACTGTCAAAATCCTAAAGTATAGTCAATCTTCCTGGTCATCTCAAATTTTTTTTGAGTTTCCTTGCTTCATAAATATCCCCAACTGACAAGAATTTGTAAATATGATTCCCAAGGCAATAAAACTTACCTGAAAATATATGATTCTGAAAAAATGTTGAGTAGTAGATTTGACATAGGTACTACTTCCACATATACATTCCCAGTACAGTTCTTGAAATAATTTGGAAAACCTACCTATTTATATTTAAGTGATGGTCTTTGAAAACAAAACTTAACTTTTTAAAACTATTATTAATAATAATTAGACCTTAGTTATGGAAAAAGAAATTAATTAAATATGTCCTTTTTAATTTGAAAATATAACCTTTGTTGAAGAAGCTGTGATATGTTTCAAGTGTGATGTGTTAATATCTCAGTTTACACATTTCTTCTTCCTATAGGTCATATCACCTTGGCGGCTACCAGAATTTTACCAGAGATTCAAAGGTCGCACTGACCTTTTCAAATATGCTGAGGTAAGAAAAGTTGTGTTGGTGATTTCCCTTTGGTCACTTAGCCCACAAGACCTGTTGAACATTTTGTAATGTAGCCCAAAAAATGGACCAACTACTTTTACTTTCCTCTGATGAGGGCTGGTGGGCTTATAGACTTTCAGTTAACACTCAACTCCCCCACCCCTCTGTGACCCCAAATGTGGTAGGAGATATTTATATGAGCAGTTTTGTTCTTCTCTGTCCCACCTTTCAGTGGTAATGACAGTAGCAACTTTGCTCAACAAAAATGATACTAAGCCAGAGTTTAAGAGAAAATGAAAAGTGTGCACTGGCAATACGTTGATGTGATGTTTTTAAACAGCAAACTAACATATTAAATCTTTGCTCAAAATGCATTGATTCTCTATGGGCAGTTTTGTTCACCATTGTTTTTTTGTTTTTATTATTTTATAAACTACAGGTGTTTCTTCAAAAACAAAAGTTAGTTAGGTCCTATGCTGATCCTTGTGTAAGTTGTGCATGTGACACTACATAGTGTTTTCACTATTTTAATTCCACAGGAACATGGTATACCACTTCCTGTAACTCTTTCAAGTCCCTGGAGTATGGATGCCAACTTAATGCATATCAGGTAAACAAATGTTGTACATATAGTGATTTGTTTAGTTGTTTTGTGATTTTAAGTTTGCACTATATATATATTATATCCTTCCTTGATTAACCATGTGACGCACAAATATATAAACTTTACTGCCAGCTACTACACCCTGGATGAACTCAGTATTTCCTACCCAGTTAGACAAGTATTTAAATCCAGACATTCAAAAAAAATAACTACTCTAGCATTAACATAATAGTGAAAGAGCCACTCAAAGTTTGAAAACATTTTAGCCATTTTCTTACTATTTTATTCCACCATTCCTGCAGGCTTCAACCATCTTTATCTGATTTTTTCCTTATACATGTTGCTCTCTTTGATATTTGTTCAGTCATTTGTACCAGAACTTAAACATTTTGCCTATTATTGTTGAAATGTCATTTGAGAGGAATACACATCTTCATTCAAAGAAGAAAAAGAAAGTAGCTATTTATTTGTTCTTTGATCTTTTCATTGTTTATACTAACGCCACATTTAAGAATGCTTAAAAAACAATAAAACAACAAAGTATGTCATTTTTTTTATAGCTATGAATCTGGTGTTCTTGAAGATCCTAATCATCAAGCACCTGCTGGCTTATTTCAAATGACAGCTGACCCAGAAAAGGCACCAGATAACTCTGACGTTATTGAAATTGAATTTAAAAAAGGTTAGATTGGAGATCAAACTATTATTTTTTTTAAATTTTTAAATTATATATTTAAAACTCATTTTTAAAAAAGGTATGACAGTCAAAGCATATAGATTTATATATTTTGCTCCATGCGGTAATAAACTCTTGTACTATTATAGGAGTGCCCATCAAAGTGACTAATCAGGAGCAAGGGGTGGAACTTACTGAAGCTCTGGATATTTTTGTTTACCTCAACAAAGTTGGGTAAGTTTTCTTGTTAACTACTGTGTTTCTTTGATTCTAGCTTTACTTCAGACTTTTTATTAGCACAAAGGTAATACTAACATTAATGTTGAATAATGACAGTTTTCATATTCATAAATTAAAAAAAAAAAAAGAACTTTTATTTAAAAAGGCATTTTGTTCATTGTGTAAAACACATTGAGAGAAATTGTAATTTAATTGACAATCAGCTTAAATAATAGGGATTAACTCCATCTATTTTTCCACAATTAATATTAGATAGACAATATACATACATGAACAAAAAAATATTCTCACAATCTCTGTTCTTCTGGTGCATGTATAATTTTCATTCTTAGACCAAGATCTAGCAATGATAGGTTAAGGGACAATTAGTGTACTCTCATTTGTCTTTAGTATTATAGCTGCATTGATTTCAATACAAACTACCTGGGATTTGGGAGACCACATTAAAACCTGTTTTTTAAAGTTATCTACTTGCAGTAAATGAAATTACAGCTAAGAAGCAACGTTTTTTATTCTGAAGATTAAGAAATAAGTGTGGGTGGTGTTTCACATGTCTACGCAAACCATTTGCAACCTGCATATTTCGGCACATCTGATGCAGACAAACTTGTAGTCTGCTGGGGTCTATATCTTCTGGCCTGTCTTTGGCAAGAGCTTTTCTTTAGGCTTTATACGTGTGTCCAGCAGTATTCGTGACTTCCAACTGTCTCTTTCAAAGGCCATCTTCTGCCAGCTACTTTTCTCTGTTCAAGTGATGCCTAAGTTGATCTTTTTAGTGCAGTGACTAGTTGTTCTTAAACTTGTACAAGATTTGATCTGATTTGCTTGAGTAGATGTCAATGATACATGACATTATCTTAGAAACTTTTTTCCTCAGTGGTAAACACGGTATTGGTAGAGTTGACTTGGTAGAGAATAGATTTATTGGGATGAAGTCTAGAGGTAAGTAGTTATCAGCTCTTAGCTACATTTGTCTTAAAGCTATTTTTCTTTAATGAAGAATATAAATTTTTTTCTCATGAGCAAAAAAAAAAAATAAAAAAACAACTGATAAAATAATTACAAACGCTAGAAACATATATAGGAAAGTGCGAAGTTCGAGCAGCCCCGATTTGTCAAGAGGTTCGAACAGTTAACTTTTTATTGCTAAAACTTTTGTATTTGAATGTTTACCAAATTACTACTATATTGCTACTGCGCATGCACCTTTTTTCTTCCCTTCCTACACATACTATTTTCTTTTCCTTGTAAAGGCTAAGTTCATGGTGAGGTCAAACTCAGGAGGTGTGGAGTTATTCTTTTTTACTACCCGGTAGTGAAGGAAATGGGTAATGGGCTTAAGGCTATTTTTAAGTCTGATTGCTCATCAGCTTAAAGAGACTATTTGAAGTTGTGGAGGGTGGGAAATGGTGCAATAGATGGTGTTCTTGCGCTGGAGTAAAAAGAAAATGACTTTATAGTAAAAATTAAATATTAAAATATGTTTTTATATATATTTTCTTTGATCTGTTCGAACCTTCCATCAACCCGATCGAGCTTACTAACTGGGGAAAAATCAGCTAGAGGAAAAGTACGCTTGGCGATACTTACCCTACACCTCTTTGACTTCGTATTTAATTTTAACTAAGCCTAGTGGTACATTAAATCCAATCTATTTTTATAGGAAAAAGGACGAGGAATTCAGAGATACTATCAGTTTTTTCATAGGTCAGACCGTTACGTGCTATAAAAATCCAAACTTGAAAATTGCTGCCAGCGGGCTTAATGCGCTCGAACTTCGCACTTTACTCTAGTAGGAGATAGAAAAGTAAAATTGTTATTTTAATAAAACCTGTTATTTTAAAACTAGGAGGCATTAATTATTGGGATACAAATGTGAATGTACTTTGAACTTTTTTAAAAGAGATGCTACAATAAATTAAAGTGTTTTATCTATAGTGGGGATAAGCTAGAATAAAGTGTGTAATCAGTTGGGTGAGATGCTAGAATAAAGTGTGTAATCAGTTGGGTGAGATGCTAGAATAAAGTGTGTAATCAGTTGGGTGAGATGCTAGAATAAAGTGTGTAACCATTTGGGTGAGATGCTAGAATAAAGTGTATAATAAGCAAGAATAAAGTGTACATGCTTTTGAGTGAGATGCTACAGTGAAAGAAGTGTTTAATCTGAATGTTGAGATGCTAATATAAAGGTGTATGAGAAATGTTTTGGGTAAAATACTAGAATAAATGCATTGGGCTTTTCTTTTTCTTTTATTAGTCTAACTTTGCATTTTTGTTTTTCTATTTCTTAGGTATTTATGAGACACCTGGAGGAACTATTCTACTGACAGCTCACACAGACATTGAAGTGTTCACTATGGACAGAGTAAGTACAAAGCCAATACATTTGTCTAACAATATTTAAATATTTTCACATTTTTTTTGTTTGTTTGTTTTTCTTAAATAATTTATGGAACTAATGATTTTTTAAATATATTGTCAGCAAATTTTTTTTCCCATTAATCATAATGTTTTTTTTTGTATTAAATGTTTGTCCTGAAAAGTTTTAGTTTAAGAATCATTGTGGTACTTTATTTTGTTAATTTTTTGTTATTTTTCAATTATTAAAATTTTTTGAAGGAATTGAGAAAAATCAAAAGAACTCTAGATATTCAGTTTGGTGATCAGGTTTATAAAGGTAAAACATTTATTGAATTTTCACTTCATATATATGCTGGGCTCATGTTTGCATGAACAAACTTCAGTTTATGTGTAGAATTGCATTTGAAGAATTAATTTATAGTAAATAATAGAGATAGAATATCAAACAGAGTGAATTTTCTGATATCAAAATCTGACGTTAATCTCTGTCCAATTCCATTGACTCCTAGTTCTGTGATTAACATGATATGAATAGCCCAGAAATACTTTCTAATGGTTCAGAGACATTTTTTGAAACATATTTGGGTGTAGATAAATACTAAATGATTTTTTTTTATACAGATGCAGCTTGTAAGTGAGGTATAGAGATCACCCATTATGGCATTTTGCTATCCAGGAGCCATAATGGAGTTGTTCCATATCTTTGCCATACTTAAAATACCTAACCCTAAGTCACATGGTTAAGGACCCACAAAGGCCTGTGGACTGATTATTCCATTACATTTCTATTGCTAGAGTTTTAATCTCTATAGCACGTCAACTGAATAGATTCATGAATAGTTCAATAATTTATTTATATCAGAGATGCTAAAAAATAGTTTATTAGCTCTAGTTCCCTATTGTATCTTGATGTAGCTGCACTATGCAACTTTTGAGATATAGAAAAGTCTTAGGCACAAGAGATGTGTTTGTTTAGTCTTGACATAGCTAATCTACTTAACTGTATTGTTCAATCCAATACTATGATCTTTGTAGAATGTAGAAATCTTTATTCTTTTATACACGATAAAATCAGAAATAAGGAAAATGTTTCATAGAAATGTTGCAAAATAAAAATAAAAAGGCTAAGTCTGAATAAATAAGATAAAGTATTTTTTTTCCTTAAATTAAAATCTTTAGAAAATAGGCTACTTGCATTTTTTTTTTTTCTATTGACATCATATAATGGAAAACCTTACAGTAAAGTTTACAATCTTGTGAAATAATTAGATCTAGATATTTGCATTTAGATCTAGTAAGTAAAGTAAAAAGTAGTGGGAGTGTTAAGAAACATTTTACCTGTGTAACTAGTGTAAGCTTAGATTTACATTAGTGTCTAACCAGTGTATATTTCCTTACCTGACCACTCAACATACAACAAAACACTATTGAGTTACACACAAGGAAAAACATGAGGTGGTCTTTTCATCATCGATTACACACTACAGTAGACCAGGTCAAAACATCTGACCAGTCATTTTGACAGCCTATTTAGGCAGGGAGGGGTGCTGATGAAAATATTACATGTTTATATTTTCCAGAGTTGGTTATCCAAATGCTCTGAATAGATCTATATAATTGTAGATCTAGACCTAGATCTTAGTAATACATACTAGAATCTTATATATATTTCAGCACCTTCTATTTTTTATATTCTTTATCAACTAAGAAACTATTGAGGCTTGAGATGTAAACTCTACTATACTGTGACACAGAAGAAATATGGAACAACCCCACTAATAATCTTTTTCTTGGTTTTCATGTAATGTTATCCAGCATCCATTAGTCCTACACTATAATCTTAACCCATTTGTGAATGCTCTACCATTTTGTGTCTGTAGGTTTCTGGTTCAGTCCAGAATGTGAGTTTACTAGATTTTGTATTGCCAAGAGCCAAGAGAATGTTGAAGGTGTTGTGACATTAAAGTTATTTAAAGGAGGTGTCTACATTCTAGGCAGAAAGTCTCCACTCTCTCTCTACAATAAAGAACTGGTCAGGTCAGTCTTATAGGTCCCATTTTTTTTTAAAGTGGTAAATGAACATGTTAGGGTATTGTCATTTGTTTTAAAAATAATTTTTTTTTGACTACACTTGAAAATATAGCTTATGTAAAAGATGTGTATGTCAGTGTTGAATAAATCTAGATCTATTTTGTATTGCTTCATATCAAGAGTTTAATCTTACAGATGTTCTTATGAAATCATTTCTGATCTTTGTGTTAGCACTAATTACTCTTCAGTTCATTTAGTTAGCATAGAGTTAAAACAGTTTTGTTAAGATTTGAAATTACGGTTGCTGATCACGTTAATTCAATAGCTTCTATTTCCTGTTTGAAAAATTTTTACCATGCCCTAAGCAAACTCTGAATACATAAATGTCTTTAAAAATAAACATTTTGAAAAATTAACAAAAATGACCATGCTTTACTCTTGTATAAAGGCCATCTTTACATTGAAAGTCTCTTTGAACCTCACAATGTACTGTTAAATGGATGTTCTCTATTCAAATGTACTTAAATAAACATTCTTTTACATCTATTTATCTAAAATATGAAATAGCTATCTGACAATGTCTATTATTTACTATAAAGTTGTCATAGTTAAATAAAGACAAACTGAAACTAAGTGTTAAGTGTTTGTTTGAAAATGTAAATGATGCTTTCAGAATCATATCAGAAGTGCTTACTCGTTAAGTCTGAACAAAAACATGTTTAAATTTATGCAATATTCTTTCATTGTGTATAATAGGAAAATTAAAGGCATTTTTTTTCTGTCCTACAGTATGAATGTCCAAGGTGATTATGAACCAGTGGATGCTGGAGGCTTTATTAAGATAAATGCATTAAGGTAACTTGAGTCAAATATATTTTGTATTGTCTTGAAGGGTGTCAATTCTAGAGATTCTCATTGGGGTGATTGCAAATAATGAAAGGCTTTTAAAGTTTCTTCTATTTGGTGCAGAGTAATCCATACTTCATTTGTGACAATGTTCAAAAATATTTTGGAACTTTTTAATACTAAAATCAACTTTTGAATTATTTTTTTCAGTAATTACACATTTTTCGGACTTGGAAGAATATTACTTCTAAAAAATGTACTGATAGTTTTTGGATTAAAAAATTTCTGAAATTTTAAAATTTATTTTGTATAAATTCAGAAATTTTCATCAGCCTAATATTTGAAGCCAAAAATTAAAAAAAAAAAATATTAAGAATTTGTTTTGTTTCAGAAAGGTTTTCTAATTTATTTTTTTTCAAAACAAGAAATTCAGAAATTATTTTTTGACCTTTTTTTAGAAAATTGTGATCTAGGAATGTGGATTTCACACAATGCGTAACTCTTTTTGATTTAAGCATTCTAGATCTAGATTCTATTTCCTGAAATGTTTTTGGAAATCAAAAAGTTTTCTCTTTGAATATACTTGAATCAAGTGAAATGATTCAGAATCTAGATCTTGACTTCAGTGTCTTTAATCTAAACAAGCCCGGTGTCTTTTATTACTAGATCTACTTCTTGCCAACAACCTGCAAAGGACATGAACAATTAGTGTGTACACTTAGTTTTGTAGCTGAACATTCTTTTACATCTAAATCATTGCTCCCTTATCTTATGTATTTTTCTTACAAAACTCAGGAGAGATTCAAAAGCTTTCTCACAGTTGGTACTGAACCTTTACTTTTCATTCATGAATAATTTAATAAGGATGAATAGTTTAACAAACAAAAGTGTAGCTCTTAGTTTAAAAACATTGAAACAAGTCCAGTATTTTATACTTTCTTCTTCTTCCTTGTTCTCATTCTTATGTTGGAGCGTTCAGATGACTAGACCAATATATGAGATAAACTGCGCAGTGGTTTCCAAATCAAGGAGCTCTCCATATAGTTTTCATTCTATATAATATAATTATATAATACATATAATTATCTAGATACTCTGTACCTTGAAGTATTGATATGGATGTAATAGTTTCTTTAAACCAATTATTTAATTTAATAAGTTAACTTGAATTAATTTTATTTAAACTTATTTGAGCTTCCGGTACATATGTTGTCTCATTCTGTTGTGTCCGGTCTTGAGTCAAAAGATTAGATGTTGATCTCGTCGAGATAGCTTATAATAGGCATCATCTTTCTTGTGATTCTGATGAGAGCTTGTCCATTTCTCATTTATTTTATTTACTATTAGTTTCTTCATGTCTCTTTATACTTTCAAAACATGCCAATTCTTTAAAGTTGCTTGTCACATCAGTTAAAGCCAACATATTTTAGTCTGTCTGTATCAGATGCCAAGTACAGGAAGAAGAAAAGAATGGTTATTCTATCTAAATGTATTAAACGTTGTGCTTTGCACAAGGAGTCTTAATATTTTGTAAGAAACTCGGTCGAATTTTATTTGATATATTTTAAAAAGTATTCAGCAGTTCTTTATTTGGATTTCCATGGTTCTCAAATACAGGTTTAGTAAATCTAAAATTTTCAGAGTCTTTTCACATTACTGTTTATATGCAAAGTATCGTTCTAGAGTACATCTATTGCTAAGAGTTAATTATATTTAATCAATTATATTTCAGGCTGAGAGAGTATGCCAGACTTCGTAAGAAAATAGAGAAATAAATTGTTCTCAAGACATAAAGATTGTAATGATAAAGTCTTTCATGACGTCTGCTAACCTAGATGAAATCTTAATGGATGAAGTTTCATGTTGAGTGAAACTTTTTTTCTTCTATTTTCAAACTTTGCTTTTGGCTTTAATTCAGAATTCCCATAAGTTATTCCCCTTTTTCATTTGCCAACTTAATGTCTTCAGATTGACTTATAACCTTTAAATGAAAATTGATAATGAAAGCTAAACTTGTCTGATGGAACTTAGTTTTACTTAATAATCACAAATAAGAAAGTCCAAGTGGTTAATAAAGACATTACCCAGGGTAGTCAATAATAACAGAATGGTGCATTGGAGATTTTGTGCTTTAACATATATTTTATTTGATTGCAGCTTTTGGTACAATATTTTGTTACTTGACTTTGATTATCATTCTATTACAGTGATGCCCAAAATACGGCCTGCAGGCCAGATCCGGCCCGCTGAAACGTCGGCACAAAATATAGAAACATTCGCGCCCCCCCCCCCCCCCTCCCCCAAAAAATGTTCCAAATGCATCTTTACCTATGTAGGACCTTCACTCTTTTCTAATGGATTACTGCCAAGGCATTTAACTAGAATCTACTAGGAAAAGTTAACGGATCTTTACTTTTTTGTAGAACATGATACTATTGCTAGCCAACATGTTTGTTTTTATATAGAAAGTCTGGCTGTTTTTAAAAGACAAGAACAACAAAATATGAACAGAACTTAGGCCATTTTTCGAGGTATAAAGTAAAGAGAAAAATTCTAATATCCCAATATTTCAGATCTAGATCCTAGGGTTTGTAATAAAATATTTTCATGTCAATTTCAATAAGTTTATATCTTTTCCATCATGTGGCCTGCAACATTAGTTTTTGGAAATTAAAATGGCCCACAGATTGAATTAGTTTGGGCATCACTGTTCTATTATATAATAAATGTCAACTTTGTATTGTGAATATCATAAAGATACAATTTATTGAATTATTATTTATACATTGAGACTAATTGTATTTTATCACACTTGCAGTAAAATCATTCCTGGCATTTTTTTTATATACTAAGTTCATAATATTAATGTATCTTAAGATGTAATTTGATTTTGTGGGTATATTGTCTTTGATGGATTTTATTTTATTTAGTGTTGTTTACTGCATTTAGCATTTTTCTTGTTATGTTTGTTGTACTATTGAGATTATCACTATTAGAGTATTTGATGGTCACTTGTTCAACTCTTGAGAAGTACTTTGTAATAAAGTTAATGTTTGTACTAATTAAAAAATAACTTGTTGAATATTTTAAAAAGTTATAATATTTATTCATGTTGTAGTGATTTAATGTTTATTAGTGGATAAAATTTTCCACACTTTTTTTTTTCTTTCAGTTATTAAATGAAATAAATTTGGTTCAATGTGTGATGAGCATTTATTTCATCACTTAGAGTATATTCCAATGAGGAGATAACTCTACTTTTGTTAAGTAACAGAAGTAAAGATTTAGATAATTCATGAAGCTTAAAATTTGTTACTGCATTTAGTAAAATTACTATTCAGTGCTTTATGTTAATTTTTTTCCAGTAATAGTATTTGTTCACTGCCTGAGGAGAAGCTTCAATTAGAAATATACAAAGTATGATTTTTTATCTCATATCATGCAAAATGTTCTGTATATTTTTATACATAAATTTTTTTCAATATTTTATACATCATGTTTTTGGCGATTTTGTTTAGGGTGATTGAGTATTAATTTTGTAAAATTTTTTGAGAATCAATCAAATTTTTTTTGCTTTTATTTTGTGGATGTTTATATGTACCTGCTTTGAATAAGTTTGAACTTTTATTTATGAATTCCTTATTCATGCACAAGAATTTTCATATTAAAAACATATTTAGAAATACTGAATAGTTTTTTTTAAAATTATTTTATCTTATAAAGACAGACTTTCCTTCAAAAAAGAAGTTCATTAAGTTGTTCTCAGATCCATGTGTTCAATATATTCCCATTTGTTACTTAAAGACTTAAAGTTGGCTAATCATTGGTTTTCCTGGCTGATCTTCAGGATAACTGTTCCATGCTCTAATGGCACTTAGGAAGAATGAGCACTTTCACACATTTTTCTTGGTTTATGGAATAAGAAATGTGCCTTTACTTTTGTGTCTTTCTGAGTAAATAAGAATTTGTATTTGTACGTTATGGCTCAGTGTTTTATGTATTATTGCCAACAAATTAATTTACACATTTTTTTATTAACTTTTGAGATTTGTTGCAAATATACCTTAGGACACTTGTTTTAACAAAGCAATATTTCTGAATTATTGTAATATCAATTTAAGTTACAGAAATATAAAAAATTATACATTATTCTCTAAATATTAGTTTTGTTTTATGCTTGCCAGTTTTTTTTCACAATTTCCAATGTCATTTTTAAAAAAAAAATAAAACTTGCCCTTTAGGAAAATATAATTGAACAATAAATAAAAAAATGAAGCAACTCAGACTGTAAACATGTTTTATTTTAGCCATTAAACTTTTCACCAACCAAAAAATCATCTGAATGTTAAAGAAAGTTCAGTTTTAAGTAGGAGGAGGTCAGTCAATCTGTTATAGATCTAAAGCAGCGGATAAAATATTGAGAAATAAAACAATTTCATAATTCAATTTTTTTGGGATGTAGTTTTAATCAAAGATCACTCCATATACAGGAAAAATAAGAGTTGGCAGTTATTACATAATTTCACACTTACTAAATACAAGCTTTGTATTTCAAACTTGGCACCTATGAAATTATAAAATTAGTTCATTACAAGGTTTCTATTTCAAAGCATAAGATTAAATACCGGTACATGTATGCAAAGTTCCCAAACATATAATTATCTAGATGCTCTGTACCTTGAAGTATTGATATGGATGTGATAGTTTCTTTAAATCAATTATTTAATTTAATAAGTTAACTTTAATTAATTTTATTTAAACTTTACCTTTCAAATACGGGATTTCTAATGTAATTTTTTTAAACAATGACAATTTTATAAAGTATTCTGTTCTGACACTTCTGATAAATCAAATTGTTAGAGTCATTTCCCTTTGATGGTGGTCTCATTTGCTACATGTGTTTAGCATTGGGTTACAGTAGGGGAACTTTTCACAGCAGTCTCTGTTGGAGTTGCAAGGGTGACCGTACCAGCAGTCGTAGCAGATGCGGGCCTGGACATTACACTTGTTGTATCGCCTGCAACAGTCGTCATCTGTGCTACAGAATTTCCGAAGGCAGTTTGTGTTTGGAAGATTCTCCCACGGCATCTTGTACCTGGCAGTTCGGAAGTGAAACAAAGATGAAAAACTAAGTTAGTGATAGGAGAAAAATGGACGAATGGAATCCAAATGATTGGGCAGACAAGGAAATAGCATTGGTCTTTCTATACATAGATTCTATAAACTAATGATATAAGCATTGGTCTTATCTCTACATAGATTCTAAACGCTAATGATATAACATCATAGTTCAGGTACGAGACTGAAAGCGGAACTACATGGCTCTCCATGACTTCAGTAGTTTAATCCTCTTGTCCCATAGGCAAGTCAAGTATTTGTGACGTATACTTTAGTAAGAGAAGGTCTGATCATCCATTGTATTCGAAAACAAGATGGAGGTGGGGTGATACTGATCATGAGCAATGGAGAAACATCTTGATTAACAGGGGAATTAATCCAGTAGTAGAAGAAAGCCCACTCGCTTGTATCCGAGAATTGAATGGAGACTCTTTTTGTCAAAGTTGAAGATCTTTATTCGTGTTGATTGAATTTTAAAAAATGCATCAATGCTTTGCAAACATTTCAAGATGTCTTTGATATAATGTCCAGGAATTCTTTTTAACTGAATCTATGTTTCAGTCCCTCCACTCCTCAAATTTTAAAATGTCCTAAGTTTAAATCATTTTGGTGTAGGCTGAGATATTAATAATAATAATAATTAAATTCAATTCAGGGAGACCACTAAGAGTAGGCCTGATAAATATACAAATAATTGGAGTGACATATCTTAGCTAACAGACATAAAAAGAAATGTTACTAAGTTAGAATAATAGCATGTAGTATACTAAGCCATTGGTTCACGGGGTAATAGTTCAATGTCCAATGTTTTAGTCCTGCGTGCACAAGTAATTTAGAAGGCATATTAATGTTTAAGCATTTAGAGTGAACTATTACCATAAAACTTAAAAGCATATCACATACAAGAATTGAAACATTGACAAGTATAATGTAGATTAACAGTTTTAAAAAATCAGTTGGTAATCAATTGAAGTGAATAGGCGGCTTGGTCCGACTTGGCTTTTGACCTATACAGTAAGAAGGAAACTGGTTTCAAAGCGACATTTATCCAACACACACACACACAGTACATTTAAAAAAAAATTTTATGATTAAATTCAACCCGAAAAAACATTCTTTAGAACAAACACATGTGGTCCAGCTGGCTTTGGATTGATGGGCAAGTCTTTAACGTCTAACTTAATGAGAGTATTAGATCTATATCGTTTATAGCGCAACCATTGGCGTATCGTGGGTGGCAGGCGCCAGGGGAAGCAAGTTTTGTCGGCGCCCACCCCCCTCATATACCGATAGTATAAGCATAATGTCTACGTAATTCAAACTGGCACAAGGACAGTCCTCAGGAAGCAATACAAGAATATAGTGTAAACGCAGTTGACAAACGTAGCGACAGACGTAGCGACAGACGTAGCGACAAACGTAGCGACAAACGTATATATTTTATGTAGTCCCACCCGCCCTCCTCCCCTCGATACGCCACTGAGCGCAATAGTCTACACCTAAGACTTTCCCACGAGAATGTTTGTGATAAAAGACACACTGTCTAAAATACTTTCGAGTAGGCTATTTTTTATTTTTACAAAGCTCATATCAACTCTCTCTCTCTCTCTGTCTGGTACAAAACTTGTAGTCTACAATTTTCATTCTCCAACTTCCCATTCTCATATCAATTTGAAACTTTGCATAATTATTATTTTGCAGTGTTTAGATACATAATCTAGAAAGATTTAGGTAATCAATCTCTTAAATGTACATAAGATAATTTAAATCAACATAATTATTTCGATCTAGGATTTTTGAAACATTATCTAATTGGAAACAAACAAGTCGAACTCAGTTTGAAAAATCACATGAATCATGAATCAATAAAAATTATTTTATCAATTAGTCGTAATTAATTAATTTTTTTTATAGCAAAAGTACTAGCCAAGGGAAGATAAGCCTTCTATAAAGAATTAGTTCGTTGGTAAAAAAATGTGAAAGTAACAAAATTTTTATAAGTACTTTTATACTTCAATGGCTGGCGTGTCGGCTTTTCATCATGGATGCTTAAGATCTCGAGTTCGAACATGTTCTCTTAGACCCCCCCCCCCCCCCTCTTATCTCCTAAAAACTAGTCAACAAAGGTGATTGGACCATACTACAATAAGCATGCTTAAAGTAAGAAAATTGCGCTTAAAAAAATAATAAAATATTTCCAATCGTACAAATTTATTATTGTTAGGCGCCATCTTGCTTTAACTGACATAGAAGAGAGCAACTGGTTCATGCGGATTCAGAACGAGACAGCTGGAGGTCACTTACAAAGGCTGCGAGATACACATTTGAATCCAATAGAAAATCCGCTGCCGATGACAGACGTAGATGGCGAAAAGAAAATCTAAATCGACCACCTGCGGGAAATGTTTATGCTTGCACTGGATGTGGCGAAGTATGTAGGTCAAAGATGGGGATGTGTAGCCACAGGAAATGCTGCATTCCTCACTAATTTTTGGACTCGAAGACAAGCCTTAGCCTATTAATAGTCTAGACTTGTCTAGATCTATTAAAAATTAATTGCAAAGCTGATTCAAAATAATTTATACAATTTCACCCAGTACAAGCTTTTATTTTTTTAAAAAGTATTTTGAAAATATTTTACTTGTTTTAAAAGTGTTTCCTACTTCTTACAAGTATGCTATATGTTTCAAAAGTGTTTCCTACTTCCTACAAGTATGCTTTATGTTTTAAAAGTGTTTCCTACTTCCTACAAGTATGCTTTATGTTTCAAAAGTGAAAAGTGTTTCCTACTTCCTACAAGTATGCTTTATGTTTTAAAAGTGTTTAATACTTCTTACAAGTACATGCTTTATGTTTTAAAAGTGTTTACTACTTCCTACAAGCATGCTTTATGTTTTAAAAGTGTTTCCTACTTCCTACAAGTACATGCTTTATGTTTTAAAAGTGTTTCCTACTTCCTACAAGTATGCTTTATGTTTTAAAAGTGTTTCCTACTTCCTACAAGTATGCTTTATGTTTTAAAAGTGTTTCCTACTTCCTACAAGTACATGCTTTATGTTTTAAAAGTGTTTCCTACTTCCTACAAGTATGCTTTATGTTTTAAAAGTGTTTCCTACTTCCTACAAGTATGCTTTATGTTTTAAAAGTGTTTCCTACTTCTTCAAGTATGCTTTATGTTTTAAAAGTGTTTCCTACTTCCTACAAGTATGCTTTATGTTTTAAAAGTGTTTCCTACTTCCTACAAGTACATGCTTTATGTTTTAAAAGTGTTTCCTACTTCCTACAAGTACATGCTTTATGTTTTAAAAGTGTTTCCTACTTCCTACAAGTATGCTAATGTTTTATCAGCGATTCAATCTCAGAGCACGATTTTGTTTTTCAAATACTGAAGTTCCTCGCGTGGCTTTTAAGAGATAATCAAGGGGGGATAATTTGATCTATTTTCTCTTGATTTATTGACATTCCCATTTATTTAATAATCATATCATGTTGTCTGATAACAAGTCTGTGAAAATGGAACCAAATAATGATATAGTAAATTTTCTTGGAAAAAAACACTACACTTATAATAAAACGCAATAAACACGAACACAAATTGGACACATCAGAAAAAGTTTTTTTAACCCAAACATTGAACTTCAGTGTTTCACATTTACGTCTTGGTATTTCCCGTAGGTGAAATTACCCAGTAATCCTTCAATTTTAAAATAATCCCTGAACTATCTGACTATGATTTCGTTAGAATACACAGTCTACTAAAAGAAGGAACAAATATAAAACCCAAAAGAAAAATCTTACTTTGGAACAAATGCAAACTAACACAGCTATAGCAAGCTGCATTAAACTTTTAACAAACATTCTTACGGAAAAAGACATTAAAAAGCCAGTTAATGACCTCTGGGAATTCATTAAAAGCCATCTTAAAATTCAATACCAACTGGACACTTACAAAACAAAATAAATACATGCTGGATTAATTATAAAGTAAAGAAACTTTGCAACTATCCTCTTTTTTTATTGTAACGTCTGTAATCTACAAGATATTGTTTTTATACATCCCACGACTTATGTCCCCTTAGCTTAGTACATTTCCTCTCTAAAAACAAAATGAATCAATTGCGTCTAATTGATTGAAAATTTTGTTGTTTTTATGATTAACACACGTGTTGCCATCGAGCACGAGCTTGTTTACACAAATTTTGAGGACTATTGGATGGGTCTAAGTGGTCGGAAAATGAATGCTTTCATTCAAACATACAATACACATACCGGCACAAGAAAGATTAAAAGTGAGCATGGTGTCTCATTGTGTGGACAGAAACTTTTGTTAGGCCTGAAATTCTCTAGACGCACATTCTTTTCTGTTTATGTCTACATTTTAAAAACTTTTTTTTCTGCTTTTATATAAAATGTTTAAATTATCACTTAAATGCTCCCTTATACAGCTCTTAGAGCTATAGTCCATAATAAGATAATTGAATGCAAAGGATTGTTAAGTAGTTTACTAAGAATCAATGTATATTTTATAAAAAAAGAAAACCCCACATAAAACTAAAAATAGACTTTATCTCAAAATATCTGACTGCACCCTCTTCCCGCCCACTCACTTTGCCCAATGCTCAGTCAAAAACAAAACATTTTAGTGCTATAGTGAGACCAAACACACACACAGACACACACACAGACACACACACTGTAAGTGGGGACAATAATCCGAAGTTGTCTCGATACATTAAGATAACATGCTCGGTACTTCACGAATCATGTCGATGTGGGTGTGGAAACAGTTCAGGTAGAGATCTTGGAAGTCAAGTTAAAGCGCAGTGCACGTTGTTAACACCCTTCATGTTCTGTGCGAACACTGAACATTCTATTATTGTGCACTTTATCACTGGGCACTCTATCATTGTGCACTCTACCACTGGACATTCTATCACTGGGCACTTTATCACTATGCACTCTATCGTTGTAGGAGGCGCGGTGACTGAGTGGTAAAGCGCTTGGCTTCTGAACCGGAGGTCCAAGGTAAGAATCCTGGTGAAAACTGGGATTTTTAATTTCAGAATCTTTTGGCGCCTCTGAGCCAACCCAGCTGTAATGAGTATCTGACGTTAGTTGGGGAAAGTAAAGGCAGTTGGTCGTTGTGCTGGCCACAATACACCTTCGTTAACCGTATGCCACATAAACAGAAGATTTTTACATAATCTGCCCTATAGATCACAAGGTCTGAAAGGGAAACATTACTTTTTTTTTTACTCTATCATTGTGCATTCTATCACTGGGCACTTTATCACTAGGCACTCTATCCCTGAGCACTCTACCCCCATCAACAACAGTCTCAATAAAAATAACATAATGTTGCAAGACTTATGTCAAGACTTAAATTAGGCGACCCAAAAAAAAATACGCCAACACCCCACCCCCTGTAAGGAACTCCAATTGATAACAAGGCGGAAGGCCTTCAATAGTGCCCTGGCAAATCATCCCAGTGACGGCAACGGACATCAAAATTTCTCCAGAACGGGCAAAGTTATGGACTTATGGTGAAGTGTCCAGTTCTGCACTGTGCCCACAGGTTGTGACGTTGCAGGTCAGTGTTCAGGCCTTCTATAACGATTGGTCTCGGTTTTCCTGCCTAGAAACCAAGGTCGCTGAAAACGTGTGCCTTAAACCTTCGCCTGAAGTACAAAGAAATAAAGTAAATCAAATGTAGAGATTCTAAGATGGGACATAATATCATTCTTATAAAATACAGCGTTCTTCAACAAAGAAGATGAAAACGTTCTCCGCGTCATGCATCTAGTCATGCATATTATTTCATTAATAAAATCTCTAAAGAATTAACTTGATAAAACTAATTTAAAATATATAATAATAATAATAAAGCAAACAAAAGAAAACAATAGCTTTGGATTTAGC
This sequence comes from Biomphalaria pfeifferi, assembly GCA_030265305.1. NCBI lineage: Eukaryota > Metazoa > Mollusca > Gastropoda > Planorbidae > Biomphalaria > Biomphalaria pfeifferi. The sequence goes on from JASAOG010000013.1 coordinate 4,895,598, forward strand.
TATTTTCCTTGAATAGAAGACTATAACTCTACTGTATAAACTAAAGATATCGAAGGCCAATGTACGTTTTTAATTTTACACTTTCAGTTAATTTTTTGGCTCGTCAAAAGTGTCTCATTTCAAAGTCCTTTATTTATTGTTTCTTTTTTTTTCTTTGTAATAAAATCTAGATCCAACTTTTTTTTCTATTTGCAATCATTATGATATTAAAAAATGACACTGTTTCTAAAGCTTGACAAGACGGCTGTATTCCTCCAACTTCTGCTGAACAGGAAGTAATAGTTACCATAACTGGTTATTCTTCATTCAATTTTCAACTTCATTTACATTCCAATCTCTGAGAAAGAAACCGAATATTCGTATTTAAGTTCTTCCATCCTAAAGGTAACAGCTTTGTATATTGGTGCCAGCAATGCTGAACAACTGAAGAAAACAGCACACTATTTTTCCTTGGCACGGTCTGCAAAAGAGCTCACAGCTCAGCAGCAAAAAGCTGGCTAGAAGAAGAAGAAGTATATTGCTGCCAGTTTAATTGGAACCTGTGGAATCTCATTTGAAGATGTACTGGTCAACTATATGTGCACAATGAAAGGCACAATCATATATAACTATAAAGATATACGATTACACTTACACACACATATACTCAATTTCCTGCAATACACTTAAACATACACATTTATACACCATAACATACACATTTATATATGTTGACAGACACAATTCTATTATTCACTCACAAACACTCTCACATATATACTCGAGCATCACATTCACATCCACATTCACATGCGCAAATAAAGATACAAACTCACACACACACCTACCCTTTTTACATTCACTAACCTACATAACATTGTTACAATTATAAACAAACTTAAGATTGTCACGGCTAACTACATGATAGCTAACATTTTATCGAGCTTAAAATTACAAACAAACAAATACAAACAATACACAAACATTGTTGTAGTTTGTAAATAATCTCCACGCTTTATAAAAAAACAATTATAAACTTTAAACAACAAACATGTGTCACATTTTTTGTTGTTTATAAGACAAAAAAGAAATACAATTAATTACTTCTGTTGCAGTGTTAAGTGACTGTTTTATTTTTTTAAAAGTAGTTTCATGAGAAACAAAAAACTCAAATCAAATAAAAACTATTTTGTTTTCAATGGAACAGACTTGAAAAGACAAAGTGCATAGCAACATTCACATAAACTACTTCCACTTCAAAAACCAAAAAACTACATTAAAATAATGCTCGATATTTTGTTCTCAATCTACGGATAGAAGTAAGATACGACCTAATATTTAACGAAACAATTAAACTGTATTGATCTGCAGGTATAGAATATCAACAATTTAAACAAGTCTGATGATAAGGAAGTGTCGTCAAAATTGATTGGCGACTTCTGGGACATGAAACTACCAGTGAAACATGAAACGTGACATTTTCAGCTTTTAGAAAAATACGTGGACATTTTTTGTTTCTGACTCGGATTTCAATCTCTCATTGTGTCCAGGTAAGGCGATTAGACGCTAGTTGAAAGCTTGGAATACGTTCTGCGCATGTCAGTTTGTCAGTTTAACTCATTGAATCCAGGGACAACTTTTAAGAGAACAACAAACGATATTTTAGAAACGAGAAAGTCACGTGATCGAGTCGTGCATGTCACAAAATGATAACAAGCAAAATAAATTACACAAAAAAAAAAACAACAACAAAAAACAAAGCTTATCTAAGGAGAGGAACAGCAAAACATCACTGCCATAATCTCAATACTGTAATAATAAGCTCCCTTTTATATAAAACAAATTTAATTAATTACCACTATTAGATTAACTAAACGGTTACATTTTTGTTATTGTGATGTCATTGACTAAGAATAAGAGTGCAAAATTTCACTTGATCCGAGCATGACAAGTTAGAGAATAAAACGTGTACAAAACGTAATAAGGAAAATAACTCAACTTGTACAGCCACATCTCTCAATAAGTAACATTTATTTCCCTTTTTCGATACCAAACAAAATACTTAATTACCGAAAATTAATTAACTATTTGGTTGAATTATTTTTATTGAATCATGTTTTGTTAGGCATAACAAATAATTGTGTAAAATTTCCACTCGATCTGAGAATGGGTTTGAGAGACATAACGTGTACTAAAATTGTACCAGAGAGATTGAGTGAGTTGATATAAGCTTGGTAATAAGACTTATTAAAGCCTCGCAGGTTTATAAACATTTCTATGGTTCTCAGCCTGTGGGTTAGCGAACCTACTTCTTAACCATCTTCTAAGAGTCTAGCCAATAAGTCCAGGGTGTTACTGGGTGGTCCTCGGACATTGATAATTTGGTCCTATGCCGATGTGGTCTTCAGTCATCAACTATGTGGTCTTCTGCATTGTTATCAGAAGATACAGATGCAGTGGACAGATTCACATATCTTGGCAGCGCATTCTCCAGAAACGGAAAGATCGATAATTAAATCGACCTGCGTATCGCCAAGGCAAGTGCATCCTAAGGCAAACTGTCTAAAAATGTCTGGAACAGACGTGGTATCACTAAAAATACAAAGCTAGGGATCTACCGAGCTGTCATCCTCCCTACATTGCTCTATGCCTCAGAAACGTGGACAGTGTAAAGAAAACATGCAAAGAAACTGAATCACTTCCACATGTGACATGACTAAGAAAAATACTGAATGTCAAATGGCAAGAAAAAATACTAGATATTGAAATCCTTCAAAGAGCAGGTCTGCAAAGCATTCACACAATCCTGATGCAGTCCCAGAATGGAAGACCGCCGCATCCCTAAACGACTCCTGTATGGCCAATTAAGTGAAGGAAAGCGCTGGCAAGGCGGTAAAAGAAAACGCTTCAGGGACACCCTCAAAGCGTCTCGAAGGCATTCAGCATAGACCCAGGCACCTGGGAGACAGAGGCACATGACAGAGCATCATGGCGTCACGCTGTGAAAACTGGCGCACAGGTTGTTGAGGAAAAGAGAACAACGCTGGCAGAGGAAAAGCGCTAGAGAAGAAAAGCAAGGCCAATGACACTAGCTCCAGCTGGAATAACCTGCCCAGTGTGCAGCCGAACATTCCGGGCTCACATAGGTCTCACCAGCCACATGAGGAGGCACAAAATTCCAGTGCAAAGCCTTCAGCCCCCTGGATGACAAAAGTGGTCATCATCGAACCACGATGGACGAACTATGATGTGGTCTTCAGCCATCAACGATGTGGTCTTCAGTCATCAACGATGTGGTCTTCAGTCATTAACAATGTGGTTTCAGGACATCAACGATGTGGTCCCAGGCAATCAACAAACCGAACCGCCTACAATGTGTTTCCACAATGTGGTCCCTTGCCTTCAGCAGGGCATCGGACATGGAGGTAAATATCCGTTAGCTGCTAATGTTAATGAGCAAGCCTTTCTTGGAGTAGAAGTCGGCTTAAGTCATCTAGTCTGTTAGTTGAAGCTACTTCTATTTACTTCTCATAGAATCAATAATCAAGACATTGGTCTATTCTGAGTTCAGACATTTAATTAGGAGTCTTGGGATTTAATAACAGCGAGTCAAAATGAAAGTATTTATCTGTCTCGAGTTCTTGGTTTTAAATATCCGCGATTTAAGATTAATTTGAGAGTTTTATTACCAAGCTAGTACATGGTAAATACTAAGATAAAATTACGGTTTTTGATTACACAAAGAGAGAGAGAGAGAGAGAGAGAGATAGAGAGAGAGAGAAACAATGGGATGGCAGGGATTATAGAGAGAACTAGGCATACTTTTTTTTTCTTGCCATCTTGACATTAATGTAGATCCTTGACTTTTCAAATTGTAAAGAGTCGTGTATTGATTGGTTAAGACAACATTTAATTAAAGTTATCGTATCTTGGAGTTGACATCTCCAAGGAGAAAAGATAGTATTTCAGATCTTCACACACACACACACAAACAAAGGCAACTCACACATACACACAGCAAAATGAGTTAAAGTGAAAGAAAGCGTGTGATAGAGAGATGGAGACAATGATAAAAAATAATCCACAATTTGTACCTCGTGATGTTTACATTCCATTTCTGTTGTCCTAAAAAAACACATTGCTTTGCAAACAAATTGAGATGTAACAAGGGAACAGACATAGCTTAAAAGTTCTCGGATGTCAAAAAGGACTGATGGAATCATAGTGGCTTATTATATTCACAAAATGAATAGTAAAAAGCTATATTTAACACTATAAACACACACCGAATAGTTGCCACTACACAACACACTGTAAGACTTGGTTCTGTGTTTGAGATTATTCGATAGAGCTAAGATACACTGTAAGACTTGTTTGTGTATTCGAGATTATTTGTCAGAGTTAAGACACACTGTAAGACTTGTTTGTGTATTCGAGATTATTTGTCAGAGCTAAGGCACACTGTAAGACTTGGTTCTGTGTTTGAGATTATTTGTTAGAGCTAAGACACGCGTAAGACCAGTGGCACACCAGTAATAGGGATCCTGAAGAGCTCTTGTAATGGAAAATTGTATATTTAAATGTATCGACTGAAAGAATTGAGATGATTACTATTCTTACATTATTTTATATTTATTATTCTTAACTTATATTCCTGGTGCCAAAGATAATATAATTTCAATGAGAAAGTGCTTAGAAATGGCAATCGAACCCAAACTTTTAAGCTTTTAGAAACAGTAACATGTTAACAAGAAGAGAAAGTAACCTGGAGAAATGTGGGGCTGATATAATGTAACGTCAAGAAAAACATAAGACCGTAAACAGAGGAAGATTAGAAGAGATTTTGCAACACTAGACAACTAAACAATGTCAAGACGTTACATCGAAAGATCACTGTTACAAAATAGTTTGTGCTGAAAGCGTAAAAAAAAATAATTTTATAAATTTGATTTTGAAGTGCTAAAAAGTGCAACAAAAATTTTCATGTACCTTTTAAAATACATAGCACTTCCACACTTTATTTAGTCTGTACACCAGAAACATTAAAATGAGCAAGCTATTTCTAATTATCCGCTTTAGATGCAAATAGACCTGGAGAAATGTGGAGCCGATATAATGTAACGTCAAGAAAAGCGTAAACATAAACAGGGGAAGATTGGAAGAGATTTTGCAATAACTAGACAACTAAATAATGTCAAGGACGCTACATCGAGAGATCACAGTTACAAACTAAATTAAAAAGATTGAAATACCTTAGAAATTTGATTTTGCAGTGCTAAAAAGTGCTACCAAAAATTATCATGTACCCTTAAAATACATAGCTTATCCACACTTAAAAAAAAATTATGTACACCAGAAACACCAAAAAAAGCAAACTATTTCTAATTATCCTCTATAGATGCAAATCTCAAAGAACTTTTTTTTTTTTTAAATGTGTATTTCGCATTGATGAAACAAAAGTAAATACGTGGTTGGCTAACAACTATTTAATCCAACTTTTTAAAGCACCAATCAATACGCCATTTGTTTTGTTTCACGCGGGTGTCTGCAGGACCTTGGTTTGGGAGGCCTTGACTTGTGATTCACTTCACTCTAACCGCCTCCGCGTTAGACCCTACACGTGCAATGTATTATCAGTCCTGGACAGAGGAGCAGTTTGGACTATGCAGTAAGGTCAATCAATGGACAGGCATTGTTGGAGCGAGAGTATTCCCTGGAGATGTCCTTGACCGAAACGATCAAGAGAGGCTTCGAGATTATTTTTTTAAAAATATGGTTTCTATTTATTTGTTTGTATAATGAAAGTGGGGTTGAAAGAGGGATACGTGTGTGTGTGTGTGTGTGTGTGCGCGCGTGAGTGGGTGGATGGGGCGGTGTTATGGCAGATGTAGATGTTGGCCTGGGGAAATAGGGTAGTGGCGATGTCAGGGATCGCAGAGCCCGGATAAATAGAAACGAAAAAAAAAGTAGATGTCAACGACGTGGCAGAGAAAGGCGCTATTTGCCCAAACATTAGATCATCCACAATAAGTACATTAGGCGTCTAGTGTTGTCGCAATAATGGCAGCCGCTGTGACAATATCTCACTCGTATGTTCGGACATCGGTCGTGTTAATGAGCCGTGTCGTTGGAGTTGGGGAAATAATGGCAGCCTCACACACACACACACGCATACACACACACAGAGCTGAGCCTATTTCTCGTGACAAGTCGTGTCTGGTGGGGGGTCAAAAGTTAATGAAAATCCTCTACGCCCACAATGCTAACAATGTCCAGTTTTGTCCTCGTCTGGCCAGTTCAACAGAACAGCGCGCACATCATCTCCTTTCAATGTAGTCGCATCATTGTAGCCATATACATTTGATCATGTCAAGCTATTGATTAGGAGCAAGCATGCATTCGTTACCCAACGTCCTAAGGTAGTTAGTTATAAGTTGAAGAACTAACTGAAGATGGTTTAGAGTCTAGAGTCTAGACAAATAGGAGAAGATAGTTCAATCTGCTGTCAATGTTAAAAATTGGACTAAATAGTGGGGAAAACAAAACGTATGCAGATCTAACATTTGGAAATAAATAAAAGAATAAAATATTTTGTTTGAAAATCTCACTTAACGTATTGCAGAGCTTCACACTAAACTAAACAATGTCAATTGAAATTCAAACTGAAGAGAAAATGTGATTTAGCAGTGCTGAAGAGTGCACAAAACTAAGATAGCTTAACAACACTTCCCTTATTATGTACACCGGATACACCAAAAAAAAAGTGGGCTATTTATGGGTTTTCCTACATGTATTGAAAACTCACGTGTATTGGCTTGACTATTTATAAAAACTCCCGACCTAACATGAGATGCTGTTTTTCAAAGCTCACACAGCCACATTCATTGAGGTATTGGGATGATAAAATTCTTCAAACACTTCACTTGCAACAATGTTCTACATTATGTTTCTGATCATGGAGGTAGCTTTTTGTTTAATTTCAATGAAAACAATTTAGTAACCATGTAAATGTAAAAGCTAATAGAAATTTTGATTTAACCGCAAAAATGTAAACTTTTATCATTTTTTTCACGACGAACGGACTCTTTTGAGTTGGCAAATGTTTCACAAAAAATTACCAGCCAAGCCGTCTGCTTGTTGTATGTGCCAGTCTTTTAAAAAGTAGGCCTGCTTTATCGAAACAAAAGAATCAGTAAAAGTAAAAAAGTAAAGTTCACCTTTTCAGACCTTGCGATCTATAGATGATGATGTAAAGGTCCTCTGTTTCTGTGGCCCACGGTTAACGAGGATATTATGTGGCCAGCACAACGACCAATCACTTTTACTTTCCCCAACTAATAGTCAGGTACCCATTAGAGATGGGTGGTCTCAGAGGCGACCCAAAGAAGCCGAAATCAAAGTCCCAGTCTTCACTAGGATTTGAACCCGGGACATCGGTTCGGAGGCTAAGCCCTTTACCGCTCAGCCACCGCGCCCCCCAAAAGAATCAGCGGGGGTCTTTTTTTCCTTTTGAACAATGTAATAATGCGCTTGCGTAGTGCACTATAAATGTCCAATAAGATATTAGTACACGATCACATTAGCATATAGCATTATTATTAGAAAGCTTGGCCATTGTCTACACTATTCACTTATCAGTCGTAACTCTTCTCAAAGTAAATTCAATTACAGCATCTAGAAATAGTTTGTCTTTTCCTCTTTCAATAAGTCAAAGGGTGGTCCACTAATCTGGCACTGCGTGATACATCCTGCTAACCCAATCTGACATTGTCTACATAATTATTAGGCCTTAGAGAATCGTGTGTTAGCGATCATTGAAATAAGACTTCTAGTGCTCTTAGATTCCATATTCTAAAGCCCTTGGTTGAAACATCTACATAAATGCATGGTATGTAAATTACAAATTAAAAAAAAAATTATTGCAGGAGGGTCTATTGAAATTATAACTTAAAAAAAAAAACAACAACAAAAAAACACTACAATGACTTGGAAAAAAGTGATGAGATTTATGAATGTACGTCCCGCTAAATGTTTGTAAATAGAAACCTCAAATCTCTACAAGCACACATTTCTTGTCGGGTTCTGATTTTACGGCACTGTTTATACATAGTCTGGAGACGGGATCAACAACTTCTGTACAATGACCCATAATTCAGGATATAAAATTGGTATCTATTTTTGTAACATGAGTTTGTGGTCTCCCTTGTTCCAACTTCGATTTCAGTTTCACGTTTTTTTTTTTTTTTTGGATATTTTAAAAAAGATGCTGCTGTATTAGAATGAATTAATTTTTGATTGGGATCTGAGTTTGTCTAAGCGAAAAAAGGGCTCAATTCCCAGCGGGAAATTTCCAAGAGAAGACCTTCAAATCTTTGGGTTAGGTCGTTATATAACAGTTCTTTGACCTAATAGACATATTAAATAATAATGAGGGGCGAGCTGATTACTATTTAAACTAACCGATTGGATAACACTGGCTTGTATACGATTTTCATCTTTCTTCTGACCCCCTGCCGTTGTCTCGCGGATCTCTGGGGGTCCGCGGACCACAGTTGTAAAACCACTGTTCCACGAGGATTCATTGAAATATTTATTTGGTATATCTAGGCCAGTGACTGACCCATGTTGCCAAAAATAAATAGGAAGCAAGAGGCCCCAGTCAAATGTTTATTTTGTCCACCCTAACAAGAAAACAAAAAAGTGGACACACTGGTGTCTCTATTAACGCATTAACGCCGAAATGACCCGCTGAAGCTAGAAACCTAACAAATTGAAGAGCTCTACTCCAAAGCGAGACTCGCGTGATAGGAGCGTAATGAACACGTGACTCGCTAAGCCGATAGACTTTACGGCGACAAGAATACCTTTTAGAGAAAGCTGATAATTATTTCCTGAACTCAACATTAAAGTTGTCTTCTGTTCGAAGGAAACGTCTTTCTCTTTTCTTCTTTTCTATTCTAGTTCTTGAGAAATTCTACCAGGAACCTTTTCATCTTCAAAAGAAAATTTTGCCTTATTTCTCACAAATATCTCAGCAGTTTTTAAAAGTCGAATTTAAAAGATCATTAACTTTATGCTAGTTTTAACAATTAACCAACAACCTGCTATCACCAGGGGCAAATGTACTTTCACCCTTCTTTCTACTACTGTTAGCAATACCAAAGCCATAGTCTACCGAACCTGTGTGATGAGCACTCTGCTATACTGTCATCGGATCTAACTCCTAAAAATACCATATTCAACACCTAATCCCATTTTAACTATGAACTTTTCAGGTGGACTCTATTTGATTTTGTCTATGGGCGGTAGAGCTCTCATGAAAGTGGACATTGTTAGGCGCCTCCACTCTGTGTCTTCTACAGATATGTCGAAACGGATGTAACACTCAGATACTCAAATAACACAGGGGAAAGTTCAACAATATAAAGATACTTGACACTGATGAACGATGTCAAATAATATGTTTAATACGTAATGAAGGGAACCATCGAATGTCGCGAAGCTAAATATCTACTTCAGAAACTGAAGTCAACCTTTTTCTAAAGCTGCCAAGTGAAGTAAATTCCATATAGCCTCCCCCACTCCAAATGCGCGTGAAGATGAAAAACTATATATGGGTACGGCAAATGTAAATTAACTCTATCCCCCCTCCCCACTCACTTTCACCTGAAAAAAAATTAACCAATTAATTAATTAATCATCAGTAATTAATTATTTTGTTTGATATCGGAAAAGGGAATTGAATGTTACTTGTTGAGAGATGTGGTTGTAAATATGGAGTTATGGCCCTAATTACGTTTTGTACACGTTCTTCTCCCACTTCATTAAATCCGATCAAGTTGAAATTGTGCACTATTATTCATGAGTCGACGGCAATACACGAATAAATAAATTAATTAATTAATAAAGTAGTTAATTCGTCGTAATTAATTGTGTTTTATATAAAAAGGATTCTTATTCCTGCAGCATTGAGATAAATGGCAGTGATGTTGCGTTTTTTCCCTTAGATAAGCTTTGGTTTTTTAAAAGATATTCATTTATAGTTCGCTTTTTTTTTCTTCAAACACAGTAATTTCAAGTTTTTTTTAACCAACTCTTTCAGTGTTTAGTCTTTGTTGAACAGTTCGGTATTACTTCTTAAACACATTCTTTAGATTTTTTACAAAGCTTTTATCAACTCACTCTGTCTGTCTGTCTGGTAAAAAGTTTGTAGGCTACACGTTATTTCTCCCACACCTAACCTCAGATCAAACTGAAATTTTGCACAATTATTTCTGTTAACTTAAAATACAAGAATAAAAAAAAAGAAGTAACTATTAATTATTTTGTTAGGTATCTCGAACAAGGGAAAGAAATTGCAATTGACTGAAGTGGTGATATAAGTCGACTTATTTATAAGTCATCGTTTGAGGCTTAGTGAACACAAATATGAAATAGAAATAATATAGATTGCTATGCAATCTTCCATGTTGATACGCTTTTCACTAGCAGAGTGGTTATCGTGTTGGCTTGAGAAGCCTGAGAAGGCTTTAGTCCACGAGTTCAAATTCAGGTCGTTTACCTTTTTTTTTTTTAAAATACATTTTAAAAAAAAGATCACCCAGATACCCCGTTCTTTCTCCCCCCCCCCCCCACCCCTTTCCAACTAGTCCATACACGTGATAGGATCATAGCGTAATGAGAAAGCTAAAAACATGAAGCTGTGCTAAACAAAACAATTGGTAAAAAATTTTCTTATCACACAGATTTATTATTGTTAGTCTAAATCTATCACAAACTGATTGAAACACATTAATATCAGCTTTGTTTTTTTTAAAGTATATTTCTATGTATTGCTTGTTCCCATATAATTTTCCCTCACCAGCCCAGTGCAGATATACCGCCTATATATCTCCTATATGTATGTGTACTCCCTGCCAATGAGTTTGTATTGGCAAACATAAAGGAACAATTCAGCTCTAAATGGCAATGGGACTAGACTAGACATCGGAGTTTATGTTGATTGCATTAAAGAGGCTTTTAGGCCGATAAGTTTACAGGGTCAAAGGTGAATGCTCATATGTTTGAGAAAATAATGACAGTAAAAGTGAGCAAGGTCAAGGTGAAGAGAATATATATAGAAAAAAATGAGAGTCAAATTACTTAAAGACGCAATTAGGCTAATGCAAGAGTGTAGACTGTAGGGTGTAGACCTTTTGGAGATTTTATCTTATAAAGTATAAACTTTACGTCAAATTACGTTCTTCTCGTTTCATGTGTCAATCTAGTCATGCGTGTTAATCTGTGACTTAAACTTTGTCGTTTGTTTTCCTGGCTGATTCAGGCAACCCATTCCATGCTCTAATTGCACTAAGGGAGAAGAAGCACTTGTAGGAATTTGTCACAGTATATGGAATAAGAAATGTACTATCATCTTTATGCTTTTCTTAGTATTTTTTTTATTTTGTTATGCTTTTGTATTTGTGAATTATGGTTCAGCTTTGTTTATATAATGAAGATTCTCATTTATATTTGATAATTTAGAAATAGTTAGCGTTTTTCCTGTGTATCCAGGTTACTATATACAAATAGTGTTGATAAACTCTTTTTTTAAGTACCGCAAAATCCTTTTTACAAAGCTTATATCAATTCACTTTGGTTGTTGTCTGTCTGGTACAATTTTTGAACACGTAATTTCTCACACACCCAATCTCGGATCCAGTTAAATTTTTTGCAAAATTGTTTCTTGTACCGGACAAAGCATCTATCAATTTAAAAAATTAACCAATTAGTTATTTTATTATTGTTATTTAATTATTATGTTTGGTAACGAACAAGGGAAAGAAATTGTATCTGACAGATAAGGCGGTATTAGTTGAATTACTTGCCTTTATACTTTATGTAAAGTGTTAAGTTGTCGCTAAAAGTTTTTTTCATAAGCACTTCTCTGGCACAGTGGTTAGTGTGGTTAGGAGGCTTGAGGCCTCGAATTCGAATTCAAGTCGTACAATTTGCTTTTTATAAAATACATTTAAAAAGCGATCACGGTAAATTAAATAACATTAACACTCTCCTTTAGATATCCCGATTGACATTAATAGGCATTTCACTTTCCTAGAGGTCAACTATAAAGTTTATCTTTTTTTTTTAATGGTAAATAGTTAATATAGGCGGATATCGTTTTAGCACCGCACCAAAGAATGGCAGATACAAAGTGTGGACCATTAATGTTTGTTTCGTTTCGTTTTAAACTTTAATTGTCGAAGTTCGCCATGCAATGTTTCTAATCCATTAAAACTAACCAATCACTTTTGAATGAAAGAGGTCATATTTCTGCAGAGGCGTAGCTAGGGTGGGGGGGGGGGGGGAGAGGAGGAGAATTTGAAAATCCCCTCCGGGCCCCCGCTTGAAGGGGGCCCCTAAATGAATGTTTTTTTACATTAAATATTGAATATTACGCAAAATGCAGGGCCCTCCAAAAGAGGTCAAGTTCCCCGGTTCCCCCAAATGATTGCGAATTCCTAGCTACGCCACTGTATTTCTGATGTAAATTGAAAACACAATGGAAGAAAACAGTATAAGAAGCAGTGAATATAAATCGAATAACAATACGATTTGAGAAAGTTAACTCTATGCCAAAAGATCTCGTGTGATTCTTTAGGAGAGTAAGAGCACCTGACAGCACACTGACTCATCCTGCAGTTCAGTTCATCAAGTGAACATTTGCTTTCCAATGTAGGGATCAAGTCAAAGTATTAACAAAGCAAACATTATCAATGTATTAAAAAACATCAATTTTCTTTCCTAACGTTGAGAAGTAAGATGAAGGTGCAATACGAATGTGTGTCTGCACTGGAGTGCTGTTAGTTGGCGCTGTTAGTGAGGGGACACATTGAAGTCTTAAGGCCGAGGACTTCACAAACAGATGAACTGTGTTGACAATGTAGCCTCGTTTCTCTCGCATTCCAGTTGTTTGTTTGTTTCAATTATCAAAGCTAGCTTACACCCACATGGTGCCTGTCTGGTGATGATTCTGAAGGGATTGGAATGATAAAACCCAGAGAGTCTGAAGAATTTCCGAAGACAGCTGAATACTTTATTGTGAATGTAACAATGTCACTAGCTTTTGAAACAATATTTGTGTAAGTCTAAGTTAAATTGAATTTTACTGTATCTATGTTTCTTGTATGAAATTCTTTTCAAGTTTAACAAAGGGACCATACACATAGATATTATCCAGCATTAATTTTTTTATGATCTAAACATTTAAATCAATTATATGTCTTTCAACCAGAGGCGTAACCAGCTTTTCTTTTAAGCCTATATAATAGGTAAAAATTTTTAAAAAGTAAGAAAATAAGAACTTGAAAATAAGAACTCAACTGAGTCTGTTTTTTTTTCTTGCTTGCGTTATAGCACTCACCTTAATTTTTTTTTTTTTTTGAAATTTAGAAACGGTTCAGTGGCAATGTAGACACTCTTCCTGGCCGGGACGTCCCAGAGTGTGCAGGAAGTAATAATGTGGCAATACTTACAATTTTCAATTTAAACATAGTTAGGGTTAAAAAAGTATTCATTTATGGCACAAGTCATTGACAGGCTGAAGCAGACGGACAGCAAGACAACTTTAATACTGCTTTATTAGGGACATTTGTCATCAGTTCATCCGGAACTAACTCAAATGAGCCTACTTAGCGATGACACCTGTTGCCTCTGAGGCAGAGCTGCCATTAATCGTGTTTCAAAAAAATCTATATAATAAGCCAAATGAGATAACTAACTGGTGGCAAGATCTGTGAATTATATTAGTTGACCCATTTAAAATTAGCTTGATACCCTCAAAAGAAGAACATTTCGATCAACGTTGTCAGATGTTGACACGCTCCTCTATAAGTTAATGACTTATTATCTTAAATCAAGGGCGGCTAATCCTAATTAAATCGTGGAAGGCCTTTGTATTGACGTCATTAGAATGCAAACAAAAATATTTCATCAAGACATTGTCATCACACACAAATAACAAGCAAAATATTAGAAAATATTTTAAAAAATTATTTAAGGTGAAGAACTCCACATTTACAGACATTTATCTTAAGACTGTAAGATTTTCCCCCCTTTACTATACCAAACAAAATTATTTAATTACCACTATTTAATGAACTATTTGTGTTTTTTTTTTTTCAATTTTGATTCGTGTTTTGTTAGAGACAATACACAATTGTGCAAAATTTCAACATGATCCGAGAATAGAAAGTGGGAGAAAAAAGGGGTTCAAAATGTTTACCAGACAGACGAACAGACAGAGTGGGTTGGTAAAAATGACAAAGGTTCATATCGTCTAATTTTGTTGTAATAAAACGTGTATGTATAAAAAAACAACATCCAGTAGGAGTTTTATCTTTATAGAAGCCATGCTATAGATTGAAATACGAACACAGACATTGAAGTGCAGCCATATTGAGATCGAAGTAGTAACACACACACAAAAAGTGGAAAACATCAAAAGCTTGTGAAAACATTGACATTGTAGGAGACATGAAAAAGCTCATTACACTGACATGCAGTTTTAGGTGTTTAATTTTGGAATAAATTTTGATTTTGACCCAAACACAATAAAGTAATAAATACAAAAGTGAAGTGCTGAAACAACCAATAATGCATTCATGTCACGTGATAATATGACGTAGGGGATAAACGTTTAAATTAACTATGACGAAGGAATGGAAAAACCTCTGGCCAGGACACAAACCGCGACTCTTCAACTCGACTTTTCTCGACAAGCAGCCATAAAGGATGAGGTAAATACAGTACGTTGCCACCCATATTTAAAAAAAAATATTCTGATCGGTAGTGTCCACGGTCTTGCACTAGCAACGCAGAAAACAACAGTCTCATATTCCCAGACCCCGCCCACACACTCGCCTTTACATATGTCACATGCACAACTTAACAGTATAGATGAAATAAACTTGAAACTGGAACATAGGAAAACCCTATATTCTCTCAATTACTCTTGCCTTCTATTATTACACCATCTGCATTATATTCTATCAATTACTCTTGTCTTCTATTATTACACCACCTGCATTATATTCTCTCAATTACTCTTGCCTTCTATTATTACACCATCTGCATTATATTCTATCAATTACTCTTGTCTTCTATTATTACACCACCTGCATTATATTCTATCAATTACTCTTGCCTTCTATTATTACACCACCTGCATTATATTCTCTCAATTACTCTTGCCTTCTATTATTACACCATCTGCATTATATTCTATCAATTACTCTTGCCTTCTATTATTACACCATCTGCATTATATTCTATCAATTACTCTTGTCTTCTATTATTACACCACCTGCATTATATTCTCTCAATTACTCTTGTCTTCTATTATTACACCACCTGCATTATATTCTCTCAATTACTCTTGCCTTCTATTATTACACCATCTGCATTATATTCTATCAATTACTCTTGCCTTCTATTATTACACCACCTGCATTATATTCTATCAATTACTCTTGCCTTCTATTATTACACCACCTGCATTATATTCTATCAATTACTCTTGTCTTCTATTATTACACCACCTGCATTATATTCTATCAATTACTCTTGCCTTGTATTATTACACCATCTGCATTATATTCTATCAATTACTCTTGTCTTCTATTATTACACCACCTGCATTATATTCTATCAATTACTCTTGTCTTCTATTATTACACCACCTGCATTATATTCTTTCAATTACTCTTGTCTTCTATTATTGCACCACCTGCATTATATTCTATCAATTACTCTTGTCTTCTATTATTACACCACCTGCATTATATTCTATCAATTACTCTTGTCTTCTATTATTACACCACCTGCATTATATTCTATCAATTACTCTTGTCTTCTATTATTACACCACCTGCATTATATTCTATCAATTACTCTTGTCTTCTATTATTACACCACCTGCATTATATTCTCTCAATTACTCTTGCCTTCTATTATTACACCACCTGCATTATATTCTATCAATTACTCTTGTCTTCTATTATTACATCATCTGCACTATATTCTCTCAATTACTCTTGCCTTCTATTATTACACCATCTGCATTATATTCTATCAATTACTCTTGTCTTCTATTATTACACCACCTGCATTATATTCTCTCAATTACTCTTGTCTTCTATTATTACACCACCTGCATTATATTCTCTCAATTACTCTTGCCTTCTATTATTACACCATCTGCATTATATTCTATCAATTACTCTTGCCTTCTATTATTACACCACCTGCATTATATTCTATCAATTACTCTTGCCTTCTATTATTACACCACCTGCATTATATTCTATCAATTACTCTTGTCTTCTATTATTACACCACCTGCATTATATTCTATCAATTACTCTTGCCTTGTATTATTACACCATCTGCATTATATTCTATCAATTACTCTTGTCTTCTATTATTACACCACCTGCATTATATTCTATCAATTACTCTTGTCTTCTATTATTACACCACCTGCATTATATTCTTTCAATTACTCTTGTCTTCTATTATTGCACCACCTGCATTATATTCTATCAATTACTCTTGTCTTCTATTATTACACCACCTGCATTATATTCTATCAATTACTCTTGTCTTCTATTATTACACCACCTGCATTATATTCTATCAATTACTCTTGTCTTCTATTATTACACCACCTGCATTATATTCTATCAATTACTCTTGTCTTCTATTATTACACCACCTGCATTATATTCTCTCAATTACTCTTGCCTTCTATTATTACACCACCTGCATTATATTCTATCAATTACTCTTGTCTTCTATTATTACATCATCTGCACTATATTCTCTCAATTACTCTTGCCTTCTATTATTACACCATCTGCATTATATTCTATCAATTACTCTTGTCTTCTATTATTACACCACCTGCATTATATTCTCTCAATTACTCTTGTCTTCTATTATTACACCACCTGCATTATATTCTCTCAATTACTCTTGCCTTCTATTATTACACCATCTGCATTATATTCTATCAATTACTCTTGCCTTCTATTATTACACCACCTGCATTATATTCTATCAATTACTCTTGCCTTCTATTATTACACCACCTGCATTATATTCTATCAATTACTCTTGTCTTCTATTATTACACCACCTGCATTATATTCTATCAATTACTCTTGCCTTGTATTATTACACCATCTGCATTATATTCTATCAATTACTCTTGTCTTCTATTATTACACCACCTGCATTATATTCTATCAATTACTCTTGTCTTCTATTATTACACCACCTGCATTATATTCTTTCAATTACTCTTGTCTTCTATTATTGCACCACCTGCATTATATTCTATCAATTACTCTTGTCTTCTATTATTACACCACCTGCATTATATTCTATCAATTACTCTTGTCTTCTATTATTACACCACCTGCATTATATTCTATCAATTACTCTTGTCTTCTATTATTACACCACCTGCATTATATTCTCTCAATTACTCTTGCCTTCTATTATTACACCACCTGCATTATATTCTATCAATTACTCTTGTCTTCTATTATTACATCATCTGCACTATATTCTCTCAATTACTCTTGTCTTCTATTATTACACCATCTGCATTATATTCTCTCAATTACTCTTGTCTTCTATTATTACACCACCTGCATTATATTCTCTCAATTACTCTTGTCTTCTATTATTACATCATCTGCATTATATTCTCTCAATTACTCTTGTCTTCTATTATTACATCATCTGCATTATATTCTCTAATTACTCTTGTCTTCTATTATTACACCACCTGCATTATATTCTCTCAATTACTCTTGTCTTCTATTATTACATCATCTGCATTATATTCTCTCAATTACTCTTGTCTTCTATTATTACACCATCTGCATTATATTCTCTCAATTACTCTTGTCTTCTATTATTACACCATCTGCATTATATTCTATCAATTACTCTTGCCTTCTATTATTACACCATCTGCATTATATTCTCTCAATTACTCTTTGCTTTTTATTATTCTGTTTCAGGTGTCATCCTTTATGTGTCTCAGCACTTAACTATATAAATATGTTCGGTGTGTTCAATTTGATGCTCATCAGATCCATTAGACATTCTTCCGTAGACCCCTCCTCCTTTTGCCACATGTTTCCTATATAATTAAGAAGACAATCAAAGAAAATCAAACAACTATTTTAGCAATGCGGACAACCAAAAAAAAAAAAAAAAAAGCATAGGCTAAACTAGATTCTAACATTCACAAGCGAGTTCTAGACATCTACAGCCAAGAAAGAAGCGGCAATCCAGATTTTGGTTTCCATAGAAACTGAAAACTAAATAAGCCCATTTAACGCCTATTCAATTAATTATGGTAACAAATTGGTCTTTCAATAATTTTAATTGATTTTGACCAAATCTAAACATTTAATTTTTTAAAATCTCTTTAAAATTTCGGGCTCCAAAAAATGTTCACAGGAAATAAAAACAATATTCAAAGTTGACCAGATTTTAAAAAGTAAAATTAGACAGCCGAACAAATAATAATAAAAAGAATATGGAAATTCCCACTACATTTAGATCTCATGTGGGAACTGAGTTTAGTTTTGAAAATTGAGTTCCTAACCTGCTCACCGCTTTTTTCCCATACTTCCCATAGCCTGCGTAATAACCGCTACCGTAACCATAGGAATCGTACCTTCGTCTTGGAGAGCCACCTGACGGCGAGCGGAAGTAGGACAGACGTGCTATTCTGGGGAGAAAAAGAATGGAAACAAGAAACTTATTTTTCATTTTGGAGAATCAATTTAAATAAGTATTAAAATGATATTCCACATGAAAAGTGTTCGTATTTTTAAAAAAAAGTGTGTGTTTTTACTTAAATAAATCAAAGTGTAGTTAAAAATAACTTTTGTAACAAGCAACATGAAAAACAAGTATTGTGGAGTTTCATCATTAATGATAATTATTAATTAATTAATGTTATGACAATGTAATAATGTTAATTAATACTTAATTAATAGTATGATTTTATAATAATGTTAATTCATATTAATAATAATGTTCATTAGCCACTGTAATCGATTCTTTGTTAACATTCTGATATTTAAGAACAATGTCAACAGAAACATTAGAAGAGAGCGTTAGCAATGTCAAGGACTCAAAAGACTCAAAAGATCGCTGTTGCCAACTAACTAGCTCAAGAGCAGCAACTCTGCTTTATTACCTCTAACTAGTAGCCCATTTGATTTGTAACTACTTCTTTAGTTTCTCTACTGTCAGAGTGTGAAAGTCAAAATGTTTTATACAAATTGATAATATTTGGTGTTACAAGAAAAAGAGGCTAGACATTTATTTCTGCACTGCTTACAAATACATACAAGTTATCCTATATATTTTAACTCTTTCTCTCCTGACCGACGATACAAACGTTGATTACATCAGAATGTGGTAAATAATTACGGAGAGAAAGAGTTAAACTAGACCTACATAGATCATCGACACTGCCTATATTCTTACCTAGAAACATCAACAAGCTATTAACAATTATGCACTTTAGATAAAACTCTTCAGTAGTAAAGGAAATTAAAAATGACCAGATGACGTAGGGTAGGTCTATAGCAATGTACAGGGGACCCAGTGGCAGACCACTGATAAGATGGATTCATGATTGAAAAGATCTAAATCTACAACTTGGAGATCGGGCTGAATGCAAAGTCGTGTTAAGACAATTCTATGGACTGTAACAAGACAGAAATTGGTGACTTTTGTTTTTTTATTTAGCAGTGTACGACCTACATTCAGCATTCGTGAATGAAACTTTGGTACAAAGTTGAAAGTTCTAATTGTTAAAGGTAATAACAGACATGAATAAGATCACTAAATGCACTGAAGTACCAATTAGATCAGCGAATGATCCTGCTTAAAGAAATATTTTTCATTTGAAACGTACGAAACATTAGTCACTCAGTAGCAACAGAAAGCTTGACCACTACATGTTCACTTTGTTTAGACCTAGAACGAGTCGGTTTAGTGCATAACGCATCGTTGAAGTGTGTGTTATACGCATGTGCTTTCTTTTCAAATAATCTTTTCTTAGGAGCGTTATGACGCCTTTTTAATTTGGACGCCTGATTGCATCTTTCACTTTGTACACACTGCTGCTAGCAGGATGTTTTGATATGCATCTTTCACTTTGTACACACTGCTGCTAGCAGGGTGTTTAGATATGCATCTTTCACTTTGTACACACTGCTGCTAGCGGGGTGTTTAGATATGCATCTTTCACTTTGTACACACTGCTGCTAGCGGGATGTTTAGATATGCATCTTTCACTTTGTACACACTGCTGCTAGCGGGATGTTTAGATATGCATCTTTCACTTTGTACACACTGCTGCTAGCGGGATGTTTAGATATGCATCTTTCACTTTGTACACACTGCTGCTAGCGGGATGTTTAGATATGCATCTTTCACTTTGTACAAACTGCTGCTAGCAGGATGTTTAGATATGCATCTTTCACTTTGTACACACTGCTGCTAGCAGGATGTTTAGATACGTTTATTTCAATTTCCTTAAATTTCATAAAGAATCTGATATTAAAGATTTTTCTTATAGTCTCCCTTTCTTCCTATTTTTTGTTCCCTTTATTTTCTTTCATTTCCGAATTTTCTTTTATTTTTTTTGTCTGTTCATTCTATTTCCCCTTAATTTCTTTTTACACTGCCCGTGTTTAAACTTGAATAATTTTTGGAAGTCAAGAAATTAATAGAATATATGCAGTGGCGTAGTTAAGAGTTTGGAGGCCCAGGGGTTTTGACCTCTTTAGGGGCTCCTGCATTTTCACATTCGACATCATGACATGAGTTAATGACGTAATATTTGATGTAAAAACACATTTCTGAGAAACTCATTTGTGGGCCCCTCTCAAGTGGGTGCCCAGGAGGGATTTTCAAATTGGACCCCCTTACATCGCCCCCATCCTAGCTACGCCACTGAATATATGATTACACCTCAATACTCTTGTTTCTTATCTCTGAATTCAATATCAAAACTTTGCTGCTTTGGGGGACACCAAGGGCTTACAAAGTTAGATAACTCAACTAAATTTCTTTAACAACATGTAATAACTACAAACTTCACCTTTTGTCTGGCAACTCCATGCTTGTCTCCTCCTCTACGTCTTCCTCGTTCAAGAAATGGGGCGTGGCTATAGTCGGAAATAAAAGTGTATTTGATATGCTCTAGTCATAAATAGTTGAGAATAAAATAGTACAAATCTTTTCTTAGAGTTAGAGCCCTTGTGAGAAATGGAAATACCCGGTAAACTATATACATCTAGCAATGAGAAGAAAATTAGGCAAGTTAGATTATTGAATTTGTGAGTATGTATTTGAGTCGTGGACCACCTGCGCAAAGCAAGAGAGAAAACTAAACTCGTTCCATTTGTGCTGTCTCCGAAGGATCTTGAAAATCACATTGAAAGAAAGAGTGTGCAATACTGAGATCCTTGCGCGAGCAGGTATTCCCAGCATCTTTACAGACCTCAGACAACTCAGCCTGCGCTGACTTGGACATGTTCGCCTGATGGAGAATATCGCAAAAGTTATTCTCTGCGGGCAACTCGCATCTGGCTCAAGAAAAACTGGTCGCCCTCACCTCCTTAAATGGATATAATAAAACGGGACCTCAAATCAGTGAACATTGGTACTGACCATTGGGAGGACATAGCCCCAGACTGCACTAGATGGAGAGGGACAGTGACCAAGAAAGCTATGGACAGCGAAAAAACATGGGCCTCAGCTCTGGAAGAAAAGCGTGCTATGCAAAAATATGTCCAGCTCCTCTGCCACCAAAACTAAAGCCACCTTAACTTGCAATATTTGTGGACGGGGATGTCTCTCCCAAATAGGGCTCCACAGCCACATGAAAAAGAGTGCGAGATGAACCATAGTCGTTCTACGACTGAAGGAGGCCAACAAAAAATTATGTAAATTAAAGTTGAATGTCTATATCGAACAGTTGCTTATTGCACACAATAACTTTACGTTCAGCTGAACCTAATGTGATCCTTGCAGTCACGTGTTAGATCTGGACAAAAGTCTGTAAGAGAACAGAAGGCAACAAAGATAAGAACCAAAAGTTCCCTTACTGTAGTCCAATTCATCGAATCACTCGTTCACAGATTTGACGGTTCAGTATTGGAAGAATAAAAAGCTCAACTCCCGGAGGAGGGGGGGGGGGGGACCCAACAGTGGGGTTGGGGGTGGGTGGGTTAGTCTGAGGGTTAGCTTCTTATGACTGAACCTTTTAGACATAGTGCTGAGCGGAAAGTTACTTTTTTTTAGATGGCAGTAAAATCTTTCTGTCCGTCACTGAATCAATGGAGATTTCCCTCGTATTATATCATGTCTTGGGGAAGTGTAAGACATGTTGTATATAAAGTTCCCTTTCTGACCTTTCAATCTATAGATGATGTTAAGGTCTTTGACCAACGGTTAACGAGCAGGATGTCATGTGGCCTGCACAACAACCTACCGCTTTTGCTTTCCCCAACTCAGGTACTCATTAGAGTTGGGTGGACTAGGGAGGACTCAGTGGCGTAGCTAGGGTGGGGGATGAGGGGGAGAATTCGAAAATCTCCCCGGGCCTCCAAAAGAGTGTTTTTACATAACAATTAAATATTACGCAAAGTGCAGGGGCTCCCAAAAAGGTCAAGCCCCCACCACCCGGGCCCACAAACAATGGAAAATTCCTAGTTATGCCTCTGGGCGGCCTAAAAGTTCAAAAAGTTAAAAATCCCATTATTCGACAGGATTCTAACCCAGGACTCAGGTTCGGAAGCCAAGAGCTTAACCACTCAGCCGCAGCGCCCCCTACATTTTAGAATGCTCTTTAGAAAATATTTTTAAGAAGATACACTGAGATGCAGTGGAAATGAAATGTCTAAAACCAATGTTGAAATTCACGATGCTAGATTCACAAACAAAGCAACAAAATTATTGGATTACTGGATAAATGAATTTCAAAATTTTAAGGGCAAGGATAATACACACAAATGTGACATTGACATCTCCAGTATTATTTTTGGCGCCTCTTTTCTTATTTTTGAAAGACCTCGTAATTCATCTGTGCATGTCTCATGAGCTTTAAACTGTTTTTATTTCTATTTTATTCAATCATCGCCCACACGGTGAGCTTATATTTTAAAAGTATATACGTTTTTCTAAACAAAATAAAAAATCCTAGGTATTCAAAAGAGAAGACTGACTTACCGTTGACTAGTATTGATAAAATAACAATGACGACAAAGGCTCGAGACGCGTGACGAACACAATGACGTAGGCAGGAAGTTAATGACGTAGACATGTCGTTGGATGCGAAGCTAAAGAGGGACAACATCTGGAACGAGAGAGTTAAGAACATTTGATTGATCAAGCTGGTGCTGACCAAAAAGAAACAAAAACTCTTATGCCATTATCCTACCAAGCACATTGACCAATGCAACAGTGGCGAGGTTTTGAGTATGTATGAAGGTAAGGTTGGGATATAAATTAATGTTTGGTTGTAGTTTAGCTCTAGGCAGCTAATGTCCAGTTCAACTATATATTCTATGCCTATTTTTGTATCTTCTGTTGTGTAGTTCAAGGAAGAATTTTCATTAGCTATGAAATAAAAGCTAGTTGATTTGTAGCGCATTGATAGGATATGAATCTGTTAACGATGGTGTCATGTGACCAGCACAACGACCATCCGCTTTATCTTCACTAACAAATGCCGGATACCCATTAGAGTTTGGTTGACTTAGGGGCGCCCTAAAAATACTGAAATTGTAAATCACACTCTTTACCGAGATTGTAACACGGGACCCCTCGGACTTGGAAGACAAGCGCTTTACTTTTCTAATATAACAAGAACACTCTAATATAACATTAACAGTCAACAATAACATTAGTTCCGTTACAGTTTTAAAGCATCTTTTAATACATAATAACACGTAATACTCTGAATGAATAGCGCATATTTCTTTTAAAAAATGTTAACTGCAAATAAAAAGACAATTTTTTTTTCTAGTTTGTAATGGTGTTTATTGATTACGGTCATGGTAAATTGAGTTTCAAGTTTATCCACCAAACCAATCTGGCATTCGAAAGCTATTTCCATAACAACCGCAAATCTGGCCAACAAACGATGCTTTCCTAACAACAGCACTTCCTGTTGCAGTGTTAGTTTCGAATGCGCACTGAGTACACGAAGCACTTGTGCAGGACCATGTTGCATTAATGTGATAAGTCATTGAGCCAGTGTTCGAGTGATTTATTGGCTGGTTCAATCTGTCCCAGTTAGGAGCTGTGCTCTATCTTCACTTATCATGATTGTACAGGTTCCTCCTCCCCCTACATTTACTCAATTTAAATAATTACTATGTTTAAAAGGTTACCAGTAACATAACGTAGATAAATCTAACAAAACTTTAAAAAAACTATTTTTTTCTCCCCATTTTTTTTAGTGGCCCCCGAAAGGGAAAGAGACGCTATTAGTTTTGTGTGGTCTGTCCGTCCGTCCGTCCCGTTTAGATCTCGTAAACTAGAAAAGATATTGAAAATCCGACATCTTGATATTTTAAACCTTTCAAAGTTCTGATGCAACGGTTACTTTTTTTTGGATGGCAGGATGGCTGCCTGGTCGTGCGGTTTGCGCGCTGGACTGTCGTTCGGATTTGTCGAGGGTTCAAACCCTGCCCGCTCCCATCCCTCGTCGTCCTGCGGGAGGTTTGGACTAGGAAGTAAACTATCTTCAACTCTGAAGGAACATCCGAAACATGTAAAACATTTTACAAACATTTTTTTGAAAGCAAAAAATTTAATTGTTAAAATCAACTATGCAAGCAATTGTTTTCATAAAAATACACCATTTTTACAACTATTCAGTATTAATAGTAACAAACACTGGAGTTTCAATATCTGTACTAATTAATGAGATCTAAACGGGACGGACGGACAGACCACAGAAAACTAATAGCTTCTATTACTCCTTCGGGGCCCGCTAAAAAAAGAGACATGATTTCATTTAAATGTCCACCCCCATTCCTTTCCATTCGCTAGAAATAACTTGAGTACTTTCAGCATTTCCCTTTATGTGTCTATGCACTTTAGTAAATTTTTCTTTGTTTGCTTGCCTATTTATATATGCAGTATATTATTAGCTTCGGTAAAATGTTTTGTAAAACCAGGCTGATATTCAGCAAAAACTCCATGTAAAGCAAAAAATAATAATTAATTAGAAAATATTTTAATTTTACAAGCACAGAAAAAATAAATAGCCCTGGGAAAGATCTCGTTAAAAAAACAAATGGCCATGGAATGCCGAGATAACGTGTCCATGCAACAGGAAATGACGTAACTTGCTGGGTGTTAAGAAGATCATTTGTAAGAGCAAGATATAGGCCTATGAGTAATATAAGAGTAAAATATAAGAGCAATAAGGTTTGCTACCAGGACATTAGGTAAGATATTTAATTAAGTTGTATTGCCAGAATGTACACTTAAGTTTTATGTCCTTGTCTGAGTGAACATTTCAGTTTCATGTCATGTGATAGGTTTATTTAAAGTTTGAAGTTATTGTAAAACTCTGTATATATATATATATATGTATATATATATATATTTGATTAAAAAGCCGTCATAGACTTACAATATTGCTGAAACTAAATCTTTTTTGTTTATTAATGTAATTTTTTTTTTGTAATTTGACCATGTTTAACCGTTTGATAATAGACTAAAAATAAATTGACAAGATAAATAATCTTATAAAATACAAATGGCATGTTTTTTTTTTGTTTTTTTTTGGCTACTAGCTCTATAAGAATAAAAAAGTTATTCTATTTTTGTGACAATGTACAACGCGAATGATTGTACACTTTATTCCCAAGACTTAAACTACAGTTTCTAAGTTTGTGACACCTTGCCTCGACTGGAGGATATCAAAGAGGTTGGGCCTGTCTCTTTTCACCATTGCCCATAAACTGAGGGATTCAAAAACACGTGACCGATACTCCTACCTAGGCCTATCATTATAGAAGGCCTGAACACTGACCTGCGACCTCGCAACCTGTGGGCAGTTTAGAACAAAAGCTCGTTGCTGCGTCACAGGTGTTGACGTCAAGTCTTCTGTAACGCTTCTCGCTTCTAAACTATCAACTTTCAGTTTAGCCTTGTGACGTTACATCAAATTCTCCAATCAATCCTCCAATCATTCGATCTAGCTTGCAAGCGTATGTTATAAATGTAAAGAAACATGCCCGAGAAGCTACTTTACAACAAAATAAACTAAAGTTGTAGTCGCAAACATTCACAGGCTTTCAATATAAGTGTAGTATTGACTAGTAATATGCAATATACGAATTTAATCCCAAGCTAACTTGAAGATGTTAAAGAATGTGTCCATGATCTCTCACATCTCATTCACAGATCTACTTCAGTAGCCATATTGCTTTCTCTTTAAACACCCCACCGTTTAGTTTAATAATTAACTTTATATCCAATCCATCTTTTCTCTAAAAATGGCATCTTTGTCATACTGCCACATCAGTCTACACAAATACACCCACACATACAATAATAAAAGTACACTCTGACCATTACTAATGTGTTTGACCAAGTAGTACATAGTGATCAGTAGATCTTCTGTTTGTTTGACATGTTTCAGATATTCCCTCAGAATTGAAGACTATTACATCTGATGGCGGCGGGCAGAGTTCAAACCCAGTCCAGAGCGGATACCACATGCCTGAAAGAGGTTTTACTTAAAGCTTTCCCTTTTAAACCGCATTCAGATAAATCCATCAGACAATACATATAGCAGACATAAACTTTACTTACAGTGTACATATAGTGTATAGATCTATATAGTCTTTGTGACTTACTCGTAGTAGTTCAGGTCAGCATTTCTTCTGCTTTACATTCCCCTCCCCCCTCTCTCTCCCCCCTCTCTCTCCCCCTCTTTCCCTCTCTCTCCCTCTCTCCCCCTCTCTCTCTCCCTCCTTGCCTCTCTAACTCCCCTCTCGCCACTCAGTACTGTCCACTGTTAAATGAATGTGTTGGTCCCTATCAGCTTTTTTCTCTTAGCGTTTTTTTTTGCAATATTCATAGCCAGGCGAGATAATGCGATTGGTCTGTTTCTTTTTACTTGATTATTCCCCCCTATCTTCTCACCTACACCAACGTTGGCGCTCAGTACTTTGGACAATAAAAATAGCATAAAGACACGTACAATTATCTCCGAAATAGAAAACAAAACAAAGTGTGCCAAAAATAGTTAAACTCTACTAAATCTAGATTTTATATTATTATTATTTGATGAAGGTTTTACTTAAACATGTTACTGAAAAGTCTGGAATTAAAATAGAAACACGTGTCATCCTCTGTACTATACAAGACAAATGTTCATTAATGTGTCTCGACATTATTTATTGAAAATGATAAACGTGGAGGCCGAGTGCTAGAGCGCTTGATGTCTCGAATCAAGGGTCCGGGGTTCTAATCCTGGTGAAGAATGGGATTTTAAATTTCGGGATTCTTAGGTCGCCCATGAGTCCACCCAACTCTAGTGGGTACCAGGCATTAGTTGAGAAAAAGTAAAGTGGTTGGTCGTTGTGCTGGCTACATGACACCCTCATTAACCGTCGGACATAGAAACGGAAAACCCTCTAGATCACATGGTCTAAAAAGGTACTTTAGTTTTTTTTAGTTTAGTTCTAGATCTACATAGGTAAACACTTTTATTTTCTAGAGTCAACATCGATGATCTTTCAAATGACCTGGAGTGTATCGAAATATTCGTCACTTTTAGAAAAATAAATAATTGATCATAGATGTGTGTATTATTTCCTTGTTTTTTGTTTGTTTTTTCGAGAATAATTAATGCTTTGAAACTAACTAATTTTAAGTTTGTAATATGAAGACCCCCCCCCCCCCCCCCCCCCCCCAAAGCGACGCTAATTAAAAGTTCAGGAAATCATTACATCGTATCTTTTTTTTTTTATAAGGCTCTTCTCTACACCTAATGACAGAGACACACAATAGACTCTAGGGCTCTAGGCATGGGGCTCAAATGAGGGTCCTCGTAGGAAAACATGAAAATTATCCGTTTGTTCTAGAACGCCACAACCTGTTGTAAGTTGTAACTACCAGTAACAACTAATAGTACAACCCCCTCCCCTCCCCAAATAAGAATGGCAATATGGCAGTGTGGGCCTTAGGTGGTAACTTTGATTACATGTAGTTAAAAAGTAAAAACGCAACTGTTACTAAAAATACATTTCCAAAACATATAATATCTTTAAAGACTGTCTCCAGCCACTTTACCACAGTTACATCAGATCTGAATCTCCACTCATTGACTAGAACAGAAAGATCGTACAAATCCTTTATTGCAATTTTAGTCAGGATATTGCAAGATCATCTATCGCCAGCGAGTAGTTCACAGAAGCCTAATTCATAAAGCGCTGGTTGTGAGTGTGTACAACTTCCTTGTGTGTTGTTGTTCGTGTTTGTGTTGTATTAGTAACGCTGTGGTGAACAATTATAGTGAAAATAAATTGTAAAATATTCCATTTTTTTATTCTTAAATACTGAATTTTTTTTAATATTTAAAATCAAAATGTAACAATGTTCAGTATATTCTAGAACTCATGACACCCAACTTGTTCTATCTCATGTTCTTCTTGGAATCTAGGCGACTTCTGACTTGGGCTACCTCTTAACACGCACATCTAATTAGTTTCGATGTCATTAATAAGGGAAGTTTCTTTTGCAGAGGAAAAAAAAATCTTTTATCTCGCTTATAATCATTTTCAGATCAATGGTTCCTAAATATTGACCTTCCCGGGGGAATTTTGAAAAGTTTCTTGCTAACGTTATGAGAAGATAATCCATTTTTTTTCTCACTTCTGTCATTTGTTACTTCCCTTTCCTCTCTCTTTTCCATCATCAGAAGAAAGTTCTGTCTCCTGCTAAATACGTTAGAAAAAAACAATTATTTGTAATTATTGGTAGTTGATAAATTGTCAATTTCAAATATATCCGTTATAAAAATGTATATTTATTTGTCCGAACTGATATTTAAAGAGACTACAGCAACGTACTGATCTCTGAAGCAAGTCAGAAAATCAAATGTTGAAATAGTCGACGGAATAGAGTGATGTTAAGGGTTCACCGGGTTAATCTGACCATTAAAAAAGTCTATGGCCTTAGTAAGGTCGTGTTACAAGATGTTTCAGGACTTCGAAAAGACCTTCCATGCATGGAACTTTACCTGGAAAAAAAAAGGGGCAGAAAAACGTCATCAACAGAGAAAAAGTCTGAGGACGTGTGGAAATCTAAATCTCGAGCGCTGGTCAGCCAGTCACTGCAGTGCTCCAATAATCAAACGGGCTGGTGAAGGCGAGGATACAGACATTTTCACAACTCATGAAGCAAGATAAGATGTGTTTTTATAACATACAACAATAACTGTTCGAGCCTATGTCGTTATAATTGATTTAACATTGGCCGGTGGAGACGCTTTGAACTACGTAAATGATATAACTGACGTAATCCACATAATACGCATGTGTACCACGTGACCAGTATGAATCACATGCACTAAGTCACTAAGGAGTCTTGTAGGTTCAAAATTTCCTTTTTTTATTATTATTAAGGCGTTAACAAGCGCGCGGTGTCCTTGGCTCTTGTCTTGACGTTCTGTCCGTATTGGACATTCAAGTCTCGAAGACCAGCTCGCTGTGGTTTTTTTCTTTTATTAAAGTTTGGATATTGTTTGGATATTTAAAAACTGATGTAATATTTTCTTTTTTATCTGGACAAGGCCTAGTCATAGTCAGTCTGCGCTTTTATTTTCAATGTAAGTATCCACATTTAAAAGGCGTGGCATTGACGATATATTCTTAAGGAAAAGATAAGTTTGGGCCTAACGACTAAAAGGAATAGAGTTGTTTCCATGTCTTCAGAAGGGAAGCACTTTTGAGTCGCACCATTCTTTAGAATATACATGTAGAATGGCTCTGACAATTTCTTCTACAAAATTTCAATGCACATCTATTTAAATGAGATACAAAATTCTCAGCTTATTGGCCACATTGGGATAACTCAAGGTTTGAAAATGTTTCTTTATGGTAAAATTTATTTCGCCTCATAAACCATATAGTTTTACTATAAATGACATCAAAAGGGAATTACCGCTCTTGTACATTATATCTTTTTGTATGATAGGCTTCCTGAGTTCAAAGTATCTACCCGATTGTTTTATGCTCTCTATAAAACAGTGTGTATAACGTGTAACTAGAAATACTGCTAATGTGCTAAATTTTTCCATGCGCTGTTTAAATAACTTGATAGTGATGTCTATGCGAAGTAATAGCGTTGATATTATTTTATGCCTTGGTCTATACATATTCAAACTTTCAAGACCTTATTTTCAGAAACAGAACTATTTTACTTTTAAGTTAATACTATCGATTTTCTACATTGTTTAACTTTTATAGTATAATTTAAAGAATATGAATTGTGATTCTTTCGAAAGCTAAACTCCGGCACTGTTGAATAAATTCAGAGATTCTCAAACTTTTTCCGTTCAGGGGCCCTTTTACAAACCATACAATGTTAGCGGACCCCCGACGCAGCCTACTTTGTCTGCCAAATCGCATATGTCTTACGCCTCTGGCCAAATGAGCTCTCGCAACCGTGTGTGCTCTGTGCTATTCGCAATGTCAGAGACACTATCTGGCCTATATATAAGGCCTTAAGAGTTTTTTCCTACACTGTTGAAGCGTTGCTAATAATTTTCTGATTATTTGTATACACTTTTGTACTCTACATTGAAAGAGATCTTCGGTTTTGTCTTTTAGTTCATTTGTTATGTTACAAGATTTACTTTCGTTGAAAAATGGCACATTTGGCTGATCGCTGTAACATTTTTACTGTAGAAATCCGAATTGTAAATATTCAGGAGCAGATATACGTAATTCTGTCTTCTTGCTCTTCTTCAGATGTCTGCTCACGCTTCAAATATTTATCCATAATCTAAAGGTTAGGCGGGCGTTTGAAAAACAAACCAACACGAATCATCGCTGTATAACATAATAATTAACTATAAAATGTGTACAATTAATAACCGACTAATAAGATTGAATGTTGTCTTGTGTTCAGTCCTTGTCCTTCTCTTGGTACTATTTACGGAAAAGTACACTATTACTAGGGAACGTTTTCTTTATACAGATATGCAAATGTCTCAAATTGTCAAAAAATCTCTCATTTTGACCAGAATTCTTTGTGGCATCCTCCAAAAACGTCCGCCCCCTCTCCAACAGACATATAACGAAGTCCAGTAGTTCTTAACCATGAAGTACATTAGCTCTCTTCCTCCTATGGGGTCGGCCGGTAGGAACGAGGCTGTGATTGTGGTGCGTGTGTGTGAGTGTGTGTGTGAGTGTGAGTGTGTGAGAGTGTGTGTGTGACTGTGTGTGTGAGAGTGTGTGTGAGAGAGAGAGAGTGTGTGTGTGTGTGTGCAAACACCCTTTCCATAAGTTATACCTCGACCCCCCCCTACCTTCCGTACACACGACCTTTCTTTGTCTCATCAGTTGTAATCGATAATTAAAATGTCTTGACTGTTGTCTCCCGTGGAGCTGACAGAAAGGAACAAGCCTTCCAAAGTTTAGACCCTATAGATACACTTCTAGGGCTCATCTGTTGTAGCCCTGAAAAACAAAAACTCCTACGCAGCCGTCAAATATGCAGAGACACTATCTGGTCTACATAGCCGTCACATAGGCAGAGACACTATCTGGTCTACATAGCCGTCACATATACAGAGAGACTATCTGGCCTATGTAGCCGTCACATATGCAGAGACACTATCTGGCCTACGTAGCCGTCTCATATGCAGAGACACTATCTGGTCTACAGACTTCTATTTTGATGAAGAAATTCAAACTCATTCTGTTTACCTATTGATTTGAAGTTATTTTTAAAACTCAATCAAGTGTAGTGAGTTTATGTTTGGATCAGTCTACAGGTTGCATAGATCGAAAGATTTATTGATAAGTCAAGATGTCGTATAACTATAGAGTATTATTTTGGTCCAAGCACAGAATACTAGCAAAGTCAAGGGAAGAATGTTTTGTCAATAGTTGCAATGGAGTTATTCTTGACTAAAAGGACTTTCAGACTAACTTCGCCTGAGACGCTAAGAAAAAAAGAACTACATGTTAGTCTGAGTTAAATCAATAAAGTAAATGAATGATCAATAACAAAAGAGAATAGATTTGTTTACTGAGTGAATCACAGTTCCTAGGATCAGAAGCAGAACTGAAGGAAACAAACAAAAAAAAAAAAAAGGAAATCGATGAGGATTATTGAGTTTTTTTTTCTTGTAATGTCCAGGTCAAGGTCAACAGAAAGAGAGAAAGTGTGAAACTAAAATCTAGAAAAAAATACTGCGGTGCATGTTCTGCTGATTGGTCGTTGTGAGGTGTAGCTTTTAACCGGGTGGGTCCAGAGTATGACCTGATATTGGTGGAGACAACGGAAATTCTAGTCCTCCTATAATCTTCAGGATGTGGTTTGTGATTCCCCGAGTTTCTCTCCTTCTCTCCTACCCTCTCTCTTTCTCTCACTCTCACTCTCTGTCACTCTCTCTCTCTCACACTCTCTCTCTCTCTTTTTCTTTATCTCTGTCACTCTCTCACTCTCTCTCTCTCATTCTTTCGCGCACTCTCTCTCACTCACTCTCTCTCACTGTCTCTCACTCTCACTCACTCTCTCTCACTGTCACTCACTCTCTCACTCTCCCACTCTCTCTCTCACTCACTCTCTCTCACTGTCTCTCACTCTCTCTCACTGTCTCTCACTCTCTTTCACTTTCACTCACACTCTCTCTCACTGTCTCTCACTCTCTCTCACTGTCTCTCTCTCACTCTCTCTCACTCACACTCACTCTCCTCACTGTCTCTCACTCACACTCACTCTCTCTCACTGTCTCTTACTCTCACTCACTCTCTCTCTCACTGTCTCTCACTCTCTCTCACTCACTGTCTCTCACTCACTCTCTCTCTCTCACTCTCTCTCTCTCACTCTCTCTCACTCTCTCTCTCACTCTCACTCTCTCTCACTCTCTCTCTTACTCTCACTCTCTCTCTCTCACTCTCTCACTGTCTCTCACTCTTTCACTGTCTCTCTTACTCTCACTGTCTCTAACTCTCACGCTCTCTCACTCTCTCTCTTTCACTCTCTCTCACTCTCTCTCTCTCTCACTCTCTCTCTCTCTCTCACTCTCTCTCAATCTCACTCTCTCTCTCTCACTCTTACTCTCACACTCTCTCTCTCTCTTTCACTTATCCCTAGCTCTGAAAGATATGACTTAAAATTGGTCAAGTTTTCAACTAACTTGTTAGTACCATAAGTACTTGAAACACCAGTTGGTCACGTTAAATACAACAACAAAACTTAACTTCTAAACACAGACAGCAATGAGAAAAAGGAAACATTTAAAAGTAACTTCTCACTAGCGAGACTCTGCTAGACCAATAGACAGATAAACTAGAAACCATGGTGACAGATGTCGTGAACAAGCAAGTCATTGGTGTGAGAGTTAACATTTAGTAAAAATAACTATATCTAGAGCAGCGGTTGTCAACCTTTTAAGCTCGGCGACCCCTTTTACAATCCCCCACTCTGCCGCGACCCCACTCACCCACACACACAGTGCACTAGAAGAGTAGGCAAAAATAATCTATATTTTCGATGGTCGACCCCTGGCAAATCGTCAATCAACCTTCCAAGGGGGTCGCGACTCATTGGTTGAGAACCCCTGATCTAGAGGATTCTAGGACTACATTTTACATGTAGAATACATAAATAGTATATATTCTTCTGTACTTTAATAGTTACTCAACTGATATCAGAACCTCTTTTAAGATGAATTCAATGCGTGCGAATTGATAAGTTTCAAAAGTAAAACAGGTGCAATATGTATTTAAAAGTTAAAAACAATATAACAGGTGCACGGTACTTTGCAAATTTGATAGTCTATAAAAGGACCCACATATAAGAGGACCCGATTTGTTGTCTCTCAAAGGACCACCATTCCCTTGCTGTACATGATTACTTTGTATTCAAATCAGAATTAAAACACAATGTCAAAACTTATATTACAAAAACGTAAGTCCTAGAGCTATCAAACAGAAACAGAACTCAACATCCTATTTCCCAGAAGATCGCCTGATATTTGTATAGGAATAACAAGTACTTTAGAATGGCCCAACTCAACAAAATCTGTTACGTCCAATGTTGGTCTTGCTAAGCTTTTCATGGTCCCTAATGTCTACAAATTCCACAAGGAAATGAGGAATGAGCTTGACATTGACGCCTGTCCTTGACAGATCATTTTATTGACAAAGCAGTACTGAATCTTTCTTTCTAATTGAGGGGGGGGGACCTATCAAACACTTAATGGGAGCTCAACGATACAATGATCAAACCTTATAGGTGTTTAATTCAAGCTGCTCTCAAACTTAAAACTGACCTAGTTATTTATTTCCTAAGTTTGCTTTGTTCACGTGACTAGCATCCCCATCTTTGTTCACGTGACTAGCATCCCCATCTTTGTTCACGTGACTAGCATTCCCGTCTTTATTCACAAGCCATTGATTGTCCGTTCATGCAACTCACTGACATGTTTCTGATGACAGTCGCCTGTAACAGAGCACATAATCACCTATTCCACAATTAGGCCACACACTAAGCTCGCAGAGATTTTATTTTTACTCTAGGTCAGGTCTATTTCTTCCTAGACTAGTTAAACTAAGAGGATGATGACTTCTGATATACAAAAAAAAAAAAAACCCCACCACATTATCAATTTCTGGTCCTAGTCTCTACTCCCCTCCCCCTCCCCATGTTCTATTTCTTTTCAATGTCTGAGCATTGTTGTGATATATAAAAGGCACTTCCGCCTGAAGAACTAAGGTCAAGAAGGTCACATTTCTCCCACAATTCAATTGGATTCCTTTATTGAATTTCCGTTTCCTTTCAGTAGGAAGATGTATGTTTTGAAGAAGTTGTTTCAGAATACACACAGACTAGGCTGTAAAAAATATCAATCAATCAGCCTGTCTGTCTGCATGCCTGTCTATCTATCTATCTATCTATCTATCTATCTATCTATCTATCTATCTATCTATCTATCTATCTAGTCGTACACAATATATTACGGTGTAAAAAGGACTCGATGAGAACAGTGATCAACACTAAACTCTACGATCACTCATTCATCCTATCAATTCTAATGATCTCCAGTCTTCACCCATCCCCAACGAAGACCGTAGCACATATATTCAAGCTGTGTCCACTAAAGACTACCGAGATAATCTCTGAAGACCAAAGTCAACAAAGATTACTATTCACAAAGTCGTTTCTCGGCCTACTTACGGAATGGCTAAGTTCAAAACTAAACAAATCATTAAAGAAACACAGTTTGTAATACACGTGAATATGTATGCCTATCTGTCTGATCGAAAGGATTGTCTGTGTCTGTAATCAGAATCTGCTAGCTATATATGTGTAAGCTGTATCTGTCAGCAGGCTGGGCTTAGATAATTAATTAAATTTAATTAAATTAATTAAAACAGTAAAACAGCGAAACAAATAAAATGACGTAATTTATTTACATCCCAGTGTACTCCAACAATACCATGGTGACATGTTTCACTGTTACTTCTCAAAAAAATATTTTTGAGTCCTGTCTGAGCCCCCGACCAATCGGAAGTCCTTGACGGCTGTCTAGAAGAAGGGTACTCTGACTTTAAACCTCCGATGCCTTTTGGTACCTAAGCTTCAGGAGAGTAGCTAAAGACATTGATCTCTTCGTCTCGAAGCATTAAACTTGGTGTAAAATGTTTTCTTTGACTCGATCGAGTAAATCCTTTAGCAAACCAGGACCTAAGGACGGCAAGCGACATTCCTCTTTTAGAGTAGGTATTAAGGACTTTCAGAGTAGGTATTTAGGACTTTCAGATTAGGTATTTAGGACTTTCAGAGTAGGTATTTAGGACTTTCAGAGTAGGAATTTAGGATTTTCCGAGTAGGTATTAAGGACTTTCAGAGTAGGTATCTAGGACTTTCAGAGTAGGTATTTAGGACTTTCAGAGTAGGTATTAAGGACTTTCAGAGTAGGTATTTAGGACTTTCAGAGTAGGTATTTAGGACTTTTAGAGTAGGTATTTAGGAATTTTAAGAACAGGTATTTAGGACTTTCAGAGTAGGTATTTAGGACTTTCAGAGTAGGTATTTAGGACTTTCAGAGCAGGTATTTAGGACTTTCAGAGCAGGTATTTAGGACTTTCAGAGTAGGTATTTAGGACTTTCAGAGTAGGTATTTAGGACTTTTAGAGTAGGTATTTAGGAATTTTAAGAACAGGTATTTAGGACTTTCAGAGTAGGTATTTAGGACTTTCAGAGTAGGTATTTAGGACTTTCAGAGCAGGTATTTAGGACTTTCAGAGCAGGTATTTAGGACTTTCAGAGTAGGTATTTAGGACTTTCAGAGCAGGTATTTAGGACTTTCAGAGTAGGTATTTAGGACTTTCAGAGCAGGTATTTAGGACTTTCAGAGTAGGTATTTAGGACTTTCAGAGCAGGTATTTAGGACTTTCAGAGCAGGTATTTAGGACTTACAGAGCAGGTATTTAGGATGTAGTAGATGCTAGAGTAAAAAAGTTGTAAAAAGTAGTTTCCCTTTTCAGACCTTGCGATCTATAGGGCAGATGATGTTAAGGTCATCTGTTTCTATGGCCAACGGTTAACAAGCAGGGTGTTATGTGGCCAGCACAACGACCAACCGCCTTTACTTTCCCCAACTAAAGTCAGGTACCCATTAGAGTTGGGTGCACTCAGGGACGCCCTAAAAATCCTGAAATGCGAAATCCAAGGCTTCACTGAGATTCGAACCCAGAACCTCAGGTTCAGAGGCCGAGCGCTTAACCACTCAGCCACCGTGCTAGAACTCTCACACTACCATACTTTTACTTTTGCTTTGGAATGCTGAGAAAATCAAAGAAATTTTGGAAAATTAAAAAATAAACATGATATATTTTTTAAATCTTTGTTTTTCAAAGCCGGGTATTTTGGCTAGTAGACGTGCTATAGCGTCACTTTGTCTAGTTTAGTAATTAACTTTGATATTAATAGACATTGTAAAGTATATATGAAAAGCTTGAGAAATGAATAGAAAGTAGAGAGGAAATCATTGTTGAATTTACTCGAAGAGCTTTATGCCGCAGATTTTGATAAGATATCCGGTTTTATGTGTGTAAATAAACAAGGGTCTCATGTGGCTAACACATATCAGGTGCCCATTAAAGGTACATGGGTTCCTGGGTATCACCAAATCACGAGCTGTTTGGAACGAATTGTTTCCGTTAGAGCTACATGGAGAATGTCTAGGTTTGAGATGATTGAAAAGCTTTGTTCTCAAATATCAATCTCTGTTCAATAGTGTATGTGTTTGCTTCGAAGTATCCGTTAGAGCTAGCTTGTGTGTAAGTGTGTGTGTGTGTTGGAGTCTTGTTAGATCTAGTTTTTTTGTATTTATGCGTGTTTCTAAATCTTTTTTAAAATGTAGTTTGTGTCTGGGTGTTTTTGTTGGTGTCATTATTATTAGATTTTCTGTTGGAGTCTTGAGTTAGATTTAGACTGTGTGTGTCTGTTGGCGAGTTTTTTTTTTATGTGTATCTATTATGTATAGAAATTAATACCGGTAATGCGACTTTTCCCCTAGTTCTTTAATCGTTCTTGTTATACAAAAATAGATACATAATTGTATGAAACAATCACAACTTTTACTTTTTTTTATCCCTTAAAATTATTTAATATTTAATTGAGTTTCAGGTTTATTTATTGACAAGCAAGTAAAATGATATTTTATAAAACAAAACACGACCTGAATACCCACGACACTAATTGAGATTTTACAAAAATCTAACAAAAAGGTCAAACTCTATGGGATTTATGACGAAAAATGGAAGGTTTTTTATTTAGCAAAGAAATTAATAAGATTGACATTTAGTTGCCCCTAAAAGACTATAATTAGCAGAGCCCTCAATTAATCCTAAGTATCTGGATGTATTGCTAAAATATTGTGAGAGTCCGGTGATAGACCTAAAACACATACAACATCTATATCGCATACATCGCCTACAAGCCCTACATCGCCTACAACCCCTACATCGCCTACAACCCCTACATCAACAACATCACCAACATCACCTACATCACCTACATCACCTACAACAACTTCATCGCCTACATCACCTACATCGCCTACATCACCTACAACACCTACATCAACAACATCACCAACATCACCTACATCGCCTACATCACCTACAACACCTACATCACCTGCAACACCTAGGGTGTTGCAAACACCTACATCGCCTGCATTGCCTACACCTACATTGCTTACTTCGCCTACAATATCTCCAATGCTGTCACAATGAACTAGACTTGATATCCTGGAGTGTGATTGGCAATTTTCATTTGTATATTTCCATTTCCTTCTCTTGAAACATTAGACTGCTAGTATCCAGTGTCCAGTAGAATCAAGTAAAAGAGTCAGTGACTGAATATGTTTTTAAATAACTTTCCAACAAATCGAATTCTTATGAAAATATGAGTTTTGTCCCTTGATAGTATTTGTTTCTATTTTAAACTTGTCTTTTTGATTAATATATAGTAGAAAAAAATATAATTTAATAATTAATTTCCCTTTTGTGAACAGTAATAACAGAAGAAGTGGAAAGTTCATAAATAATTTCGTTATTTTGAAAGAGAATGAGTTTTGAATCTACCAAATGAGTAGCTAGACGAGAGACTCTGGAGACAATTAGGAAAAGAGAACTTGGGATTCCCATGAGATAGATAGAGAGAGAGGGAGTGAGTGAGAGAGAGAGAGAACAATAAACACAAAATACTGTTTAGTGGATGTGACACTTTAAAAAAAATGGAGGCTTTATAGATTGAATAACTGCAGAAAAGTTACGAAGAAAATAAACACCCTAATAAACTAAGACATAATACCAAGACATAAGACCAAGACATAAGACTAAGACATACGATAACATAAGTTATTTCAAGTGGCAATGTGTTATGTTTTCATGCACTTTTTTTACACTCAAGAAGTGCACACATTCTATGTATAAGTACGCCAGATCTAGTCAACAGATTTTCATGAACTACTTTTTTATATGTTGTAAATGGGGACAAAGTAATTAAGTACACGAATTTAATGAGTCAATATCTCACCTTATGTATACGGGCTAAGGTGACCAGATATTTGAGGAGCGAAAGCGGGACACATTCCTATAATGGGGCTTTAAAAAATAAAGGCTCTTCTCAGACGTTGCCAAGCTTGGTGTTTTCAACAGCCTCTACGTCACTACAGTTGGATAGTTTTTAAAATGAAAAAAAAAAAGACATTTATATTTAAGTTGGTAACTTCGTATCTCTCTCCAAGCTGTGGCGATGATGGTCCGGTAACTACATCCTTTATCGAAGCTATTGCTCAGAGACCTTAGAGCTTATTTCATTGACGCATAAATCTTCTTGTACAGTTTGTCACAAAATATCCAGGACTGGACACGAGAGAGTGCTGCAAACAGGCTAAGGTTAGCCGGCTTCTGATTTTTCCTCAGGGTTGACTCCGGAAGCCTTTACCACGATTGATTCTAACTGCAAGCAGCAGAGGATTAAATTAGGAGTTTTCCTTCTCCTAGGTTGGTAGCCAGCTATGGCTAACGAGCCCCCTTCTGACCGAAGCTTACTGATTTAGGCGCCAGTTTCTCGCCTTCGCCCCTTCTCCTATTAGTGAAAACAGTTCCTCCAGACTCAATATCTGAGTCACACGTAAAGTCCAGGAGTTGGACTGGTTGTCAGAGGCTGTTTGAAACGCATGCCATTAGGAAGCCTTTTATAGGTAGTGGAGAGCTTATATCCATTGCCACTACCGGCTTCTAAGTATTCAGTAGATCTGCTAGCATTGACAGTCTAGATAAATATGTAAATAGATATAATCTTAGTGTACATATAGAATGCGAATTGGAAATACAGAAAGTTGTTGTACACAAGGCGTACATGTCTCTT
This sequence comes from Biomphalaria pfeifferi, assembly GCA_030265305.1. Taxonomy (NCBI): domain Eukaryota; kingdom Metazoa; phylum Mollusca; class Gastropoda; family Planorbidae; genus Biomphalaria; species Biomphalaria pfeifferi. The sequence goes on from JASAOG010000013.1 coordinate 4,935,813, forward strand.
TTAATCCAAGATCTCCTCGTTTATCTAGCCAGACTCAGTGAAACATATCTTGAGAATGTAAAGTGGATATGTATTCTAAACCTTACTGTCTCCCTGTCACGATGTTGTCTTTAGAAGAAATCTCTTTTAGAGTTTGACATTTCACAATAAAAAAAAAACAAAAGTCTCATTGCATTTTTTTTAAACATAAAAGCAAAGCTGATGTTAAATGTCAGATCATCAACAGTAAGTCCTCATAAGTAATTCATCAAAGTCAAGTCATCAACATTACGCCATGAACATTAAGTCATCTACAGTAAGCTATTTACAGCAAGCCATCAAAACTAATTCATCACAGTAAGTCATCTACAGTTAGTTTTCTACAGTAAGTCATCTACAGTAAGTCATCTACAGTAAGTCATCTACAGTAAGTCATCTACAGTAAGTCATCTACAGTATGTCATCTACAGTAAGTTTTCTACAGTAAGTCATCAACAGTAAGTTTTCTACAGTAAGTCATCAACAGTAAGTCATGTACACTAATTCATCTACAGTAAATTATAAACACTAGGTTATCAACAGTAATTCGTCAATATTAATTGACAAATTGGTTAATTTTTCTTGATTGATTCATGTCTTGTCTTTACTAATGAATAGTTTTGCAAATTTTCATTTTGGGTGTGGGAGAAATTATGTGTTCAATCTTTTTACCAGACAGAGTTGATATCAGCTTTGTAAAGGAAAGCATACACGCGTAATAGAACTACATCTTTGAACATTAAAAACTTTTTTTAAAACCAGATTTACTAACTAGTTTTTAATAATGCCAAATATCAAATTACTTAATTAAAAAAAGAGGAAAAGATAACCATACTTACTACTCAATTAAATGAAACAGAAATCTTGAACGCCTATTGAATGTTACTAGGCCAAGGCACCAGGTAACTTTAGACAATAAACTAGATGACAATGCCGTCTGGGTATTTATTTCAAGAACACAGAAAGCATGCTTTAGGTTTATCTGAAGAGTTGCACAATAAAAACACAGTAGAAGAGAAGCAGATGTCTAAGACGCCGACCTGTTCTAACATCACGACTCAGTTTTTTGTTCACTTTTAAAAAAAAAAAAATTGAATAATTTTTTTTTTGCTACAATGTGAACAGAATTTTTTTTCTGTCAGCAAACGTCCTCAACTGAATAGTGATATTCATTAACACTAACACTAACACAATATTGAAACCCGATAATGTAGACAAAATATTATTTAAAAACACAGAAGCAGCAACATAACTTCATTTCTACAGACATAAAACTTTTTCTAGCACGCTCGAGTTTTAAAGGATTTAATTGGTTCTCGGCCGCTCGTTATATGTTACATTTTAGTAACACAATTCTCAATTACCCAGTGTTCCCTGACAAGTCTGGTTACCCTGACATATATCTCAATTACCCAGTGTTCCCTGACAAGTCTGGTTACCCTGACACATATCTCAATTACCCAGTGTTCCCTGACAAGTCTGGTTACCCTGACACAATTCTCAATTACCCAGTGTTCCCTGACAAGTCTGGTTACCCTGACACAATTCTCAATTACCCAGTGTTCCCTGACAAGTCTGGTTACCCTGACACAATTCTCAATTACCCAGTGTTCCCTGACAAGTCTGGTTACCCTGACACAATTCTCAATTACCCAGTGTTCCCTGACAAGTCTGGTTACCCTGACACATATCTCAATTACCCAGTGTTCCCTGACAAGTCTGGTTACCCTGACACAATTCTCAATTACCCAGTGTTCCCTGACAAGTCTGGTTACCCTGACACAATTCTCAATTACCCAGTGTTCCCTGACAAGTCTGGTTACCCTGACACAATTCTCAATTACCCAGTGTTCCCTGACAAGTCTGGTTACCCTGACACAATTCTCAATTACCCAGTGTTCCCTGACAAGTCTGGTTACCCTGACACAATTCTCAATTACCCAGTGTTCCCTGACAAGTCTGGTTACCCTGACACAATTCTCAATTACCCAGTGTTCCCTGACAAGTCTGGTTACCCTGACACAATTCTCAATTACCCAGTGTTCCCTGACAAGTCTGGTTACCCTGACACAATTCTCAATTACCCAGTGTTCTCTGACAAGTCTGGTTACCCTAACGTAATTCTCAATTACCCAGTGTTCAATTGTTAGATCGTGAATTGTTGTGTTAGATCGTGAATTGTTGTGTTAGATCATGAATTGTTGTGTTAGATCATGAATTGTTGTGTTAGATCGTGAATTATTGTGTTAGATCATGAATTGTTGTGTTAGATCATGAATTGTTGTGTTAGATCATGAATTGTTGTGTTAGATCGTGATGGTCCTTTGTAAAGTAACACGGTGATTTCCTTCACAATGAGAAACAAAATGTAATGTCCTGTGCAACTGAAGGACTTTGTCCTAGCATATGAAACGAAGAATGTGCCTTTATCTTTGTGTCTTTCTGAGTAGTTTATTAGATTTCGTTTTTGTATTTGAAGATTATGGTTCAGTGTTTTATGTATAATTGCTACTTTACTTGTGATTTTTAAACCATTAACCCGGAAATCATTGGAAAAAACAATTAGAAAGATGGTAAATAATGTGTAATTCCATGATTTTGATGTCCGGATACAAAATCTAAAAACACCGTGAACTTTATTGTGTTTAGAATTGTTAAGATCACGTGTTTTCATTGAAGCACAGAGTCAACGCCGTCTTTAACGACCATTACGTCGTTCACTATCGGAATTGCTAAGGCATACAAACAAAATGAGCCAATGATAATCGTCTCACTGACCATCTGTTATTTTTATGTTTATGACTTTATTCTAATGTCTTTTACCTCGTTTGTTACCTAAAAATAGGTACCAGGAAACAATACCATATAAGAATGATACTATAAGAACATGTTAGTATACCAATGATAGTTATATTTAACAATACTATAAAATAATAATACTATAAAACAATGATAGGCTTTCGACAATGATACAATGAAAGAATGATACTATTAAGATACTATGATACTACAAACATTGATATTATTAAACGACGATGCTGAGTAAAATTGATAAAACAAGATTATTATTGTTGTCAATTATTCTTATAATATTACGCTGTCAATCTGTGTTACTTTGAAACAAAAAACCTGAAAGAAAACAAGCTCTTGATATTATGAACCTGTGAACCTATAAACAAACATGATGATACTTCTTAATATAAATAGCTGAGACTAAGATAATTTTTGAATATCTTATACTACGTTACTATCAAGTATCAATATCAGAAACTAGGATACTATAAAGATAATTTTATACTATAAAAAAGAAACTAAAGCTACCTTAAAACCATGTCACTTTTCAACCACGAAACTGATATATTCTAAAAGTATCTTGTAATTGACACATATTTATTGTAAAGTATCAACGAAGATATTAGAAACAGGATTAATAGAGCAATTGGACCCCACGACGACCTGCTAACTACTGTCGAAAATGCAAAATTAGACTCTATATCACTACATAGTCCTCCGAGCTCGCAAAGATCTTCTTTTAGGGAACAGTATCAGGAAAAAGAAGAAGAGGCAGGCAGAGAAAGAGATTGTATCCAAAGCAAAAGAAGAGAGGAATGGAGAAAAATGGTTAACAATCACGTGTGGTGCCCTCATCATCAGACAAAGGGCTAGGTGAAGAAGGTGATCAGTATTATTATCATAGTATCCTAGTACGCTCATATTATTTAAGTTAAATGTCATGTTTTTTAGCGGCCCCCGAAAGGGGAAAAGGCGCTATTAGTTGTGTGAGGTCTGTCCGTCCATCAGTCCGTGCCGTTTAGATCTCGTAAACTAGAAAAGATAGGGAAAATCTGACATAATATTTTAGACCATTTAAAGTTCTGCCGCAATGGCTACTTTTTTCTTTTCTGAAAGCGAAAAATCTAATTTTTAAAATCAAGTATGCAAGCAGTTTTTTCATAAAATACACTACTTTTACAACTATTCACTATTAATAGTAACGAATACGGAAGCTATTTAGTAAGGGGGAGATCTATCGGACATATTTTTAACACATTTATGCAAACGGTTTTAGTTTTTTGTCAAAATTTTTTTTTTACAATTGCATTGCTAAGATAAGTAAGTTCTATCATACTAATAACTACACTTAATAAAAAAAAAGGTTTTCTTTTTTTTAAAGAGAAAAAATCAATTTAGTATGCATAAAAATGGAAAATAATTTAAAACAACAATTAAAAAGTTGTTTTTTATATTATCGCGCGGACTACAGAGCTGCACACTAGCTGTGGAGCTCCCAGCTAAAGAAATTCTTTTTTTTTTAAAGTAAATGTTTTTTTCTTGAGGCATTGAATAATAAATTGACCTTTTACAAAACAATTAGATCAATTAGATATTCATTATAAGACATCAGTTAGGCTAGGCTCATGCATAACTTCACGTCTGCTGGACCGTTTGGGCACCATTTAAAATCTGTCAACCTTCTTCTCTGTCATTTGCCTTTTATAGAATTTTATTCTGATATTCTTTCTGAAAATATTGAAACCTGCCTTTTTACCTGCCAGGGTGGACCACTTCGGGGACCAAGTTTGAGTTTGTGTTTTCAGACAAACTGTATTTGTAACCTTGTTTTTTCTTTGGAAGACTATCGTGAATGTATGAGAATATCTCATAGAATGATTCTAAACTAAAATATGCTGACCTAATTCATAGTTGGGATCATGGATAAAAACTAAAGCAAACAATTTGCAGACAAATGCATAGATCAAAGAAAAATGAATTGCAGGCATTGGTTTGATGAACTGTTTGTTATGGTTATGTTATCTCGCACAGTGTTGTCCAAACCACGTCCGTCCCACAGCGCATATGATTTTCAAAAGTACATTGGGCTTGAATGAAATGATTATCTCCCTTGAGTTTTGATGGGCGTTTTTAAAACACAAACTCAGCCGTTAAATAGAACTGTGTACATATATTTAAAATAGAAACATAGATGTCTAGCCAATTACAAATTCTAATTTGACGTGTTAGGTGCGAGGTAGTGCCATCCATTGAATAGCAATAAGACATCAGAATAGAGCATATTGTTATATATCGTCATTTTCGTGAACCGTTTATCAATCTGTTCGCTTAGGTTCCCCTATCTTGTTACAGTTTATATTTTCAATTTTGTAAAATATTCTAAGGTAGTGGTACTGTAGTGTCATTTGCTTTTCAGTTAGCAGTTGATCCGGTCGAATTTTGCATCCATACTATTATGTTGAAGGGCTTAGATACATAGTCCAATATCTAAGATGAATAGCGCACTGGCTTCCGTAGAGCCTTTCCTCTATAGGGATGCTTTGAGGCCAGCATATTGTTCAGGCCTCTAGTTGAATGCATCTTTAAGGACCTGGTCGGCATTCTCTAGTAACACTCCACAAAGGTAAACTCAACTAGTTTCCATTTTCAGCTTCCGGAATATTTAGTATTGCTTTTACATAGCGCATTCTTCATGCCTACAGCACTCCAGAGCGCCTTGAGCCAATCCCACACTATATATATATATATATTTGTTTGTTTCATTTTTTGTGTGCCCAGGCGGAAAATTATACATAAGTCGTGTCAGGAGAACTTGTAATAAGGCTTCGTTTTTCTTGGAATTCAGATGAGAGCTTGTAGTTTTTTCTACTCTCTATTATTAACTTATTCCGGATAAAGCTGAATTTTCCGATAGCTTATTAGATGAATGAATGAAATTCACTATCTTGATCTCTATCTTTTGATTAATATAGGTCAATTGATATTTTAAAAAAATAAAGCAATTTAGAGAGAAAAAGAACACAGCAATGAATGGGAATAAACCAAACCACGTGACAGCTAAGGATAAAAATTTAAAAACGAAGTGAAGAACGAAAAGTGTTAAAATTTCGTTCAATTAAAAGATTTTTCGAGTTTAATGACGTTTTAATAGAAGAAATAAAGAATAGAGTCTTTGGGTTTCAGCCAGAGGCGAAGTGAGGAGGGGGGTGCACTAATAAAGTTTCTTGCCCCTGGCGCACGTTATGCTCACTACGCCTCTGGCTTCAGCTGTTAACTTGCCAACAAACAAAAAAATGCTCGAAATTTGAATGAACTAAAACTAAAAAGTGAAACTAAAGTTTGTTTCGTGGCTCCAAGTCTAGAGAATATTTTAAGAATTGAATAAAATAACAAAAGTTATTACGGATTTTATGACGAGATTGAAAAACTAGCCAGAGACATGAAGTCCTTACTACGCTTAACTGAGCAATCCAATGCTTCGTTTGTTTACCATCAGGTGATGTGGAAAAATGAAACAAAACAGTTATATGTAGGTCACGCATGTGCCTTCTCGGGGGATACGTAGTTTCTCTTTTTCTATTTTCAACGAACACATCAGGCAACAAATTACATTTTTTTTGGGTCCAAACAATTTCACATTGATTCTACATTTTTAACCTGGAATAAAAAAAAAAAAAAAAAAAAAAAAAACCCGATGAAAAGCCTAATGTGACATTTTTTGTAACTTAAAAATAATATACAAATTTGACCAAATCTAGTGTCACAGCTTTCCTGTTATATATAACTCTATTTACTTATAATTCGATAGAATCTACCTAAGGTCTCGCTACGTCTAGGTGTCCCTGGTTCAGTTCTAGTTAACGAAATAAAACAATGAAACCACTAGATCAAACACATACACTTTAATCAGCTTTACTGCATATCACACACGCTGGTCTCTGTCTGACAACAAAAGTTTGAAATTCAAACAAATTAAAATTAATCAGATACTTATGATAAACAAATGAACTGGCTTTTGAAAATTAGGCATAGAATGTCAACGAGTTGGGCCTAGAAAACAGAATCAGTAGGGCAGGGTCTGCAGCCAGGGTTGAGATCGATACATAATGTTTTGTGTAAGTAAAGTCATCACGATGCCTCCATACTTGTCCTAGATTAGTCCAGACGAGAATATTGGTTTGCCTCTTTTTGTTTGAATAGTCTCACTATCTCACTCTTAGAATTCTATTCACTTTTTAGGCTATCATGAAATTAATCACATGTTTAACATCGTCTTCTTTTAAGCACTCGTATTTGTTAAAATAAACACTTGAATTGAAACAACAAACACTTTCATCATAATGTAAACATGTAAACAAGATTCTTTATTCAGACATCTTAGCGCCCACTCTGTGGACGTATGGGCGCAACTCTTCACACAGTATTTGAAATTAGGTTAATTAATGTAGGGGACATAACATTTCCTCAACAGAATGCTTCACATTTCTTCCACTCAAAGAGAAACTTTTATGGGCGAATCTTAAAAAATCTTAGAGCTAAATAATAAGTTTACTACAAAACCTGTGGGGAAAAAGGTAGCCATGTGTGTACCCCCACACTGATAGCCATGTGTGTATCCCCCACACTGATAGCCATGTATGTATCCCACACACTGATAGCCATGTGTGTATCCCCCACACTGATAGCCATGTGTGTATCCCCCACACTGATAGCCATGTGTGTATCCCCCACACTGATAGCCATGTGTGTATCCCCCACACTGATAGCCATGTGTGTATCCCCCACACTGATAGCCATGTGTGTATCCCCCACACTGATAGCCATGTGTGTATCCCCCACACTGATAGCCATGTGTGTATCCCCACACACTGATAGCCATGTGTGTATCCCCACACACTGATAGCCATGTGTGTATCCCCCACACTGATAGCCATGTGTGTATCCCCCACACTGATAGCCATGTGTGTATCCCCCACACTGATAGCCATGTGTGTATCGCCCACTCTGATATCACAACTCTTGTACTTTTGGGACTGATAACAGTTTTGCAAAATTTGTTTTCAAAATAACCACAACATTGACCACTTGCGAGGGGATGCAATACATGATTTTACCATCTGCAATGCTTTGAGTCACAACTGTCTAAGTACTTTCACAACAAGAGTTTCTCTCTCTCTCTCTCTCTCTCTCTCTCACACACACACACAATGAAGACAGTTGCAAAACCCTCATTTTTATCTTTTCCATTTTTTTCTCCTATGTTAAGAAAAAAGAAATTGATTCCATTTTTCGCCGTCCATTATAATTGACTCTGTGGATGAATCCATGAGAGACTTCCGTTTGAAAAGCTCGCGAGATTTCCCGATATTAACACCTGCTTGTTGTGTCATTGGCTGCACACAGACAGAACCACACCGGATGTTGTCAATGGTCTGTGTTGGAAGCATTATTAATTCAAGCAACTTGTAACGAACTACATTTGTAGAGTTTCGCGCCACGGCGTCACGTGGTTAGAATACATATTCACACACTCAGACACAGAGACAGACACACTCCTCTAACACGCATACATACACACATATATGGAGGTAAAAGGTCAACATTGTAACGGAAATAAATATATGAGCTAATCAATATTTTAAAGACAAAGATTGACTATCATTTATTTAAGAGTGTATATGTAATAGATGAACAGATTACACTAGGAAAGCACGATACTGTATTCGGATATAAAACGTGTTCGAGATTGTGTGGTTTGATTTCCAATTCTTTTAGAATACAAAAGCCAGAAGGTATTTATTAGGAGACTCAGTGTTAAATTTGTTATTGTTGCGATGTATTAAGTGAACAGTGCTCTAGGCTGTGTACATGTTTAGAGCATCAGAAATGCTAGACTTTAATACGAAACGACCAACCTAAAATTACACAAAATATCACAGAATGTTGGCCTATTAAGTGACACACAGCCTCCATCCGTTTCTTTTCCATGCAAGCCTTTGCGTACATGTGATATACGTAAAGCCCTCCAGCTTGTATGATAAGACTATAAATGAGGGTGTCATGTGGCCAACACAACCACCAACCGCCTCTACTTTCTTTGTCAGGAAAAGTCAGGTACTCATTAGAGTTCAGGGGATAACTAAAACTCCCAAAATCAAAACAAGAAAATGTATAAAATAAAAAAACAAGAACGATAACAACAACAACAAATAGTTTGCAGTGTCAATGTATCCATTAGTATGGATCAGTCATGGGATTCAATCTTGAAGAGTTCCAGACTAAAACAATAACTCTCTTGCGATTAGAAATATTTTTACCAAATGTTTTTGCGTTCTCACTACGCAATGATCCTATCACTTCCCTGGACCAGTAGGGAAAGGGGAAAGAAAGGGGTATCTGTGTCAATGTATCATGATCTCTGCTTTTAAAATGCATAAAAAAAAACTTGTTCACTTATCGCTTAAGCCTCCTCAAGAGGACTAATTCAACTTATATCACCATGTCTGTCAAGTACGATTTCTTTCTCTTGTTTGATACCAAACAAAATAACCAATAGTTGATTAATTATTCATTAAATATTTATTCTTGTTTTGTCAGGTACAAGAAATAAGTTTCAACTTGATCCGAGGATAAGAAGTTGTAGAAATAACATGTTCCCGACAGACATACAGACAGACAGACAGTGTGAATTGAAATAGGCTTTGTAAAAAAATATATAAATGAGCTAAAATAAAACAATTTAACTTTAAGAATCCGATTTTATCATTTATCATTCTCTATATTTCTTGTCATGCTTCATTATGGCAAGAAGTCCTTCCATTGAGCTGTGCACAATTCAGTTCTTCTATTCACAGTCCAGCTAATGATTTGATAATGACACGTGGACTGGAGCTTCAAGCCTACCTTCGACAGTGCGCAAACTGTTTTATGAACGTCAATTTGTATATTGAATTCTTTCCTGAATACAGGGAAACATATGAGTCGAGTGCGGGGATTTCCGCTGAAGTCGTGGTAAAAATGACTTGGTCGTTTTTTAAGATGATTCCAACAGACAAACCAAAGTTTTCACTTTTTGGCCAGTTAGCTTTTTTTTTCTCCCCAAAGATAAACTTCAGAATTTCTAGGAAATTCATTAGAGAATTTATCGAAATACCCGTCCAACTCCCAGATTCCACCAGCCACCCATAAAAAGTTTCCAAGCTAATAATAAGGTTTGTTTAAAAAAATGAATGCACCTAACAAAAGCATCGAAAACAAGCGAAACAAAGAAACAGAAATCAAATCTCAACTTTAGTCTGATTTCATAATCACATTAGTTAGCGTTAGATATTACCGTTTGATATGAATTTTTCTATGGGAAGATTCATATAAATTTTCATACGTATATCGTCAGGATAACATTTTATTTCACAAAAGGAATTTTGCCTCAAGGTATCTCGTTGACCTCCTCAAAAGTAGCGGAGGGCGAACTTGTAAGTAATTAGTAGACATTATAGTCACGTGATATTTTGATGGTAGCCCTTCTATGAATTATTCACGAGTATCTTAACAATGATCATCATCCAACTCCATTTGAGTGAGGGCTTGAGAGGTTCAAATCCTCTCTTGCAAAAAACCTGAAAAGAAACCTTACTGCTTTGCGTAGTGAAATTCGTATTTCATTGATAGAGAGAAACTTGTATGGTTACATCAATTCTCTGATACTTCCAAGGTAAAATCTAAGCATGCACTTCTAGAGATATTTCTTGGCGTTGGGCTGACAACTCCACACACTCGTTAGCCCCTTTCCCACCCTCCAAAAACAAAAAGGCTTCAATTGTTCTTTGAGAGAAATGGAAAGTTTCTTTTATATTGAATTAAAATGAATTGCTTCGAGTAAAAATGCGAAACGAGGAAAAAATTAAAATAAAATTAAGAAAAAAAAAACCTTTGAATAAGGGGAAAGAACTTGACATCACTGTTGCAGATGACAAAGTGCGACACTATAAAATGTGTTTGAACTTATTGACACAATGAAACACATCAATGGAGGACACAGAAAGAGTCTGCTTGAGGAAACGTGTCTATGTTTTTTTTTTTTTTTTATTATCAAGACGGAACTGTTTAGATTGAATTAAAACAAGCGTCTTGAGATCTCTCCAGCTGCCTCTTACAGAGACCATCTTCAGCCAGCTGCTTTCCTTTATGCCAGTGAGGGCAAGTTGGCGCGTCATCTGATTCTTAAAGCACTTCCGGGGTCACCACTTTTACGCCGTCCTCATTTTAAATTTTCCAAAAAAAAAAAAAGATCTTCTTTGGTATGCGGTCACCCCCTATAGTCCTAAACGCATCGCAGCTGTCCAATGGTAAGTAGTACTTCTATACTGTCCACACCACTCTCTGGTTGTCACCCCATATTGTCCTAAACCTATCGCAGCTGTCGAATGGAAAGTAGTACTTCTATACTGTCCACACCACTCTCTGGATGTCACCGCATATAGTCCTAAACCTATCGCAGCTGTAGATTGGTAAGTAGTACTTCTATACTGTCCACACCACTCTCTGGTTAGTTGAGGCCCAAGGACGCAGACGTCAAAAAGAAACTTAAACTAACCCCGTCGAACAACGGCTTTATCAGCATTAACATCTAGGACCACCAGCTCTAACTAGTTGAAGTCTGTAAACATCTAGAACCACCAGCTCTAACTGATTAAGTCTGTAAACATCCAGGACCACCAAAATCTTGGATGGCTGCCTGGTCGTGGGGTATGCGTGCTGCATTGTCGTTCGGACTTCTCGATGGTCCCGTTTTTCATACTCTGCCCGTTGCCCTTCCCCGTCGTCCTGCAGGAGGTTTGGACTGGACGTGAATTATCTTCAATTCTGAAGGAACATCCGAAACATGCAAAACAAACATTTTTACAAACATCTAACTGGTTGAAGTCTGTAAACATCCAGGATCACCAGACCAAACTGGCTAAGTCAGTAAAATGAACCTTAATCCAGTGATGGCCAACCTATGGAACATACGCCAAAAGTGGCGCATTGCACAATTACAAGTGGCGCATTTCACCCCGATAAAAAAATCAAGAAAAAGCAAGCCTGTTCGCAAAAAATAATAACCAATTTTTGGAAAAGTTTAGCTGTAATTTAATTGACTAGCTTTTAGGACGCTCAAATTGACCGAAATGTTTATAAACCTAATGAGACCAAAAAAACAACAACAAAGAACTTATTGGTTTAATGTAATTGTTAGCATTGGATTTGTTTGTGAACATGTAAACTCTTTGTTATTATTATTGAACATTTTTTATGTTACCTACTTAGGATTTTCATTATTACAAACAAGGTTACAAAGACAGTTTGTGTGGAAACACAAACTCAAAATCAGCACCCGAAGTGGTCCATACAGGCAGGTAAAAAGGCAGGTTTCAATATTTTCAGAAAGAATATCACAATGAAATTCTATCAAAGGCAAATGACAGAGAAGAATGGAGAAAGAAGATTGACAGATCTTGTGTGGTGCCCCAACGGTTCAGCAGACCAAGGGATAGGTGAAAGTGAAGGTGAAGCTAGATGTGAACAAATTTTCTTAAATTAAGAGTTTCATGGCCGCAGACCAGCCCGCAGTTCACGTGATAATATGAAAAACTACCATGGGCGTAGCCGGGGGGTGGTCTTGGGATTCAAATGAAATCCTCCCCCCCCCCCCACGCAGGGTGTGTGTGGAATTTTGCGACAGATTTTTGCTCAAATTTTGTCCCAGCGCAGCCAAGGGGGTTTTGAGTTTAAAACCCCAGCATACATCAGTCACCAGATTCTATGAGTATAGCCAAGAGAGGGTTTCGTGTTTAAAACCCCCTCCAGAGGGCTTTAAGTTAAAACCCAATATAGATGGATTTGAGTTCAACCCCCTCCCTCCAGCGGGGTTTGAAGCTAAAAACCACCTTTTCAATATAAAAAAAAAGCAAATTATGCACTCAAAATTCTGTGAGCCTAGCCGGGGTGGGGGGTGAGTTTAAATTAACCTCCCACAAAGGGTTTTAAGTTTAAAACCCCTCCAGATGGTTTTGAGTTTAAAATGCCCTTACAGATCGTTTTTAGGTTGAAAACCCCCTCTTCAATATTATTCTATAGCAAAGTACAGTCACTAAATTCTATGAGCGTAACTTAGGTATTTTATAGTTTATTTTTAAAAAAAACTCAAGAGATTTTTTAGTTTTAAACCCCCCATCAGACAGTTTCGACGATAAAACTTCATATTCGATATAAAATCTAAAGCAAACTACAGTCACCAAATTCCAATATATATATATTGCCTGCCTGCTATTTTTTTTTTAAATTTAAAACTTCCTACATAGTGCATAATTTATCATTTGTCTTTAGGTCCTATAGAAATAATAAATTAAAATTATAAATGCAAACTAGAAATGTTAACAAAGAAAGACTTAGTAAGTAAATAGTTTATTTTTTATTTTTTTTTCATAAATCTTCCCCCCTCTGCTAAAGGTATGTACAAATGACCATACTAGAAAGTACTGAAACTTGTAGAATGTAAAATGGCGCATCTGAATCAAAAGGGAAAAAAAATGGCGCACGGAACCAAAAAGGTTGCCACCCGGGGTCCCACCCCTGACTTGACTTAATCTGTTGACTTTCAATTACAAAAGCGTTATTAGATCAATGCAAAGTACATAACTCTACAAGCTGAGTGAGTCGAATAATTAAATAACTCTAGCCAGCCTGACAACAAAATACATATAGCTGGTGTTCGAAATCTAATTTACAGTTAACTGACTTTGTTTATGGCATTGCCAGAAGGCGATTAAGCGAACACAGTTCTATAGCCAGTGAAGCATGGGTGTGTTGTGTGTGATGTGTGTGATTCAATGATTTGTGTGTGTGTCTGTTATACTTCAGCTCACATGTATTGTTGAGAACACATATCGTTTGCTGCGCTCACTCACGCGAACAGGTTTTTATTATTTAACTCATTGTGTGATTCTGACTTGCTACATCCTGCTCCACTGTTTGTTAAATTTGTGAGATCAAAATAGATCAGTGGCAGTACATGTTAGAAGATTCACATCGGTGTTTTGTAACCTGCAATCATAACCGTAATCATATTTTTTTATAGAGAAATTGACAAGTCATTGAAATCCTGACTTTTTTTTTCCATTCAATAACTCGAGAGATCACTATTTGCTTTGACTTGATTCAAACACGAGGGACATTGTCGCGTGCCTGTCTGCTGACCGCGACATTTTACAGCGTGACTCTGGACACTCCTCAACCTGTGGACATTCAACTCAAACTCAGCTCCTTTGGGAGTGACTGTCATCTCGTTGATGTCTTCACTTATCACTTCTTGACTTTTGCACTGAATTACAGTATTCGATTCTATTATTTGATTCGACCATTTGAAACGATATTTCAATCTTCTTGGAATAGATTTATAAGATAAACCAACACGAGTCATTTAGAGCAGTACTTCTTACAGTTCTTTAAAGAGAGTTTCTCAATGCTGGGGCTACACAGCCATATAGGTCAGTGCTTCCAAAACTGTTAAGTAAACAGTACTACGAATTGTACAGTAACTACCTGATATACACCGTACTTTTACTGTTGAACCTTGAAGTCTCTTGGACTTATCATTAAAACAGCTACTGTTAACATGAAACTTGTAGGATATAAAACTATTGCAATGGAACACATTTCATTTCCTGCAAACATTTCATTAATTTCATGCATTGGTCTTTCAACAATTATGATTTCGTCATTCTAAAGTTTATTTTAATGTCGAATATGGGAAACAGTGAATTAGCAAAACATTTAATCTCATGCATTTCTTATATTCTTTTTTGGACAACACACCTATATATAGATATAGCTTTAGATACTAAAGATAGATAGATAGATAGATAAAATATCTTATATCTAGACTAAAAGCACAGCCAAATTTTGCCTCAGATCTTTATGGACGTAACTCTTTTTCAAGCTGTAAGGGAATACGCCTTATGGTTCTTGGAAATCGCTCTTCCTTTCTCAGAAAAGTAATAATTTTTAGTTTTCAAAGTTTAAAGATAAAACAATGCCCATAGACATAAATAAATATAGACTGGCCGATTAAAGAGTTATATGAAACAAAAAATGTGTGACTTGCAATTTTGTGTACTTTATTATACAGCATTTATGAGCAGTATAAAAGTTAAGTATTCATATCTATTTCAGCCACACACCTATATATATATTGTTAAAAAGGAGGCAGTGTAGTTTTGTTTAATCCCTAAGAATGAAGATCATGCAATTTTTCATAATTCGGAAATTCGAATACAATAGATATACATGTTTTCAAGTTACATGAAGTTACTTCCTTCGGCCAGTCTATATTTATTTATGTCTATGACAATGCCATTTCACGTTTTTAAAAAGAAGACAGAACAATATATTCAAACTTTACTTCTTATAACTACTTTACAAAACAACACTCTGTTTCAGGACATTTTTGTCTAGTGTTACAAGACTGGCGCGTCCAGTCTAAATATAACTTCTATAGGTCTAAACGTTTGACTCTCCTTCAATGTTGTCTTCTCTCCTTCAATGTTGTCTTCTCTCCTTCAATGTTGTCTTCTCTCCTTCAATGTTGTCTTCTCTCCTTCAATGTTGTCTTCTCTCCTTCAATGTTGTCTTCTCTCCTTCAATGTTGTCCCCTCTCCTTCAATGTTGTCCCCTCTCCTTCAATGTTGTCCCCTCTCCTTCAATGTTGTCCTCTCTAAGTCAAGTGAGTCTATATTTGCAATTCATTACACGATTCAATGAACTCTTGACAAAAATACCTGACCACCTACAGACGTAAACACAGATTTAGATTTTAGATACAGAAGCGAGACATTGGAGCTGGTAATTAATTTGGTTTAAATGTAATCTTCTCTTACAGAAGTACAAAACAAGATTTGATTCTAAATATATTTTGTTAAGATTAATGGAAACATTGGTTTCAGGACTTTCAGACACAGATCACCCAAACACTCACACAAACCAATAACATTTTATTTATTTCAAGAATTTTTGTGTAGATTATCTAGGTCAGTATTTCAGTTTCACTTCCTGGCAGAGAGGTTTATGGGAAGGATGGTAGGCTTCACTTCAGAGGTGTCTCAACGTGGAAGCTAATCATGAGTGACTTATACGTGAATTATAACACTATTGTGACTTCTGAGTTATGCGTACTTATGAGCTTTATACACTATTAATTCATATGGTATGTTGTTGGTATTTATCTGCCTGGTCGTGTGATTATCGCGCTGGACTGTCGTTTGGACTTATCGATGGTCCAGGGTTCAAACCCTACCTGCTCCCATCCCCCGTCGTACTGTGGGAGATTTGCATTAGGAAATCAATTATCTTCAACTCTGAAGGTACATCCGAAACATGGAAAACATTTTACAAACATTTTACAAACATTTTGCTGAGGTGTAGATTAAGTGTTAATCAGCGTAAACACATTACTAGATATAATGTAAAGACAAATGAATTTGAAACAATAAATCGATTTGAACGAAATACTCATGTGAATTTATTGAAGAACAATAACTTCAAGTAGCAACTTTTAGTTTCTGTTGAGTTTAGTTTCGGAATTTATAACTATCAAATTATAATAATTAATGCATCATAAATTTAAAAATATCTAGAATACATGATTGTTTTATAATTACCCATTTATAAACAGCAATTTTAGCTATCAATTTAATTTTGAGCCCATCAATTTATGATAGGTCAATTTAGAGCTAATCTATTTAAAGTAATAAATTTCTGCTTATCAATTTATAAGGGAAAAGTGTTAAAAAGCTTATATGACAGGAGCTAGTCTCATTTAATGCGGGCCAGCACGTGCAGCAATGTAAACAAAGTTGAAGCCACGGCGCCCCGGAAGTTTCAGTTTCCAGGTCACCTACTTGACTTCTAAATATGGTCATCATTATTGAAGGTGAAGGCTGTGAAAAGAAAAGGAATGAAAAAGTGAGAGGGGGGGGGGAGAGATTCTACCACTCACTTCCCTCCTTTTCTGACAAGGGGGCGCCACTAATCTTATATCGAGCAGAGGATGAAGTGAAGCAGGCGAGCATGATCCAGTATCAAAATAGGGGGCGCTGAGAGCATGGCCTGCAGACAACAAGGTCCTGGATGTGGAGTAAATGAGAGGGGGGAGGGGTGTGTGCAAGAGAGGGAAAGGGAAGGGTTGACAAAGCTAGGCCCGTAGGTTTAACTCCATGTTCTGCTTCCGGGAGGCCATTTCAATCTGTCCAATCGTTGTATCTATTGTCCCAGGGGATTTAACTTTGTATTAGACACGAGGAATTACTAGAAAGTCTGTCTTGTCATCTAATTGGAGTACAATATCTATCTATCTATCTATCTATCTATCTATCTATCTATCTATCTATCTATCTATCTATCTATCTATCTATCTATCTATCTATCTATCTATCTATCTATCTATCTATCTATCAATCTATCTATCTATCAATCTATCTATCTATCTATCTATCAATCTATCTATCTATCTATCTATCTATCTATCTATCTATCTATCTATCTATCTATCTATCTATCTATCTATCTATCTATCTCTCTCTATCTATTTATCTATCTATCTATCATCCATCAATCCACATACCTAGCTTAGCAACATAAGTTCGTATCGCTCCATCTGTCTAATCATTTGGATGATAATTATATTTCTTAAACTATGTGCTTATAATTCTCGTTTCAATACTACTTAATCGTGTGTTAGTTTGTGAGTGTGTGTTTGTGGGGGGGGGGGGGGAGCAATCATTGTACACATTCACAAGTGTATCCGTTTCCTGCACGTTGCCAAATTGTTCAAGATAATTTTACTCACGCGAATTGTTTTACTAAAACTTCAGACCAAAATAATATTAATTAACTTTATTCAGATAGCTAGCAGGCAGATCCAAAAAAAAAAAGCATCCCTCTCCTCCTGCTCTGTGCATGTTAAAGTTTGCTGCTTTCTGTTTAAAAAAATTTGCGACATAATTGAATAGGTCTTCAATAGTTTGACTAAAATTTGTGAATTCTTAAAATAAGAATAAAAACAAAGCATTATTTAAAAAAAAAAAAAATGTGCTTCCTTTTTCTTTCTTTGCATTTCCAATGCTATTGACCAGCCAGAGTTTCAATTTGGCAGTCCTCCTGGCCACTTCTTCCATTCCTCTCCTTGACTTGTGTCGACCAAACCAACAAAGTGATCTCTGTCTCGACACAATTCAACTAGAGACAAAAGTTCATAACATTTCAAGTACTACTTTTACATTGCACTTTCGAGTTTGTACTTTTATTGTGCACTGTTCTTTCTTCCTGAAATGTTCACCAGTTGCCCGTCTCGTAGCAAGTAAATTAAAGTTTTAAGAGTTTTAACTTTCATCTTTAGGACTAAGTCAAATTTAATTTAATACCCCCCCCCCCCCCCCCAAAAAAAAAAATCGGAACAGGATGAGAAGTGTTAAGGTTGTAATCAAATCTAAGTAATCTTTGTAAAATCAGACCAAAAAAACAACAACAACAAAATATTAACAATATTATTGAGGACTACAGGGGAAGTCCGATCGCTGCAGCGATCAGACCCCATGATGACCTGCTAACTATTGTAAAGAAACGCAAGCTTAAAATATATGGCCATATTTCAAGATCCACGGGGCTCGCAAAGACCTTCCTTCAGGGAACAGTACTAGGAAAAAGAAGAAAAGGCAGAAGAGAACAAGAGGACAAAATAAAAGAACGGACGGGCCTACCATTGATAGAGGTTTTAAACAAGGCAAAAGACAGGGAGGAGTGGACAAAGACGGTCGACAAATCTTGCATGGTGCCCCAACGGTCCAACAGACCAGTGGATAGGTAAGGTATGGTACAGGGGAAGAACTGACACATCGTTAAGTAACAAAGGAAATATTTAACAAGGAAATATTCGTTTACGATGTATCATACAGATCTTCGTTTAATGATATACCTATGTTTCACTTCCATGTGTATCTTATGTGATGTTTAAATTTGTGTATCTTTTTATGGGATGTTTAGATTTGTTTATTTTGTTATGTGATGTTTAGATTTTTGTAAATGACAAATCTTCACAAATCGAATTTCAAGTTCTATATCATGACATACTTCATTGCGTGGTCCACGTGATCATCACAATACCAACAACACATTTCAATATTACATTGTCCCCCTTTTATAAGTATATGAAGGCTTTTTATCTCACCAACGAGCCTGTCTGTTGGCCAAACTTTCTGTTAGTTGCCATGACGTCTTTGGTGATTTCAATTTCTGCCTGCAGTGCTAATACATTATACACTAGCGAGACAAGCAGCATTTTCAAAGCCAAACTGGTTTGTCAAACAGATATTTAAGATTAGATTTGACATGACAGACTCTCTAAATTATTTACGCACTGGAAAATTTCGACGTAGGGTCTAAATCTAGAGTCATGAATAATTTCAAGCTCTTCTGTTTAGACATTCGTCATTCAAGGGGACGCTGGATGCAACTAAGCGGTGCTGGAATCAAATCTTGGTCATAGTTCTGACGAGCGCTAGTCTCAGCACACGCATCTGTATAAATACTAATTCTTTTTTTCTAACGATTAGAAGTAAATTAACATTTCTTTTTCAATAATCCCTCTTATTGTTTAAAACACTATTAAGATAAGATAAGGTAAGATAAGATAAGATAAGATCATTTGTATTGGTCCAATGAAATGGAAATTCAGTTTGACTACAATTGACCACCTTAGCGTAACTACTTAACAGCTACCATCACAGACCTTCTTTCGTTTGTCAAATGTTTATAAGTATCATGTGCAGAGTCGAGTTAGTTCAAAATCAGGGTGTCCAAGAGGCCTGGTATCTGGGGTACAGATACATACACAAAAGTAAAGCATAATATGTTATTATTTGTATTTAAAAACAGTAAAAAACAAAAACATTACTCATAACAACATACTAGTTCCTAGTCCACAAGGGAGGTTGAGATTGTGAACCATGAACTTCGAGACACAAATGAGGACGTCTCAACATGTTTTGGAAAACTTTTTGTCAGTTCATTGGCTGGCATTTACGCAATTGTATTTCAAGTTTTCCTCTTTAACTTTGTAACTGTATACGGGCTGTTACTGTACACTTTATCCTTTAACTCTTTCTCTCCTAATCGACGATACCATCGTTGATTTTGACCTTATTAAATTAAATTAATGTTTATATTTTTAAACTTGACTTTGAACTATATAAAAAGAGTATGCATTTCCCTTTAATTCTATACCAAATACAACATATTCTGGTAACAAACGACAAAGCTATTGAAGCCCAATCATAACAAGGTAGTGAAATAGTAATGAGCACAATGAAGAATTCCTTCCAAAACGTGGAAAAATAATTACGGAGAGAAAGAGTTAAAACAAGGTGCCCCACAATCAAAGTTGCCAGCAGATAGTTCGGGCGATCTGACAGGCCATAGACTCCGGGTCTCTTTTATCTTGGCCACTCTGTAGTCTACATATAGGTCAGTGGTGAATGTCCTGGAAGGCCATAGACTCCGGGTCTCTTTTATCTTGGCCACTCTGTAGTCTACATATAGGTCAGTGGTGAATGTCCTGGAAGGCCATAGACTCCGGGTCTATGGCTGCCGGTCGTACGGTTTGCGCGCTGGACTGTCGTTCGGGATCAAAGCCTGCCCTCTCCCATCCCCCGTTATCCTGGGGAAATTTAGGACTAGGAAGTAAACTATCTTCAACTCTGAAGGAACATCCGAAATATATAAAACATTTTACTAACATTCACAAACATCTTGGCCACTCTGTAGTGTACATACAGGTCAGTGGTGAATATGCTGTTGTATTGCCGTCATCTAACAAATATAATGTTCGAAGGCAGTGCATAGTAACGTGACGCCGCCCCTGGTTGAAGACCACGACTTATTAAAACAGGACGGTACTGTTTAGCATCCCCAGATAAACCAGCAGTGACGTATTGCCTCATGGAATTCAACTTCCTTTCCCTTTTCAAGAGGTTAGCATTCAAGGACCATTACTCTACTCAGAAAATTGGGCTAATCGAGTAAAGGGTACTTGACTGCGGTTTTTCTAGATTAATCTTTGGCACACAGCTTGATTTATTAACTGCCCAACTCTGTTTGGTTAAAAAAAAATAAATCAAGGGAAACAATTTATTGATTCTGATCTCAGTGAAAGTAATATAACAAAACGAAAATAGATCAATAAATTTTGATATTTTAATGAAATATTGCTGTTTTAATTCTTCGTGTTATGATTTTCAAAGATAAAAATTGGATTTTTACTTTCAAATCATTTATGGCGTCTTATCGGATTTGAATAGTGGTTTATGCGAACGAAAATGTCTTTAGTTTCCCAAAATGTTCCCTATCTATTATGAATACATGCAGAATGACTATTTCTAAATGTTCCAATCCCACGTTAATTCCTGACTCTTACCACCACGAACGTCCTTCCTTTCTTCTTAAAGACTTTCAAACATTTTCTTCCTATTCAATGGCCTGTTCTAACATTTGGTCTCCCCAACATTTTCTTCCTATTCAAGGGCCTGTTCTAACATTTGGTCTCCCCAACATTTTCTTCCTATTCAATGGCCTGTTCTAACATTTGGTCTCCCCAACATTTTCTTCCTATTCAATGGCCTGTTCTAACATTTGGTCTCCCCAACATTTTCTTCCTATTCAATGGCCTGTTCTAACATTTGGTCTCCCCAAACATTTTCTTCCTATTCAATGGCCTGTTCTAACATTTGGTCTCCCCAACATTTTCTTCCTATTCAATGGCCTGTTCTAACATTTGGTCTCCCCAACATTTTCTTCCTATTCAAGGGCCTGTTCTAACATTTGGTCTCCCCAACATTTTCTTCCTATTCAAGGGCCTGTTCTAACATTTGGTCTCCCCAACATTTTCTTCCTATTCAAGGGCCTGTTCTAACATTTGGTCTCCCCAACATTTTCTTCCTATTCAAGGGCCTGTTCTAACATTTCTTCTCCCCAACATTTTCTGTTCATTGATTTTTGACCTTACAAATATTTACTGTCTTCCTATCTAAAGGACAATCTAAGGTAACTTGAGTTGTGTAACTGAAGACATTGTGTTCCCGTATTAATCAAATGTTTTAATACCTGTCTATCAAATTAAAGGTCCCATGTGTACATTTTTTTCTATCCTGTTTATTGTACTGGCCACACAACGCCTTGGTAGGCTGTCACAGATATGGACGAACAGTTAGATCTTGAAAGTGAATATTTTGTCTTGCTGAATGAAAGTTTCAACCATTTAATTTGATGGTTGGTTGGGGCTGATCGGGAGAAAAAGTGATACCCTCGTAGGAATACGAGAGCAAAAGAGAGAGAGAAAAAAAGAGAGAGAGAAGAGAGAAGAAGAGACAGGGAGAAACTTAAGCACACACACAAAAAATATTATTATGTTATTGAGCTTGTATAATATAAATATAATCGCACACTTTCGTTCATCGCTCTTTGATACTAATACTTCAGAGTTATTATTTGTTTCGCTAAAGTAACCTTTTGTCTGACCCCCGGTGTGATGTTCGGTTTTGCGTTTACATTTCCGGTAACTAAGAATTTATTTTGTATTCTTTCAAAATCTTAGTTTCTTTTTTTTTTAGAGGGGAAGGGGGAGGAGGGGTGTTCTTGTGCACATTTTGCTAAACCCCAAATTAAAAAAAAAATGAAATGACGTCATTGATTTAAGTGTCTAGCGTGAGCCTAAAGCAATATTGTAAGATCCAGAGCAGAAATTTCAATAAATTCCCGTCAAACAAATTTCTTTTCCCGAAAGTTCTTTCTTTACAAAGAAGACGATCAACGTGTGCAATGTGGGATGTTTTGTTCACAGTTCCGTTGTTTTATATAAATAACTTATGCAATGTGGTGGTAGCAATATTTCGACGAGTTTAAATTCAATAAATGAATTTTAAAGTGTTCTCCTCTTTCTTCACATCGTAGGATAGAGTTACATTTCCTTAAACGTTTTTTTGCATGAATGCAATATGAATCCCCCGACGTCAATTTGGTCTCTGCAAACTATACCGACAAGAAGAAAAGAATGACGAGAGATTGATTACAAGTTGGTCATATTAGTTGACGCTAGTGATTATTTGAAGGTTGTAATTGTTGATGGTAGTGATAGTTGATGGTATTAAAGTTAATTCTGGACTTACTTTTCTTTAAGATTTAAAAAAAAAATGATACAAAAGGACTAAGGGATTGAGATATTGAAAGACAGATACAGACGTAGAGCCTTCCAATGTGCTTCTTCTAAACGGCCCTTCAGTGAAGACCAAGAGGCCTGATCATTTGTTAACTCTGTCACTGATGACAATGTAGTCCACTTAAGAAATAATACCTCTCTATTTGTAGACCAGCAGCCTTATATACATATATAGTTCATCCATCGTGGTTCGATGATGACCAATTTCGTCAACCAGGGGGCTGAGGGCTTTGCATTGGGGTTTTGTGCATCCTCATGTGGCTGGTCCTATTTAAGCCCGGAAAGTTTGGCTGCACACTGGGCAAGTTATTCCAATTGGAGCTAAAGTCATTAGCCTTGTTCTTCTTCTCTGGCGTTTTTCTTTTTCAGTGAAGTTCTCTTGTTCACTGCAATTTGTGCGCCAGTTTTCACAGCGCGACGCCATGATGCTCTGTCATGTACTTCTGTTTCCCAGGTGGCTGGGTCTATGCTGAAGGTTTTCAGAGGGAGTCCCTAAAGGGTTTTCTTTGTCCACCTTGTGAACGCTCTCCTTCCCTTAATTGGCCATAACGGAATCGTCCAGGGATACGGCCGCAGCAGTAGTATCGTTATATTGATAAGAACCAAAATGGAAAAACGAAACTATTGGATTTGCTTCATTGTAATCACCAATGTATTCTTTGTTTTAGCCGTGAGTTGGTCACGTGACATTTTCTTTGAAACTCATCCCTAAATAAAGTTACGTTATGTTGTTAGATGTATCGAAAACACAGTCAGATAAAAGCAGTAGCCAATACAAAACCCAAAAGAAAAATCTTACTCTGGAATAAATGTAACCTAACACAACTACACCAAACTGCATTAAACTTTCAACAAACATTCTTATTAGAAAAAGACATTAACCAACCAGTCGATGACCTCTGGAATTTCATCAAAAACCATCTTAAAAGCATTATAGAAAATCATATACCAACTAAATACACATCAAACAAAATAAATAAATGCTGGTTTAATAATAGACTAAAGAAGCTTTGTAAACAGAAGGAAAACCTATATAGAAAATTTAAAGAAACCAAGGCAGAAAGAGTTCACAAAAAGTATATAAAAATTAAACACCTAACCCAAAAAGTAAGCAGACAGCTGCAGAGTGAATACATAAACAATGTAATATCTAAAGATAACAACAAAAACCTATGGTCATACATTAAGTCTAAGAAAATGGAAACAACAGGCATAGCGCCATTAAAAGATAAACATAACATAATACATAATGATAATGAAACTAAAGCAAACATCCTAAACAAATACTTTGCATCAGCATTCTCAGCCCCAGGAGACAAAGACATATTTCTTAATTTGAACCAAGTAGACAACATAGAAGATTTAGTAGTACAAGAAAATGGAATTCAAAAACTATTATCCAACACCAAACCAAATAAAGCATCTGGACCTGATGGTATTCCAGCTAGATTACTTAAAGAACTAAGCAATGAGCTAGCCCCAGTGTTCAAAATACTCTTTCAGGCATCGCTTAACCAGGGCAGAGTACCAAAGGACTGGAAAGAAGCTAATGTCACCCACCTATTTAAAAAAGGAGAAAAATCTGATCCAGGAAACTACAGACCAGTATCACTTACCAGCATCACATGTAAAATCCTAGAACACATAATATGTAGCAACAACATCATGTAGACAAACATAATGTTATCACCCCATACCAACATGGCTTTAGGAAATATAGATCATGTGAAACACAACTAATAGGACTAATTGATGATTTTTCAAAAGGTTTAGATAATAGTGAACAAATAGATGCTATTTTACTAGATTTTTCCAAGGCTTTTGACAAAGTTCACCACCATAGTTTGCTTAAAAAATTAAAATATTTCGGCATTAATGGTCCACTGCATCAGTGGATTAAAGATTTTCTGATAGGGAGAGAACAAACTGTAATAATAAATGGCTCTAAATCAACACCAATAACAGTAAACTCAGATGTACCTCAAGGAACAGTCTTGGGTCCAATACTATTTTTAATTTACATAAATGATTTACCAAATTGCATTAGTTCAGGAACAAAAGTCAGATTATTTGCAGATGAGTGCATAATATATAGAACAATAAAAACAACACAAGACACAGATATTTTACAAAGAGAATTAGATGAATTACAGAAATGGGAATCAAATTGGAGCATGTCTTTCCACCCAGAAAAATGTCAGTTGTTAAGAGTAACAAAAAAACTAAAACAAATTAATTCCACTTATCTTATTCATGGCAAACCAGTAACACAGACGAAAAACGCAAAATACTTAGGTGTTATAATAAATGAAAAACTGTCATGCAATCCACATATTGATGAAACTATTAAAAAATCAAACAAAGCATTAGGATTTATTAAAAGAAATTTCTATAAATCAAATAAGAACATAAAACTAAAATGTTATTTAACCTTGGTTAGGCCAATAATAGAATATGCATCCACCGTTTGGGATCCCTCAACTCAAGAAAACATTAAGAAACTGGAACAAACACAAAATAGAGCAGTGAGATTCATAACAAACGAATATTCACATTTGACTAGAGTAACACCATTAGTAAAATCACTAAATTTAGAAAGCCTTCAGGACAGAAGACTCAAAAGTAAAGTAGCAATTATGCATAAAACACTGAACCATAATCTTCAAATACAAAACTTAATAAAATACTCTGAAAGACACAAAAAATAACGGCACATTCCTCATCCTCTATGCTAGGACAAATTTGTACAAATACTCCTTCTTCCCTAGTGCTATTAGAGCATGGAAATGGGTTGCCTGAGCTAGCCAGAAAAACCAGTGACTTGGCAGAATTTAAGTCATTGGTTAATATGCATGACTAAATGCATGACGCTTAGGACGTAATCATCTTCTTTTTTGAAGTAACGTCTGTATTATATAAGATAAGAAAACAAAACTAGAAATACATTACAGAAATACATTACAGCCCCCTCTCCCCAGAACACATTTCACTACCAGGAATATTAACAGAGCTGTTTCGAGAGATATATTTTCTTTACCAATAAGGAAATATGGCGCCGCAAGGACACTACTACTGACTATGTTATTTTTTTTTAAATTTATGTCTTGTAATAAATTGTGAATAATTGTTCAAAGATTTAATTTGATCCGAGAATGGGAAATGGGAGAAAATATGTTCAAACCATTTACCAGACAGACAGACAGACAGATTGACAAACAGAGTTGATATGGGGCTTGTAAAAAAGAGTGTGAACATCAGGGAGTGGGAGTAGAGAAGCAAGTATTGATAAGATGGGACAGAGAAAGATGGAGGGAAGAGAAAAGAGAGAAAGATGACGAGAAAGAGATAAGAGAGGAGAGAGAAAAGAGAAGAGAGAAAAGAGAGAAGAGATAAGAGAGGAGAGAGAAGCAGGAAAAATGTAAAGGAAAGGAATTGAGAGATGAAATAAAAAGAGGATAGGACTATGTAGCGGGATGCAAAGAGAGAAAGCGTGAAAGAGAACTAAGGGGGACAGTACACTCATTATTATGTTGAAGCCGATTCTAAGACATGCGCACTACGGAAGTTCTGTATGCAAATTACTTTCTTGTTTTCTTCCCTCTTAAAAAAAAAAGAAGAGCCATGATGTATTAACTGTAATTTGTTATCCGCTGCGAGAGACAGCAGGGGAGGTAATGATGCCAGGCCAATAGCTGCTATCAGTATTGTTTAGCTGGCTTACAAATAGCTGGGCTTATTAGGGAACGAAATTGGAGATAATAGAGAGAGCCTTATGGTACAGAGTAGAAAGAGACAATTAGAAAAAGAAAGAATTACAAAGTGGTTGGACAATGAAACAAAGACAATTGATGGACAGAATGACATTGGATTGGGTAGATGAAAGGCATTGGGAACAAATCAACAATGCAATAAAAAAATGAATTAAGAAATAAATGAAACAAAAAAATTGAAAAATATTTGTAAAGGATTTAGATTTATTTACAAAGGATTTCCAACAGAAATTTAATTAGCTGCTATTACAATCCTGCTTTATCTGGACACACAAGGGACGCCTAACCCAGTGTTTCTCTAACTTTTCTTGGTATTCCTCCCTTTTGAAAAAAAATATTACAATCCGAAAGTCCAGTGCACGCTATTCATTGCGTAAACAAAAAAGGGTGTGAACTAGTCTCAATCTGACATGCGAGAGACACTGGGGGTAGGCATAGCTTGGGTGCGTCAACAAGGAACTTCATTAGTGCATCATAGTCTTCGAGCTCAGCAAGACATCTTGTAGTCAAAGTCGTCAAAAGAACGACCGAACCGCGAGAGTGAGAAGGTTGACTGTTTGGACATGAGAATGTTGACTGTTTGGACATGAGAAGGTTGACTGTTTGGACATGAGAAGGTTGACTGTTTGGACATGAGAAGGTTGACTGTTTGGACATGAGAAGGTTGACTGTTTGGACATGAGAAGGTTGACTGTTTGGACATGAGAAAGTCGACTGTTTGGACATGAGAAAGTCGACTGTTTGGACATGAGAAGGTTGACTGTTTGGACATGAGAAGGTTGACTGTTTGGACATGAGAAAGTTGACTGTTTGGACATGAGAAGGTTGACTGTTTGGACATGAGAAAGTCGACTGTTCGGACATGAGAAAGACGGAAAGAATCGCGTTGGTAGAGATGTATTCAATTTTAAATGTCTTCTAAAAACAAAAAATGTTTTGACTCAAATTTCTGCTCGGGATCTCACAATGCACGAATCATATTCAAAAATAAAGGTAGTCAATTAGTTAATCAATTAGTGGTAATTAATTAATTGTGTTTTATACATGTATATCAAAGAAAGGAAGATAAACCTTGCAATATATTATATGGCAGTTATTGTGCGGTGTTTTTCTTCATATTGACTTTGTTTTTTTTATTTAAAGAATTGTTTCTATTCGGCTTGTTCAATAAACATCCTCTACTCTAAGAGCTCGTGTTTTCTCTCATTAAATGATCACATTGGAGTGATAAAACATTTCAAATTAAACACATACATCACATCAGGGGAGTGAACCAATGACAGCTATCTCGAGAAAGTGGAGTAAATAATTCAGACCTCCATGACAAAAATGACATTGCTTTTTAATGGGGAATATTTGATAAAAATTATCTCCCATCGAGGTCTTTACATGTTGCCACAGTCAAAGATGTTAAATTGCTAATGTTTTATCATTAGTAGTATCGTAGTCATTTTGACAGTGATCAGTGTGGACATAGGTGTAGCGTCTTTAATTAGCCACTTTGTTGCATGCATGTATGAAATAATAACACTACATTAATTGTAATCATTCCAGTGGCAAGATATAATACAATTTTGAAATGTGAACTTGTATTTTTTAAAAGAAAAGAAAAAGAAATGTGAGCTATGTCTTTTATTGTATAGACCAGTGTTTCCTAAACTGTGTTAAATATCTTGTGTTTATCTAGATTGAGCATGTTTATCATAGCAATCAATTCTGTTATGTCTTTTCCTTTTTACAAAGCTTATATCAAGTCACTACGTATGTCTAGGAAAATAGATATACACGTTATTTCTTCGACACCCAAGATAGAATTAATTATTTTGTTTGGTGTCTCAAACAAGGAAAGGAAATTGTATTTGACTGAAATAGTGGTATAAGCTGAATTACTCCCCTTTATAGGTCGTCGTCTGAGTCTAAGTGAATACAAACATCAAATACGCCAAGACTATAGAAACAATAGTTAACTATACAATTTTCTATGTTCACTAGCAGAGTGGTTACAATGTTGGCTTCAGAAGCCTGAGAAAGCTTGAGCCATGAGTTTGAATTAAGGTCGTTTCCAATTTCTTTTTTTTTTAATAAACGCGATTTATTCTTATTCTAGATGCATTACAAATTAAAGTACATGACTGATCCAAACTACTTGATACAACTATGCTGAATATAAGCTTTTATTATTTTTTATTTTTATTTTTCATGTTATTTTAGCTACAGGATTATATTCTTATCTTCTTTTTTTTCATATCATGCCTTGATGATTCACGCTAATGGAAAGGTAATAACTCAGCTTACGTAATAGATATTT